>CM060943.1:930433380-932933380 GCA_030765085.1 Allium cepa | reverse complement strand
TTCTGTGGACTTCATTGATGGTCTACCTCGTTCAAGGTCGGGCCATACTATTATAATGGGTGATTGTTGATAGATTGACCAAATCGTACCATTTTATTCCTGTCAAGTCCAATTGGACTGTTCCTCTGTTGGCTAAGCTTTTTTTTAAAGAAGTTGTTCGACTTCATGGATGTGTCTAATTCTATTTTTAGCGACAGAGATCTGCTTTTTACTAGTGGTTTCTAGCAGAGCCTTTAGAAAGCTTTGGGGACTAAGCTCAATCTCAGTACAGCTTATCATCCACAGTCTGATGTTCAGACTGAAAGGGTGAATCAAGTCTTATAAGATCTCCTTCGAGCTTGCATTCTTGATTTTGGTGGTGGTTGGGAAGACCACTTATCTCTTGTTGAGTTCTCTCATAACAACAATTTTCAATCCATTATAGGTATGGCTCCTTTCGAAGCTCTTTACGGAAGACCGTGCCGATCACCATCTTTTTGGTTGGAATCGGAGGAAAAGTTAGTTCTCAGCCCTGATCGTATTCGTGAACCTTCTGAGAAGATTGATATCATTAGACAGAGAATGAAAGAGGCTCAGAATAGGCAGAAATCATATGCTGATAATCGTAGGAAGCCTTTGTAATTTTCTGTTGGGGATCACGTGTTCATTCGTGTTTCTCTGATGAAGGGTGTGGTGCGTTTTAGTAGCTCTGGGAAATTGGCTCCTCGATATAGTGGACCGTTTCCTATTACGGAACGCATTGGCCCCGTTGCTTATCGTGTATCGCTACCTATTCTATTTTCGAGAATTCATGACTTATTTCATGCATCCCAGCTTCGTCGATGCCTTAGGGATTCAGATTCTATATTGATCCCCATATGTTGCAAGATCTTGAGATCTCACCCAACTAGTCTATTGTGAAAAATCCTATTCATGTGCTAGCTTCGGAGGTTGAACGCCTTTGGAACAAAGAAGTCCCTCTTGTGAAAATTCAGTTGTCCGCAAATCCCAAAGATTGCACTTGGAAAACCAAAGAAATCATCGAGCGTTCTTATCCCTGTTTTCTCTCCTCTTCGGGTTGGGGTGAGAATTCTTATTCATCTTTTCTATTTTAAATCTTTGTTGTGTTGAATAATTTGTGTTATAAACAACTTCTATATGAAAATTGCGAGGACGTAATTTTTATAAGGAGGAGTTCGTAACAATTGCGATTTTACTGCCGTTGAAATAAAAATTTAATATGGAAATTTTAAATTGAAATTTGAGAAAAAAAACAAAGTGAAAGTTTATCTGCAAAGTCAGTTAACGATATCAAAGTTGTGTTATAAAATTCCTTCTTCCTCATGTGCATATGAGGAGCGATCCATTTATAAACAAAGCTGATCACATTTTTTTGCGTTCTGTCACACACAAATTGTGTAAACAAATTGGTCCTTATTAAATCAAATATGATATATGCTGTCGCATTCAATTTTATAAAACAAGTTGAAGCATTTTTTCCATTTGCTGTCAATTTTATTAAAGCAATGTGTGAACACAGTTTGGTTGGCCATCATCACTTTATTTGTAGCTTGTACTCACTGAAGCACGTTTTTCAATCTAATGCAAACGTACAATGCTGCCAGCACATCACTTTCCTTTGACTTGTATATAAATGGTGAAAGAAAAAGAAAAAACTGCAACATTCTTTCATTTTGTATTAAAATTTCAGTTGCTGTGAGAAATGTGTTAATGGCGTTCAAAAGAATTTCTTACCTTCTCTTTGGATCTGGGTTGCTTACTGATTTTCAAACGAATTAAAGGTGAGTGTAAAACTCACATTTCTAATTTATTCACCATTTTGTTTTTGGCGTCCAAATTTATTGCCAGGCAATTTTGTTAATTCAATTTTCGTGTACACTAAAATTCATTTCCCTGGTTATTTTTCTTGTTTTGAAGTTCATAGTGGTGTGCAAAATTTTAATGTTTAAGCATTTTAAAGTTGTTGCGTGCATATAGATGATTTTCAAGTTATAATTTGTGCTTACTTCATTTTATGTGCCAAGTTCGATTGCACAAAACAATTCTAGAACTTTGTATATATGTGTACATCAGAAATGTGCATGCATATATTATTTGCGTGCGTATACTTTTGCACGTAGTGAAAAAATGAGTTTGCACTTCAAAGGAAAACTAGGCTCAAGAATTTTCGTTTTAAATGCATGCGTATAAAGAAAATGAATTCCAAATCCAGGAAGTATTTTTTTATTACATACTTGAAAAATGCGTTTTAATTCATATGGAAGTGATTTATACGAAAGTTGTTCAGACTAAATTATCAATGCTATTTTCTTTTTTGCATTAAGTAGGTTTTGCAAAGTGAAAATCAGTTCAGGCTACTCAATTTGTTAGTAAATATTATAATTTGCATTTCACAAATTGTCAGGACCCGATTCGTCGACTTTCGAAAGTTGACATCAATACGTCCACTATATCAATTGCCGAGTAACCAAATGCAAGAAAATCGAACAATGAGGGTTTAAGAAGAAGAAAAAGGTAGAAGAAGAATATAGAAGAAGTAAGAAAAAAGAACGGAAACAATAATAGAATCTCACAGTCGCAGTGGAACAACATATAATAGATAAATGAATAATCTTTAAATCAAAAGAACTGTACATTTTATACATTACATCATCAGAGTCAATATGCAACACAATACAAGAATGGACAGCTGTACAAACTTGTCCTTGCAGTCTGAATTCTATAGCGGAATTGATAATAACATATACATGTGGTACGTCTCGCCATCCAGCTCGCCTCCTGAGCTCCATAGTGCTCCTAAATCAAGAATAACCCGATAACCTATTTCTAGGCTGCCCGTATGGAAATTGGTGGGCATCCAGCGATTAGGAAGGGAAAAATAAACTCCAGGCCAGTCATGGGACTGGTGTGAGAACTAAAGAAGTTATTTATCTCTAAAACAACAACAACAACAAGAGAAGTGAAAAATATCCGTAATGCTTTTGGAAAATGAAACTACCATAAGGCCTCCCCGCACACACAACGCAAACGCGGAATTGGAGGAGATTTCTCCTTATAATAGTCAAAGATGCTTACTACGCACAAAAATCATTTTTGATATTATTATTGGTGCATAGTGATGAAAGCATTTCGAAAATAGAATATTAATCTTAGCCAACATAGACATTCCGAACTATGCCTACTATAGCTACCATTTAAACAGTGGGGCGCCACCATAAGTAAATGGCAGGTAATACAACTATAATCGTACAAGGTTCGAATTGTTTCTTTTGATTTCCAACAAATGGTCAGGCTAAGGAACTTGCTACTACCACATGGGATCGCCTCTAACGGGATGTCCCGAGAACTTAACCAGCTCTCTGCCAACACAAGGATGGGTTACCTTTGTAACTAGGTAACTACTACACGAATATGTCACACTCCGGTCCTTTGGGACCTTTATCCGAAGGCCCTCGATCACAAAGCAACAACCACGCAGAAAATGAGACTGGAGCAACTACATAGGTTAAGCATCAGGGCTCCGTACTTGACACCATCCTTTTCCAGAAGGAAATGGCATACCCTAAAGGGCGCGACCCTCATAACCTTGCCGCATATTCCTGTTTTGACCATTTCCGAGGTGTGAGGTCTGACGAAGTCTCGTCTACAAAGCTATGCTTTGTCACAAAGCCACGCTTTGATCAACAAATGATCAATAAATAATCATCACACAGCAACACTCGGCATGACACATTACCAAATTGGGAGTATATCGCTGATAAGCTTCAACAACAAAACCTCTGAGCTTGTACGTCTCAGAGAAGGGTGTTACGCTAAGAGAATAAATTCTCCGCCACCAACAGAGATGTATTTGAAAGAAATCTGCTTTATATCTTAAAATGTAATGTCAGACACGTAACCATACAAGTCTGTTCCGGGTTTGAATAAAACCGAAGGCACTTCAAAAGAAGCCCTTGCAATCCGAGTATTCACAATCCCGATCGAATTTCCCATCACAAAGGAAATCTCCATACCATAGCTAACGGTGCAGAGACAATCGATAGGTCATCCTATCGTTTTCACAAATACGCGGTCTTCACCACCGGTCTTCAATGCTATCTACTGCGTCATATCACTTATTCAGAATGGGTTATGTGACACCAAGGTCCTCTCCCGGCTAATCCGAATTGTGAACGCAATATTTGTACAACATATGGATATTGGGATTTTAATTAAGTCACAAAGATTTACTTCACAAAGTTTACCCAGTTTCACAAAGATTTATTCCCCGATTCCCAGATAAATTTCCATTTCAATTGGATTAACTCATTAAATCTTAAATCAAGATTTAACTTATAGCTTTTAAAACTATTCGCAGTTCAAGTCTTTTATAATATAAAAGATACACCATTTGAAATACTCTTTTATTTCAAGTCAAGTTCAGCAATCTTTCACAATGATTATTCATAGCCTTCAAAAAAGTTTAATTACAAATTTACATTCTTTTAAAACAAATTGGAATTTCTTTCCTTATGTCAAAGCTATTATTATTTGAAAACAGATAGTTTTCGTTTTAGGAAAAACTGATTACAATTTTTCATGACTTAAAGCCACTCAAGTATAAACCTGGATTTAAATTTAAAATTTCCAAAACTATATTTTAAATGGTTAAAAACCCATATAAACACATTTTATAACTTGTACAATCTTTTAGACCATAGTTCCCAAATCATTGAATTTAATTTCAAACATTGAATTCAAAATTTAAATCAAATGATTTAAATTCCAATTTTATTAAGTTATTTAAAATAATTCTTATCTTTGAAATTCATTTTCAAAAACTTTCAATCCCAATTCCAAAACTAGTTTGGATTCAAAAATTCAATCTTTAGAATTGTCAAAAATCTATGACTTAACTGATTTCCACGTGAAATCCATATTTTGAGTGTGTATTGTGTAGTCCAAAGGTTTAACACAATAGTGCAACAACATTCAGCCATCACATATCAAAATATAACGATATATTTGATAAGCGGTATAACTATAATGCTTACCTTTCATTCACAGATCACAGATAAGCGGTATAACTATAACAATATATATATATATATCACAGATAAACAAATTAAAGATTACAACACACATCAGGATATATCACAAAGCATCAAATATCAATGATATCAAACAATTCAACCTCCAATATAATTCAAATATCCATGAGTAGGATAAATTTAATCATCTGATTAATTTAAATCAAATAAATTTCTATAAATAAATTTTGCTAGTTATGGTAAATTAATAGCCAATTTATTATAAAAACATTTAATAAATTATCCTTTCATTGATAATTAATTAACTCTTAATTAATAGTTAATACTTTATTAATTATTCTTAATTAATTATCAAAATCAATTAATTTCTGCTTAATAAATTTCCAATGAATTTACAAAATCATTTTTTTTTAAATAAATTTCTTCAACTTATAATAATATAAATCGAAATCCATTTACTTAGCCCCTTTTTTCGTAATTTGGAATTTTATTCAATATGGTTTCAAAAATAACTTTATCTTTTTAAAACTCCTTTTTAACTTACACAATTCTCAAAAATAATTTTTACTATAAACTTTCAACTTGATATTTCAAAAAATCCAATTTTTTACCTATTTTCGGTATCCAACGATACCAAAAATATATTCGGCTAACCTATGGCCTTCAACAATCTCAATCACAAAGATAATCACACGGATTATAAATCAACCAACACACAACATATGAAATAAATTCAAATGTTTGAGGAATCCAGTTGGATCCCTCCAACCTGTTTCCCTACATCCAAAGATGTTAGCACTATACCAATTCCACTTCGAGGTGAAATATCGCGGTATATGGGATTTATAAAATATTATCCGCTATTATGCGGCGCAATAGGGTCTCATCCGCTATATAACGTGGGAAGTCAACTCCAAGTACATATATAATACCAATTCCATATCAAGTTGGAATTATCGCGGTATATGTGTTTAATAAATAACATCCGCTTAATATACGGCGTATAGGGTCTATTTCAAAATAATAGATAATAACTATCATCCAATCACACAATCAAGCAATTTTAAATCTAACTATTTAAAATTTATATCGAAACAATTCGATTGAGCGAAAAGTTCTCACCTTGAGTTTCCGATAACAGTTGAAGCGTTTTATTTCGAATAAAATTAAACACACATTTAATTTTACCCGAAATTATCACTAGCTTCAAACGACTCTGTTAACCCTGCCTCGGTTACGACTCAGTGGTCCAGTACATGAAGATGGCGCCGACTCAGGACTTAAAGGAATAGCCGACCTAACTGCTTAACATGGTGCCGACCTAACTACCTAATGAAGTTGCCGACCTAACTGCTTAACAAAGGATCCGACTTAACATGGTGCCGACCTAACTACCTAATGAAGTTGCCGACCTAACTGCTTAACAAAGGATCCGACTTAACATGGTGCCGACCTAACTACCTAATGAAGTTGCCGACCTAACTGCTTAACAAGGAATCCGACCTAATAAAGTTGCTGACCTAATTCGATCCGACTTAAGGACTTAACATGCTTACCGACCTAACTGAGTGGAACAAGTTCACGACTTACACTTGTGTCGTGACCGACTCATGGTCTGTGCTAGGACGTGCGCGGCCTGGGCAAGTGAAGGGGAGTTAGTTCACGTTTAGCTTGTCAATTCATTAAATCGGCAACGACCTATTTAAGCATGCACTTCCCATTTAAGTCGGAAGCCATGCATCAGAGAGAGGGGACGACCTACGACCTGGCTTGACCCGGTGATGACTTTGAACTTGTGCAAATTCAGCGAAGAAAGATCAACACGGCTAGACCATAGTGGTGCTCTCATAAGTCAGCCACGACTTAGCTGGGTCGGGGGCGATTTAGAACCGGTTACGACTTAAGCTTAGGTCCAAGATCTAAGCCTATAAATACCAACCTACCTCCAACATTAAGGGGACTTTTTGGTCGATCAATTTCAAGCGCCATTACTCTGTCGAATTCCAGACTACTTCAACACTTAAAGATTTTGAGATTCAAAGAACGTCTAAAAGAACTTCATAAAGAAATCATCTACATCCACCATGGATTTGAAGATTTTTGTCAACATCGAAGTTTGAGCTACTTGTTCTAAGTCTTTTGTAATTCAAAGTGTATTGTACTTGAGAAGATTTGTATCAACTTGTAACGTGATCATCAATAAAAGTACTTAAAGTGGACGTAGGCTATACCCATAAGCCGAACCACTATAAAATTGCTGTTGTTTACTGCTTTTCCGCTATTACTTGCTTATAATTCTTTCCCGATCTATCGGGTGGTGCTTTCACAACTACACTTCACACACCGGGGTGTTAGCGTTCAAATTTATGCGTTAACATTTTTGGTGCTTTCACTGAGAACTGAACTCAGGACAGCTGTCATCATTGCTTCGCAGAGATTTGAAGAAAGAATTTCCTTAAAAACCAGAAGTATATCTGAGATTATGGCTCCTGGAAGGAAAAGTAGATCTATCAGATCTGGGAACATTCAAGAGGGAACCTCCGCTTCCCCTGTGCCTAATCTACCCACTCCGTCTGTTGGAGTTACAAAAGCGGAATTGGATGCTGTGATTCTAGGGCTAAACCAGCAGATAAACGCCCAAAATGCACAACTAGAGGCTCAAAGTGCCCAGAATGCTCTGATTCTGAATAAGTTGAACGACTTACTTGGGGCAAACAATCAACCGGCTGGTAATGAAAGGAACTATGCTGGCAACATTCATGATGTTAATGAAAGGAATGCTCCTGAAAGGCCTACTAGTCCCTTTGAGCAGGCAGTACCTGACGCCGGTGGATCTAGAACTCGGCATGATGAGGAATATCTTTCTGGAATGGTCCGGCAGATCATGAAAGAAAGTATGCAAAGAGTTGAAGATGAGAAGGAATGGGGTTTCGCCCCAAGTAAAACTCTGTTTACTGAAAAAATCTTGAAGGCGGAATTTCCAAGGAAGTTTGTCCCTCCGACTATTCCAGCTTACAAAGGGACAAGCGATCCGAATGAGTTCTTGTATAAGTATGATTGGCACATGACAGGTGCCAGGGCCTCCGATGAAATAAAGTGCCGATATTTCCCCGTATACCTGGAAGGCGTGGCTTTACTGTGGTTCACCAAGTTACCAGTCCGATCTATCGATCAGTTTTCAGACTTGACCAGAAAATTCAAGGAGCAGTTTAGACTATATGCTTCGAAGGCCAAGGATATTATGTCACTATCGAGTTTAGAGCAGAATCCTGGTGAGTCTAACAGATCCTTCTTGAACCGCTTCAATATAGCACTGGCTGAGGTGGACAATGCTGAACCACGAATGATATTGACTTATCTGATGAGGGCTATCGATAAGTCAAGCGAATTTGGGAAATGGTTAAATATGAAGGAGCCAACCTCTCTCGAAAAGTTCTACAAAAAAGCAGATGAATTCATTCGCTTGGAAAGCCGTCCTTTACCAGTAAAGACAGTGTTGGAAAAAGCAGAAGACAACACTGTCGCTCCACGCAAGAATGAATCGGTGGGGCAAAAAAGGGAGAATAGTAATGGGAAGAAACAGGGTAATCTGAAGAAGCCCCGATCCTTCAAGCCATCAGAATATACTCCATTATCACATACACCGGAGCACATCTACCTGGCCACCAAAGATTCCGTCGATTTCCCTAAACCTATCCCTTTGAGAACTGGGAGAAAAGCCATACAAAGTGGGAAATTCTGCCGCTTCCACAATCAACCAGGTCATGAAACTGATGAATGCCGCCAGCTGAAAAATCTGATTGAAGAGTTGCTAAGAGAAAACAAGTTGCAGCAATTTGTGAAAAAGAATAGCAACAATCCTGCATCGTCGAGTCAGGGGCAGCGGGCTCCTGTTCATCAGCCTGGGGCAGGTGAGAAAGCTACGGGGCATGAATCTGGAAGGCCCGTTATCAATGTCATTTCCGGAGGACCTCACCCAGCTGGCAAGAGTTGGGGTGAGATGGAGAGATATTCCAGGGCTTTGAAATATGCTCCAGCCGAAGAAGACGTCTTTGTTCTAGAAGACACTACGCCCCTTAAACAACAGAAAACTTTCAGTGATGATATCATTTTCAGAGCCAGAGATTCTACAGGTATTGAAGCTCCTACTTTAGATCCCTTGGTCATCTCGGCTGGTATTGGACCAGCCATTGTCAGAAGAGTCCTCATTGACTGCGGAGCATCATGTAATATCCTCTTCAAAAAGACATTTGACCAGATGAAAATCCCTATGATCGATGTGCAAGCCTCATCACAGAAAATCGTGGGCTCCACTGGGGAGCCAAAGCAACCAGTAGGAACCATCGATTTGTTTGTAGAACTTGGGGAAGGAGAAAGGAAAGTGGTCCGAAAGCAAACATTTGTGATTGTCGATGAGTTTTCTGCCTATAATGCTTTTCTTGGCCGTCCAACACTCGCAGCATTCAAAGCTATCCTAGCCCCGTGGTGCCTCACTATTAAATTCCCTACTGACAATGGAGTAGGAGTTATAAAAGGGGATCAGAATGCTGCGCGAGAGTGCTACTTGACAGAGCTGCGAGAGTCAAGAAAAAGAGAAATGGGAAAGGGTGCGGCAACCCCAGTCCGCATCAAGGAACCAGCCTTGTAGCAATTACAGAGCGGACCCTGCACTGGCGAGCACAGCGGGGCACGGAAAGAAATGGATCCCAGAAAAGCCAGTACAGGGGAGAATAGAGTAGTACCGGTGGAAACGACAGTTCCGGTACCTGTTGACCCAAAAGACCCAAATAAGGTGTTGAATGTGGGTTCACAGCTTAATGTGTCAATTCAGAATATCTTGATATCTTTCCTGAAGGCAAATCTGGATGTCTTTGCTTGGACTCATGCCGATATGTGTGGAATATCCCCGGAAGTTGCAGTACACGCTCTGAATATTGACCCAAAGTTTACGCCAGTTAAACAGAAAAGAAGAGCCCAAGGTCCAGAAAGGTCAGTAGCATTAAAAGAAGAAGTTGATCGACTCATGGAAAATAACTTCATCAAAGAATCTACATATCCAAATTGGGTTTCAAATCCTGTGTTGGTCAAGAAAGCTAATGGAAAATGGAGAGTGTGCATTGATTTTTCTGATCTAAACAAGGCTTGCCCCAAAGATTGCTTCCCATTACCCAGGATCGATCAACTGGTAGACGGAACTGCGGGACATGAATTGTTATCTTTCATGGATGCCTACTCCGGTTATAACCAAATCATGATGCATGAGCCGGATCAGGAGGATACAAGCTTTATTACAGATGTTGGACTTTATTGCTACAGAGTTATGCCCTTCTGATTGAAAAACGCAGGGGCAACCTACCAAAGACTTGTTAATGCTATGTTCAAACCGCAATTGGGCAAAACTATGGAAGTCTACGTCGACGACATGTTAGTGAAGTCCAGGAAAGCAGCGGATCACATTGAACACTTAGCAGAAATGTTCGCAGTCCTCCGGAAATACAGAATGAAGCTTAACCCCCTGAAATGTACATTTGGAGTCGAATCCGGAAAGTTCTTAGGTTTTATCGTCAGTGCTAGGGGCATTGAGGCTAGTCCAGCTCAAATTACTGCCTTGAAAGAAGTTAAAGCTCCTAGAACAAAGAAGGAATTGCAGAGTCTCAACGGAAAGATCGCCGCCCTGAGTCGGTTCATTTCCAAAGCTACTGATAAATGCATCCCATTATTCGATGCCCTGAAGAAAGGAAAGAAGAACTTTGAATGGACTCCCGAATGCCAAAAAGCTTTTGAAGAGTTGATCCGTCATATGGAAACGCCTCCGATACTTTCTAGACCAGGCAATGGTGAGGATCTTCTTATATACTTGGTAGTATCATCTCATGCTCTAAGTGCAGCGCTGATACGGGAAGACAAAAGGATTCAACATCCAGTTTACTATATCAGCAAAAGACTCACTGGGGCAGAGCTGAATTACTCCAAGTTGGAAAAACTCGCCTATTGCCTACTAGTTGCATCAAGGAAACTGAGGCAATATTTCCAAGCTCATCCTATCAAAGTGCTCACTGATCAACCTCTAAAGCAAGTCCTATTTCGCCCAGAAACTTCGGGTCGCCTTCTAAAATGGAACATTAAACTCAGTCAATATGACATCACTTATCATCCCCGAAAAGCAATCAACGGACAAGCTTTAGCTGATTTCATTGCAGAATTCACAGAGAAAGATAATGGTGAGGAAAAAGCGATCAATGATTCTCCAATCCAGTGGAAGATGTATGTTGATGGCGCAAGAAATAACTACTGTTCTGGAGCCGGAGTGGTACTTGAAACTCCTGAAGGTCGATCATTATGTTATGCACTAAGACTGGAATTCCCTTCAACAAACAATGAAGCAGAATATGAAGCTCTTATTGCAGGTCTGAAAATCGCCAAAGAGCTAAACATTCGAGCATTACAAATTTTCAGTGATTCCCAGCTTATCGTATGCCAAGTCAAGAAGGAATTTCAAGCAAAAGGTGGAAACCTGCCTTCCTACTTGTCAAAGGCTTGGGAACTCCTATATGAACTCGATCACTATTCAATAAGCCACATTCCTCGGGAAGAGAATATGAAGGCAGATTCCCTCGCAAAGTATTCAAGTTCTGGTGAAGCTCAACTATTGGGATTGGTCCCTGTAGAAGTCCTTTCAGCGCCAAGTATAGACGAGATGGATATAGACTGGATTATGAATGTATCTCAAGAACAAGAGTCATGGATGACTCCAATACTGGATTACCTACTCAGGGGTTCTCTGCCAGAAAACTCGATAGAAAGACGAAAGCTTCTAAGGAAGGCCTCTCGCTATGTAATTCAGGATGGCCGATTGTACAGACGGGGATTCTCAATGCCATTGCTTCGATGTGTATCCCGGGAAGAGTCCAAAACAATCCTAGCTGAAGTGCATGGAGGAGAACGCGGTGATCATTCAGGTGGTCAAACACTAGCAAAGAAAATTCTCCGATACGGATATTTTTGGCCAGAAATTAATCGGGAAGCTGCAGATTACTCCCGAAAATGTGACAAATGCCAAAGATATGCCAAAATTCCTAGAGCACCTTCTACCGAACTCACACAGATGGTCAGTCCATGGCCATTTGCAATTTGGGGAATGGATCTCATTGGGCCGCTACCAACTGCTAAATCAGGGATTAAATACGCTATTGTTGCAGTTGATTATTTTACTAAGTGGGCTGAAGCTGAACCATTGGCTACTATCACTTCTAAGAAAATGATAAGCTTTGTGACCAAGAATATCATTTGCAGATACGGTGTACCTCAGAAAATAATCACAGACAATGGTACTCAGTTTGAAAGCGAGGAATTCCAGGATTTTTGCAAACGATTCAAAATCCAGAAAAGCTTTTCGGCAGTAGCTCATCCGCAGGCAAACGGGCAAGTGGAAGCAGTGAACAAGATCATCAAATCAACCATCAAAAAGCAACTCGAAAGAGCAAAAGGTGGTTGGGTCGATAAACTACCACTTGCACTATGGGCATACAGAACTACTCACAAAACTGCAACTGGGCATACTCCTTTTTCGTTAGCATACGGATCGGAAGCAATGATCCCGGTTGAAACAGAGGTCCCTTCACACAGAAGAATCCATTTCAATCAAGCAGAAAATGAAAAGCTACAACTGGAAGCGCTGGATCTCCTTGATGAAAAAAGAGATGAAGCTAACCTCAGAGTTGCAGCTCATCAGCAAAGGATAGCCAGACATTTCAATTCCAAAGTTCGTCAACGCAGCTTTGAAATTGGAGATCTAGTCCTGAAAAGAATTATGACTGCGACAGGTGTGTTTGGGCCAAATTGGGAAGGACCGTATGTAATAGGTCAGAAACTTCTTGACGGCACATTCAAGCTCACCACTGTTGATGGAGATCAAATTCCAAGGGCATGGAACAGCAATCACTTGCGTCCATACTTTACTTGAAAATTTTGTTGAAACATTGTAAAAAGTATTATGAATGTATGATTCTTGTAATTGAAAGCAATTGTGAAACTGATGCAAGTAAATAATGAAAGAATATAAAGTGGATGTAGGCCCAATTTCATGGCCGAACCACTATAAATCTTGTGTTCCTTATTATCATTATAGGTTTGCTTTGTTTTCGATATAAAAATACATAAAATGTATTGCTGAAATATCGATTTAAATTTTTGCAGACAATGGAGATAAAACTTGCGCATAATAAGACCGAGCGATTCTCACCATCATTCAACAAGCAAATTTCAAGTCACAAAGACCCCGAATTCAAATCCTAGATAGGAAATACTTCAATTGAACGGCTAATGATTTCGATAGAAACGAGCCCTTGCTGATAAATTGAGATTGTTTGAACAAACAAACATCCAATTAGGAAGCTAGTGCCCGTTTTCACGAGCTTGCCTGGCAATGAAGTACACTTCCTTGGATTAAACAAGCCACTTGTGAGAGAAAGGGGAATGAAAACTTGAAAAGAAAAAAAGAGGATCGCTGAAAAGGCATAAGCAAGTGAACAGAGGAACATCCAAAGCTACCATCAGCGGCACAAGTCCTCTTCGGAGGCGCAACTCTTCGGAGGATAAAAGACCTCTAATGGGTCATACGCCACAAAAAAGAAAGTTCTCTAATCAACAAAAAAGATTGGAGGAGTCATGACCCTCCAACCATGAGAGAGTAACTTCCAGGCGATGAAAACCCTCTCTGAGGCACATTTCACCAGGAGTTGAAGTGTTATAACCGCTCTTCGGGATTTCACTTCACCAGAGTTGGAATGTAAACAAAATAAAAGCCCTCTTCGGAGGCCCATTTCACCAGGAGTTGAAGTGTTATAACCGCTCTTCGGAATTTCACTTCACCAGAGTTGGAATGTAAACAAAATAAAAGCCCTCTTCGGAGGCCCATTTCACCAGGAGTTGAAGTGTTATAACCGCTCTTCGGGATTTCACTTCACCAGAGTTGAAATGTAAACAAAATAAAAGCCCTCTTCGGAGGCACATTTCGCCAGGAGTTGAAGTGTAGCAACCGCTCTTCGGAATTTCACTTCACCAAAGTTGAAATGCAAAAACAAAGACCTTCTTGAAAGCCCACGTTTCACCAAGATTGAAATAAAACTTCCAAGTGTTGAAACGTGAAAAGGCTTTCTTCGAAGGCACAACTCTTTGGGGGTACACGTTTCACCGAGATTGAAATAAAACTTCCAAGTGTTGAAACGTAAAAAATCCCTCCTTAGAGGTACGACCCCCTCCCGGGGACACAATCAAGAAAAAAGACCTCTTTGGAAGCACACGTTTCACCGAGATTGAAATAAAACTTCCAAGTGTTGAAACGTGAAAAGGCTTTCTTCGAAGGCACAACTCTTTGGGGGTACACGTTTCACCGAGATTGAAATAAAACTTCCAAGTGTTGAAACGTGAAAAATCCCTCCTCAGAGGTACAATTTTGTATAAAAAAAATCCTCATCAAAAGCGTACTTTAACTTTCAAATGGAAAATGATCGTAAAAAGAAAAGAAGTTAAAGTACCCTTCAGAGGTCCGCTTTACCACATAGAGGAATTCACTTGGTAAAATATGCACATAAGCAAAAGAGAAAAGTGATTTCTTCGAACGACAAAGCGTAAAAACTTATACGAAGGGAGTTGTACTCTATAAAAAATTTCTTTAAAGAATAAAATAATTATTCTTTAACAAATAAGAGTGCAAGTCCCCTCGAAGTATACAATATTGCAACAAGCTTAAGGTATGGGGGCAACATGGTATAGTAGTATAGCTGCATCAGTAAAGTAATACTCAAACAACATACCATAAGCCCGCTGCAATATTATATAAACAAACTTGTGCAAAAATAAATAGTAAATGCATTCTCAAATTCAAACAGAAGTTTGTACAAACGAAGAATCATTTTATTCAACTATAATGCAGATACAGGTTTCAAAATAAAAGCGGGGGCCGGTACCCGCACAACTCTCGGCCAGTTCATACAAAAGGCAAAAAGCTAAAATCTTCACTTCTTCTTCCCTCCTTTAGACCCTTTACTCGGTCGAATAACCAGCTTTTCAGGTCGGCCAGTGGGTATAAGGGAAGTAGGAGAGGCAGGTGTAACCGGTTCAACTTCCGGCTCCTCTTCAGTGGCGGTGATTTTCTTCCCCCTCCTCTTTGATGTCCCACGCTTCTCTCTCCTTTGTGAGGAAGACTCACTCCCCGGAGTGACAAGTTTTGATAGAACAATGTCGTCAGAAGGAGTCCGTTCCGGGGATATGTCACCTCCCTCAGGTCTCTCATCTTTCTGCTCTTGCGAAGCGATGGGATCATCCAAGCCGTGAAGAGCCTCTATTTGTTCCTCCTGTGATCCAGGTTGCGAGGCAGAAGGAGGCGCCGCCTGAAGAGATGAAGGATGGATAACCGGAGGAGTAGAAGTTTGAGCAGTGCTTGGTACTTTCTCTACAGAAGAAAAGAGGTTGAAGTCAGTAAAGAGAGGAGATGAAGGCTCATCAAGGTTGAGAAAATAGCCAAGGAGCTCATGAAACTCATGCGAAATAAATGAGTAACCCGCTTGAGCAGAATTGACAGTAGCGAGATTAACAGTGAAATTACCTGGAGAAGCTGGTTTCCTGATATCGACTTCATAAGCTTGCGCATCAGCGCTCTCATCACCCTCGTCTCCACCTTGTATGCTTGTAATCTCAGTGGTAACTTTGGTGGGAGATGCGAGATGGGAACTGGAACCAATAATGTCAACTTCAGACGAAGAAGGTGGCTGGACTAGAGTAGTTGAAGTGGTTTTCCCCAGCCGGTCCCCTTCCGTCACTTCAGTTCTTAGTTTGGCAAGTTGTTCCTTTCCCTTGGCAAGGGCAGCGCGAGCGTCATCATCAAAATAATGCCTTTCCAGGGCTGATTCGTCGTAACTGGCACCTTCAGCACCAAGCATATCAAGAGCGGCCTCCCACACTTCAGCTAAAGTGATTTCATACTTAGGACCGAGAAAAGCGAGGCTTCCACGCCCCAAGACGCTATGCAAGTAGAAGTCGAATAATGTTGAGCCGAAGCTGTTTTTGGTCGCCTCATGAGATTCTTCGGCTGCGATTTTGCCGGCGACAGCCTCATCGCGCTCCCTTTCAGTTTTGGCAAGCTGAAGCTTAAGCATTTGTATCTCCGCCTCCTGGGAGTTTTTTTTCTTTTGAAGCTCAGCAATATCAGAGACATAGCCGTCACTGATTCTTTTTTGTGCTTCAAGCCTGTCCTCAGCGTCCCTCTGACTGGCATGAGCATCTCTAACTTGTCTGAGAAGCACTTCTTCTTTTTGAGAGTATGAAGTAGAGGAAGCAGCAAGCTCATCTTTCAACTTCTGAACCTTTGCTTCGAGCTCCTCGTTGTAGGAAGTAATGCTCCTCATTTCGGTGTCGTGCTGCTCAAGGACCTTTTGCCACTCAGCCTTATCATTTTCCATGGTGAGCATGGCCTCTAAGTTGGCACGGTTAACTCTTTGAAGCTCATCAACAAGCTTCTGCCAGTTTGACATCCTCTCGATATCGAGCTTGACTGCATCAAGATTGCGCAACATAGCAGACTTGTCGATGGGGACCAAGTCTAGGTCGAATCTCACACCCTTTAAGCACCATTGTGGAAAACGACTTTGTAAAGTGGCTGGGCCAGGTCCCACTTGAAATTTAGGCCTGCTTATTATTGTCTGGATGTCCTCCTTCCCAAGAGCAGGAGAGTCAGAAGTAATGTCAAGAGGGGCAGGGGCAGTAGGCTTTTCGGGAATAGTGGAAACATGTCTCTCACCATGTCGGGCTCGTTTGCCTGAATCTTCAGCTACATGACCTTTTCCTCGGTCGTCGTGAGATTTCCTTTTGTGCGAGTCATCACTCCTCTGCAGAGAATCATGGTGCTCATCCCTATCCCTTCTGTCATAACGCTCTTCTGCATCCCTCCTTTCACGAGCCTTTCGAGCAGCCCTCTCTTCGTCAGACTCTCTATAGGAGGGAAAGTAACGCCGATAATCATATTGACCACGCCCCCCGTAGCATTGGAAATCCTGATAATATGATCCGCCGCGTGTCATTGAAGAATCTGAAATAAGAAAAGATAAGCTTTAGAAATCTTTAAAGTATAAGAAGATAAGTGCATAAATGTGCTGGAAAATCCTAAGTGTTGTGTGATGTGCAAGCTACACGTATTAAGCGACAAACCACTCTTTGGTGCAGAGGTGATGATAGCTTGGGTATGAGGAGTTGATGTTTGTGTTGGTGTTTGTCGAAGAAGAGACGTCGCCTCAATTACAGGAGAGATAGTTTTAGATACGTCATCTCTAAAAAGCTCCTGCGAAGTCACTATTATGTCGCTCAACCCCTCATAAACATCGTCACCATCACGCTTGGTGGGACTTGTTTTCTCAATTCCTACATCAGCTAATTCCCCGAGAGGCCGTGAAGGTTCTTCTTCTTCCTCGATCGGGGCAAGCACCGTCTTACTAGATGACCCCATAATGTCGGTAGGAGTGGAACACTTCACCAATGAAGCTTCAATATTAGACTCTTTTGATGTGAGTTGTTCGACAGTAACCGGGGCGTCAGGAGTTTTCATCGGAGAATCGGGAACTTCTGTCGGAACTTCATGAGCATGCGTAGAACGAGAAGCGTGTAGAAGCCCGTATTGGTGTAAAAATTCATCCTTCAGCAGAAATTTTATGCTCCTTTCTTCCGCAGCCACGGCACTCAACCTCTCAAAAACTTGTTTATGAATCGGATCTCTAGAAGGGAGAGGAAGTGCTGAAAAGAGCAAAGAATGAAGTTAGCAACTGAAAGATCGGATCTCGAAAAAAGTTTCAAAAACGAAAAAATGGAAACACTAGTCTTACTTCCTATTCTCCAGATGGCATAAAACCCTGGAGGACAGCGAGCAAAGAAAAACTGGTTCAAAAATCCATGAACACTTTCAGTGTGATCGGAAAGGAGCTTGCGGTTTCTAGCACTTCTCACAATAATGAGTGAAGGATGATCTTTACTCTTTGTAAACGAGCACAGATAACGAATTTCTTCAAAACTCGGTAGGCGATCAAGAGTTCTTCTAAACAAAACACACAACCCCATCAAGATGGCATAACCATTAGGATGAAGTTGAAATGGAGAGATTGTCAACCGGAGAAGAAGAGTTCGAAGGAAGTCATTAAAAGGAGGAATCGCCCCACTTAAGCACATGTGGCGGTTGACTGCAACGAAACCATAGGGAGGATTATCAGCAGTATCATTTGACCCAGGGAATAGGACATCATTTTCAGCAAAGCCAAATTGAGTGCGCAGCTGAATAAATGTTCTCAAAGATAGAATAGTCGAAGTTCTTTCCGGAGGATTCTCTATCGGAACTGTTGTCGGGAAAGTTTCTTCTTCTTGAGTTACCGCTTCTTCTTCTCGATGGGAAGTCATTCTACATAAACAACTGGGTATTCAAACATGAAGGTGCACGTTTCCTAAAGTGTGTGAAGTGTTGTGTAGAATCAATCAAGCGGTAAACAAATATAACTGGAATAAAAACTAGCAAACATTTGTTAGTTATGAAATTCAGGGATTATTGTTTTAAGCCTAAATATGCAAGTAAGATGTTGGTGCAGACAAATCAGTTCAGTTTGTTGATACTTTGCACTAATGCTTAACCCTAATTGATTGATTCGCAAACATTTCATGCAATATAATTAAGTTGTTTGTTTTGTCTTGACTAATCTGACATCTGACGTGGGCAGTCAATGGCAGTATTTTCGCCTTGGTTCTCTTTGTTTGTTATTTTTAGCAGGTTAGCAGCTTATAAGTTAATGCGGCATAATACAAGGAGATTCAGGCAAGTTTAAAGTTCAAAAATTCAGACAATTTAGTTCTTTGGCTCAAGGCAAATGCTCAAAGTAGGCCCATGCTCCTAAATGATAACATGTCTGAAGCTCAAGTACTAACTCGGCAACGGTTTAAAATTCTTTTGCAAGATAAAGCTAAGTCGGTAGCAGGTCAAGGTCTAAATAGTTTAACTTGGCAACTCGTTCCCCTAGGTCGCAAGCTCTGGTTCAAAAGGCAGGAATTTCTCAAGTGTTAGCTCGGTCACGATTCAAGCTTTAAAGTTTAGATCGGTAAGCTTCTTTCTGGCATTATCTCGGCCACGCTTTAAAGCTTAGATCGGCAGAATGGTAGGTCGGTGGGTCTCACTCAAGCACTAACACGGTCATGATTTATGATTTGAATCGGCCAAAAGATGAGTCACCTAAAATCACTGGGTCGCGTCTAAACCAATACCTCACTCCACTCAACCCATTAGCCCGCTAACCGCTCCTCCACCAGCAAAAACCCCTATTCCATTCATACCATTATCTGCTGCCGGACCGTCCACTAAATCAGTTCGAAGTTATCGTAAATTTGTCGCATGGTAATCTCAAACGATTAGCCTAAGACGACGAGCCACTTTCATTACTTCATCGAACTTTTAATTGAGCAACCTAAGTTTCATCAACGGCAAATATGATGGAATTCGTGATGAAGCATTATGCAAGGAGGCCGTTTGAATTCAAGCGATAAAGTTTGAGAACCGATGGTAATCTACAATCAAGGGAGGAGTAGAATCACTTACGCACTGAGTAGTAGGAATTACTGGTGATCAGGTATGATGGAATCGCCTTAAAGAACTCAGGAGAATTTTAATGGCGGAATCGAAATTGAGTAAATGAATAAGTGATGAAGAAGGTTGAAGGAGGCCGGCTTATATTCTGAAGTGAAATGATACGGGTCATCATGCACGAGTTAGCTGATAAGTCGTTCACGACTTACCGACCTAAGAGTGACCGAGTTAAAAGGTATTGAAGCACACGACTTAATCCCAAGGCGTATACTTCGAGGGGCAAATGTTAACCCTGCCTCGGTTACGACTCAGTGGTCCAGTACGTGAAGATGGCGCCGACTCAGGACTTAAAGGAATAGCCGACCTAACTGCTTAACATGGTGCCGACCTAACTACCTAATGAAGTTACCGACCTAACTGCTTAACAAAGGATCCGACTTAACATGGTGCCGACCTAACTACCTAATGAAGTTGCCGACCTAACTGCTTAACAAAGGATCCGACTTAACATGGTGCCGACCTAACTACCTAATGAAGTTGCCGACCTAACTGCTTAACAAGGAATCCGACCTAATAAAGTTGCTGACCTAATTCGATCCGACTTAAGGACTTAACATGCTTACCGACCTAACTGAGTGGAACAAGTTCACGACTTACACTTGTGTCGTGACCGACTCATGGTCTGTGCTAGGACGTGCGCGACCTGGGCAAGTGAAGGGGAGTTAGTTCACGTTTAGCTCGTCAATTCATTAAATCGGCAACGACCTATTTAAGCATGCACTTCCCATTTAAGTCGGAAGCCATGCATCAGAGAGAGGGGACGACCTACGACCTGGCTTGACCCGGTGATGACTTTGAACTTGTGCAAATTCAGCGAAGAAAGATCAACACGGCTAGACCATAGTGGTGCTCTCATAAGTCAGCCACGACTTAGCTGGGTCGGGGGCGATTTAGAACCGGTTACGACTTAAGCTTAGGTCCAAGATCTAAGCCTATAAATACCAACCTACCTCCAACATTAAGGGGACTTTTTGGTCGATCAATTTCAAGCGCCATTACTCTGCCGAATTCCAGACTACTTCAACACTTAAAGCTTTTGAGATTCAAAGAACGTCTAAAAGAACTTCATAAAGAAATCATCTACATCCACCATGGATTTGAAGATTTTTGTCAACATCGAAGTTTGAGCTACTTGTTCTAAGTCTTTTGTAATTCAAAGTGTATTGTACTTGAGAAAATTTGTATCAACTTGTAACGTGATCATCAATAAAAGTACTTAAAGTGGACGTAGGCTATACCCATAAGCCGAACCACTATAAAATTGCTGTTGTTTACTGCTTTTCCGCTATTACTTGCTTATAATTCTTTCCCGATCTATCGGGTGGTGCTTTCACAACTACACTTCACACACCGGGGTGTTAGCGTTCAAATTTATGCGTTAACAGACTCCAATCCAATTCCATTGCGTAGTTCTCGTCCATACGGACCCAAAGTAATTCAATTCGTGCATTTTCGACCTTGTATGAAAAAGTTATGTTATTTCAAAGTTTAACGAATTATTATATAATTAATTTACAAATTTTAAACCCTACTGCAAATCTCAGCCGTTTACTTTAGCTTGATGCAATCCAGGCCGTTCGGCCTTCTTCTTCTCCCTCAGATAAAACACGCAACCCAAATCCACTCGGCCGCCTTCTTAAATCGAATTAACGCAATCACCATACTTCGTTCGACGACCATCAGAACCCACAGTTTTGAAGCCTACGCCTTGCCGCACCATTTCCCAGAACGCGCGCGAGCTCGGTCATGTGCTCGTCTCGAAAAGAACACTCGAACCATGCACGTTCGCGTTCAAATTCCCAGCGATCCACCCCACTATATTCGATCGTAGCCGTTCAAATTGTAGAGCACAACGAGCTCTATGATTTTCGTTCTGGAAGTTTTTAAATTTATTGAGTGGATGGGGAGATAAAAAAGGGAGAAGGCAATAGTTTTTCGGCCATTCATTTTGATGGTGGCGGCTCCTGGTTGAAATCCTAGCTAGGTTTTAGTTGTTTTGCAAAATGAAGATAGAGGGGGTCTTTTATAGAAATTTCAACGAAAACACTATTCATCCGACTTTTCCAAACTCCAAATCTCACACGGTGACCAGCGTTTCTAGGCTTTACCCCACGTTTCGGACACAATGGAATAGGTATCGAGAGCCAATTCGATCATCTATGCGAGTTACAAAAATAAACGATCAAATTTAAATTAAATCGATTAAACCAATTTCTATACGTTTTGGCTTGCCCCGAACAAACCATAAATCCGATTGACACGAAATTTGAAACTATACAATAAAATAACATTTCGGATCCGATGAAACTAGTTTCGTCGAAATCCGAAACTGTTTGAAAATGACTATTTTCACTAGTCGATTAAATATTAAAATATTCAATTTCTGCAATTTAACTTTTAATTCAGTTTTAAAAGTTCACAAACGTTGTTCTAACTCCAATATGATTCAATATAACTTTATAAATCATTTTTATTCACGTTAAACCCAAATTTCAAATTATTTATGCTATTTCAAATATTAAATTATCGATTTAAGTATCCAATTAAATCGAAATATTCCAAATATAAATTATTCCACTTACAAATTTTACTTGTTAATATTTAAAATCAGTGAAATATACGAATTTCAAATGACAGAAATTCTAGGACGTTACACAAATTATAAGTGCCAGGTCTTTCAAAAGAAAAGTATTGGTGCGTGCGTGCAAGTCAAGTATACGAAATAATTCCAGACCCTCTTATATTAGCGTTTATGTATACTATGTTCAGGCCACATCGTTACATCTTATTCGCGCATGTGTATAAGTGGACACAAGTGTATTTTTATTCGAGAGTATATGTTGCATTCTCTAAAAATATTTCTGTTAATATAGTGCTTACATTTGTGAAGCACGTGTTCATTTGGACAAGAATTAAAAAAAAATTTGCTAGATCATTATACTTCATGCGAGCAAAGTGACATACCCAGTCCATATTACATGCATACAAACTGGAAAAGAAATATGCATGTGTTACATTTCATTTATATTCCAATCCATGCGTGCAAATATTCAGGTTCAAACCATCATTTTAAACACACATGCATGTTACAAAGTAGTGTGCATGTATCAGTGTAGTGTGAAAGTGTGCCCAGGCATTAGAATTATGTGATGCATGTCCAGGTCATGTTATTCTATGTTTTTAACCTAAAACAAGTTTCAAGTCACTTTATTTTACAATTTTGTTCATGCGTACAAAGAGCATTGCCAGGTGCGTGTGTTCATTTTAAATTTTGTAAGTGCATTCGTAGTGTGCACTTGTTTATAGTTCAGGTAATATTTGTTATAAAGTAGTGTGCTTGCATTTCATTTATGCAAGAATATTTTTAAAGCACTATATAACGTGCCTGCATGTAGTAGCGTGTGTGCACGTGTATACTGCCCCGGGTAGTGAAATTTTTGATGAAAGTATAGTGGTGCGGTCCACTATTTAATTTACGTTGAATCGGTGATTGGTTTTAAAACGTATTTTGTTGCCTTTTTTTTATAACGGATTTTTAGTCCGGTGTTAAAATTTTGAAGCATGTTGTTTTGACGACATTTTTGACTAATAAAAATTACTATTATTTCGACTTCAGTAACCGTTAATTTCAAGTGAATTTTTAAGCGGTTATCCCGCAATGCTGTTTTGATATCCGTTTTTACGGTGTTTTGCGAAGCGCAATTTCCTCGTAGTAATTGCTATAGTTATTGCTGTTTTAATCACGTGTTTGAAAAATCATTTTAAAATAAAATTGTTTCCAAAAGTTTTATAGTTTGTGCTTTCAAAAGAATGAGGAAGCGATTTAAAGGCTTCAGCAAAATTGAGGACTATGAACCCTTACTTTTACTGATTCGCTTAATTCCGGACTTTTCCGTTTGAGAGCGTAAATTTTATTTATATAAAATACACAATTTTTCACTTTCAAGGAAATGATGAAGAGATTTAAATGAGTTAGCGAGAGTGCGGAATATGGAACGAACGCTTTTACTAATTCGGTAAATTCCGGACTCGTTAATTGAAATATTTGTTGTGGATTTTTTGTTTGACTATTTTGATGATTTGTTGGGCTTTTGAGCCACTATGATGGACCTTCGGGTCAGTTACCAGTACTAGACCTTCGGGTCATTTATTGGGCGTCAAAAATTATGATAACAACACTTGGTAGGCTTCGGCCATATGATGATGCACGTGCGGTGTAGCTTAGACTCGCCATATGCTGGGATATATCCACTTTTGTGTTGATTTTCTAGTTATCTATTTTTGATTTCTAGATTTCGTTAATTGCTGTTTTGAATTAAATTATGAATTTGAAAGTTGATTTTGATGGAGTTTAATGAGATGTTTTCATTTAAACTATGTTGATTATTTATGTTGAATAGTCTCATTCGAGACTATGATTATCTTGCTATGATGTTGTTATAATGCATTCACTTCTAAGATTAAATTAGACTGATCCGTTCATTATTTTCTTTTAAATAATACTCGGGTCAGACCGAGTTATTTTAGGATAATCGCTAGATGTGACGACCTAGAATTTTGAACATTAGAAATTAAATTATTTAAGTGATTTTAAAATGTTTGAAAGATAGTCCGAATTGAATTTCAGATATCAGAATCAATTTGGCAAAATTATTGAATTTAATTTATTGAAGTTGGATAAAATATTGAATTTTCTATTTTTAAGCCGACGAAAAATAATTTGATGCCTTAGAAAATTTATATTGACAATACTGAAGATAATGGAAACTTTAGAATTGAATTTGGAAACGATTTGTTCCATTTTGAAATATATCGTTTAAATCGATATTTAAAAATAGTCTTTCGAGGCACAGTCTCAGAATTCGACGAAACCAGATTCATTGGATCCGTAATGCTGTATTATTATCGGATTTCAATTTTCGTGGCATTCGGAGTTGTTGTATGGCCATACGATAAGCAAATGTGTTGAAAATTATATTGAAATTTCAATTTAATAACTGGATTCGAAAAGCTATCTTCTCCATACGATCGAATTTAGCCTCGAAACCTTTTGCATTACGTTCGGAATAGGGGTATAATCTTGTAAACGCCTGGCGAAACGCCTCGATCGGGGATCGAGATTTTGGATTGCGAGAACCAAGACGATTTATATTTGAATTAGAACTTAAAATAAAAACAATATAATCTTATTACTGTAGCAACAAATACGTTGCTTCTATCTTCAAACACTTGGCAATTGTCTTCAACACGCGTCTTTCAAAGAAAAAAAGAATGATGATGAATATTTCGTTCATGATTATAAAATACGTAGAGCAAAAAGAAACCCAGTTCTTCCCCTCTTATTCAATCAAATTCGTTCGAAAAAAAAAAATCAAAGAGAAAAAATGGCAGCGGTTATATAAAAAAGGCTCAGATCGAAATATTGCCGAGCCCTCCCTATCATTCAAAATCGAATTCGCATTCAATAAAAAAAATCAGAATCGAAATTCAAAACAAGAATCATCGAACACAGCGAGCCCGATAACCCAAAATCGTGAAAACTCAAATCATGCACGAAAAGGAATGCAGGCCTTGTTTCTCTTTGTAGCATCGCACGGAGCCGGATCGAAATCAGCTTCAATTCGAACGAAATTGGGTGTCGCAAGGAGATATTGGGTAGCCCGAGGTCTCGAGGCTCGTGTGAGCAGGCGATTTGCGGCGAGGCACTCGAGCCGAGCATTCAAAATCGAAGCTTCGGCAGGTTTTGTCAACGCGCGGCAATGGCAAGCGATGCCACGTGGCGGCAATGAAGATAGGTTTGCGACATTGTTTTGGGGTGCAGCATTTCTAGTTTTTCGCAGCGATGATCGTGGTGTTCGTCATGATGGAGTCGTACTCGAGTTCGTGTTCCTGGTTGCAAAAACATTGGTCAAGCATTCTTGGACAGAATCTGCGGCGATTAGGTAATTTATTTATTTTTATTCGTTAAAATTTACACGCATTTTTCGATTTATATAAGAAAATAGTAATGGATTATTCATGTTAGTTTAAAATTTAATTATTTCTTTAAATTAAATCATTAGTTGAAATTAGATCTATTAAACGAAAATTAATTTTTCAATTGACTTGAATATTAGATAAAATAAATTTATTAGATGGAAATTGATTGTCCAATTGTTTCAAATATTAATAAATTGTATAATTATTTATACAAGGTCTAATAAAATGAAGAAGAAAATCTAGAATGGAAATGGGTTGCATGCGTAAGAAAAAAAGGAGAGAACTTCTCACTCTATTGGATAATTGATTTAATTTAAATAGTTTATTTAAATTATTGGTTGTTTCTTGGATGATGATTGTTATTAGTTGAATTGAAATAGACCATATGCGCCGTATAATGGCGGATGATATTATATTTAAACCCGTATACTGATATTCCACCTCGAAGTGGAATTGGTATTATATATGTATTTGGAGTTGTTGATTTCCCGCATTACATAGCGGATGAGACCCTACGCGCCGCATAATAACGGGTGATGTTTTATAATTCCCATATACCACGACATTCCACCTCGAAGTGGAATTGGTATTTAATTGTTGTGCTAACGTCTGTGGATGCAGGGAAGCAGGTTGGAGGGATCCAACTGGATTCCTCAAACATTTGAATTTGTTTCATATGTTGTATGTTGATTTATTTAAAATCTTTGTGTGATTATATCTGTAATTGGAATTGTGTAAGGCTATGATTTAGCCGATTATATTTTGGTATCGTAGGATACCAGAAATATGAAATTGGATTTGGAAATTAATGTAGAAAAGCCAAGACTGTTAAAATTTAAGTATTAAAGTTGATTTTTATAATCCGATCGAATTAATTCCAAAATATGGGAAAATATTTTATTAAATGGTTTTTGATAAATATTGTTTAAAAGTTGAAGGATTTATATAAAAATTCAGATTTTAAATAGTTTGGTAAAGATAAAGGTATTTATTTTAACGGATAATAAATTTGGAAATCCATTTGAAATTTTATTTGGGTATTTGAAATAAATTTGGAAATTGATTTGGTGTTTTGGAAATAAATTGAAAAATCAATACGGGATTTGATTTGGGGTTTTGAAAATGAATTTGGGAAATCGATTTGAAATCGATTTGGTGTTTGAAAATAAATTTGGAAATCCATTTGAAATTTGATTTGGTGTGGAAAGTGGATATTTGGAGATGTAAATTCACAATGGGAATTTAAAAAGAAAAGAGAGATTGTTTTAAAAATAAACATTGGTTTATTTTTTTAAAGTGAGGAATTTACGGATTCGGAATGTGAATTTGAAATAAATCGAGAAGGGTTTATTAATTGGCTTAAATGGACCATTCTGGAATGAAAATGTATTTTTTCTGACTGAAAAGCCGAGTATGTTTTTAAAGTGGCTTTTAAAGTATAAATTAAAAGTTCTAAAGTTGGTTTTAAAAGGATATTTTGGAGAAATTATTTTCTTAAGTTATTTTGAAAATCTTTAAAGCAAAGATTTATTTAGTAAATTACAGAAGTGATTATTTAAAGATTTAATTGATAATTGTTTTAGAAATGGTTATTCAAATATTTACACTTAATCTGCTAATTTTATTTTAAAAATTAATTTGGGACATAAAGTTTATATGTAATATTAGTATAATGTTTTTATAACTAATATTTTAAGTAAAGTGTTTAAAATAGTTTTTATTTTTAAAATTTCCAAATATATGTTTGGATAAGTGATTTAAATTATTTTTGAAATTATTCAGATTTAGCAGATTTTCAGTGAAAATAAATTATTTCGGGAATTTTATTCCGCGAGTGAAAAATGTTTTGAAATTCATTTTCAAAAGATTGAAGTGTGAAAATATATCTTGTGAAGATATTTAGAAAATAAAAAATTTGGCGAAATTATTTAAATATGATTATTGTTGTGAATGTTGTTGATAGTTAAATAACCGACTATCAATGTTGGCCTTTGAAATGGCACTTGAATTTGTTTTCAAAACAAGCGCTCGTTATTCGGTTAAGCCGAGAGAGGAATTTGTGTCATAAAACCCATTCCGAATAATGATATGACGAAATCGGATTTCATTTGAAGATGGTATTGAAGATCGGGTATTTTCAAAAGCGAAAGGATTACCTGTCGAATGTCTCTGCACCAGTTGATCCCCGGTATAGAGATTTGAACACCCTTTGTGATGGGGAGTCCGGATGTGATTACGGGTTATTCAGATTTGCAAGGGGGTTTCTTTGCGAAGTGCCTTCAGTTCTGTTCGAACCCGGAACAGACTTGTATGGATGTATGTCTGACATTACACTTTGAGATGTAAAGCTGGTTTCTATCAAATACATTTTTGTTGGTGGCGGAGAATTTATTCTCTTAGCTTAACACCATTTTCTAAGACGTACGAGCTCAGAGGCTATGAAGTTGATGGTTACTAGTGATACATTCCCAATTTGGTAATGTAGCATACGAAGTGCTGCTGATCATTTGTTGATCGAAGTATGGTTTTTGTGAAAAGCGCAGATTTATGGACGAGACTTCGTTGACCCTCACAACCCGGATATTCTCAAAACAGGAATGTTGCGGCAAGGTCTTTAGGGGTCGCGCCCCTAGGGTATCCATTTCCTTCTGGATAAGATGTGATATCACGGTATGGAGCCCAGATTTTTTATCTACGATGATGCTGCAAATTTATTATACTTTGTGGTTGTTGCTTTGTGGTTGAGGACCCTCGGATAAAGGTTGGTAACGATCGGGGATGGCATACTTGTGTGTTAGCTACCTATGTTATAGCTTGGTTAAAGCATTAGGTAATGTCGGCCTTGTTACAAGAGATTCGGTTAGTTTCTCGGCGGCGTCCTTCCAGAGGCTTACCCATTTCGGTGAGGAAGTTCCTTAGCCTGAGCATTTGTTGAAAATCCAAAGAAACAATAAGCGCCCTGTACGATTTTAGTTTTATAACCTGCCATGGATTGTGGCCGTAACCTTCTATTGAACATGGTGGCTATAGTAGACATACGACGAAATGTTGTATGCTGGCTAAGATTAATATTATACTTTCGAAATGTTTTCTACACTATGCACTAAAAATAATATCCAAAGGTTTTCGCGTATCAAGCATTTTTTACTGTCATAAGGAGAAATCTCCTCCAAGTTTGCTTTTGCATTGTGTGTGTGGCTGGAGGCCTTATGTTAGTTTCATTTTCCAAAAGCATAGCGGGTTTCTTTTTATTTTCTTTGTGAAAATAACTGTTTTTAAGTTCTCACACCAGTCCCATGATTGACCTGGAGTTTATTGTTCCCTTTCTAAACTTTGGGTGCCTATAATTTTCCACACGGGTAGCCTAGAGTCAGGTTATCAAGTCATTCCTAAATTCAGGAGGTGTTGTGGAGCTCAAGAGACGAGCTGGGTGGCATGGCGTACTTCTTTATACTATTATCTTTTCCGCTGTGTATTCAATTGTAAGGACAAGTTCATATAATTTCTCAGTTGTATGCTATGTAAATTGTTGTACTCTGTTGATGTTGCGATGTAAAATATATACAGTCCTTTTTTTTAAAAGGTTATCCATTTATCTATTATATGTTGTTCCGCTGCGAAATGTGAGATTCTGTTGTTGTTTCTGTTTTCTTCTTCTATCTTCTTCTTCTTTAACCCTAATGGTTCGGTTTTCTGGCATTCGATGGTTCGGCAGTTGATATAGTGGACGCATTAATGTCGACTTTCGAAAGTCGAAAAATCAGGTCGTTACATGTGGTATCATAGCATTTGGTTAAGCGACAACCTTGGCTCTTGTGGGGATTACTCATTAGAGACAGAGTCAGTAATACTCTAGAATGAGTTTGAGTGTAATAATAGACATGAGCGCATATTTGTTAGTGAATATGAAATTGTTTCATATTGTGTTGACTTATCGGTTGATTTTTTATAGATTCTGGTCGGTACAGTCTAGCTAACTGTGTCGATAGGAGTTTCTAAACTCTTAAACAAGATAAACTGACACAATATTATTTTAAAATTAGGGTGAATAAAATAATTTTACCCAAAACTATTTTCGTATATAAAGGAAATAATCTTTGTAAATTATTATAATAAATGGATGCATGGTTGATAGGAAGTGATAATATTAAATTATTATTATTGTTATATAGGAAATTGAGATCAAAACCAAAAAGTTAAGAAATAAAATCCATATACAAATGGGGTTTGTAAATATAAATTGTAAATATGATTTATAATTTGAAATAGAACTCTAGAGAAAAATTTAAAAGAATTTGAAATTTTGAGATTTGGGAAAGATTAAATTCCTTTTAAGTTTAGAAATGATTTTCAAAGGTTTTGGAAAAATGTTTTGAAGGGATAAAAGCTCTAAACTCTTTTCGGTCGCTGGAAAATAATTCCGGTGATGATTGCGACATCATTGGTGTTCATTTTCGAGTTTCCAAGTGAGGAATTGCTGCCGAATTGTTTTAAATGGAAATTGTTTGCAAACCGGGTTTGGTTTTGGGAATTCAAAAAGATAATTTGAATTGATTTCAAAAATGATTTGAAATGTTGGAAAGACTCTGGAATTGAATTTGATTTATGATAAACAAAGCGAAGTATTGAAGTGAAATTAGTAAGAGAAATTAGTTGAAGAAATGACAAATTAATATGGTTTGAAATGAATTGAATTCAATATTTATAATGAAAGATAAATTAAATTCATATGGAATTTGAAATCCAGTTTAAATATATGTGGTTGTAAACCAAATGGTGAATTGAAATTTAATTGCATTTGGGGATGAACAAAAGAATAAAACTGGAATTGAAAACTGAATATCGAAAACCAATTTGAATTGTGTGAAATAAAATGAAGTTGTAAAATTAGTTCGAAGTGAACTAAAAGATAATAAAGGTGTAATAAAGAAATGGTTTGAGATAAAATGAATTGGCATTTGTACTGAATTAGTAAATAAAACTAATTTAAAATAGTGATATGAATCAGTTGTGAATGAAAGATAGTCAATAAAAATTTAATATTTAGAAGTGAAATTGGATCCAAATAGAATTGAAAGTGTTAATCGAATTCAAATGAAATTGATAATATAAAGTTTAATGAAAATGAACATATAACTTCAATAATGAAGTAAAGATGGTATACGAAGAAAGTATTCAATCTTTTGTAACGAAATATGCAAAATGGTATATGAATGTTGTAATTAAATATTATGGCTAGTAGAATATACAGGTATGTTACAGGAAAAGAAAAATTGGAATTGGGATCTCGAAGGTAAATTTGAATTGCTCTAAAAAGGTATATATTTAAATTTCAGTATAGAATTTGATGATTTTCTTGTCCAGCCACTTGGATTTTCTTTTTCTTTTGAAATCTAGGGGCCGTGGTGCCATTTTTGTAGTCGTACAGAGCTAGCCGCGCAAAGGAGATGCTGGCGAAATTTTTTGAAAATTTAGAGAGTTAGAAAACTTTTGAGAAAATATTGAAAATTTGAAATTTAAATTTGAATGGATAAGAAAACGATATTTTTTGGAGTTCATGGTGGAGGTTGGAAAATTAGTTGAGATGATAACGAGTCTTCGATAAAAAGATTTGTTTTGGAAAGTTGAAACTGTTTGTTTTGGGAAAATAGTAAATAGGTTGAGGATCATTCTTCTGAACTAGTAATTTTGGGACGAAAATTTTTTAAGGGGTGAAGGATGCGATGACCTAGAATTTTGAACATTAAAAATTGAAATATTTAAGTGATTTTTAAATGTTTGAAAGATAGTCTAACTTGAATTTCAGATATCAGAATGAATTTGGCAATTAAATTATTGAATTTAATTTATTAAAGTTAGATAAAATATTGAATTTTATGTTTTTAAGCAGATTAAAAATATTTTGATGGCTTAAAAAATTTATATTGATAATACTGAAGATAATGGAAACTTCAGAATTTAATTTGGAAACGATTTGTTAAGTTTTGAAATATATCGTTTAAATCGATATTTAAAAATAGTCTTCCGAGACACAGTCTCGGAATTCGACGAAACAAGTTTCATTGGATCCGTAATAGTGTATTATTATCGGGTTTTAGTTTTCGTAGAATTCGTCGTTGTTGTGTTGCCGTAAGATAACAAAACGCGCTGAAAATTATATCAAAATTTCAATTTAATAACTGGATTCGAAAAGCTATCTTCTCCATACGATCGAATTTGGTCTCGAAACTTTTCCATTGCATTCGAAATAGGGATATAACCTTATAAACGCCTGGCGGCACGCCTCAATCGGAGATCGAGATATTGAATTGCGAGAATCAAGACGATTTAAATTTGAATTTGACTTTAAAATAAAAACAATATAATCTTATTACTGTAGCAACGAATACGTTGCTTCTATCTTCAAACACTTGGCAATTGTCTTCAACACGCGTCCTTTAAAGAAAAAAAATTAATGACGATGAATATTTCGTTCAAGATAATAAAATACGTAGAGCGAAAAGAAACCCAGTTTTTCCCCTCTTCTTCAATCAAATTCGTTCGAAAGAAAAAAATTCAAAGAGAAACAAATGGCCGCGATTATAAAAAAGGCTCAAATAGAAATATTGTCGAGCCCTTCCACTCATTCAAAATCGAATTTGCATTCAATAAAAAAATCAGAATCAAAATTCAAAATCAAAATCATTGAACACAGCGAGCCCAATAACCCAAAATCGCGAAAACTAAAATCATGCACGAAAAGGAATGCCGGCATCGTTTCACTTCGTAGCATCGCACAAGCTGGATCGAAATCAGCTTCAATTCGAAGCAAATTGGGTGTCGCAAGGAGATGGAGGCTTGCGCGAGCTCTCGAGGCATGTGCGAGCAGGCGATTGGCGACGAGGCGCTTGAGCCGAGCAATCAAAATCGAAGCTTCGGCAGTTTTTGGCAATCCTCGGCAGTAGCAAGCAACGCCATGTGGCAACGACGGCGACAAGGCTAGGTTTGCGGTATTGTTTTGGGGTGCAACATTTCTAGGGTTTCGCGGCGATGATCGTGGTGTTCGTCGTGATAGAGTCGTACTCGAGTTCGTGTTCGTGGCTGCAAAAACATTGTTCGAGCATTCTTGGAGAGGTTCTACGGCGATTAGTTAATTTATTCTATTTTTATTCGTTAAAATTTACATGCAGTTTTCGATTTATATAAGAAAATAGTAATAGATTATTCAAGTTAGTTTAAAATTTAATTATTTGTTTAAATTGAATAATTAGTTGAAAGTAGATCTATTAAAGGAAAATTATTTTTTCAATTGACTTGAATAATAGATAAAATAAATTTATTAGATGGAAATTAATTGTCCAATTGTTTCAAATATTAATAAATTGTATAATTATTTATACAAGGTCTAATACAATGATGAAAACAATCTGGAATGGAAATGGGTTGCATGCGTATGCAAAAAGGTGAGAACTTCTCGCTCTATTGGATACTTGATTTAATTTAAATAGTTTATTTAAATTATTGGTTGTTGCATGGATGATGATTGTTATTAGTTGAATTGAAAAAGACCCTATGCGCCGCATAATAGTGGATGATATTGTATTTAAACCCATATACCACGATATTTGGAGTTGTTGATTTCCTGCGTTATATAGCGGATGAGACCCTATGCGTTGCATAATAGCGGCTGATGTTTTATAAATCCCATATACCGCGATATTCCACCTCGAAGTGGAATTGGTATTTAATTGTTGTGTTAATGTCTGTGGATGCCGGGAAGCAGGTTGGAGGGATCCAACTGGATTCCTCAAACATTTGAATTTGTTTCATATGTTGTATGTTGATTTATTTAAAATCTTTGTGTGCTTATATCTGTGATTGGAATTGCGGAAGGCTATGATTTAGTCGAATTTATTTTTGGTATCGTAGGATACTAGAAATATGAAATTGGATTTTTGGAAATTAAAGTAGAAAAGCCTACACCGTTATAATTAAAGTATTAAAGTTGATTTTTACAATCCAATCAAATTAGTTCCAAAATATTGGAAAAGATTTTAATAAATGGATTTCGAGAAATGTTGTTTAAAAGTTGAAGGATTTATTTAAAAATTCGAATTTTAAATAGTTTGGAAAAAATAAAGGGATTTATTTAAAAAGATAATAAATTTGGAAATCCATTTGAAAATTGATTTGTGTATCTGAATTAAATTTGGAAATTGATTTTGTGTTTTGGCAATAAATTGAAAAATCAATATGGGATTTGTTTTGGTATTCTGAAAATGAATTTTGGAAATCGATTTGGAATCGATTTGGTGTTTGAAAATAAATTTGGAAATCAATTTTAAATTTGATTTGGTATGGAAAGTGAATATCTGGAAATGTAAATTCACAATGGGAATTTATAAAGAAAAGGGAAATTGTTTTAAAAATAAATATTGGTTTATTTCTTTAAAATTTTACGGATTTGGAATGTAAATTTGACATATATCGAGAAGGGTTTATTAATTGGTTTAAATGAACCATTTTGGAATGAAAGTGTATTTTCGCTGAAAAGCTAAGTATGTTTTAAAGTAGCGCTTAAAGTATAAATTAAAAGTTCTAAAGTTGTTTTTAAAAGGATATATTGGGGAAATTATTTTCTTAAGTTATTTTGAAAATCTTTAGAGTAAATATTAATTTAGTAAATTATAGAAGTGGTTATTTAAAGATTTAATTGATAATTGTTTTAGAAATGGTCATTCAAATATTTATACTCTATCTACTAAATTTATTTTAAAAATTAGTTTGGGACATAAAGTTTATATGTAATATTAGTACAATGTTTTTATAACTAATATGTTAAGTAAAGTGTTTAAAATTGTTTTCATTTTAATATTTCCAAATATATATTTGGATAAGTGATTTAAATTATTTTTAAAAGTATTCGGACTTAGCAGATTTTCAGTGAAAATAAATGATTTAGGGAATTTTATTCGGCAAGTGAAAAATGTTTTGAAATTTGTTTTCAAAAGGATTGAAGTGTGAAAATATATCTTGCGAAGATATTTAGAAAATAAATAATTTGAGGAAATTATTTAAATATGATGATTGTTGTGAATGTTGTTGATTGTTAAAGCCGACTATCAATGTTGGCCTTTGAAATGGCACTTGAATTTGTTTTCAAAACAAGCGCTCGTGCTAGGAGAGGACTTTGTGTCATAAAACCCATTTCGAATAACGATACAACGAAATGGGATTGCATTTGAAGATGATGTTGAAGACCGGGTATTTTCAAAAGCGAAAGGATTACCTGTCGAATGTCTCTGCATCGATTGATCCCCGGTATAGAGAATTGATCACCCTTTGTGATGGGGAGTCCGAACGTGATTAGGGATTATCCGGATCTGCAAGGACTTCTTTGTGAAGTGCCTTCGGTTCTGTTCGAACCCAGAACAGACTTGTATAGATGTATATCTGACATTACACATTGAGATGTAAAGCTGGTTTCTATCAAATACATTTCTGTTGGTGGCAGTCAACTTATTCTCTTAGCGTAACAACCTTCTGTGAGACCGTCGAGCTCAGAGACTATGTAGTTGATGGTTACTAGTGATACGCTGCCAATTTGGTAATGTGGCATATGAAGTGCTGCTGGTCATTTATCGATCGAAGTATGGCTTTTGTGAAAAGCTTAGCTTTGTGGATGAGACTTCATCGAGCCTCACAACCCGGAAATGTTTGAAACATGAATGTTGCGGCAAGGTTTTTAGGGGTCGCGCCCCAAGGGCATGTCCATTTCCTTCTGGATAAGAGGTGATATCATGGTATAGAGCCCAGATATTTTAACTATGTTGATGCTGCAAATTTATTATACTTTGTGGTTGTTGCTTTGTGGTTGAGGATCCTCGGATAAAGGTCGGTAACGACCGGGGATGGCTTGCTTGTGTGTTAGTTACCTATGTTATAGCTCGGTTAAAGCGTGAGGTAACGTCGGCCTTGTTAGTAGAGATCTGGTTAGGTTCTCGAGGGCGACCTTCTAGAGGCGTGCCCATTTCGGTAAGGAATTTCCTTAGCCTGACCATTTGTTGGAAATCCAAAGAAACAATATGCGCCCTGTACAGTTTTAGTTGTATAACCTGCCATGAAATGTGGCGGTAACCTGCTATTGAACATGGCAGCTATAGTAGGCATACGACGAAATGTAGTATGCTGGCTAAGATTAATATTATACTTTCGAAATGTTTTCTACACTATGCACTAAAAATAATATCCAAAGTTTTTCACGTATCAAGCATTTTTGACTGTCATAAGGAGAAATCTCCTCCAATTGTGCGTTTGCATTGTGTGTGTAGCGGGAGGCCTTATGGTAGTTCCATTTTCCAAAAGCATAGAGGGTTTCATTTTATTTTCTTTATGAAAATAACTGTTTTTAATTCTCACACCAGTCCCATGACTGACCTGGAGTTTATTGTTCCCTTTCTAAACTCTGGGTGCCCATAATTTTCCACACGGGCAGCCTAGAGTCTGGTTATCAGGTCATTCCTGAATTTAGGAGGTGCTGTGGAGCTCAAGAGACGAGCTGTGTGGAGTGGCGTACTTCTGTATACTATTATCTCTTCCGCTATGTATTCAATTGTGAGGAAAAGTTCATATAATTGTCCAGTTGTGTGCTATGTAAGTTGTTGTACTATGTTGATGTTGTGACGCAAAACATATATAGTCCTTTTGTTTTAAAAGAATATCCATTTATCTATTATATGTTGTTCCGTTGTGAAATGTGAGATTCTGTTGTTGTTTCTGTTTTCTTCTTCTATCTTCTTCTTCTTTAACGCTAATGGTTTGGTTTTTCAGCATTCGATGGTATGGTAGTTGATATAGTGGACGTATTAATGTCGACTTTCGGAAGTCGAAAAATCGGGTCGTTACACTATATCTGATTCTGTTGCCACTTCAGCTTTTGGGATTTCACTTCATCTTTTATTTAGACTTCGAGGAGTAATTTTGGTATATTGACTCTCGTCTCATGTATGTTGATGACATGTATATGTACATTTAGTTCATGTGAACTATCGAGTATTGCAGCATGTATCCAGACTTATCTTCCGCTATATATATCTGATATCTCTATTCTGATGTGATTATACTATCTGTGTTGTTGTTATTATGAGTTGTTCTGAAATTTTCATCAGCCACCGTAGTTTCGTTTTAGATTTGGACTGAATATAAATCTTCGGGAGTAATTTACACAACTCCTATCGATATAATCAATACTCGTCTAAGGCATAACTTAAGGTTGGTCGCTTCTAACAAGCCATATTCTTCACAATAGCAGACATTATTCCTTATATTAACCTTTGTTATTTTGAGCATAGAGGTGGGGCGTCACATTAAATGTAATTTAAAATACTTTATATAATAAAATGGTTTCCTCAAATTTCACAAATCGATTCAAACTAACTCGAATTCAAAAATTCAGATTTAATTCTATCTCAATTCATTAATTTCAACTCAATTCAGTTTCTCAACAAACCATTTCAAATTATATCGATTTCAAATACAGATTTGAACCATAAAATAAACCATTTCAATATATTTCAAAGCTTCAAATATTCAACATTTTCAAAACTAAATTTGATAATTTCATATATCTCTTAATTTAACTTCATTATTATTTAGCTTTGAAATATTCACTTAATAAATCAAATATCATTTAAATAAAACCCTAAATTTCAAATCACTAAATATTTCCTTCAATTTATTTAAACTTGAAATATCCATTTAATCTCCTTGAACCAAAATCAAGTTATTAAATCATAACCTTTAAAAATCTCGAATTCAATAAGTTTCAAATCGATTTAATTAAATAAAATTCTTAATTAAATACCATTTCAAATATGTTTCAAATCTACCTTCCCATCCTTATTTAATAAAAACCATTATATATTTTATATTTTAAATATAAATTTTAAATAAATACTTAAATGTATTGTATATTAATTAAATCAACTTTGTTAAATCAACTGTGATAAATGAAATCTTTTTATTAAGCTTATTTTATATATATTTTAAAATAGTTAAATTGTAAGTAAAATCTTAAAATTTAAAATCCCAAAACTAACTTATAATTTTAAAATTTTCAAAGCATATAATTTTAAAAATCAAAATTAAAACCTTTATAAAAATAACATTTATATATATATATATATATATATATATCCTAAAATAAATATTTATTAAAATCAAAATATTCATTTCAAAACCTTGGAGATCATTTCAAAATATATATGTTGACCATCGGTGTCTGTAAATAATTTTCTATCCTATGGTCAAGTGACACGTATATTTATCATTTCAGTCCACAATTTAAAATATATACGGGTATATATCATTTCAACCCGCAATCCCAAATTCAATTCAATGAAAATGCTTGGGTTTATCATTTCAACCCATAACGATTTTCTCTTATTCTACCGATCATACGGGTATGTATGATTTTAACCCATAGTGAATTCAGTACTAACAGGGAACTTGCAGAGTGAGAACATATATGATAATGATATAACAGGCATATATCATCAATATAAATAACAAATAATGGTGTCAGATGTCATAGGTGAATAGATACAATTAATAGCATATATATAGCAATTCAAATAACTAACAGCAGCATATTTCAATTGTCGTTTCAATTGAAATCAAATTTAATAAATATAAAAACGTTAATCGTGAGTGATCGCTCACCTTACGGGGCTTGATAGATTTGAAAAAAGAAACAAGCTACGAATTCCAATGCAAAGCTAGATGGACATGATTCGACGAGCAAAGCTGATAAATCCGAATATACGAAATCAAATCAGAACTGGATCGATGAAGATAAATGGTATAAGTGAACATGTATATATAACCATATATCACTATTCATGAAATCATATTCACAATTCAAACACATTTTAAATTTAAATATGTATAGGTATTTCAAAATCATTGCTTAAATAATAACACATAAATAAAACAAACATATCTTCATAATAAAAATGGAAGTAAATAAATATATACTTACAAAAATGCAGAATACTTACATATTTTTGAAGCAATATATATACATACATACATAAAAAGTCACTATAAATTTACAAACTATAAATTTATACTATGCTAGGTATACTTCCATAACTACATATTTTATAACTAATAATTTATAAACTAACAAAATATCCATATATGCTCTAAAATGAACATAGTATATCTAACTAACCTATAATATATTTCTTTTAACACATATAAATATTATAAACATATACATATATACATGCTACAAAAACATAGTTGATGCTTCTTCTAAAATAATATATATATTATAAACAAATATATATATATATATATATATATATATATATATATATATAACATCATGCTGTGAACCAACTTAATATATAGAATCAATATGTATATACAGCAGCATGCATATCAACATTATTGTATAAAATACTAGTGCATATATAAACAACACATATGTTAAATTAATGTAAACATATACATATTATATATATATATAACTAACTAAAAAAGATCATATATATATATACATGAAATAAACTAACCTATAGAAAAGAACAGGTTATATATATAAACACGTATATAAGCCTAAATTTTCTAACTTACACAACCTATAATATAACATTTCTATATATGCACGTATATAAATTTTTTCCAAATCTTAACACTTATTAAAATACCCATTAATATATATATATATATATATATATATAAAGAAGCTTATATAGGTTTATATAAACACACAGATATAATTTACTTGACGATATACATGAACATGCATACACACACACATGGCTTACAAACAATATATATATATATATATATAAATCGACACATATTAACTATATACATAAACCACACTATATATATACTAACTGACATATACTAACATATATATTAATAAACAAATAAACAGAATAACTCAAAATATATGTAAAATTCATAAAACTAACCTATATATAAGCTTAAAGAAGTAAGGAGGGCATGGTTGGGCTAGCTTCGGCTAAGGGGAAGAGGGAAGGGACAATATAGAAGTAAGTGATTTCGGTGGTGATGCCAACGTTGCTGGAGGTTGGCGGCTAGGAGCTCGGTTGAGGGGAAAAAACTAATGGGTTCGGTTGTGCTGCCCGGGAGAGAATGGAGGAAGATCTCCTGCCGACGTGGGGCAAAAACAGCCAAAGTGGAGGAGGAGGTTGAACTATAGGTTAAGGGCGGACGTGGTGTCAAGGGTGAAGTAAGGTGGAGTGACTCGAGTGAAAGTCCGTGAGAAATGAAAATAAACTAGAGAAGGTAATTGCTTCGAGAAATAAACCTAGCTTCATATTATTATAATAAAGTTTCGAATAAAAAAATAAAGTAACCGAGCGGAAGAATAAGTAATCACAAAAATTAAAGGACAACCAGTGACGTTGGAATGTGTGGAAAAGCAAAAGTCACCGTAAATTTCGAAAATAGTATAGGATAGATGCTATTGAAAGTTCACTGGAAAAATCAAAATCAAAATGCATAATTGATACGGTAGTCGTTACGTAGACTTTTGTCGTTTCCCGGACTCCGAAATTGACAACTGAATATACCGTAGATATCAACATGACAAGATGATCAAAACGGTATACAAATACCAAAGGTACAATCATAAGATGAAAAGTCGCTAATTGGCACCAAAAATGCTACTAAAATTCTGAAATAAGGAAAACGAAGCAATAACGGTTCAAATTTGGAGATGTAAAATATGAAGACTCACTCCGAAGATGATTTACAAATTTATTTATAAAAATATTCAGGTTTGAAAAATATTTTATTATCATCAATTTTAACTGGTTTAATTTAAATAAAATTTCACAAGAAAATAAACTTACATACTATCAGATGTAAATTTACCATTTGCTATGTTTTTAAATACGTATTCCAAATATTAAATTTATATTTCCAAATATTATTATTTAAAATTTCATAAAATTTTAATTAGATATGTTGTAAAATAATTAAAAAATTATGGGTCGTTACAACCTGCCACATTTCTTTTCTCTTTTTTGCCTGTTTCTTCATTTTCGATTGTTCCTTCTTCTTTTCTCTAAAGCTCTATTTTTTCAAACCTGAGTTTGATTTTATATTATATATATATATATAATCTTTGTTTAACCTTTCTTCACCTCCCTTTTTCCTTCCTCCTTCTTCTTCATTGTCTACTCTTTTCCAAACAAAAATTTCTTCAAATCCGCATTTTTTCTTCTTCTTCCTCTCCTTTTCAAAATTTCTCCTTCAAATTTAGATTATACAAACTTCTCTTCCTCCTTCAAAACCTTCAAATATAAAAAATTCAAGAAATAAAAATCAAAGTAAAGAAAGAAAGCAGTGACGGATCCAAACAAAATTAGTGGAAGGAAAGCTAAAAAGATGAGTGATTCATCCCACACACACAAACTAAAATTTCAATTGCAAGTTAAATAAAATTAATAATGAGATATATTAAAAAAATTATTGCTATTTGTTGGTTTAAATTGATGTTGAATATGAATTTACATTAAATTGAATTGACATTTAATTCTATATGGGTATTTAACTTATTGTTAAAACCTCGATATTGATAACTATTAATTGTTCTAATACATTGGCTGATTTGGATGTTGTCTGAAATCGATGCTTATTGATTGATATATTGGATGTATGGTTGTTTATTTTTTTAATATGTCCCTATTATCACCATGTATATTATCGACATCATTTAAATGGCCATCTTAATCATTTTAGAATTGGATAACTAAGGCATTTAAATTATGGGTTGAAAAGTTATATGCCCATACAGTTTCTTGAATTTGGATTATGTATTAGAATCAAATTATTTGAAAGGTTTAAGTTTTAATTTAAACTTCAGATTAATTTTAATTAAAGTGATTAAAATTGGCACTTCGAATTATATGAAATCTCTTAAATAATTATATTCACATTGTACACCTGATAGGAGATGGAAAATCCCATAACATCTCTGAAGCCATTGCACTCATATTTCATTTGAGATTGATTTGACTTACATAGTACTTTTTTAGTTCTGACTTGAATATATTGTATTCATTATGCTCGGGTCAGCCTGAGTTTTTCAGTGTTGAAGACATTATTCTGGAGGGCGAAGATAGAGTTTAATATTATATTATTATTTTATTCCACTGCATCATGTTGTTCCGCCGCTTTATTTTATTATTATTCCTAGTATATGTATAACTTTGATATATTGTAAAAGTGTAACCAAATGTTATTCGTAAAATAACTTCATGAACTGTTTATTTGATTATTATATTTTGTCATTCCCTGTGAGATTATGTATTTTGTTTTCCCTTCTTTTCTCTAATTTTCTTATTTACCCCATTAACAATCCTCCCTTTTGAATGGTTTGAGTTGACATGTGTGGTTTATTGTCAATTTAAATCATCCAAAAAGGTGGGACGTTATAGATTGTATCAAAGCTTTGATTTAGACATACCTTATCCTGTTTATTATAAACAGTTAAGCAATTAATATATCTTATTCAAAGCATTCAATTTGTTCGTCTCTAAGTGGAATAAAAAATGTTGAATTTGAATAAAGGATGGAGTGAATGTTTTAATGAAAGAATATCATTAGTTGTTGTGACGGCCCGCCCTTTTCGACCCTCGAAAAGCGACACAAAATACGCCACAGTATAATATGCTGACGATCGAGTGCCGGAAAAGATAGATAGTTGAGGGAAAAGAAAGAAGATAGAACAAAGAAGCAACTAAACAATAACAGAATATCACAATCGCAGCTGAACAAAATATAGTACATACTATCAGATCCTTACACAAAATGAAAACTATATCTGATTTATACAATATACCATCAAAGTATCATAAACAAACAACAATTACCAGCCTGACAATTACAAACAATCATGACGCAGCGGATTAATAAAAAAAAATCGATATAACGATGAAAGTAGCAATCGGTGGATTGATGAATACCAAAACGCCCAAATTCGTTGATCCGAAGATACCGAATTCTAGTTATCTCTAACACGTTGATCGCGCATGATACCGTGAAAGAAGATCGTCAATTCTTCAAGCGTTGATCAAGCGCACTTGATTCCGCGAATCGGCTTCAACAATCGTTGATTCGAGCGCACTCGAATAACCGAAAGTGGAGATAGGAGATTACACTCAACTACCAATTTAAGATGAAAGCACACAGCAATCAACAAGAAATTTTATTCAAAAATCAACCACCCAAAAAGTTACAACTCACTCGCTATTTATAGAGTTTTGACCCTGACCCTTAAGTCGTACACGACTTACGACTTACCCATAGGTCGGCGTCGACTCATCAGCAAACGCGACTCAACAACACACGACTTAAGCAAGCAACGACTCAACGACTCAGCTACATCACAACACACCGACTCAATAACATACTGACCTACGACTTTCCTACGGTTCAAAGCTCTACCGACTCAACATTTGAACGACTCATCCCAACATAACTGGTCGACGCAATGACTTAATGACTCAACAAATTACAGCACTTAACCCGTATACGACTTATCTTCAAAGCGACTCAACTCCCAGCGCCTTAACTCCTCGGAGTGACTTGAGGCTTCATTAGGTCATGGCGTATTTTCACTTGACTCCTTAGGTCGCGGCCGACCTAAAACATGCTCCGGTTTATTTAACTCGTTGTTTACTCGTGGCCGACTTAAATCCGAGGCTTCCTCCACACGACTTAAGTTAGGTCATGGACGACTCATAGCTGCTGTGTCGTTAGGTGTATACGACCCCTCAAATCTGAGCAACTTAAGTCCCCATTAACTCGTATCTCCTTCTCTTCATTCTTGTTAAGTCGTAGCTCTTTCCTCCAAGCTTTGTTAAGTCGTAGACGACTTAAACTTCCTGAATGACTCAACAACATAGCCTTGTCCAAACGACTTAAAGGTCTTGAATCATTTAAACTTGTTGATTCCGTAGTTCGCGCTGCATCATCCTCCCCTGGTTGAGAAAATTTCGTCCTCGAATTTGTAAATTCCTCTACGCCAGATTGTTCATCTCCATAATACGGCATAAGATACTTAACATTGAACACGTCAGAGGTGTACACATCCTCTGGCAGCTTCAACTTATAAGCATTGTCATTAATCCGTTTCACCAATTCGACAAGACCAATTTTTCTGGCTTTCAACTTGTTATAAGCGCCCACTGGAAAACGATCCTTCGTTAACACAGCGTAAAACAAATCACCATCCTTGAATTCAACACTTCGCCGTTTCAAGTCTGCAATCTTTTTGTATTTCTCATTCGACTTCTCTAATCGTTCCTGAACGATTTCATGACATTCAGTCAACCCTTCAACAAAGTCTATAGCTCGTTTAACCGTCTCCTTCGGTTGTGGTACTACTGCTAAGTCCAATGGTCCCCTGAGTAGATTTGAATATACAATCTGAAATGCACTGAATCCCGTACTACGATTTACCGCATGATTATGTGCAAATTCTGCCTGACATAACTTCATGTCCCAACTTCTCAGATTGTCTTTCACCAAACATCGTAACAAATTTCCCAATGATCTGTTAACAACTTCGGTCTGTCCATCTGTTTGCGGATGATAAGCACTGCTGAATTTCAACTTCGTTCCTACCATCTTCCACAAACTCAACCAAAAATGGCTCAGAAAATGGGTATCTCTATCCGACACAATAGACTCTGGTAACCCATGAAGTCGATAGATTTCTTTAAAGAACAACTGAGCAACACGAACAACATCCGCCGTCTTCTTACAAGCAATAAAATGTGCCATTTTCGAAAATCTATTCACCACAACAAATATAGAATCATTTCCCCTTTGAGTTCTAGGCAAACCCAACACAAAATCCATACTAATATCCACCCATGGTTTAATAGGCACGGGTAATGGCATATATAATCCTGCATTGGTCGCAGTTCCCTTCGAAACCTGACATATATGACATCTCTCCACAAACCTTTCAACCTCTCTCCTCATCGACGGCCAAAAGTAAGATTGAGAAATCAAATGCAATGTACGATCACAGCCCACATGTCCTTCCTCGTGCAATTCCTTGATAATCTTCATTCTCAAACTGCTCTCTGGAATACATAACTGATTTCCTTTAAACAGAAAACCATCAACCAACACAAATTCATCAGTACATCCTTCCTTGACTTTCTCAACAAATTTCACAAAGTAAGGATCTTCTTCAATCAGCTCTGGCAATAATTCAAACCCTGTCACTTCAACTTTCAATGTCGTTAATAAATGACTCCTCCTACTCAAAGCATCAGCCACATGAATCGTTACCCCAGATTTATGTTTCACGACAAAAGTAAACTGTTGTAAATAAGCAATCCATGATGCACGTCTCGCTGAAATCTTATCCTGCCCCTGCAAATGCTTCAACGCCTCATGATCAGTGTAAAGAACAAACTCTTTCTGAAATAGATAATGCCTCCAATGTTTAACAGCTTGCACAACAACATAAAACTCAACATCGTATGTACTATATCTCATCTTTGCCCCTGATAACTTCTCACTGAAATACGCAATAGGTCTTCCACTTTGACTCAACACTCCTCCAATCCCAACCTTTGATGCATCAGTGTGTAACTCAAACAACAACTGAAAATCTGTTAAACAAGAATTGGTGCTGTCGTCAACAGTTCTTTGATTCGTTCAAAAGCAACTCCTACTTCCTCTGTCCAAGAAAATTGTTTCCCTTTCATGCAATCGATAACTGGTGCCATCACGCCACTAAGTATGGAATGAATCTTCGGTAGAATGATGCCAATCCATGAAAACTTCTAACTTCAGCGATAGTTCTCGGCTGTGGCCAATTCCTAACTACTTTAACTTTACTCTGGTCCACCTGGATTCCCTTCTCAGATACAACATATCCTAAAAATAATACACTTCGAGTCATGAACACACATTTCTTCGTAGCTGCATAAAATTGTTCCTCACGAAGAATAATCAACACCTTTCTCAAATGCTCTACATGTTCCTCTGCACTCGCACTATAAATCAGAATATCATCAAAGTAAACTACAACAAACTTCCCAATGTACGGTCTGAAGATTTGATTCATCACCCTCATAAATGTACTTGGTGCATTCGATAGACCAAACGTCATAACCAACCATTCATACAATCCTTCCCTTGTCTTGAACGCGGTCTTCCATTCATCTCCCGGTCTAATTCGAATCTGATGATAACCACTCTTCAAATCGATCTTCGAAAAGATAGTAGCCCCACTCAACTGATCTAGAAAGTCATCCAACCTTGGCATAGGAAATCGGTAGCGAACAGTAATCTTGTTCAAAGCTCTACTATCGGTACACATTCTCCATGTTCCATCCTTCTTCGGCACTAACAATGCTGGTACTGCACAAGGACTCAAGCTTTCCTGAACACGTCCCTGCCCTAATAACTCTTCCACTTGCCTTTGCAACTCCTCATGTTCCTTCGGACTCATTCGATAATGTAGTCGATGTGGTAAAACTGCTCCCGGAACAAGATCAATTTGATGTTGAATGTCCCTCAGTGGCGGTAACTCCTTAGGCAACTCTTCTGGAAATACATCCTCAAATTCTTTCAAAACTGGCTTTGCTTCTTCTGGAATTTCAACCTCTTCATGACTCTCTCGTCCAATCAACAAATAGACTTCGGCTCATCTTCAACTTCCTTAACAAACTCCTTCAAAGATAGCAAAGTTTTCAGCTCTTCAATATCCTCCAACTTGCTTTCCTTCTGTTGTTGCTTCTTAGGAACTAAAGTGATTTTAGTGCGTTCGAACATGAAACTGTAACTATTAGCACGACCATCATGTTGAACTGCTCTATCAAACTGCCATGGTCTGCCCAACAACAGATGACACACATCCATGTCTACAACGTCACACCAAATTTCGTCTTTGTACTTCTTCCCAATAGAAAAATTAACACAAGCCCTTCGACACACCTTCACTTCACCACCCTTCCTCAACCATGCTAACTTGTACGGTTTAGGATGCTTCTCAGTTTTCAAGTTCAACTTCTTTACTCCTTTAGTAGAGATAATATTGTCACAACTCCCAGCATCAATAACGAACTTGCAAACTTTTCCCAAAATAGTGCTTGTTGACTGGAAAATATTGCTTCTCAACCAACTAGAATTCTCTTCTTGCTTTGGTGTAAGACAAGATCTCCTCATCATAAGATTACAACCTTCATCTCCAGACAATTCTTCCTCCTCCTCAACATAAGGTATATTTGAACATTTTGCCTCCTCACCATCATTCTCAATCTCAGCAACTGTTGCTCTCTTCATCGGCTTCGGACATTCATTGCTTTTGTGACCCAACTCCTGACAATTATAACATTTGAAACCACTGTTAACCTTCGCCTTCTCAGCCTCCTTCACTACTGGTTTTGTAACAGGTTTAGGAACATTAGAACTTCCACTAACACCCTTCGCTTGATTATTGGAATTAGTAAACACACCACCTCCACGCCTTCCTTGCTTCTCCCAAGCCAACGCTTTCTGATGTGCCTCTGCAACAGATCTCGGATCGAACATATTAACCATATCCTGGATCTGCATTCTCAATCCCCCAATGAATCTAGCAGTTAGCTGTTCTTCCGTTTCCATAATATCATTCCTGGCAATGAGTTGGTAAAATTCATCAGCATAATCACTAACAGACTTCGTCCCTTGCCTCAGATTCTGCTACCTCTGGTACATAATTGATTGGTAGTTGTAAGGTAAGAAAGTAGTCTCATCAACTTCTTCATCTTGTCCCAAGTTTCAATCTTTGACTTTCCCATTCTCTCCCTTGTAAGTTTAGTTTACTGCCACCACGCCAATGCTCTCCCCCTCAACCTAGTAGCAACCAACTTCACTCTTCTATGCTCAGGAACCTCCTTGAAATTAAAGATCTCTTCAACATTTGACAACCAATCAAGAAATTCTTCAGCTACCATTCCACCCTTGAACTCTGCAATTTCCATCTTCATACCAGACTCCCATCGACGATCATCTTCAGCATCCCGATAAGAATTTCGAACTGGGTCTCGATCTCGATAATGAATACTTGCTCTGTCACCCTCTTCATTAAAATCAAATGTACGTCTATATCGATCTCGACCATTATCATCCCTTCGTTCATGCATGCTTCTTCGACTATGTCTCTCTTCATCTCTATACGCCTCATTGTCAAATTCACGTTGACTTCTTCTCTCTTCATGTCCATGGTCATGATGATCTCTCCGTGATGAAATTGATGTTTCTCTTCTATCTCTAAAAGAATGCGGTGATACCCTCCTCACTTCCATAACCGATGGCGAAACTCGGTTTCCTCCATGGTTCGAGTTTGGTGATCTCCTTCTTTGAGTTTGATTCAAATCATTCATCAACTTCTCTAACTTTCCAATGCCTTCATCAAATTTCTCATTAATACGTTGTTCCATAAGCTCGGCTTCTTCTCTTCTATACAACGCTTCAACATTTTGATGACGGTTAGCTCTCCTTGGCGGCATGATTCAAATCTTCACAATCTCTTCAAAACTAGCAACACAAGTCAAACAAATCACGGCTCAATTCAACTTGGCTCAACTATCACTTGACTCGGCTCGGCAACAAGCAACGACTCAAGGATAGGTCGGTTTCAACTCAACAAAGCACGACTTAACTGCACTTGGCTCGGCCACCTACTTCAACCCTTCAAACAATGATACCAAAACTGATGCACGGCCTATACTTAACTCAAGGTTATTCTCAGCCTTCACCCTTCTCGGCTTAACTTGGCTCGGCTCAAGGTCTCCAAGCAACTTCAAATTCAAACACTTCTCTAACTCTAGATCCAAAATGAAATGGATCGAAATCTTCAAACTTGTTGCAACTTCAAGATGAACACGATGAATTCCAACTTCAAACTTCAACTTCAAAAAAATTGGTTCCAAATCTCGGCTTAGCTATGATTGGCTAAGTCTAGCTCTGATACCAAACTGACGCAGCGGATTAATCAAAAAAAATCGATATAACGATGAAAGTAGCAATCGGTGGATTGATGAATACCAAAATGCCCAAATTCGTTGATCCGAAGATACCGAATTCTAGCTATCTCTAACACGTTGATCGCGCACGATACCGTGAAAGAAGATCTTCAATTCTTCAAGCGTTGATCAAGCGTACTTGATTCCGCGAATCGGCTTCAACAATCGTTGATTCGAGCGCACTCGAATAACCAAAAGTGGAGATAGGAGATTACACTCAACTACCAATTTAAGATGAAAGCACACAGCAATCAACAAGAAATTTTATTCAAAAATCAACCACCCAAAAAGTTACAACTCACTCGCTATTTATAGAGTTTTGACCCTGATCCTTAAGTCGTACACGACTTACGACTTACCCATAGGTCGGCGTCGACTCATCAGCAAACGCGACTCAACAACACACGACTTAAGCAAGCAACGACTCAACGACTCAGCTACATCACAACACACCGACTCAATAACATACTGACCTACGACTTTCCTACGGTTCAAAGCTCTACCGACTCAACATTTGAACGACTCATCCTAACATAACTGGCCGACGCAACGACTTAATGACTCAACAAATTACAACACTTAACCCGTATACGACTTATCTTCCAAGCGACTCAACTCCCAGCGCCTTAACTCCTCAAAGTGACTTGAGGCTTCATTAGGTCATGGCGTATTTTCACTTGACTCCTTAGGTCGCGGCTGACCTAAAACATGCTCTCGTTTATTTAACTCGTTGTTAACTCGTGGTCGACTTAAATCTGAGGCTTCCTCCACATGACTTAAGTTAGGTCGTGGACGACTCATTGCTGCTGTGTCGTTAGGTCGTATACGACCCCTCAAATCTGAGCAACTTAAGTCCCCATTAACTCGTATCTCCTTCTCTTCATTCTTGTTAAGTCGTAGCTCTTTCCTCCAAGCTTTGTTAAGTCGTAAACGACTTAAACTTCCTGAATGACTCAACAACATAGCCTTGACCAAACGACTTAAAGTTCTTGAATCATTTACACTTGTTGATTCTGTAGTCCGCGCTGCATCATCCTCCCCTGGTTGAGAAAATTTCGTCCTCGAATTTGTAAATTCCTCTACACCAGATTGTTCATCTCCATAATACGGCATAAGATACTTAACATTGAACACGTCAGAGGTGTACACATCCTCTGGCAGCTTCAACTTATAAGCATTGTCATTAATCCGTTTCACCACTTCGACAGGACCAATTTTTCTGGCTTTCAACATGTTATAAGCGCCCACTGGAAAACGATCCTTCGTTAACACAGCGTAAACCAAATCACCTTCCTTGAATTCAACACTTCGTCGTTTCAAGTCTGCAATCTTTTTGTATTTCTCATTCGACTTCTCTAATCATTCCTGAACGATTTCATGACATTCAGTCAACCCTTCAACAAAGTCTATAGCTCGTTTAACCGTCTCCTTCGGTTGTGGTACTACTGCTAAGCCCAATGGTCCCCTGGGTAGATTTGAATATACAATCTGAAATGGACTGAATCCCGTACTACGATTTACCGCATGATTATGTGCAAATTCTGCCTGACATAACTTCATGTACCAACTTCTCAGATTGTCTTTCACCAAACATCGTAACAAATTTCCCAATGATCTGTTAACAACTTCGGTCTGTCCATCCGTTTGCGGATGATAAGCACTGCTGAATTTCAACTTCGTTCCTACCATCTTCCACAAACTCAACCAAAAATGACTCAGAAAACTGGTATCTCTATCCGACACAATAGACTCTGGTAACCCATGAAGTCAATAGATTTCTTTAAAGAACAACTGAGCAACACGAACAGCATCCGCTGTCTTCTTACAAGCAATAAAATGTGCCATTTACGAAAATCTATCCACCACAACAAATATAGAATCATTTCCCCTTTGAGTTCTAGGCAAACCCAACACAAAATCCATACTAAAATCCACCCATGGTTTAATAGGCACGGGTAATGGCATATATAATCCTGCATTGGTCGCAGTTCCCTTCGAAACCTTACATATATGACATCTCTCCACAAACCTTTCAACCTCTCTCCTCATCGACGGCCAAAAGTAAGATTGAGAAATCAAATGCAATGTACGATCACGGCCCACATGTCCTTCCTCGTGCAATTCCTTGATAATCTTCATTCTCAAACTGCTCTTTGGAATACATAACTGATTTCCTTTAAACAGAAAACCGTCAACCAACACAAATTCATCAGTACATCCTTCCTTGACTTTCTCAACAAATTTCACAAAGTAAGGATCTTCTTCAATCAGCTCTGGCAATAATTCAAACCCTGTCACTTCAACTTTCATTGTCGTTAATAAATGACTCCTCCTACTCAAAGCATCAGCCACATGATTCGTTACCTCAGATTTATGTTTCACGACAAAAGTAAACTGTTGTAAATAAGCAATCCATGATGCATGTCTCGCACAAATCTTATCCTGCCCCTACAAATGCTTCAACGCCTCATGATCAGTGTAAAGAACAAACTCTTTCTGAAATAGATAATGCCTCCAATGTTTAACAGCTTGCACAACAACATAAAACTCAACATCGTATGTACTATATCTCATCTTTGCCCCTGATAACTTCTCACTGAAATACGCAATAGGTCTTCAACTTTGACTCAACACTCCTCCAATCCCAACCTTTGATGCATCAGTGTGTAACTCAAACAACAACTGAAAATCTGGTAAAACAAGAATTGGTGCTGTCGTCAACAGTTCTTTGATTCGTACAAAAGCAACTCCTGCTTCCTCTGTCCAAGAAAATTGTTTCCCTTTCATGCAATCGATAACTGGTGCCATCACGCCACTGAAGTGTGGAATGAATCTTCGGTAGAATGATGCCAATCCATGAAAACTTCTAACTTCAGTGATAGTTCTCGGCTGTGGCCAATTCCTAACTACTTTAACTTTACTCTGGTCCACCTGGATTCCCTTCTCAGATACAACATATCCTAAAAATAATACACTTCGAGTCATGAACACACATTTCTTCGTAGCTGCATAAAATTGTTCCTCACGAAGAATAATCAACACCTTTCTCAAATGCTCTACATGTTCCTCTGCGCTCGCACTATAAATCAGAATATCATCAAAGTAAACTACAACAAACTTCCCAATGTACGGTCTGAAGATTTGATTCATCACCCTCATAAATGTACTTGGTGCATTCGATAGACCAAACGACATAACCAACCATTCATACAATCCTTCCCTTGTCTTGAACGCGGTCTTCCATTCGTCTCCCGGTCTAATTCGAATCTGACGATAACCATTCTTCAAATCGATCTTCGAAAAGATAGTAGCCCCACTCAACTGATCTAGCAAGTCATCCAACCTTGGCATAGGAAATCGGTAGCGAACAGTAATCTTGTTCAAAGCTCTACTATCGGTACACATTCTCCATGTTCCATCCTTCTTCGGCACTAACAATGCTGGTACTGCACAAGGACTCAAGCGTTCCTGAACACGTCCCTGCCCTAATAACTCTTCCACTTGCCTTCGCAACTCCTCATGTTCCTTCGGACTCATTTGATAATGTGGTCGATGTGGTAAAACTGCTCCCGCAACAAGATCAATTTGATGTTGAATGTCCCTCAGTGGCTGTAACTCCTTAGGCAACTCTTCTGGAAATACATCCTCAAATTCTTTCAAAACTGGCTTTGCTTCTTCTGGAATTTCAACCTCTTCATGACTCTCTCGTCCAATCAACAAATAGACTTCAGGCTCATCTTCAACTTCCTTAACGTACTCCTTCAAAGATAGCAAAGTTTTCAGCTCTTCAATCTCCTCCAACTTGCTTTCCTTCTGTTGTTGCTTCTTAGGAACTAAAGTGATTTTAGTATCTTCGAACATGAAACTGTAACTATTAGCACGACCATCATGTTGCACTGCTCTATCAAACTGCCATGGTCTGCCCAACAACAGATGACACACATCCATGTCTACAACGTCACACCAAATTTCGTCTTTGTACTTCTTCCCAGTAGAAAAATTAACACAAGTCCTTCGACACACCTTCACTTCACCACCCTTCCTCAACCATGATAACTTGTACGGTTTAGGATGCTTCTCAGTTTTCAAGTTCAACTTCTTTACTGCTTCAGTAGAGATAATATTGTCACAACTCCCAGCATCAATAACGAACTTGCAAACTTTTCCCAAAATAGTGCTTGTTGACTGGAAAATATTGCTTCTCAACCAACTAGAATCCTCTTCTTGCTTTGGTGTAAGACAAGATCTCCTCATTATAAGATTACAACCTTCATCTCCAGACAATTCTTCTTCCTCCTCAACATAAGGTATATTTGAACATTTTGCCTCCTCACCATCATTCTCAATCTCAGCAACCATTGCTCTCTTCATCGGCTTCGGACATTCATTGCTTTTGTGAACCAACTCCTGACAATTATAACATTTGAAACCACTGTTAACCTTCGCCTTCTCAGCCTCCTTCACTACTGGTTTTGTAACAGGTTTAGGAACATTAGAACTTCCACTAACACCCTTCGATTGATTATTGGAATTAGTAAACACACCACCTCCACGCCTTCATTGCTTCTCCCGAGCAAACGCTTTCTGATGTGCCTCTGCAACAGATCTCGGATCGAACATATTAACCATATCCTGGATCTGCATTCTCAATCCCCCAATGAATCTAGCAGTTAGCTGTTCTTCCATTTCCATAATATCATTCCTGGCAATGAGTTGGTAAAATTCATCAGCATAATCACTAACAGACTTCGTCCCTTGCCTCAGATTCTGCTACCTCTGGTACATAAGTGATTGATAGTTGTAAGGTAAGAAAGTAGCTCTCATCAACTTCTTCATCTTGTCCCAAGTTTCAATCTTTGACTTTCCCATTCTCTCCCTTGTAAGTTTAGTTTGCTTCCACCACGCCAATGCTCTCCCCCTCAACCTAGTAGCAACCAACTTCACTCTTCTATGCTCAGGAACCTCCTTGAAATTAAAGATCTCTTCAACATTTGACAACCAATCAAGAAATTCTTCAGCTACCATTCCACCCTTGAACTCTGGAATTTCCATCTTCATACCCGACTCCCATCGACGATCATCTTCAACATCCCGATAAGAATTTCGAACTGGGTCTCGATCTCGATAATGAATACTTGCTCTATCACCCTCTTCATTAAAATCAAATGTACGTCTATATCGATCTCGACCATTATCATCCCTTCGTTCATGCATGCTTCTTCGACTATGTCTCTCTTCATCTCTATACGCCTCATTGTCAAATTCACGTTGACTTCTTCTCTCTTCATGTCCATAGTCATGATGATCTCTCCGTGATGAAATTGATGTTTCTCTTCTATCTCTAAAAGAATGCGGTGATACCCTCCTCACTTCCATAACCGATGGCGAAACTCGGTTTCCTCCATGGTTCGAGTTTGGTGATCTCCTTCTTTGAGTTTGATTCAAATCATTCATCAACTTCTCTAACTTTCCAATGCCTTCATCAAATTTCTCATTAATACGTTGTTCCATAAGCTCGGCTTCTTCTCTTCTATACAACGCTTCAACATTTTGATGACGGTTAGCTCTCCTTGGCGGCATGATTCAAATCTTCACAATCTCTTCAAAACTAGCAACACAAGTCAAACAAATCACGGCTCAATTCAACTTGGCTCAACTATCACTTGACTCGGCTCGGCAACAAGCAACCACTCAAGGATAGGTCGGTTTCAACTCAACAAAGCACGGCTTAACTGCACTTGGCTCGGCCACCTACTTCAACCCTTCAAACAATGATACCAAAACTGATGCACGGCCTATACTTAACTCAAGGTTATGCTCAGCCTTCACCCTTCTCGGCTTAACTTGGCTCGGCTCAAGGTCTCCAAGCAACTTCAAATTCAAACACTTCTCCAACTCTAGATCCAAAATGAAATGGATCAAAATCTTCAAACTTGTTGCAACTTCAAGATGAACGCGATGAATTCCAACTTCAAACTTCAACTTCAAAAAAATTGGTTCCAAATCTTGGCTTAGCTATGATTGGCTAAGTCTAGCTCTGATACCAAACTGACGCAGCGGATTAATAAAAAAAAATCGATATAACAATGAAAGTAGCAATCGGTGGATTGATGAATGCCAAAATGCCCAAATTCGTTGATCCGAAGATACCGAATTCTAGCTATCTCTAACACGTTGATCGCACAGGATACCGTGAAAGAGGATTTTAATTCTTCAAGCGTTGATCAAGCACACTTGATTCCGCGAATCGGCTTCAACAATCGTTGATTCGAGCGCACTCGAATAACCGAAAGTGGAGATAGGAGATTACACTCAACTACCAATTTAAGATGAAAGCACACAGCAATCAACAAGAAATTTTATTCAAAAATCAACCACGCAAAAAGTTACAACTCACTCGCTATTTATAGAGTTTTGACCCTGACCCTTAAGTCGTACACGACTTACGACTAACCCATAGGTCGGCGTCGACTCATCAGCAAACGCGACTCAACAACGCACGACTTAAGCAAGCAACGACTCAACGACTCAGCTACATCACAACACACCGACTCAATAACATACTGACCTACGACTTTCCAACGGTTCAAAGCTCTACCGACTTAACATTTGAACGACTCATCCCAACATAACTGGCCGACGCAATGACTTAATGACTCAACAAATTACAACACTTAACCCGTATACGACTTCTTCCAAGCGACTCAACTCCCAGCGCCTTAACTCCTCCGAGTGACTTGAGGCTTCATTAGGTCGTGGCATATTTTCACTTGACTCCTTAGGTCGCGACCGACCTAAAACATGCTCTGGTTTATTTAACTCGTTGTTAACTCGTGGCCGACTTAAATCCGAGGCTTCCTCCACATGACTTAAGTTAGGTCGTGGACGACTCATAGCTGCTGTGTCGTTAGGTCGTATACGACCCCTCAAATATGAGCAACTTAAGTCCCCATTAACTCGTATCTCCTTCTCTTCATTCTTGTTAAGTCGTAGCTCTTTCCTCCAAGCTTTGTTAAGTCGTAGACGACTTAAACTTCCTGAATGACTCAACAACATAGCCTTTGTCTAAACGACTTAAAGTTCTTGAATCATTTAAACTTGTTGATTCCGTAGTTCGCGCTGCATCAAATCACAACAGCGGATATAAACAAATACAGATAATACGTCTCGGTCTCCAGCTCCTCTCCTGAGCTCCATAGCATCCTTTCGTGTAATCTATAACACTCGGTCTAAACCGAGCATTACGATGAAATAACACCCGAGTCATCATGGAATACTATCGTGAGAAAAATACACCCAAATTGATTACTAATGTTTCAAAATCCTTTGAAATCAAAAGCATCTCGTAAGACCACGCCACAAATAAACATGTCGGGTTTTTACCTTGTGATAGCTAAAACACTTTTTATCAAAATCCTCTTTTATTATAATAGTGTCTATATACAAGTATTTATTCAAATAGCTGAAATTGTTACATTTATTAAATTCTAGCATACTAGCCACAAAGTGGGTTATACAAACAAAAACCGTTAAAGACGCGTAGGTAGAATGGATTTCAAACTAATGACTAGGCAATGGAGTACCACCTTTCACAGTACCTGGTCTAGCTCAGCATACCGAGGATTACTCCCAATCCCCTGCAATACAAGACTGGAAGTACCCAATACTGGATAATCTCGAGTAAGATCACCCCACGGTTGGGATCAGCCACTGCAGCACTAAGCCGAATAAAAAGGGACATCTAGACAGGGATGACCCCACCATAATGGGAGCTACCCACTTATCCTTGCTGCATAACCCCTGATTTTCAGTCATTCCCGGTTGATGAGGCTTGAGGCTAAGCATTGCCTTTTAGAACGTTTCACACAGAATGCCCACCGTCCACCTGGAGATTTTCAATCATTGCCGGTTGATGAGGCATGATGCTAAGCGTTACCTTTTAGAACATATCCCTTAGTAAGTCCGTCTCGGGTTCGAATAGAACCGAAGGCACTACTCCTACTACATCCATTTTGGAAACATCCTCAGGATTAGTAGCGATTAGCCCTTGCACTTCACTGCTCCATCTTCGACTCCGAACTTGTTTTTCCCACGAAACGTACAATTCAGATCGAAGTGGTTTTCGAAAAATAAATCCCGATCTCGGTCTCTTCGAAACGATCAATCATTGGCAAATATTGATAGTCGATGATTTAACTATCAATTAGCATTCACAAACATCCATCAAACATAAATAATTTCCCTAAATTATTTATTAATCTCAAAAATATCTTCGTAAGATATATTTCCATTTTCAACCCTTTTAAAAATAGTTTTCAACCCACACTCTTCACATGGAATAAATTTCCAAATATCTATTTCCACTGAATAAATCCAAGTCCAAATACTGTAGATTTAAAATAATTTAAATCACTTTATTCTTTAATATACCTTTAAAGTATTTCAAACAAAACTGCTTCATAAAACGCAAACTACTTTTCTTTAAAATAAAAGTTAAGCCATACTAAATTTAAAATAAGAGTTATGAAATTCTATACTAGTTTCCAAAAATATTTTAACTAAACTTATTTTTAAAATAAGATTTTATTAAAATATAAATATTAATCATTATCTTACAACATAATACCAATTAACCTTTAAAAATAATTTCTATTATAACTAATTTAATAAATATTTATCTTCAAAATTTATACAACTTAAATAATAATCTTCTTAACACATTGCTTTAAAATAAACTTCAAAACTTCTAACTTTTACTCAAAAACCTGCTTAAAAACGTACTTGCCTTTTAGGGAAATACACTTCCATTCCATAATAATCTAAAGAATTGCTTTTATAAATCCTGCTTGATTTATCTCCATTCAAATTTACATTCCAACCCTGTAAATTTCTTCTCATAGTTTAAAAATAAACACCTTTTTATTTCTAAACACATTTCCCATTTCCTAGAATATCACTTTCAAAGTATATGCTTAAACTATTTAAAATAAGGCTACCAGGTGTTTGGTTAAATGAAAATAATACTTAGGAAAATATAGAGGAGTTTCTAAGTAATTTAAACTGAAATTACCTTTTAAAATAAAGTTATTAAATCAAATATTCATATCAAAATTCCCATTTTGGAAACTTAATACTAATTTACCTTTAAATAATTTCAATTCCATAATTACTTAAACAAATATTACTTACTTAAAATATATTTAAGAATAACATATTTTTCTAAAATATTTCTAAAATCACATTTTAAACTTTTAGTTTATATTTTGAAAACTTTTCTTTAAAAACATAATTAACTTTCCAAGGAATACACTTTCCATCTTTAAAAGCAATCTCAATGCTCTTTTAAATGATTTGCACTTCTTATAGAATTTCCCACGGGTAATCTATACTTTTAAATTTATCCTTCGATAAATATTCCACTTTATTTATAAACCCAGTTTATAAATTCTCATTCCTCCTTTCCTTTTTAAACACCATTTCACAAACACTTCAAAATTCATAACAATTTTTTGTATTTAATTTCCTTAAATTCATTACTCAAAATTCCTTTTCACTTACCTTTTAATACCAATTTATTTTATTTATACTTAAAACTCCAAATTATGTTAATCCAATCATAACACAACACAATTTAATTTCCAAATTAAACTATCACAGTATATAAATGAAATACATCATCAATTATGAAAATAATTTCTATATTGTGAGGAATCCAGTTGGGTCCATCTAACATTTTTCCCTCCATCCACAAAAGTTAGCACAACAAATAAATATCGATCAAATCTGATAATAATTATCACATTCAACTAATCAACCAATCAATTTTTTAAATACTAACTAATTAAAATTAAATGTCGTCCAGATGTGAGTGAGATTAACTCACCTTGAGTTTCGACGAGCGTTTTAAATTTTCAATTTAATTGAGCTTGTTCGATGTAATCTAAAATTTCAACTTGCTCAAACCGACTCTAGATCTGCACTGCAGCGTAGATAGCGTCGCTGCGATTCCGACGCCGCCAGTTTCGTCGAAATCTGACAACGTACGCTCAAGTTACGAATTTATAAAGGTTGAATATAATTTATAAACAAATTTTTCTTTAATATTTTTAACCTTATCAAATCCTAGCCACTCAATACTTCTCTCAGAGCTAGGCCGCCCAAAGCTTCTTCTCACCCGCGTGATACAGACATCGACATGACCCATCGCCGCCGAAAACCTCAATTTCCATGACTAAATTGTAGCTTTAGGAGTTGATCAAAGACTACCACAAAGAAGAGCGCCTCGAACTCCATCATCGGCCAGAGCATCGTCACGCTCGGTCATCACCTGCCTCAGGAAATGCGCTCAAACTCCTAGCGGACGGTGCCGAATTCCACCTCCGAACGACGACCATAGTCGCGATCCACCGTTGGATAGCTAGAGCTCGGAGAGCTCGACACTTTTCTAGAAGGAAGTTTTTGGTATAGGTTAGTGGATGGAGTGAAAATTTAAGGAGAAGGCAAGAGATTTTCGACCATTAAAACAATTCATGGCGGCTCAAAAAATGAACGAGGGTTTCAGCCCTTATACGTATATATATATATATACACGTTTATAAACATTATTTTAATAATATTCTCAAATTTAACAGGCCTTTATAAACGAACTCCAAATCACACATGCTGCCTGCCGTTTATAATGTTTTACCCACATTTCGAACACAATGGAACGTGTTTCGGTGGCTAATTCAATCATATGTGGAAGATCGCTTTTTGAATCAAGTTTAAATATTAAATTATGGATTTTGATTCCTACGCGTTTCTCACCCGTACGAACAAACGGTAACTCCAAATGCTAAGAAATTTGAAATCCGATAATAATTAACTATTACGGGTCTAATAGAACTGGTTTCGTCAAATTCCAAGACCATGCCCCAGAAGGCTATTTTAACTCGTCAATAAATTCGAGCGATTTTCAAAACCATCGAAATCATTTAAAATTTTACTTTTAAAATTTTACTATCTTAATTATAAATCATGTAGAATTTATAATCACATTAGAAATTATTCTGATTCATTTTAAATCAAAATCTGATTATTTACCATTACTGTGACGCCCCACCTCTATACCCATGCTAGCCAAGAACATTACGGTGAATGCTGTCAACTAGCACGGAGAATAAGGCTGTTGAGGAGAGACCATCCGTGTAATTGCTTTGCACGAGCATCGATATGTCAGATAGTTATAATATAAGTTTTCATCTCAAGAGGAAAATCCGACATACCGTCACAAACTCAAAGCTACTACACAGTGGCTATAATATCTTCGGAAACAAATACAGAAATAAACATAACATAAATCAGTCACAGACAATTCATATCACAAAGGCGGAAATAGATATGAATATTACACTAGGAAGTGTACATCAGAGTAGTGGTCTAAAAAGATCCACAATATCACAAAAGAATAGTTACATGAACTACACAAAAGAATAAGTATACATTATGGAGTCTATATCTCAAATGTATACAACAAAAACTACTAATCTAAGTAGTTAACCAAAAGTCAGAGAAATCAATCCCAAGAGAGAAGTCAAGCAGAAGCACCTGTAACATCTCGGTCTGACCCGAGTATTATTTAATAAGAAAATAATAAATGGATCAGTCTAACTATAGATATCAGATGAAACGTTATAGAATAAGAGATATGACTAAACACATAATAATCACAATTCCAAGCTGTGATATATATAAGTAATTGAAAATCAACGAGAGATTAATCAATATCACCAAATCTACAAAAGAATCAAAGAAACGCCATACTCCTTATTTCGTTCATCAAACCACAAATATTGACGATTATATTAATGTCAATCACAAAAGTCAATGACACACAAATTCACCAACGCACAAATATTGACAATAATATCAATGTCAATCACAAAAGTCAATGACACACAAATTCACCAATGCACAAATATTGACAATAATATCAATGTCAATCACAAAAGTCAATGACACACAAATTCACCAATGCACAAATATTGATAAAACTTATCAATGGAAATCACGAAAATTGGTGAAACACAAATTCTAGAAATCATCTCAAGAAATCCAGAAATCACAAAGGTGGGAGGCCTATCACAAACGGGAGCATAATGCCCACCAACACGTGTATCACAAACGGAACGCTAATTCCATGGTTGCTAACCATCAGAAATTGAGCCGAAGCTCCACAAACGGCCCGAAGACCATGGGTTGCTACCCCACCAAATTGAGTCGAAACTCCACAAAACGGGGTTTAGTCTCCCTCACAGACAAAGAGACATCGCACATTGCTAGTCTAAATCACAAAGATGATCATCATGATCATTAAGAAGTGTCAATTACACTAAGCCAGTAAATATATGAGTTTAGCTTCATGTCCCATAACCACTTGCTCAACTGAAATATTTACGAACAAACTGTAGATCTCCACTATAAAATTGTCATAAGAGATTCAATCGAACAAGTCCAAGAATTAACCGACAAAGTGAACGCAAGCGTTTCATACCACTTGTTTTACTAAGTCATTTAATTAGATTTCTCATACGAGTGAGGTAAAGGTTTGTATATACTAATAGATTGGAAAACGGTTTTATAAACGAATTTGGTATTAAAATAGTATTGAAATCGTTTGAGGAAAGATTTTTGATATTTACTACTAGTATAGAAAACCTTGTATTTTTAAAGTGACAAATCACAAAGAAGATTGTAGGAACAATCAATCACTAAGATTCACATTCAAAAACGTGAATAAAACCCAAAGAAATCGATACAAAATCCATCAAAGTGGATATATCTAAAATTCCCAAAGAAAAGGTCATCAAAGTCGATAATAAATGACAACAACAAAAGGGAGACAACACGAATCGATTAAAGTTGGATATTCAAATGAATTAGCAAAATAGGCTAATCTGGCAAATAGAAGCAGGTCGGTCGACCGGACTCCCTGAGTCGGTCGACCGAACCAGAGGTAGGAAACTTCTCGGGCACCAGGTCGGTCGACCGGACCAGTGGGGTCGGTCGGCCGAACCAGAAACAGAGGCAAATTTTAACTAACAGGTCGGTCAACCGGACTAGGGGGGTCGGTCGGCCGAACCTGATGCTCTACACAATGATGCCCAAAAATTGATATGCAACCTCCACCAATTCGCAATCGAGCGAGCACGGACGCTAGGGAATTATGCCTAACGGCTACCCGGCCGGCCCTATTGGCTCCTCGATGCATCACCAAAAACACGATCAAAGATCAAAGCTACGATTTTTAAGGAATTGAACCCAAAACACCAAAGTTAGCATTTTCACCAAATCAATCCAAACCAAAAGCAATTGCACACAAATAAGTGTTAGGAATTCATACCTAACAATCGAAGATAAATATAAGCATATATGTGAGATAAAAAATCTCACCTTTTCACAAAATCAAACAAGAAGAAGTTTGAAAGCAACTAGAGAATCAACCTCTCTTCAACACAACCCAAATGAGCTTGAATCTAAGCTCAAAAACAAGAACATTCCCAAAATTAGGTTTAGGAATTTCTTAAATTGGTAAGAGAATAAGTTGGAGAAGATGAAGAGAATGCTTACCAATGGGTTCTCTTGAATTTGGAGCTAGGAATTTGAAGTTGCAAAAGGAACTAGGGTTTTGGAGTTTTAATTTCCAATCTCTCCCACCATTAATACTCTAAAAACTGAAAAGAGAAGAGAATGAGGGTGAGTGGGGAAGAGTGGCTCAGATTTGAGCATAAGTTAACATAGGGCTGAGCCCAAAACCAAACCCAAAGTGAAAAGTAGCAAAAATCAACTTTCTCCAAACATATCGAAGCTTATACTCAAAAAGGTCGCAAACGGCATTTTAAACTCAATGGGAGTGGTCCCGAGTCCTAATTCGACCGTATGCAAAAAGTAGCTTTTTGGACTAAAATCCGACTAACGATAAAATATTTAAATAAAATATTTAAATATAAAATCGATAAATATGCGGGTTGTTACAATTACTATATATCAAATCCCATTATTAAATTCAATATAGAGATTCCAAATTCAGTTTATCGACCTTTGATTATATCTAAAATTCAATATTAAAAATCAGATCAAATGAGAACAAAAAGATATCTTAGAAGCCATTTTCATGACCATTTACATCCTGATTCGCTAATTATCCCAATTCCTAATATTTAATTATTATTCTTCAAATCCAATTGAATTGCCATACTCGATATTGTAACTAATTATAATTATTTAACCAAAATCTTCTTACTTGAAAATCAATTCAAAATCCACATTTAAAATTTAAAATGAACTGAATGTTCAAAATCTAATAACCAAAATTTGAATCGTTACATTCCTCCTTATAAAAATTTCGTCCTCGAAATTTGCTAAGGTAGGAAAATGCTACTAAACTCATTTACTTGCTCCAAAATCCACTTAATTAAAATTCACATTCACTTCGCAAAACATTTTAGCTTAATCCAAACCATTCGCCTTATTTTTAATTAAAAAGCTTTGTTTACAACGTTATTTCAAAAATAACATTCCGAGTTAACAAAAATTTTGAAAATCCTCAAAACAAATTCTAACTCCCAAAATTTTTGAAATTTTTTGACAGCATCTCCTTTGTACGGAGAGTGTTTCACAATATCACAATAGATATAAATATATATACATCGACCCACATGGTCGGAAAACAAAATATACCACAATATATATATATATATATATATATATATATATATATATCATTTTTCAAATTTTATTGTGTAGGTGTACCTTTGATTAGCATTTTTTTAAACAAGCGGCTAATATATTATGCATATACGCACTCCACTCTATCGATTGTCTTCCATACCTGTACTTACTCAAACAAGCCATAAGTTATCAATAATATAAGATTATAACATCCTTCCATATATTAATCTTAGCCAAACACCTCATTTACATAGTTCAGACAAACAAATTTCATAACTCAACCTGTTAACCGTATATTATAAGAAAATCCAAGGATTTCAATCGCCATTTTAATTTCCTAACAAATCCAACTTCATTTTCTTCCGCTCAAATGATTTACATTCAAGTTTACTACATACAATTCGTATTTACTACGACCAATTCATTTTCACTTCAATATGATTAACATATGCTTTACTTGCAACAATTTATTTCAATTCAATTCCAAATTGATTCAAAATCAAATTTTCATTTAAATTTGATATATTTGCATTTCTTTTATGATCCACTTTCATTTATATGCAAAACCACTTAATTAGATCCCAACCCATTCCAATTTATTCAAAAACCAACTTTATTTGCTTTCCATAATTTATTAGCTTTGTTTACAACAAAACGACTAATCTTAAAGCAAATTTGATGTCATTCAAGCAAACAACAATTACTTAAGTTTATAACCATTTACAATTAATTCCAACTCAAACTATATTAATTTTACTCCATTTGATATATTTACAACCCAAACATCCTCATTTTTGTTCCATTGTCAAATTAAATTTCTATTCTTACGCTTCCAATTCATTATCCATATAGGTTTATTGTAACGACCCGATATTTTCAACCATTCGCATCCGCACATGTCGGACTTGAATTGTTCAAAATACCGAGTTGTAAATAAAATTTGGCAAATCTCAAAATATACCGTAATAATTAATCACAGAATCACAGACACAAAATCAGAATACTCGCAGCGGAATTTAAAAATACTTAGTGGTTCATGAAGCCACTATAAATAGTCTCAACAAATACAAATTACAAAGTCTTTCATCCCAAATATCGTTTAAATCATCAAATAGAAAATCCAAAAATCCCAAAGTCTTGATTTCATAAATAAGATAACGGACAGAAAGAAGCCAGCAGCTTGAAAGGATCTACAGAAGTCCTAGCTCCGGGATGATGACTGAACTGCAACTCAGGCTGACCCGAGCGTAAAATAAAACATAAACACTCGAGTCAGGACATACATACTTATATAGTGTAAGCTAATTCAAGTGTATTGTAATATAGAGCAAGTAACTTAGAGGATGCTTGGGACCGCCCATCCTCTAAGGATCCGTTAAACTATTTACTATGTAGTAATACTTCGCTATTATAATAGTGTCTATTAGTAAAATAAACTTACTTTTAAATAGCGTTAAGGCTTTACATTTTCCACATTAACACATAATATATTCCCATAGTCTATACAGTACCGTAATCTCCCCCGGAATGGGCGTCGTCAGAGGGCACTCCATAGGTATGGTACAAAACCAAAATCGTATAAGGCGCGCTAGGGTAGGTGACACGGCACAACTAGGCAATGCCAGGGTAGATATACCAATTACGCTTCCGGACCGATGGAAACGCGCAGCGCACAGCTGCCGCCCACCTCGAACAACACTCCCAAATCAAAGGTGCGCACCAAAACAATCACAAAAGTAATAGAATGACATACGAAGAAGTGCGTCCGATCAGAGGTGCTACCTCATTAATCCGTCAATCGCTCCTGTTTTAGCCACCTTATGCCAACTCACGGGAGTCGGGTCCACGTATTTACCTCATAGAAAACGCCACCACCATCCTACTTCATTCTGGAATCTCCACCGCGTACACGGTTGTCAAAGTGGTTTTCGGTATCGACAAAGAGTATGCCAGATATCCGATCCCGGTCTCATTAACAACCAAACGTTATTGTAACCCGTGGTTACAACTTTTAGAAATGGTATTTATACTTTAAAAATCAAAATAAGTTTCAAATACATTTCAATACCATAATATCATTTCAACCATCATTTATTTAAACATCAGTCATTTTATTTAATATAAAATACCATTTAAATCTATTCAATTTATTTAGGAATTAATTTGCCTTTCAACTCACATTTAAAAGTTAAATTCTTCCATTTAAAACCATTTAAAGTCAATTCCTTATTTTTTATTAATTACATATTAAATTCCAAAATTTAAGCCTAAAGATTATTTCCATTTATTTTAAACAATCCGAAAATCCAGTTTCCGTAGCATTTATGAAATGCCACCTAAAGTCTATAAGTCAAAACAGTTCATTTATAAAAGACAGCATTTAAGTGCTGTAATAAATTATTAACTTAACAATCAAATTTTAAATTCCCAAATATAACTTATTATCAATTATTTCCTTAACTAAAACACACTTTTAACAAAGTTTCAGAATTTCCCAAAATAAGTTATATTCCAGAAATTTTACTTAAACATTTATTTATTTAACATTTTGACTTATTCAAAAATCATTATAAATTTTAAAAATATCCTTTACATTTGAACCAGAATATTATAAATTCCCATTTAAAACACTTTTAAACATTTCAGAAAAATATTATGTAAACCACGGGTCTCTATATAGTTTTCTAGCCTAGGTCAAGTGATACGGATTTATATCATTTCAATCCGCAATTTACAAAATCCCGGATTCTATCATTTCAAACCCGCAATCCCAAGTTAACAAATAAATAATTAAACAATTAAATAAATGAACAAATGATTATCGTTCAGGCCAATCATTTCAGCCTATAACGATCTCAAATTTACAGGGAAGTTACAGTGATGATTTAATAAGTAAATAAGCATTACATAGTATAACTGCAATAATATTACAATAAATAAACAACTGATGAGGTGTCAATTTAAAATGGGGTTTAACATCATACGTTATATCACAGGCAGATAAAATTTAATAAATAATTTACAAACACACTTGTGATAAATCACGGATATATAGGTATGTTTGTCTGGTGAGAAATACTCACCTTTCCTCTGCTGAAGATTCAAATCAAACAACGGTATCTATCCCAAAAGAAATGAACAGAGGCACGATAAATCCAACTGATGTGACACCTCAATTACGAACTTGAAAAATAAACGAAAAATAAATTACGCGATTATGAAGCGATCAAAGCAAAATTTAATAACAACCGGAACGAGATTTAAAAATTAAAAGATTTTTGACACCCGCAGCTTGACCACTCCATCACTCAATTTGTTCAACATCACCAATCCTCTTCCCTTTCCAAATTTGTTATTTAAATGCTTTGGGAAAAATGCTTTGTAAAAAAAAATGCTTTGTTAAATCAAATAGGCTGAGTCTTGAAACAAAACGTTATTACATTTTCATAAAAAAAAAATACTTTGAAAAAATGTATGCATGCACTTATGAAATGACAAGGTCGTGTGATTTGTTTCACACGCAACTAATAAACCACAAATCATTTTCCAAGTTTGTCTTCATTCTCATTTGTTAAAATCTTCAAAGTGGCTCACGCATGCAAATTCACATGTCCACCAAAACTATAGGCGTATATGGTTTCTTCTCCAGCGATGCAAAAATGAAAGATATTTATTTTGTTTGTTAACATTTTATTCAAAAGTGACACCCTTATTCAATTTCATGTGGTCACAACTACAGGGACGCAGGCTAATATGTTCTACAGCATGCAAAAGAAAGAAACTAGGCTTGATTCCCTATATTATTGGACATGCATGGCAAGATCAGGAGGAAAGGAGATGCATACTTATCAGGGATGGCAACAACATACTTGAGAGGTGGAGTAGTCAAGCATGGTGGAACGAGAAGGAGGAGCAAAGTATGCAACGTGAAAAGCATGAGAAGTAGAAATAAAAATAAAATAAAAGACACACGCGTACCTTCAACACACGCATGCAAAAAAAGAAGGTGAAGCTCTCCAGGTGATGTAAAAATTGTTTTGAACGTGTGTTGTATAAATATAGTGGAATGTCACGTTTATTTTAAGGATGAGCAGTGAAAGAAAAAGGCAGGAATCTTTGCATTTGAAATTCAACGTTAAAAGAAATGACTTCTTGCATTTTTAAGAGTGCGTACATTTCAAGTAACGGTTGAAAAAAAATGCGCAAAAGAAATTTGATTGATCCAAGATACTATTTCAAGAGAATTTTGCATTGATTTAGATGAGCAAATAGATAGGAAGAATATAAATATTGATTTTTATCAATTGAATGCAAATGGCTACGAAATTAAAACAAAAGAAACGATTAGTTAAGATTAGATTATGGGATAATATTTTCAAATAATATTGAATGCATTTATTTTATCCTTTTTGTTTGAACGTGTTATAAAAATAGGAAGCTACATGATTTATTTCTTGAGAGATTTAGAAATTTTGTTCTCACAGGTAAGGGATAAGTTGCTTCCATTAAACGTTTATTCCCAGAGCTACAAATGAGATGCATTTTTCCAGTATTTAGATGAAGGGAATATGGAAAATATTTAGGAAGCAAGAGAAAACGAACGTGCCTAAATTTACGCGCTTAATTATAGGAAAGAAAAGAGGAAAGAATTAAATTTCTTCAGGAACGACCAAATTTCCACTTAATTGCGTAGAAAGAATGGCGACTTAATTTAATTGTTAACCGAAAAAAATGTTTCATTGCATATTAAAGGTTGCGTGAAAAAAAAATTGTTAGGCTATAAGATGTATACATATACAGAAAATTTCGAAATCTGGGTAAGAAATAAATGCAGACAAGAAAGAGACGGCAACTAGAAAATTTGAAATTTTCGTGCGTTGATAAAGAGGGATGAGTGAAATTTATGGTGAAGATACGGCAAGTGATTAATAGATTGGTTCATTTTAAACTTTTTCTTCAATTAATGATTGTGTGCGTTTCTTTCTTTATATAGGCTAAGTGATTTTAGCAAGGATTTTACGCCAATTTAAAACCAATGAAAGCTGTGGAAAAATTAACGTTTTGCTATAAATATCTACTAACTGATTTATTAATCCATATAGATATTGCAGTATGCATTTTAAAATACGCCAAACCGACGCAATACAATACGCCCAAAATTTATGCAAAAGTAACATTTTTAATTTATACGTGTTAACCTCGTTTTACTCAACGACTCATCTACTTAAGGAAGGTACCGACTCAACTGGTAGCGACTCAGTTAGCTGATGAGCTAAGGCTCAAGGCAACTTAGAGGGATAGGACGACTCAAGGGGTTAACGGTTCACAAGGCAGGCCGACTCAGTGCATTACCGACTCAACGAAGTTTACGACTCATATGAGATGACTCAAGGCCTAGACCGACTCAACGACTCAGGGCTTGTAACGACTTAGTGGATCAACGACTCAACTGAACTGAGGAGTTGCACGAGTTAAAGAATTGCGCGACTCACGACTTATGGGGATCAACGACTCAACGAGTTAATGCCTTAGAGGAGCAGAGTGGCTTAACTAGTTAGTGGTTCATAGGGCAGACCGACTCAGGGTTTCCAACGACTCAAGGCGACTAACGACCTATCATAAGTCGCTGGCAACCTAAGCATATGAGCAACAAGCTCAATGCCGTTTCATTTATGCCGCTGCCTGCTGACTCGTGATATGTGAGTCGGTCACGACTCATCTTGAGTCGGTCACGGTTCATTCTGAGTCAGTCGCGACTCATGACTTGGTCAACAATTCCAACCCAGAAATTGGCCTATAAATACATGGCCAACTCTAATATTCAAGAGATCTTTTGGGCCAATCATTTCAAGCGCCAATACTCTACTGAATTCTCAACTCACCCGACACTTCAAGTTCGAAAGACATTTCAACTAACTTCAAGGGAAAATCAAACGCCATCTACATGGATTCGAAGAATTCTTCTCTACCAAAGTTCTAGTTGTTTGTCTCGTCATAATTGTAATTGAAGATTGTTGTAAAGTTGTAATCGGTTTAGCAATAAAGAGAATTAAAGTGGACGTAGGCTCTCTCTTGAGCCGAACCACTATAAAATTGCTGTTGTTTACTGCTTTTTCGCTATTATCTGCTTATAATCTGTTCCCGAGCTATCGGGTGGTGCTTTCACAATTACACTTCATACACCGGGGTGTTATCGTTCAAATTTTAGCGTTAACATTTTTGGTGCTTTCACTGAGAACTGAACTCAGGCAAATCGTCATCATTGCTCCACGAAAGTTTGTTGAAGTAACGTCTTTGAAGACCATAAGTTTATCAGAAATTATGGCTCCTGGTAGGAAGAGTAGATCTGTCAGATACGGGAGTGCAAATGAAGGAACCTCCACTTCTCCGACACCAAATCAGGCAACTCTAACTGTTGGAGTTACAAGGGCAGAATTGGATGCTGTAATTCTAGGGTTGAATCAGCAGTTGGATGCTCAGAATGCGCAGTTGGAGGCTCAAAATATACAAAATGCTTTAATCTTGAATAGGCTGAATGATTTGCTTGGGACTGACCGTCAACCGGTGAATAATGAGACAACCTTTGCCGAAGATGCCCGCGACTCCCAAGACAAAGGTATCCCTCAAAGAGCAGAAGGCACCGCCGCAGGGGCACCTTCCCAAGCTGAAGGTTCAAGGCCACAGCCAACCTTTCGAACTTCCGAAAGAGCAGCTGACTTCTGCCAGGAGAGGCCTCCGAATGATGAGGAGTACCTATCAGGGATGATTCGCTCAATTATGAAAGAAAGTATGCAGAGGCAAGAAGACGAAAAGGATTGGGGGTTTTCCCCGAACAAAACTCCATTCACCGAAAAGATCTTAAAGGCAGAGTTTCCCAAGAATTTTGTACCTCCTACTATCCCGGCCTATCAAGGGATTAGCGACCCCAACCAATTCCTATACAGATACGATTGGCATATGACTGGGGCACGAGCATCAGATGAGATTAAATGTCGATACTTTCCTATGTATTTGGAAGGGGTTGCTTTGCTTTGGTTCACCAAGCTACCGGTTCGATCCATAGATCAATTTTCCGATTTAACCCGAAAATTTAAAGAACAATTCAAGTTGTATGCATCAAGGGCGAAAGATATAATGTCACTGTCCGGCCTTGAACAAGCACCTGGAGAATCCATCAAGTCTTTTTTGAACCGTTTCAACATAGCCCTGGCTGAGGTAGATAACGCGGAGCCCCGAATGATCTTAACATACTTAATGCGAGCCATCAACAGATCAAGCGAGTTTGGAAGATGGCTGAAAATGAAAGAACCTAATTCACTTGATAAGTTCTATAAAAAGGCCGACGAATTCATGTGGCTAGAAATCCTCTCATGGCCATCTAAGATAATTGTAGCTGAAGTCAAAGATAACAATGATGCTTCTAACAGAGAAGGGTCCGGCAGCCAGAAAAGGGAAAACGACGGAGGAAAGAAGCAGGGAAATGAGAAGAAACCTCGCCGCTTTGACCCTTCAAGTTTTACCCCCCTTACTGATACACCGGAAAGGATTTACCTAGCAACGAAGGATGTCATCAAGTATCCCAAACCACCTGAGATGAGTAGAGGTGCACAAGGTAACGGAAAATTCTGTCGATTCCACAATCAGCCCGGTCACGACACTGACCAGTGCCGCCAATTAAAAAATGTGATTGAAGAGTTGCTGAAACAGAATAAACTGCAACAATATGTGAAGAAAGGCAGAACTGACCCAACCTCATCCGCTCAAGGGGTGCAACGTCCTGCTAATCAATCCGGCTCACGCGACAAAACTACAGAGCAGGAGTCCGAGAAACTTGTCATAAATTGACATGTGGATAAAAAACAATGAATCCTCCGGGATCTTAGAACATCATTTATTTGCATCCGTACCTTGCTTAACTTCATTGTTTGAACTTGTAAAACAATGATGGATGTATAATTCATGCGCTGTGAACCATTGTAAAACTGATTCGAATTTCAGAACTATAAACTTTGTGTTCTTTACTATTGCTTATCTTATTTCGATATGTAAGATACTCTGAATGTATTATTAAAATGTCGATTTAAATTTGCAGGCAATCAAAGTAAAGCCTGTCCATTCAGCGTATCATAAGGCTAAGCGATTCTCATGAACCACGACATAAGCAAATCACAAGTTGCAAAAGCTCCGAACTCAAAGAAGTGCTATTTGCAAACAATTGAGGATTCCACTAAAGCGGGCACTTTCTGAACAAGAAAGTTCTAGACTCTTGCCCCGTGGTTTCACTCGGTAATATAGCACTCCCTTTGAGCAAAAAGGAATAGCTTGCAAAAGAAAAGGGGCATATACCCGAAGTGATAACAAGGAATCGCTAAGAAGCATATGGTAGAAAGACACAAATGCTTCTCTTCGGAGACCAAAGGCTTCTCTTATGAGACCAAATGCTCCTCTTCGGAGACCAAAATGCTTCTCTTCGGAGACCAAATGCTGCTCTTCGGAGACCAAATGCTTCTCTTCGGAGACCAAATGCTCCTCTTCGGAGACCAAAATGCTTCTCTTCGGAGAACAAATGCTTCTCTTCGGAGACCAAATGCTTCTCTTCGGAGACCAAATGCTACTCTTCGGAGCCTAAAGCCCTCTTCGGAGGCACAACTCTTCGGAGGATAAAGACTTTAATGAGGCATATGCTGCAAAAAAGAAAGTTCTCTACTCAACAAAAAAGATTGGGGGAGTCATGACCCTCCAACCATGAGAGAGTAACTTCCAGGCAATAAAAGCCCTCTTCGGAGGCCCATTTCACCAGGAGTTGAAGTGTTACAACCGCTCTTCGGAATTTCACTTCACCAGAGTTGAAATGTAAAACAAAATAAAAACCTCTTCAGAGGCACATGTTTCACCAAGATTGAAGTAAAACTTCCAAGTGTTGAAACGTGAAAAAGTCTTCCTCAGAGGTGCAACTTTTCAAAGAAACAAAAATCAAGAAGCCCTTCACTGTGGCAAATAAAAAAAATTCCTCATTAAAAGCACACTTTAACTTTCAAAGGAAGAGTGAACTACTTGCTCTAGAAAATTCTCTTCCTCAAAAAGAAGTTGAAGTGTCTTACAAATACCCTCTTTACCACATAGAAGATTTCATTCAATAAAATGTGTATATGCACAAAATAAAGAGTGATATCTTCGAAAGTTGAAGCATAGAAACTTATTTGTGCTCTGTTTTTTAATGAAATCATATTCCTCCAAATGTGGAATAATTATTCTCTAAAAAATAAAAGCACAAGTTCCTCATAAAATGAAATATTACAATGGGCTTATTGTATAGGGGCAGCATGGCATAACTACATCGGTAAAATTGCGCTCGAACAATATATATACCACAAGCTCACTGCAATATCGAACAAAGAAACTTGTACAAAAATGAATAGTAAATGCATTCTCAGATATAGACAGAAGTTTATACAAAGAAAAAGAATCATTTTATTCAACGCTATTTTATGTACAGGTACAGGTTCCAACAAAAGAAAAGCGGGGGACCGGTACCCGCACAATTTCCGGCCATTGCATGCAAAAAAGGCAAAAAAGCGATATGAAAGCCACAGAACCAGAGCCATCATTTCTTCTTCCGCCCACCTTTCGAGCCCGCACCTGGCCGAATGACCAACTTTTTAGGTCGGCTTGTAAGGGTAGGGGATGAAGGAGAAAGAGGCTCGATCGGACTTTCTTCCATCTCTTCTTCGCCAGTTAAAGATTCCTTCTTATTCTTCTTCTTGGAAACTCCCTGCTTCCCTCTCTTCGTGGAGGAAGGCCCACTCCCTGGAGAAAAAAGTTTGGATAACGGTTCAGCGTCGGAGCCAGTGGGTTCTGGCGTCCTCTCGCTTCTTTCAGTTTCTTCTCCTTTCGGATCTTGAGAAGCAACGGGATCATCTAAGCCGTGAAGGGCTTCTATTTGCTCTTCCTGATACCCGGGTTGCGAGGCAGAAGGAGGAGTGACCTTAGGAAGCGGAGAAGGAATAATTGGAGGAGGAGAAGCCTGAACAATGCCCAACGTTTTCTCTACAGAAGGAAAAAAGTTTAAGTCAGCAAAAAGCGGAGATAAAGGTTCGCCGAGATTCAAGAAGTAGTCAAAAAGCCAATCAAGTTCATAAGAAACAGATGAGCAGTCTACTTGGGCAAGATTGTCAGTAGGGTTACCTGCAGAAGTCGGTTCCCTGATGTCAACTTCGTAAGCCTGTGCCTCGGCACTCTCGCCGCCCTCATCTACACCTTGTATGCTTGTAATATCAGTGGTGACTTTAGTAGGAGATGGGGAATGAGAACTAGAACCGATAATATCAATTTCGGCTGAAGGAGAAGGTTGAATTGGAGTAGTTGAGGTGATTTTTCCTGAATATTCTCCTGCCGCTGTTTCGGCTCTCAATCTTGCAAGCTGTTCTCTCCTCTTGGCAAGAGCGGCGCGGGCATCATCATCAAGATAATGCTCTTCAAGAGCTGACTCAGCATAGCCAGTGCCTTTACCACCGAGCATATCGAGTGCTGCCTCCCAAACTTCAGCTAGTGTAATTTCATATTTAGGGCCTAGAAAGGCGAGGCTACCACGCCCCAAAATGCTGTGCAGATAGAAATCAAATAATGTTGAGCTAATGTTGGCCTTCGTTGCCTCGTGAGAATCTTCAGCTGCAATTTTGCCGTCAACGGCCTCATCACGCTCCATTTAAGCTTTAGAAAGTTGAAGCTTCAGCATTTGAATCTCCGCCTCTTAGGAGCTGTTTTTCTTCTGAAGCTCTTCAATGTCAGCAACATAGCCCTCGCTAATTCTTTTCTGCACTTCGAGCCTGTCTTCGGCATCCCTTTGGCTAGCATGGGCATCTCTCACTTGTTTGAGGAGCACTTCTTCTTTTTGAGAATAAGAAGTAGAGGAAGCAACAAGCTCTTGTTTCAGTTCTTCAACTTTTGCTTCAAGCTCCTCGTTATAAGAAGCAATGCTTCTCATCTCGGTGTCATGTTGCTCGAGCACCTTTTGCCATTCGGCTTTATCATTTTCCATGGTGAGCATGGCCTCTATGTTTGCACGATTAACCCTCTGAAGCTCGTCAACAAGTTTCTGCCAGTTCGACATCCTCTCAATGTCAAGCTTAACGGCATCAAGGTTTCGTAACGTGGCAGACTTGTCAATGGGGACCAAGTCAAGGTCAAACCTTACTCCCTTTAGACACCATTGAGGAAATCGACTTTGCAGAGTGGCAGGACCCGGTCCAACTTGGAATTTGGGTCTGCTAATTATAGTTTGGATGTCTGACTTCCCGAGAGCGGGAGAGTCGGAAGGAATATCAAGCGAGGCAGGGGCAGTAACCTTTTCAGGAGTTATAGTGGTGTGCTTCTCACCATGTCGCGCTCGCTTGCTCGAATCTTCAACCACATGACCTTTTCCTCTGTCATCATGGATTTTTCTTTTATGGGAATCGTCACCTCTCTGTGAAGAATCGTGGCGCTCTTCCCTCTCCCTTCTTTTGTAGCGCTCCTCTTGAGCCCTCTTCTCTTGAGCCTTTCGGGCGGCTCTTTCTTCATCAGATTCTCTAGTAAGAGGGGAGGTAACGCCTATAATCATATTGGCTACGCCTCCCATAGCGCTGGAAATCATCGTAGTATGAGCTGCTGCGCCCCATCGGAGAATCTGAAATAAAAAAAAAAGAGATAAGCTTTAGAAATCTTTAAAGTATAAGAAGATAAGTGCATAGAAGTGCTGAAAAATCCTAAGGTGTGCGTGACGTGCAAACTATACGCGCCGAACGACGAACCGCTCGACAGTCGGGGGGTAGTGACAGGCTTTGTAACTAATGGCAGTTCTTGTGCTAAAGGAGTTTGCTTAAGAGCAGAGGTCGTTTCGACCGCCGAAGATATAATTTTAGCAGTGGTAGGGTCATCCTTAAAGAGTTCTTGAGAAGTGATTATTATGTCACTTAAACTCCCAAAAATATCAACTCCAAGATCAACGTTCTCATCAGTATGAGGAAGGGGCTCCTCTTCTTCAGTTATAGGAGCAAGTGGAGGCTTTTCGGACAGCTCCGCATCATCCCTTGGGGTAGAACATTTTACTAGTGAAGTTTCTATAGAGGTTCCTCCCCGCATGTGCTCTTTAGTAGAGACCGGGGCATCAGGAGTTTCCATCGGAGAATCGGGAACTTCAGTTGGAACTTCATGAGGCTGAGTGAAGCGAGAGGAATGAAGAAGCCCATATTGATGTAAAAATTCATCATTTAACAAAAACTTTATACTCCTCTCTTCTTCCGCCACGACATTCAGTCTTTCAAAAATTTGCTTATAGCATGGATCTCTTGAGGGAGGAGGAAGTGCTAAAACAGAAAAAAAGAAGCGAAGTTAGCATTTAGCAACTCAGATTTCGAAAAGCTCAAGAATGGAGAAATAAAAACAGGAAAACTTAATTCCTACTCTCCAGATGGCATAAAACCCTGGAGGACAGCGAACAAAGAAAAACTGATTTAGAAATCCATGAACGCTTTCAGGAAGATCAGTGATGAGTTTGCGGTTTCGAGCACTCCTTATAACTACGATAGAGGGATGATCTTTAATTTTTATGAATGAGCAGAAGTAGCAGATTTCCCCAAAGCTCGGTAATCGGTCCAAAACTCTCCTAAATAGCACACATAACCCCATCAGAATGGCATGGCCGTTGGGGTGCAATTGGAATGGAGAGATAGATAACCGAAGCAGGAACTGCTGAAGGAAGTCATTAAAAGGTGGGATGGCACCGCTCAAGCACATTTGGCGATTGACAGCAATAAAGCCAAGAGGGGGCCTATCTGCAGTATCATTTGGCCCCGGCAGTAAGGCATCAGCTTCCGCAATGCCAAACTGGATGCGCAATTGGTTAAACACCCGCTGATTCAGAGTTGTGGAAGTTCTCTCCGGAGGGTTATCCAATGGGTTAGCTATTGGGAAGACATCTTCAGCCTGGCCCATCGGTTCTTCTTGTTGAGAAGTCATTCTACACAAGCAACTGGATGTTCAAATGCGAAGGTGCACGTTTCCTAAAAGTGTGAAGTGTTGTGCAGAACTAATGAAGATAAACAAGTAAATATAACTGAAGTTAAGCTAGTTGGCAATTGATCAATTACTAAATTTCAGGACTTGTTAATTTAAAGTTTCAGGTATAGTGTTAGTGCAAACCGGTCAATTTCAGTTGACTATTTCAACATTGCTTTAGCACTCTACTTGGATTCGTAGGTTTAAAGTACTTCATTCACACAATCCATTTAAATTAATTATCTTCTATTGACTAATCTGTCATTAGATGTGGGCAATCAATGGCAGTATATTCATCCCAATCTTCTGTGATTGTTGTATTAAACAGGTTGTATACTTGCAAATTGAAGCAATCTGTAAAACTAAAATATGCAACAAAGTTTAGCAGGTTAAAGTCCAAACAATTCAATATTCAGGCAGTTTATTTCAGCAATTCAAGTCAAAGATCGAGTCAGAATTATGCTTCAAAGCAGTACAATGTGATAACTCGTCCACGTTTTAAAGGTTATGAAGCAAGTTAAGCTAGGTTGTTTGTGCTCCAAGACATTGATGCCTTAAGTCAGTGGTTCTCTAAGTCGTAAGGCATAGTAATGGGAAAAGATTTTAGTTCGAGGCAGTGTGAAATTCTCCAAGTCTTGTCTCGGCCACGACTCAAGACTTGTGTCGCTAGAATTGGTAGGTCGGTCCAGAGTTAACTCGTGGAGGTTATTGGGTCGTCCAAAATTGCTGAGTCGCATCCGAAGCAACGTTCCATCCCCTTCGGCCAATACGCCTTCCTACTCCTAACCCGTTAGCCATCTAACCCTTAACCCGTTATCGTCTATACAACTAAATCTACCACTTTCTCAGTAAAACCTATTATTTCTCTGCTCCAACAAATCGCCCAAGATAGATTCGAATCGTCTCAGGTCCATCGTACATCCAACACGTAGCTGAGCTCTCGTAAGCCGCAACAACATAGCTAATGACGATTGGAAATCAATCGCAGCTTGGCTCGAGAATGCAACGCGACACATGACGTTGGATTAGAATCAGAGGATGGGGATTCACGATTTAGCAGCAAACATGGTTGGATAAATATTGAATTCACTTACACAATGTAATAGCAAGGATAAGTCGTCTACTGATTAACTCGAAGACGCCTTCGAAGGTTCGGAGAAGTATTACTGGCAGATGCGACTTAAGAGATAGGTAATGAGAAGAAGGAGGTAAGAGTGATGACTCAAGTCTTTTATAGCTGTGAGCAGTGAAAGTTGAATCGGCACACGAGACAGGATGAGTCGAAGCACACGACCTACGACTTAGGCGTGTACTTCGAGGGGCAAGTGTTAACCTCGTTTTACTCAACGACTCATCTACTTAAGGAAGGTACCGACTCAACTGGTAGCGACTCAGTTAGCTGACGAGTTAAGGCTAAAGGCAACTTAGAGGGATAGGACGACTCAAGGGGTTAACGGTTCACAAGGCAGGCCGACTCAGTGCATTACCGACTGAACGAAGTTTACGACTCATATGAGATGACTCAAGGCCTAGACCGACTCAACGACTCAGGGCTTGTAACGACTCAGTGGATCAATGACTCAACTGAACTGAGGAGTTGCACGAGTTAAAGAATTGCGCGACTCACGACTTATGGGGATCAACGACTCAACGAGTTAATGCCTTAGAGGAGCAGAGTGGCTTAACTAGTTAGTGGTTCATGGGGCAGACCGACTCAGGGTTTCCAATGACTCAAGGCGACTAACGACCTATCATAAGTCGCTGGCAAATTAAGCATATGAGGAACAAGCTCAATGCCGTTTCATTTATGCCGCTGCCTGCTGACTCGTGATATGTGAGTCGGTCACGGCTCATCTTGAGTCGGTCACGGTTCATCCTGAGTCGGTCGCGACTCATGACTTGGTCAACAAGTCCAACCCAGAAATTGGCCTATAAATACATGGCCACCTCCAATATTCAAGAGATCTTTTGGGCCAATCATTTCAAGCGCCAATACTCTACTGAATTCTCAACTCACCCGACACTTCAAGTTCGAAAGAAATTTCAACTAACTTCATGGGAAAATCAAACGCCATCTGCATGGATTCGAAGAATTCTTCTCTACCAAAGTTCTAGTTGTCTGTCTCGTCATAATTGTAATTGAAGATTGTTGTAAAGTTGTAATCGGTTTAGCAATAAAGAGAATTAAAGTGGACGTAGGCTCTCTCTTGAGCCGAACCACTATAAAATTGCTGTTGTTTACTGCTTTTTCGCTATTATCTGCTTATAATCTGTTCCTGAGCTATCGGGTGGTGCTTTCACAATTACTTCATACACCGGGGTGTTAGCGTTCAAATTTTAGCGTTAACAATACGCTTATACAGTATTTATACCATTACAATGCGTACCCTTTTTAAATGCGAAATTTAACAGTCTGTAAAACACTGAATTTTACAAAGTTATTACTTAACTAAAATTTTAACTTGTTTACATTCTTCGTATTTAAAATATACATAATTCATTTTTATTAAAATTCCAATTGGAGTTGTCTTTTAACAAAGTAAAATTTTCAAAACTTCCAATTTTATATTTAGACTTTTAGGAAATGATTAAATCCAGTTAAAATTTATATTAAATTTCAAGGTTTTATAAATAAAAAGAAATAAAGAGTAGGCAATTAAAAAGGCAAGCAATTAAGACAATATAACGCATACCCTTTTAATTTCTTCAAAGCCATAAATAAAAGATATAAACAAGCAATAATCTAATAAATAAACATGACTGTCAAAAATAAAAATAGAAAGATAAAATAGAGGTGGATATATGAAATAATAATAATAAGAACATATATATATAATATGTAATAGAAGTAGAAAAATTTATTGCGTGTAAAACGCTGTATTTTATCAAAAAAAAAAAGTATAAGTTTTAAATTCCCAATAAATCCATATATTTGATTTCTCAATCATGTTATTGAATCGACTATTAACTTATCTCTTATGGGTAATATTAAAATTGGTTTTTATACTAATACATAAAAAAAAATTCCCAATTCATCCAAATTTCAATTAATTACTTTCCAATAACTACCATGCTTTAATCCTACTCTTTTATTAAATCTGTTATCACACTATAAACCTAGTTATTATTTGTTTATCTTTCCTTACAAACCATATATTCCAATTTTCATCTTTCTTTTGTAATAACTTGTTATTTTCCATTATATTGAATTTCCCAAATGTATACATTTATCATAAATAAAACCTAAATCAATTTATTCAACTTGGTTTCATTCCTTTATTTCATCTTATGAATAAAATATAAATTTCCATTTATGTCATTTCATTTACATTCACACATTACAGTTACAGTCCTATCTCACATTAATGAACATTTACCTACATTTAAATGTAATTGACTTCCTACTTTGAATTTAGCAGCCCTAAATAAAAAGGTGACTTGCATAAATGTAGTCGCTAACTTTATATTACACTGAAGTTTATTATTTCCACTAATTATCAGAATTGCTTATATAATGTTGAATTCACTCCATTACCATACGTTTATTTGCATATATTAAATTTAATACCCAAATGTAACAGCTATAACTACATTAATAGACCAATTAAATAGTAACTTACAACCGTTACTATAACCTTTTTATTTTCATTTCATTTTAAACACTCACTTCATTATAAATTATAAAGGTTTTTTCTTCTTCTTAAATTTAATTACAAAAAACTTATTAAATTAACCAGTTTAATTATCGAAATTTACTGGTCATTACACTCTCCCCCACTCAAAACTTTTCGTCCCCGAAAAGGAAGGAGGTAGGAGAATAGAACACCCTGAAAGAAAACTAAATTGAAACTCAAAATGGAATCATTTATTTAAACCATATAAATTCAATTTAAATTAACTAATATTCAATAATAGATTTAATTCATTTAATTTTTACTAAAGTTAAATCAATCTTAACTATTTCCAAATTAATTATCTTATTACCCAATTATTTTCTAAAATCAGAAATTTGTATAGTCATTTATAATAATCATCTTTTATTCAACAAATTTAATTCTTCTTTATTCCAGATTATTATTAAATATATTCTACTTAATATATCTTATCGCACATATTAAGTAGATTATATTTATTATAACTATTCCAATTTATTTCTAAATTTCCTTTAACACCATTTGATATTGTATATTATTCAATTATTATTTTATTTCTATTTACCTCTATTTGTCTTATTGTAACTGAAACTTTAAGTGTATAACATTTATTATAACCACTCAAATTTTATTTATAAAATCCTTTTATATTGTACATTATCCAATTACATAGTTAATTTCTGAATGATTTAGGTAAGTTATATTGGCATGCAATTATACAAGTAAAAATTTTCCAATTCTATTATTCAAGTTTAAATATTCATTCAAAATTTGACTTTATTTTATCATTAGAATCACCTTTTAACATAAATTTATGAATTAAATTTCCAATTAACTTCAAACACTTTGGAGATAAATAAATACATACATATAGCATATGTCAAATCAAATTTAAATCATATATCTATATATATTATAAATTAAGTCATATTTTAGAAATTCAAATTAATTAAATTTTTGAAGCAAAACTACAGCGTGGTCTCTTCACTTCGATACTCGAAAATGAATGTTGATGATGTTGTAGTCATCACCGAAATTATTTTCCAGCGACAAAGAGAAGAGCACTAATTTTTAAAACTTTAAAATTCTTTGGAAACAAATTTATATTCGAAAATAGTTTAAATAATAATATATCCTTTTAAGACTTTAAACATAAGGTTTGAAACTATCAGAAATTAAATTCTTAAATTCTGGTTTTAAATTCATATATATATATTTTTTGTTTCCAAATTATTTTATAACCATTGTTTATAGTTCAATTATTTATATAAGACAAAACCAATGGTTTACAAAACCATAAATAAAATCAAACACTATTATCTCTAAACAACTAGTTAAATTCTGAAAATTATACTTATATATATAATATTAGATTTTTCCCAAATATAGGAATAATTTTTTTTTTCAAAACAAGTATAGAGATTCAATTTTGAAGGACTCAAACCAAAGAGAATTTTGATTTGAAGATAAGTTGGAATCAGAAGATCCGATGATTAAATAACATAATAAGGAACCGGATAAGTTTATATAAATCGCGGGCAACCTTAACCGGGTCAACCGTGACTTAAAGAATAAGATCGATGTGGATTTTCTAGGGTAAATCTACATTCGATCTGAAGAAATAAAGTTCAGAATAACCAAAGATACTAGCATATAAACCGAGGATAAATATAAATATCTGGTGAATCAATGCTAGTTGTAAAGGAGTTTCGCCCCTTTGTTAGAATATTGGCGAGACCGCCAATTCACTATAAAGATCATTCGAAGTGGAGTTATTGGATACTCCAGAATCGAAAGAAAATGAATAGCGAGGGACGCGAATGAACTTCGGAACCGCAGGGAACGTTCCAAAATTCGAAAAGGAAGAGGTTCAAGCACAAATGAAAGTGATTCTGTAAATCAATTTTACCATACATTCTAAGTTTTGCCTAGAGCCAAAGCTCTGATACCAAATGTAACGATCCGATATTTTCAACCATTCGCATCCGCACATGTCGGACTTAAATTGTTCAAAATACCGCGTTGTAAATAAAATTTGGCAAGTCTCCAAATATACAGTAATTATTAATCACAGAATCACAGAAACAAAATCAAAATACTCACAACGGAATTTAAAAATACTTAGTGGTTCATGAAGCCACTATAAATAGTCTCAAAAAATACAAATTACAAAGTCTTTCATCCCAAATATCGTTTAAATCATCAAATAGAAAATCCAAAAATCCCAAAGTCTTGATTTCATAAATAAGATAACGGAAAGAAAGAAGCCAGCAGCTTGAAAGGATCTACAGAAGTCCTAGCTCCGGGATGATGACTGAACTGCAACTCAGGCTGACCAGAGCGTAAAATAAAACATAAACACTCGAGTAAGGACATACATACTTATATAGTGTAAGATAATTCAAGTGTACTGTAATATAGAGCAAGTAACTTAGAGGATGCTTGGGACCGCCCATCCTCTAAGGATCCGTTAAACTATTTACTATGTAGTAATACTTCGCTATTATAATAGTGTCTATTAGTAAAATAAACTTACTTTTAAATAGTGTTAAGGCTTTACATTTTCCACCTTAACACAGAATATATTCCCATAGTCTATACAGTACCGTAATCTCCCCCAGAATGGGCGTCGTCAGAGGGCACTCCATAGGTATGGTACAAAACCAAAATCGTATAAGGCGCGTTAGGGTAGGTGACACGGCACAACTAGGCAATGCCAGGGTAGATATATCAATTACGCTTCCGGACCGATGGAAACGTGCAACGCGCAGCTGCCGCCCACCTCGAACAACACTCCCAAATCAAAGGTGCGCACCAAACCAATCACAAAAATAATAGAATGGCATACGAAGAAGTGCGTCCGATCAGAGGTGCTACCTCATTAATCCGTCAATCGCTCCTGTTTTAGCCACCTTATGCCAACTCACGGGAGTCAGGTCCACGTATTTACCTCATAGAAAACGCCGCCGCCATCCTACTTCATTCTGGAATCTCCACCGCGTACACGGTTGTCAAAGTGGTTTTCGGTATCGACAGAGAGTATGCCAGATATCCGATCCCGGTCTCATTAGCAACCAAACGTTATTATAACCCGTGGTTACAACTTTTAGAAATGGTATTTATACTTTAAAAATCAAAATAAGTTTCAAATACATTTCAATACCATAATATCATTTCAACCATCATTTATTTAAACATCAGTCATTTTATTTAATATAGAATACCATTTAAATCTATTCAATTTATTTAGGAATTAATTTGCCTTTCAACTCACATTTAAAAGTTAAATTCTTCCATTTAAAACCATTTAAAGTCAATTCCGTATTTTTTATTAATTACATATTAAATTCCAAAATTTAAGCCTAAAGATTATTTCCATTTATTTTAAACAATCCGAAAATTCAGTTTCCGTAGCATTTATGAAATGCCACCTAAAGTCTGTAAGTCAAAACAGTTCATTTATAAAAGACAGCATTTAAGTGCTGTAATAAATTATTAACTTAACAATCAAATTTTAAATTCCCAAATATAACTTATTATCAATTATTTCCTTAACTAAAACTCACTTTTAACAAAATTTCAGAATTTCCCAAAATAAGTTATATTCCAGAAATTTTACTTAAACATTTATTTATTTAACATTTTGACTTATTCAAAAATCATTATAAATTTTATAAAAATCCTTTACATTTGAACCAGAATATTATAAATTCCCATTTAAAATACTTTTAAACATTTCAGAAAAATATTATATAAACCACGGGTCTGTATATTGTTTTCTAGCCTAGGTCAAGTGATACAGATTTATATCATTTCAATCCGCAATTTACAAAATCCCGGGTTCTATCATTTCAAACCCGCAATCCCAAGTTAACAAATAAATAATTAAACAATTAAATAAATAAACAAATGATTATCGTTCAGGCCTATCATTTCAGCCTATAACGATCTCAAATTTACAGGGAAGTTACAGTGATGATTTAATCAGTAAATAAGCATTACATAGTATAACTTCAATAATATTACAATAGATAAACAACTGATGAGGTGTCAATTTAAAATGGGGTTTAACATCATACGTTATATCACAGGCAGATAAAATTTAATAAATAATTTACAAATACACTTGTGATAAATCACGGATATATAGGTATGTTTGTCTGGTGAGAAATACTCACCTTTCCTCTGCTGAAGATTCAAACCAAACAACGGTATCTATCTCGAAAGAAATGAACAGAGGCATGATAAATCCAACAGATGTGACACCTCAATTACGAACTTGAAAAATAAACGAAAAATAAATTACACGATTATGAAGCGATCAAAGCAAAATTTAATAACAACCGGAGCGAGATTTCAAAATTAAAAGATTTTTGACACCCACAACTTGACCACTCCATCACTCAATTTGTTCAACATCTCCAAACCTCTTTCCTTTCCAAATTTGTTATTTAAATGCTTTGGGAAAAATGCTTTGTAAAAAAAAATGCTTTGTTAATTCAAATAGGCTGAGTCTTGAAACAAAACGTTATTAGATTTTCATAAAAAAAAACTTTGAAAAAATGTATGCATGCACTTATGAAATGACAAGGTCGTGTGATTTGTTTCACACGCAACTAATAAACCACAAATCATTTTCCAAGTTTGTCTCCATTCCCATTTGTTAAAATCCTCAAAGTGGCTCATGCATGCAAATTCACATGTCCACCAAAACTACAGGCGTATATGGTTTCTTCTCCAATGATGCAAAAATGAAAGATATTTATTTTGTTTGTTAACATTTTATTCAAAAGTGACACCCTTATTCAATTTCACGTGGTCACAACTACAGGGACGCAGGCTAATATGTTCTACAGCATGCAAAAGAAAGAAACTAGGCTTGATTCCCTATATTATTGGACATCCATGGCAAGATCAGGAGGAAAGGAGATGCATACTTATCAGGGATGGCAACAACATACTTGAAAGGTGGAGTAGTCAAGCATGGTGGAACGAGAAGAAGGAGCAAAGTATGCAACGTGAAAAGCATGAGAAGTAGAAATAAAAATAAAATAAAAGACAGATGCGTACCTTCAACACACGCATGCAAGAAAAGAAGGTGAAGCACTCCAGGTGATGTAAAAATTGTTTTGAACGTGTGTTGTATAAATATAGGGGAATGTCACGTTGATTTTAAGGATGAGCAAGATTTCAGGTAAGGAGAAAAATTAAATGCGTGAAAGAAAAAGGCAGGAATCTTTGCATTTGAAATTCAACGTTAAAAGAAATAACTTCTTGCATTTTTAAGAGTGCGTACATTTCAAGTAATGGTTGGAAAAAAAATGCGCAAAAGAAATTTGATTGATCCAAGATACTATTTCAAGAGAAACGTGCATTGATTTAGATGAGCAAATAGATAGGAAGAATATAAATATTGATTTTTATCAATTGAATGCAAATGGCTACGAAATTAAAACAAAAGAAATGGGTAGTTAAGATTAGATTATGGGATAATATTTTCAAATAATATTGAATGCGTTTATTTTATCCTTTTTGTTTGAATGTGTTATAAAAATAGGAAGCTACATGATTTATTTCTTTAGAGATTTAGAAATTTTGTTCTCACAAGTAAGGGATAAGTTGCTTCCATTAAACGTTTATTCCCAAAGCTACAAATGAGATGCATGTTTCCAGTATTTAGATGAAGGGAACATGGAAAATATTTAGGAAGCAAGAGAAAACGAACGTGCCTAAATTTACGCGCTTAATTATAGGAAAGAAAAGAGGCAAGAATTAAATTTCTTCAGGAACGACAAAATTTCCACTTAATTGGGTAGAAAGAATGGCGACTGAATTTAATTGTTAACCGAAAAAAATGTTTCATTGCATATTAAAGGTTGCGTGAAAAAAAAATTGTTAGGCTATAAGATGTATACATATACAGAAAATTTCAAAATCTGGGTAAGAAATAAATGCAGACAAGAAAGAAACGGCAACTAGAAAATTTGAAATTTCCGTGCGTTGATAAAGAGGGATGAGTGAAATTTATGGTGAAGAAACGGCAAGTGATTAATAGATTGGTTCATTTTTAACTTTTTCTTCAATTAATGATTGTGTGCGTTTCTTTCTTTATATAGGCTATGTGATTTTAGCAAGGATTTTACGCCAATTTAAAACCAATGAAAGCTGTGGAAAAAGTAACGTTTTGCTATAAAAATCTACTAACTGATTTATTAATCCATATAGATATTGCAGTATGCATTTTAAAATACGCCAAACCGACGCAATACAATACGCCCAAAATTTATGCAAAAGTAACATTTTTAATTTATACGCTTATACATTACTTATACCATTACAATGCGTACCCTTTTTAAATGCGAAATTTAACAGTCTGTAAAACACTGAATTTTACAAAGTTATTACTTAACTAAAATTTTAACTTGTTTACATTCTTCTTATTTAAAATAAACATAATTCATTTTTATTAAAATTCCAATTGGAGTTGTCTTTTAACAAAGTAAAAATTTCATAACTTCCAATTTTATATTTAGACTTTTAGGAAATGATTAGATCCAGTTAAAATTTATACTAAATTTCAAGGTTTTATAAATAAAAAGAAATAAAGAGTAGGCAATTAAAAAGGCAAGCAATTAAGACAATATAACACATGCCCTTTTAATTTCTTCCAAGCCATAAATAAAAGATATAAACAAGCAATAATCTAATAAATAAACATGACTGTCAAAAATAAAAATAGAAAGATAAAATAGAGGTGGATATATGAAATAATAATAATAAGAACATATATATATATATAATATGTAATAAAAGTAGAAAAATTTATTGCGTGTAAAACGCTGTATTTTATCAAAAAAAAAGTATAAGTTTCAAATTCCCAATAAATCCATATATTTGATTTCTCAATCATGTTATTGAATCGACTATTAACTTATCCTCTTATGGGTAATATTAAAATTAGTTTTTATACTAATACATAAAAAAAATTCCCAATTCATCCAAATTTCAATTAATTACTTTCCAATAACTACCATGCTTTAATCCTACTCTTTTATTAAATCTGTTATCACACTATAAACCTAGTTATTATTTGTTTATCTTTCCTTACAAAACATATATTCCAATTTTCATCTTTCTTTTGTAATTACTTGTTATTTTCCATTATATTGAATTTCCCAAATGTATACATTTATCATAAATAAAACCTAAATCAATTTATTCAACTTGGTTTCATTCCTTTATTTCATCTTATGAATAAAATATAAGTTTCCATTTATGTCATTTCACTTACATTCACACATTACAGTTACAGTCCTATCTCACATTAATGAACATTTACCTACATTTAAATGTACTTGACTTCCTACTCTGAATTTAACAGCCCTAAATAAAAAGGTGACTTGCATAAATGTAGTCGCTAACTTTATATTACACTCAAGTTTATTATTTCCACTAATTATCAGAATTGCTTATATAATGTTTAATTCACTCCATTACCATACGTTTATTTGCATATATTCAATTTAATACCCAAATGTAACGGTTATAACTACATTAATAGACCAATTAAATAGTAACTTACAACCGTTACTATATCCTTTTTATTTTCATTTTAAACACTCACTTCATTATAAATTATAAAGGTTTTTTTTTTCTTCTTAAATTTAATTACAAAAATCTTGTTAAATTAACCAGTTTAATTATCGAAATTTACAGGTCATTACATTTATTCAAAACCATCTCTTAAAACTCGACAACAACCATTATACAATTTCTTTAGTTATTTCAACTCCAAAATAACTCCATTTCTTCCTACATCAGTTTTATTTTCATTTTAATTTGATTCTTACCTAATCAAATTCCAATTCATTTACATATTTTGATTCAATTTGTTTACTTACTCAATCCATATTATATATAATTCACCTCCTTAACTCACTTCTGAATTTATTTTATTAATAATGTTTACGCTAAAATTTGAACGCTAACACCCCAGTGTATGGAGTGAGATCGTGAAAGCACCACCCGATCGCTCGGGAACAGATTATAAGAAGATAATAGTGAATAAACAGTAAACAACAGCAATTTTATAGCGGTTCGGCTTAAGAGAGAGCCTACCTCCACTTTGAATATCTTCATTGACGATTTGATTACAAGTCAATGCAGTTACACTTTGATTACAACACACTTTGAGTTTCAAGTGACTTAGAACAAGTAGCCTAAACTTCAATGTCGATCCAAATCTTTGAACACGTGTTAGACATGTTTGATTTCTTTGTGAAGTTCCTTGAAGGTGTTGAAGTAGTTCAGAATGCAGCAGAGTAACGGCGCTTGAAATGAATGAGCAAAAAATAAGTCCCTTGAATGTTGGGGGTGGCCATGTATTTATAGGCAAATCTGGATAGAAATTTTTCGCCCAAGTCCTGAGTCGTGACCGACTCAGGCTAAGCCGTGGCCGAGTCAAGTTGAGTCGTGGCCGGCTTATCTGATTAAGCATTTGGTCTTCTTACTAGCTCATTCTCTTGCTGGATTCTAAGCCAAGTCCTGAGTCGTTGGGGAGTCAATTCTCACTGGGACATGCATTGTGGCAACGGAATACGACTCAGTGGCTTTAAGTCGCGGACGAGTCATCCTGAGTTATGAGTCATTAAGTCATTTCTTAGGTCGTCAATCCTCTTGATTCGTTTCTAACGATGAGTCGTGGACTTGTTGAGTCGCTGAGGCAATACCTTTGATGAGTCGGTAATGCATTGAGTCGGTCTATCTTGTGAGCCGTTAACTAGTTAAGCCACTCTGCTCCTTCAAGTCGTTGAGTCGTTGATCCACTGAGTCGTTGTCAACTCTGAGTCGCTGCTTACCATGAGTCATTGAGACAATAGTCTTGATGAGTCGGTAACTTATTGAGTCGTCCTGCCTTGTGAACCGTTAACCCCTTGAATCGTAACCCTTTAAGTCGCTTTGAGCTTTAGGTCATTAACTTATTGAGTCTGTGACTCGATGAGTCGTGAGGCTTCCTGAGTCGTAGATCCCTCCTGAGCAGTTAAACACCTTAAGTCGTGGCCCATCCCAGGCCTTAACTCGTTGACTCCTTTAACTCGTGGGCCCCTTAACTTGTAGGCTAGAACGGGGTTAACATTTGCCCCTCGAAGCACACGCTCAAGTCGTAAGTCGTGTGCTTCGACTTATCATAACTCGGGCGTGCCGATTCGAGTTCCAGCTCTTCCAGATATAAAACGCCTGACTCGTTCCTCCTATCTCCCACTTCTTATCAGCGATCCTCTAAACCGCATCCGCCATTAATACTTCTCTAAACCTTCGAAGGCGTCTCCGAGCTAATCAGCTGACGACTTATCCTTGCTATTACATTGCGTAAGTGAATTCAATATTTGTCCAACCATGTTTGCCGTTAAATCGTGAATCCCCATCCTCTGATTCTAATCCAACGTCATGCGTCGCGTTGCATCCTCGAGCCAAGCTGCGATTGATTTCCAATCGTCATTAGCTATGTTGTTGCGGCTTACGAGAGCTCAGCTACGCGTTGAATATATGATGGACCTGAGGCGATTCGAATCTGTCTTGGGCGATTTGTTGGTGCAGAGAAATAATAGGTTTTACTGAGGAAGTGGTGGATTTGGAAGAGACGAAATGACCCTTAACGGGTTAATGGGTTGGAGAGTGGATGACCGGTTGAGGAAATGATTTTGGATTCATACGGCCTAATTGGTTTTTTGATTGCACGAGCGACTCAGCCACTTAGATCTTCACCACGACTCATCCTTTGAACCGCGAACGACTCAAATCATCTGCCGTGAACGACTTAAGCCATAGGCCATAAACGACTCAAGTCATAAGTCGTGGATGACTTAGCACTTGAACTATTTTTCACACCGAGTTGCTCCTTGTGGTTTGAACCTATGACCGGCTCAATTAGATGTAACCTAGGATTTGAGTCGCAGCTGAGACAGGACTTGGAGAATTTCAAACTGCTTCGAACTAAAATCTTTTCCATTACTATGCCTTACGACTTAGAGAACCACTGATTCAATGTCTTGGAGCATGAATAACCTAGCTTAACTTGCTTCATAATCTTTAAAATGTGGACGAGTTATCGGATTATACTGCTTTGAAGCATAATTCTGACTCGATCTTTGTCTTGAATTGCTGAAATAAACTGCCTTAATATTGAATTGTTTGGACTTTAACCTGCTATACTTTGTTGCGTATTTTAGTTTTACAGATTGCTCCAATTTGCAAGTGTACAACCTTTAGGAAACGTGCACCTTTGCATTTGAACATCCAGTTGCTTGTGTAGAATGACATCTCAACAAGAAGAATCGATGGGCCAGGCTGAAGATGTCTTCCCAGTAGCCAACCTGTTGGATAACCCTCCGGAGAGAACTCCCATAACTCTGAATCAGCGGGTGTTTAACCAATTGTACATCCAGTTTGGCATTGCCGAAGCTGATGCCTTACTGCCGGGATCAAATGATACTGCAGATAGGCCCCCTTCTGGCTTTATTGCTGTCAATCGCCAAATGTGCTTGAGCGGTGTCATACCACCTTTCAATGACTTCCTTCAGCAGTTCCTGCTTCAATTATCTATCTCTCCATTCCAATTGCACCCCAATGGCCATGCCATTCTGATGGGGTTATGTGTGCTATTTAGTAGAGTTCTGGGCCGATTACCGAGCTTTGGGGAAATCTTCTACTTCTGCTCATTCACAAAAATTAGAGATCATCCCTCTATCGTAGTTATAAGGAGTGCTCGAAACCGCAAACTCATCACCGATCTTCCTGAAAGCGTTCATCGATTTCTAAATCAGTATTTCTTTGTTCGCTGCCCTCCAGGGTTTTATGCCATCTGGAGAGTAGGAAGTAAGATTTTCCTGTTTTTATTTCTCCATTCTTGGGCTTTTCGAAATCTGAGTTGCTAAATGCTAACTTTGCTTATTTTTTTTCCTGTTTTAGCACTTCCTCCTCCCTCTAGAGATCCATGCTATAAGCAAATTTTTGAGAGATTGAACGCCGTGGCAGCAGAAGAGAGGAGTATAAAGTTTTTGTTAAGTGATGGATTTTTACATCAATATGGGCTTCTTCATTCCTCTCGCTTCACTCAGCTTCGTGAAGTCCCGACTGAAATTCCCGATTCTCCGACGGAAACTCCTGATGCCCCGGTCTCTACTAAAGAGCACATGTAGGGAGGAACCTCTATAGAAACTCCACTAGTGAAGTGTTCAATTCCGAAGGATGTTGCGGGGCCGTCTGACAAGTCTGTACTTGCCCCAGTTATCGAAGAGGAAGAACCTCCACGATCTTCTGGAAGATCTGCTAACGAAGGAGTTGAGAAAGCAAGTCCCAAAAAACATGATGGTGATGATGTTTTCGAGGGGTTGAGCGATTTAATTGTGACTTCTCAAGAACTTTTCAAAGATGATGTTTCCAAAACTTTCTCTTCTGTAATCGAGGCGACATCTTCTCTACAACAAACGTCAACTCTTCCTACTCAAGTTATCACTACCTCTACTCCACACAGTGGTCTGTAACTTGATGCGTGTAGTTTACACGTTACACAACACTTAGGATTTTTCAGCACTTCTACGCATTCATCTTCTTATACTTTAAAAATTTCTAAAGCTTATTATTTTTATTCCAGATTCTCCAATGGGGCGCAGCAGCTCATACTATGATGATTTCCAGCGCTACGGGAGGCGTAGCCAATATGATTATAGGCGTCACCTTCCCTCTTACAGAGAATCCGATGAAGAGAGGGCCATCAGGAAAGCAGACGAGAGACGAGCATATGAAGAACGTCACCGAAGAGAACAAGAAAGACATGACCCTCCCCACAGAGATGATGATACCCAAAAAAGAAAGACTCACGATGAGAGAGGTAAAGGTCACATGGACGATTCTTCTAGCAAGCGGGCTAAACTTACTGAAGAAACAATGCCGACAGTTTCTGAAAATGTTCCTGCTCAATCTCCTGCCCCCGTTCGTTCCGACATTCAAACAATTATCAACTGGCCCGCATACCAAGTTGGGCAAGGTCCTCCCACTCTTCAAAGTCGATTCCCCCAGTGGTGCCTGAGAGGGGTTCGATTTGATCTCGACTTGGTTCCTCTCGACAAATCGGCTATGCTGCGAAATCTTGATACTGTCAGGACCGATATTGAAAGAATGTCGAACTGGCAAAAACTTGTCGACGAGTTTCAGAGGGTTAACCGAGCCAGTCTCGAGGCCATGCTCACAATGGAGAACGATAAGGCTGAGTGGCAGAAGACTCTCGAACAGCATGACGCCAAAATGAGAAGTATTGCTTCCTATAATGAAAAGCTGGAAGCGGAAGTAGAAAAGCTTAAGGAAGAATTAGCTACTTCATCTACTTCTTATTCTCAAAAGGAGAGCATGCTTCAGCAACAAGTACGAGATGCGCATGCCAGTCAAAGGGCAGTTGAAGATAAGCTTACACACAAGGAGAAGGTCGTAGAAGAATATCGCGCTGAAATTTTACAGCTGCGAGAACAGACCGGCTCTCAAAGCTTGGAGATAGAGATGTTAAAAGCTCGACTTGCTATGGCCGAAAAGGAGCGTGACGAGGCTGTTGCTGGTAAACTCGCGGCCGAAGAGGCCCATCAAGCAATCAAAGCTGACATTGGCTCCACACTATTTGATTTTTATCTGCACAGCATTTTGGGGCGTGGCAGCCTTGCCTTTCTAGGCCCTAAGTATGAAATTACACTAGCTGAAGTTTGGGAGGCAGCACTCGATATGCTCGGTGGTAAAGGTGCTAGCTATGCTGAGTCAGCTCTTGAAGAACATTATCTTGATGATGATGCCCGCGCCGCTCTTGCCAAGGGAAAAGAGCAACTCACCAGAATGCGGGCCGGAATGGCGGAAGGGGAACGCTCTGAAAAAGAAATACCACCTACCACCTCTGAACGTCTTTTAGTTTCTTCTGAAGTTGACATCACAGGTCCCAATGCTCATTCGCTGCCTCCTACAAGAACCGGGGTAATTACCCCTAATGATGATGAGGCTTTGGAGGATATCGGGGCTCAAAATTATGAGATTGAACTAACAAAGCAAACATCTTCAGGTAATTTTGACATTGGTCCGATTCAGGTGGATCGCCTGCTTGCTCCTCAAAAGTTTGATGAGCTTCTCGATTACTTCTTTAATCTCGACGAACCCATATCTCCCTTCTTTTGGGGAGATACTAATATTTTTAATTTCTCTTCTTCTGCAGTTGAAACACCAAGTGCTGTGCAGACTTCGCCTCCTCCGGTTATCCCTCCTCCATCTCTGCAGGTGACTCCTCCTTCTGCTTCACAACCCGGGTCACAAGAGGAGCAAATTGAGGCTCTTCATGGCTTGGATGACCATATCGCTTCGCAAGAGCAGAAAGACGAGGGACTTGAAGGAGGCGAGATCTCTCCGGAGCGGACTCCTTCTGATGACGTAGTTTTGTCCGCTCTTGTTACTCAAGGGAGTGAGTCTTCTTCGAAGAGAAGAAAGAAGCACGGAACATCAAAGAGGAGGGGAAAGAAAATTATTGCTACTGAAGAGGAACCGGAAATTGCACCAGTTGCACCTCCCTCTCCTTCTTCCCTTATGCCTTCAGACCGACCTAAAAAGCTAACCATTCGGCCGGGTAAAGGGTCTAAAGGTGGCAAGAAGAAATGAAGACTTCAGCTTTTAGCTTCTTGTCTTTCTTTTGCATGTACTGGTCGAGAATTGTGCGGGTATCGGCCCCCTGCTTTTTTATTTTGAAACCTGTATCTCCGAGGAGGGATTTTTCACGTTTCAACACTTGGAAGTTTTATTTCAATCTTGGTGAAACGTGTACCTCCAAAGAGTTGTGCCTTTGAAGAAAGCCTTTTCACGTTTCAACACTTGGAAGTTTTATTTCAATCTCGGTGAAACGTGGGCTTCCGAAGAGGTCTTTCTTTTTGATTGTGTCCCCGGGAGGGGGTTGTACCTCTGAGGAGGGATTTTTCACGTTTCAACACTTGGAAGTTTTATTTCAATCTTGGTGAAACGTGTACCTCCAAAGAGTTGTGCCTTCGAAGAAAGCCTTTTCACGTTTCAACACTTGGAAGTTTTATTTCAATCTCGGTGAAACGTGGACTTCCAGAAAGGTCTTTATTTTGTTTTGCATTTCAACTTTGGTGAAGTGAAATTCCGAAGGGCGGCTGTTACACTTCAACTCCTGGTGAAATGTGCCTCCGAAGAGGTCTTTATTTTGTTTGCATTTCAACTCTGGTGAAGTGAAATTCCGAAGAGCGGTCGTAACACTTCAACTCCTGGTGAAATGGGCCTCCGAAGAGGGCTTTTATTTTGTTTGCATTTCAACTCTGGTGAAGTGAAATTCCGAAGAGCGGTTGTTACACTTCAACTCCTGGTGAAATGGTCCTCCGAAGAGGGCTTTTATTTTGTTTGCATTTCAACTCTGGTGAAGTGAAATTCCGAAGAGCGGTTGTTACACTTCAACTCCTGGTGAAATGTGCCTCAGAGAGGGTTTTCATCGCCTGGAAGTTACTCTCTCATGGTTGGAGGGTCATGACTCCTCCAATCTTTTTTGTTGAGTAGAGAACTTTCTTTTTTGTGGCGTATGACCCATTAGAGGTCTTTATCCTCCGAAGAGTTGTTCCTCCGAAGAGGACTTGTGCTGCCGATGATGGCTTTGGTTGTTCCCTTGTCCACTTGCTTATGCCTTTTCAGCGATCCTCTTTTTTTTTTTTTACAAGTAACTTGTTTAATCCAAGGAAGTGTACTTCATTGTCAGGCAAGTTCGTGAGAACGAGCATCAGCTTCTTAATTGGATGTTTGTTTGTTCAAACGATCTCAATTTATTAGCAAAGGCCCGTTTCTGTCGAAATCATAGGCCGTTCAATTGAAGTACTTCCTATCTAGGATTTGAATTCGGAGCTTTTGTGACTTGAAATTTGGCGAGAATCACTTAGTCTTATTATGTGCAAGTTTCACTTCCATTGTCTGCAAAAATTTAAATCGACATTTCAGCAATACATTCTATGTACTTTTTATATCGAAAATAAAGCAAACATGTAATAATAATAAGGAACACAAGATTTATAGTGGTTCGGCCAGGAAATTGGGCCTACATCCACTTTATATTTTTTCATTATTTACTTGCATCAGTTTTACAATTGCCTTCAATTACAAGAATCATACATTCATAATTCTTTTTACAATATTTCAAAAAAAAATTCAAGTAAAGTATGGACGCAAATGATTGCTGTTCCATGCCCTTGGAATTTGATCTCCTTCAACAGTAGTGAGTTTGAATGTGCCGTCAAGAAGCTTCTGACCTATGACATATGGTCCTTCCCAATTTGGCCCAAACACACCTGTCGCTGTCATAATTCTCTTCAGGACTAGGTCTCCAATCTCAAAGCTGCGTTGGCGAACTTTGGAATTGAAATGTCTGGCTATCCTTTGCTGATGAGCTGCAATTCTGAGATTAGCCTCATCTCTTTTTTCATCAAGGAGATCTAGCGCTTCAAGCTGTAGTTTTTCGTTTTCTGCTTGATTGAAATGGACTCTTCTATGTGAAGGGACCTCTATTTCTACCGGAATCATTGCCTCTGACCCGTATGCTAATGAAAACGGGGTGTGCCCAGTCGCAGTTTTGTGAGTGGTTCTGTATGCCCATAGTGCCAGTGGTAGCTTATCGACCCAACCACCTTTTTCTCTTTCAAGTTGCTTTTTGATGGTTGACTTAATAATTTTATTCACGGCTTCCACTTGCCCGTTTGCCTGCGGATGAGCCACTGCTGAGAAGCTTTTTCGGATTTTGAATCGCTTGCAAAAATCTTGGAATTCTTCACTTTCAAACTGAGTACCATTGTCTGTAATTATTTTTTGAGGCACACCGTATCTGCAAATGATGTTTTTAGACACAAAACTTATCATCTTCTTTGAGGTGATAGAAGCCAGTGGTTCAGCTTCTGCCCATTTAGTAAAATAATCTACAACAACAATGGCATATTTAATTCCAGATTTGGCAGTTGGTAACGGTCCTACAAGGTCTATCCCCCATATTGCAAACGGCCATGGACTGACCATCTGTGTGAGTTCAGTGGAAGGAGCTCTAGGAATTTTGGCGAATCTTTGGCATCTGTCACATTTTCGGGAATACTCTGCTGCATCTCGATTAATTTCTGGCCAAAAATATCCGTATCGGAGAATTTTCTTTGCTAATGTTTGGCCACCTGAATGATCACCACATTCTCCTCCGTGTACCTCCGCTAGGATTGCTTTGGACTCTTCCCTGGATACACATCGAAGTAATGGCATTGAGAATCCCCGTCTGTATAATCGGCCATCCTGGATTATATATCGAGAGGCTTTTCTCAGTAGCTTTTGTCGTTCTTTTGAGTTCCCTGGTAAGGATCCATTGAGCAGATATTCTGTTATCGGAGTCATACATGATTCTTGCTCTTGAGACATGCTCATGATCCAATCAATGTCCATCTCATCAATGCTAGGAGTCGACAGGACCTCCACTAGAGTTAACCCCAGAAATTGAGCTTCGCCTGTGCTAGAATACTTTGCGAGAGAATCTGCTTTCATGTTTTCTTCTCGAGGAATGTGACCTATCATGTAATGATCGAAATCACCCAGGAGTTCCCAAGCCTTGGACAAGTAGGCGGGCAGATTCCCCCCTTTTTCTTGGAATTCCTTTTTGACTTGGCATACAATAAGCTAAGAATCACTGAATATCTGTAACGCTCGGATGTTTAATTCTTTAGCAATCCTTAAGCCAGCAATAAGGGCTTCGTATTCTGCTTCATTGTTTGTTGAAGGAAATTCCAATCTTAGTGCATAACATAATGATCGGCCTTCAGGGGTCTCAAGTACAACTCCGGCTCCAGAACAGTAGTCGTTTCTCGCACCATCGACATATAACTTCCATTGGATTGGGAAATCGTCGACCGTTTCCTCCTCACTGTTACCATTATCTGTGAATTCTGCGATGAAATCCGCTAAAGCTTGTCCATTGATTGCTTTTCAGGGATGATAAGTGATGTCATACCGACTGAGTTCAATATTCCACTTTAGAAGACGACACGAAGTCTCAGGGCGAAACAGGACTTGCTTTAAAGGTTGATCAGTGAGGACTCTGATAGGATGAGCTTGAAAATATTGCCTCAACTTCCGAGATGCAATTAGTAGGCAATAGGCGAGTTTTTCCAACTTAGAGTAATTCATCTCTTCCCCAGTGAGTCTTTTGCTGATATAGTAAACTGGATGTTGAATCCTTTTGTCTTCTCGTATCAGCGCTGCACTTAAAGCATGAGATGATACTGCCAAGTATATAAGAAGATCCTCGCCATCGCCAGGCCTAGAAAGTATTGGAGGCGTTTGCATATGGCAAATCAATTCATCAAAACCTTTTTGGAATTCGGTAGTCCAATCGAAGTTTTTCTTTCCTTTCTTTAGGGCGTCAAAGAATGGGATGCATTTATCTGTGGCTTTGGAAATGAACCGACTCAAGGCGGCGACTTTTCCATTGAGACTTTGCAATTCCTTCTTTGTTCTAGGGGCTTTGACTTCTTTTAATGCAGTAATTTGAGCTGGACTGGCCTTAATGCCCTTAGCGCTCACGATGAAACCTAAAAACTTGCCGGATTCCACTCCAAATGAACATTTTAAAGGATTGAGCTTCATTCTGTATTTTCGGAGGACTGCGAACATGTCTGCTAAGTGTTCTATGTGATCCACTGCTTTCTTAGACTTTACTAACATGTCATCGACGTAGACTTCCATAGTCTTGCCCAGTTGCGGTTTGAACATAGCATTAACAAGTCTTTGGTATGTTGCCCCTGCATTCTTCAACCCGAAGGGCATAACTCTGTAGCAGTAAAGACCAGTGTCGGTGATAAAGCTCGTGTCCTCCTGATCTGGCTCATGCATCATGATCTGGTTATATCCGGAGTAAGCATCCATAAAAGTTAACAATTCGTGTCCCGCTGTTCCGTCTACCAGTTGGTCGATTCTGTGTAATGGGAAGCAGTCTTTGGGGCAGGCCTTGTTTAGATTTGAAAAATCGATGCATACTCTCCATTTTCCGTTGGCTTTCTTAACCAGCACTGGATTTGAAACCCAATTCGGATAGGTAGATTCTTTGATAAAATTATTCTCCATGAGCCGATCAACTTCTTCTTTTAATGCTGCCGACCTTTCTGGGCCTTGAGTTCTCCTTTTCTGCTTCACAGGTGTAAATTTTGGATCAATATTTAGAGCGTGTACTGCAACTTCCGGGGATATTCCGCACATATCAGCATGAGTCCAAGCAAAAACATCCAAATTTGCCTTTAAAAAATATATTAAGATATTCTGAATTGACGCATTAAGTTGTGAACCCACATTCAACACCTTGTTTGGGTCCTTTGGGTCAACAGGTATTGGTATTGTCGTTTCCACTGGTACCACTCTATTTTCCCCTGCACTTACTTTTCTATGGTCCATCTCTTTCCTTGCTCCGCTGTGCTCGCCAGTGCAGGGTCCGCCCTGTAATTGCTACAAGGCTGGTTCTTTGATGCGGACTGGGGCTGCCGCATTCTTTCCCATTTCTCTTTTTCTGGTTTCTCGTAGCTCTGTCAGATAACACTCTCGCCCAGCATTTTGATCCCCTTTTATAACTCCTACTCCATTGTCTGTAGGGAATTTAATAGTGAGGCACCACGGGGCAAGAACAGCTTTGAACGCTGCCAGAGTTGGACGACCAAGGAAAGCATTGTAAGCAGAAAATTCGTCGACAATCACAAAAGTTTGCTTGCGGACCATTTTTCTCTCTCCTTCTCCAAGTTCCACAAACAAATCAATGGTTCCTACCGGCTGCTTTGGCTCCCCAGTAAAGCCGGCAATTTTCTGCAATGAGGCTTGCACATCAGCCATAGGGATCTTCATTTGGTCGAAAGTTTTCTTGAAGAGGATATTACAGGATGCGCCATAATCAATGAGAACTCTTCTGACAATAGCTGGCCCGATACGAGCCGAGATGAATAAGGGATCCAAAGTAGGAGCTTCAATACCTGCGGAATCCCTAGCTTTGAACACAATATCATCATCGAAAGTTCTTTGTTGTTTCAAGGGCGCAGCACCTTCCAAAACGAATACATCTTCCTCGGTCGGTACATACTTTAAAGCTCGGGTATACCTTTCCATCTCACCCCAGCTTCTGCCCGCTGGGTGAGGTCCTCCTGTAATGACATTGATAATGGGCCTTCCAGATTCATGACCTGCAGCCTTCTCACTCGTCCTAGGCTGATGAGTAGGAGCCTGTTGCCCCTGACTAGATGAAGAAGGATTGTTGCTATTCTTTTTCACAAATTGCTGCAGTTTGTTTTCCCTTAGCTACTCTTCAATCAGATTTTTCAACTGGCGGCATTCGTCGGTCTCGTGACCGGGTTGATTATGGAAGCGGCAGAACTTCCCACTCTGTATAGCCTTTTGTCCCGGTCCTTAGAGGAGGAGCTTTAGGAAAGTCAATAGAATCTTTAGTGGCAAGGTAGATATGCTCCGGCGTATCTGATTAAGGAGTATATTCTGATGGCTTGAAAGATCGGGGCTTCTTCAGATTACTCTGTTTCTTCCCATTGTTATTTTCCCTTTTTTGCCCTACAGATTCATTCTTGCGTGGAGCAACAGTGTTATCTTCAGCTTTTTCCAGCACTACCTTTACCGGTACGGGACGGCTTTCCAAGCGCATGAATTCATCTGCTTTTTTATAGAATTTTTCAAGGGAATTTGGTTCCTTCATGTTTAGCCATTTCCCAAATTCGCTCGACTTGTCGATGGCCCTCATTAGATAGGTCAAGATCATCCGTGGTTCTGCATTGTCTACCTCGGCCAGCGCTATATTAAAGCGATTCAAGAAAGATCTGATAGTTTCACCTGGATTCTGTTCTAAACTTGACAATGACATAATATCTTTGGCTTTTGAAGCGTATAGTCTGAACTGCTCCTTGAACTTCCGGGTTAAGTCAGAAAACTGATCGATAGATCGGACTGGCAGCTTGGTGAACCAAAGCAGAGCTACGCCTTCGAGATACACAGGAAAATATCGGCACTTTATTTCATCAGAGGCTCTGGCACCTGTCATGTGCCAATCATACTTGTATAAGAATTCGTTCGGATCACTTGTCCCCTTGTAAGCTGGAATGGTTGGAGGGACAAACTTCCTTGGGAATTCAGCCTTTAAGATTTTCTCAGTAAATGGAGTTTTACTTGGGGAGAAACCCCATTCTTTCTCGTCTTCAACCCTCTGCATACTCTCTTTCATGATTTGTCGGACCATTCCAGAAAGATACTCCTCATCATGTCGAGTTCTAGATCCACCAACTTCAGGAAGTGTTTGTTCAAAGGGGCTAGCAGCCCTTTCAGGAGCATTCCTTTCTTCAGCCTCATGAATGTTGCAAGCAAAATTCCTTTCATTACCTGCCGGTTGGCGGTTTGCCCCAAGCAAATCGTTCAACCTATTCAGAATTAGGGCATTCTGGGCATTCTGAGCCTCGAATTGTGCATTTTGGGCATTGATCTGTTGGTTCAGCCCTAAGATTGCAGCATCCAGCTCTGCCTTTGTAGCTCCGACAGCTGGAGTGGCTTGATTTGATATAGGGGAAGCGGAGGTTCCCTCTTGAATATTCCCAGATCTGACAGATCTACTTTTCCTTCCAGGAGCCATAATCTCGGATAGACTTCTTGTTTTCAAGGAAGTTCTCTCTACAAACCTCTGTGAAGCAATGATGATAGTTCACCTGAGTTCAATTCTCAGTGAAAGCACCAAAAATGTTAACGCTAAAATTTGAACGCTAACACCCCGGTGTATGAAGTGAGATCGTGAAAGCACCACCCGATCACTCGGGAACAGATTATAAGCAGATAATAGTGAAAAAATAGTAAACAACAGCAATTTTATAGTGGTTCGGCTTAAGAGAGAGCCTACGTCCACTTTGAATATCTTTATTGACGATTTGATTACAAGTCAATGCAGTTACACTTTGATTACAACACACTTTGAGTTTCAAGTGACTTAGAACAAGTAGCCTAAACTTCAATGTCGATCCAAATCTTTGAACACGTGTTAGACATGTTTGATTTCTTTGTGAAGTTCCTCGAAGGTGTTGAAGTAGTTCAGAATGCAGCAGAGAGTAACGGCGCTTGAAATGAATGAGCAAAAAAAAATTCCCTTGAATGTTGGGGGTGGCCATGTATTTATAGGCAAATCTGGATAGAAATTTTTCGCCCAAGTCCTGAGTCGTGACCGACTCAGGCTAAGCCGTGGCCGAGTCAAGTTGAGTCGTGGCCGGCTTATCTGATTAAGCATTTGGTCTTCTCACTAGCTCATTCTCTTGCTGGATTCTAAGCCAAGTCCTGAGTCGTTGGCGAGTCAATTCTCACTGGGACATGCATTGTGGCAACGGAATACGACTCAGTGGCTTTAAGTCGCGGACGAGTCATCCTGAGTTATGAGTCATTAAGTCATTTCTTAGGTCGTCAATCCTCTTGAGTCGTTTCTTACGATTAGTCGTGGACTTGTTGAGTCGCTGAGGCAATACCTTTGATGAGTCGGTAATGCATTGAGTCGGTCTATCTTGTGAGCCGTAAACTAGTTAAGCCACTCTGCTCCTTCAAGTCGTTGAGTCGTTGATCCACTGAGTCGTTGTCAACTCTGAGTCGCTGCTTACCATGAGTCGTTGAGACAATAGTCTTGATGAGTCGGTAACTTATTGAGCCGTCCTGCCTTGTGAACCGTTAACCCCTTTAATCGTAACCCTTTAAGTCGCTTTGAGCTTTAGGTCATTAACTTATTGAGTCGGTGACTCGATGAGTCGTGAGGCTTCCTGAGTCGTAGATCCCTCCTGAGCCGTTAAAACCTTAAGTCGTGGCCCATCCCAGGCCTTAACTCGTTGACTCCTTTAACTCATGGGCCCCTTAACTTGTAGGCTGGAACGGGGTTAACAAATAACATAACCATTCCAACTATTCTAAACCAGAACGGTGTTTTATTTTGCCCTTTTAATTTTTTAACAAGCTACGAAAATTTTATTCATCCCATTACTCTTTTCATTTAATTTAGCTTATGCTAAATTCATCTTCAAACAATTATTTTAAATTTAGTTGAGTGAGAATTTACTTCATTCAATATCATTTCAACTAAATTAAATTTTCTTTCAATTCAATCGTTTCCGATTTAATTCAAGTTTAACCATATTTTATTTAGCCAACTTAAACTCTTACCATTCCTTTATGATTTTTAAATAAGAATTTATTTCTATTCAAGATTGTTTATAACACAACTAAGTTTGATTTTAATTCAATTTAAATTCTACTAAATTCTATTTCTCTACATATAAGTTCAAACTTATTTACTAACCTAAGTCAATTCACATTTTATTTTTCTTCACCTTATTCCAATTTATATTTTATTTAGGATCAAGTTTTGAATTTCCCATAAAATACCAATCATTTTATTTTAGTTTTACAACTTTCATTTCCATCTCTTAAGTTCACCAACTTATTTACTTAAATGCTTATATTGCTCATTTGAGTCCATTTTCATCTTAAAATCAAAATTCCGAATTATATATATATGTATCACTGAATTCTTAAGGATATAAATTTTCATTACACAATTTTAATCCACAATTTCAGATTATAAGTATAACACTTAATAGCTTATGGATACAAATTCATTACGCAATTATAACTCGCAATTACAAAGCCATTTTACATTTCAACTTTATAATAAATTTAATTCAATTTCAGTTTTTATTTAACTTATCCTGAGTTAAATTCAAATATATTTTATTCACCACCATTTAGTCAAGTTAAATTTTAAATCTAGGAATAAAATTTAACTTCACTTTATAAGTTCAATAGTTGATTCATCTTAACTTTACACATTATTTAAATAAAATTTTCGTAGAGTTTAATTGCTGGTTTTATTTCAAAACAATTTTGAAATAATAATCAACACATACCTACTTATTAAATCAAATCTCTGGATTCCAAAACAACTTGTTTTTACCAAAACAAATTTCACTTTGAAATTCTAAAACAACTTATGTACCCAATAAGTCCAAACAAATATCACAACCAATCTTTACGGTAGCAATCCATCACTTTAGAAACTCGAAAATGAATTCTAATAATGTGGCCATCATCATTAGGATTATTTCCCAACGACAGAAGTGAGTTCGGTGCTTCCTTACTTCCACAAATTCATTTCAAAAAAAATTTCCATTTAAAAATATTTTCCCAAAATAATACTCCATTATTTCCTTTACATCTTTGGAAAACATTTTAAACATTTCCAAGATTCTAAATTCCCAAACTTTTGTTTTAAATTCATTTAAAACACTTTTCAAAATTTCCGGGATTCAAATTCTGGTTTAAATCAAATTTTAGTTATACTTCTTTTGAATAAATCATACTTATAGAATTCTATTTGGTTATAACCATTTCAAATTTTAGATTCTTATATTTGATTATAATATTAACAAACACACATCCAAATATATAATAATTTCATAAAATTATTTCTTTTATATCAAAATATAATTTTGGGTAAAATTATTTCATTTATCCACTTTAAAAACAACACCATTTTGGTTTATCTTGTTTAAGAGTTTAGAAACCCCTGCCGATAAGGTTATACTTCCCGTACCGACCAGAATTCATAAACACTCAACCGATAAGTCAACACAGTATAAAAACAATTTTATATTCACTAACAAGTGCGCTCTCTTATTTATTGTTACACTCAACTCATTCTAGAATACTATGGACTCTATTTCTAATGAGTAATTCCCACCAAAGCCTAAGTTATCGCAAATCTAAGCTCTGATACCAAGTATGATGACCCACCCATCTCGACCCTCGAAAAGCGGCACAAAATACGCCAGAGTATAATACGCCGACGATCGAGTGCCAGAAAAAGGCAAATAGTTGAGGGAAAAGAAAGAAGATAGAAGAAAGAAGGAACTAAACAATAACAAAATCTCATAACCGCAGCGGAACAAAATATATTACATAATATAAGATCTTTACACAAAATGAAAAACATATCTATTTTATACAATATACCATTAGAGTATCACAAACAAACAACAAGTACCAGCCTAACAATTTCAAACAATCACAGCAGCGGATATAAATAAATACGGATAATAAGTCTCGGACTCCAGCTCCTCTCCCGAGCTCCATAGCATCATTTCCTGTAATCTATAATACTCGGTCTGACTCCAGGATTACGATGAAATAACACTCGATTTAGTCTGGAATACTAGCGTGAGAAAAATACACCCAAATTGAATACAAAGTTTCAAAATCCTTTGAAATCAAAAGCATCTCGTAAGACCACGCCATAAAATAAACATGTCGGTTTTTTACCTTACGATAGCTAAAACACTTTTTATCAAAATCCACTGATATTATAATAGTGTCTATATACAAGTACTAATTCAAATAGCCAAAATTGTTACATTTATTAAATTCCAGTATACTAGCCACAAAGTGGGTTATACAAACAAAAACCGTAAAAGGGGCGTAGGGAGACTTGATTTCCAACTAATGACTAGGCACTGGGGTACCACCTATCATAGTACCTAGTCTTGATCAGCGTACCGAGGATTACTCCCAATCCCCTGTAACACAAGATCAGAACTACCCCTTACTGGATAATCTCGAGTAAGATCACCTAACGGTTGGGATCAGCAACCGGACCACTAAGCCGAATAAAAAGAGACATCTAGACAGGGATGACCTCAACCTAATGGGTGCTACCAACTTAGCCTTGGTGCATAACCCCTGATTTTCAGTCAATCCCGGTTGATGAGGCTTGAGGCTAAGAGTTACCTTTTAGAAAGTTTCACTTAGAATGCCCACCGTCCACTTGACGATATTTCGAAAGCATTCATCCATAGAAGTCCGTCCTGGGTTCGAACGGAACCGAAGACACTATTCCTACTACATCCATTTTGGAAACATTCTCAGGATTAGTAGCGATTAGCCCTTGCACTTCACTGCTCGATCTTTGACTCCGAACTCGTTTTTCCCACGAAACGTACAAATCGAATCGAAGTGGTTTTCGGAAAATAAATCCCGATCCCGGTCTCTTTGAAACGATCAACGCGTTGGCTAATATTGATGGTCGGTGATTTAACTATCAATTAACATTCACAAACATCCATCAAACATAAATAATTTCCCCAAATTATTTATTAATCTCAAAAATATCTTCGCAAGATATATTTCCATTTTCAACCATTTTAAAAACAATTTTCAACCCACAATTTCAAAATATCTATTTCCACTTAATACATCCAAGTCCAAATACTGTAGATTTAAAATAATTTAAATCACTTTATTCTTTAATATACCTTTAAAGTATTTCAAACAAAACTGCTTTATAAAATACAAACTACTTTTCTCTAAAATAAAAGTTAAGCCATACCAAATTTAAAATAAGAGTTATGAAATTCTATACTAGTTTCCAAAAATATTTTAATTAAACTTATTTTTAAATAAACTATTTTATTAAAATCTAATATTAATCATTATCTTTAAAACATAATACCAATTAACCTTTAAAAATAATTTCTATTATAACTAATTTAATAAATATTTACCTTCAAAATATATACGACTTAAATAATAATCTTCTTAAAACATTCCTTTAAAATCAACTTCAAAACTTCTAACTTTTACTCAAAAACCTGCTTAAAAACGTAATTGGCTTTCAGGGAAATACACTTCCATTCCATAATAATCTAGAGAATTCCTTCCATAAATCCTACTTGATATATCTCCATTAAAATTTACATTCCAACCCCATAAATTTCTTCCCATGCTTTAAAAATAAACACCTTTTTATTTTTAAACACATTTCCCATTTCATGGAAAATCACTTTTAAAGTATATGCTTAAACAATTTAAGATAAGGCTACCAGGAGTTTACTTGAATGAAAATAATACTTAAGAAAATATAGAGGAGTTTCTAAGTAATTTAAACTGAAATTACCTTTTAAAATAAAGTTATTAAATCAAATATTTATATCAAAATTCCCTTTTGGGAAACTTAATATTAATTTACCTTTAAATAATTTAAATTCCATAATTACAAAAATTAATATTTACTTACTTAAAATTTATTTATGAATAATATTTTTTTCTAAAATATTTCTAAAATCACATTTTAAAATTTTAGTATATATTTTGAAAACTTTTATTTGAAAACATACTTAACTTTCCAGGTAATACACTTTCCATATTTAAATGCAATCTCACTGCTCTTTTAAATGATTTGCACTTCTAATAGAATTTCCCATGGGTAATCTCATTTCCTTTTTAAACTCCATTTCAAAAACACTTCATTCCAAAACAATTTCTTGAATTTAATTTCCTTAAAGTCATTACTCAAAATTTCCGTTTCACTTCCCTTTTAATCCAAATTTTTTTTATTTATATTTATCCAAATTATGTTTATCCAATCATAACACAACATAATTTAATTTCCAAATTAATCTATCACAGTATATAAATGTAATACATCACCAATTATGGAAATAATTTCTATATTGTGAGGAATCCAGTTGGATCCCTCCAGCCTGTTTCCCTGCATCCACAGATGTTAGCACAACAAATAAATATCGATCAAATTTGATAATAATTATCACATTCAACAATCAACCAATCAATCATTCAAATACTAACTAATTAAAATTAAATCGCATCCAGATGTGGGTGAGATTAACTCACCTTGAGTTTCGATGAGCGTTTTAAATTTTAAATTAAATCGAGCTCGTTTGATTTAATCTAAAATTTCGAATTTCTCAAATCGACTCCATATCAGCACTGCAGCGTAGATCGCATCGCTACGATTCCGGCGCCGCCAGTTTCGTCGAAATCTGGCAACGTACGCTCAAGTTACGAATTTATAAAGGTTGAATATAATTTATAAACAAATTTTTCTTAAATTTTTTTAACCTTATCAAATCCTAGCCATTCAATACTTCTCTTAGATCTAGGTCTCCCAAATCTTATTCTGGCGCGCGTGATAAAGACATCGGCACAACCCATCGCCGCCAAAAACCCTCAATTTCCATGACCAAATCGTAGCTCTAGGAGATGATCAAAGACTACCACAACGAAGAGCACCTCGTGCTCCGTCATCGGCCAGAGCATCATCACGCTTGGTCATCACCTGCCTCGGGAAAACGTGCTCAAACTCCTAGCAAACGGGGCCGAATTCCACCTCCGATCGACGACCGTAGTCGCGATCCACCGCTGGATAGCTAGACCTCGGAGAGCTCGACACTTTTCTAGAAGGAATTTTTTGGTATAGGTGAGTGGATGGAGAGAAAATTGAAGGAGAAGGCAAGAGATTTTCGGCCATTAAAACAACTCATGGCGGCTAAAAAAATGAACGATGGTTTCGGCCCTTATACGTATATATATATACCTTTCTAAAAATTATTTTAATAATAATCTCAAATTTAACAAGCTTTAATGAATGAACTCCAAATCACACATGTCGTTTGTTGTTTATAATGTTTTACTCGCATTCCGAACATAATGGAACGTGTTTCTGAGGCTAATCAAATCATATGTGGAAGATAGCTTTTTGAATCAAGTTTAAATATTAAGTTATCGATTTTGATTCCGGCGCGTTTCTCACCAGTACGAACAAACGGTAACTTCAAATGCTACGAAATTTAAAATCCGATAATAATTAACTATTACGGATCCAATGGAACTAGTTTCGTCGAATTCCGACACTGTGCCCCGGAAGGCTATTTTAACTTGTTGATAAATTCGAGCGATTTTCAAAACCGTCGAAATCATTTAAAATTTCACTTTTAAAACTATAATACCTTAATTATAAATCATATAGAATTTATAATCACATTAGAAATTATTCTAATTTATTTTAAATCAAAAATTTATTATTTACCTTTACTATATATTAAATACCATTATCAAATTAAATATAGATATTCCAAATTCAACTTATCGACCTTTGATTCCATCCAAAATTCAATATAAAAAATCAAACCAAACAAGTCCAAAAAGAAATCTTAGAAGGCATTTTGATAAACATTTACATCCAAATTCACTAATTATACCAATTCCCAATATTTAATTATTATTATTATTATTCAAATCCAATTGAATTGCCATACTCGATATTGTAACTAATTATATTGATTTAATCAAAATCTTCTTACTTCAAAATCAATTCAAAATCCACATTTAACATTTAAAATGAATTAAATGTTCCAAATCCAACGACTAAAATTTTGGTTCGTTACAGTTGTTATTTGAAATGCATCATGGAGAAGTTGTCAATAAGATAAAATATTTACTATGTAAACAGTGTGTAAATTTTGTTGTACATGAAATTTTATAAAACATGTCTGATGTGGTATAAATGAAAAGAAAACAATGTTTTATAATTAGAATTTATTTGAAATTAGTAATGAAATGAATCGGAATTAGGTTAATTGAAATGTCACAATTAAAAGGAAACATGAATGAAACTGTAATGAATGAGTTAATATATGAACATGCATTTTGTGTTAATATGGAATGAACATTTTAATTAAGATAATTGGATGTTTTGAGACGTACAAAAATAAAATTTTCATTTTGAATAAGTATTGTTTTGGGAAAAAAATTATTTTAGAATAATAAATATATAAACACGCTTATTAGTATTCAAATTTTAAAATATTTCAGAGGGTTCATGGTTGTATAATTGTTGTTAAATAAATTAGAAATTACCTTTTATTAACAATTGTACATTAATTACACATGTTTACATATATTTAGTTTTCCATTCATATATCATTAAACTTTTAAATTTGTTTCATTAATGTGACCGTTATCGTTATTGAGAAAAAGTGAAGTAAGTCATTCTATAACTCATAGACAGTTATATATTCATTAATTAATAAAATTGGTTTGAGTAACATGAATAAATGAATAGATTGATGGTTGATTAATTGATTGATTGATTGTTAATTGATTGACAGCGTTAGTGGAGTGTGGGCATATATTAATGTAAAACGAATGTTTTATTAAAGAAGTAAATGATAAAAGTGTGTATATTTGGGTTTTTGAAATGAATTAATAGGTGGAAGTTTTGGAATTTGGATCCCAAAGGTTTGTTTACGGTATATAAGTGGTTCCTTCGTTTAGTTTACATTTATTATCACATCTACGTTCCCTTCTTTTGGTTTTCAAGTTCTTCATGTAGGTTTCATTTGAGCATCCATTTAATTGTTAGATTACTCATTCGTTTCTTATTAATTAATAGTTGCTCCATTTGATTCATTTATAATTAATAATTTTCGCGTTCTCTTCATTTGTTTCTCGTTTGTTCGTTTGCTCCTTTCAAGTGCTTTACCTAAAGCTTTTTCCTTTTCTTTTTTTCCATTTTTAATATGAACATCCAAATTAATTATTTATAAGTAAATTTCTAACTCATGTTTGTAACCATTAATGTTAATAGATATGTTTGAATTACAATTTAAAGGAAAACAATTGGATTAACTATCTTCTATTAATCAACGTATGTTTTGAAATTTAATTATTGCAATTAATAACAATTAAAATCTTTCCATTAATAAGAAATAGATGTGAATTGTAATTAGTTAGTGATATGTGCAACTTACGTTTTGAGTTAAAAATATAACGAGTATTTTAATGAGAAATATTAAGTTACTTTGTGTGTTCAATATTATTAATTGTGTGTAAAAAAAGAAAAAAATGGTTAAATTAACATATATTTATGTGCATAATTGGAAATGAAATGTATTGAAGGGAATATACATTTTAAAATTAAATTTTCAAAGTTGTTTGCAATAAACGAATTCTTCCATTCTCATTAATTTATTGCCTTACTTTATTCTGCCGCCATCTCATGTTTTCGTTGTCGTAAATTGATTTATTAAAGAGGCGTTTCTTTGCATTTGAAATGAAATGTGTATGTGCATTAATTCATGAATTCATTTACATACATTATTTGCTCATGCATGCATTCATTTCCCTTTAGGAAAAAAAAACTTCTTCACTAACACGCCTCTCTAAACTGAATTAAATGCTCTATATTTTCTTTTTGCAATGAATAGTCTTAAATATGTTAGAATTTCATATTCCACTATTCACGTTCATTAATCTTTTCATTTATTTCTCTTCTCGGATTTCAATCACCCCTTTCATTTATTTATTTCTATTATTTCTTTTATTAATACATGCCTCTTTTGGTTTTCCTGTAAGTTTCATTTATTTACACACGAGCCTAGCCTTGAAACATTTCCTGTTAAAGAAATTAATTGAGGTAGCACAAGTTTTGAAATTTTGTACCAAATTTTTGCTTACTTTGTAAACATGTCTTTTGAAATTCAAATGCATAATTTTCATTCTTTATTTAATACCAGCCACATTTCTTTTCTCATTTTTGTTTGCTTCTTCATTTTCGGTTGTTCCTTCTTCTTTTCTTTGAGGCTACATTTTTTCAAACCTAAGTTTGGTTTTATATGTATATGTATATGTATATGTATATGTATATGTATATGTATATGTATATGTATATGTATATGTATATGTATATGTATATGTATGTACGTACGTATGTATGTATAAAATTCTTGTTTAACCTTTCTTCATCTCCTATTTTCCTCCCTCCTTCTTCTACATTTTCTTCTCTTTTTCAAATATTAAGATTATTAAGTACTTAATAAGTGCAAGGAATGAGGACTAAATGAAAATTTAGTGTACCTATTCATCTTTCTACACGAATATGTATGACAACCCACTTTAAGTTTACGAAATTTTATGAATTCTCCCATCCTTTCATTCTATCTTACTAATAAAATTTCTATCTTACTGATAAGATAAAGAGTTTTTTTTATTAATGATAAAGAGTTTATTATAAGTTCGCTCTTTAAATTAACATTTTTTTTCTTCTTCTCCTTTTCAAGATTTCTCCTTCAAATTTAGATTATACAAACTTCTCCGCCTCTTCCAAAACCTTCAAATATTAAAAAACAAGGAAGATAATCAAAGTAAAAAGAAAGAAGGCAGTGGCGGATCCAAACCTAATTAGAGGAAAGAAAGCTAAAAGGGTGAGTGATTCAACCCACTTAAACGATACTAAAATTTCAAATGCAACTTAAATAAAATTTATAATGAGATATATAAAAAAACTATTGTTGTTTGTTGGTTTAAATTGACATTTAAATTGATATTGGATTTGAATTTACATTAAATTAAATTGAAATTTAATTTTATATTGGGAATTAACTGATTATTAAAACCTCGATGTTGACTATTAATTATCATAATATATTGGTTGATTATGATGTTGTCAGAAATGGATGCTTATTGATTGATATGTCAGATGTATGGTTGTTTATTTATTTTAATATGTCCCCGTTATCACCGTGTACATTATCAACATCATTTAAATGGTTATATTAATCATTTATGAGTTTGATAACTAAGACATTTAAATTATGGTTTAAAATGATGTATGCCCATACAATTCTTGAATTTGGATTGTGTATTGCAATTGAATTATTTAAAAGGTTTAAGTTTCGAACTTCGGAATCATTTTTTTTAAATTGATTGAAATATCGAATTATTTGAAATCTCTTAAATAATTATATTCATGTTGTACACCTTATAACAAGTGGAAAATCCCGTAACATCTCTAATACCATTGCACTGATATTTTATTTGAGATTGATTTGACTTGCATAGGAATTTTTAGTTCTGACTCGAGTGCATTTTTTTTCATTATGCTCAGGTCAACCTGAGTTCTTCAGTGTTGAAGACATTATTCTGGATGACGAAGATGGAGTTTAGTATTATATTGTTATTTTATCCCACTGCATCATTTTGTTCTGCCGTCTTATTTTATTATTATTCCCACTCTATGTATACTCTGATATATTGTAAAATTGTAATCAAATGTTGTAAAACAACTTCATGAACTATTTATTTGATTATTATATTTTTTCATTCCGCTATGAGATTCTATTTTTTTCCCTCTTTTCCCTTCTTTTCTAATTTATCCTGTTAACAATCCTCCCTTTTGAATGGTTTGAGTTGACATATGTGGTTTATTGTCGATTTTAACCATCAAAAAAAGTGGGCCAATACAAAGTTTGTTATAGAAGCTAGGAAGATTTTGTTGTTTAGAAGATTCCTCGATTTGAAATGGGGGCCCATGATAGTGGCGAAGTATGATAAATGATTCACTATCTTATCTGGATTCGGGCCTAGTATGATAGATATGCCCTTGAAGAGGAATGAGATGTTCATTGCTAGGATGCATCTGAAGTCCAAGGGTTACATGACTAATCGCATCTAGGGTCTTGTGTAAACTTGGTGAACATGGGATTGAGGTTTAGGAGCTTAGCATCTGTAATGACCCTATTTTTCGACACCCGAAAATCGATATTAATACGTCCACTGTATCAAATACCGAGCAATCGGATGTCGGAAAACTGAACCATTTGTGTCAAAGAAGAAGGAGGTAGAAAATAAATAGAAACAATATCGAAATCTCACAAACGCAGTGGAATAAAATATAATAGATAATAACTGATCTTTGCACAAAAGAAACTATATCTGTTTTATACATACATCATCAGAGTATATCAAAATTAAGACAATTACTGGACAGTTATATTAACTTGTCCTCACAAAATCTGACTATACAGCCTTACTGCACAGCGGAAGTACTTCAAATACATATGATACGTCTCGCCATCCAGCTTGTCCCCTGAGCTACAATAGTCCATCCAAAATCTGTACTATATAATACTTGGTCTGACCCGAGTACTATTGTTAAATAACACCCGACTCAGTTTGGAAAACCTGCATGATAAACACACTCAATTGGATTATTAAAGTTTCAAAATCATTTTGAAATCAAAGGTATCTTGTAAGACCACGCCACAAATAGACATGTTGGGTTTTTACCTTACGATGACCAAAACATTTTTAGCAAAATCTGTTTGATATTATAATAGTGTCTATAGAAAGTAAAATAGAATCTAGCTAAAATGCTTGCATCTCACGTTTCAGCAATAATTGGGCACAATCAAAACAGTACACGCACTTACTGAAGATTGGATTCCATATAATGGCAGGGCAACTAGTTTACCTCCCGTCATAATATGTGGTCTAGATCACAGTACCGCGGATCTCCTCTGATCCCCTACATCACAAGACCAGAGGTACCTCATACTGGATAGTCCGAATAAGTTCACCCCACGGTTGGGATCAGCAACTGATCGCATAGCCGGAATAAAGGGACATCTAGACAGGGGTGACCTTAGCCTAATTGGTTGCTAGCCACTTGGCCTTGTGTGCAACTCCTCTGTTTTAGCCATTCCCAGTTGATGAGGCTCGAGGTTATGAGTTACCTTTTTACCACACATTCACTTAGAATGCTCACCACCCTCTTGACGATATTCTAATAGGATTCGTCCATACAAGTCCGTTACGGGTTTGAAGGGAACCGAAGGCACTACTCCTACTACATCCATTTTGGAATCACCCTCAAGATTAGTAGCAATTAGTCCTTGCACTTCACTGCTCCATCTTCGACTCCAAGCTCTTGTCTTCCACACGAAAACGTTTAAATCGAATCGAAGTGGTTTTCGAAAAATAAATTCCCACCCCATTCTCTTTGGAATGATCAGCGCGTTGTCCATATTGATAATCAGTTATTTAACTATCAAATAGCATCCATAAACAACCATCAGATTTAAATAATTTTCCAAATTATTTATTATTCAAAATATCTTCGCAAGATATCTTCTGCACTTCAATCATTTGAAATCATTTTCAAATCTCTTTACACTCGCAGAATAAATTTCCAAAATTGTTTATTTCCACTGAAAATCCCCAAGTTCAAATACTTTTGATTTTAAAATAATTTAAATCGCTTTATTCAAAAATATACTTAAAAAATTTAAATTTAAACTACTTGAACACTTTATTCAAAATATATACTTTAAAAATATGTAAAAGAAAACTAATTAATAAAACTAGTTTAATATAAAAGTTAAGTCAGACTAAATTTTAACATAAGAGTTAAGAAATTCTATACTATTTTTCAAATAAAACTTTAACCAAAGTATCTTTAAAATAAATGTATGTAACGACCCGTACTGTACGTGTCGATAAATCGTAGTATAATTATGATTAGGTTGTTAGTATTAAGTGTCGTCTAGAGCCTAAGTCATGTGTAAGTTAGCCCGTGAAGAATTAGCTCGTGTGGAGCTTAGGTCGTGTGAGAGTTAGGTCGAGTGGAGCGACCTATAGGATTGGGCCGACCTAGGCGAGTTAACGACCTATACGAGTTAGCAGGCGGAGCGACCTAAGTTGTAGTTAAGTCGTTAGACGACCTAAAAGAGTTAAGGAGTGAGTGAGTTAGTGGAGCTAACTACTTAAGGATAGTGGGCGACTTAAGGTAGTTAGCGAGTTAGTGGTTAGTGCTGGGCAATAGTAAGGTCGGTGGAGTTTTGGAACGACCTAAGATAGTTAGAGGCTTAAGGGTTTAGGCGACATAAGGAGATAAGTCGTGAGGTGCTTAGGTCGTGGGTCGTTTAGGATGACTTAACGGGTTAGCCTGTGTTGAAGTGGGTCGTGAGACGACTTATGGTTGCAGGCGACTTAGGGTTAGGCCATAAGTTGTTGGGTCTTAGGTTAGGGTTAAGTCGCGCTATGTGATAGGTCGGCCACGAAGTTAGGTCGTATATATCTGTAAGTCGCTAGGTCGGAGACAGTGTTAGGTTGTTATGTCGCAAAGTTGTGTTGAGGGATAGGTCGTAACTCGCGTATGAGTTGGGTCGCGTATATCAGATAGGTCGTGAGTATGTTGAGTCGTGTCTGGGTTAGGTCGCATATAGGGTTAAGTCGTAGGTCGGGGATTTTAGGTCGTGGACGACTCATGGGGCGGACGAGTTAAGGATCAGCTATAAATAGAGGCGCCTATCTCACTATTTTGGCACCGGATTTTGAAGCGACGAAGTGCTGCCATTTTGAGAGCTTGACTACAACATTTCTTCACTTCTTTTCTCCACTCTAATCTAGTGCTTACATCCATCCAAGATTGAAGATCAAGGTTGAAGATCCAAGATCCAAAGTTGAAGATCTACATTCTTCAAAGAGAGATTTCATCGATTGAAGCGAGATTTTGCCGGATCAAGCTTAGTTCTTCGCTGTCCAGATCTGAAGTTGTTTCTTTTAAGGTGTTTAGGTGATTCGGTGTGTGGTAGTTATCTCTCACACGGACCCAAAGGAGTATATTGGACCGGTGGCTCGTTTGTGTGTTAAAATAGTGATTTCTTGCATTTTCCAAAAGTCTGCATGTAGATCCATCATCTATGAAGTCTTGATATCCATTTTACTACATGTTAACTTATGAAAGTTCATTCATCAAGTTGTAGAGACATTGGCCTATAATTCATGCTTGTTAGATTTTGGACCCTTTAGTTACGAAATTGCCATTATTGTCATAATCGTTTATTTAGATCATGTTTGATTTCTTGATTACATGGATTAATGATTGTCTTGATTGATTGTTTAGAGTTAGTTGATTTATGGTTGGATCTAGACAAGTATGGTCGAAGATGATTCAAAAGCTAAGGGAGAGGCTAAGGGATGAGAAAAGCTGCTCGTGCATATGTAGCGGATGATGAAGCTCATATGGACGGATTTGATGACGACGTTGTGATGGAGCTTTTCTATGATGAGATGAGGCGAAGCATGATGTGATGTAGCCTTGGCGTAATCCAGACGGGATCATTCCAAGCATGTTGATAACTCGAGGGATGGTTCGAGTTGGTTGATAATGGATTGCTCGAGAGGTAGCTTGGGCTAGTATGAGAATAGTCATCGAGGAGGATGACTAGGAGGCTTGGATTTCATCGTTGTTGAAGGTTCTAGTAAACTCAAAACAAGAGTACATAGGGCACCCAAAACGACTACAGGTAGGTGGTCGGGACACCCAAAAGGCTACAGGCAGGTAGTCGAGTACTCTGGGCAGAGTAGATAAGTCCTAGGCACGGGCTGCGACGACGTGCGGAGTTTGTCTAGAACCGGGGTTACCATTAGCCCTTGACTTACGGCTGAAAGAATGTGCCGGTCATCCAATTAACGGTGGTTTCGAAGCAATGATAACAGTGATAGCCAGAGTCATGGATGTTTGGTTGTATCGTCATTCGGACTCAAGAGCGATGTTTTCTGGGTGCTTATCTGATCTTGGTTTAGGCCTTGGGGGTTTGTATTTGGAAAACACCGACCTTGACTCGAGTGATAATTGCTTTACTTTGAATGTCTGCTTTGTTATGTTTGCTCCTGCTTAGTGTGTCTGGGCTATCACTGTAGAAAGAGGTGGAGTGGGATGGTTGGGTTCCTATTCCTTTTATCCTTTATGCTCTTTTGGTATGTTTGATAGTTGATTTACTGCTCACTAGGACTTTGTTTGACTCAAGGTTTTATGTTCAACTCTTATTACCTTGGGCAGTTCATCCATTTTGGGATGGGCAGACTAAGTAGCAGGTGACAGGTGCTTTCCTAGGTTATCTACATTGCTGATGACGAAGACGAGCTGGAGGCTTTTACATATCGTTTCCCTACTATATGTACTAGATGTTCCGCTGCTTGTATATGTTTTGAATGTTATGTAGTGAGGCTTGACGTATGGATTGTTTAGATGTTTGTATCAGACTTCTATGATGCTTATATTATGATATTCTGTTCTATGGAGCTTCACTATATTTATATTTCTCTATTGTATTTTATCCATGCGCTATGAGTTGTACGATAGAGTTTTCTGTTTTACCTTACTCTGACGGTCACCCATGGCTGCCTGGCACGCCTTTCAGCGCACCATTCCCTTGTTTCCGTGCGGGAGTCTTGGGCGGTCGTCACATTTGGTATCAGAGCTTTGGTTAATCGATTTTAGCCAACGCTCGCTGACGTAACTACGTATGAGAGACGTAATTGTATTTTGATGGATGGTTACTATATATAATATAGTAGTTTAGAAGGATTTGATCTCCTTATGCAGTTGTTTCTCAAGGTGTTCTAAGTCATTCCTTTTTGTAGATATTAAGGATGAGTCGAAGAGTGAGACCAGCTGCTAAGGAAGGCCGTGCTGATGGAGCTGTTGATTATGCTGCGATGTTCGAAGCTATGATGACTTCAATCATGAGAAGGATACCAACTCCAGGGCCATCAGTAGATGTTGGGGTTCAAGTTCAAGCTCCAAAACCAGTGGATTTTGCTAAGTTGTGTAAAGACTATACTGCTCTTGGAGGAAAGGTTTTCTTGGGAACAGAGTCAACCATTGAAGTCCAAAGATGGATAGATGCTTGTCGAAGGATCTTTGGTGACTTGGGAATTGAGGATGCAACTAAGAGGAAGCTTGCATCAAGGCAGCTTCAAGGAAGAGCTTCGGATTGGTGGAACTCTATCACCATTGATACTCCAGAGGAAGAGATTACTTGGGAGCAATTCCAAGTCAGATTTGAAGCTAAGTTCATCTCTACGGCTTAGAAATCTGTTTTGTTTAAGAAGTTTGTGGAACTCAAGCAAGGTGGAAGACCAGTTCTTGAGTATGTTTCTGAGTTTGAAGCTTTGTCCAAGTATGCTCGGTCGTATATTGAATCCCCTTTTCAGAAGATTGAGAAGTTTGTGACAGGCTTTGACACTTATCTTGGGAGGCAGTTAGTGGATCATTTGGACGATCCATTTGAGAAGCTTATGGAGAAAGCTCTCAGGCATGAGAATCTGTTTCCTAAGGAAAGATATGTTGTTGTTGTGACCAAGGAGGAGTCTAAACCACAGCAGGGTGGCAACAAGAAGAGGAAGCAACAGCAACAGAAGGGTAAGGATGGCCAGAAGAAGCCGAAGGGGGAAGTGACCTGCTACAACTGCCAGCACAAGGGCCATCTCTTCAGAGATTGTAAGAATCCCAAGGTGCCGGGAAAGTGTTACAACTGTGATAAGCTGGGACATATCAAGAAGAATTGTCCCGAGCCGAGGAAGGACAAGCAGATTGTGCAAGCTTATGCTTTAGGGGCTATGCCATCATCTTTGAAAGCTCCTACTGTTTTAGAAGAGGGAAAGAGTGTGGTGGTTCAAGGTACTCTTTCCATTTGTAGTGTTCCAGTTAGAGTGTTGTTTGATACTGGGGCGTCGCATTCCTTTGTTTGTAGTGAACTTGTAGGCCGGTTGGGTTTGGAACCGGATATTGTTGATAGACCATTGGTTGTGACTAATCCAGTTGGGGGTTCGTCTTGTTTGTGTATGGTATGCCGTGGTCTAGTTGTGTCGAGTCATGATTGCTCTTTTGTTTGTGATTGTTTTGTTCTGAACTTTGCGGGGTTCGGAATTATTTTGGGTATGGACTGGCTTAGGAAGTATGCGGCAAGGGTTGATTGTAAGAGGCTGGAGGTGACAGTCGAGAATGTGGAGGGGCGAAAGGTTGTGATACGATGTAAGCATGAAGAAGGCATCTTCATGAGCTTCATGTATTCGCTGGTTGTTCCACGGGATGGACTGTCATCGATGCCGGTTGTGAATGGATTTGAGGACGCCTTTGATGAAGTCAAAGGGTTGCCACCGCATAGAGAGATCGAGTTTCGTATCGATCTAGTTGAAGGAGCCAGACCTGTTGTGATGCCTCTTAGGCGGATGGCGCCTAGGGAACAACAAGAGTTGAATGTGCAAGTTGATGACCTTTTACGGAAAGAATTCATTCGGCGTAGCGTGTCCGAATGGGGTGCACCAGTTGTGTTCGCAACCAAAGCCGATGGATCGTTGAGGTTGTGTGTGGATTATCGTGAGCTGAATAAAGTGACTAAGAAGAACAAGTATCCATTGCCGAGAATAGATGACTTGTTTGATCAGCTTCACGAAGCTAAGGTGTTTTCTCAGATGGATTTGGCAACGGGATTTCACCAATTGAGAGTAGCAAAGGATAGTGTTCCAAAGACTGCTTTTAGGACACCATCCGGATTCTATGAGTCGCTGGTAATGCCATTTGGATTGACCAATGCACCAGCATATTTTGTGGATCTTATGAATAGAGTGTTCAGAGATCAGTTGAACAAGTTCGTACTTGTGTTCGTGGATGATATTCTGATTTATTCCAGAACCGAGGAAGAACACAAGACGCACTTGCGTATTGTTTTGGAGATCTTGCGGAAACATCATCTGAAGGCTAAGTTTTCGAAGTGTCACTTCTGGAAGAGTGAAGTGAGGTTCTTAGGCCATGTTATCTCTGGAAATGGAATAGCGGTTGATCCCGCCAAGGTGGCAGCAATCCAGGATTGGGTTAGACCTAAGAATTCATCTAATGTGAGAAGTTTTCTTGGATTAGCAGGATACTATCGTCGGTTTATCAAAGACTTTTCCAAGATAGCCGCACCGTTAACAGGATTGACGAAAAAGAACCAAGTGTTCAGATGGGATGATAAGTGTGAGCAAGCTTTCGTAATCCTAAAAGAGCAACTTACAAGTGCTCCTGTTTTGACTATTCCAAGTGGGAATGATGAGATTGTGGTTTACACCGATGCATGTGGTACTGGACTTGGAGCAGTGCTGATGAAAAAGGATAAAGTTGTTGCGTATGCAAGTCGACAACTGAAGCCGCATAAAAGGAATTATCGGACTCATGATCTGGAGTTAGCGGCAATTGTATTTACCCTAAAGATGTGGAGACACTAGCTATTGGGAGTTCGATTCGAGTTGTTCACAGATCATAAGTCATTAAAGTATCTTTTCTCCCAAAAGGATTTGAATCTTCGACAGGAACGATGGCTAGAGTTTTTAGCATCATATGATTTTGGTATAGCCTATACTCCGGGAAAAGGTAACGTAGTGGCGGATGCGTTGAGTCGAAGACATGCAGGATTGGGAGCCATGTTTTCAGAATGGAAGAGCCTTGAGTATTTAGCTGGTTTTGACTTCAGGCCCAGATGTGAATTGGAACCTGAGATGTTGGCGAACTTATCGATAAGACCTACTCTTGTGGAAAGAATTGGCGAGAGCCAAAAGCGAGAGGATAAGCTTGTCAAGATTATCCGTGATTTGGAATCTGGATTGGATCCAGAAAAGGATAAAGGATTCGAAGTTGATCGAGAGGGTCGGCTTCGGAAGCAAGGACGATTAGTTGTTCCCGATATAGATGAATTGAGAGATGAAGTTCTGAAGGAAAGTCATCACTCAAAGATGACAATTCATCCAGGTGGAAATAAGATGTATCGGGATATGAAGAGAACCTATTACTAGGAAGGTATGAAGAAGGATGTTGGAAATTTTATTTCCAAGTGCATGAATTGCCAGTTGGTAAAAGCCGAACAGAAGAAGCCAAGTGGATTGCTTCAGCCATTAGAAGTTCCTACATGGAAGTGGGAGCCGATATCGATGGATTTTATCGATGGACTACCTAGAACAAGAACGGGAAATGAAGGGATTTGGGTAATCGTAGATCATTTGACTAAGATTCATTCCTGTTCGATCAACTAGGACTGCATCGAAATTGGATGAGTTGTATGTTAAGTGGATAGTTCGATTCCATGGTATTCCGAAGAGTATAGTGAGCGATCGAGACCCATTGTTCACTAGTGAATTTTGGAAGAGCTTCCAGGGAGTTTTGGGAACCAAGTTGTGTTTGAGTACAGCTTATCACCCCCAAACAGATGGTCAGACCGAGAGAGTCAATCGAGTTTTGGAAGATCTCCTTAGAGCTTGTGTTTTGGACTTCGGAGGATCATGGGAAGATCATCTTCATTTGGTAGAATTTGCGTATAATAACAGTTACCAGTCAAGTATTGGTATGGAACCATATGAAGCGTTGCATGGAAGGCCGTGTAACTCTCCTACGTATTGGATGGAAACAGGAGAAAAGCTGATACTTGGGCCAGAAATGATTCGGCAGACTACGGATTGTATAGAGATCATTCGGAGACGAATGAAGGCAGCCCAAGACCGTCAGAAAAGTAATGCCGATAAGCGCCGTAAGGATTTGGAATTCGACGTAGGCGATATAGTTTTCGTGAAGGTTTCTCCACTGAAGAATGTTATTCGATTCGGGAAGAAAGGGAAATTGACTCCGAGATTTGTTGGACCATTCCCGATCATCGAGCGAATTGGAAAGCTCGCCTATAAATTGGAGTTACCAGAAAAGATGGCGGGTGTGCACAATGTTTTTCATGTATCTTATCTACGAAAGTATGTGCACGACTCGAATACGGTGGTTTCTGCTTATAGCTGTGAAGATTTAGAGGTTGATCCAGTTGTTACGAGACCTCGTAAGCCGCTTCGTGTTGTGGAAACCGATACGAAACAGCTTAGGAGGAAGACGATTACGTTGCTCAAGATACAATGGAGCGATGATGTTAACGACTATACGTGGAAGGAGGAAGAGAGGATGAAGGTAGCTCATCCTGAACTCTTCGAGGTATGGCCCTAAGATGTCGTGACATCTCATGAATTTGTAACTTGTTCTATACTTAGAATTCTGCATGCTAGGTTAGAAATTGGATGCATGGTTTGTTGGTTGCTATAGATGGTAGGCATGCAGAATAGTTTTGGATGCTTTTGTTTGTTTGGAATTTCGGGGGCGAAATTCCTAAGGGGAGAGAATGTAACGACCCGTACTGTACGTGTCGATAAATCGTAGTATAATTATGATTAGGTTGTTAGTATTAAGTGTCTTCTAGAGCCTAAGTCATGTGTGAGTTAGCCCGTGAAGAATTAGCTCGTGTGGAGCTTAGGTCGTGTGAGAGTTAGGTCGAGTGGAGCGACCTATAGAAGTAACGACCTATAGGATTGGGCTGACCTAGGCGAGTTAACGACCTATAGGAGTTAGCAGGCGGAGTGACCTAAGTTGTAGTTAGGTCGTTAGACGACCTAAAAGAGTTAAGGAGTGAGTGAGTTAGTGGAGCTAACGACTTAAGGATAGTGGACGACTTAAGGTAGTTAGTGAGTTAGTGGTTAGTGCCGGGCAATAGCAAGGTCGGCGGAGTTTTGGAACGACCTAAGATAGTCAGAGGCTTAAGGGTTTAGGCGACATAAGGAGATAAGTCGTGAGGTACTTAGGTCGTAGGTCGTTTAGGATGACTTAACGGGTTAGCCTGTGTTGAAGTGGGTCGTGAGACGACTTATTGTTGCAGGCGACTTAGGGTTTGGCCATAAGTTGATGGGTCTTAGGTTAGGGTTAAGTCGCGCTATGTGATAGGTCGGCCATGAAGTTAGGTCGTATATATCTGTAAGTCGCTAGGTCGGAGACAGTGTTAGGTTGTTATGTCGTGAAGTTGTGTTGAGGGATAGGTCGTAACTCGCGTATGAGTTGGGTCACGCATCTCAGATAGGTCGCGAGTATGTTGAGTCGTGTCTGGGTTAGGTCGCATATAGGGTTAAGTCGTAGGTCGGGGATTTTAGGTCGTGGACGACTCAAGGGCGGACGAGTTAAGGATCAGCTATAAATAGAGGCGCCTATCTCTCTATTTTGGCACCAGATTTTGAAGCGACGAAGAGCTGCCATTTTGAGAGCTCGACTACAACATTTCTTCACTTCTTTTCTCCACTCTAATCTAGTGCTTACATCCATCCAAGATTGAAGATCAAGGTTGAAGATCCAAGATCCAAAGTTGAAGATCTACATTCTTCAAAGAGAGATTTCATCGATTAAAGCTAGATTTTGCCGGATCAAGCTTAGTTCTTCGCTGCCCAGATCTGAAGTTGATTTCTTTTAAGGTGTTTAGGTGATTCGGTGAGTGGTAGTTATCTCTCACACGGACCCAAAGGAGTATATTGGATCGGTGGCTCGTTTGTGTGTTAAAATAGTGATTTCTTGCATTTTCCTAAAGTCTGCATGAAAGTCCATCATCTATGAAGTCTTGATATCCATTTTACTACATGTTAACTTATGCAAGTTTATTCATCAAGTTGTAGAGATATTGGCCTATAATTCATGCTTGTTAGATTTTGGACCCTTTAATTACGAAATTGCCATTATTGTCATAATCGTTTATTTAGATCATGTTTGATTTCTTGATTACATGGATCAATGATTGTCTTGATTGATTGTTTAGAGTTAGTTGATTTATGGTTGGATCTAGACAAGTATGGTCGAAGATGATTCAAAAGCTAAGGGAGAGGCAAAGGGATGAGAAAAGCTGCTCGTGGCATATGTAGCGGATGATGAAGCTCATATGGACGGATTTGATGACGATGTTGTGATGGAGCTTTGCTATGATGAGATTAGGTGAAGCATGATGTGATGTAGCCTTGGCATAATCCAGACGGGATCATCCCAAGCATGTTGATAACTCGAGGGATGGTTCGAGTTGGTTGATAATGGATTGCTCGAGAGGTAGCTTGGGCTAGTATGAGAATAATGGTCGAGGAGGATGACTAGGAGGCTTGGATTTCATCGTTGTTGAAGGTTCTAGTAAACTCAAAACACGAGTACATAGGGCGCCCAAAACGACTACAGGTAGGTGGTCGAGACACCCAAAAGACTACAGGCAGGTAGTCGAGTACTCTGGGCAGAGTAGGTAAGTCCTAGGCACGGGCTGCGATGACGTGCGGAGTTTGTCTAGAACCGGGGTTACCATTAGCCCTTGACTTACGGCTGAAAGAATGTGCCGGTCATTCAATTAACGGTGGTTTCGAAGCAATGATAACAGTGATAGCCAGAGTCATGGATGTTTGGTTGTATCGTCATTCGGACTCAAGAGCGATGTTTTCTGGGTGCTTATCTGATCTTGGTTTAGGCCTTGGGGGTTTGTATTTGGAAAACACCGACCTTGACTCGAGTGATAATTGCTTTACTTTGAATGTCTGCTTTGTTATGTTTGCTTCTGCTTAGTGTGTCTGGGGCTATCACTGTAGAAAGAGGTGGAGTGGGATGGTTGGGTTCCTATTCCTTTTATCCTTTATGCTCTTTTTCTATGTTTGATAGTTGATTTACTACTCACTAGGACTTTGTCTGACTCAAGGTTTTATGTTCAACTCTTATTACCTTAGGCAGTTCATCCATTTTGAGATGGGCGGACTAAGTAGCAGGTGACAGGTGCTGTCCTTGGTTATCTATGTTGTTGATGACGAAGACGAGCTGGAGGCTTTTACATATTGTTTCCCTACTATATGTACTGGATGTTCCGCTGCTTGTATATGTTTTGAGTGTTATGTAGTGAGGCTTTATGTATGGATTGTTTAGATGTTTGTATCAAACTTCTATGATGCTTATATGATGATATTCTGTTCTATGGAGCTTCACTATATTTATATTTCTCTATTGTATTTTATCCATGCGCTGTGAGTTGTACGATAGAGTTTTCTGTTTTATCTTACTCTGACGGTCACCCATGGCTGCCTGGCGCGCCTTCAGTGCACCATTCCCTTGTTTCCGTGCGGGAGTCTAGGGCGGTCGTCACAATGTAACAGCCCGCAAATCCATACCCTTTGAGTCAACCCTATTATACATGAATCAACTCAGGTTGAATGGAAATACGAACCATTAGGGTTAAAGAAGAAAGAGGTAGAAGAAGAAAATAGAAACAACAACAGAATCTTACCATCGCAGCGGAATAAAATATAGTATATAATAATTGATCTTTACAAAAAAGGAAACTATATCTGTTTTATACATACATCATCAAAGTTCAACAACTTCAATAACATACAACAGGATACGCAGTGGAACAATAATCAAGTACGGAAGTACATGTCGCCACCCAGCTCGTCTCCTGAGCTATACAGCATCCTTTGCTGTATCCTATAATACTCGGTCTGACCGGAGCATTATAGTTAAATAACACCCGAGTCAGTCTGGAAAACCAGCGTGAGAAAACCAAACTCAAATTGATTATTAAAGTTTCAAAAATCCTTTGAAAACAAAAGCATCTCGTAAGACCACGTCATAAATAAACATGTCGGGTTTTTACCTTACGATAGCTAAAAATTTTTTATTTAAAATCCTATGATATTATAAAAGGGTCTATATACAATTACTTATTAAAATAGCTAAAATTGTTACATGATCAAATTCCAGCTACTAGCCACAGAGTCGGTAATACAAACAAAAACCGTAAAAGGCGCGTAGGGAGAATGGATTTCCATCTAATGATTAGGCATTGGGGTACCACCTGTCATAGTACGTGGTCTAGATCATAGTACCGAGGATCACTCCCGACCCCCTGCAACACAAGACCCAGACTATCCCTTACTGGATAATCCCGAGTAAGATCACCCCGCGGTTGGGAACAGCAACTGCACCACTAAGACGAAATAAAAGGGACATCTAGACAGGGATGACCTTATCCGGAAATGGGTACAGCCCACCAAGCCTTGCTGCATAACCCCTGATTTTCAATCATTGCCGGTTTGATGAGGCATGATGCTAAGCGTTACCTTTTAGAACATATCCCTTAGAATGCCCATCGTCCACCTGACGATGTTCCGAAAGCATCATCGATACAAGTCCGTCCCGGGTTCAAACGGAACCGAAGGCACTATCCCTACTGCATCCATTTTGGAAAGATCCTCAGGATTAGCAGTGACTAGTCCTTGCATTTCACTGCTCCTTCTCCGACTTCGAACTCGTTTTTCTTATGAAAACATACTTCCGGGTCGTCACATTCCTCCCCCTTAAAAGAATTTCGTCCTCGAAATTACTTGTTAGGAAGAATGGTCCAATACCCGTTTACCTTTTTCCCAAAGCCAAACAGTTTCTAATAACTTCCCAAAACAATATTTTTATTAAGAACACCCTACCACGGTTCCTAACTTTCCAAACTTCTCCCATTAGGTTCCCACCAATATCATATGCCCATCCATTCAAATTTCAATTTAAAACCAAATTTTAAATTTTCAAAATTTCTCAAATTTTTTCTAACTCTCTAAATTTCCAAAAAATTTTGTCAGCGTTTCCTTTGCACGGCTAGCTCGGTACAACTACAAAAGGCCTCTACGGGCTCCCAAATTCCAAAAGAAAACGAAAAGCCAAGTGGCTAGATCAAAACCCAATCAAATTTCATACAGAAATTTAAACATATACCGTTTTGTCGAGCAATCCAATTTTATCATCTGAAATCAAAAACAATTTTCCTTTTTCCTTTATAATACCTGCATATCCTACATAGTAATAATATCCAATCACAACATTCAAAAACATTTTATTGACTCCTTTACGAAATTTCAATATTCACTATCCACAATTATCCCGCTTCACCACTTTAGTTGCTATCTATTTCTATTCAGATTGATCCTCCCATTTCGATATGAATTTAACTTATCTTTAATTCACAATATTGAATTTTTATCTTCCATGTATAATTGATTTATATCATTATTTAAATTTGTTTTAGGCACCAATTTATTTCAATTTGCAATTTGTAATCGTTTTGTCCTTAACAAAAAAATTTAGCAAAAATTTTCAAAATTTTTTCTAACTCCTAAAATTTTCGAAAATTTTTGGCAGAGTCTCCTTTGTATGGAGAAGCTGTTGCAATTTGACAAAAGATATAAATACATATACATCGACCCACCCGGTTGGAAAAACAAAAACAGTTCATATTTACTATTTTTGTTACGTAGGCGAAACTTTGTTTAGCATTTTAAGCATGCGGCTTATTATTTTAGCAATTTGCGCGATCAAGTCCAGCCAAACGCCTTCCCAGTACCTGTACTTACTCAATTCAAACATATAAGTACTAAATATATGCAAATTTATTAACATTTCTCTTACTTTCAATAGCAAATATATAAATTTCACATATAATGCATGTTATATAATTTCCATAAGCATTATAAGGTTCTGATACTTATTACAATTGCTTACAACCAATTCTCAAACTATTCCATACAGTTTAAGTGATTTACAACTTACTCGCTTATATTTAATTCATTCCGAGCAAAACAAACTCATATTCGTTCCAATTGATTTCAAAATCATCCTCTTTCACATCTAATAACTCATAAAATTTTATCTAATCTCGTTTACATCGAACGACCAATTTTCTTATTCAATTCGACAGTATTAGTGTGAATAAATAATTACGTAAGCTTTATAACCATTTAAATTGATTCCAACTCAATTTACACCTGATCCTGTCCCATTTTAATTTATTCACAAACTTTCATTGCATTTTCTTTCATATTAAAAAAAATTTGATTCCAAACCATTTTATTAACCTCGACAACCAATATTAAATAACCATCTCACAATTTACTTAAGTTACTTATTTTATTCAAACTATTCCACCCAATAACTTAAGTTTATTTTATTCAGCCAACTTCCATTTGAATTCTTTGATTTGATTTTCCTTTGATCAAATCCTAACCATTTTACTAATTTATTCGATTAGTTTATTCTTTTATCCATTTTTAAATTTTAATTTACATTAATAGTTCGTTATCGAATTTATTAATAATAAGGTCATTCAATTTGTGCTTGAATTGGATTTGTTTACATCTCACACCAAATCTATTTTAATCCAATTCATTTTCATTCGACCACACTTTCAATTTTTAATCCCATAATTGATGATTTTTCTTTTCGATTCTTTTATAAGTTTTCGAAGCTTATTTATTCAAATTCAATACTTACTTAGTCTACATTTATTTATTTGAGTAGAATTTTATTCTATTCAATATTATCTATAACTCAACTTAATTCATTTCAATTCAATTTTATTTAACTGAGCTCCAGTTAAATCTGGCTACGTACCATTCTTTGAATTTTTTTTATGCAAGGACTTAATTCCATTTAATATAATTCCAATATCCAATTTCAGTTCATTTACTTACAATTATAAATTCATTTATTCATTCACAAATTCATTTTCAACCAAAAATAAATTTTATTTCCAAACATTATTATCTATTCACAATTCAGTTCTAAGTTAATAATTTCGAGTTCTATTTCCATATTTCATTAACTAATTTATCGCAAATTTAGTTTATTTCTCATTTTTAATTCAATATTTGATTTTTATCTTCAAAAATCACTTTAACACTTAACTTGATTTCAATTATATTTTATGATTCAAGATTTGATTTTCATTTTTGTCCACCAAAATGTCAAACAATTCTATTTTGGCCTTTATTTCTCTCTTTTTCTCTATTATAAGTCATACACTTATATTCCCATACTCCCTTTCATTTTAGCTCAAATGTATTCACTTTTCAGTGTTTATAAGACATACTTATATTCTTTTCATAAACTCTAACTTTTATAAGTCGTCGGAACTTATTTACTCCAGTTCAAATTTTTATTTAACTCATTTCCAGTTAATCTAACTTCTTATCATTCTTTTAATTTCATTTGAATAAGAATTCATTTCTATTTAATATTCTCTATAACTTACTGAATTTTAATTCAATTCAATTTTGAAAGCATATATATCTAAATCAAACTATTCCTTTTCATTTTGAAAAATCAATCCCAATTTCGCAAATAGACATCAACCCAAAACATCCAGGTAGCAATCTTCCTCTTGGAAACTCAAAAATGAACACCGATGATGTCATGATCATCATCGGAATTATTTTCCAGTGACCAAAAACAGTTCAACGCTTTTGTCCCTTTAAAACAGTTCAAATATTCTTAATTTCAAGTCACACCAGATTTTAAATCCAATTCAAAATATTTCTCAAATATATACTATTTTTTTCCAACTTTTTTTTTTGAGAATCATTTTCAAATACAAAGGAATTTAAATTTCCAAATTTTCAAATTAAAAATCCTTTAAATTTATATTAAAACATTACGTTGGGATTTTATCTCATTTTGATTACTAATCACACTATAATTCACATTTATAGTTTACATTTACAAATTTCATTTGTATATGAATTTGTTTCTAGTTTTTAGTTATGATTTAAATTCCTTGTTCAATTATGAATCAGATTTACAAATTCCATTTATTTTATCAATTTATTCCTTTATCTTTGGTTATTATTTCAATTTCTTTTTCAATTCCCATACAATGATAATAATTTAATATTATTACTTTCTACAACCAAGCAACCATATATAACTATAATAATTTACGAAAAATCATTTCCTTTATATACAAAAATAATTTCGGGTAAATGTATTTCATTTACCCTAGTTAAAACAATATCGTGTCGGTTTATCTTATTTAAGAGTTTAGAAATCCCTATCGATAACATGGCGTCCCACATATCGACCAGTATCCATAAACACTCGACCGATAAATCAACACAATATAAAAACAATTTTATATTCACTAACAAATACGCGCTCATATCTATTAATACTCTCAAACTCATTCTAGAGTACTAAGGACTTTATTCTACGAGTAATTCCTACCAAAACCAAGGTTATCACCAACCTAAGCTCCGATACCAACTGTAATAGCCCGCAAATCCGTACCCTCTGAGTCAACACTGTTCTACATCAATCAAATCAAGTTGAATGGAAATACGAACCATTAGGGTTAAAGAAGAAAGTGGTAGAAGAAGAAAATATAAACAACAACAGAATCTTACCATCGCAGAGGAATAAAATATAATGTATAATAACAGATCTTTACACAAAATAAAACTATACACGTTTTATACATACATCATCAGAGTTCAACAACTTCAATAACATACAACAGGATAACAGCGGAACAATAATCAAGCACGGAAGTATGTGTCGCCACCTAGCTCGTCTCCTGAGCTCTACAGCATCCTTTCTTGTATCCTATAATACACAGTCTGACCCGAGTACTATAGTTAAATAACACCCGGGTAAGTCTAGAAAACCAGAGTGAGAAAACCACACCCAAATTGATTATTAAAGTTTAAAAAATCTTTTAAAAACAAAAGCATCTCGTAAGACCACGCCATAAATAAACATGTCGGGTTTTTACCTTACGTTAGCTAAAACATTTTACTTAAAATCCTCTGATATTATAATAGGGTCTATATACAAATACTTATTAAAATAGCCGAAATTGTTACATGATTAAATTCTAGTTACTAGCTACACAGTGGGTAATACAAACAAAAACTGTAAAAGGCACGTAGGGAGAATGAATTTCCAACAAATGACTAGGCACTGGGGTACCACCTGTCACAGTATGTGGTCTAGATCATAGTACCGAGGATCACTCCAGACCCCTGCAACACAAGACCCAGACTATCCCTTACTGGATAATCCCGAGTAAGATCACCCGGCGGTTGGGATCAGCAACCGCACCACTAAGCCGAAATAAAAGGGACATCTATATAGGGATGACCTTACCCAAAAATTGGTGCTGCCTACTAGGCCTTGCTGCATAACCCCTGATTTTAAGTCATTCCCGGTTGATGAGGCTTGAGGCTAAGCGTTACCTTTTAGAATATATCCATTAGAATGCCCATCGTCCACCTGATGATGTTCCAAAAGCATTCATCCATACAAGTCCGTCCTGGGTTCGAACGGAACCGAAGGCACTATTCCTACTGCATCCACTTTTGAAATATCCTCAGGATTAGTAGCGCCTAGCTCTTGCATTTCACTGCTCCATCTTCGACCCCGAACTCGTTTTTCTCATGAAAACGTACAAACTGGATCGAAGTGGTTTTCGAGAAATAAATCTCGATCCCGATCTCTTCGAAACGATCATCGCATTGTCCAATATTGATAGTCGGTGATTTAACTATCAATTAATATTCACAACATCCTTCAACATAAATAATTTCTCCAAATTATTTATTATTCTCAAAATATCTTCGCAAAATACATTTCCACTTTAAGCCTTTTGAAATCAGTTTCAAATTACCTTCCTTTTACAAAATAAACCTTCCCAAATATTTTCTATTTCCACTGAAATCACCAAGCATAAAACTTTAGATTTTTAAAATAATTTAAAACACTTTATTCTAAAATATTTTTTAATGATAAATTTAGAGAAAACTACTTTAATACTTTATTTATACATATTAGGAATATTTATAATAAGGTTACTTAATAAAATATAAAACTAGATTTTTCCCCTTTAAAATAAAATACAAAGTCACCTTTAAATAATTACTATGATAATAGATTTGAAAAACACTTACTTTAGAATTTAAACATTTAGAAATAATAAATTTTCTAAAATATGATTTTTAAAACAACATTAAAACTTTTATCTTATATTTAAAAATTTACTTTGAAAACGTACTTGGCTATCCAGGGAACTATACTTCTTTTCACATTCTTAAAATAAATCACTATTTATTTTTAAACAAATTTTCTCATTCTCTTAACAAATTCCACCTTGAATTTATTCTCCAAAATATCCACCGATATATTACTTCACTTTCATAAACCCAGTTTATAAATTCCACTGTCACATTCTCCTTTGAAAATCCCGGTTTTACACACTTAAATCAATTCCCAAGTTCATTTCCAATTTACTCCATTTATCCCAAAATCTATTAACTTCAAATTTCATTCCTTAATTATGATTTAAAAACCTTTAACCGGAAATACCAATTTTAGATTTCCCAAATTACTTCTTTATCCTTTAAAAAAAATTAAACCTTAAATTTTAAAATAACTCTTTATTCCTTTAAATGATATCACTTAAGCTTACAATTCATTAATTTCTGTTTATTCAAAATCCTTTATTCCATACTCGAAATTTATTTATTAGAAATTTAAAATCACTTTGTTTTTCTCCAATTCATTCTTAAATTTATTCAAATTTTCTATAATTATTTTACTTAAAATGCACTCTTTATTTTCTTTTCAAAAATCCAATTCTATATATTTTGATAACTTGGTGTACCAACATATATTCAAGCAACTGTAGCATTCAATATTTCAATATAATTCATCACACAATATCCAAATAATCATAACAAAGAATATTAAACAATTTAAATAAATATTGAGGAATCCAGTTGGATCCCTCCAACTTGTTTCCCTGCATCCACAGACATTAGCACAATATAAATATAAATTCCACTTCGAGGTGGAACATCGTGGTATATGGGATTAAATATAATAACATCTGCTATTATGCGGCGCATAGGGTCTCATCTGATATATAATGCGGGAAATCAATCATTCCAAGGTATATTATATACTATAATATAGCAAAATAAATCCATTCAATCATCCAATCAATTATTTAAATTTAACTATTTAAATTTAAATTCTACTGAGTGAGATTAACTCACCTTTGCATTTGTTTGCAGTCCACTTCAATTCCGTCTTGGTTTCTCGGTTTATAACCTTGTATAAACATTACATAATTTTTTATCAACATTCAAGTCAATTTGAACATTTAAATTTCCATTTATAATTTAATTAACCAATGATTTCATTTTTAAACGAGTAAATTTATTTTAAACTAATTTCCTTTTTAACAGAATATTTTAGCACCCAAATAATTAAATAAGTTAATTAAATAAACTAATTTTAAAATGTACACTATTAATTTTTATAGATTCAAACATCTAGCACTTATAAAATTCTTTGGCATTTAAAATCCTTAATACTTTTCTTTTCTCTTTACTGTATACAAATACAATAATAAATTTCTTTTTCTTCTACTATTTAAATTTTTTAGTTATATACGTATGCCCTACAAAGTATAACAGTTTTTATTAAGCAATAATTATTCAAGTCAAGAGATTACCAGAAATCGACTCGACCCCACTATCTTTTCCTCGACCTCCTGCATCAGCGATCTACCCAATCCAACCTAGCACCACGAATCCTAACTTCACCTTGTAATCTTCCAAATCTTCGGCACCTTGAACAACACCGCATCGTCATCAGCGTTAACATTCCTTACCCTCAATCCTGAAGCCCTAGGTCAAAGAAACGAGCCCACCCACTGAAAATCATCGCGAGCATCACCCTAAATGAGATCGACTTCCTCCCTCCACTTGTTCGCGTGCGAGCTTCCCAGATCCAAGGATTTGATCGCCCATCATCGGTACAGTTGATGCTCGAACAAGAACTTTGCCGACCTCGCAAAAACCCAGGGCGCGTCGCCAAGTCTCGAACACCTCTTGCATGTGCAAGCATGAGTGCGCAACTGCTCCTTCGGTTCGCCGTTCCGCTCGATGGCAGTAGCTAGATCAAAACCCGAGCATTACAAATTTTCAGGTAGGTACGTTCTTGAGCTCAGGAGGCGAGCTGGATGGCAGTAGCTTATAGAGTATTTCCACGGTAATATATTATTGTGTATCTGAGACATGATTTGTATATGTCCAGTATCTGTATATATGTGCAACTCTGATGTATATTAGATGTAATTAACTGATATAATCTTCTTTTGTAAAGTGTTATTTATTATTATATTTTATCCGCTGCGAATGTGAGATGTTGGTGTTTTCTGTTCTTCTTCTTCTATCTCTTTCTTCTTTTTCATAACTATCTGGAATTTTCGGGTTAGAAAATTTCAGGTCGTTACATTTGGTATTAGAGCTGAAAGGTTGAGCGAGAACCTTGGCTCTGGTGGGGATTACTCATTGAGTAGATTCCGTGGTACTCCAGAATGAGTTGAGAATATATATATATATATATATATATATATATATATATATATATATATATATATATATATATATGAGCGCGTACTTGTTATTTTCTTATATAAAGCTTTTAAATAATTTTGTATAAAGTATATTTTTCAAATAAACATTAAGGTGATTGGTTGTGAATTATTGGAATTAAAATTAAGGAATATAATACAACCAAATTAAAATTAAATTAATTAAAAATGAAATTCTAGAATTAGAACTTAGAAATTAGAATTGGTTGAAACTTTAAATAAACAAAGTTAATTTGGTTTAAAAAGGTTAAACCAATCCTTGAGAATTTAACTCGAATTTATATAATTCGAGATGATTTAAATTTGAAGTTGGAATTGAATTCATTCAAATTGAACAGGATTTGAATTAACTGCATTTGGGATTGAAGATGTATAAGTTCAAAATTTTAAATGGAAGATTTGGATAGAATTGTAATGATTGAAATTGAAGTGGGTTCAATTGAATGGATATTAGTCCAAAGTAATTAGAATAATTTTGGAATTTGTAATTTAAGTGGAATTGGTTTAAAATAAAAAAAATAAAAAAATAAAAATAAAAAAAGGGATTCGAAATATGAATTTAAATGAGATTATAATTTGGAATAGAATTCCAGAGAATTTTTGAAAATAAAATAGGATGAAATTCCAGAGTAATGTTTAAATATGAATTTGATGGATTAGGAGTTTGGAATTTTGGAAAAAATTAAAATTCCTTTGGGTTTGAAAGTGGTTTCCAAGGGTTTTGAAGGAAGAATAGTATTATTTCAAAAATATTTTTGTTTGAAATTTGGGAGATTTGAAATCAAAAATATTTGGAAGTGTTTTTAGAGAGATAAAAGCATTGAACTCTTTTGGTCACTGGAAAATAAAGTCGGTGATGACTGCAGCATCATCGATGTTCATTTTCGAGTTTCTAGAAGAGAAATTGCTACCAAATTGTTTTAAATTGGGATTGTTTGTGAATTGTTTTTGATTTTGAAATTCAAAGGGATAATTGAATTCGCCAAAGAATTTTGGATATAGTTAAATTCTAAGGTGATATTGAAATTTGGAAATTTGTTTAAACTCTGGAATCTTGATTCAATGTTTATGGAATACTAAAAATATATTGGCTAAATAGAATGTATAATTCTAAGCTAAAAGTAAATGTGAATGTAATTGATTATAAATAGAAGGTGTAAAATTGAAATTATACTTAAGGTTGTAAGTTTAAAGATCAAATGGAATTTGATCTAAAATTGGAAGGAAATTGAGAATCAAGTCAATTTGAATTGGGAATGAATCAAGTCCAATGGAAATTGGAGTTAATTAAATTGGAATTGGGTTAATTTAAATGGAGTGGAAATTTAAATTAAATTGTTGAGGAAGTGAACAGTTTTGACTCTAGACCATTTTTAATATAAGTTGTTTTATTATAAATGGTTTTAAATCTATGTTCTTATTTATTTACTAAACAACTTTCTTTTTAAAACCTAAACTATTTTATACTAGTTTTGCCACTACTTTTGGAACTCTTTAACTATTTTACAATTGTTTTATAAACTAATTAATAATTTTTAACTAAGTTACGAATTAATTTGTATTTTACAACTATTTCGCGGTTATTTAAGATTTCTATAACTATTTAACTATTTTCCAACTCTTTTACAAATACAATTATTGTACAGTTATTTTGCAAACTAATAATTATTTTTCAACTACTTATCTATTTAAAAATTTTCAAGCTATTTTTTTTTCTAAATTGGTCGGAGTTCAAACTGTTATTGATTAAAGTACCCAACTGAGATAAGGATTGAAGTAATAATCCAAATGGGGATTAATGTAAAGGTGAATAAGGAATGTGAAATGGTTCTTTTGAACTGAAAGAATATTTTGAGAAATATGAAATGAATAAAGATGGAAATTGGATATTTCTATGGTTTTTGAAAGTGTTTGGAGTATAAAGGGTGTTTTATACAAGAAAGTAAGGATCCAAAGTTTTAAAAACTTATATATCTGAATATATATATAAAGGATCTTATGAGGATTTTGGGAAAGGCTTTTGATTTTTGGGAAAAAAAATCAATATTGAGTTTTGGAAAGCTTATTTTAAGAATTATCGATTTTGGGATAATCGATTTTGTGTAAAGGAGCTTTGTATGATATCACACTAGGTGTATGATTTGAAGATACTATATGTGTATAGTATAAAATATTTTGATGATAGCTCTGGGGAAAAAGGCGTCCCCTTGAAATGAACTTCTCAGGAGTGCCACTGGGTGGTGCTGCCAGGAGCCCGAGGGGGTTCTAAAGTTGATTCTGTGAGGAGTCCGGACAAAACTAGTTCCTGGGGATTATAAGTAGTGTATACCATAGTGAAAGTCGTGTGTCCCGCTGAGAGCCAACAGTCTGCGTTTGAGTTTATCTCGGTAGACTGCGACCTATGTAAGAGTGGAGAACTTTCATTTTGATAGAGAGATCGAGAGGCCGCGGAGAGCCTGCTGTTACATGGACTTTTGTTGTGACTGCAACGTAACCCTAGATGTAACTGTGATCTGTTGTGTGGGTTCCATGGCGTAATCGAGAGGCCGCGGAGAGCCTGCAGTAACATGGACTTTTGTTGTGACTGCAACGTAACCCTGGTATGTAACTGTGACCATGGAATGAGGGTGATGATTTCTAGAGCATCCTCACCAAAAAAAAAAAATATTTCCTCTATTTTCAAAATTGTTTTCTATATTTTCAATAAAATTATTTTCCAAGTATTTTCACTGGATGTTGAAAACGAGTTTGCCTAGTACTTATAGATTTTCAGTCCTACGCCAGATCAACGTATGATTGAATTTCTGTGAGAACAAGGATGGACTGGTTGAAACATCGAGTGATGAGAAATATTTTATAAAAAGCTATTTTAATTGTATTATCCGAATTTATGGCATTTCTAAATCTTCAAGTAAAAAGGGAATCCAAAACTGGAATAATAAAACAAAACTGAACTCAGGAAAAATTTAATGAAGTGATTTTTGTAAATTAAGTTGGAGGGAAGCTAATTAGCTAAATAAATTATTTAATGGAGTATGTTAATAAAATTTAACTTTGGTTAATAAATGGATTGTAAATTAATAATGGAGTTTGGAAATGAATTCAAATTGTAAATAGAACTTAACTTGGATTTGGTAATGAATTAAATAAGAGGTGTTGTAAAAAAATAAAATAAAGTTGGCTTGAAAGGGTGATTTGAATAATATTAATGAGATTTGTAAGTGGATTGGATGTAAGAGAAGTGATTATAATAGAAATAGTTTGAGTTGCAAAGCAAAATCCAAGTGAATAGAAATAAATTGAGAATGGCTTTGTATTAATAAAATAAATGTGAAATGGAATTAAGTAGATGAATTAAAATTCTTAAATGGGGTAATTGAATTAAATAATAAATGGATGAAGTCTGATTGGATAAAAGTTTAATCAAAGTTTTAATTGAAATTGGATTATCAGACTGAACTTAAGTTCGGTGACATATTGGTTAGAAGTATAGATGAGTTAAGTGTGTGCTTGGATATTATTTTGATAAATTGAGAAGGTGAATTTAAAATTGAAATAGATGGGCTAACTGAATTAAATGGAATTTGGTTTGATGAGAATCAAATCGAAGTAAACTTAAGTTTGATGTTGGAATAAGTTAAAGTAAATTAACTTACGTTTAAAATTTATGGAAGCTTGGCTTCCAATAAGGATAAGCCCGTTAAATAAAAGCTTGGATTAAATTAATTTGGGAATGGTTAGTAGTACACAAGCATGGAATGTGTCGAGCTAAATAAAATGATTGTGAATAAATTAAAATGGACTTGAATTAAATAAAATTGATTTGGAATCAATTTTAATTGGTTATAAAACTTAAGTGATTATTTATTCACATGGATATTTTCAAATTGCGTAGAAATGAGTGTCGTTGTCGTAAACGAGATTTAATTAAATTCTATGAATTAGTGGAAGCAAATATAATTGATTTTTGAATCAATTGATATGAATGCGAGTTTGTTTTGCTAAAAAATATATTTATAGGATTTTAAGCATTTTAATGAATCTGGCTTCGTTCCTTTTCGAGGACGAAAAGATTCAAAGGGGGGAGGAATGTGACGGCCCGGTATTTTAGCAGTATTATTTTAATAGATATCTAATCTAATTTAAATAAAAAGTAAAATTATCATTTTAAAATGAATATGACCTTTAAAATAATTGCCATTTATTTGTAGGGATTTGTATTTTTGAAGGAAAATTGATTTGAAAGTTTAAAATAAAACAATTTTATCCATATTAGATATAAATATAAATTATAAGATGTAACTAGAAATATTAATATACAAATACAATTAGTATAGTCAAAACAATAACTATGTTTACTTTTACCCAAACATATGAGATAAGTTAGCCTAAACAACAACCTGTGAAATATATTTATACAACACAAATCTTCAACAAAGATTATATCAAGCTAATGTGAAATTAAATATGCAAAGAGACAAAGAAACAAATTAAATGTATTATCATATGTGCTGCCATAACTTACATATGGAGAATAAAAAAAAAAATAAGACAAATGTTCACACATATGTACCATACAAAGAAGACAGCTTCATTTACATATACAAAATATCATGGTATAAAGATAGGTAAATATCAGAAACCATAATTTTGTAAACATATATGGAAACATGTTCATTAAATGTTAGCACACGTTTGTCATTTCAAATTTTCAAAGAAATCTTCTCAGTACAAATAAAGGTCTAGCTGAAATGTAAAGATCATTCCAAAATTTTAGTAATTAAAACACAAAATCTAATATGATCAAAACAAGTACAGTTTGTACAGGTTATAACCTATACAGTTCAAACCCATTCCCATGCATACATGATGTTATTCTAGTTCATTTCTTAACTTAGCTGACCTGAAAAGACAAAAATAATAAAATAAAATAAATATCAGCAAACCATAATTATTTGTAAGCCAAGATGAGGACATATGCACAACAATTTGTCAATTCGAAATTGTAGGAAATCTATCAGCCTCCATATATAAAAGAAAAAAATCTTGTTTGAACATAACAAGCTGAAGCTTGTACCAGAAGCTTATATTACTGGTTAAAAACTGTTTCTATATATAAATTATACATCATACTATTTTAGTTGGATTCTAAAATTTAGTAAACTTAGGAACCAAACCTGAGAGAAAGGAAGATAAACATCGTTCTTTACCAACTAAGCTTCATTTATTAAGGTAGAGAAGATTTTCAAAAATTCAAGGCAGATTCAACTGCAGAGTTTCAAAACATCAGAGTATTCTCTGTTCAACAAAAATCTTGCAGGTGAGTAAACTATTCTAAGGTCTAACTTCCCTTATATTATGTTGAGTATAGTGAAAGGGAGAGTATTTGATTTTATAAATTGTCTATGCCTGTATATATGTGGTAAAAAAAAATGTAGAAATTCTTTTGCTCTGTTCTTCTTTGGACAGGTTCAAACTTGAAAGAAATATTCAAGTACTCTAAATGTAAACAGTATTAGCTTGTGTTGTTTGAATGAAATAGATGTATAATTGGGTATATTAACCTTTAAAAATAATTTCATAAACAAAATAATAGGTAATGGCCTGAAAGGAAGTTATACAGTAAAAGGAAATTCTTTTTATAAAACATCAATTAGTTAAGTTTGTGTTTATACCTATACGAATGAGTTAGTCATGGGAAAATAGGATTTTTAGTGGTTATGATGTGATTTTTAGTTAAGGGATGTAGTGGAAAGGGAAGTTGATCGAAAGTTGGGGTTTTTATCGACTACTGGTGATCGCGAGATCCTGAAGCTTCGGGATTGTGACCAGAGTAGGATCGAAGGTGGGAGATCACGAGAAAAATAATGCTGGAATTTTTAGATGATCGTGGTTGATGGTCGATTAGATTTTAGGGTTTAGGCTTTCTTTTTTTGTCCTTAGGTTTCGGAAGATTAGCCAAGCAGGGATGAGATTGAAGGTTGCGCGCATGGAGGAAACGAGCCGGGAGGAGCAGGCGTGTCTTTCGATGCAATTTAAGGGCATATGGCGGTGAGGACGGTCGGAGTTTGGCGAACGACAAGTATCTGTTCATTTCTAGCAATGGTCAAAAATTTGTTTTTTTCCGAACAAGACTGTTCGTGGAGACCTGGGTCGGTGAAATGAATGGGGTGATCGGTCGAGGTTTGCTGGGATGACCAGCGGCGTTGCAGAGCAACTGGGTTGAGCGTGCACGGATACGTGTTCGTGTACGTGTATTTTCGTTCCAGGTAGGTGATGGGGAAAGACAAGGGACGAAAAGAATGATGAGGATGGAAGGAAGAAGACAGGCCGAACTAACGAAAATAGTGGAAAATTTGGACCAGAGGAAGTTTGGGCCGAAGTATTTAATGGGTAAACGTGTTTAAAGTTTGGAGAAATTAAGTTTATCAATTTCTTAACTATTACCTTTAAATAATAACAGGCCATTTAAATGTTTGGATAATTTAAGGAGTGTAAATTATTTTAACTTTAAGTTGATCAAGTAAATTCCTTGTTGAATTAAAAAATTAATTTAAAATGAAATTAAGTGTAAATTAAAATGTTTTAAATTTATGTGTTAATGGTATCTAAGAAAATAAATAAAGGTAAATGGGTGATCTTAAAGTAAGTTAAGGCCTATGGTGATTAAGGATTGATTAAATGGATTAAAGGATTTATTCATTATTGATTAATGATAAATTAATTAAAATTTAAGGGAGATTAATTAAGTGGAGATTTATTACCTAGTAATTAGAGATTTATTTACTTAAATAAATGATTGCTCAATGAAAGTAATTAAAGAATTAATTTGTTAAAGGTTAGTTAATTTAATTAAATATTGAGTTAATTAATTAATGATTAAGGATAACTAATCAGTGGGATTATTACTTGGTGGAAGTAATTAAAGGTAAAATTACTCAAGTGAAGTAATTGAGGATTAATTACTTAATTTAATAAGGGTTAATTATTTATTTTAATTTAAGGATAATTAATGAAGGGTAATTAACTAATAAACATGACTTAAAGGTGACTGATTTAATTCAATTATGGCTAGTTAGATTTATCCGAGATGTAGCGATTGATTTATCTTGCTTATGTATGATTAAATGATGATTAAATGCCTTAAATGGATTGATACCCCTGGTATAAAATGGTTCATGATAATGTGGTTATATGTCAATAATGAATTGTTGAGTAAAAAGGGTGACATCTTTATTTAAAGTTGAATTACATTTCACTTGAATAATTTGTGTTATGATGAACTGAATTCGAAGAGACTGGAGTCGGGTATTAGTTAATACCCGAAACTACTTGGATTTTGTAAACTAATCTGTGAAATCAATAGGCATGAATGAAATGTTTTAAGTGAATTGGATTATTTTATCTAAGTTTGGCACTTTGAAAGTGATATGTGAGATAAGTGTGGTCTATAGCAAATTGTGAATTGGATAAATCGACATATGTTACCCGGGTTTTATATAAGTTGTTTGCTTTGGTATTCCATGTTAGTTGGGTTTACTCACGCTGGTTTCCAGCCTGACCCGGGTGTTACTTTGATGTAATGCTCGGATCAGACCGAGTATTACAGATTTTCAGGTAGGTACGTTCTGGAGCTCAGGAGGCGAGCTGGATGGCAGTAGCGTATAGAGTATTTCCGCTTTAATATATTATTGTGTATTTGAGACATGATTTGTATATTCCAGTATCTGTATATATGTGTAACTCTGATGTATATTAGATGTAATTAACTGATATAATCTTCTTGTTAACACTAAAATTTGAACGCTAACACCCCGGCGTATGAAGTGAGATTGTGAAAGCACCACCCGATAGCTCGGGAACAGATTATAAGCAGATAGTAGTAAAAAAAAAGTAGACAACAACAATTTTATAGTGGTTCGGCTTAAGAGATAGCCTACGTCCACTTTGAATATCTTTATTGATGATTTGATTACAAGTCAATGCAGTTACACTTTGATTACAACACACTTTGAGTTTCAAGTGACTTAGAACAAGTAGCCTAAACTTCAACGTCGATCCAAATCTTTGAACACATGTTTGACATGTTTGATTTCTTCGTGAAGTTCCTTGAAGGTGTTGAAGTAGTTCAGAATGCAGCAGAGTAACGGCGCTTAAAATGAATGAGCCAAAGGTCCTTTGCTAGTTGGAACTAGGGTCATATTTATAGGCATTTTTCGAAGTTAGGTCGTAGGTCGTGACCGACCTAAGCTAGGTCGTAGGTCGTGGCTGACCTAAGATACACTATCCTCTCTTTCACAAGAACACGCATGCTGATTTACACAAGTTCTAGGTCGTGAGCGACCTTCCTAGTAGCGGCATAGAAAAGGCGGTCTTCTAATGCAATGTCCTTAGGTCGTGAGCGACCTATCATAGGTCGCAACTTCCTTCAGGTCGCAGAATTCCATAGGTCGCAGCTTCCTTTAGGTCGCAGAGTTCTGTAGGTCGCAGCTTCCCTTAGGTCGCAGCTACTTTTAGGTTACTTGATAAGTTAAGTCGCTAGGCCGCTCCATCTCTTAGGTCGCTAAGGACTAAAGGTACTAGGTCGCATAAAGACTTTAGATCGCTAGGTCGCATTAAGACTTTAGGTCGCTAGGTCGCATTATCCTTTAGGTCGCTAGGTCTGTTAGGTCGTTGGTCTAGTTAGGTCGTTGGTCTCCATAGGTCGTAGGTTGTGACAATGCTTAAGTCTTTAGGTCGCAGAGCTGCTTTGTGGAGTTAGTTCGTTGAGACTATTATGCCGTTAGGTACTCTTAGGTCGTTGGGCTGCTGAGTTATAGGTCGCGGAGTGTTAGGTAACTAGGTCGCAAAGTAATGATAGGTCACTAGGTCGCATTACATTTTAGGTCGCTTCAAAGTGGGAGTTAACACTTGCCCCTCGAAGTACCGGCCTATGGCATAGGTCGTGTGCTTCGATCTATCTCTGCTAGGTCGTGAGCGACCTAAAACATATGCTTACTCGCGTGCCTATCTAAATTCTCCTTTTTGCCCCATATAGACTGTTTGGTCGTTTCTTCCTCTCTACCTTACTGTTCCGATTTTTCACTCTCATTGACGAATTTTCCAAACTTCCAAAGGCGAATTCAACCCAGCTAATCAACGATTCACCTTTTCCAACATATTACGTAAGTGAATTCGATCTCCATCCCACCATAATCACTGTTGAATTACGAATCCCCATTTTCTGACCTTGACCCAATTCCTTGCATCGTGCTATATTTTGAATCGTTGCAATCGATTTTCGATCGCCACTTGAGTAGGCACGAAAATGTATTGAATGTACGATGGATTGGAGATTCTTTGAATCGCTTTTCAAGTGATTCGGTGATGTGTGGAGACGATGGACTTCACGAAGAGGATGATGGATTTCTGTGAAGTTGATAGCGGGTTATCGGGTCTGGTGAAGCATTGCATGGAGAGGAAGTTAGTGACCTAGTGGATTTGAGCGACTTAAGATAATTCGCGATCTAATGACCCTTGCGACCTAAGGAATAGTTTCGACCTACACTAGGTCGCTGAACGACCTAATATTCATGCGACCTAAGACTTTGCATGAGTTAAGAGTTACTCGAGCTAAGAACTGCACGACCTAACTTCCTTGCGACATAGGCTTTAGGTCGCGGCCGAGCTAACACTAGGACGAATTTGTAAAGCCTTATCCTTTACTTTGCACAGCGCGACCTAAGAAGGCTCCGACCTATGCTAGGTCGCTGGACGACCTAGGACTTGTGAAATCCTGAGACAACTTTGATTGAACTGTTTGAACTTTGAACTATATGGACTTGAATTTTGTCGTATTTCTTTGCAGATTATCTCTAATGCTAACAACCTGTTTAAACATAACATTTGCAGAAAAATGGGACGAATATACTGTCATTGACCACCCACATCGAATGACAGATTAGTCGATAAAGAATAATCAACTTAAATGAACTGTGTGAGTGAAATGCTGTGAATCAACCGACTCAAATGAAGTGTTAAAGCAAAGCTAAAATTTTGCTTGAATTAACACTGCGCTTGAGTTTTAAATTAACAAGTCCTGAAATCTCACAATCGATCAGTTGTCAATTAGTTCAATTTCAGTTATTTCACTTGTTATTTTTATTAGTTTTGCACAACACTTCACACTTTTAGGAAACATGCACCTTCACACCTGAACATCCAGTTACTCATGTAGAATGACGTCTCAACAAGAAGAGATGATAGAACACGTCGAAGGGGCTTTCTCGGTTGCTATTCCACTAGAGAACCCTCCGGAAAGAACTCCTACCCTTCTGAAACAGCGGGTGCTTAATCAATTATGCATTCAATTTGGCATTGCCAAGGCTGAAGTTTTACTCCCTGGACCAAATGATTTCGCTGATAGACCACCTTCCGGTTTTGTTGCCATTAATCGCCAAATGTGCTTAAGTGGAGCAATTCCTCCTTTTAATGAATTTCTTCAACAAATCCTTCTTCGACTGACGATCTCTCCTTTCCAACTGCATCCCAATGGCTATGCCATTTTGATGGGATTGTGCGTTCTGTTTAGGAGAACTCTTGACCGTCTTTCGAGTTTTGAGGAAATCTGTTACCTGTGCACTTTTGCGAAGAACAAGGACCACCCTTCGATTGTACTTGTAAGAGATGCGAGGAACCGTAAACTAATTTTGGATTTGCCGGAGAGTGCACATGGTTTTTTGAATCAATTCTTCTATATTCGTTGCCCCGTAGGATTTTACGCAGACTGGAGAATAGGAAGTGAGATTTTTTTTTTCTTTCTTCAATTCCATTCTAAGTTTTTCATGGTTCGTATTGCTAGATGCTGATTCCATTCCTTATTTTTACAGCACTTCCTCCTCCTTCTAGAGATTCCAGTCATAAACCAGTCTTTGAAAGGCTAAGCATTGTGGCTGCTGAAGAGAGGAGCGCAAAATTTCTATTGACAGATGAACTCCTTCATCGATTTGAGCTTTTACATTCTTCTCGTTCTACTCAACTTCATGAAGTTCCGACCGAAGTCCCCGATTCTCCGATGAAAATTCCTGATGCCCCGGTCCCTACTAAAGAGCACATGCAGGGAGGGACCTCTATAGAAACTTCACTAGTAAATTGTTCAATTCCGAAGGATGTTGCGGGGCCGTTTGACAAGTCTGTACTTGCCCCAGTTATCGAAGAGGAAGAACCTCCACGATCTTCCGAAAAATCTACTAACGAAGAAGTCAAGAAAGCAAGTCCCAAAAAACATGATGGTGATGATGTTTTTGAGGGGTTGAGTGATTTAATTGTGACTTCTCAAGAGCTTTTCAAAGATGATGTTTCCAAAACTATCTCTTCTGTAATCGAGGCGACATCTTCTCTACAACAAATGTCAACTCCTTCTACTCAAGTTATCACTACCTATACTCCACAGAGTGGTTTGTAACTCGATGCGTGTAGTTTACACGTTACACGACACTTAGGATTTTTCATCACTTCTACGCACTTATCTTCTTGTACTTTAAAGATTTCTAAAGCTTATTATTTTTATTCCAGATTCTCCTATGGGGCGCAGCGGTTCGTACTATGATGATTTCCAGCGCTACGGGAGGCGTAGCCAGTATGATTATAGGCGTTACCTCCCTTCTTACAGAGAATCCGATGAAGAGAGGGCCATCAGGAAAGCAGACGAGAGACGAGCATATGAAGAACGTCATCGAAGAGAGGAAGAAAGACATGACCCTCCCCACAGAGATGATGATACCCAAAAAAGAAAGACCCACGATGAGAGAGGTAAAGGACACATGGAAGATTCTTCTAGCAAGCGGACTAAACTTACTGAAGAAACAATGCCGACAGTTTCTCAAAACGTTCCTGCTCAATCTCCTGCCCCCGTTCGTTCCGACATTCAAACAATCATCAACCGGCCCGCATACCAAGTTGGGCAAGGTCCTCCCACTCTTCAAAGTCGATTCCCTCAGTGGTGCCTGAGAGGGGTTCGATTTGATCTCGACTTGGTTCTTCTCGACAAATCGGCTACGCTGCGAAATCTTGATTCTGTCAGGACCGATATTGAAAGAATGTCGAACTGGCAAAAACTTGTCGACGAGCTTCAGAGGGTTAACCGAGCCAATCTCGAGGCCATGCTCACAATGGAGAACGATAAGGCTGAGTGGCAGAAGACTCTCGAACAGCATGACGCCGAAATGAGAAGTATTGCTTCCTATAATGAAAAGCTGGAAGCGGAAGTAGAAAAGCTTAAGGAAGAATTAGCTACTTCATCTACTTTCCATTCTCAAAAGGAGAGCATGCTTCAGCAACAAGTACGAGATGCGCATGCCAGTCAAAGGGCAGTCGAAGATAAGCTTACACACCAGGAGAAGGTCATAGAAGAATATCGCGCTGAAACTTTACAGCTGCGAGAACAGGCCGGCTCTCAAGGCTTGGAGATAGAGATGCTAAAAGCTCGACTTGCTATGGCCGAAAAGGAGCGTGACGAGGCTGTTGCTGGTAAACTCGCGGCCGAAGAGGCCCATCAACAAACCAAAGCTGACATTAGCTCCACATTATTTGATTTCTATCTGCATAGCATTTTGGGGCGTAGCAGCCTTGCCTTTCTAGGCCCTAAATACGAAATTACATTAGCTGAAGTCTGGGAGGCAGCACTTGATATGCTAGGTGGTAAAGGTGCTGGCTACGCTGAGACAGCTCTTGAAGAGCATTATCTCGATGATGATGCCCGCGCCGCTCTTGCCAAGGGAAAAGGGCAACTCGCCAAGGTACGGGTCGGAATGGCGGAAGGGGAACGTTCTGAGAAAGAAATACCACCTACCACTTCTGAACGTCCTTTAGTTTCTTCCGAAGTGGACATTACAGGTTCTAGTGCTCAATCGCTGCCTCCTATAAGAACTGGGGTAATCACCCCTACTGATGATGAGGCTTTGGAGGATATCGGAGCTCAGAATTATGAGATTGAGCTAACGAAGCAAACATCTTCAGGTAATTTTGATATTGGTTCGATTCAGGTGGATCGCTTGCTTACTCCTCAAAAGTCTGATGAGCTTCTCGATTACTTCTTGAATCTCGACGAACCCATATCTCCCTTCTTTCGTGGAGATACTAATATTTTTAATTTCTCTTCTTCTGTAGTTGAAACACCAAGTGCTGTGCAGACTTCACTTCCTCCGGTTATCCCTCCTCCGTCTCTTCAGGTGACTCCTCCTTCTGCTTCACAACCCGGGTCACAAGAGGAACAGATTGAGGCTCTTCACGGCTTGGATGACCCTATCGCTTCGCAAGAGCAGAAGGACGCGGGACTTGAAGGAGGCGAGATCTCTCCGGAGCGGACTCCCTATGATGACGTAGTTTTGTCCGCTCTTGTTACTCCAGCGAGTGAGTCTTCTTCGAAGAGAAGAAAGAAGCACGAAACATCGAAGAGGAGGGGGAAGAAAATCATCACTACTGAAGAGGAACCGGAAGTTGCACCGGTTGCACCTCCCTCTCCTTCTTCCCTTATGCCTATAGATAGACCTGAAAAACTAATCATTCGGCCAGGCAAAGGGTCCAAAGGTGGAAAGAAGAAGTGAAGAGTCGGACTTCGGGCTTTTTGACTCCTTTTTTGTGTAATGGTCGGATGTTGTGCAGGCACCGGCCCCTGCTTTTTTTTTATTTTGAAACCTGTATCTGCAATTGAATAAAATGATCCTTTATTTGTACAGGCTCTTGTTTGAATTTGAGAATGCATTTATTATTCATTTTTGCACAAGTTTATTTATATGATATTGCGGTGAGCTTGTGGTATGTTGTTTGACCGTACTTTACCGATGTAGCTATACCATTTTGTATGTAACTATACCATGTTGCCCCCATACCATAAGTTTGCTGCAATATTTTATACTTTGAGGGGACTCGCACTCTTATTTTCTGAAGAATAATTACTTCATTCTTGAAGAAATTTTTCGTAGAGTACAACTTCCTTCATATAAGTTTTTACGCTTTGTCCTTCGAAGAAATCACTTTTTTCTTTTGCTTAAGTACGCATTTTGCCAAGTGAATTCTTCTATGTGGTAAAGCAGGCCTCTGAAGGGTACTTTAACTTTCTTCCTCTCTTTTTTTTGAGGAAGGTTATTTTCTAGAATAGGTAAATCACTCTTCCTTTGAAAGTTAAAGTATACCCTTGATGAGGATTTTTTTTTTTTTTTTTTGAAATAGAAATTTGTACTTCTGAGGAGGGATTTTTCACGTTTCAACACTTGGAATTTTTATTTCAATCTTGGTGAAACGTGTACCTCCAAAGAATTGTGCCTTCGAAGAAAACCTTTTCACGTTTCAACACTTGGAAGTTTTATTTCAATCTCGGTGAAACGTGGGCTTCCGAAGAAGTCTTTCTTTTTGATTGTGTCCCCGGGAGGGGGTTGTACCTCTGAGGAGGGATTTTCCACGTTTCAACACTTGGAAGTTTTATTTCAATCTTGGCGAAACGTGGGCTTCCGAAGAAGTCTTTCTTTATGGTTGTGTCCCCGGGAGGGGGTTGTACCTCTGAGGAGGGATTTTCCACGTTTCAACACTTGGAAGTTTTATTTCAATCTTGGCGAAACGTGTACCTCCAAAGAGTTGTGCCTTTGAAAAAAGCCTTTTCACGTTTCAACACTTGGAAGTTTTATTTCAATCTCGGCGAAACGTGGGCTTCCAGAAAGGTCTTTATTTTGTTTTGCATTTCAACTTTGGTGAAGTGAAATTCCGAAGAGCGGTCGTAACGCTTCAACTCCTGGTGAAATGGGCCTCCGAAGAGGGCTTTTATTTTGTTTACATTTCAACTCTGGTGAAGTGAAATTCCGAAGAGCGGTTGTTACACTTCAACTCCTGGTGAAATGGGCCTCCGAAGAGGGCTTTTATTTTGTTTACATTTCAACTCTGGTGAAGTGAAATTCCGAAGAGCGGTTGTTACACTTCAACTCCTGGTGAAATGGGCCTCCGAAGAGGGCTTTTATTTTGTTTACATTTCAACTCTGGTGAAGTGAAATTCCGAAGAGCGGTTGTTACACTTCAACTCCTGGTGAAATGTGCCTCAGAGAGGGTTTTCATCGCCTGGAAGTTACTCTCTCATGGTTGGAGGGTCATGACTCCTCCAATCTTTTTTGTTGAGTAGAGAACTTTCTTTTTTGTGGCGTATGACCCATTAGAGGTCTTTATTCTCCGAATAGTTGTGCCTCCGAAGAGGATTTGTGCTGCCGATGATGGCTTTGGTTGTTCCCTTGTCCACTTGCTTATGCCTTTTCAGTGATCCCTTTTTTTTTTACAAGTGACTTGTTTAATCCAAGGAAATGTACTTCATTGTCAGGCAAGTTCGTGAGAACGAGCATCAGCTTCTTAATTGGATGTTTGTTTGTTCAAACGATCTCAATTTATTAGCAAAGGCTCGTTTCTGTCGAAATCATAGGCCGTTCAATTGAAGTACTTCCTATCTAGGATTTGAATTTGGAGCTTTTGTGACTTGAAATTTGGCGAGAATCACTGGGTCTTATTATGTGCAAGTTTCACTTCCATTGTCTGCAAAAATTTGAATCGACATTTCAACAATACATTCTATGTACTTTTTATATCGAAAATAAAGCAAACATGTAATAATAATAAGAAACACAAGATTTATAGTGGTTCGGCCAGGAAACTGGGCCTACATCCACTTTATATTTTTTCATTATTTACTTGCATCAGTTTTACAATTGCCTTCAATTACAAGAATCATACATTCATAATTCTTTTTACAATTTTTCGACAAAATATTCAAGTAAAGTATGGACGCAAATGATTGCTGTTCCATGCCCTTGGAATTTGATCTCCTTCAACAGTAGTGAGTTTGAATGTGCCGTCAAGAAGCTTCTGACCTATGACATATGGTCCTTCCCAATTTGGCCCAAACACACCTGTCGCTGTCATAATTCTCTTCAGGACTAGGTCTCCAATCTCAAAGCTGCGTTGGCGAACTTTGGAATTGAAATGTCTGGCTATCCTTTGCTGATGAGCTGCAATTCTGAGATTAGCCTCATCTCTTTTTTCATCAAGGAGATCTAGCGCTTCAAGCTGTAGTTTTTCGTTTTCTGCTTGATTGAAATGGATTCTTCTGTGTGAAGGAACCTCTATTTCTACTGGAATCATTGCCTCTGACCCGTATGCCAATGAAAACGGGGTGTGCCCGGTCGCAGTTTTGTGAGTGGTTCTGTATGCCCATAGTGCCAGTGGTAGCTTATCAACCCAACCACCTTTTGCTCTTTCAAGTTGCTTCTTGATGGTTGACTTAATAATTTTGTTCACGGCTTCCACTTGCCCGTTTGCCTGCGGATGAGCCACTGCTGAAAAGCTTTTCCGGATTTTGAATTGCTTGCAAAAATCTTGGAATTCTTCACTTTCAAACTGAGTACCGTTGTCTGTAATTATTTTTTGAGGCACACCGTATCTGCAAATGATGTTTTTAGTCACAAAACTTATCATCTTCTTTGAGGTGATAGTAGCCAGTGGTTCAGCTTCTGCCCACTTAGTAAAATAATCTACAGCAACAATGGCATATTTAATTCCAGATTTGGCAGTTGGTAGCGGTCCTACTAGGTCTATTCCCCATATTGCAAACGGCCATGGACTGACCATCTGTGTGAGTTCAGTGGAAGGAGCTCTAGGAATTTTGGCGAATCTTTGACATCTGTCACATTTTCGGGAATACTCTGCTGCATCTCGATTAATTTCTGGCCAAAAATACCCGTATCGGAGAATTTTCTTTGCTAATGTTTGGCCACCTGAATGATCACCACATTCTCCTCCGTGTACATCCGCTAGGATTGCTTTAGACTCTTCCCTGGATACACATCGAAGTAATGGCATTGAGAATCCCCGTCTGTACAATCGGCCATCCTGGATTATATATCGAGAGGCTTTTCTCAGTAGCTTTTGTCATTCTTTTGAGTTCCCTGGTAAAGATCCATTGAGCAGATATTCTGTTATCGGAGTCATCCATGATTCTTGCTCTTGAAACATGCTCATGATCCAATCAATATCCATCTTATCAATGCTAGGAGTCGACAGGACCTCCACTGGAGTTAATCCCAGAAATTGGGCTTCGCCTGCGCTAGAATACTTTGCGAGAGAATCTGCTTTCATGTTTTCTTCTCGAGGAATGTGACATATCATGTAATGATCGAAATCACCCAGGAGCTCCCAAGCCTTTGACAAGTAGGCGGGCAGATTCCCCCCTTTTGCTTGGAATTCCTTTTTGACTTGGCATACAATAAGCTGAGAATCGCTGAATATCTGTAACGCTCGGATGTTTAATTCTTTAGCAATCCTTAAGCCAGCGATAAGGGCTTCGTATTCTGCTTCATTGTTTGTTGAAGGAAATTCCAATCTTAGTGCATAGCATAATGATCGGCCTTCAGGGGTCTCAAGTACAACTCCGGCTCCAGAACTGTAGTCGTTTCTCGCACCATCGACATATAACTTCCATTGGATTGGGGAGTCGTCGACTGTTTCCTTCTCACTGTTACCCTTATCTGTGAATTCTGCAATGAAATCTGCTAAAGTTTGTCCATTGATTGCTTTTCGGGGATGATAAGTGATGTCATACCGACTGAGTTCAATATTCCACTTTAGAAGACGACCCGAAGTCTCAGGGCGAAACAGGACTTGCTTCAAAGGTTGATCAGTGAGGACTCTGATAGGATGAGCTTGAAAATATTGCCTCAACTTCCTAGATGCAATTAGTAGGCAATAAGCGAGTTTTTCCAACTTAGAGTAATTTATCTCTGCCCCAGTGAGTCTTTTGCTGATATAGTAAACTGGATGTTGAATCCTTTTGTCTTCTCGTATCAGCGCTGCACTTAAAGCATGAGATGATACTGCCAAGTATATAGGAAGATCCCCGCCATCGCCAGGCCTAGAAAGTATTGGAGGCATTTCCATATGGCGAATAAATTCATCAAAGGCTTTTTGGCATTCGGGAGTCCAATCGAAGTTCTTCTTTCCTTTCTTTAGGGCGTCAAAGAATGGGATGCATTTATCTGTGGCTTTGGAAATGAACCGACTCAAGGCGGCGACTTTTCCATTGAGACTTTGCAATTCCTTCTTTGTTCTAGGAGCTTTGACTTCTTTCAATGCAGTAATTTGAGCTGGACTGGCCTCAATGCCCCTAGCGCTCACGATGAAGCCTAAAAACTTGCCGGATTCCACTCCAAATGAACATTTTAAAGGATTGAGCTTCATTATGTATTTTCGAAGGACTGCGAACATGTCTGCTAAGTGTTCTATGTGATCCACTGCTTTCTTAGACTTTACTAACATGTCATCGACGTAGACTTCCATAGTCTTGCCCAGTTGCGGTTTGAACATAGCATTAACGAGTCTTTGGTATGTTGCCCCTGCATTCTTCAACCCGAAGGGCATTACTCTGTAGCAGTAAAGACCAGTGTCGGTGATAAAGCTCGTATCCTCCTGATCCGGCTCATGCATCATGATCTGGTTATATCCGGAGTAAGCATCCATAAAAGATAACAATTCGTGTCCCGTTGTTCCATCTACCAATTGGTCGATTCTGGGTAATGGGAAGTAGTCTTTGGGGCAGGCCTTGTTTAGATCTGAAAAATCGATGCATACTCTCCATTTTCCGTTGGCTTTCTTAACCAGCACTGGATTTGAAACCCAATTCGGATAGGTAGATTCCTTGATAAAATTATTCTCCATTAGTCGATCAACTTCTTCTTTTAATGCTGCCGACCTTTCTGGACCTTGAGTTCTACTCTTTTGTTTCACAGGTGTAAATTTTGGATCAATATTTAGAGCATGCACTGCAACTTCTGGGGATATTCCGCACATATCGGCATGAGTCCAAGCAAAAACATCCAGATTTGCCTTTAAAAAAGATATTAAGATATTCTGAATTGACACATTAAGTTGTGAACCCACATTCAACACCTTGTTTGGGTCCTTTGGGTCAACAGGTATTGGTATTGTCGTTTCCACTGGTACCACTCTATTTTCCCCTGCACTGACTTTTCTAGGGTCCATCTCTTTCCTTGCTCCGCTGTGCTCACCAGTGTAGGGTCTGCCCTGTAATTGCTACAAGGCTGGTTCTTTGATGTGGACTGGGGCTGCCGCATTCTTTCCCATTTCTCTTTTTCTGGTTTCTCGTAGCTCTGTTAGATAACACTCTCGCCCAGCATTTTGATCCCCTTTTATAACTCCTACTCCATTGTCTGTAGGGAATTTAATGGTGAGGCACCACGGGGCAAGTACAGCTTTGAATGCTGCCAGAGTTGGACGACCAAGGAAAGCATTGTAAGCGGAAAATTCGTCGACAATCACAAAAGTTTGCTTGCGGACCATTTTTCTCTCTCCTTCTCCAAGTTCCACAAACAAATCAATGGTTCCTACCGGCTGTTTTGGCTCCCCAGTGAAGCCAGCAATTTTATGCGATGAAGCTTGCACATCAGCCATAGGGATCTTCATTTGGTCGAATGTTTTCTTGAAGAGGATATTGCAGGATGCGCCACAATCAATGAGAATTCTTCTGACAATAGCTGGCCCGATACCAGCCGAGATGACTAAGGGATCCAAGGTAGGAGCTTCAATACCTGCAGAATCCCTAGCTTTGAATACAATATCATCATCAAGAGTTCTTTGTTGCTTCAAGGGCGTGGCACCTTCCAAAACGAATATATCTTCCTCGGTCGGTACATACTTTAAAGCTCGGGTATATCTTTCCATCTCACCCCAGCTTCTGCCCGCTGGGTGAGGTCCTCCTGTAATGACATTGATAATGGGCCTTCCAGATTCATGCCCTGAAGCCTTCTCAATCGTCCTAGGCTGATGAGTAGGAGCCTGTTGCCCCTGACTAGATGAAGCAGGATTGTTGCTATTCTTTTTCACAAATTGCTGCAGTTTGTTTTCCCTTAGCAACTCTTCAATCAGATTTTTCAACTGTCGGCATTCGTCGGTTTCGTGACCGGGTTGATTATGGAAGCGGCAGAACTTCCCACTCTGTATAGCCTTTTTCCCGATCCTTAGAGGAGGAGGTTTAGGAAAGTCAATCGAATCTTTAGTGGCAAGGTAGATACGCTCCGGCGTATCTGATAAAGGAGTATATTCTGATGGCTTGAAGGATCGGGGCTTCTTCAGATTACTCTGCTTCTTCCCATTGTTATTTTCCCTTTTTTGCCCTACAGATTCATTCTTGCATGGAACAACAGTGTTATCTTCGGCTTTTTCCAACACTGCCTTTACCGGTACGGGACGGCTTTCTAAGCGTATGAATTCATCTGCTTTTTTATAGAACTTTTCAAGGGAATTTGGTTCCTTCATGTTTAGCCATCTCCCAAACTCGCTCGACTTGTCAATACCCTTCATCAGATAAGTCAATATCATTCGCGGTTCTGCATTGTCCACCTCAGCTAGCGCTATATTAAAGCGGTTTAAGAAAGATCTGATAGTCTCCCCTGGATTCTGCTCCAAACTTGACAGTGACATGATATCCTTGGCTTCTGAGGCGTATAGTCTGAACTGCTCCTTGAACTTCCGGGTTAAGTCAGAAAACTGATCGATAGATCGGACTGGAAGTTTGGTGAACCAAAGCAGAGCTACACCCTCGAGATACACAGGAAAATATCGGCACTTTATTTCATCAAGGCTCCGGCACCTGTCATGTGCCAATCATACTTGTATAAGAATTCATTCGGATCACTTGTCCCCCTGTAAGCTGGAATGGTTGGTGGGACAAACTTCCTTGGGAATTCGGCCTTTAAGATTTTCTCAGTAAAAGGAGTTTTACTTGGGGCGAAACCCCATTCTTTCTCGTCTTCAACCCTCTGTATACTCTCTTTCATAATTTGTCGGACCATTGCAGAAAGATACTCCTCATCATGTCGAGTTCTAGATCCACCAACCTCTGGAAGTGTTTGTTCAAAGGGGCTAGCAGCCCTTTCAGGAGCATTTCCTTCTTCAGCATGACGAATGTTGCCAGCAAAATTCCTTTCATTATCTGCCGGTTGACGGTTTGCCCCAAGCAAATCGTTCAACCTATTCAGAATTAGGGCATTCTGGGCATTCTGAGCCTCGAATTGTGCATTTTTGGCATTTATTTGTTGGTTCAGCCCTAAGATTGCAGCATCCAGCTCTGCCTTTGTAACTCCGACAGCTGGAGTGGCTTGATTCGATATAGGGGAAGCGGAGGTTCCCTCTTGAATATTCCCAGATCTGACAGATCTACTTTTCCTTCCAGGAGCCATAATCTCGGATAGACTTCTGGTTTCCAAGGAAATTCTCTCTACAAACCTTTGTGAAGCAATGACGATAACTCGCCTGAGTTCAGTTCTCAGTGAAAGCACCAAACATGTTAACGCTAAAATTTGAACGCTAACACCCCGGTGTATGAAGTGAGATTGTGAAAGCACCACCCGATAGCTCGGGAACAGATTATAAGCAGATAGTAGTAAAAAAAAGTAGACAAAAGCAATTTTATAGTGGTTCGGCTTAAGAGATAGCCTACGTCCACTTTGAATATCTTTATTGATGATTTGATTACAAGTCAATGCAGTTACACTTTGATTACAACACACTTTGAGTTTCAAGTGACTTAGAACAAGTAGCCTAAACTTCAACGTCGATCCAAATCTTTGAACACATGTTTGACATGTTTGACTTCTTCGTGAAGTTCCTTGAAGGTGTTGAAGTAGTTCAGAATGCAGCAGAGTAACGGCGCTTAAAATGAATGAGCCAAAGGTCCTTTGCTAGTTGGAACTAGGGTCGTATTTATAGGCATTTTTCGAAGTTAGGTCGTAGGTCGTGACCGACCTAAGCTAGGTCGTAGGTCGTGGTTGACCTAAGATACACTATCCTCTCTTTCACAAGAACACGCATGCTGATTTACACAAGTTCAAGGTCGTGAGCGACCTTCCTAGTAGCGGCATAGAAAAGGCGGTCTTCTAATGCAATGTCCTTAGGTCGTGAGCGACCTACCATAGGTCGCAGCTTCCTTTAGGTCGCAGAATTCCATAGGTCGCAGCTTCCTTTAGGTCGCAGAGTTCTGTAGGTCGCAGCTTCCCTTAGGTCGCAGCTACTTTTAGGTTACTTGATAAGTTAAGTCGCTAGGCCGCTCCATCTCTTAGGTCGCTAAGGAATAAAGGTACTAGGTCGCATAAAGACTTTAGATCGCTAGGTCGCATTAGGACTTTAGGTCGCTAGGTCGCATTATCCTTTAGGTCGCTAGGTCGCATTGTCCTTTAGGTCGCTAGGTCTGTTAGGTCGTTGGTCTAGTTAGGTCGTTGGTCTCCATAGGTCGTAGGTTGTGACAATGCTTAAGTCTTTAGGTCGCAGAGCTGCTTTGTGGAGTTAGGTCGTTGAGACTATTATGCCGTTAGGTACTCTTAGGTCGTTGGGCTGCTGAGTTATAGGTCGCGGAGTGTTAGGTAACTAGGTCGCAAAGTAATGATAGGTCGCTAGGTCGCATTACATTTTAGGTCGCTTCAAACTGGGAGTTAACACTTCTTTTGTAAAGTGTTATTTATTATTATATTTTATCCGCTGCGAATGTGAGATGTTGGTGTTTTCTGTTCTTCTTCTTCTATCTCTTTCTTCTTTTTCATAACTATCTGGAATTTTCGGGTTCGAAAATTTCGGGTCGTTACACAAACACATAAATTTCACATATAATGCACGTTATATAATTTCCATAAGCATATATAAGGTTCTGATAATTATTACAATTGCTTACAACCAATTCTCTAACCATTCCATTCAGTTTAGGTGATTTACAACTTACTCGCTTATATTTAAGGCATTCTAAGCAAAACAAACTCATATTCATTCTAGTTGATTTCAATATCATTCTCTTTCACTTCTAATAACACATAAAATTTTATCTAATCTCGTTTACATCGAACGACCAATTTTCTTATGCAATTGACAGTATTAATGTGAATAAATAATTACGTAAGCTTTATAACCATTTAAATTAATTCCAACTCAATTTACACTTGATCCTATCCCGTTTTAATTTATTCACAAACGTTCATTGCATTTTCTTTCATATTAATTTTTTTTAATTCCAAACCATATTATTAAACTCGACAACCAATATTAAATAACCATCTCACAATTTACATAAGTTACTTATTTTCTTCAAACTATTCCACCCAATAACTTAAGTTTATTTTATTCAGCCAACTTCCATTTGAATTCTTTGATTTGATTTCCCTTTGATCAAATCTCAACCATATTACTAATTTATTCGATTAGTTTATTCTTTTATCCATTTTTAAATTTTAATTTACATTAACAATTCATTATTGAATTTATTAATAATAAGGTCATTCAATTTATGCTTGAATTGGATTTGTTTACATCTCACACCAAGTCTATTTTAATCCAATACAATTTCATTCGACCACACTTTCAATTTTTAATCCCATACTTGATGATTTTTTTTTCGATTCTTTTATAAGTTTTTGAAGCTTATTTATTCAAATTCAATGCTTTCTCACTTTACATTTATTTATTTGAGTAGAATTTTATTCTATTTAATATTATATATAACTCAACTGAATTCATTTCAATTCAATTTTATTTAACTAACTCCAGTTAAATCTAGCTACGTACCATTCTTTGAATTTTGTTAAGCAAGGACTTAATTCCATTTAATGTCATTCCAATATCCAATTTCGGTTCATTTACTTACAATTATAAATTCATTTATTCATTCACAAATTCATTTTCAACCAAAAATAAATTTTATTTCCAAACATTATTATCTATTCACAATTATATTCTAAGTTAATAATTTCGAGTTCCATTTCCATATTTCATTAACTAATTTATCCAAAATTTAGTTTATTTCTCATTTTTAATTCCATATTTGATTTTTATCTTCAAAAATCACTTTATCACTTAACTTGATTACAATTCTGTTTTATAATTCAAGATTGGATTTTCATTTTTGTCCACCAAAATGTCAAAAAATTCTATTTTGGCCTTTAGTTCTCTCTTTTTCTCTCTTATAAGTCATACACTTATATTCCCATACTTCCTTTCATTTTAGCTCAAATGTATTCACTTTTCAGTCTTTATAAGACATACTTATATTCTTTTCATGAACTCTAACTTTTATAAGCCATCGGAACTTATTTATTCCAGTTCAAATTTTTATTTAACTCATTTCCAGTTAATCTAACTTCTTATCATTCTTTTAATTTCATTTGAATAAGAATTCAATTCTATTTAATATTCTCTATAACTCACTGAATTTTAATTCAATTCAATTTTGAAAGCATATATATCTAAATCAAACTATTCCTTTTCATTTTCAAAAATCAAACCCAATTTCAAAAAATAGACATTAACCCAAAACATCCAGGTAGCAATCTTCCTCTTGGAAACTCGAAAATGAACACCGATGATGTCACGATCATCATTGGAATTATTTTCGAGCGACCAAAAAGAGTTCAATGCTTTTATCTCTTTAAAACATTTCAAAATATTCTTAATTTCAAGTCACATCAAATTTTAAATCCAACTAAAAATATTTCTCAAATATGTACTATTTTTTCCCAACTTTTTTTTAGAATCATTTTCAAATTCCAAGGAATTAAATTTCCAAATTTTCAAATTCCAAATCCTTTAAATCTATATTCAGACTTTACTTTGGAATTTTATCTTATTTTAATTATTAATCACACTATAATTCACATTTGTTGTTTACATTTACAAATTTAATTTGTATATGGATTTGTTTCTAGTTTTTAATTATGATTTCAATTCCTTGTTCAATTATGAATCACATTTACAAATTCCGTTTATTTTTTCATTTTATTCCTTCATCTTTGGTTATTATTTCAATTTCTTTTTCAATTCCCATACAATGATAATAATATAATATTATTACTTTCTACAACCAAGCAACCATATATAACTATAATAATTTACGAAAAATCATTTCCTTTATATACAAAAATAATTTCGGGTAAATGTATTTCATTTACCCTAGTTAAAACAATATCGTGTCGGTTTATCTTGTTTAAGAGTATAGAAATCCCTATCGATAACATGGCGTCCCACATATCGACTAGAATCCATAAATACTCGACCGATAAATCAACACAATATAAATACAATTTTATATTCACAAAAAAATACGCGCTCATATCTATTAATACACTTAAATACATTCTAGAGTACAACGGACTCTATTCTATGAGTAATTCTCACCAAAACCAAGGTTATCGCCAACCTAAGCTTCGATACCAACTGTAATAGCCCGCAAATCCATGCCCTTTGAGTCAACACTATTCTACATCGATCAACTCAAGTTGAACGGAAATATGAACCATTAGTGTTAAAGAAGAAAGAGTAGAAGAAGAAAATAGAAACAACAACAGAACCTTACCATCGCAGCGGAATAAAATATAATATATAATAACAGATCTTTACACAAAAGAAAACTATATCTGTTTTTATACATACATCATCAGAGCTCAACAACTTCAATAACATGCAACATGATACATAGCGGAAAAATAATCTAGTACGGAAGTACGTGTCGCCACCCATGTGACGCCCCACCTCAATACCCACGCTAGCCAAGAACACTACGGAGTAATGCTATCAACTAGCACGGAGAATAAGGCTGTTGAGGAGCGACCATCCACGTAACTTCTTTGTGCGAGCACCGATATGTCAGATAGTATAGCATGCATTTCATTTAAGGAGGAAGTCCGACATACCGATACAAACTCAAAGCTATCACACGGTGGCTATAAATAAATCTTCGGAAACAAATATAGAAATAAACATAACACAATCAGTCACAGACATCCATATCACAAAGGCGGAAAAAGGTATGAATATATAACTAACACATGAAAGTGTACATCAGAGTAGTGGTCATGAAAGGACCACATACACAAAAGAATAGCAACACATGCTATACAAAAGAATACATCTATGAGTCTATATCTCAAGTGTAAACGACAAAAACTCCTAATCAAAATGGTCGGCCAAAAGTCAGAGTAGTAAATCCATGAGGGAGAAGTCAAGCAGAAGCCCCTGTAACATCTCGGTCTGACCCGAGTATTATTTATAAAAAAATAATAAACGGATCAGTCTAGCTATAAATATCAGGTAACATGATATAAAATAATAGATATGGAAAGAACATATAGTAACCATAAAGACATAATATGATAAGCATGTAAATGAAGATCATCAAGAGATCAAACAATATCAAAAGAATCTTCTAAAAGATCCAAATTCACCTAAAAAAAGTGATGACACACAAATTCACCAAAACATAAAAGCTGGAAAATCATAACAATGAAAGTCATGAAAATAGGTGAAGCGCAAATTCCAGAAGACTACACAAGAAATCCAGGAATCACAATATAGGGGCATGAAAACTCACAAAATGGGAGCGTGAAAACTCACCTACACGTGTAACACAAAGCGAGACGCTATCTCATGGTTGCAAGCCATTAATTTTGACACACGAATGGCCCGAAGACTGTGGGGAGCTACCCCACATATGTGATGGCGAAACATCACAAGAGCGGGGTCTAGTCTCCCTCGCAGACAAAGTGACATCGCACAGTTGCTAGACTAAAACGCAAAAATGATCGTCATGATCATCAAGTAGTGTCAATCTCACCAAGCCAGTAAATATATGAGTTTAGCTTCATGTCCCATAACCACTTGCTTAACTTAAATTTTTACGAACAAGCCGTAGATCTTCACTAGAAGATTGTCACCAAAGGTTTCAAGGAAAAGGTTTGTATATACTAGTAGATTGGAAAACGGTTTAAGGAAAGAGCTTTGTAGTAAAATAGAGTTAAAATTGTTTTGATGAAAGAGTTTTGATATTTACTATTAGTGGAGAGCGACCTAAAAGAGACGCGGCCTAAAAGAGGCACGACCTAACTCAAACAAGCCGGGCGATATAAGTTCGGAGACGACCTACGACTTAGCGACCTATTTCTGTGCGACCTAAGCCAGAACGAGCTATAAGAAGGCGGCGGCTTTTCCACGTGAACGGCCTGCGAACTTGCGACCTAACGAAGGCAGAGCAACCTAAACGCAGGGATTCGCCAAGAACGCTAGAAATTGGAGTTTTTTGCCAATCCAATCAAAAACAAATGCAAATGTACATGCTAAAGTGATGGGGAATCATTCCCAACAGTCCAATATAGTTATAGACTAGAATTGTGAGATAAAAATCTCACCTTTTCACCAAATTATGAAGGTAAAGCTTGAATGTGAACGGAGAAGCAACTACAAGCTTGAATCCAATGCTTTTGAATTTGGAATTGAATGATGGAGTTGGAGTTGAAACCTAGGCTTGGAGTTTCCAATTTCCCTTTCCACTCACCATTAATGTTAAAGTTTGTGTTTGGTAGGAATTTATGAAGAGTGGGGAGAAGGAGAGAAGTGGGTTTGAGTTATAATGGCTAATCTAACCCAAAGTCCAAAGCGGGAAAAGTAAGTGAAATTCCACTAACTCCAAACCTATCAATGTTTATACTTTAAAAAGTTGTAAACGGCATTTCGAACTCAATGGAAGTGGTCTCGAGTCCTAATTTGACCGTTTGCAAAAAGTAGCTTTTCGGACCAATATCTGATTAACGACAAAATATTTAAATAAAAAATCGAAAAATATGCGGGTTGCTACAACCTAGCTCGTCTCCTGAGCTCTACAGCATCCTTTCCTGTGTCCTATAATACTCGATCGGGCATGAGCATTATAGTTAAGTAACACCGAGTCAGTCTGGAAAATTAGCATGAGAAAACCACACCCAAATTGATTATTAAAGTTTCAAAAATCGTTTGGAAACAAAAGCATCTTTTAAGACGATGCCACAAATAAACATGTCGGGTTTTTACCTTACGATAGCTAAAACATTTTTATTTCAATTCCTCTGATATTATAATGGGGTCTATATACAAATATTTATTAAAATAGCCGAAATTGTTACATGATTAAATTCTAGCTACTAGCCACAGAGTGGGCAATACAAACAAAAATCGTAAAAGGTGCGTAGGGAGAATGGATTTCTAACTAATTACTAGGAACTGGGGTACCACTCACAGTACATGGTATAGATCACATTACCGAGTATCACTCCCGACCCCCTGCAACACAAGACCTGGGTGATCCCTTGCTGGATAATCCCGAGTAAGATCACCCCGTGGTTGGGATCAACAACCGCACCACTAAGCCGAAATAAAAGGGACATCTAGATAGGGATAACCTTACCCGAAAATGGGTGCTGCCCACCAAGCCTTGCTGCATAACCCATGATTTTCAGACATACCCTGTTGATGAGGCTTGAGGGTAAGCGTTACCTTTTAGAACATATCCCTTAGAATGCTCATCGTCCACCCGACGATGTTCCGAAAGCATTCAACCATACAAGTCCATCCCGGGTTTAAACGGAACCGAAGGCACTATTCCTACTACATCCATTTTAGAAACATCCTTAGGATTAGTAGCGACTAGCGCTTGCATTTCACTGCTCCATCTTCGAATCCGAACTCGTTTTTCTCACGAAAACATACAAACCGGATCGAAGTGGTTTTTGAGAAATAAATCTCGATCCCGTCTCTTCGAAACAATCAGCGCATTGTCCAATATTGATAGTCGGTGATTTAACTATCAATTAATATTCACAACATCCATCAACATAAATAATTTCTCCAAATTATTTATTATTCTCAAAATATGTTCGCAAAATACATTTCCACTTTCAGCCCTTTTGAAATCAGTTTCAAATTATCTTCCTTTTACAGAATAAACTTTCCCAAATATTTTCTATTTCCACTGAAATCACCAGGCATAAAATTTTAGATTTGTAAAATAATTTAAAAACACTTTATTGTAAAATATGCTTTAACGATAAATCTAGAGAAAACTACTTTAATACTTTATATATATATATATATATATATAATTTAGGAATATTTATAATAAGGTTACGTAATAAAATATAAAAATAGATTTTTTTTCCCTTTAAAACAAAATACTATGTTACCTTTAAATAATTACTACGATAATAGATTTGAAAATACTTACTTTATAATTTAAACATTTAGAAATAATAAATTTTCTAAAATATGCTTTTTGAAACAACATTAAAACTTTTATCTTATATTTAAAAATTTACTTTAAAAACCTACTTGGTTATCCAGGGAAATATACTTCTTTTCACAATCTTAAAATAAATCACTGTTTATGTTTAAACAAATTTTCTCATTCTCTTAATAAATTCCACGGTGAATTTATTCTCTAAGATACCCACTGATATATTACTTCACTTTCATAAACCAAGTTTATAAATTCCATAGTCACATTGTCCTTTAAAATCCTCGGTATTACACACTTAAATCAATTCCCAAATTTATTTCCAATTTACTCCATTTATCCCAAAATCCATTAACTTAAGATTTTATTCCTTAATTATGATTTTAAATACCTTTAACTGGAAATACCAATTTTAAATTTCCCAAATTACTTCTTTATCCTTTAAAACAAATTTAAACCTTAAACTTTAAAATAATTCTTTATTACTTTAAATGATATCACTTTAGTTTACAAACAATTAATTTCTGTTTATTCAAAATCCTTTTTTCCATACTCGAAATTTATTTATTAGAATTTTAAAATCACTTTATTTCTTTTCCAATTCATTCTTAAATTTATTTAAATTTTCTATAATTATTTTACTTAAAAGTTCACTCTTTATTTTCTTTTCAAAATCCAATTCTATATATTTTGATAACTCAGTGTACCAAAATATATTCATGCAATTATAACATTCAATATTTCAATATAATTCATCACAGAATTTCGAAATAATCATAACAGAGAATGTTAAACAATTTAAATAAATGTTGAGGAATCCAGTTGAATCCCTCCAACTTGTTTCCCCACATCCCCAGACGTTAGCACAATATAAATACCAATTCCACTTCGAGGTGGAATATCACGGCATATGGGATTAAACATAATAACATCCGCTATTATGCGGTGCATAGGGTCTCATCCATTGTATAATTTAGGAAATCAATCATTCCAAGGTATATTATATAATATAATATATCACAATAAATCCATTCAATCATCCAATCAATTATTTAAATTTAAATATTTAAATTAAAATTAAAATTCAGCTGATTGAGATTAACTCACCTTTGTATTTGTTTGCAGTCCACTTTAATTCTGTCTTGTTTTCCAGTTTATAACCTTGTATAAGCATTACATAATTTTTTATCAACATTCGAGTAAATTTGAACATTTAAATTTCCGTTTATAATTTAATTAACCAGTGATTTCAATGAACCAGCGATTTCATTTTTAAAAGAGTAAATTTATTTTAAACTAATTTCCTTTTTAGTAGAATATTTTAGCATCCAAATAATTACATAAGTTAACTAAATAAATTAATTTTCAAATGTACACTATTATTTTTTATAGATTCAAACATCTAGCCCTTTATAAATTCTTTGGCATTTAAATCCTTATATACTTTTCTTTTCTCTTTACTGTATAAAAATACAGTAATAAATTTCTTTTTCTTCAACTATTTAAAAATTTTAGTTATACAGATATGTCGTACATAGTATAACTATTTTTATTAAGCAATAATTATTCAAGTTAAGAGATGACCAAAAATCGACTCGACCTCACTATCTTTGCCTCGACCTCCTGCATCGGCGATTTACCCAGTCCGACCTAGCACCATGAATCGCGACTTCGCATCATAATCTTCCAAATCATTGGCACCTTGAACAACACCGGCATCGACATCAGCGTTAAACATCCTCACCCTCGATCCCGAAGCCCTAGGTCAAAGGAACGGGCCCACCCACTGAAAATCATCGCGAGCATCACCCAAAACGAGATCGACTTCCTCCCTCCACTTGTTCGCGTGCGAGCTTCCCAGATCCAAGGATTTGATCGCCCACCATCGGCACAGTTGATGCTCGAACTAGAACTTTGCCGACCTTGCGAAAACCAAGGCCGCGTGCCGAGTCTCGAACTCCTCTCGCGTGCTCGAGTGCGAATGCGCAAGTGCTCCTCCGATTCGCCGTTCCCCTCGATTGCACGACCATCCAATACTTTTAATCGAAATTCGATCGGCCATATTTTTTTATGAACGAGCTCGATTTTGAAAATGAAAGGGCTCGGCCAATATTCTTTTTGTAGATCCAGAGGGTTAGCAGGAGGAGAGTTATATCTTTTCATTCATTAGCTTACGAATGAAGCAATCTCTTTTTTTTAAATCCCTATACGTGATGCCAGCTACAGTATTCAATGCAATTTCATTATCCATCTTTAAATTTAAATTCAAATTTTAATTGTTGAGAAAACGAAGCCAAGAATCCCGATCACCAATCAAGGCGTGCCGCTAGGCGTTTATAATGTTAAACCCCTATTTCGAACGCAATGAAGAAGGTTTCGAGTCCTAATCCGATCTTATGGAGAAGATAGCTTTTGGACCCATTATTATATTGAATTTTCGATATAAATTTCAATGCGTTTATATATCATACGCTCACACAACAGCTCCAAACACTACGAAATTTGAAATCCGATAATAATACAATATTACGGATCCAATGGAACAGGTTTACTCAAATTCCAAGATTGTGCCTCAGAAGGCTATTTTTAATTCAATTTAAAAAGATAAAATTTCAAAGCTGAACAAATTAGTATTAAATTCAATTTTAGAACTTCTATTATCCTCAGCACTATCAATATAAATTTTACAAGCCTTCAATTTATTTTTAATAGGTTTAAAATCTCAGATTTCATATTTTACCCAATTTCAAATTATTTAATTTAATAATTAAATTACCCAATAAAAGGGTGATATTTGAATTCAAGTTAAAAATTAACTTTTAAATATTTAAAATTCATTAAATATTCTAATTTCAAATGCCCTACAATTCCGGGCCGTCACAATAAAACTATTTTATATAATATAAATATTAATAATTATCCTTAGAATCATAATAATAGTCAACAGTTCAATTACAATTAATTTTAATAAATGTTTACTTTAAAGATTTAAATAACTTATATAATAATTTTCTTAAAAACATTCCTTTATAACAACTTTAAAATGTTTAACTTATACTTAAAAATCCGTGTTAACGTAAAAATCAGAAGCTAACACCACGGTGTAGATTGAAATTGAGCGAAAGCACCACCCGTGAACACGGGAACTAAAAACAAGTAGAAAAGTCACAGAGAAAGCAGAAAAGACAACAGCTTTTATAGTGGTTCAGCTTAGGGCAAGCCTACGTCCACTTTAACTCTCTTTATTACTGAATTGATTACAACTTTTACAACAATCTTTAATTACAATTCTGATGAGACAAACAACTAGAACATTGATGTAGAAGAATTCTTTGAATCCATGTAGATTGCGTTAGATTTTCTCTCGAAGTTAGTTCTGATGCCTTTCGTACTTGAAGTGTCGAGTGAGTCGAGAATTCAGCAGAGTATCGGCGCTTAAAGAGATCGGCCCAAAAGTCCCCTTCATGCTTGAGGTGGACTGGTATTTATAGGGAAATTTTCCACTTGGGTCGTAAGTCGTCATTGACTTATGGTAGGTCGTGGCCGACTTATCTGGCCCAGCCCCATGGTCTCACAAAAGTTCATTTGTACAAGTCCTAAGTCGCCAACGAGTCAACATCTAAGTCGCAAATGAGTCAACTGGTCCTCTTGATGCGGCATTGAACCTTCACCCAGTAGCTTTAGGTCGTGGACGACTCAAGCTATGTCGTGAGTCGTGTACGAGTTAACAGATAAGCTTGTTCCCTTCAGATAATAACCCAAGTCCTGAATCGTGTACGAGTTAAGAGGTCACTATGTTAAGTAAGGAGCAACGCCTCATTTTCTTAAGTCGCTCACGACACATGCTTGGTCGTAAGTCGTAGATAGCTTTAAGTCGTTAACTCATTTCCTTTTTAAGTCGTGTTCTCTCTTGAACCGTTAGGTCATCCTATCCTTGAGTCGTGGGCTTCCTTAAGTCGTAGAAACCTTAAGTCGTGGATGCCTTAGGTCGTGAAGCATCCCTTCTCTTTTAAACCGTTAAGTCACAGATTTCTTTATGTCGTAAGTCACCAAGTCCTTCAACTCGCTAAACCGTTAGGTCGTCGATAACTTGAGTCGTAGACCGTCACTTCCTTAAGTCGTTGACTCTTTTAAGTCGGCCAACTTTGACTTGTTAAGTCACGTAATTTGTTTGAGTCGTGCAATTTTTGAGTCGTAGGAAATTGAGGGTTAACATTTGCCCCTCGAAGTACACGCCTAGGTCGTAGGTCGTGTGCATCGACTTATCTTAACTCGTGTGCCGGTTCAAATTCCTCTGCCTCGAGATATAAAAGGCTTAGGTCGCTTCTTCTTCACCTACTTGTTTCCGTGCTTACTTCCGCCATTATTGACCTTTGAAGCTTCCAGAAACAGATCCAATCAGTTTACCTCGCACCAATCAAGTTCCTATAATCCTCATCGTCACACTGCGTAAGAGATTTTGCCTCTTTTCCAATTGTCGATCATCGTCGATCTTTGTCTCCGATTTTCCCCCTTGACCTTCCCGAATACTGTTATGCTGATGGACTTAAGGTAGGCGGTTCGATCTTTCTTGCAATGATTCATGATTTGAGGCGACCTAGTAGTGTGGTAGAACTAGGGTTATCCATTATGAGGTTATTGGGTTAACGGATTAGGAGTTAAATGGTTAACGGGTTAGGAGTTAGAAGGTTAATGGGTTAGGAGTAAGAGGGTATGTTTGCTAAAGAGAGTGGAATATCGCCTTAGGTATACTTTGGCACCTCTGCGTGATCCAGCAACTTTAGCGAATTAATTATGAACCGTCTTAACATACCTTACGACTTAAGCCAAGAGCCGTGGCCGAGTTAGGACTATAGAGTTTCACGTTGCTTTGCATTGAAGTTTCCTTTATCTTCCACGACTTACTACTTAGAGCGCAGCCGACTTAAAGTTCCAAAAACTAAAGATTGACACGACCTAACTTAACTTAATGACTTAGGTCGCGGACGAGTTAGCCAGAGAACCAACGACTCAACCTAACCCGTAGAAAAAATTTCTTAAGTCGTTGGCGAGTTAGCACTTGTACTTTTAAGCTTTGTTTAAACTTTATTGTATTCTTTCGCAGGTCACTTTTGACTTGTGTTAACTAACAATCTGTTCAATACATTATTTACAGAAAATTGGGACAAATATACTGTCACTAACTGCCCATATCAAATGACATATTAGTCAACATAGAGTAATCAACTTAAACATACTGTATGAAATGCTGTGAACCAATCAACTAAAGTGAAATATTAATGCAAAGCATTGCTATCTTGAACTGATTTGTTTGCATCAACATTTCTCTTTCATATTTCAAAACAACAAACCCTAGACTTCATAACTGACAAATGCTTACTAGTTTTCATTCCAGTTTTATTCGCTTATTGCTTTGTTGATTTTACACAACACTTCACACATTTTAGGAAACGTGCACCTTCGTATTTGAATATTCAGTTGCTTGTGTAGGATGACTTCTCAGCAAGAAGATATAACAGCCCAGGCTAGAGAGGCCACTCTTATTCCAGCTCCATTAGTCAATCCTCCAGAAAGAGCCCCTACCACCTTATCGTACAAAGCTTTTCGTCAGTTGTGTGGTCAGTTTGGCATTGCTGAAGCAGATGCCATTCTTCCTGAGAAAAGTGACACTGCTGATGTGGCGCCTACTGGCTTTGTAGCGGTTAACCGGCAAATGTGCCTAAGCGGGGCCATTCCCTCTTTCAACAACTTTCTCAAGAATTTTCTTCGTCGACTAGCTATCTCCCCATTCAAGCTACACCCCAATGGCTATGCCATTCTGATGGGGTTGTGCATGCTATTTAGGAGAACATTTGACCGACTTCCAAGCTTTGACGAGATTTGCTTCCTATGCTCCTTTACTAGGACCAAGGATCATCCTTCTATCACCGTCGTGAGAAGCGCCCGAAATCGTAAATTGATCGTTGGCCTCCCTGACACTGCCCATGGGTTCTTAACTCAATTCTTCTTTGTCCGCTGCCCCCCGGGGTTTTATGCTGTGTGGAGGGAAGGAAGTAAGATCATCTACCTCTACCTCTTCTATACTTTGAGTTTTGTGAAGTCTGAATTGCCAAGTGTTAACTTCATTTTTTCATTTCAGCGCTTCCCCCTCCTTCTAGAGATCCCAGCCACAAGCCAACTCTGGAGAGGCTCGTAGCTGTACCGGTTGAAGAGCGGGATATGAAATTTTTATTGAACGACGAATTCCTTTAACAGTTCGGACTTATTCACCCTTCTCGCTCCATACACCCCAATGAGGTTCCAGACTCCCCACCTAAAGCATTAGATGCCCCAGTTTCTTCTGAGAACCCATACCAAAAGAACCTGCCTCCGAGGCTTCTCATGGGAAATGCTCTACTACTGTCGATGTTGCAGGGTCGTCTGGCAAATCTGCACTTGCCCTAGTCATTGAGGAAGAACAACCTCAGGGATCTCCCCAACGTTCATAGAAGTCTAGCGAAGAAGTCGGAAAAACAAGCCCTGTCAGGCAGAGCGGGGACGACACTTTCGAAGGGTTGAGTGACCTCTTTGCCACCTCACAGGAGATCTTTAAAGACGACCCTGTCACTACTAGGGTTTCTTCTTTAGTAGTGGAAGCGACTTTTCTTTGCAACAAGCTCCGTCGACCCAAGAGTTGACGTTAACTACTACTCCCACGATTACTCCGCAATCAAAGAGTGGTTCGTAGTTTGATGCGCATAGTTTGCACATCACACACACTTAGAATCTTTCGGCACTTTTATACTCCTAACGCTTTGTACTTCGAAGATTCTAAAGTTATGCTTCTTTTCTCTGAAGACTTTTAAGGCTTGTTTTTTTTATTTCAGATTCTCCGATGGGACGCAGCGGCTCTTACTATGACGACTTTCAGCGCTACGGAAGGCGTAGTCAATATGATTACAGGTGCTACCTTTCCGTTCATAGAGAAACCGATGAAGAGAGAGCCACTCGAAAGGCTCAGGAGAGAAGGGCTCAAGAAGAGCGTTATGAGAGAAAAGAAAGGGAGGAGCACCATGATTCTTCCCAGAGAGGAGACGATTCTTACAAGAGAAAGTCGCATGATGATCGGGGAAAAAGCCATATAGTTGAGGACCCAAGCAAGCGTGCCCGGCACGGTGAAAAGCATGCTTCTACAACTCCTGAAAAGGTCACTGCCCCCATCTCACTTGACATTCCATCTGGCTCTCCTGCTCTCGGGAAGACGGATATTCAGGTAATAATCAGCAGGCCTAAATTAAAAGTTGGATCAGGCCCGGCTACTCTGCAAAGCCGGTTCCCGTACTGGTGCCTAAAGGGAGTGCGGTTCGATCTTGACTTGGTCCCTATTGACAAGCCCGCCATGCTGCGAAATCTCGATGCCGTCAGGCTTGATATTGAAAGAATGTCGAACTGGCAAAAGCTTGTTGACGAGCTTCAAAGGGTAAACCGTGCGAATCTCGAGGCCATGCTTACTATGGAAAATGAGAAAGCTGAATGGCAAAAGGTTCTTGAGAAGCACGATACTGAGATGAGGAGCATTACTACTTATAATGAAGAGCTTGAAGCGAAGGTAGAGAAGCTTAAAGAAGAACTCGCCACTTCTTTTACTTCCTACACTCAAAAAGAAGAAGTGCTTCAGAAACAAGTGAGAGATGCTCATGCCGGCCAAAGAGACGCCGAAGACAGGCTCGAAGTGCAAAAAAGAATCAATGAGGGCTATATTGCTGATATTGCAGAGCTTCGGAAGAAAACCGACTCTCAAGAGGCGGAGATCGAAATGCTTAAGCTTCAACTCTCCAAAGCTGAAAGAGAGCGTGATGAGGTCGTTGCCGGTAAAATTGCAGCTGAAGAATCTCATGAGGCAACGAAGACCAGCATCAGCTCGACATTATTTGACTTCTACCTGCATAGCGTCTTAGGGCGCGGTAGCCTCGCCTCCCCAGGTCCCAAATACGAACTTACTCTGGCTGAAGTGTGGGAGGCCGCACTTGACATGCTTGGCGGTAAAGGTACTGGCTATGCCGAATCAGCTCTTGAGGAGCATTACTTGGATGACGACGCTCGCGCTGCTCTCGCAAAGGGAAAAGAACAACTTGCAAAATTAAGAGCCGAGATGGCCGAAGGGGAACGTTTAGGAAAGACTACTTCAACTATTCCAGTCCAGCCTTCACCTTCGGCCGAAATCGACATTGTCGGCTCCAGTTCTCATTCTCCATCCCTGGTCAAAGTTACAACTGAGATTACAAGTGCAAAGGGTGGAGATGAAGGCGAAGAGAGTGCCGAAGCACAGGCTTATGAGGTTGATATCAGGAAGCCGACTTCTCCACGTAACTCTACGGTTAATCTTGCCCAAGTAGACTGCTCATTTGCTTCTTATGAGTTCGATGAGCTTCTCGACTATTTCTTGAACCTCAATGAGCCTTTATCTCCTCTCTTTACTGACTTTAATTTCTTTTCTTCTGTAGAGAAAGTGTCGAGCATCATTCAGACTCCTCCTCCTTCAGTTATTCCTCCTTCTCCTCTCCAGGTCACTCCTCCATCTGCCTCTCAACCCGGGTCGCAAGAGGAGCAAATAGAGGCTCTTCATGGCTTAGATGATCCTATTGCTTCTCAAGAACACGGGGGAGAAGGGCTTGGAGAAGGCAATGAGCCTCCGGAGCGAACCACTTCTGATAACATAAAATTATCTGCTCTTGTTACTCCGGGAAGTGAGTCTTCTTCAAGGAGAAGGAGGAAGCGTGTCACTTCCAAGAAGAGAAGGAAGGACATTCTTGTTTCTGAAGAGGAAATGAAAGTTGATCCGGCAGTAACCCTCTCTCCTTCATCCCCGACTCTCCCAAGCCGTCCTGAAAAGCTGCCTATTAGGTCAGTTGAAGGCTCTAAGGGTGGTGGCAGGAAGAAGTAAGGGGTCCTGCTTCGATTTATCTTTACTTTTCGATTTTTGCATGTACTGGCCGGAGATTGTGCGGGTACCGGCCTCCGCTTTTCTTTTTCTTTTTATTTTGAAACCTGTACCTGTACAAAATTTTGATAATATTGAATAAATTGATTCTTTTTGTTTGTACAAACTTCTGTCTGTATTTGAGAATGCATTTACTATTCATTTTTGTACAAGTTTCTTTATATGATATTGCAGTGAGCTTGTGGTATGTTGTTTGAGCGTAATTTTACCAATATAGTTATACCATGTTGCCCTTATACCATAAGCTCGTTGCAATATTTTATACTTTGAGGGGACCTGCACTCTTATTTTCTGGAGAATAATTATTCCGCACTTGGAGGAATACTATTCTGCTCAAAATAGAGTACAGCTCGCTCCATATGAGTTTCTATGCTTCATCCTTCGAAGATATCACTTTTTCTTTTGTGCTTTCACACATTTTTACCAAGTGAATTCTCCTATGTGGTAAAGCGGGCCTCTGAAGGGCACTTTAACTTCTTTTTGAGGAAGAGTATTTTCAAGAATAGAAGAACCAGTCTTCCTTTGAAAGCTAAAGTGTGCCTTTGTAGAGGGCTCCTTCTCTTTTTTTTTATATTGCGCCTCGGTGGAGGGCTTTTGATCTTTGCTTTGCATTTCTGGTGAAATGCTTCTTTGAAAAGTTGTACCTCTGAGGAGAGCTTTTCCACGTTTCAACACTTGGAAGTTTTATTTCAATCTCAGTGAAACGTGTGCCTCCGAAGAGTTGTGCCTCCGAGGAGGGCTTTCCACGTTTCAACACTTGGAAGTTTTATTTCAATCTCAGTGAAACGTGTGCCTCCGAAGAGTTGTGCCTCCGAGGAGGGCTTTCCAAGTTTCAACACTTGGAAGTTTTATTTCAATCTCGGTGAAACGTGTGCCTCCGAAGAGGTCTTTCTGTTTGATTGCACCTCTGGGAAGAGGTTTTTCTGTTTGATTGTGCACCTGGGAAGGGGTCTTTTTTTTTCTGCCCCTTGGGAGAGGCTTTTATTTTTCCCTGTTCGTTGGGAAGCGGGCCTCCGAAGAGGGCTTTTCACATTTCATCTCACGGGAGTGCATCGATCGATCACGGTGAAATGTGTGCCTCTGAGTAGGGTTTTTGCCTGGAAGTTTGGAGTTTCTTTCTCCCGGTTGGATGGATTCACGGGAGTGTATCGACCGATCAGTCCGCAACTTTGTATCGAGAAAGATCTCTCTTTTTTCTGGTTTAGCCCGCTCGAGGTCTTTTAGCATTTCAACTGTGGTGAAATGGGCCTCCGAAGAGGGCTTTTCACGTTTCAACACTTGGAAGTTTTATTGCCATCTCGGTGAAACGTGTGCCTCTGAGTAGGGCTTTTGCCTGGAAGTTTGGAGTTTCTTTCTCTCGGTTGGACGGATTCACGGGAGTGTATCGACCGATCAGTCCGCAACTTTGTATCGAGAAAGATCTCTCTTTTTCTGGCTAAGCCCGCTCGAGATCTTTATCCTCCGAAGAGTTGTGCCTCTAAAGAGGGCTTGTGCCTCCGAAGAGGTCTTTTGTTGTTTGATGCTTACTCTCCCATGTCTCTTGGCCATCTATTCATGTCGGCGATCCCCGTTATCTTTTGCAAGTGTCTTCCTTTTTTAGTTGCCAATAATTTTCCTTATCTAAAGAAATATACTTCATGGTTAAGCGAGTTGGTGGTGGTAGACACAGGCTATTTAACTGGTTGTTTGTTTGTTCAAACATTTGCAGTTAGTTAGAAATGGTCCACGTTCATCCACATCGCTAACTTTTGTTCGAAGCACTTCTTTTGTAGGATTTGAGTATGGAAATTTTGAATGGTTTAGCATTAGCTAGCTGGGTGATGTTGGAGATCGCTTGGTCTTGCGATGGGTAGGCTTTGTTTTTATGGCCTGCATTATTAAATCAACATTTTAGTAACACTATTAACGGATTTTATATGTCGAAATAAAACAAAGCAGCTTATAATAGTAGAGAACGCAAGATTTATAGTGGTTCGGCCAAAAACTGGGCCTACATCCACTTTATAGCTTTTCGTTATTCACTTGCTTTACAATTGCTTTCAATACAAGAATCACATATTCATAATTCTTTTACAACATTTCAGCAAAACTTTCAAGTAAAATAAGGACGCAAATGATTGTTGTTCCAAGCTCTTGGGATTGGTTCTCCTTCGACAGTTGTGAGTTTGAATGTGCCATCAAGGAGTTTCGCGCCTATAACATATGGCCCTTCCCAGTTTGGCCCAAACACACCTATGACTGTCATAATTCTCTTCAGGACTAAGTCCCCAACTTCAAAGCTGCGCTGAAGAACTTTGGAATTGAAGTGCCTGGCTATTCTTTGCTGGTGAGCTGCAATTCTAAGTCTAGCCTCTTCTCTTCATTCATCGAGGAGGTCAAGTGCTTCCAATTGCAATTTTTCATTCTCATTTTGATCAAAATGGATCCTTCTATGTTAGGGGACTTCAGTTTCCACTGGAATCATCGCTTCTGATCCGTATGCCAATGAAAATGGAGTATGCCCAGTCGTAGTTTTCTGGGTGGTTATGTATGCCCATAGTGCAAGCGGTAACTTATCGACCGAACCACCTTTTGCTTTTTCCAGCTGCTTTTTGATGGTTGATTTGATGATTTTGTTTACTGCTTCCACTTGCCCGTTTGCTTGCGGATGAGCCACTGCTGAGAAGCTTTTTCGGATCTTGAATCGTTTGCAGAAATCTTGGAACTCCTTACTTTCAAACTGAGTACCATTGTCTGTGATTATCTTCTGAGGCACACCATACCTGCAAATGATATTTTTAGTCACAAAACTTATCATTTTCTTAGAGGTAATAGTAGCCAACGGTTCGGCTTCAGCCCATTTAGTGAAGTAATCAACAGCAACGATAGCATATTTAATTATCGATTTGGCAGTCGGCAAAGGCCCAATGAGATCTATTCCCCAGATGGCAAACGACCATGGACTGACCATTTGTGTTAGCTCAGTGGAAGGTTCCCTAGGAATTTTAGCGAATTTCTGGCATTTATCACACTTTCGGGAATAGTCAGCAGCATCCTGATTAATTTCTGGCCAAAAGTATCCATAACGGAGGATTTTCTTTGCTAAAGTTTGACCATCTGTATGATCCCCGCATTCCCCTCCGTGTACTTCAGTCAGAATTGTCTTAGCTTCTTCCTTTGTCACACATCGGGGTAATGGCATTGATAATCCTCGTCTGTACAAACGACCATCTTGAACTATATATCTGGAGGCTTTCCTCATCAGCTTCTGTCGTTCTTTTGAACTTTCTGGCAAAGAACCATTGAGTAAATATTCAAATATCGGAGTCATCCATGATTCTTGTTCTTGGGATACATTCATAATCCAATCAACATCCATTTCATCTGTGCTTGGAGATGACAAGACTTCGACGGGAACTAATCCTAATAGTTGAGCTTCTCCAGTACACGAATACTTCGCGAGAGAATCCGCCTTCATGTTCTCTTCTCGGGGTATATGGTTTACTGAACAACGGTCAAAATCTTGAAGGAGCTCCTAGGATTTTGATAAATAGATGGGAAGATTCCCTTCTTTAGCTTGAAATTCCTTCCTGACTTGGCAAACAATAAGTTGAGAATCACTGAAGATCTGTAATGCCTTGATGTTTAGTCCTTTATCGATCCTTAAACCGGCGATGAGAGCTTCATATTCAGCTTCATTGTTTGTCAAAGGGAATTCTAGTCTCAGCGCATAACATAGCGATCGCCCTTCTGGGGTTTCAAGGACAACCCCTGCTCCGGAACAGTAATCATTCGTTGCGCCATCGACATACAATTTCCATTGGATTGGGACGCTATCAGTGACTTCTTCCTCACTATCACCCTTATCCGTACATTCTGCGATGAAATCTGCCAAAGCTTGTCCATTGATTGTTTTTCGGGGATGGTAAGTGATGTCATATTGGCTGAGTTCAATATTCCATTTCAAAAGACGGCCCGAAGTCTCAAGACGGAATAGGACTTGCTTTAGAGGTTGATCAGTGAGGACTTTGATGGGATGAGCTTGGAAGTACGGCCTCAATTTTCTTGATGCGATCAACAAACAATAGGCGAGCTTTTCTAATCTTGAGTAGTTCATCTCTGCCCCAGTGAATCTTTTGCTGATATAATAGACTGGGCGTTGAATCCTTGCGTCTTCCCGTACCAACACTGCACTGAGAGTATGAGACGAAATTGCCAAATATATGAAGAGATCTTCACCACTGTCAGGCTTTGAAAGTATCGGAGGCACTTCCATATGACGAACCAACTCATCAAATGCTTTCTGACATTCAGGGGTCCACTCAAAGTTTTTTCATCCTTTCTTCAGAGCATCAAAGAATGGAATGCATTTGTCAGTAGCTTTGGAAATGAGCCGACTCAAGGCAGCAACCTTTCCATTGAGACTTTGCAATTCCTTCTTCGTTCTAGGAGCCTTGACCTCTCTCAGGGCAGTGATCTGAGCTGGATTAGCTTCAATGCCCCTAGCGCTCACAATGAAACCCAAAAACTTTCCTTACTCCACACCAAATGAACATTTTAAGGGGTTAAGCTTCATTCTGTACTTTCGGAGTACTGCGAACATCTCTGCTAAGTGATCCATGTGGTCCACTGCTTTCTTAGACTTTACTATCATTTCAACAACATAAACTTCCATTGTCTTGCAAATTTGTGGTTTAAACATGGCATTAACAACCCTTTGGTAAGTTGCCCCTGCATTCTTGAGTCCGAAAGGCATGACCTTGTAGCAGTAGAGTCCAACATCGGTGATGAAGCTTGTATCCTCTTGATCTGGCTCATGCATCATAATATGGTTATATCCGGAGTATGCATCCATAAAAGATAACAATTCATGCCCTACCGTCCAATCCACCAACTGATCGATCCTGGGCAGCGGGAAACAGTCTTTAGGGCAGGCTTTGTTCAAATATGAAAAGTGAATGCATACTCTCCACTTTCCGTTAGCCTTTTTCACCAGCACTGGATTTGATACCCAATTTGGATAAGTAGATTCTCTGATGAAACCGTTCTCCATGAGCCGATCCACTTCTTCTTTTAATGCTGCCGTTCTCTCAGGACCCTGGGTTCTTCTCTTCTGTTTCACAGGTGTAAACTTTGGATCAATGTTCAGAGTGTGTACTGCAATCTCTTGGGATATTCCACACATGTCAGCATGAGTCCAAGTGAATACATCCAAATTAGCCTTCAAAAATGAAATCAGAACATTCTGAACTGTTGTGTTGAGTTGTGAACCCACATTAAGCACTTTGTTTGGGTCCTTTGGGTCAACGGGCACCGGCACTGTTACCTCTACCGGTACTACCCTATTCTCCCCTGCACTGGCTTTCCTAGGATCCATCTCTCTTCGTGCGCCACTACATTCACCAGTGCAGGGTCCACCCTATAATTGCTACAAGGCTTGTTCTTTGGTGCGGACTGGAGTCGCCGCACCTTTTCCCATTTCTCTTTTCCTTGATTCTCGCAACTCTGCAAAGTAACATTCTCGCCCCGCATCTTGGTCTCCCTTAATCACACCAACTCCGTTATCTGTGGGGAATTTTATGGTCAGACAGCATGGGGCAAGAACAGCTTTAAACGCAGCAAGAGTCGGTCGGCCTAAAAAGGCATTGTAGGCAGAGAATTCTTCAATAATTATAAAGGTTTGCTTTCGAGCCACCTTCCTCAGTCCCTTTCCGAGTTCTACAAACAAATCTATGGTCCCAATCGGCTGTTTGGGTTCTCCAGCAAACCCAGCAATCTTAAGTGATGAAGCTTGAACGTCAGCCATTGGAATTTTCATTTGATCAAAGGTCTTCTTGAAGAGGATGTTGCATGAAGCTCGACAATCAACTAGAACTCTTCTCACAGTTGGCGGCCTGATACCAGCGGATATGACCAAAGGATCTATGGTCGGAGCCTCGATACCCAAGGAATCTCTGGCACTAAATACAATATCATCTGTGGAAGTCTTTTGTTGCTTTAAAGGCGCATCATTCTCTAAAACAAAAACATTCTCTTCAGCTGGTACATGCCTCAAGGCCCGGGCATACCTTTCCATCTCGCCCCAGCTTTTACCTACTGGGTGAGGTCCTCCAGTTATTATATTGATAACAGGTCTTTCCGATTCATGCTCTACGGCCTTCTCACTCGAGGCAGGACGGTGAGCGGGAACTTGTTGTCCTTGAGTTGATGAAGCTGGGGCATTTCTGTTCCTTTTCACATAATGCTGGAGTTTGTTTTCCTTAAAGAGTTGTTCAATTACCTCTTTCAACTGACGGCATTCGTTGGTGTCATGGCCGGGCTGGTTGTGGAACCGGCAGAACCTTCCACTTTTTTCCATCCTAATCCCAACTCTCATTTTAGGCGGTGTCGGATAATTGACATCATCCTTGGTCACAAAAAAGATGTTCTCAGGGGTATCGGTCAAGGGTGTGAAATTGAAAGGACGACCTTTCTTAGCATCTCCCTGTTTCTTTCCACCATCATTCCCCTTTTCTGAGTGTTAGGTTCTTTCTTGTTCGAAGCAGCACAATTGTCCCCGGCTTCCGCTGATACCACCTTAGCCGGTGTTTTGAGGCTCTCCAAGCGCATGAATTCATCCGCTTTCTTGTAGAATTTGTCAAGTGAGTTTAGTTCCTTCATTTTCAACCATTTTCCAAATTCACTCGATTTGTCAATCGCCCTCATCAAGTATGTTAGGACCATGCGTGGCTCAGCATTATCTACCTCGGCCAAAGCTATGTTAAATGACCTTATGGATTCTCCCGGATTTTGCTCTAGACTTGACAGTGACATTATATTTTTTGCTTTAGAAGTATATAATCAAAATTGCTCCTTGAATTTCCTGGTCAAATCGGAGAATTGATCAATGGACCTGACTGGCAGCTTTGTAAACCACAATAGAGCCACACCTTCGAGATATACCGGGAAATATCGACATTTAATTTCATCAGACGCCCTGGCACCAGTCATATGCCAGTCGTACTTATACAGAAACTCGTTAGGATCACTCGTCCCCTTGTAAGCCAGAATAGTAGGGGGAACGAATTTCCTTGGGAACTCTGCCTTCAAGATCTTTTCAGTAAATGGAGTTTTGCTTGGAGCAAAACCCCACTCTTTCTCATCTTCATCTCTTCGCATATTTTCCTTCATGATTTGACGAACCATACCCGAAAAATACTCTTCATCATTTAGAGGCTCTGGAGGGCACACATCAGCCACTCTCTCTGAATTCTGCCTTGACATTCATTCACGGAGGGTCGGCTGCGGCCCTGATCCTCCAGCTTGAGGAGGAGTCTTTTCTACAGGGTCTACGGCTCTTTGAGAAATGTTCCCTTCAACATCCTGAACTCCCACAGTAGGGTTCCCATCATTATAACCGGTTGATGATTTGCCCCTAGCAGATCATTCAACTTACTTAAGATCAGGGCATTCTGGGCATTTTGGGCTTCCAACTGCGCATTCTGAGCATTCAATTGTTGATTCGGCCCCAAAACTACGGCGTCCAATTCTGCTCGCGTAACTCCAACAGTTGGAGCTGCTTGACTTGAAGGAGGAGAGGTAGCAGTATTCTCTTCGACATTATCGGATCTTACAGAACTTCATTTTCTCCCAGGAGCCATTATTTCCAGTAAACTTCTGGTTTTAAAAGAAATCCTATCAGCAGACCTTTGCGGAGCAATGGTGGAAGTTTCCTGAGTTGGGTTCTCAGTGAAAGCACCAAAAATTTTAACGTAAAAATCAGACGCTAACACCCCGGTGTAGATTGAAATTGAGCGAAAGCACCACCCGTGAACACGGGAACTAAAAACAAGTATAAAAGTCACAGAGAAAGCAGAAAACACAACAGCTTTTATATTGGTTCGGCTTAGGGTAAGCCTACGTCCACTTTAACTCTCTTTATTACTGAATTGATTACAACTTTTACAACAATCTTCAATTACAATTCTGATGAGACAAACAACTAGAACTTTGACGTAGAAGAATTTTTTGAATTCATGTAGATTGCGTTAGATTTCCTCTCGAAGTTAGTTGAGATGCCTTTCATACGTGAAGTGTCGAGTGAGTCGAGAATTCAGCAGAGTATCGACTCTTAAAGAGATCGGCCCAAAAGTCCCCTTCATGCTTGAGGTGGGTGGGTATTTATAGGGAAATTTTCCTCTTGGGTCGTAAGTCGTCATTGACTTATGGTAGGTCGTGGCCGACTTATCTGGCCCAGCCCCATGGTCTCACAAAACTTCATTTGTACAAGTCCTAAGTCGCCCACGAGTCAACATCTAAGTCGCAAATGAGTCAACTGCTCCTCTTGATGCGGCATTGAACCTTCACCCAGTAGCTTTAGGTCGTGGACGACTCAAGCTAGGTCGTGAGTCGTGTACGAGTTAACTGATAAGCTTGTTCCCTTCATATAATAACCCAAGTCCTGAATCGTGTACGAGTTAAGAGGTCACTGTGTTAAGTAAGGAGCAGCGCCTCATTTGCTTAAGTCGCTCACGACACATGCTAGGTCGTAAGTCGTAGATAGCTTTAAGTCGTTAACTCATTTCCTTCTTAAGTCGTGTTCTCTCTTGAACCATTAAGTCATCCTGTCCTTGAGTCGTGGGCTTCCTTAAGTCATAGAAACCTTAAGTCGTGGATGCCTTAGGTCGTGAAGCATCCCTTCTCTTTTAAACCGTTAAGTCACAGATTTCTTTATGTCGTAAGTCACCATGTCCTTCAACTCACTAAACCGTTAGGTCGTCCATAACTTGAGTCGTAGACCGTCCACTTCCTTATGTCGTTGACTCCTTTAAGTCGGCCAATCCTTGACTTGTTAAATCACGTAATTTGTTTGAGTCGTGCAGTTTTTGAGTCGTAGGAAATTAAGGGTTAACAATCTGCTTTGAAAACGTATTTGGCTTTCAGGAAATATACTTCTCTTCCACACTTTTAAAAATAAACCACTATTTATTTTTAAAATATCTACCCATTCCTTTATAAATTCCCATCGTAAATTTATACTTCCAAATATTCACTCATATCTTATTTCACTTTATAAAATCAGTTTATAAATTCAATAGTCTCACCCCCCTTTAAACTTCCAATTCCAAGCACTTAATCAATTTTCAAATTAATTTCCAAAATATACTCCATTTTAAAACAAATTTTTTTACTTTCTCAATTTATTTGAAAATACATTAATTTCAGATTTAACTTCCTTATAATGATTTAAAATATTATTTTAATTGAAAATACCAATTTTCATATTATTTCCCAAATTCTTCTTTATTTCTTCTTAAACCATTTTAAATTCTGAATTTTAAAAAATAAATCTTTCATTCCTTAATTAATATCATCTAAGTTTTTTTTTTAAATCCACTTATTTAGATTTATTCAAAAATCTATTTTCCATACTTGGAATTTATTCATTAGAATTTTAAAAACCAACTTTTATTCCTTTCCAATACATTTATCCAAACCTCTACATTTGTTTACGTAAGAATTTTCTTTTTTATTTCCCTTCGAAAATCAAAGTTATATATTTGATAACTTATTATTTCCAAATACATTCAATCAAACATAGCATTCAATATTTTCAATCACCAATATAATCTATCTCAGATTATAAAATAAATCATGTCATAGAATATTAAACAAATCTAAATATTTTGCGGAATACAGTTAGATCCCTCCAATCTATTTCCCTGCATCTACAGATGTTAGCACAATATAAAATACCAATTCCACTTCGAGGTGGAATATCATGGTATGTGGGGTTACATTATCTCATCCGCTATTATGCAACACATAGGGTCTCATCCGCTATATAATGCGGGAAATCAGTCACTCCGATATATATATACACGCTATATAATATACTACATCCAATCAATTCAATCATTCAACCAAATATTTAAATTTAACTATTTAAATTTAAATAAAAATCCAGATGAGTGAGATTTACTCACCTTTGACTTTGTATGCAACCCATTTTCAATCCGGCTTGCTTCTTTTCAGATTTTGACCTTGTATAAACATTAGATTATACGATTTTATTAACATCTGAACTAATCGAATGATCATTTAGTATTTAAACAACTTCAATTAACTAATTATTTAATTTGAACTAATTTCCTTTTCAATAAATTACTTTTAAGTGACTAAATAATTAAATAAGTTTATTACCCAAATTAATCACCTTAAACACACATTTTTTTAAAAAAAATTGGAAAATCCAAATGTGTGCATGGATATTTATTTTTCAATGAAACTACATATATATATATATATATATATATATATAAAAATATATATTTAAAATATTGTCTATATAGAAAATCTAAACTTTCAAACACTTCAAAATTCTTATTTTATTTTCAAACTCTTATATATACAAATTTACTGTTTTTCCTATATATATGTGTGTGTGCGTGTGTGTGCGCGCGTGTGTTTGTGTGTTCAAATTAACCATTAAGTTTAAAGTTTGAACATAAATATTTTCTTAACCTATGTAGATATCATATTAAATTCAAAAAACACTACTTAATGTTACAACCTGCATACTTATCGATGATATATTAAAATATTTTGTTTAAATATTTTATCGTTATTCGGATATTGGTCCGAAAAGCTACTTTTTGCAAACGGTCAAATTAGGACCCGAGACCACTTCCATTGAGTTCGAAATGCCGTTTACAATCTTTTTAAGTATAAACTTTGCTATGTTTGGGGTTAGTGGAATTTCACTAACTTTCCCCACTTTGGACTTTGGGTTGGTTTAGCCTATTAAACCTAATTTCCAACCCCTTCTCCTCATCTCTTCATAAATTCCTACCTAACTCTAGTTTTAGCATTAATGGTGAGTGGAAAGGGAAATTAAAATTCCAAGCCCAAGTTCATTAGCAAATTAAACATCCAACTCCAAAATCAAAGTGAAGACATTGGATTCAAGCTTCTTATGTTGAGATTGAAGTGGATTGATTCTTGCTTTTCTTTGGTCTTCATTTTCATTGATTTTTGGTGCAAAGGTGAGATTTTATCTCACGTTCTTGCCTATATCTATCATGGATGTTTGGGAATGATTTCCTATCACTTTAGCATGTACATTTGCATTTGGTTTGGATTGGATTGACGAAAAACTCCAATTTTTAGCATTTTTGGAAATTTTCTACACTTAGGTCGCACTGGCACAAATGGTTGTTCGGAGCTAGGTCGCTAGGTCGTAGGTCGTGTGTCGCTAGGTCGTAGGTCGTGTGTCGTTAGGTTGTTGGTCGTGTGCCGCTAGGTCGTAGGTCGTGGGCCGCTAGGTCGTAGGTCGCATTCCCTGTTCTTTATTTGGTTTCTTGGTGGCTTCCCTGTAAGGTCGCATGACCTTCACCTTGTTAGGTCGCATGACCTTATAAACCGTTAGGTCGCTTGACATATACACCCTAGGTCGTTAGACCTTATTTCCCGTCTAGGTCACAGGACCTTTATCCCTTAGGTCGTGATGCCTTAATTCCTTTAGGTCGTTACGGACTTAACTCGCTCGACCTAGTTAGGTCGTTAGGTCGCGTGGCACATTAGGTCGTTAGGTCGCGACAGTCGTTCAACTTTGGCCTTTGCAACTTTAGGCCCTTCAACAACTAGGTCGCGTGCCTCTTTGGGTCGTTCCCACGTTAGGTCGTGAGCCCATTAGGTCGCATGACCATTTAAGTCGCTTGCCTCTGTTAGGTTGCTCGCTTCTGCTAACTCGCGAACTCCTCTAGGTCGCAACCACTAGGTCGCTTGACCCCTTAGACCCCTAGGTCGCTCGATCCTATCCTCCCATAGGTCTTCACTAGGTCGTACCATTTTGGACGGGGCGCTACCCCGCACCATCCAGGGGCACTTCCCCCTGGACACCCGCGACCTGACCGTAGCGTGTGTGTTTCCCCATAGCGGGGCGCTGCCCTCTGGACCCCCGCGACCTGACCCTAGGTCGAACCCCGTAGCGGGGGTGTTGCCACCGCACCCCACCTTGGGGGATTGCCACCCCCTTGGACCACCCCTCCATAGGGGATCTTATTTGAAAAACATTCAACAAAACTTGTTTTGTTGAGATGCTGAGTTGACCATTCTTCGAGACAAACTATCTTGGGCTTCTCGGCCGATTTTATGGTATCACGACCTTGCTAAAAAGGCGGGATAACAACTTTAGAAATATGAAGGTTTCAATACTAGTAGTAAATATCAAAACTCTTTCAACAAAATGATTTCAACTCTATTTTCAATAACAAAGCTCTTTTCTTAAACCGTTTTCCAATCTACTAGTATATACAAACCTTTACCTCACTCGGATGAGAAATCTAATTAAACGGCTTGGTAAAACAAGTGGTATCAAAAGCTTGCATTCACTTCGTCGATTAATTCTTGGAATTGTTCGATCGAACCTCTTGTGATAATTTTCTAGTGAACATTTACAGTTTGTTCGTAAATATTTAAGTTAAGCAAGTGGGTATGGGACACGAAGATAAACTTTTATATTTACTAGCTTAGTGTAATTGACACTTCTCATTGATCATGACGATCGTTTTGCGATTTAGACGGGCATTTATGCGATGTCTCTTTGTTTGCAAGGTTAGACTAGACCTCATGGGTGTTATTCCGACTCACACATATCTCTTTGTCCGCAAGGTTAGTCGAGACACCATTTGTGTGATTCCACTCACACATACCTTTTTATTGCGAGGTTAGGCTAGACACCATTTGTGTGATTCCACTCACACATACCTTTTTGTTACGAGGTTATGCTGGACACCATTTGTGTGATTCCACTCACACATACCATTTTACTTTTTGGTTAGCCTAGACCTCATCTGGGTGATTCCGACTCACCCATATGGGGTAGCTCCCCATAGTCTTCGGACCGTCATGTGATAGGCCTCTTTCCCTTTTTCTATGATTTCTGGATTTCTTGTGTCAATTTTTGGAATTTATGTCATTGACTTGTTATGAGTACAAGTTTAGGGTATGATGCCCTCTTTGGATCTTCGAGAAGATTCTTGTGATATTGATTTATCTCTTATTGATTGATCTTCGGTTGATCATCATTTGCATGCTTATAGTAGTATGTCAGTATGGATATTTTATGTTTATGCCATATCTTTTATTTTATACCATGTCATCTGATATTTATAGCTAGACTGATCCGTTTATTATTTTCTTAAATAATACTCGGGTCAGACCGAGATGTTACAGGTGCTTCTGCTTGACTTCTTCCTGGGATTTGCTACGCTGACTTTTGGCTCACTATTTAGATTAGCAATTTTTGTTGTATACACTTGAGATATAGACTCATAGTTGTATTCTTTTGTATAGCACGTGTTGCTATTCTTTTGTATTATCGTGGAACTTTTTGACCACTACTCTGATGTACACTTTCATGTGTTAGTTACATATTCATATCTTCTTCCGCCATTGTGATATGGATGTCTGTGACTTATTTGTGTTATGCTTATTTCTATGTTTGTTTCCAAAGATTATTTATAGCCACCATGTGATAAGCAATCACATGGATGGTCGCTCCTCAACAGCCTTATTCTCCGTGCTAGTTGACAGCACTACACCATTGTGTTCTTGGCTAGCGTGGGTATAGAGGTGGGGAGTCACAGCTTGGTATCAGAGCCAAACTTCGGAACAATGTAGAATAACTTAATAAGGATCATCGTCCTAAGTCCACCTTAGGAGTTATGTCTTAGGATTATTTCGAGTCGTCGTACCGATACATCCTATATCCTTTATGATTCCTTGTTTTATCTAGCAAGATTGCTTGATATTCATTAGTGAATAATCTTCTTCTTTCTCTTCTATCTTTCTTAAGGAAGAGAAATGGTTAGGCCTGGTCGTCCTAGAGCTGGACCATCTAGTGCTCCACCCCAGGATGGAGTTTTTATGACTACCCAGCAGACCTTGTCATGAATGCTCAAGCAGCTGGTTCTAATGCGGAACCTACTCACCCTAAATCTGGGTTTGCACGTTTGTGCCATGATTACACCAACCTGGGTGGGAAGCCATTTAAAGGTTTTGAAATTATCATCGAGGTCCAGGCTTGGTTGAGGACCTGCGATCGAATCTTCATTCGCATGAATCTCGTTGATCTTCACCATGTTCAGGTGGCTTCCAGTATGCTCCATGTTAACTCCATCTCGGCCATGACTCACCGATCTAGCACATCAAACAGTTAGCGACCCAGCATTCTGCCGACCTAAGGCACGAAGGGTTGCCGACCTAGTATCTTAGCATGGAAGACCGACCTAACTGCATAAGGCTTAAGAGGGAGACCGACCTAAGGGTCTTGAGAAGCATGCCGACTTAAGGCCTTAAAGAAAGTTTCGACCTAACGTCTTGAAATGATGCCGACTTAAGGTTCAAGAGAAATCTACGACCTAAAAAAGCTAAAAAACAGGACGACCTAGTGAATCAAGACAAAAAAGAGTGGAAGCAACTGCATTTAAGTCGTGACCGACCTACGACCTAGTATAAGTCGTTCACGACCTAAAACTACAGAGCTCAAAATAGATGCTGCCTCATTTTAAACCGTGAACCTCTTAACTCGCGAACGAGTCAAGACTTGTATCCAGATGAACAAAGAAAGACTCAGTGCCGCTTCACTCATGCCGCTGCCTGCTAACTCTTGGCCCTTAGGTCGTGCGCGACCTACAACTTTCACTAAGTCGGTCACGACTTATAACTTGGGCAATAATTCCAGACCATAATTCTCTATAAATACCGACCTACCTCAAACATGAAGGGGACTTTTGGTCAATCATTTCAAGCGTCAATACTCTGCTGAATTCACGACCCATTCAACACTTCAAGTACTCCAAACACCAAGGACTCTACGACGATCTTCAAGAGAAAATCTACATCATTCGACATGAATTCAGAAGATTATTCTCCATCAAAGTTTGATCTACTGGTTTAAAGTGTGTAGTAATTGAAGATTATTGTAAAGTTGTAATCAAATTCAGTAATAAAGGGAGTTAAAGTGGACGTAGGCTTCGCATAAGCCGAACCACTATAAAAACTATTGTCTTTTCTGCTTTTTTCTGTGATTTCTCTACTTGTTCATTAGTTCCCGTGTTCACGGGTGGTGCTTTCGCTCAACTTCATTTTACACCGGGGTGTTAGCGTCTGATTTTTACGTTAACATTTTTGGTGCTTTCACTGAGAACCCAACTCAGGAAACTTCCACTATTGCTCCGCAAAGAATTGTTGAAAGAATTTCTTTTAAAACCAGAAGTTTGTTGGAAATAATGGCTCCTAGAAGAAAACGAAGTTCTGTATGATCCGATAAAGATCAAGAGAACACCGCTACCTCTCCTCCTTCAAGTCAGGCAGCTCCAACTGTTGGAGTTACACGGGCAGAACTGGACGCCGTAGTTTTGGGATTGAATCAGCAATTGAATGCTCAGAATGCGCAGTTGGAAGCCCAGAATGCCTAGAATGCCCTGATCTTGAGTAAGCTGAATGATCTACTTGGGGCAAATCGTCAACCAGCTAATAACGATGGGAACCCTACTGCGGGAGTTCAGAATGTTGAAGGAAACATTTCTCAAAGAGCCGCAGACCATGCAGAAAGAACTCCTCTTCAAGCTGGAGGATCAGGGCCAAAGCCGACCCTCCGTGAACAGTTGTCAAGGCAGTATTCAGAAAGAGTGGCTGATGTGTGCCCTCCAGAGCCTCTAAATGACGAAGAGTATTTTTCGGGTATGGTTCGTCAAATCATGAAAGAAAGTATGCGAAGAGATGAAGACGAGAAAGAGTGGGTTTTGCTCCAAGCAAAACTCCATTTACTGAAAAGATCTTGAAGGCGGAGTTCACAAGGAAATTCGTTCCTCCTACTATCCCGGCTTACAAGGGACGAGTGATCCTAACGAGTTTCTGTATAAGTAGGACTTGCATATGACTGGTGCAAGGGCGTCGGATGAAACTAAGTGCCGATACTTCCCGGTTTATCTAGAAGGTGTAGCTCTATTATGGTTTACAAAGCTACCTGTCAGGTCCATCGATCAATTCTCCGATTTGACCAGGAAATTCAAGGAGCAATTTCGATTGTATGCTTCTAAAGCAAAGGACATAATGTCACTGTCAAGTCTAGATCAAAATCCGGGAGAGTCTATCAGGTCGTTCTTGAATCGCTTTAACATAGCATTGGCTGAGGTGGATAATGCTGAGCCACGCATGGTCTTGACATACTTGATGAGGGCAATTGACAAGTCAAGCGAATTTGGAAAATGGTTAAAAATGAAGGAACCAAACTCACTTGACAAATTCTACAAGAAAGCAGATGAGTTCATGCGCTTGGAAAGCCTTCAAACACCGGCTAAAGTGGTAACAGCAGAAGCCGGGAACAATGTTGCTCCTCCGAACAAGAAAGAACCTAACATTCAGAAAAGGGGAAATGATGGGGGAAAGAAACAAGGAGACTCTAAGAGAGGTCGTTCTTTCAATTTCACACCCTTGACCGATACCCCTGAAAACATCTACTTCGCGACCAAAGATGATATCAATTATCCAGCGCCACCTAAAATGAGAGTTGCGATTAAGATGGAAAAAAGTGGAAGATTTTGTCGGTTCCACAAACAACCCGGCCATGACACCAATGAATGCCGTCAGTTGAAAGAGGTAATTGAACAGCTCTTGAAGGAAAACAAACTCCAGCGGTATGTGAAAAGGAACAGAAATGCCCCAACTTCGTCAACTCAAGGACAACAAGTTCCCGCACACCGTCCTACCTCAATTGAGAAGGCCGTGGAACATGAATCAGAAAGGCCTGTCATCAATATAATAACTGGAGGACCTCACCCAGCAGGCAAAAGCTGGGGCGAGATGGAAAGGTATGCCCGGGCCTTGAGACATGTACCAGCTGAAGAGAATGTTTTTGTCTTAGAGAATGATGCGCCTTTAAAGCAACAAAAGACTTCCATAGATGATATTGTGTTCAGTGCCAGGGATTCTTTGGGTATCGAAGCTCCGACCATAGATACTTTGGTCATATCCGCTGGTATTGGGCCGGCAACTGTGAGAATAGTTCTAGTCAATTGTGGAGCCTCACGCAACATCCTCTTCAAGAAGACCTTTGATCAAATGAAAATTCCAATGGCTGACGTTCAAGCTTCATCACTTAAGATTGCTGGGTTTGCTGGAGAACCCAAACAGCCAATTGGGACCATAGATTAGTTTGTAGAACTCGAAAAGGGACCGAGGAAGGTGGCTCGAAAGAAAACCTTTATAATTGTTGAAGAATTCTCTGCCTACAACGCCTTTTTGGGCCGACCAACTCTTGCTGCATTCAAAGCTGTTCTTGCTCCATGGTGCTTGACTCTAAAATTCCCCACAGATAACGGAGTTGGTGTGGTTAAGGGAGACCAAGATGCGGGGCGAGAATGTTATTTTGCAGAATTGCGAGAATCCAGGAAGAGAGAGATGGGAAAAGGTGCGACGGCTCCAGTCCGCATCAAAGAACAAACCTTGTAGCAATTACAGGGTGGTCCCTGCACTGGTGAATGTAGTGGGGCACGAAGAGAGATGGATCCAAGGAAAGCCAGTGTAGGGGCGAATAGAGTGGTACCAGTAGAGGTAACAGTACTGGTGCCCGTAGACCCAAAGGACCCAAACAAAGTGCTTAATGTGGGTTCACAACTCAATCTGACAATTCAGAATGTTTTGATTTCATTTTTGAAGGCTAGTTTGGATGTATTCGCTTGGACTCATGCGGACATGTGCGGAATATCCCCAGAGATTGCAGTGCATACCCTGAACATTGATCCAAAATTTACACCTGTGAAACAGAAGAGAAGGACTCAGGGTCCTGAGAGAACGGCAGCGTTAAAAGAAGAAGTGGATCGACTCATGGAGAACGGGTTCATTAGAGAATCTACTTATCCAAATTGGGTCTCAAATCCAGTGCTAGTTAAGAAAGCCAACGGAAAGTGGAGAGTGTGCATTGATTTTTCGGATTTGAACAAAGCCTGCCCCAAAGACTGTTTCCCGCTGCCCAGGATCGATCAGTTAGTGGATGGGACAACAGGACATGAATTGTTATCTTTCATGGATGCATACTCCGGATATAACCAGATTATGATGCATGAGCCGGATCAAGAGGATACAAGCTTCATCACAGATGTTGGACTCTACTGCTACAAGGTCATGCCTTTCGGACTGAAGAATGCAGGGGCAACTTACCAGAGGCTTGTTAATGCCATGTTTAAACCACAGATTGGAAAGACAATGGAAGTCTATGTTGATGATATTCTAGTAAAGTCTAAGAAAGCAGTGGACCACATGGATCATTTGGCAGAGATGTTTGCAGTACTCCGAAAGTATAGAATGAAGCTTAATCCCCTGAAATGTTCATTTGGAGTGGAGTCAGGAAAGTTTTTGGGTTTCATTGTGAGCGCTAGGGGCATTGAAGCCAATCCAGCTCAAATCACAGCCCTGAGAGAGGTCAAGGCTCCTAAAATGAAGAAGGAATTGCAAAGTCTCAATGGAAAGGTTGCTGCTTTGAGTAGGTTCATTTCCAAAGCTACCGACAAATGCATTCCATTCTTTGATGCTCTGAAGAAAGGAAAGAAAAACTTTGAGTGGACTCCTGAATGTCAGAAGGCATTTGATGAGTTGATTCGTCATATGGAAGTACCTCCGATACTTTCAAAGCCTGACAGTGGTGAAGATCTCTTCATACATTTGGCAATTTCGTTTCATGCTCTCAGTGCAGTGTTGGTACGGGAAGATGCAAGGATTCAACGCCCAGTCTATTATATCAGCAAAAGGTTCATTGGGGCAGAGATGAACTATTCAAGATTAGAAAAGCTCGCCTATTGTTTGTTGATCGCATCAAGAAAATTGAGGCCTTATTTCCAAGCTCATCCCATCAAAGTCCTCACTGATCAGCCTCTAAAGCAAGTCCTATTCCGTCCCGAGACTTCGGGCCGCCTTTTGAAATGGAATATCGAACTCAGCCAGTATGACATCACTTATCATCCCCGGAAAGCAATGAATGGACAAGCTTTAGCAGATTTCATCGCAGAATGTACGGATAAGGGTGATGGTGAGGAAGAAGTCATTGATAGCATCCCAATCCAATGGAAATTGTATGTCGATGGCGCAAGGAATGATTACTGTTCCGGAGCAGGGGTTGTCCTTGAAACCCCAGAAGGTCGATCACTATGTTATGCACTGAGACTAGAATTCCCTGCGACAAATAATGAAGCTGAATGCGAAGCTCTCATTGCTGGTTTAAGGATCGCTAAAGAACTAAACATCAAGGCATTGCATATCTTCAGTGATTCTCAACTCATTGTTTGTCAAGTCAAGAAGGAATTTCAAGCTGAAGGAGGAAATTTACCAGCCTATTTGTCAAAGGCCTGGGAGCTCCTTCAAGATTTTGACTGTTATTCAATAAACCATATTCCCGGAGAAGAAAATATGAAGGCGGATTCTCTCGCAAAGTATTCGAGTACTGGTGAAGCTCAACTGTTGGGGTTAGTTCCCGTTGAAGTCTTGTCAGCTCCAAGCACGGATGAAATGGATGTTGATTGGATTTTGAACATATCCCAAGAGCAAGGATCATGGATGACTCCGATACTTGAATATCTACTCAATGGTACTCTGCCATAAAATTCAAAAGAGAGACAAAAGCCGATGAGGAAAGCCTCCAGATATGTAGTTCAAAATGGTCGTTTGTACGGACGAGGATTTTCAATGCCATTACTCCGGTGTGTGACAAAGGAAGAAGCTAAGACGATTCTAACTGAAGTACGCGGAGGGGAATGTGGGGATCATACAGTTGGTCAAACTTTAGCAAAGAAAATCCTCCGTTATGGATACTTTTGGCAAAAAATTAATCAGGATGCTGTTGACTATTCCCGAAAGTGTGATAAATGCCAGAGATTCGCTAAAATTCCTAGAGCACCTTCCACTGAGCTAACACAAATGGTCAGTCCATGGCCGTTTGCCATCTGGGGAATAGATCTCATTGGGCCTTTGCCAACTGCCAAATCAGGGATTAAATATGTTATCGTTGCTGTTGATTATTTTACAAAATGGGCTGAGGCCGAACCCTTGGCCACTATTTCCTCTAAGAAAATGATAAGTTTTGTGACTAAGAATATCATTTGTAGGTACGGTGTGCCTCAGTAGATAATCACAGACAATGGTACTCAGTTTGAAAGTGAGAAGTTCCAAGATTTTTGCAAACGATTCAAGATCCGAAAGAGCTTCTCAGCGGTGGCTCATCCGCAGGCAAACGGCCAAGTGGAAGTAGTAAACAAAATCATCAAATCAACCATAAAAAAGCAGCTGTAAAAAGCAAAAGGTGGTTGGGTCGACAAGTTACCGCTTGCACTATGGGCATACAGAACCACCCACAAAACTTCGACTGGGCATACTCCATTTTCATTGGCATATGGATCAGAAGCAATGATTCCGATGGAAACTGAAGTCCCATCACACAGAAGGATCCATTTTGACCAAAGTGAGAACGAAAAATTGCAACTGGAAGCACTTGACCTTCTTGATGAAAGAAGAGAAGAGGCAAGGCTTAGAATTGCAGCTCACCAGCAAAGAATAGCCAGGCACTTCAATTCCAAAGTTTGTCAGCGCAACTTTGAAGTCGGGGACCTAGTTCTGAAAAGAATCATGACAGCTACAGGTGTGTTTGGGCCAAATTGGGAAGGGCCATATGTTATAGGCACGAAGCTTCTTGACGACACATTCAAACTCACAACTGTCGAAGGAGAACCAATCCCAACAGCTTGGAACAGCAATCATTTGCGTCCTTATTTTACTTGAAAGCTTTGCTGAAATGTTGTAAAAGAATTGCAAATTTATGATTCTTGTATTGAAAACAATTGTAAAGCAAGTAAATAATGAAAAGCCATAAAGTGGATGTAGGCCCAGTTTTTGGCCGAACCACTATAAATCTTGTGTTCTTTACTATTATAAACTGCTTTGTTTTATTTCGACATATAAAATACATTAATTGTGTCATTAAAATGTCGATATAATAATGCAGGTCATAAAAGCAAAGCTTACCCATCACAAGACCAAGCAATCCCCGACATCACTCAGCAAACAAACACTAAACCATTCAAAATTTCCATACTTAAATCCTACAAAAGAAGTGCTTCAAACAAAAGTTGGCAATGTGGATGGAAGTGGACCATTTCAAACTAACTGTAAATGTTTGAACAAACAAACAGCCAGTTAAATAAACTGTGTCTACCACCACCAACTCACTCAACTATGAAGTATATTTCTTTGGATAAGGGAAATTATTGGCAACTAGAAAGTGAAAACACTTGCAAAAGACAACGGGGGTCGCCGACGTGAATCGATGGCAAAGAAACATGGGCGAGCAAGCATCAATAAGCAAAATCCCTACTCAGAGGCACACATTTCACCGAGATTGAAATAAAACTTCCAGGTGTTGAAACGTGAAAAGCCCTCTTCGGAGGCCCATTTCACCACAGTTGAAATGCTAAAAGACCTCGAGCGGGCCAACCAGAAAAAGAGAGATCTTTCTCGATACAAAGTTGCGGAATGATCGGTCGATACACTCCCGTGAATCCGTCCAACCGAGAGAAAGAAACTCCAAACTTCCAGGAAGTAACCCAGCTCAGAGGCACACATTTCATCATCGGTCGATACACTCCCGTAAAATGAAATGTGAAAAGCCCTCTTCGGAGGCCCGCTTCCCAGCGAACAGGGAAAAATAAAAGCCTCTCCCAAGGGGCAGAAACCAAAAAGACCTCTTCCTAGAGGCACAACAAAACAAAAAGACCTCTTCCCAGAGGCAGAAACAAAAAGACCTCTTCCCAAAGGCAGAAATGAAAAGACCTCCGCCCAGAGGCACAATCGAACAGAAAGACCTCTTTAGAGGCACACGTTTCACCGAGATTGAAATAAAACTTCCAGGTGTTGAAACGTGAAAAAGCCCTCCTCAGAGGTGCAACTTTTCAAAGAAGCAAAAATCAAAAAGCCCTTTACTGTGGCGTAAAAAAAAAAGCCATCTTCAAAGGCACACTTTAACTATTAAAGGAAGAATGATCCACCTATTCTGGAAAATACTCTTCCTCAAAAGACGTTAAAGTACCCTTTGGATGCCCGCTTTACCACAGAGAAGAATTCACTTGGTAAAATGTGTATATGCACAAAAGAAAAAGTGATATCTTTAAAGGATGAAGCGTAAAAACTTATACGGAAGGAGTTGTGCTTTATTTTTAACAAGATAATATTCCTCCAAGTATGGAATAGTTATTCTCCAGAAAATAAAAGTACAAGTCCCCTCAAAATATAAAATGTTGCAACGAGCTTATGATATAGGGGCAACATGGTATAACTACATCGGTAAAATTACGCTCGAACAATATACCATAAGCTCACTGCAATATCGTGTAAAGAAACTTGTACAAAAATGAACAATAAATGCATTCTCAGATGCAGACAGAAGTTTGTACAAAGAAAAAGAATCATTTTATTCAACACTGTTAAAATTTGTACAGGCACAGGTTTCAAAGTAAAAAGTAAAAGAAAAGCGGGGGCCGGTACCCGCACAATCTCCGGTCATTACATGCAAAAAGCAAAAACCAATATGAAAGCCACAGAACCAGAGCCATCATTTCTTCTTCCGTCCACCTTTTGAGCTCGCACCTGGCTGGATAACCAACTTCTTAGGCCAGCTTGTAAGAGTAGGGGATGAAGGAGAAAGGGGCTCAGTCGGACATTCTTTCGTTTTTTCTTCGCCAGTTGAAAATCCCTTCTTCTTCTTGGAGACTCCCTGCTTTCCTCTCTTCTTGGAGGAAGACCCACTCCCTGGAGAATGAAGTTTAGCTAATGGTTCATCATCGGAACCAGTTGCTTCTGGAGTCTTCTCACTCCCTTCAGTTTCTTCTCCCTTGTGTTCTTGTGAAGCAATGGGATCGTCCAAGTCTTGGAGAGCTTCTATGTGCTCCTCTTGTGATCCTGGTTGCGAGGCAGAAGGAGGAGTCACCTGAATAAATGGAGGAGAAATAATTGGAGGAGGGGAAGTTTGAACAATGCTCGACGTTTTCTCTACAGAAGGAAAAATGTTCAAGTTAGTAAAAAGAGGAGATATAGGTTCGCTGAGGTTCAAGAAGTAGTCAAGAAGCTCATCAAGCTCGTAAGAAACAGATGAGCAGTCTACTTGGGCAAGATTAACAGTAGAGTTACCTACAAAGGTCGGTTTCCTGATATCAACCTCGTAAGCCAGTGCCTCGGCACTCTCGTCGCCTTCATCTCCACCTTGTATGCTTGTGATCTCGGTGGTAACTTTAGTAGGAGATGGAGAATGAGAACTGGAACCGATAATGTCAATTTCGGCCGAAGGAGAAGGCCGAATTGGAGCAGTTGAAATAGTTTTTCCCGAATGTTCTCCTACCGCCGTTTCGGCCCTTAATTTTGCAAGCTGTTCTCTCCCCCTGGCGAGAGCGGCGCGAGCATCATCATCAAGTTAATGCTCCTCAAGAGCCGATTCGGCCTAGCCAGTGCCTTTGCCGCCAAGCATATCAAGTGCAGCCTCCCAAACTTCAGCCAGAGTAATTTCATACTTAGGGCCTAGAAAGGCGAGGCTACCGCGCCCCAAGACGCTATGCTGGTAGAAGTCAAATAATGTTGAGCTGATATTGGTCTTCGTTGCCTCATGATATTCTTCGGCTGCAATTTTGCCGGCAACGGCCTCATCACGCTCTCTTTCAGCTTTGGAAAGTTGAAGCTTAAGCATTTGAATTTCCGCATCCTGGGAGCTGACTTTCTCCTGTACACCTGTAACCTCGGCACGATACATTCCTGCTGCTTTCTGCTCAGCTTCAACTTGTGCCTCGGCATGTTGCTGAGCTGCGTGAGCATCGCGAACTTGCTTCTGAAATACTTCTTCTTTTTAAGTATATGTGGTAGAAGAAGTAGCAAGCTCTTGTTTAAGTTCCTCAACTTTCGCTTCAAGCTCTTCATTGTAAGTAGCGATGCTCCTCATTTCAGTATCATGTTGCTCAAGAACCTTCTGCCATTCGGCTTTATCATTCTCCATAGTAAGCATGGCCTCTATATTTGCACGGTTGACCCTTTGGAGCTCGTCAACAAGCTTTTGCCAGTTCGACATCCTTTCAATATCAAGCCTGACGGCATAAGGATTTCGCAGCATGGCAGGCTTGTCAATAGGGATCAGATCAAGGTCGAACCGCACTCCCTTCAGGCACCACTGTGGAAACCGGCTTTGCAAAGTGGCTGGGACCGGTCCAACTTGAAATTTAGGCATGCTGATTATTGTTTGAATGTCTGTTTTCCCAAGAGCGGGAGAGCCGGAAGGAATGTCTAGCGAGGCGGGGGCAGTAACCTTTTCAGGAGTTGTAGAGGTATGCTTCTCACCATGTCGGGCTCGCTTGCTTGAGTTCTCAACCATATGACTTTTTCCTTGGTTATCATGGGATTTTCTCTTCTGGGAATCGTCGCCTCTCTGCGAAGAATCGTGCCACTCCTCCCTCTCTCTTCTTTCATAATGCTCCTCTTGAGCCCTCTTCTCTTGAGCCTTTCGGGCGGCTCTTTCTTCATCGGATTCTCTGTAAGAGGGGAGGTAGCGCCTATAATCATATTGGCTACGCCTCCCGTAGCGCTGGAAGTCATCATAGTAGGATCCGCTGCGTCCCATCGGAGGATCTGAAATAAAAAGAGATAAGTTTTAGAATTCTTCAAAGTACAAAGAGCCAGAAGCATAAAAGTGCCGAAAGATTCTAAGTGTGTGTAATGTGCAAACTGTGCGCATCAAACTACGAACCACTCTTTAATTGTGGAGTAGTTGTGGGTGTAGAAGTTAGCATCAACTCTTGAGTTGACGGAGTCTGTTGCAGAATAGAAGTCGCCTCGACTACCGAAGAAGAAACCCCAGTAGTGATAGGATCATCTTTAAAGATCTCTTGTGAGGTGGCAAAGATGTCGCACGGTCCTTTGAAAGTGTCGTCCCTGCTCTGCTTGACAGGGATGGTTTTCTCAGCTTCTTCGTCACCCGACTTCTTTGGATGCGGAGGAGGTTCCCGAGGCTCTTCTTCTTCGGTAACCGGGGGAAGTTTGCCAGATGACCCCGCGACATCAACAGAAGTGGAGCACTTCACTAGAGAAGCCTCAGAAGCAGGCTCTTTTGGTATGGATGTGTCAGTAGAAACTGGGGCATCCGACGCTCTAGCCGGAGAGTCGGGGACCTCATGGGGGTGTGTAGAGCGAGAGGTATGCAAAAGCCCGTATTGATGCAAAAATTCATCCCTCAACAAGAATTTTACACTTCACTCTTCCGCGGCCATGGCACACAGTCTCTCAAAAACTTGCTTATGGATTGGGTCTCTAGAAGGGAGAGGAAGTGCTGAAAAGAGCAAAGAATGAGATTAGCAATTGATAATTCGGATCTCAGAAAAGTTTGGAAATTGAGAAAATAGAAAAAGGTAATCTTACTTCCTACTCTCCAGATGGCATAAAACTCTGGGGTGCAGCGAGAAAAGAAAAACTGGTTCAAAAATCCATGAGCACTTTCTATGAGATCAGAAATAAGCTTGCGATTTCTAGCACTTCTCACAATGATGAGGGAAGGATGGTCTTTACTCTTTGCAAACGAGCATAAGTACCGAATTTCTTTAAAACTCGGCAAGCGATCAAAAGTTCTCCTGAACAAAACACACAACCCCATCAAGATGGCATAGCCATTAGGATGAAGTTGAAATGGAGAGATTATCAACCGAAGGAGAAGGGTTCGGAGGAAGTCGTTGAAAGGAGGAATCACCCCGCTTAAGCACATTTGACGATTGACTGTAACAAAACCATGAGGAGGACTATCGGCAGTATCATTAGGTCTGGGTAGTAGAGCATCATTTTCAGCAAATCCAAACATAGTGCGTAGCTGAATGAACGCTCTCGGAGTTAAGATAGTCGGAGTTCTCTCTGGAGGATTCTCTACGGGAATAGCTATCGGAAAGGTCTCTTCAGCTTGTGCTACCTCTACTTCTTCTTGATGTGAGGCCCTTCTACACAAGCAACTGGATATTCAAATTTGAAGGTGCACATTTCCTAAAAGTGTGAAGTGTTGTGCAAAACTAATAAAAATAAACAAGTAAATATAACTGGAGTTAAGTTCGTCGACAATTGATCGACTATCAAATTTCAGGACTTGTTAATTTGAAGTTCAAGCACAGTGTTAATGCGAACAGGAAAGTTTAATTGACTATTTCAATGTTGCCTTGATACTTTGCCTGAATTCGTTGTTTTAAAGCACTTCGTTCACACAATCTGTTCAAGTTGATTAATTGTTATTAACTAATCTGTCATTTGATGTGGGCAGTCAGTGGCAGTATATTCGTCCCAATTTTCTGTAAATGTTGCATTAGACAGGTTATTAGCTTGCAAGAGTGATCTGTGGAAAAAATACAATAAAGTTTAACAAGTTAAAGTCCAAACAATTCAATATTCAGACAGTTTATTTCAGCAGATCAAGTTAAAGTTCAAGGTTCAAGCAAAATTGTAAACTGCAACTTAAGTGTTGACTCGGCGACGACTTAAGTGATAACTCTACGACGACTTAAGTATTGACCCGGCAACGACTTAAGTGCTAACTCCGCAACGACTCAAGGCTTAGGTCGCATTACGTTAGGCCAGCAAGTTTCCCCAAGTGCTAGCTCGGCCATGACTTAAGGGTTAGGTCGGCAAGTTTCCCCAAGAGCTAGATCGGCAGCGATTCAAGGTTTAGGTCGGCCAAAAGATAAATCGCCCAAAATTGCTGGTTCACGTCCAGGCTGATGTCTCACTCCACCTAACCCGTTAACCCTATAGTTGTTCCATCAACAAAAAACCTTCATCTCGTTCATACTACTGGATCATCCCATAAGCTGGTTCAAAACCACCACGAATCCAACGCCTTACAATCTCAACGCGATTCAAAATTGGCTACGCCTAAAGCAGTAACCCATCGGGATCATTTCATCGATAGCCTAAATCCAGATCACACTAACTAAGGATCATCAACTATAGGTGGAACAGGATTCGTGATGAAGTGTTGTACAAAAGACGGTTTAAATTTGAGGGGCAGAATTCATGAATCGACGGTAATCTAGGATCGAGGAGGGAGCAAGTTGACTTACTCGATGAATGGCAAAGGTTATCAGCGATCGACTGGAGTAAAATCGCCTTTGGGAGCTATGAAGGATTTTAATGGCAGAATTGAGCAACGGTGTAAGTAATGAAAAAGAAGGAGATGGATGTTTTATACCTTACAGTAGGGATAACTGAAGCGGCAAATATAATTGTTGGGTCGCGTACGACCAACCGACCTAGTGGCGGACGAGTTAAAGGATATCGAAGCACACGACCTAACCATTAGGCGTGTACTTCGAGGGGCAAATGTTAACTCCCTCTCGGCCATGACTCACCGATCTAGCACATCAAACAGTTAGCGACCCAGCGTTCTGCCGACCTAAGGCACGAAGGGATGCCGACCTAGTATCTTAGCATGGAAGACCGACCTAACTGCATAAGGCTTAAGAGGGAGACCGACCTAAGGGGCTTGAGAAGCATGCCGACTTAAGGCCTTAAAGAAAGTTTCGACCTAACGTCTTGAAATGATACCGACCTAAGGTACAAGAGAAATCTGTGACCTAAAAAAGCTAAAAAACAGGACGACCTAGTGACTCATGACAAAAAAGAGTGGAAGCAACTGCATTTATGTCGTGACCGACCTACGACCTAGTATAAGTCGTTCACGACCTAAAACTACAGAGCTCAAAATAGATGCTGCCTCAATTTAAACCGTGAACCTCTTAACTCGCGAACGAGTCAAGACTTGTACCCCGATGAACAAAGAAAGACTCAGTGCCGCTTCACTCATGCCGCTGCCTGCTAACTCTTGGCCCTTATGTCGTGCGCGACCTACAACTTTCACTAAGTTGGTCACGACTTATAACTTGGGCAATAATTCCAGACCAGAATTCTCTATAAATACCGACATACCTCAAACATGAAGGGGACTTTTGGTCAATCATTTCAAGCGTCAATACTCTACTGAATTCACGACTCATTCAACACTTCAAGTACTCCAAACACCAAGGACTCTACGACGATCTTCAAGAGAAAATCTACATCATTCGACATGAATTCAGAAGATTATTCTCCATCAAAGTTTTATCTACTGGTTTAAAGTGTGTTGTAATTGAAGATTGTTGTAAAGTTGTAATCAAATTCAGTAATAAAGAGAGTTAAAGTGGACGTAGGCTTCTCATAAGCCGAACCACTATAAAAACTGTTGTCTTTTCTGCTTTTTTCTGTGATTTCTCTACTTGTTCATTATTTCCCGTGTTCACGGGTGGTGCTTTCGCACTACTTCATTTTACACCGGGGTGTTAGCGTCTGATTTTTACGTTAACACTCCAATAGAGAGCATTGGACCGATATGAACTTCTTATTTCTGAAGTCAACGAAGCGGACCTTAACTGGGAGCAATTTCGGACACGCTTCGAGTTAAAATTTGTACCAGAAGCAGAGAAGGTAACTCTGGCTCGACGCTTTATAGACCTTGTTCAAGGTGAGTCCTCTGTGACTGATTATATCGCAGCCTTTGAGTCGCTTTCCAAATATGGGGTTGAATACATCAACACCCCATTGAAGAAGAACCAGAGGTTCGTTTATGGCTTAAACAAATGCCTCAAGAAGCCATTACTTCTAAAGTTAGAAGTTCCTTTCGACCAACTTATAGATATCGCTCTTCGTTTGGAAGAGGCTGATAAAGAAAGTGATGTTGAAGTAGTAGCTTCCAAACCCAACTTCAACATCAAAAAGAGGCCTGGTAAATTCAAAGGCCCTTATCCCAACAAAAAGGGTAAGCATGTAACCCCTGCGGCAAAGTCTTCTTCTCCTACTGGTGCGAGATGCTTCAACCGCGGATCTGGGATCATTTTGCGAACAAGTGCTCTAAGCCCAAATCTTGTCTCTATTGTAAGAGCCCGGATCATTACATACATCAATGCCTCAAACGTGAAGGCAAGAAGGAGGGAAAGTTAAACGTGGCTCAAGCCCCTGGCAACACATCTCGTGGCCAAGGTATTTCTCATTCCATTCTTGATGGTATTATTTTATTTCATGATCAACCTATTAGGGTTCTCTTTGATACGGGTGCATCCCGTTCTTTTATATCAAAGGAACTTGTCGACACTTTCTCTTTAAATGTTGATGCTTTAATGACTTCCTTGAGAATTGCGAATGCTGTTGGTGGATCCGCAACTCTTAGTTTGCTTTGTAAAAATGTGGAGATTATTTTATGTGATTTTCCATTCCTAGCCGATTTGCATGTTATACGTTACCTAGGCTTTGGAATGATTTTGGGAATAGATTGGCTTAATCGTTATGAAGCTCATATCCTATGCCCTGAGCAGACTATTTATCTCCAACATCCGCAATCTGTAAATCAGATTTCTATTATTCTTAAAGATTCAGATTATGCATTGACTGCATCGTTATATTCTTTTAATCCTCATGATAATGATGATGATGATGAGGAAGATGTCATTTCTCGAATTCACATCGTTTGTGTGTTTTCCGACATATTTGAGCCCGTTTTAGGTTTACCACATAAACGAGCAATTGAGTTCAGAATTAATCTTACCCCTGAAGCTCAACCTATTACTCGTCCTCCTTATCGCGTGTCTAATAAGGAAAATGAGGAGATGCGCAAACAATTATCTGAAGTGGAGACGAAGCAATTTATTCGCTCTAGCTCCTAGCCTTGGGGAGCTTTGGCTATTTTCGTGAAGAAATCCGATGGTACGCTTAGGCTTTGCGTTGACTATCGTAAGCTTAACGGTCTGACTATTAAAAATAAATATCCTTTACCTCGGATTGACGATCTGTTTAATCATCTTAGCGGAGCTAGGGTCTTTTCACAGTTGGACTTGGCTATCGGTTTTCATCAGCTTCGTATTGCTGAGGATGGTATTCCTTTGACATCGTTCCGTACTCATTATGGATCTTATGAATGGCTTGTTATGCCATTTGGTTTAACGAATGCTCCGGCTTACTTCGTTGACCTCATGAATCGAGTTTTCAAGGCTTTCCTCGCTCGGTTTGTTCTCATCTTCATTGATGATATCCTTGTGTATTCTAAAACCGAGGAGGAGCATGAAAAGCATCTTCGGATTGTATTGGAAACTATTAGGAGTAATCAATTAAAGGTGAAATTTTCTAAATGCCACTTTTGGCAATCTCGTGTGAAGTTTCTCGGTCATATTATTTTCGAATCCGGAATTTCCGTGGATCCTTCAAAGATTGAAGCAATTCAAGAATGGAAGAGACCGGAGAGTGTGACAAAGATTCGTAGTTTTCTCGGATTGGCTGGTTATTACCGTCGTTTCATTAAAGACTTTTCTAAGATTGTCGTGCCTCTTACTGGCTTGACTAAGAAGGGAGTTAAATACATTTGGTCGGACAAATGTGAAGCCTCTTTTCAGAAATTGAAAGAACTCCTTTTCGATGCTCCTATTCTTGTTATTCCCGAAGGGAATCAAGATTTTGTTGTTTATACTGATGCTAGTCACGTTGGTTTGGGTGCCGTTCTTATGCAAAAAGAACGTGTTATTGCTTATGCTTCTAGGCAACTGAAGCCGGCCGAGACTAGATATGCCACGATGATTTAGAACTCGCGGCTATTGTTTGCGCCCTTCGAATTTGGCGTCATTATCTATTGGGAGAGAAATTTATTCTTTACGCGGATCATAAGTCTTTGAAATATTTATTTTCTCAAAAGGAACTTAATTTGCGTCAACAGCGTTGGCTTGAGTTCCTTGCACCTTGTGATCTTGATATCCTTTATACCCCAGGTAAGGGTAATCGTTTCGCCGATGCTCTTAGCCGTAAACAACAAGCATTTGCTTCTATGATGACATCCGAATGGAACGATCTCGAGATTATATCCACTTGTGAGATTCGAGAGCGCGTATCTGATTTTTGCTCTTCACTTGTTTTATGTAGCCTTGAGGCTCATCCTTCTCTTTTAGATCGCATTCTTTAAGCTCAAGGGCTAGATCCTGAATTGGCTCTGCTTGGCCAAAATGTTAAGGATAAAATTGATATTGAAGGTTTGAAAGACATTGATATTGATTCTCGTGGCGGCATTCAAAAATTTGGTAGACTTATCGTACCAAATATTGGTGATCTTCGTAAAGATATTTTAGAAGATTCCCATCGTTCTAAATTCACCATTCATCCCGGTAGTAGTAAAATGTACGCTGATATGAAGTGACTTCATTATTGGGATGGAATGAAATCTGATATTGCTTACTTTGTTAAGTGTTGCATGACTTGCCAACTTGTCAAGGCCGAACGTCAAAGGCCTGGTGGGTTATTGCAACCTTTAGAAATTACAATTTGGAAGTGGGACCAAATTTCCATGGATTTTATTGATGGCCTTCCCCGTTCTCTTTCTGGTCATGATAACTTATGAGTGATCGTTGATAGACTTACTAAATCCGCCCATTTTATTCCCGTTCGATCTAACCGAACCGTTCCACTTTTGGCCAAACTCTTTATCAAAGAAATTATTAAATTGCATGGAGTTCCTACTTCTATTGTTAGCGATCGAGATCCATTGTTTACTAGTGGATATTGGAAGAGTCTTCACAAAGCTTTAGGAGCGAAGTTTAATTTTAGCACTGCTTATCACCCTAGTCCGATGGACAAACCGAGCGTGTGAATCAAACTCTTGAAGATCTTCTTCGAGCTTGTGTGCTTGATTTTGGTGGAAGTTGGGAAGATCATATTTCACTTGTCGAATTTTCCTATAATAATAGCTTCCAATCTAGTATTGGTATGGCACCTTTCGAGGCACTCTACGGAAGGCCATGCCGATCTCCTTCTTGTTAGCTTGAGGCCAGTGGGAGGCTGGTTTTAGGTCCAGACTTTATTCGTGACTCCACAGAAAAGATTGAACTTGTTCGACATAGGATGAAAGAAGGCCAGAGTAGACAAAAATCCTATGTCGATAATCGAAGAAGGAAATTAGATTTTTCTGTTGGAGATCTTGTTTTTATTCGTGTTTCACCTATGAAAGGTGTTGTACGTTTCAGTCGGTCGGGAAAGTTAGCGCCTCGATATATTGGGCCATTTCCTATCACTGAACGTATTGGTTCCATGGCTTATCACCTTTCATTACCGGCTCAGTTTTTTGCCATGCATGATGTGTTTCACGTTTCTCAATTACGGAAATGCCTTCGAGATTCTGATTCTATTCTTGAGCCCGGTATTGTTGAAGAAATTGAAGTTTCGCCAGATTTAACTTATGAGCAGCAACCTATTCGAATTATTGCTTCGGATGTCAAACGACTTCAAAATAAAGATGTTCCGCTAGTGAAGGTTCAATGGTCCTCAAACCCTAAAGATTGCTCTTGGGAATCTAGAGAATTCATCGAGTGAACACATCCGGACTTACTTTCTAGTGCTCAATGAGGTGAACTTCTTATTTCAAATTTCTGTCGTGATAATATGCTTTTATGGTTGTTACTTTTTATTTCCATCTTATATATTGTGAGGATGCAATTTATTTAAGGAGGGGAGTCTGTAACAACCAGCATACTTATCGATTATATATTTAAATATTTTGTTTAAATATTTTATCGTTATTCGGATATTGGTCTGAAAAGCTACTTTTTGCAAACGGTCAAATTAGGACCCGAGACCACTTCCATTGAGTTCGAAATGCCGTTTACAATCTTTTTAAGTATAAACTTTGATATGTTTGGGGTTAGTGGAATTTCACTAACTTCTCCCACTTTGGACTTTGGGTTGGTTTAGCCTAATAAACCTAAGTTCCAACCCCATCTCCTCGTCTCTTCAAAAATTCCTACCTAACTCTAGTTTTAGCATTAATGGCGAGTGGAAAGGGAAATTAAAATTCCAAGCCCAAGTTCATTAGCAAATTCAACATCCAACTCCAAAATCAAAGTGAAGACATTGGATTCATGCTTCTTGTGTTGAGATTGAAGTGGACTGATTCTTGCTTTGCTTTGGTCTTCATTTTCATTGATTTTTGGTGCAAAGGTGAGATTTTTTCTCACGTTCTTGCCTATAGCTATCATGGATGTTTGGGAATGATTTCCTATCACTTTAGCATGTACATTTGCATTTGGTTTGGATTGGATTGGCCAAAAACTCCAATTTTTAGCGTTTTTGGTGATTTTCTACACTTAGATCGCACTGGCACAAATGGTTGTTCGGAGTTAGGTCACTAGGTCGAAGGTCGTGTGTCGCTAGGTCGTAGGTCGTGTGTCGCTAGGTCCTGTGTCGCTAGGTCGTAGGTCGTGTGCCGCTAGGTCGTAGGTCGTGGGCCGCTAGGTCGTAGGTCGCATGCCCTGTTCTTCATTTGGTTGCTTGGTGGCTTCCCTGTTAGGTCGCATGACCTTCACCCAGTAACAGGGGTGTTGCCACCGCACCCCCACCTTGAGGGGTTGCCACCCCCTCGGCCCCCCTCCGTAGGGAATCTTATCTGAAAAACATTCAACAGAACTTGCTTTGTTGAGATACTGAGTTGACCATTCTTCGAGACAAACTATCTTGGGCTTCTCGGCCGATTTTATGGTATCACGGCCTTGCTAAAAAGGCGGGATAACAACTTTAGAAATTTGAAGGTTTCAATACTAGTAGTAAATATCAAAACTCTTTCAACAAAATGATTTCAACTCTATTTTCAATAACAAACCTTTTTTCTTAAACCGTTTTCCAATCTACTAGTATATACAAACCTTTACCTCACTCGGATGAGAAATCTAATTAAACGGCTTAGTAAAACAAGCGGTATGAAACGCTTGCGTTCACTTCTTCGGTTAATTCTTGGACTTGTTCGATTGAACCGCTTGTGACAATTTTCTAGTGAAGATTTACAGTTTGTTCGTAAATTTTTAAGTTAGGAATGTGGTTATGGGACACGAAGATAAACTTTTATATTTATTAGCTTAGTGTAATTGACACTTCTCGTTGATCATGACGATCATTTTATGATTTAGACTAGCAAATGTGCGATGTCTCTTTCTTTGCAAGGTTAGACTAGACCTCATGGGTGTGGTTCCGACTCACACATATCTCCTTGTCTGCAAGGTTAGTCTAGACACCATTTGTGTGATTCCACTCACACATACCTTTTTGTTACGAGGTTATGCTGGACACCATTTGTGTGATTCCACTCACACATACCATTTTACTTTTTGGTTAGCCTAGACCTCATCTGGGTGATTCCGACTCACCCATATGGGGTAGCTCCCCATAGTCTTCGGACCGTCATGTGATAGGCCTCTTTCCCTTTTTCTGTGATTTCTGGATTTCTTATGTTGATTTCTGGAATTTATGTCATTGACTTGTTATGAGTACAAGTTTAGGGTATGATGCCATCTTTGGATCTTTGAGAAGATTCTTGTGATATAGATTTATCTCTTATTGATTGATCTTCTGTTGATCATCATTTGCATACTTATAGTAATATGTCAGTATGGACATTTTATGTTTATTCCATATCTTTCATTTTATACCATGTCATCTGATATTTATGGCTAGACTGATCCGTTTATTATTTTCTTAAATAATACTCGGGTCAGACCGAGATGTTACAGGTGCTTCTGCTTGACTTCTTCTCGGGATTTGCTACTCTAAATTTGGCTAACTATTTAGATTAGCAATTTTAGTTGTATACACTTGAGATATAGACTCATAGTTTTATTCTTTTGTATAGCACGTGTTGCTATTCTTTTGTATTATTGTGGATCTTTTTGACCACTACTCTGATGTACACTTTCATGTGTTAGTTATATATTCATATCTTATTCCGCCTGTGTGATATGGATGTATGTGACTGATTTGTGTTATGCTTATTTCTATGTTTGTTTCCGAAGATTATTTATAGCCACCTTGTGATAAGCAATCACATGGATGGTCGCTCCTCAACAGCCTTATTTCCGTGCTAGTTGACAGCACTACACCTTAGTGTTCTTGGCTAGCGTGGGTATAGAGGTGGGGCATCACACTTAATATCTTATTGAATCCTATTAATGACAGTTTTTTCACAAATTCGAGAAAAACAACGTACCCAAAATCGAAAATCGAAATCGCCAACCCAACGAACTCGAACTCGAGCTGAAACCCTATTCTTGCCGAATATTCGCCAACGTTGAACCCTAATAGAACGTGCTGACTTCGGCCACACGCGAGAGCACACATGTATCTGCCCATCCACGAACTCGAGTTTCACGAATCCTTCATCTCCACGTCGGGCTACCCCTAGCCACCGCCTGGAATGTAATGCCTTCACGAATGGGATTGGTCTAAGGTCGAGCGATTTGATTTCAAAGAGGAAAGGAGATTGAGAAGCAGATAACTGCGATCACCTTTTTTTGAACGAAGATTCTGATTTGAACGAAAACAATCTCGTTCTATGATTTTTGCTCGGCCCTATAATACTTCTCTGAATCGAAACGATTTGATTTCGCGAATGCTAAAATTTAAACTAGGTGACGAACGATTAGAGGAGAAGCCATTAATATTAAATTTTGTTTACTTCGGCCATTAATTTCGAACTGTTGTTTTGAACGAGAAAAGGGTTTCGATCCAAATGAAATTTGATTTTTGATTATATTATCTCAGCTGGTCGATTATTATTTTCTTCCCAACGCGTGTCAAAAATTTTGTCGAGTGTTGGAATAAAAAACATGTAATTCGCTTGAAAAATATTATTATATTAAATACTATATATATTATTTTTAATTCAAATTTAAATATAAATCGTTATAATAATGCAACTCACAATCCCGACCTCCTATCGTGGCGTGCCGCCAGGCATTTGTAATGTTAAACCTCTGTTTCGAACACAATGGAAAAGGTTTCGAGTCCTAATTCGATCATATGGAGATGATAGCTTTTTGATTCAGTCATTACATTAAATTTTCGATATAGTCTTCTCCGCGTTTATTTACTGTACGGCCAAACGACAACTCCTAACAGTACCAAAATTGAAATCCGATAATAATACACTGTTACGGATCCAATAGAACTTGTTTCGTCAAATTTCGCGACTGTACCTCGGAAGACTATTTTTAAATATCAGTTTAAACTATATATTTTTAAAATTGAACAAAATACTTTCAAATTCAATTTTAAAAGATCTATTACCTTCAGTATTATCAATATGAATTTTCTAAGCCTTTAAAATATATTTTTAACAATCATAAACTGAAGATTCAAATATTTTACCCAACTCTAAAAATGAAATTAAATAATTTAATTGTCAAATACACTATGATATTTGAAATTCAAGTTAAACTAACTTTCAAATATTTAAAATCAATTAAATATTTCAATTTCAAATATTCAGAAACTCCAGGTCGTCACATTCCTTCCTCCTTAAAAGAATATCGCCCCTTAAATTACTAGTTAAGAAGAATGGTCCTTATCTCGTTAATTATTCCCAAACCAAGCAGTTTTTAACAACTTCCCAAACAATCTTTTATTAAAGACACACTATTACTCTTATTAACTTCCCATACTCATCCATTATTTCCAAATAATATTTTTTACTCAACTATTCAAATTTAAGTTTAAATCCATATTTTAAATTATCCAAATTTCTCAAAAAAATTCTAACTCCCTAAATTTTCGAAAAATTTCGCCAGCATCTCCTTTGCGCGGCTAGCTCGGTACAACTACAAAACACCTTTATGGGCCACCATATTTCAAAAGAAAATAAAATGCCAAGTGGTTAGACAAGAAAATCATTAAATTTCATACAGAAATTTTAAATACATACCATTTGTCGAGCCATAAATTTTTATCTTCTGAAATCTAAAATCCCGATTTATCCCTTACTTAAAAACATATGTATCCTATTTAGCAATCATACCAATTAATAGAATCCAAATTTACTTTATTCATTTCTTTTCAAAATTTTCTACATTTGCCTTACTTAATCCCATACGGTGCACATATATCATCCGTGCGCAATACCAAATCCGATCGCTCGTTCGATCACACAATTTCATTTCCGAACTAGTATCGTACACCTCACTTCCTAGTTTGGACTAAGATCTGGTTTCTTGATTGGAAACTGTCATTCTCCTTACATAGACTTAAACTATGATAGAGAATTTCTAGAATCAATCAAAAATCCATATCCAGAGTTTGTCATCGAAAATCGAGTGAAAAATCCCGACTTGGAACGATATAACTACCTTGAAATTCTGTGATTGAATTCTAGATCGAATCACTATGCGAATTAAATAATATATGTGCATCTTACGTATTTATATCCATTGATTATTAACTATATCAATTCTCCTTTATTCACATTATTTTCATTTCTATTTACTTATTCATAATTATCCCATTTCACAAATTCACTTAACCTTCATTCAGTTATTCACTTAGAATATATTTTTCCCCAATACCAACTTAACTTAAAAATTTCACCATTCATTGATTAAGTTTAATATAAGCATTTTACATACTCTTACATTATTACTTTCACTTTATCACTTCGATTTTATCAACATTTAATCAATTTGGATTCCAATTCCGCATAGATTCAATTTGCTTCACTTTACTAATTAATTCCAAATATTATTTCCAAATTTTCATCCAGATTTTCATTTCAATTCTACTTGAATCCAATTCATCTTCAAACTCCGAAAATTGAATTTTATCAACTATCTTCCATTCATAACTGGTTCATATCACTGCTCTAATTCAGTTCCGCTTACTAATTTATTATAAATCTCAAACAAAAATTTTTTTTGCCAAACTTTTATTATTTGGTTCGCTTCGAATTAGTTCTATAACTTCACTTTATTTTACACATTTTAAATTAAATATCATCCATCTTACAATTCCAATTCATTGCTTACCCACTTGAATCAATTAGTTTACTCACTAATTTTATTTTAGTCCTTTATTTTGTTTAGTCAAATCTTGACTATCTTCCACTGCACACAATACAAATTAATTTCCAATTTTTAGTTCAAATCCTATTTACTTACAAATGCAAATTCATTTGTCCATCCATAATTTAATTTAAGTAAACATTTTACTTAGTGTCCTTAGACTTTTTTTTTTAAAATTTACTTTTACTTAACTATATTTTATTACACTCCGATTCAATTTAAATTTTAAATTTCTATAAGTTTTTCAATCCATTTCCATTCCATTTACTAACCTTCTTTAGTTTACTTCATTTAATTGGCTTGCATTTTATCTTTTCGTTTTCTTACTTAGTTAATTTTTTTGACTCTTCTTCAAGTTAAAATTTTCTAATAGATTCTAATTTATAGGTTATCAAACCCATTTGTAGTTTATAAACATTTCCCATTTACTTTTGGAAATTTAAACAATTTCACAACATTTCAAAATCACCCTTGAAATCAATTATATCCAAAATTCTTTGGAATATTCAATTATCTCTTTGAATTTCAAAACCAAACTCGGTCTTCACAAAAAAACACCAATCCAAAACATCTAGGTAGAAATCCCTCTCTTGGAAACTCGAAAATGAACATTGCTTATGCTGTAGTCATCACCCAAGTTATTTCCAACGACGGATGTAACGACTATGATTTTATTACCGTCGTAATAAATGTTTTTAAAATCTGTAACGACCATAATTTTTGAATTACTGTCGGAGTGAATATTTTAAATAGAAATCTTTTAAAATTAAAATTGAAAAAAAATGTTGTAAAGTCAGAAACCAAAATTGTAGTAGCCAGTTTGGAACGTGCTATCACATTTTGGTAAAACAAGTGCTTTACATTTTTCTTTCCTTTTGTCCTTGCATTACTGTCAGTCAGTAATAAACCTAATGTGAAAGCATATTCACGTTGCTGTCATCTAATTCACTTTGTAAGACTTATTCACATTCTTCTCATAAAGCAAGGATTAACACTTGCACTACTGGCATAACCAGTGAAGAAAACGAAATGTGAACACTTTGGATTATACTTTTTTATCATCAAATTGAATCTATCAGTAGCCATCAAGTATAGCCGTGTACTATATTTCAAGATACACTTTTGCATTAAATGCAAAGTGTACCAGAAAGATGGCCAATACTCAAATTCTTTGACTTATACCAATTGAGGAAGGAAAATAATATTTCTTTGCAAATTTATTTTTCTCTTCAAGCAGAACTCCAAGAAGACATTAATGGCAACGTTCCACAAATTTTTGCTTGCTTCCATCTCCGGTTCTAACTGAATTCAAAGCAAGGAAAAGTGAGTTAATTACTCACACTTCTAATATATGTGCATCACATCTCTGACTTTGTTTCGAAATATAGCTTCCTTTGATTTTTGAACTTTATTTTGGTGTGATTTTTGCATCACTGCTACCGTGATTTTGCACTTCATGTTATGTTTTCATGCTAAAGTCATTTTGCACTGCATGTTGTTTTTAGTGAAATTTCAAGCTCTGTCCTCCCTAGAGTCATTTGCATACCATATTAGTTCAGGTTGCTTGCCTTGATGTTGCTTTATTCTTTAGCCTGAACCAGTTTAGTGTACCTATACACTGCGTGCATATATGTTGTACCTGATATTGCTTGAGACAAAATTCACGTTTAGTGTATCCCCTATCCAAGTGTTACATGTGTGTCCTGTTTAGTTGTATTTCCCTCTCCAATTGTGTATATATATTATAACGTGAACTGTTTTGTTAAATTTCCTTCCTTTGTTGCATGCGTGAACCCCCTCCTCTATTTCATATATGCAATTATGGGCAAGTTTCCCCAGGCCCTAACTATAAGAATTTCATACGTATGTTTTATTTTGAAAATCTATGCATGTTGTAGTTATTAAACACTTGAGATTGGCCAAAGTTATTATTTCAATAGTTCAGGCACTTATAGGTTGCCTCATTTTTGAAAAATATTGCATACGTACCGCTTTCCTATTTTTGAGTTAAGTGGACACCATATTTTTGAGTTTATGAACAAAGTTCCTGAACAAAATGCCTGGACAATCATTTTATGATGACAATCCTTCGTAAATTATAGTCTTGTTTCATCTTTTGACTTCATTTTGTATTTTCATGTGTGACTAAAGTTCATGCATGCCTAGAAAGTGGCTGGACACCATATTTTTGAGTTTATGAGTGACGTGTTCCTCATTTTTGTATGCATGTAAACTAGAGCAAATGAGTTATGTGTTCCTCATTTTAGTACGCATGGAAACTAGAGAAGATGAGTTACGTGTTCATTATTTTGTATGCATGCAAACTAGAACAAATAGACTTGTTTGTTATTTTGTGCAAAAAGAAAAATTGTGTTAATGAGTTACGTACAAAAGAACAAAGCTCTTGTGCTAGTAGACAGCGCAACTTTTTTTTGACCTTATAGTAGTGCAAGCTGTCAGTTAATTTACGTTGAACCGATGTTTGGTTTTAAAAACGTAATTTGTTGCCTTTATTTTTATAATGGAATATGTACACCGGTACTGTATTTTGAAGCATGTCGTTTAACGAAAATTTTGATGAATATAAATTACTGTTATTTTAACGTCCGTAACCGTTAATTTTAAAAGTGAATTTTTAAGCGGTAATTCCGCAATGCTGATTTGGTATCCGTTTTTACGGTGTTTTGTGATACGCGATTTCCTCATCGAAATTGCTATAGTTGTTGTTGTTTTGTTCACGTGTTTTAAAAAAAAATCATTTTAAAATAAAATTGTTTTCAAAAAATTTCCAGTTTACGCTTTCAAAAGAATGAGGAATATATTTAAATGCTTCAGCAAAATTAAGGACTATGAACCCTTACTTTTACTGATTTGGTTAATTCTCGACTTGTCCGTTTGAGAACGTAAAATGTTATTCTATAAAATACACAATTTTTCACTTTCAAGGGAACGTTGAAGAGATTTAAACGATTTTGCAAAAGTGCGCAGTATGGAACCATACTTTTACTATTTCAGTTGATTCCGGACTCGTTAATTGAAATATTTGCTGGTTGATGATTTTGATGATTTTGTTGGGCTTTCGAACCACTTTGTTGGACCTTCGGGTCATTTGATGGACCTTCAGGTCAATTACCAGTACTAGACCTTCGGGTCATTTGTTGGACCTTCGGGTCATTTGTTGGGCGCCGAAAATTATAGTACTTGGCAGGCTTCAGCCGTTTGAGATGCACGTGCGGCATAGCTAAAACTCGCCATTTGTTGGGATCGATCCACTTTTGTGTTGATTTTCTAGTTATTTATTTTTGATTTCTCGATTTTGTGAATTGTTGTTTTGAATTGAATTATGAATTTGAAAGTTGATTTTGATGGAGTTTGATGTGATTTCTTCATTTAATTATGTTGATTTCTTATGTTGGATAGTCTGATTCGAGATTATTATTTTGATTGATGTTGTTTATGATGCATTCACATCTAAGAATAAATTAGACTGATCCGTTTATTATTTTCTTTTAAATAATACTCGGGTTAGACTGAGTTATTTTAGGATAGTCGCTATATCTGATTTTGTAGCAGCTTCAGCTTTTACGATCTCACAGCATCTTTTGTCTAGCATTCGAGGAATTCTTTTGGTTATTTGATTCTCGTCTTATGCATATTGATGTATATATATATTTGGTTCGTGTGAACTATCGATTGTTGTAGCAAGTATTCCAGACTTGTCTTTCGCTATATATCTGATATTTCTGTTCTGATGTGATTATACTATCAGTGTTGTTGTTATTATGAGTTGTTCTGGATTTTTCTTTAGCCACTGTAGTTTCGTTGTAGATTTGGATTGAATTTATATCTTTGGGAGTAAATTTCACAATGCCATCGATGTAACCAATACTCGCCTAAGGCATAACTTACGGATGGTCTCTTCAAACAAGCCTTATTCTTTGCAATAGCAACTATTCCTTATAATAACCTTTGTTATTACGGGCATAGAGGTGGGGCGTCGCAGCTTGGTGTCAGAGCTGAAATTCAGAATAAATTGTAATAAACACAGAACAGAAAAAGAATGGAATATGTGTTACAACTATTCGGGGTTTTTATTCGTTCCTTTCTAATCTATTATTTCCACTTTAACATGTGGTGTACGTCTAGGAATAAAATTATATATTCGGTAGTATTCCATTTGTTAAATTTCTTATCAATTGAGTATTGTTTTAACTAATCCTTATCTTCTCTTGTCTCTCAGCCTATGGCTGGAGGATGTAAAGGGAAGCGTTCTTCTGCAGGCCCGTCTAGTGGTTCTCATCCGGACGGTGTCTATATGTCAGCTGATCAGTTCATGGAGCTATTTCGGGGTACTCAGCCTCCTGTTGCTACTCACGCGGCTCCTAATCAGAAGTCTGCCTTCGCTCGCATGTGTAGTGACTATTCCCACCTTGGAGGTCAGCCTTTCAAGGGATCGGAAAGCATTATGGAGGTTCAGACTTGGTTGCGCACTTGTGCGTGCATATTTTCTCGGATGGATCTTTCTAATCATCATCGCATTCTCGTGGCATCTAGTATGTCGGAAGAGTGTGCACTTGATTGGTATGAGCTTTTTATTGCAGAAGTTGATGAGTCCATTCTCTCATGGATTCAGTTCAAGGAATGATTCGAACTTAAATTTGTTCCTGAATCGGAAAAGGCTAATATTGCTCATTGTTTCCTTGAGTTGAAGCAAGGAAAGTACTCTGTTTCTGATTATGTTGCATCTTTCGAGGCCTTGTCCAAGTATGGAGTTGAGTTCATTAACACTCCGTGTAAGAAAAATCTTTGTTTTGTTGGTGGTTTGAAGAAGTAGTTGAAGAAAGTCCTTTTTTCTTCAGCTTAAGCTCTCTTCTGAAGAGCTTGTTGATTCGGCTCTTTGTCTTGAAGCTGTCGAAAAGGAACGTGATAGTTGCGATGAGGTTGAGGTTTCTAAGAACCCCAACAAGAAGAGGTTTCCATTTCGTGAGCCAAAATTTTCCAACCAGAAGAAGAAGAAGCAGGCTACCTCTAGTTCTCAGCCAAGTAGTGCACCTTATGTTCAGAGGGTGTGCTATAATTGTGGTTCGTTGGATCATCCTCTTCGTAGCCGTCCTAAGCCTCGCATTTGTCGTTATTGCAAGAAAGACGGTCATTCGAATTTTGATTGTCGTACTACTCCTAAGGGTCTCAAATCTAGGAAGCTTAATGTTGCTAAAGCTTCTGGTGTTTCTTCTCAGTCCAAAGGTATTACTCCTTCTGTTTTGGAAGGTTTTGTTTCATTTCATGGCCTTTCTTTTAGAGTTCTTTTCGATATGGGTGCATCACATTCATTCGTGTCGAAGGAGGTTGTTGATACTATTCATTTAGATGTTGTTACCCTTTGCGACCCTTTGAGGATTGTAAATCCTATTGGTGGATCCGCTACTCTTGGATTATTATGTGTTGATGTTGAGATTATTCTTTGTGGTTTCTCCTTTCATGCGAATCTATATGTTATGGATCATCTTGATTTTGATATGATATTTGGTATGGATTGGCTCGTCCGTTATGAAGTTCAAATTTTATTTCCCAAAAGAACTTTATATCTCAAGCATCCCGATGCTAGCGAGCTATTATCTATTATATTTTGAAGCATGGATCATACTTCGAATGCTTTTATGTCTTCCTTCGAACCTGAGGATGACATAGATAATATTCCCGTTGTTTGTGATTTTTCTGATGTTTTCGAGCCTACTTCTAGATTGCCGCCGAAAAGGGCAATAGAGTTCTGTATTGATCTTATCTCTGGTGCACATCCTGTCAGTCGTCCTCCCATGAGGATGTCTGCTAAGGAAAATGAGGAACTCAAGCAACAATTATATGAGTTGGAAGCAAGCATTTTATCCGTTCTAGCTGGTCTCCTTGGGGCGCCGCCGTTGTCTTCGTTAAGAAGCCAGATGGTACTCTTAGGCTTTGCATTGATTATCGCAAGCTTAACGAGCTTACTATCCAAAATAGGTATCCATTACCTAGGATTCATGACAGGTTCGATCAATTAAGTGGCGCTAAACTCTTCTCCCAACTCGATCTTGCTACCCGTTTTCATCAGTTACGAGTGGCGGAAGATAACATTCCTCTCACTGCATTCCATACTCTTTATGGTTCTTACAAATGGCTTGTTATGCCATTCGGTTTGACGAACGCTCCGGCGTATTTTGTAGATCTTATGAATCAGATATTCCGGGAACATCTCGATAAGTTCGTCTTGGTTTTCATTGATGATATTCTTATTTATTCCAAATCTGAAGCCAACCATTTTCAGCATTTGGAGATTGTTTTGAGCACTTTACGTCAGCATCAGCTTTATGCCAAATTCTCCAAGTGTCACTTCTGGGAGAATAAGGTGAAATTTCTCGGTCATATTGTTTCTTCCGATGGTATCTCACTTTATCCTACCAAGATCGAATCTATTCAGAATTGGAAGAGGCACGAGACTGTTACTGAGATCTGTAGTTTCCTTGCATTGGCGGGTTATTATCGCCGATTTATTTAGGACTTTTCTCGTATTGCTTTACCGCTGACCACTCTCAGGAGAAAAGCTCTTCCTTTTGTTTGGTCGGATAAGTGTGAGAATTCTTTCTTGAAGTTAAAAGATCTCCTTACTCATGCTCCTATCTTAGTGATTCCCGAAGGGAATCATGATCTTGTTGTTTATACCGATGCCAGTGGTTTTCGGCTCGGTGCTGTTCTCATGCAAAAGGATAGAGTAGTTGCCTATGCTTCTAGACATCTAAAGCCTAACGAGATTCGTTATGCTACCCATGATTTTGGGTTACTCGCCATAGTCTTTGCTCTAAATATTTGACGACATTATTTATTGGGCGAGCGTTTTATTCTCTTCCCTGATCACAAATCTCTGAAGTATTTATTTACTCAGAAAGAGCTTAATATGAGGCAACAATGTTGGCTCAAATTTCTGGCTTCATATGATTTCGATATTCAGTATACCCCTGGTAAGGGTAATCGAGTTGTTGATGCGCTTAGTCGCAAGCAGCAGGTTGTTGTTTCCATGATGCTATCAGAGTGAAATATTTTGGAAGCTTTGTCTCTTTGTGATATCAGAGACCGTCCTTCAATGTCTGATTCTCCCGTGCTTTTATTTAGCATGAAGGCTCGTCCTAGTTTGTTGGATCGTGTTGCCGATGCCCAGAAACATGATCCATATATTGCTTATCTTATTCAGAGTTGTAAATCGGAATCACGAAGTAATGATCTAAAGGATTTCGATATTGATGTTCATGATTGTATTCGGAAGAAGGGTAGATTGCTTGTTGTTTCTAATCTTAGAAATGACATTCTCGAGGACTGTCATCGTTCTAAATATACTGTCCATCTGGATAGTAGTAAGATGTATCCTTATATGAAATGCTTATACTATTGGGAGGGTATGAAGCGTGATATTGCAAGTTATGTAAGTCGTTGCATGACTTGTCAACTTGTTAAAGCAGAACAACAGCGTCCCAGTGGTCTTTTGCAGCCTCTTCAGATTCCATTGTGGAAATGGGATCAGATCTCCATGGACTTCATTGATGGTCTACCTCGTTCGAGGTCAGGCCATACTAGTATTTAGGTGATTGTTGATAGATTGACTAAATCAGCCCATTTTATTCCTACCAAGTCCAATCGGACTGCTCTTTTATTGGCTAAGCTATTTATTAAAGAAGTCGTTCAACTTCATGGTGTGCCTAGTTCTATTGTTAGTGACAGAGATCCGCTTTTTACTAGATGTTTCTGGCAAAGCCTTCAGAAAGCTTTGGGCACTAAGCTCAATCTTAGTGCAGCTTATCATCCACAGTTTGATGGTAAGATTGAAACGGTGAATATTGTTTTAGAGGATCTCCTTTGAGTTTGCATTCTTGATTTTGGTTGTAGTTGGGAAGACCACTTACCTCTTGTTGAATTTTCTTATAACAATAGTTTCAATCCAGTATCGGTATGTCTCCTTTCGAAGCTCTTTACGGAAGGCCTTATCGATCACCATCTTGTTTGTTGGAATCGGGGGAAAAGTTAGTTCTCGGGCCTGATTATATTCGTGATTCTTCTGAGAGGATCGATTCAGACAGAGAATGAAAGAGGCTCAAAATAGGCAGAAATCTTATGCCGATCATCGTCGGAAGCCTTTGGAATTTTCTGTTGGCGATCTTGTATCCATTCGTGTTTCCACGATGAACGGTGTGGTGCGTTTTAGTAGCTTCGGGAAATTGGCTCCTCGTTATATTGGACCGTTTCCTATTATGGAACATATTGTCCCTGTTGCTTATCGTGTATCACTACCTATCCAGTTTTTGGGAATTCACGACGTATTTCATATATCACAGCTTCGTCTGTGCCTTCGAGATTTAGATTCTGTTATTGATCCTCATATGCTGCAGGATCTTGAGATCTCACCCGACTTGTCTACTGTGCAAAATCCTATTCGTGTGCTAGCTACGGAGGTGAAACGCCTTAGGAATAAAGAAGTCCCGTCCGTGAAGATTCAATGGTCCGCAAACCCCAAGGATTGCACTTGGGAAATCAGAGAATTCATCGAGCGTTCTTATCCCGGTTTTCTCTCCTCTTCGGGTGGGGGTGAGCATTCTTATTAATCTTTTCTATTTTGAATCTTTGTTGTGATGAATTATTTGCGTTGTTGACTGCTTATAGTATGAAAATTGTGGGGACGCAATTTTTAGAAGAGGGGAGTCTGTAACGACCGATAACGACCTGCCTTTTTGGGCGCTTTAAATCGACACACGTGCCAATTCAAACCATACGGAAGGGAGGATTGTTAAGGGGTAAATAAGGAAAAACAGGGAAAGAAAAAAACAAAATAGAATCTCACAGCGGAAGGATAAACTATAATAATAAATATACGGTTCATAAACTGTTTACAAGCATTTGATTCTTCTTTATACAATAAATATTAGAGTTCACATACCAATCATAATCAACGCAGCGGAATTAAATAGTGTAGTGGAATATAATTAATAATAATAGTAGAAATCTTCGTCTTCGTCCTCCGGATCTAAAGTCTTCGATCCTGAAAGCTCGGACTGACCCGAGCGAATTTGAAAAGGCAAAAACACTCGAGTCAGAACTAAAAGATCTTATGTGAGTTAAAATAACAGAAATAAATATGAGTGCAGTAACCCAAGAGATGCTCGGGATTTACATCTCCTAAGGATCCGTTAAACCATTTACTATACAGTATATTGCGCTATTATAATAATGTCTATTTGTAAAATAAACTTACTTTTTAATAGTGTTAAGGGGTTACCCATATAGCCCTTAACACAAATAATGCCAATAGTCTATACATTACTGTAATAGCTCCTGATTGGGAGGCTACCAGAGGATACTCCATATGTACGACCCAAATAGAAACTCGTACAAGGCGCGAAAGGGTAGGTGACACGGCACAATTAGGCAATGCCGGGGTAGATATACCAATTATGCTTCCGGGTCGGAGGTAACGCGTAGCGCGCAGCTACCGCCCACCTCGAGCCACACCGCCAAATAAAATCAAAAGTGGCCACCGAATCAATCTAAAGTCAAAGTATAATATCGAAGGGATGTGTCCGATCAAAGGTGCTACCTTATTAACCCGTCGATCGCTCCTGTTTTAGCCACCTTATGCCAACTCACGGGAGTCGGGTCTACGTATTTACCTTAAAGGAAACACCACCACCATCCTACTTCATTCTGGAATCTCCACCGCGTACATGGTTGTTAAAGTGATTTTCGGGGTTGGCAGAGAGTATGACAACTTTCGATCTCGGTCTCTTCAACAACAAAACGTTATTATAACACCGCGGTCATTTAAAAATAATTATACTTTCAAAACCAGAATATAATTATCCATTTCAAAACCCATAAATACGATATCATTTTCTTTTAAAATCCAAATAAATATGATATCATGTTATTTTAAATATATTTCTATTCCAAAATCATGCCACTTCTAAATTTATAATACCTCGAAACCAAATATTTGAATTTTTAACTTTCAACATAATACTTCGAAATCCATAGTTTTAAAACCATAACTTCCAAAACTTAAATGGTTTGGATATTCAACAATATATAAAATAAAACAGTTGAATTTATATTTAATGAATCTCAAAACTAAGGTTGTGAATTTCGAATCAACAAGTTTTCCTATTATTTAGTTTGAAAGGTTTACATGATAAATCCATAACCATTTAAAATAAACTAAATTTATTAACACTAAAATTTTCTTCCATTTTATTTATACTAGAATTATTCATTAAATCCAGTTATAAATATCATACCTTTAAAATTTCCAATTTTAATAAGTTAACATCAACTTATGGAGTTAAATTTTTAAATAAGCTCAATTCCAATAAATTTCCAATTTATCTTTCAATCTTAATTGATTTGAATCATTTAAAACTCTATATATATATACACACAAGATCTTAAACCTGTACTTAATCATATAATATAAATTATCAAATTCCATTTTTCAACTTATTCATTTTTATTTAACAGATTTATGCATAGCTTAAATTCAACAATTCAACTATATATTTGTATATATAAAATATATTTATATCATATCCAAATTTAATATTTATTAAACCGTATCATATCCAAACCATAAAAATCATTTGAAAAATAATTTTATATATATACCGCGGTGCCTGTATATAATTTTCTATCCTATGGTCAAGTGATACGGATATTTATCATTTCAATCCGTAATTTAAAAATAAAAATGCGGTTGTATATCATTTCAAACCGCAGTCCTGTATGAAACGAAAATGCATAATAACTTGCAGTTTATATAAGATAGAAAACATCATCCATTCACCCAATATCAATCATCAACCAATTTATATCAATCATCATCAATATAAACAAACATCAATATATAGCACATAAAAATAACAGATATCAACGAACAGTTTATATTCAATAGTAAATTAATAACTGCTAAATTTGAAGGTTTATAGGCAAAATAAATAAATTTAATTGTCTATTTACATGCAATAATAAAATTAAATAACAATTTAATTTTAAATGAATGCAATCTAACTGAGATGATGAATAAAATATGCCAAATAGTCATAAATGAATGGGTTAAAACACTCACATTTTGGGATTTATCGATGATTTAAAATCCAAATAAAGGCCCAGATTTGAATAATCTTGGAATGCAGCCAAACGAGCTTCATATTGTCCGGAATTTCGACACGAACGTAATGGAGAAAACCGCGCGTCAACCCGAGCTCGTATGCAAAAGTTATTCAAGTTAAAAGGTTTAAATTTTAATATAACATAATTAATTAATTCATAAAAAAATAACGTACCATCCTCTTCTTCCTTATCCACGAACCTACTAACCCATTACGCACGCGCCACTTTCTTCCGTGCGCACGCAACTCGAGACATATAGAGTTTGATCAGCGACTACCAGTGTGTGCGCCACCTTGAGAGCCACCTACGGACCAAGTTTCACATCACCACTCGCTACCGTTTGCACGCAATCCAAGAAAATACGTCCATGCTTCCAAGCCAGATTCTGGCGAATCCATGGTCCTATAGCATAGATCAACCATATGGATTCGAAGAGTTCGCCAAGATCTACAACTTTGCTTTTGAAATTTTTTGATTTCGTTGAACGGATTGAAAGATATTGAGGAAATAAGATAAATAATTTCTGGCCATTGAACAAGTGGCGGCCATGGTATAGAATTAGGGTTTTCCGATCTTGAATAACTGCGAAGCGACCCGCTCTCAATTGAAAATGCTTGGGTGAGGCTTCGCCGATTGAGAATAGTTGTTCATTGAGCCCGGGCTCTCTGGCAAGTCTTTGTGAAATAACTCCGATGGGAAGAAAAAAGAAGGTGTTAAGGGACCTCCTGGCCCAACCCTAGACACTCTAAGATCCTTTTTCAAACCTGCTCCCATTTCGAGTCAAGAGATAGATAAATAGAAGCAACCAAAACGAAAGACGTCTGATAGGAGATAGCAGAATCGACCCTTTTGGGACCATAGTTAACACCAGAGTTTATTGTGAAATGGCAGCAAAGAAATTGATGACTCAATATCTGTTTGTTCCTCACTCTTCAACGAGTGACCTGCTGTACATCGAGCCCGCTACTATGGAAGACCAACTCTTAGCGAGTCAGTAAACTCAGTTCGCTTGTGGCCTGCACAGGGGAACCGAAATTGGAGTTGGAGATACGAACGGAGAGGAATAACCAATCGATGAAAGAACATGAAACCATGAAATAAAATAATAATAAAACTGTCTCGGTTTGTGTGCGTATTTATAGAGTTTAACGTCAAAAACAGGCCAGAGTCCAATTTAAGCGTGCTGACATGCGATCCTAATACAAGAAGGCCTTCTGAACGTAATGGTACTAGGTTCGAAGCCCGGTTCCATCATTTTCGTAGGTTACTGTTCAAGTCAATTTGTTTGAATGACAAAAATGCCCCTGAAAAATCCGTTTCGACTCCGGAACGAAAATGAATCATCCCATATACCAAAATAGATGTTTTTAAATATTTGAAACGCGATGGAACAAGTTTCAAGCCCAAATTCCATCGTATGAAGAAGTTATGTTAAAAACAATATTTTCAAATTGATTTCAAATTGATTTCAATTGCATAAATTTCAAGGCGTTTCGAGTCCGTACGATCAAACGACAAGTCCGATCGCTACGAAACTTGAAACACAATTATAATTCACCGTTACGGATCCGATGAAACTTGTTTCGTTGAAATCCGAGTCAATGGACAAAATGGCTATTTTTCCATTAATTAAATAAATTTAAAATAAAGTAATTAAATCAAATTTCGCGTTAAAATTCTGAAATTTGAAATCTTTATCACTTTATAATTCTCAGACATTTACAATGTTTTACAATTTTTAAATGTAAATTTATTAAAGAGTAATCAATATAAATCTTCAATTTCATAAAATTCATAATTATAGATAAATTTCCAAAATTTCCATCAAATTGAATTTACCCATAATTATTCCATTCATAATTCAAATAGAAGGGTTTACCATTGGATTTAAAAATTATCACATAAATTTAAATATTTGATTTCATTTATTGGCAATAAATCCAACTATTATAAATTTAATAAATTAACTCACTATTAAAGATTCAAATTCTATAATTCATAAATTACATCATCTTGATTTACTTATTAATTTATAATTCTTTAAACCAATTCCCATATCTATTTAAAGTAACTTATTTCACCAATTATAGAATTTATTTCAATTTCTTAAAATAACCTATTTATTATAAATTGAATCCAATTTATTTTGATAAGTTTCCAATTGAATGGATTAGATTCAATTTCAACCTTTAACATACACTTAAGTTTAGGTCATAATCAATTTATAACGTATTACCTTTCTTAGTTATTACTTTACATACTTCTCGTATTAATTTGACAATTAACCATAATTATTAAAGTAACGCTAATAATAATTACGACCCTATAATTTCTCAACATTTTAAACGAACATTATTTCATTTTCCATTAGTGTAACATTCATTTATTTTATTATCATTTATTACAACTTCTAATTCCATTAACAGATAAGCAGGTAATTTATAATATATATTACAAATTTTGACTTTACTTTAGCATTACTTACCTTGCATCAACATTGTTACTTAAAATCCCTATCCAATTGCAATTAATATTCTAATGAATACATTTACTCTTTTTCGTTACGTTATTAATTATCATCAAGGCACATCTAATTATATTTATTGGTAAATGAGTGAATTTACTAGTAACCCACTATTATAACCTTTAATATACTTGTATATTTATTCATCAATCAATATTTACGTTCTCTTTTTTTCATTCAAATTGATTTATAACCTAATATACATTTATATTAGTCCCATTTCATTCCATTCATTAATGGGTATTGCACTAACCTTATTACTTTACGTTACATTCAGTTTCCAAATTTTATAGGATTAATTTCTAATTACTTACCATTTAATCCATCAATTATTGATTCTATCCAAACATGTAACTTATAATAACTGCTTACAAAAATGGAATTATCATTTATTCCAATATTTTCTAACTTTACATTAACATATTAAACAAATTCCCTTTAAATGAATTTATATCCAGGTACATTACTTACCCCATTTCGTTTATTGAAATTTATTCAAATTGCTAGTAAATAGGTTTTAAGTCACCAGTTATATATTTTAATTTAGCGTTCATTTCAATATTCGTTTGTAAAGTTTTTTTTCTTTCTTTCTACTAAATTTAATTACAAAGCTCATTAATTCAACCAAATTAAATGCACGAAATTTACGGGTCGTTACACTCTCCCCCACTCAAAACTTTTCGTCCCCGAAAAGGAAAAAAAAGGAGAAGGAAGAATTAAATAAACAATACATCTTATTCAAAATATTAACTTATAAACAGTAATTCACAAAATTTATTACTTTAAATAAAATATACCCATTTTATAATTATTATATCCTTTTATACTTGAATAATTATAGTTTGGAAAAATATTTCAAACATTTCTAAGTCCAAAAATTTACGAAAAATTTCGGCAGAGTCGCCCTTGTATGGAGAGACTCGGGAGAAAATATAATATCCAAATATAACAATTATATTACATATATTATCCAAAATATCCCAACCCGAGAAAATATATAAATAGCACTATAAACCGTAATCCGTAACGTACCTATTTGTCGGGAAATTTACGCCTAATTTATGGAACCAAAAGTTGTAGCAATTGCTTCCATAACCTGCATTTCACTTATAAAATCCAAAGGGTTAACAATTTATATAAAGTGAAATATTTAAGTGGTTTCAGTCACTGACAACAAATAAATACAACAACCATCAATCTCAACAAACAGCATACACAACAAGTACAAAACAACCATTCAATCAAACAAACAAATAGCTGTTTGGGTGTACGGAATGAAAAATAACTATCAAGTACATCATTTACTCAATAGTCTTAGATGAAACAAAGTAGATTATATTTTTCCATCCAAACAATTTCAAATCTCCTTATCCAAACAACCATAACCAGCAATAACAATTTCGACCAACAAATCAAATTAACTTGTTATTAATTTTATTTCATACATTAGTTGTTTGATTTCCTTTCTCTCATTCATTGAGTGATTACTTCATTTATTATCATTTATTACTTACACTTTTCATTTTTCTTCATTTTAATGTCATGTAAGTTTCTTCTTTATTGCACCATATTCACTCATTTCTTAATACATAATTTCGTGTATTTACTGAAGTTTTTAGTGGCTTACTTACAATACCTACTTTCCATTATATTCAATTAGTAGCAATCAATTATACTTAAGTTTATAAACTACACATCAATTCTTATTTATTGAGGAAATTCATTAATTTCTTTCATTACCTCAAATTTATTTCTTGTATAATATCTATTACATCCTCTTATTAATTTTTCAACTTTTAATATTTGGCAAGTTGTATATATGCTTTAAGAATGTAATTTAAAAATTATACAACTTTTCTCATTACCTATGATTAATTTAATGTTCAATAATTTTATTTTTTATTTTTTTGCTTATAAGTTAAAATTTCAACTTCCTTTTTATTTCCTATATAACTTGGCATTAAATCTTGATGCAGCTCAGAACAGAGAAGAAATGCAACCAAAATTTCTAACAAGGATGAGTCGTACACGACTCATAGAGAGGTTAAGTCGTACGCGACTTAGGAAGGCAGGGTTAAGTTGTTTCCGACTTAATGGTGCACGGGATAGCAAGTTTCGAGTTAACAACAATTTGAACCGCATAAAAGAGGCATCGGGTTTGAGTCGTGCGAGCTTGAGTCGTATACGGGATAATGGAACAGGGTTACGACTCAAGGGAAACTTGGAGTGTGCATACTTGATGAGTCGTACACGACTTAACAACGTATCCATAAGTCGTGACCGACATAGCATCAAGAAGGAGAAGGATTCAACTGATGGGAGCTTGAGTCGAAGGAAGGATGTTGAGTCGCTGAAGTTATGAGTCGTGAGTCGTAGGTCGTTGCCGACCTAGTATGAGTCGTGAGTCGTTTGTTGTGATGAGTCGTGTACTGTTGTATATTGTAAGTCGTATGTCGTGAGTTTTAAGTCGGTATGTAGTGGATCGTGTTGCATTTTAGGTCGTTACCGACCTATGGGTTGTGAGTGTTGTATTTTAGGTCGTTACCGACCTAGGGGTAATGTTGAGTCGGTCATGTATATGAAGTGTTGGGTCGCATACGACCTACGGTGAGTCGTCTTAAGGTCATATGATGATGTATGAAGGTCGTGCTTGTTAAGTCGGCCAGGGTTGAGTCGTTCTGGAGTTGAGCTGCCTTGTGTTGAGTCGGCCGCGACCTAAGTTAGGTCGTAAGTCGTCGCCGACCTAAGAGTCAGGTGAGGGTTTGTGTGTGTTGAGTTGTGAAAGCTATAAATAGCGCGTGTGTTGTACATTTTGAGGTGGTTGATTTTTGAATAAAATTCTCTTTTGTTAGCTTTGTGCTTTCATACCAATTGGTAGTTGAGTGTAATCTCCTATCTCCACTTACGTCATTCGAGTGCGCTCGAATCCACGTTTGTTGAAGCCGATTCACGGAATCTAGTGCGCTAGATCAACGTGCGAAGAATCGTAGATCTTTGAACACGGTATAGTGCGCTATCAACGTGTTTGAGATAGCTAGAGTTCGGTATCTTTGGATCAACGAACTTGGGCATTTTGGTATCTTCAACTCACCGATTGCTACATTTCATCGATTGAAGTTTTGTTTGATTAATCCGCTGGGTCATTATTGGTATCAGAGCCATTCTTAGCCAATCATAGCTAAGTTTGATTCTTGGAGCCAAGTTTTTGAAGTTTTTGAAGTTGAAGGAGTTCGTCGTGTTCATATTGAAGTTGCATCAAGTTAGGAGTGTTTGATCCATTTCATTTTGGATCGAGGAGTTGGACTTTGTTTGGATTTTGACTTGGAGTTTTTGCGCGCCAAGGAGTTTGAATTTGAAGAAGGCCGTGTATACTTGGGAGTAGCCGTGCCTTGTTGATTGCATTGAAGTGTTTGTAGTAAGTGGCCAAGACAAGTTGTACCGAGGCAAGTCATAGCGAGTCAAGGTAGAGCCGACCTAACTTGAACCGAGTTAGTGTGAGCCGTGAACATCTATTGCCGATCTAAGGTTGAGCCTAGATTGCTTTATTGTGTGAAATTTTGAAGTATTGTGTTCAATTTGTTGAAGTTTGTGAAGTTTACAACCATGCCACCAAGGAGAGCTAACCGACATCAAAACGTTGAAGCTTTGTATCGTAGAGAAGAAGCCGAGCTTATGGAACAACGTATTAATGAAAAGTTTGATGAAGGCATTGGTAAATTGGAGAGATTGATGACTGATTTGAATCAAAGGAGGAGATCACCAAACTCGAACCATGGAGGAAACCGAGTTTCGCCATTGGTTACGGAAGCGAGGAGGGTATCACCACATTCTTGTAGAGATAGAAGAGAAACATCAATTTCATCACGAAGAGATCATCATGACTATGCACATGAAGAAAGAAGAAGTCATCGAGAATTTGACCATGAAGCATATAGAGATGAAGAGAGACATAGTCAAAGAAGCATGCATGAGAGAAGGGATGATGTTAGTCGAGATCGATGTAGGCGTACCTTTGATTTTGTTGAAGAGGGTGATAGAGCAAGTATTCATTATAGAGATCGAGACCAAATTCGAAATTCTTACCGTGATGTGGAGGATGATCGTCGTTGGGAGTCGGGTATGAAAATGGAAATTCCAGAATTTAAAGGCGGGATGGTTGCTGAGGAGTTTTTAGATTGGTTGTCTAATGTGGAGGAAATCTTTGATTTCAAGGAGGTGCCGGAGAATAGAAGGGTGAAGTTAGTTGCTACAAGGCTGAGGGGAAGAGCATTGGCATGGTGGCAGCAAACTAAACTTACTCGAGAACGAATGGGGAAGTCAAAGATAGAATCTTGGGAGAAGATGAAAAAGTTGATGAGATCTACTTTCTTACCTTACAACTACCAGTCACTTATGTACCAAAGGTTGCAGAATCTGAGGCAAGGGACGAAATCTGTTAGCGATTATGCTGATGAATTTTACCAACTCATTGCCAGGAATGATATTATGGAGACAGAAGAACAGCTAACTGCTAGATTCATTGGGGGTTTGAGAATGCAGATCCAGGATATGGTTAATATGTTTGATCCTAGATCCGTTGCAGAGGCACATCAGAAAGCGTTAGCTTGGGAGAAACAAGGAAGGCGTGGAGGTGGTGTGTTTACTAATTCCAATAATCAAGCAAGGGGTGTTGGCGGAAGTTCTAATGTTCCTAAACCAGTTACCAAGCCAGTGGTGAAGGAGGTTGAGAAGGCGAAGGCAAGTAGTGTTTTCAAATGTTATAATTGTCAGGAGTTGGGTCACAAAAGCAACGAATGTCCGAAGCCGAAGAAGAGAACCATGGTTGCAGAGGTTGAAGCAGATGATGGTGAGGAGGCAGAGTATTCAAATGTACCATATGTTGAGGAGGAAGAAGAAGTGTCGGGTGATGAAGGTTGTAATCTTATGATGAGGAGAAGTTGTTTGACACCTAAGCAAGAGGAGGATTGTAGTTGGCTGAGAAGCAATATTTTTCAATCGACATGTACTATTCTGGGGAAAGTTTGTAAGTTCGTTATTGATGCGGAAAGTTGTGATAATATTATTTCTACAGAGGCAGTGAGAAAGTTGAACTTGAAGACCGAGAAGCATCCTAAACCATACAAGCTTGCATGGTTAAGAAAAGGGGGTGAAGTGAAAGTGTGTCGAAGGGCTTGTGTTAATTTTTCGATTGGGAAGAAGTACAAAGATGAAATCTGGTGTGATGTCGTAGATATGGATGTTTGTCACTTATTGTTGGGCAGGCCATGGCAGTTTGATAGAGCAGTTCAACATGACGGTCGTGCCAACAGTTACAGTTTCATGTTCGAGGGTACTAAAATCACTTTAGTTCCTAAGAGACAGCAGCAGAAGGAGAGCAAGCTAGAAGAGATTGAAGAATTGAAAACTCTGTTGACTTTGAAGGAGTTTGTTAAAGAAGTGGAGGAAGAACCGGAAGTGTTTTTGTTGATTGGGAGAGAGAATAGTGAAGAAGTTGAGATTCCCGAAGAAGCAAAGCCAGTTTTGGAAGAATTTGAGGATGTCTTTCCAGATGAGTTACCAAAGGAGTTACCGCCACTTAGAGACATTCAACATCAGATTGATCTTGTTCCAGGAGCAGTGTTACCACATCGACCACATTACCGAATGAGTCCAAAGGAACATGAGGAGTTACGAAGGCAGGTGGAAGAATTACTTGAACAAGGTCGTATTCAGGAAAGTTTGAGTCCATGTGTTGTGCCTGCATTGTTAGTACCAAAGAAGGATGGAACTTGGAGGATGTGCACTGATAGTAGAGCTTTGAATAAGATCACTGTTCGTTACAGATTTCCTATGCCAAGGTTGGATGATTTGTTGGATCAGTTGAGTGGGGCAACTATATTCTCGAAAATTGATTTGAAGAGTGGTTATCATCAGATTCGAATCAGACCTGGAGATGAATGGAAGACAGCTTTCAAAACAAGAGAGGGGTTGTACGAATGGTTGGTTATGCCGTTTGGTTTGTCAAATGCACCAAGTACATTCATGCGGGTGATGAATCAAATCTTTCGACCATTCATTGGGAAGTTCGTCGTAGTTTATTTCGATGATATACTGATTTATAGCAGGAATACAGAAGAGCATGTTCTACATTTGAGGGAAGTGTTGCTTATTCTTCGTGAAGAACAATTTTATGCTGCTACGAAGAAATGTGTGTTTATGACGCATACTGTTTTATTTCTGGGTTATGTTGTTTCAGGGAAAGGTATTCAAGTTGACCAGAGTAAAGTTGAAGCAGTCAGGAATTGGAACAGCCAAAGACAATTACAGAAGTGAGAAGTTTTCATGGGCTAGCGTCATTCTACCGAAGGTTCATACCACACTTCAGTAGCGTGATGGCTCCAGTGACTGATTGCATGAAGGGTAAACAGTTTGTGTGGTCAGAGGAAGCGGGGGTTGCCTTTGAAAGGATCAAGGAATTGTTGACGTCAGCACCAATTCTTGTTCTACCTAATTTTCAGTTGTTGTTTGAATTGCATACTGATGCTTCGAAGGTTGGAATTGGAGGAGTTCTGAGTCAGAATGGGAAGCCAGTTGCATATTTCAGTGAGAAACTGTTAGGGGCAAAGATGAGATACAGTACATACGATGTTGAGTTTTATACTGTTGTTCAGGCTGTTAAGCATTGGAGACATTACTTATTTCAGAAGGAATTTGTTCTGTACACTGATCACGAAGCTTTGAAACATTTACAGGGACAGGATAAAATTTCAGCGAGACATGCGTCATGGATTGCTTATTTGCAACAGTTTACTTTTGTCGTTAAGCACAAATCAGGGGTGACAAATCGAGTAGCAGATGCTTTGAGTAGGAGGAGTCATTTACTAACGACAATGAAGGTTGAAGTGACGGGATTTGAAATGTTGCCTGAGATGATTGAAGGAGATCCTTACTTTGAGAAATATGTTGAGAAAGTGAAGGATGGAAGTACCGATGAATTCATGTTAGTTGATGGTTTTCTGTTTAAAGGAAATCGTTTATGTATTCCGGATTGTAGTTTGAGGATGAAAATTGTGAAGGAATTGCATGAGGAAGGACATGTGGGCCGTGATCGTACTTTGCAGTTGATTTCACAGTCTTATTTTTGGCCGTCGATGAGGAAAGAGGTTGAAAGGTTTGTGGAGCGATGTCATATTTGCCAGGTTTCAAAGGGGACAGCAACGAATGCAGGATTGTATATGCCATTGCCAGTACCATCTAAGCCATGGGTTGATATTAGCATGGATTTCGTTTTGGGTTTGCCAAGAACTCAAAGGGGAAATGATTCGATATTTGTTGTGGTGGACAGGTTTTCAAAGATGGCACATTTTGTTGCTTGCAAGAAGACAGCAGATGCAGTTCTAGTGGCACAGTTATTTTTCAAGGAGATTTATCGACTTCATGGTTTACCAGAATCTATTGTTTCTGATCGAGATACTCGTTTCCTGAGTCACTTTTGGCTGAGTTTGTGGAAGATGGTCGGAACGAAGCTGAATTTTAGTAGTGCTTATCATCCGCAAACTGATGGGCAGACAGAAGTTGTTAACAGGTCATTGGGAAATTTGTTGCGTTGTCTTGTACAAGATAATTTGAGAAGTTGGGACATGAAGCTATGCCAGGCAGAATTTGCTCATAATCATGCAGTAAATCGAAGCACGGGATTCAGTCCGTTTCAGATTGTTTATTCAAGTTTACCCAGGGGGCCGTTGGATTTAGCAGTTGTACCACAGTCAAAGAGAACAGTTAAACGAGCTGCTGATTTTGTTGATGAGCTGACTGAATGTCATAAAATCGTTCAGGAACGATTGGAGAAATCGAATGAGAAGTATAAGAAGTCTGCAGATTTGAAACGTCGAAATGTTGAATTTAAAGAAGGTGATTTGGTTTATGCCGTATTAACAAAGGATCGTTTTCCGGTGGGTGCTTATAACAAGTTGAAGGCACGAAAAATTGGTCCAATTGAAGTTTTGAAGAAAATCAATGAGAATGCTTATCGATTAAAGTTACCAGATGATGTTTATACTTCTGATGTTTTTAACGTCAAACATTTAATTCCATATCATGGAGGTGAGATGGTTGAGGAAGAATTTACAAATTCGAGGTCGAATTTTTCTCAACCAGGGGAGGATGATGCAGCTCAGAACAGAGAAGAAATGCAACCAAAATTTCTAACAAGGATGAGTCGTACACGACTCATAGAGAGGTTAAGTCGTACGCGACTTAGGAAGGCAGGGTTAAGTCGTTTCCGACTTAATGGTGCACGGGATAGCAAGTTTCGAGTTAACAACAATTTGAACCGCATAAAAGAGGCATCGGGTTTGAGTCGTGCGAGCTTGAGTCGTATACGGGATAATGGAACAGGGTTACGACTCAAGGGAAACTTGGAGTGTGCATACTTGATGAGTCGTACACGACTTAACAACGTATCCATAAGTCGTGACCGACATAGCATCAAGAAGGAGAAGGATTCAACTGATGGGAGCTTGAGTCGAAGGAAGGATGTTGAGTCGCTGAAGTTATGAGTCGTGAGTCGTAGGTCGTTGCCGACCTAGTATGAGTCGTGAGTCGTTTGTTGTGATGAGTCGTGTACTGTTGTATGTTGTAAGTCGTATGTCGTGAGTTTTAAGTCGGTATGTAGTGGATCGTGTTGCATTTTAGGTCGTTACCGACCTATGGGTTGTGAGTGTTGTATTTTAGGTCGTTACCGACCTAGGGGTAATGTTGAGTCGGTCATGTATATGAAGTGTTGGGTCGCATACGACCTATGGTGAGTCGTCTTAAGGTCATATGATGATGTATGAAGGTCGTGCTTGTTAAGTCGGCCAGGGTTGAGTCGTTCTGGAGTTGAGCTGCCTTGTGTTGAGTCGGCCGCGACCTAAGTTAGGTCGTAAGTCGTCGCCGACCTAAGAGTCAGGTGAGGGTTTGTGTGTGTTGAGTTGTGAAAGCTATAAATAGCGCGTGTGTTGTACATTTTGAGGTGGTTGATTTTTGAATAAAATTCTCTTTTGTTAGCTTTGTGCTTTCATACCAATTGGTAGTTGAGTGTAATCTCCTATCTCCACTTACGTCATTCGAGTGCGCTCGAATCCACGTTTGTTGAAGCCGATTCACGGAATCTAGTGCGCTAGATCAACGTGCGAAGAATCGTAGATCTTTGAACACGGTATAGTGCGCTATCAACGTGTTTGAGATAGCTAGAGTTCGGTATCTTTGGATCAACGAACTTGGGCATTTTGGTATCTTCAACTCACCGATTGCTACATTTCATCGATTGAAGTTTTGTTTGATTAATCCGCTGGGTCAAATCTCCTACCTAAATTAGAGGTTTCGATTATTAATTACTAACCTTTCATTTCACTACAATAATTGAAACAATTAATTAACGAAAATTTGAGAATTTAATACCGGGTTAAATTTCAAATTATTTTAAAATAATAGATAAATATATTCTTATAACTTATATATCTCTAATTATATTTAAACAATTTAAAATTTATATATATATTTTTCAAAAATGAATCTGCAGTAAAACTACCACAGTGGCTTTCCCCTTCGAAACTCGAAAATGAAAGTCGATGATGCGGCCGCCATCATCGAAATTATTTTCCAGCGACAAAGAGGAAAGTACAAAACTTTTTTCTCCAAAATCTTCTTTAAAACAATTCTTTCGAATTATAATAAATATTTATATCAGAAAGTACTTATAAACAATATTATTATATTCCAAAATTTATTCGAATGAAATTTCAAAACCCTGGATCTTAAGTTCTAAATTTCCCAAATTTCATTTATTTTATTTTCAGTCTTATTTCTATTATTATTTATACATTTTATTACCTAACAACCAATTTATTGCAGCCAAATATAGACATCTTTTGAAAATTTTATTTTATATATAGAAAATATAATAGGCAAAATTATTTCGTTCACCTATATAAAAACAATATAATCTCGGTCTCTCCTATTAAGTGTTTAGAAATCCCTATTAGTGTCACAGCGTCCCATGCATCAACCAGAATTTATAAATACGAAACGGAACAGATTAACACAATATTAAAACCTTTTATAACACTAATAAGTACGCTCTCTCGTATATATACACTCAACGACTCCCATAGGGAGTTTCTACCCTATTGATAAAGAGTCAGACCCCACAAAGCTAAGGTTTACCGCTAAATCAAAGCTCTGATACCACGTTGTAACATCCCGCCTTTTCGCATACGTTAAATCGACACACGTGCCAATTCAAACCAAACGGAAGGGCGGATTGTTATGGGGTAATTAAGGAAAAACAGGGAAAGAAAAAAAAAACAAAATAGAATCTCACAGTGGAAGGATAAACTATAATAATAAATATACAGTTCATAAACTGTTTACAAACATTTGATTCTTCTTTATGCAATAAATATCAGAGTTCCATACCAATCATAATCAATGTAGCGGAATTAAATAGTGTAGTGGAATATAATTTATAATAATAGTAGAAATCTCCGTCTTCGTCCTCTAGATCTAAAGTCTTCGATCCTGAAACGCTCGGACTGACCCAAGCGAATTTGAAAAGACAAAAACACTCGAGTCAGAACAAAAAGATCTTATGTGAGTTAAATTAAAAGAAATAAATATGTGTGCAGTAACTCAAGAGATGCTCGGGATTTACATCTCCTAAGGATCCGTTAAACTATTTACTATATAGTATATTGCGCTATTATAATAGTGTCTATTTGTAAAATAAACTTACTTTTTAATAGCGTTAAGGGGTTATCCATATAGCCCTTAACACAAATAATGCCAATAGTCTATACAGTACCGTAATACCTCCTGATCGGGAGGCTACCAGAGGATACTCCATTGGTACGACACAAATAGAAACTCGTACATGGCGCGATAGGGTAGGTGACATGGCACAACTAGGCAATGCCAGGGTAGATATACCAATTACGCTTCCGGGTCGGTGGTAACGCGTAGCGCGCAACTACCGCCCACCTCGAGCCACACCCCCAAATAAAATCAAAAGTGGCCACTGAATCAATCCAAAGTCAAAGTATAATATCGAAGGGATGTGTCCGATCAAAGGTGCTACCTTATTAACCCGTCGATCGCTCCTGTTTTAGCCACCTTATGCCAACTCACGGGAGTCGGGTCTACGTATTTACCTTAAAGGAAACGCCACCACCATCCTACTTCATTCTGAAATTTCCATCACGTATACGGTTGTTAAAGTGGTTTTCGGGGTTGGCAGAGAGTACGACAACTTCCAATCCCGATCTCTTCAACAACCAAACGTTATTATAACACCGCGGTCATTTAAAAATAATTATACTTTCAAAACCAGAATATAATTACCATTTCAAAACCCATAAATACGATATCATTTTCTTTCAAAACCCAAATAAATATGATATCATTTTATTTCAAATATATTTATTTTCCAAAATCATGCCACTTTTAAATTTATAATACGTCGAAACCAAATATTTGAATTTTTAACTTTCAACACAATACTTCGAAATCCATAGTTTTAAAACCATAACTTCCAACACTTAAATGGTTGGGATATTCAACAGTATATAAAATAAAACAGTTGAATTTAAAATTTCTTTAAAAGTAAATAATTTCCACACCTTCACAATTTTTTATTCACTTTAAATTCAGTCTAAACCCACAACTTTTAGATTCACTTTCAGTTTGAATAAAACACTTCGATTCCAATATTTTCAAACTTTGAGTATTTAATGAATCTCAAAACTAAGGTTGGGAATTTCGAATCAACAATTCGTTTTCCTATTATTTAGTTTGAAAGGTTTACATGATAAATCCATAACCATTGAAAATAAACTAAATTTATTAACACTAAAATTTTCTTCCATTTTATTTATACTAGAATTATTCATTAAATCCAGTGATAAATATCATACCTTTAAAATTTCCAATTTTGATAAGTCAACATCAACTTATGGAGTTAAATTTTTAAATAAGCTCAATTCCAATAAATTTCCAATTTATCTTTCAATCTTAATTGATTTGAATCATTTAAAACTCTATATATATATACACAAAAGATCTTAAACCTGTACTTAATCATATAAAATAAATTATCAAATTCCATTTTTCAACTTATTCATTTTTATTTAACAGATTTATGCATAGCTTAAATTCAACAATTTAACTATATATGTATATATAAAATATATTTATATCATGTCCAAATTTAATATTCATTAAACCATATCATATCCAAACTATAAAAATCATTTCAAAAATAATTTAATATATATACCGCGGTGCTTGTATATAATTTTCTATCCTATGGTCAAGTGATACGGATATTTATCATTTCAATCCGCAATATAAAAATAAAAATGCGGTTGTATATCATTTCAAACCGCAATCCCGAATGAAACGAAAATGCATAATAACTTGCAATTTATATAAGATAGAACACATCATCCATTCACCCAATATCAATCATCAACCAATTTATTTGAATCATCATCAATATAAACAAGCATCAATATGTAGCATATAAAAATAACAGATATCAACGAACAGTTTATATTCAATAGTAAATTAATAACTGCTAAATTTGAAGGTTTATATGCAAAATAAATAAATTTAATTGTCTATGTACATGCAATAATAAAATTAAATAACAATTTAATTTTAAATGAATGCACTCTAACTGAGATGATGAATAAAATATGCCAAATAGTCATACATGAATTTCTACTCATACTATAAATCAATTTAACAAAAATAAGAAAATTTAGAAGTTCTGAGTCGGTTAAAACACTCACATTTTGGGATTTATCGATGATTTAAAATCCAAATAAAGGCCCAAATTTGAACAATCTTGGAATGCAGCCAAACTAGCTTCATATTGTTCGGAATTTCGCTACGAACGCAATGGAGAAAACCGCGCGTCATCCCGAGCTCGTATGCAAATGTTATTCAAGTTAAAAGATTTAAATTTTAATATAACATAATTAATTAATACATAAAAAAAATAACGTACCATCCTCTTCTTCCATATCCACGGATCTACTAACCCATTACGCACACGCTACTTTCTTCCGTGCGCAAGTAACTCGAGACATATAGAGTTCGATCAGCGACTAACAGTGTGTGCGCCACCTTGAGAGCCACCTGCGGACCAAGTTTCACATCACCACTCGCTATCGTTTGCACACAATCCAAGAAAATACGTCCATGCTTCCAAGCCAGATTCCGCGAATCCGTGGTCCAATAGCATAGATCAACCATATGGATTTGAAGAGCTCGCCGAGATCTACAACTTTGCTTTTGGAATTTTTCGATTTCGTTGAACGGATTGAATGATATTGAGGAAAGAAGATAAACAATTTCTGGTAATTGAATAAGTGGCGGTCATGGTATAGAATTAGGGTTTCTGAAATAAAATAATAATAAAACTGTCTCGGTTTGCATGCGTATTTATAGAGTTTGACGACAAAAACGGGCCAGAGTCCAATTTAAGCGTGCTGATAGGCGATCCTAACATAAAAAGGCTTTCTGAACGCAATGGTACTGGTTTCGAAGCCCAGTTCCATCATTTTCGTAGGTTACTGTTCAAGTCAATTTGTTTGAATGACAAAAATCCCCCTGAAAAGTCCGTTTCGGCTCCGGAACGAAAATGAATCATCCCATATATCAAAACAGATGTTTTTAAATATTTTAAACGCGATGGAACAAGTTTCAAGCTCAAATTCCATCATAAGAAGAAGTTATGTTAAAAACAATATTTTTAAATTGATTTCAAATTCATTTCAATTGCATAAATTTCAAGGCATTTCGAGTCTGTACGATCAAACGACAAGTCCGATGGCTACGAAACTTGAAACACTATTATAATTCACCGTTACGGATCCAATGAAACTTGTTTCGTTGAAATCCGAGTCAGTGGACAAAATGGCTATTTTTCCATTAATTAAATAAATTTAAAATAAATTAACTAAATCAAATTTCGCGTTAAAATTCTAAAATTTGAAATCTTTATCACTTTATAATTCTCAAACATATACAATGTTTTAACAATTTTTAAATGTAAATTTATTAAAGAGTAATCAATATAAATCTTCAATTTCATAAAATTCAAAATTATAGATAAATTTCCAAAATTTCTATTAAATTGAATTTACCCATAATTATTCCATTCATAATTTCAAATAGAAGGGTTTACCATTGGATTTAAAAATTATCACATAAATATTTTCCGTTTTCAACTTAATTTTTAAATTAACGTAATAATTAAATATTTGATTTCATTTATTGGCAATAAATCCAACTATTATAAATTTAATAAATTAACTCACTATTAAAGATTCAAATTCATAAATTCATAAATTCAATCATCTTGATTTACTTCTTAATTTATAATTCTTTAAACCAATTTCCATCTCTATTTAAAGGAACTTATTTCACCAATTATACAATTTATTTCAATTTCTTAAAATAACCTATTTATTATACATTGAATCCAATTTATTTTGATAAGTTTCCAATTGAATGGATTAGATTCAATTTAAACCTTTAACTTACACTTAAGTTTAGGTCATAATCAATTTATAACGTATTACCTTTCTTTGTTATTACTTTACATACTTCTCGTATTAATTTGACAATTAACCATAATTATTAAAGTAACGCTAATAATAATACGACCCTATAATTTCTCAACATTTTAAACGAACGTTATTTCATTTTCCATTTGTGTGACATTCATTTATTTTATTATCACTTATTACAACTTCTAATTCCATTAACAAATAAGCAGGTAATTTATAATATATGTTACAAATTTTGAATTAACCACTATTCATTATTATTGACTTTACTTTAGCATTACTTACCTTGCATTAACATTGTTACTTAAAATCCCTATCCAATTACAATTAATATTCTAATGAATACATTTACTCTTTTTCGTTATTTTATTAATTATCGTTAAGGCACATCTAATTATCTTTATTGGTAAACGAGTGAATTTACTAGTAACCCACTATTATAACCTTTAATATACTTGTATATTTATTCATCAATCAATATTTGCGTTCTCTTTTTTTTCATTCAAATTGATTTATTACCTAATATACATTTATATTAGTCCCATTTCATTCCATTCATTAATGGGTATTGCACTAACCTTATTACTTTACATTACATTCAGTTTTCCAATTTTATAGGATTAAATTCTAATTACTTACCATTTAATCCACCAATTATTGATTCTATCCAAACATGTAACTTATAATAACTGCTTACAAAAATGGAATTATCATTTATTCCAATATTTTCTAACTTTACATTAACATATTAAATAAATTCCCTTTAAATGAATTTATATCCAGGTATATTACTTACCCCATTTCGTTTATTGAAATTTATTCAAATTGCTACTAAATAGGTTTTAAGTCACCATTTATATATTTTAATTTGGCCTTCATTTCAATATTCGTTTGCAAAGTTTTTTTTCTTTCTTTCTACTAAATTTAATTACAAAGCTCATTAATTCAACCAAATTAAATGCATGAAATTTACGGGTCGTTACAACCGTGATTTTATTACCGTCGTAATAAATGTTTTTAAAATTTGCAGACCGTAATTTTTGAATTACCGTCACAGTGAATGCTATAAATAGAATTTTTTTAAAATTAAAATTGAAAAAAATGTTGTAAAGTCAGAAACCAATATTGTAGTTGCCTGTTTGGAACGTGCTGTCACATTTTGGAAAAACAAGTGCTTTACATTTTTCTTTCCTTTTATCCTTGCATTACTGTTGGTTAGTAATAAACCTAGTGTGAAAGCATATTCAAGTTGCTGTCATCTAATTCAGTTTGTAAGACTTGTTCACATTCTTTTCATAAAGCAAGTATTAACACTTGCACTGGTGGCATAACCAGTAAAGAAAACGAAATGTGAACACTTTGGTTATACTTTCTTATCAACAAATTAAATATGTCAATAGCCATCAAGTATAGCCGTGTACAATATTTCAAGGTACACTTTTGCATTAAATGCAATGTGTACCAGAAAGATGGCCAATACTCAATTCTTTGACTTACACCAATTGAAGAAAGAAAATAATATTTCTTTGCAAATTTATTTTTCTCTTCAAGCAGAACTCTTAGAAGACAATAATGGCAACATTCCACAATTTTTTGCTTGCTTCCATCTTCGGTTCTAACTGAACTCAAAGCAAGGAAAAGTGAGTTAATTGCTCACACTTCTAATATATGGGCATCATGTGACGCCCCACCTCTATACCCACGCTAGCCAAGAACACTACGGTGTAGTGCTGTCAACTAGCACGGAGAATAAGGCTGTTGAGGAACAACCATCCATGTGATTGCTTATCACACGGTGGCTATAAATAATCTTCGGAAACAAACATAGAAATAGGCATAACACAAATCGGTCACAAACATCCATATCACAAAGGCGGAAGCAGATATGAATATATAACTAACACATGAAAGTGTACATCAGAGTAGTGGTCAAAAAGATCCACAATATTACAAAAGAATAGAAACACGTGCTATACGAAAGAATACAACTATGAGTCTATATCTCAAGTGTATACAACAAAAACTGCTAATCTAAATAGTTAGCCAAAAGTCAAGCAGTAAACCCCGGGAAGAAGTCAAGCAGAAGCACCTATAACATCTCGGTCTGACCCGAGTATTATTTAAGAAAATAATAAACGGATCACTCTAGCTATAAATATCAGTTGACATGGTATAAGAATAAAAGATATGGCATAAACATAAAATATCCATACTAACATACTACTATAAGTATTCAAATGATGATCAACAGAAGATCAATCAATAAGAGATAAATCGATATCACAAGAATCTTCTCAAAGATCCAAAGAGGGCATCATACCCTAAACTTGTACTCATAACAAGTCAATGACATAAATTCAAGAAATCAACACAAGAAATCTATAAATCACAGAAAAAGGGAAAGAGGCCTACCACATGACGGTTCGAAGACCATGGGGAGCTACCCCATATGGATGAGTCGGAATCACCCAGATAAGGTCTGGGCTAACCAAAAAGCAAAAAGGTATGTGTGAACGGAATCACACAAATGGTGTCTAGCCTGACCTCGCAACAAAAAGGTATGTGTGAGTGGAATCACACAAATGGTGTCTAGGCTAACCAAAAAGCAAAAAGGTATGTGTGAATGGAATCACACAAACGGTGTCTAGCCTAACCAGGAAGCAAACAAAGAGACATCGCACATTTGCTTGCCTAAATCGCAAAATGATCGTCATGATCAACGAGAAGTGTCAATTACACTAAGTTAGTAAATATAAAAGTTTAGCTTCATGTCCCATAACCACTTGCTTAACTCAAATATTTACGAACAAACTGTAGATCTTCACTAGAAAATTGTCACAAAAAGGTTCAATCGAACAAGTCCAAGAGTTAACCGACGAAGCAAACGCAAGCTTTTCATGCCACTTGTTTTACTAAGCCGTTTAATTCAATTTCTCATACGAGTGAGGTAATGGTTTGTATATACTAGTAGATTGGAAAATGGTTTTAGAAAAGAGCTTAGTTATTGAAAATAGAGTTGAAATCATTTTGTTGAAAGTGTTTTGATATTTACAACTAGTAGTGAAACCTTCATATTTTAAAGTGAAAAATCTTAGAAGTGATGTAGAAACAATAAATCATAAAAATTCACATATGAAGACGTGAATAAAATCGAAAGAAACCGATAAAGAATCCATAAAATCGACCGAGAAGCCCAAGATAGTTTGTCTCAAAGAATGGTCAACTCAGCATCTCAATAAAGCAAGTTCTATTGAATGTTTTTCAAATAAGATCCCCTACGGGGGGGTCCGGGGGTGGCAACCCCACAAGGTGGGGGTGCGGGGGCAACGCCCCCGCTACGGGGTTCGACCTACCCGGTCAGGTCGTGGGGGTCCAGGAGGCAGCGGCCCCGTCGGGGTGGGAAGCAGCGCCCCGTCCAAAACGGTACGACCTAGTGATTAAAGAGGCACTACCTAGTGGTCCAGCGACCTAAAGGGTAAAGGTCATGCGACCTAAAATGGGTTCGCAACCTAACCACTCAAACGACCTAAAGAAAATTAGGGGCCAAGCGACCTATAAGAAGCAGCGACTTAAATAGAATCGAGGTCCAACGACCTACGGGTTAGGTCATGCGAGTTAAGGAGGTCAACGACCTAACAGTGACTCGCGACCTAATAAAGGAATGCGACCTAAAGGCACGCGACCTAGCGACCTAAGCAGGAAACGCGACCTATGAGGGAAAAGCGACTTAAGTGGGGAATATAGGTCACGCGACCTAACGGTTTACAAGGTCTTGCGACCAAGCTGGAAACGTGGTCTAGCGACCTAGTGGTTTAAAGAAGATGGGTCACGCGACCTAAGGAGATAAGGCCTAGCGACCTACGAGCTAAAGGTTCAACGACCTAACATGATGTAGGTCCAATGACCTAACAGGTAAGAAGATCACACGAACTAAAATGCCATAGGACCAAAGGTCATACGACCTAGCGACCTAAAGCCATACGACCTAACGACCTAGCGACCTAAAGCCATACGACCTAGCGACCTAAGGCCCATACGACCTAATTCCGAAGACGTTAGAAATGGCCAGAACGACCTACGACCTAAGGTCCATATGACCTACGACCTAAGGTCCATTCGACCTAAAGCCCAACGACCTAGCAACCTAAAACAATAGGACCTACGACCTAATTCCGAGTGCCGAGCGACCTAACATTGTAGGCCATTTTAAGGTCGGAAATGAGCTATTTTGAGGCCGAGACTTTTCCACGCGAACGACATTGCATAGGCATAACGACCTAAGTGCAGTTTTTCACCAAAAACACTAAAATTTAGGGTTTTTCGCCAATCCAATCCAAACCAAATGCAAATGTACATGCAAACATGATAGGGATTCATTCCCAACAGTCCAAGATAGTTATAGGCTAGATTTGTGAGATAAAAATCTCACCTTTTCACCAAATTTATGAAGAAAAGATTGAAAGCAATGGAGAAGTAATCACAAGCTTGAATCCAGTGTCTTCTTCTTGAATTTGGAATTAAATGTTGGATTTGCAAGAGAATTTGAGCTTGGAATTTTAATTTCTCTTTCCACTCACCATTAGTGCTTAAGCTTGGTTGTTAGGAAATTTATGAAGAGTGAGGAGAAAGAGAGAAGTGGGTTTGAGTTATAATGGCTAATCTAACCCAAAGCCCAAAGCGGGAAAAGTATGTGAAATTCCACTAACTCCAAACCTATCAATGTTGATACTTAAAAAAGTTTTAAACGACATTTCGAACTCAATGGAAGTGGTTTCGAGTCCTAATCTGACCGTTTGCAAAAAGTAGCTTTTCAGACCAATATCCGATTAACGACAAAATATTTAAATAAAATATTTGAATATAAAATCGATAAATATGCGGGTTGTTACAGACTCCCCTCCTTAAAGAAATTGCGTCCTTGCAATATATAAGATGGAGATAACAAGTAACAACCGTAAAAGCATATTAACACAAAAGAATTTTGAAGTAGGAAGTTCACCTCAAAGAGCAGGAGTAAGCAAGTCCGAATGTGTTCGCTCGATGAATTCTCTGGATTCGCAAGAGCAATTCTTAGGATTCGAGGACCATTGAACCTTCACAAGCGGAACATCTTTATTTCAAAGTCGCTTGACCTCCGAAGCAATAATTCGAATAGGTTTCTGCTCATAAGTTAAATTTGGTGAAACTTTAATTTCTTACAAATACCAGGCTCAAGAATAGAATCGGAATCTCGAAGGCATTTCCGTAATTGAGAAACGTGAAACACGTCATGCATGGTAGAAATCTGAGCCGGTAATGAAAGGCGGTAAGCCATGGAACCAATACGTTCAGTGATAGGAAATGACCCAATATATCGAGGCGCTAACTTTCCCGACCGACTGAAATGTACAACACCTTTCATAGGTGAAACACGAATAAAAACAAGATCTCCAACAGAAAATTCTAATTTCCTTCTTCGATTATCGACATAGGATTTTTGTCTACTATGGGCTTCTTTCATCTTATGTCGAATAAGTTCAATCTCCTCTGTGGAATCACGAATAAAGTCTGGACCTAAAACCAGCTTCTCACCGACCACAAGCCAACAAGAAGGAGATCGACATGGCCTTCCATAGAGTGCCTCAAAAGGTGCCATACTAATACTAGATTGGAAGCCATTATTATAGAAAATTCAACAAGTGAAATATGATCTTCCCAACTTCCACCAGAATCGAGCACACAAGCTCGAAGAAGATCTTCAAGAGTTTGATTCACACGCTCTGTTTGTCCATTGGACTGGGGGTGATAAGCAGTGCTAAAATTACGCTTCATTCCTAAATCTTTTTGAAGACTCTTCCAAAATCCACTAGCAAACAATGGATCTCGATCGCTAACAATAGAAGTAGGAACTCCATGCAATTTAACAATTTCTTTGATAAAGAGTTTGGCCAAAAGAGGAACGATTCGGTTAGACCGAACGAGAATAAAATGGGCGGATTTAGTAAGTCTATCAACGATCACCCATAAGCTATCATGACCAGAACGAGAACGGGGAAGGCCATCTATAAAATCCATGGAAATTTGGTCCCACTTCCAAATTGGAATTTCTAAAGGTTGCAATAACCCACCAGGCCTTTGATGTTTGGCCTTGACAAGTTGGCAAGTCATGCAACACTTAACAAAGTTAGCAATATCAGATTTCATTCCCTCCCAATAATAATGTCGCTTCATATCAGCGTACATTTTACTACTACCGGGATGAATGGTGAATTTAGAACGATGGGAATCTTCTAAAATATCTTTACGAAGATCACCAATATTTGGTACGATAAGTCTACCAAATTTTCGAATGCCGCCACGAGAATCAATATCAAAGTCTTTCAAACCTTCAGTATCAATTTTATCCTTAACATTTTGGCCAAGAAGAGCGAATTCAGGATCTAGTCCTTGAGCTTCAAAAATGCGGTCTAAAAGAGAAGGATGAGCCTCAAGGCTACATAAAACAAGTGATGAGCATAAATCGGATACGCGCTCTCCAATCTCACAAGTGGATAAAATCTCGAGATCGTTCCATTCGGATATCATCATAGAAACAATTGCTTGTTGTTTACGGCTAAGAGCATCGGCGACGCGATTACCCTTACCGGGGGTATAAAGAATATCAAGATCATAAGGTGCAAGAAACTCAAGCCAACGCTGTTGACACAAATTAAGTTCCTTTCGATAAAATAAATATTTCAAAGACTTATGATCTGTGTAAAGAATAAATTTCTCTCCCAATAGATAATGACGCCAAATTCGGAGGGCTAAAACAATAGCCGCGAGTTCTAAATCATGTGTGGCATATCTAGTCTCGGCCGGCTTCAATTGCCTAGAAGCATAAGCAATAACACGTTCTTTTTGCATAAGAACGGCACCCAAACCAACGTGACTAGCATTAGTATAAAAAACATAATCTTGATTCCCCTCGGGAATAACAAGAATATGAGCATCGGAAAGGAGTTCTTTCAATTTCTGAAAAGAGGCTTCACATTTGTCCGACCAAATGTATTTAACTCCCTTCTTAGTCAAGCTAGTAAGAGGCACGACAATCTTAGAAATGTCTTTAATGAAACGACGGTAATAATCCGCCAATCCAAGAGAACTACGAATCTCTGTCACACTCTCCGGTCTCTTCCAATCTTGAATCGCTTCAATCTTTGAAGGATCCACGGAAATTTCGGATTCGGAAATAATATGACCAAGAAACTTCACACGAGATTGCCAAAAGTGGCATTTAGAAAATTTCACCTTTAATTTATTACTCCTAAGAGTTTCCAATACAATCCGAAGATGTTTCTCATGTTCCTCCTCGGTTTTTGAATACACAAGAATATCATCAATGAATATGAGAACAAACTGATCGAGGAAATCTTTGAAAACTCGATTCACGAGGTCAACGAAATAAGCCGGAGCATTCGTTAAACCAAATGGCATAACAAGCCATTCATAAGATCCATAACGAGTACGGAACGATGTCAAAGGAATACTATCCTCACCAATACGAAGCTGATGAAAATGGTAGCCAAGTCCAACTGTGAAAATACCCTAGCTCCGCTAAGCTGATCAAACAGATCGTCAATCCGAGGTAAAGGATATTTATTTTTAATAGTCAGATCGTTAAGCTTGCGATAGTCAACGCAAAGCCTAAGCGTACCGTCGGATTTCTTCACGAAAATAGCCGAAGCTCCCCAAGGCGAGGAGCTAGAGCGAATAAATTGCTTTGTCTCCAATTCAAATAATTGTTTGCGCATCTCCTCATTTTCCTTATTAGACATGCGATAAGGAGGACGAGTAATAGGTTGAGCTCCAGGAATAAGGTTAATTTTGAACTCAATTGCTCGCTTAGGTGGTAGACCTACAACGGGCTCGAATATGTCGGAAAATTCACGAACAACGTGGATACGAGAAATAATATCATCCTCATCATTGGCATCGTCATCACGAGGATTTAAAGAATATAAGGATGCAATCAAACAGGATTCTGAATCTTTAAGATTAACAGAAATCTGATTAATAGATAGTGGATGTCGGAGATGAATAGTCCGCTCAGGACAAAGGATATGGGCTTGATAATGGTTAAGCCAATCCATTCCCAAAATTATTCCAAAGCCTAAGTAACGCTTGACATGCAAATCGGCTAGGAAAGAAAAATCACATAAAATAATCTCCACATCTTTACAAAGCAAACTAAGAGTTGCGGATCCACCAACAGGATTCGCAATTTTCAAAGAAGTCATTAATGCAGTAACACTTAAGGAAATAGTGTCTACCAGTTCCTTTGACATAAAAGAATGGGATGCACCCGTATCAAAGAGAACTCTAATAGGTTGATCATGAAATAAAATAATACCATCAAGAATGGAGTGAGAAATACCTTGGCCACGAGATGTGTTGCTAGGGGCTTGAGCCAGATTCAACTTTCCTTCCTTCTTGCCTTCACGCTTGAGGCATTGATATATGTAATGATCTGGGCTCTTACAATAGCGACAAGATTTGGGCTTAGAGCACCTATTCGCAAAATGATCCCTAGATCCACAGTTGAAGCATCTCGCACCACCAGGAAAAGGAGACTTTGCCGCAGGGGTTTCTTTCTTACCCTTTTTGTTGGGATAAGGGCCTTTGAATTTACTGGGCCTCTTTTTGTTGTTGAAGTTGGGTTTGGAAGCTACTACTTCAATATTACTTTCTTTATCAGCCTCTTCCAAACGAAGAGCGATATCTATAAGTTCGTCGAAAGGAACCTCTAACTTTAGAAGTAATGGCTTCTTGAGGCTTTTGTTTAAGCCATAAATGAACCTCTGGTTCTTCTTCAATGGGGTGTTGATGTATTCAACCCCATATTTGGAAAGCGACTCAAAGGCTGCGACGTAATCAATCACAGAGGACTTACCTTGAACAAGGTCTATAAAGTGTCGAGCCAGAGTTACCTTCTCTGCTTCTGGTACAAATTTTAACTCGAAGCGTGTCCACGATTGCTCCCAGGTAAGGTCCGCTTCGTTGACTTCAGAAATAAGAAGTTTATACCAGTCCAATGCTCTCTCTTGAAGCATACTGGAAGCCACCTTAACACGGTGAAGATCGACGAGATTCATGCGAATGAAGATTCCATCGCAGGTGCTCAACCAAGCCTGGACCTCGATGATAGTTTCAGTACCTTTAAATGGCTTCCCACCAGGTTGGTGTAAACATTGCACAAACGTGCAAATCCAGATTTAGGGTGAGTAGGTTTCGGATTAGAACCAGCTGCTTGAGCATTCGTGACAAGGTTAAGAAGTTGCTGGGTAGTCATAAAAACTCCATCTTGGGGAGTTGTAGTAGATGGTCCAGCTCTGGGAGGACCAGGTCTAACCATTTCTCTTCCTTAAGAAAGAAAGAAGAGAAAGAAGAAGGTTATTCACTAATGAATATCAAGCAATCTTGCTAGATAAAACAAATGATCATAAAGGATATAGGATGAATCGGTACGATGACTCGAATTAATCCTAAGACATAACTCCTAAGGTGGACTTAGGATGATGATCCTTGTTAAGTTATTGTACATTGTTCCGAAGTTTGGCTCTGATACCAAGCTGTGACGCCCCACCTCTATACCCACGCTAGCCATGAACACTATGGTGTAGTGCTGTCAACTAGCACGGAGAATAAGGCTGTTGAGGAGCGACCATCCATGTGATTGCTTCTCACACGGTAGCTATAAATAATCTTTGGAAACAAACATAGAAATAAGCATAACACAAATCAGTCACAGACATCCATATCACAAAGGAGGAAGAAGATATGTATATATAACTAACACATGAAAGTGTACATCAGAGTAGTGGTCAAAAAGATCCACAATATTACAAAGGAATAGCAACACGTGCTATACAAAAGAATACAACTATGAGTCCATATCTCAAGTGTATACAACAAAAACTGTTAATTTAAATAGTTAGCCAAATGTCATAGTAGCAAACCCCGGGAAGAAGTCAAGCAGAAGCACCTTTAACATCTCGGTTTGACCCGAGTATTATTTAAGAAAATAATAAACGGATCAGTCTAGCTATAAATATCATATGACATGGTATAAAAATAAAAGATATGGCATAAACATAAAATATCCATACTGACATACTACTATAAGTATGCAAATGATGATCAACAGAAGATCAATCAATAAGAGATAAATCGATATCACAAGAATCTTCTCAAAGATCCAAAGAGGGCATCATACCCTAAACTTGTACTCATAACAAGTCAATGACATAAATTCCAGAAATCAACACAAGAAATCCAAAAATCACAGAAAAAGGGAAAGAGGCCTATCACATGACGGTCCGAAGACCATGGGGAGCTACCCCATATGGATGAGTCGGAATCACCCACATGAGGTCTAGGCTAACCAAAAAGCAAAAAGGTATGTGTGAACGGAATCACACAAATGGTGTCTAGCCTGACCTTGCAACAAAAAGGTTTGTGTGAGTGCAATCACACAAATGGTGTCTAGGCTAACCAAAAAGAGAAAAGGTATGTGTGAATGGAATCACACAAACGGTGTCTAGCCTAACCTGGAAGCAAACAAAGCGACATCGCACATTTGCTATCCTAAATCACAAAATGATCGTCATGATCAACGAGAAGTGTCAATTACACTAAGCTAGTAAATATAAAAGTTTAGCTTCATGTCCCATAACCACTTGCTTAACTTAAATATTCACGAACAAACTGCAGATCTTCACTAGAAAATTGTCACAAAAAGGTTCAATCGAACAATCCAAGAGTTAACCGACGAAGCAAACTGTTAACGCTAAAATGTGAACGCTAACACCCCGGTGTGTGAAATGTAGTTGTGAAAGCACCACCCGATAGATCGGGAAAGAATTACAAGCAAGTAATAGCAGAAAAGCAGTAAACAACAACAATTTTATAGTGGTTCGGCTTAAGGGTATAGCCTACGTCCACTCTAAGTACTTTTATTAATAATCCCGTTACGAGCTGATACAATTCTTCTCAAGTACAACATACTTCAAGTTACAAGTGATTTGGAACAAGTCTTAAGCTTCAATATCGATTAAAGTCCTTAAACTCATGTTGAAGATGTGTGGTTTCTTCGTGAATTTCTTTGATGTATTCCTCTAATCTCGAAAGCTCTAAGTGTTGATGAAGTTCTCCATGCAGCAAGGTAACGGTGTATGAAGAGAATGTGCCAAAAGTCCCCTTGATGTTGGAGGTGGTTGCCTATTTATAGAGAGTTTCGGTCTGGAATTATTGCCAAGTCCTAAGTCGTGGCCGATTTAAGTTAAGTCGTAGCCGACTTAATATGAGTCGTGGCCGGTCCATCTGGCCTCTTCATGGCTTCACAGGAGTTCACTTGCACAAGTCCTAGGTCGCCTCCGAGTCAACACCATCCCTTCTTAGTAATACGGCCTCGGGTTTGCATTTAATAGCTTTAAGTCGTTCACGACTCAAATTAGGTCGTGTGACCGAGATAACTGGGAGCTGAATCGTGCACGAGTTAAAAGGCTGCTGTGCTGAGTAGCTGCATTGAACTCATCTTCCTTTTCTTGAGTCGTGAACGAGCTAACATTGGTCCTAAATCGGTTGTGACTTGGGTCGGCAACTATTCTAGGTCGCCAGCTTGGTAAAACATTAGATCGGTAACTCGGTCAAGTCACTGAGTTGGCATCTCTTTTAGGCCTTAGGTCGGCCTTCCTATTAAGTCGGCATCCTCTGAGTCTTAAGCCAGTACCCACGTTAGGTCGTCCACTGTTTTAGCCTTAACTCGGTATTTCTTAAGTCGGTATGCCTCTCAAACCCTTAAGTCGGTAACCCTTTGAGCCTTAAGTCGGTAACCCTGATAAGGCAGTTAGGTCGGTTCTACGTTGAATGTTAGGTCGGCATACCCCTTAGGCCTTAAGTCGGCATGCTTCTAACTGTTAGGTCGGAACCTCTTGATGCACTAGATCGGTAAGTCATGGTCGAGGCGGAGTTAACATTTGCCCCTCGAAGTATACGCCTAAATGTTAGGTCGTGTGCTTCGATAGCCCTTAACCCGTCCCCTCTTAGGTCGGTAGGTCGTATGCAACCTAACAGTTAGACCGTATGTGTTGCTCCAAATTTTCCACTGCAGGGTATAAGTTAACTTTCTTCCTCTTTCTTCGTCACTTACCCTCTTACCTGATTCCGCCATTAAAGTATTCTCAAGTTCCTAGAAGCGATTTCCTTCCAACTAATCACCGATAAACTCTACCATCCATTGCGTAAGTGATTCTATTCCTCTTTCGATTGTAGATTACTGTCGATTCATGAATCCTGTCGCTCGAACACGAATCGCCTCTTTGCGTAATGCTCCATCAAGAATACCATTGTTTTTGTAATTGATGAAGTTTTAGGTTGCTTGAGATGATCGTTGATACAATGAAGGTGGCTTATCGCCTCAGGCTCGATGGTCTTTGATGGCAGGACATCGGATCTGTAACAATTTCAAATTGTTTTATTGGGTGATTGGATTACGTGAATGAAGGCGGCTGTTGATGGAATGGTTATTGGGTTAACGGGTTGAATGTAGTGAGATGTTAATCCGGAAGCGACTCAGTGAATTTGGGTAGCTTAACATTTGGCCGACCTTACCCTAAGATCATAGCCGAATTAATTCTTGGGAGAATCTGCCGATCTAATCTTCTACTGATTTAAGCTTTAAAACTGTGGCCGAGTTAATCCCTCAATCGTAGCTGAGTTAAGCCTTCAATTATAGCCGAGTTAAGCCTTCAACCCGTGACCGAGTTGACACTTAAACCGCTGCCGAGTTAACACTTAAACCGCTGCCGAGTTAATACTTAGACCGTTGTTGAGTTAACACTTAGAGAATTTCACACCACTTCTTGAACCAGAGCCTTCCTCTCTTACTATCCTCCACGACCTAAAGAACTGTCGCTTTAAGGAACCAGAAACCTAACCTTAACTTGCGAGAAATTCCTTGGGTCGCAGCCGATTTAATACTTAGATGCCCAACTCGAATTCCCACTTAAAAGCATAGTTCCAATTTGAATTCTTAACTTGATCTACTGTGCTAAACAGCTTAAACTTTGGATCATTTTAACCTTGTTGCTTTACTTCATAGACCACATTGTCTCATAGGTTAACAACCTGCTGAAAACAACAATCACAAAGACCAAGGCGAATATATTGCCATTGACTGCCCACATCAAATGACAGATTAGCTGACATAAAGTAATCAATTTAAATACATTGTATGAAATGCTGTGAACCATTCAACTAAAGTGAAGTATTAATGCAAAGCATCGCTAACTTGAACTGATTTGCTTGCATCAACATTACACTTGCATATTAAAACAATGGATCTTGGACTTTATAACTGACAAATGCTTGTTAGCTTTTATTCCAATTACATTTGTTTACTGCTTGATTGATTTTACACAACACTTCACACACTTTAGGAAACGTGCACCTTCATGTTTGAATACCCAGTTGTTTATGTAGAATGACTTCCCACCGAGAAGAAGAAGTGGTAACTCAAGAGGAAGAAACTTTTCCGATAGCTGTTCCCATAGAGAATCCTCCGGAGAGAACCTCGACTATTCTAACTTCGAGAGCGTTTGTCCAGCTGCGCACTCAATTTGGCTTTGCTGAAAGTGATGTTCTTCTCCCTGGGCCAAGTGATACTGCTGACAATCCTCCCTATGGCTTTGTTGCAGTCAATCGCCAAATGTGCTTAAGTGGGGCGATTCCTCCTTTTAACGACTTCCTTCGAACTCTTCTCCTTCGGTTGACAATCTCTCCGTTTCAACTTCATCCCAATGGCTATGCCATCTTGACGGGGTTATGTGTTTTGTTTAGAAGAACCCTTGATCGCCTACCGAGTTTTGAAGAAATTCGTTATCTGTGCTCGTTTGCAAAGAGTAAAGATCATCCTTCCCTCATTATTGTGAGAAGTGCCAGAAACCGCAAGCTCATTTCCGATCTTACTGAAAGCGTTCATGGATTTTTGAACCAGTTTTTCTTTGCCCGCTGTCCCCCAGGGTTTTATGCCATCTGGAGAGTAGGAAGTAAGATTAGTGTTTCTATTTTTTCTGTTTTGAAACTTTTTCGAGATCCGAACTTTCAGTTGCTAATTTCATTCTTTGTTCCTTTCAGCACTTCCTCTCCCTTCTAGAGACCCAATTCATAAGCAAGTTTTTGAGAGGTTGAGTGCCGTGGCCACAGAAGAGAGGAGCATAAAATTTCTGTTGAGGGATGAATTTTTACATCAACATGGGCTTCTACACACTTCTCGCTCTATGCATGCTCATGAAGTTCCAACGGAAGTCCCCGATTCTCCGATAAAGACTCCTGAATCTTCGCTGGTGAAGTGCTCCACTTCTGTTGATGTTGCGGGTCCATCTGGTAAACTTGCCCCGGTTATCGAGGAAGAAGAGCCTCAGGGATCCTCTCACCATTCACAAGAATCTGGTGAAAAGGCTAAGAAATCCAGTCCTGTCAAGCAAAGCAGGGACGATACCTTCGAAGGATTGAGCGACCTCTTCGCTACTTCACAAGAGATCTTCAAAGATGACCCTACTACTGCCGGGATTTCTTCTTCAGTAGTTGAAGCTACTTCGATTTTGCAACAGTCGTCGTCGACTCAAGAGTTGACGTTAACTATTACACCCACAACCACTCCCCAAATAAAGAGTGGTTCGTAGATTAATGCGCGTAGTTTGCACAACACACACACTTAGAATTTCTCATCACTTCTATGCACTTATCTTCTTGCACTTTAAAGATTTCTAAAGCTTATTATTTTAATTCCAGATTCTCCTATGGGGCGCAGCGGCTCGTACTATGACGATTTCCAGCGCTACGGGAGGCGTAGCCAGTATGATTACAGGCGTTACCTTCCTTCTTACAGAGAGTCGGATGAAGAGAGGGCTGCCCGAAAGGCTCATGAAAGGAGGACTGAAGAAGAACATCGTGAAAGAAGGGAGAGAGAAGAGCGCCATGATTCTTGGCAAAAAGGCGATGACTCCCACAAGAGAAAATCTCATGACGATCGAGGAAAAGGTCACATGGGTGAAGACTTAAGCAAACGAGCCCGTCACAGTGAAAAGCAGGCCTCTACTACTCCTGAGAAAGTTACTACTCCTGCCTCGCTCGACATTCCTTCTGACTCTCCCGCTCTTGGGAAATCAGATATTCAAACGATAATTAGCAGGCCCAAATTTCAAGTTGGACCGGGTCCTGCCACTCTGCAGAGCCGGTTTCCTCAATGGTGCCTTAAGGGAGTGAGGTTCGACCTAGACTTGGTCCTCATCGACAAGTCTGCCATGTTGCGCAATCTTGATGCCGTCAAGCTCGATATTGAGAGGATGTCGAACTGGCAAAAACTTGTTGACGAGCTTCAAAGGGTTAACCGTGCCAACATAGAGGCCATGCTTACTATGGAAAATGATAAGGCCGAATGGCAAAAGGTCGTTGAGCAACACGACACCGAAATGAGGAGCATTGCTTCTTACAACGAGGAGCTTGAAGCAAAAGTCGAGGAATTGAAACATGAGCTTGCTGCTTCCTCTACTTCCTATTCTCAAAAAGAAGAAGTGCTCCTGAAACAAGTGAGAGACGCTCACGCTAGCCAAAGGAATGCCGAAGACAGGCTCGAAGTACAAAAAAGAATCAGTGAAGGCTATGCTACTGATATTGCTGAGCTCCGAAAGAAAAACAACTCCCAGGAGGCGGAGATACAAATGCTTAAGCTTCAGCTTGCCAAAACTGAAAGGGAGCGTGATGAGGCTGTCGCCGGCAGAATCGCAGCTGAAGAATCTCATGAGGCGACCAAAAACAGCATCAGCTCAACATTATTCGACTTCTACTTGCACAGCGTTTTGGGACGTGGCAGCCTTGCCTTTCTAGGCCCCAAGTATGAAATCACACTGGCTGAAGTTTGGGAGGCAGCACTTGATATGCTCGGTGGTAAAGGTGTTGGATATGCTGAGTCAGCCCTTGAAGAGCATTATCTTGATGACGAAGCCCGTGCCGCTCTTGCCAAGGGAAAGGAGCAGCTTGCCAGAGCGCGGGCCGGGATGGCGGAAGAGGAGCGTTCTGAAAAAGAAGCACCGCCTACCATCTCTGAACATCCTCTAGTTTCTCCCGAGGTGGACATTACAGGCCCTAGTGCTCATTTGCCGCCTCCTACAAGAACTGGGGTAATCACCCCTACTGATGAAGAGGCTTTGGAGGACATTGGGGCTCAGAATTATGAGATTGAACTGACGAAGCCAACATCTTCAGGTAATTTCGACATTGGTCCGATTCAGGTGGATTGCCTGCTTATTCCTCAAAAATTTGATGAGCTTCTCGATTACCTCTTGAATCTCGATGAACCCATATCTCCCTTCTTTCGGGAAGATACTAACATTTTCAATTTTTCTTCTTCTGCAGTTGAAACAACAAGTGCCGTGCAGACTTCGCCTTCTCTGGTTATTCCTCCTCCATCTCTTCAGGTGACTCCTCCTTCTGCTTCGCAACCTGGGTCACAAGAGGAGAAAATTGAGGCTCTTCATGGTTTGGATGACCCTGTTGCCTCGTAGGAGCAAAAAGATGAGGGACTCGAAGGAGGCGAGATCTCTCCGGAGCGGACTCCTTCTGACGACGTAGTTTTGTCCACTCTCGTTACTTCGGGGAGTGAGTCTTCTTCGCAGAGAAGAAAGAAGCACGGGACATCGAAGAGGAGGGGGAAGAAAATTATCACCACTGAAGAGGAACCGGAAATTGTGCCAGTTGCACCTCCCTCCCCTCTTCCCTTATGCCTTCAGACCAACCTGAAAGACCCGAAAAGCTAACCACTCGGCCGGGTAAAGGGTCTAAAGGCGGCAAGAAGAAATGAAGAGTTGAACTTTTTGATTCCTTTTTTGTGTAATGGTCGGATGTTGTGCAGGCACCGGCCCCTGCTTTTTTTATTTTGAAACCTGTATCTGCAATATCTGCAATTGAATAAAATGATTCTTTATTTGTACAGACTTTTGTTTGAATTTGAGAATGCATTTATTATTCATTTTTGCACAAGTTTTATTTATACGATGTTGTGGTGAGCTTGTGGTATGTTGTTTGAGCGTACTTTACCGACATAGTTATACCGCTTTGTATGTAACTATACCATGTTGCCCCTATACCATGGGCTTACCGCAACATCGTATACTTTAAGGGGACTTGCACTCTCGTTTTCTAAAGAATAATTACTTCATTCTCGAAGAGAATTTTCGTAGAGTGCAACTTCCTTCATATAAGTTTCTACGCTTTGTCCTTCGAAGAAATCACTTTCTCTTTTTGCGTATGTATATATTTTGCCAAGTGAATTCTTCTATGTGGCAAAGCGGACCTCTGAATGTACTTTAACCCCCTTTTTTTTTGAGGAAGATCATTCTCCATAATAGGTAAATTACTCTTCCTTTGGAAGTTAAAGTATGCTCTTGATGAGGTTTTTTTTTTATATATATATATAGAAAGTTGTACCTCTGAGGAGGGATTTTTCACGTTTCAACACTTGGAAGTTTTATTTCAATCTCGGTGAAACGTGTACCTCCAAAGAGTTATGCCTTAGAAATCCTTTTCACGTTTCAACACTTGGAAGTTTTATTTCAATCTCGGTGAAACGTAGGTTTCCGAAGAGGTCTTTCTTCTTAATTGCGCCTCCGAAGAGGTCTTTATTTTGTTTGCATTTCAACTCTGGTGAAGTGAAATTCCGAAGAGCGGCTGTTACACTTCAACTCCTGGTGAAATGTGCCTCCGAAGAGGTCTTTCTTTTGTTTGCATTTCAACTCTGGTGAAGTGAAATTCCGAAGAGCGGCTGTTACACTTCAACTCCTGGTGAAATGTGCCTCCGAAGAGGTCTTTCTTTTGTTTGCATTTCAACTCTGGTGAAGTGAAATTCCGAAGAGCGGCTGTTACACTTCAACTCCTGGTGAAATGTGCCTCAGAAAGGGTTTTCATCGCCTGGAAGTTACTCTCTCATGGTTGGAGGGTCATGACTCCTCCAATCTTTTTTGTTGAGTAGAGAACTTTCTTTTTTGTGGCGTATGACCCATTAGAGGTCTTTTATCCTCCGAAGAGTTGTGCCTCCGAAGAGGACTTGTGCTGCTGATGGTAGCTTTGGTTGTTCCTCTGTTCATTTGCTTATGCCTTTTCAGCGATCCCTTTTTTTTTTTTTTTCTTTTCAAGTTTTCATTCCCCTTTTCTCGCAAGTGGCTTGTTTAATCCAAGGATGTGTACTTCATTGTCAGGTAAGTTCGTGAGAACGGGCACTAGCTTCCTAATTGGATGTTTGTTCGTTCAAACAATCTCAATTTATTAGCAAGGGCTCGTTTCTATCGAAATCATAAGCCGTTCAATTGAAGTATTTCCTATCTAGGATTTGATTTCGGGGCCTTTATGACTTGAAATTTGTTTTTGGAATGATGGTGAGAATCACTCGGTCTTATTATGCGCAAGTTTTATTTCCATTGTCTGCAAAAATTTAAATCGACATTTCAGCAATACATTTTATGTATTTTTATATCGAAAACAAAGCAAACATATAATAATAATAAGGAACACAAGATTTATAGTGGTTCGGCCATGAAATTGGGCCTACATCCACTTTATATTCTTTCATTATTTACTTGCATCAGTTTTACAATTGCTTTCAATTACAAGAATCATACATTCATAATTCTTTTTACAATGTTTCAACAAAATTTTCAAGTAAAGTATGGACGCAAATGGTTGCTGTTCCATGCCCTTGGAATTTGATCTCCATCAACAGTGGTGAGTTTGAATGTGCCGTCAAGAAGCTTCTGACCTATTACATACGGTCCTTCCCAATTTGGCCCAAACACACCTGTCGCGGTCATAATTCTTTTCAGGACTAGATCTCCAATTTCAAAGCTGCGTTGACGAACTTTGGAATTGAAATGTCTGGCTATCCTTTGCTGATGAGCTGCAACTCTGAGGTTAGCTTCATCTCTTTTTTCATCAAAGAGATCCAGCGCTTCAAGTTGTAGCTTCTCATTTTCTGCTTGATTGAAATGGATTCTTCTGTGTGAAGGGACCTCTGTTTCAACCGGGATCATTGCTTCCGATCCGTATGCTAACGAAAAAGGAGTATGCCCAGTTGCAGTTTTGTGAGTAGTTCTGTATGCCCATAGTGCAAGTGGTAGTTTATCGACCCAACCACCTTTTGCTCTTTCGAGTTGCTTTTTGATGGTTGATTTGATGATCTTGTTCACTGCTTCCACTTGCCCGTTTGCCTGCGGATGAGCTACTGCCGAAAAGCTTTTCTGGATTTTGAATCGTTTGCAAAAATCCTGGAATTCCTCGCTTTCAAACTGAGTACCATTGTCTGTGATTATTTTCTGAGGCACACCGTATCTGCAAATGATATTCTTGGTCACAAAGCTTATCATTTTCTTAGAAGTGATAGTAGCCAATGGTTCAGCTTCAGCCCATTTAGTAAAGTAATCAACTGCAACAATAGCATATTTAATCCCTGATTTGGCAGTTGGTAGCGGCCCAATGAGATCCATTCTCCAAATCGCAAACGGCCATGGACTGACCATCTGTGTGAGTTCGGTAGAAGGTGCTCTAGGAATTTTGGCAAATCTTTGGCATCTGTCACATTTTCGGGAGTAATCTGCAGCATCTCGATTAATTTCTGGCCAAAAATATCCGTATCGGAGAATTTTCTTTGCTAATGTTTGACCACCTGAATGATCACCACATTCTCCTCCATGCACCTCAGCTAGGATTGTTTTGGACTCTTCCCGGGATACACATCGAAGCAATGGCATTGAGAATCCCCGTCTGTACAATCGGCCATCATGAATTACATAGCGAGAGGCTTTCCTTAGTAGCTTTCGTCTTTCTATCGAATTTTCTGGCAGAGAACCTCTGAGTAGGTAGTCCAGTATTGGAGTCATCCATGACTCTTGTTCTTGGGATGCATTCATAATCCAGTCAATATCCATCTCGTCTATACTTGGTGCTGATAGGACTTCTACAGGGACCAATCCCAATAGTTGAGCTTCACCAGAACTTGAATACTTTGCGAGGGAATCTGCCTTCATATTCTCTTCCCGAGGAATGTGGCTTATTGAATAGTGATCGAGTTCACATAGGAGTTCCCAAGCCTTTGACAAGTAGGAAGGCAAGTTTCCACCTTTTGTTTGAAATTCCTTCTTGACTTGGCATACAATAAGCTGAGAATCACTGAAGATCTGTAATGCTCGAATGTTTAGCTCTTTAGCGATTTTCAGACCTGCAATAAGAGCTTCATATTCTGCTTCATTGTTTGTTGAAGGAAATTCCAATCTTAGTGCATAACATAATGATCGACCTTCAGGAGTTTCAAGTACCACTCCGGCTCCAGAACAGTAGTCATTTCTTGCGCCATCAACATACATCTTCCACTGGACTGGGGAATCATTGATCGTTTCTTCCTCACCATTATCTTTCTCTGTGAATTCTGCAATGAAATCAGCTAAAGCTTGTCTGTTGATTGCTTTTCGGGGGTGATAGGTGATGTCATATTGACTGAGTTCAATGTTCCATTTTAGAAGGCGACCCGAAGTTTCAGGGCGAAATAGGACTTGCTTTAGGGGTTGATCAGTGAGTACTCTGATAGGATGAGCTTGGAAATATTGCCTCAGTTTCCTTGATGCAACTAGTAGGCAATAGGCGAGTTTTTCCAACTTGGAGTAATTCAGCTCTGCCCCAGTGAGTCTTTTGCTGATATAGTAAACCGGATGTTGAATCCTTTTGTCTTCCCGTATCAGCGCTGCACTTAGAGCATGAGATGATACTGCCAAGTATATAAGAAGATCCTCACCATTGCCTGGCCTAGAAAGTATTGGAGGCGTTTCCATATGACGGATCAACTCATCGAAGGCTTTTTGGCATTCGGAAGTCCATTCAAAATTCTTCTTTCCTTTCTTCAGGGCGTCAAAGAATGGGATGCATTTATCAGTGGCTTTGGAAATGAACCGACTCAGGGCGGTGACCTTTCCGTTGAGACTCTGCAATTCCTTTTTCGTTCTAGGAGCTTTAACTTCTTTCAAGGCAGTAATTTGAGCTGGACTAGCCTCAATGCCCCTAGAACTAACAATGAAACCTAAGAACTTTCCGGACTCGACCCCAAATGTACATTTCAGAGCGTTAAGCTTCATTCTGTATTTCCGGAGGACTGCGAACATTTCTGCTAAGTGTTCAATGTGATCTGCTGCTTTTCTGGACTTCACTAACATGTCGTCGACGTAGACTTCCATAGTTTTGCCCAATTGCGGTTTGAACATAGCATTAACAAGTCTTTGGTAAGTTGCCCCTGCATTTTTCAATCCGAAGGGCATAACTCTGTAGCAATAAAGTCCAACATCTGTGATAAAGCTTGTATCCTCCTGATCCGGCTCGTGCATCATGATTTGGTTATAACCGGAGTAGGCATCCATGAAAGATAACAATTCATGTCCCGCAGTTCCGTCTACCAGTTGATCGATCCTGGGTAACGGGAAGCAATCTTTGGGGCAGGCCTTGTTTAGATCAGAAAAATCGATACACACTCTCCATTTTCCATTAGCTTTCTTGACCAGCACAGGATTTGAAACCCAATTCGGATACGTAGATTCTTTGATGAAGTTATTTTCCATGAGTCGATCAACTTCTTCTTTTAATGCTGCTGACCTTTCTGGACCTTGGGTTCTTCTTTTCTGTTTAACTGGCGTAAACTTTGGGTCAATATTCAGAGCGTGTACTGCAACTTCTGGAGATATTCCACACATATCGGTATGAGTCCAAGCAAAGACATCCAGATTTGCTTTCAGGAAAGATATCAAGATATTCTGAATTGACACATTAAGCTGTGAACCCACATTCAACACCTTATTTGGGTCCTTCGGGTCAACAGGTACCGGAAATGTCGTTTCCACTGGTACCACTCTATTCTCCCCTGCACTGGCTTTTCTGGGATCCATTTCTTTCCGTGCCCCGCTGTGCTCTCCAGTGCAGGGTCCGCCCCGTAATTGCTACAAGGCTGGTTCCTTGATGCGGACTGGGGTTGCCGCATCCTTTCCCATTTCTCTTTTTCTTGACTCTCCCAGCTCTGTCAAATAGCATTCTCGCGCAGCATTTTGATCCCCTTTTATAACTCCTACTCCATTGTCAGTAGGGAATTTAATAGTGAGGCACCACGGGGCTAGGATAGCTTTGAATGCTGCGAGTGTTGGACGGCCAAGAAAAGCATTATAAGCAGAAAACTCATCGACAATCACAAATGTTTGCTTGCGGACCACTTTCCTTTCTGCTTCCCCAAATTCTACAAGCAGATCGATGGTCCCAATTGGTTGCTTTGGCTCCCCAGTGAAGCCAGCGATCTTCTGTGATGAGGCCTGTACATCGATCATAGGGATTTTCATCTGGTCAAATGTCTTCTTGAAGAGGATATTACATGATGCTCCGCAGTCGATGAGGACTCTTCTGACAATGGCCGGTCCAATACCAGCCGAGATGACCAAGGGATCTAGGGTAGGAGCTTCTATACCTGTGGAATCTCTGGCTCTGAAAACAATATCATCGCTGAAAGTTTTCTGTTGTTTCAGGGGCGTAGTGTCTTCTAAAACAAAGACGTCTTCTTCGGCTGTAGCATATTTCAAAGCCCTGGAATATCTCTCCATCTCACCCCAGCTCTTGCCAGCTGGGTGAGGCCCTCCTGTAATGACATTGATAACGGGCCTTCCAGATTCATGTCCCGTGGCTTTCTCACCTGTCCTAGGCTGATGAACAGGAACCTGTTGCCCCTGACTTGACGATGCAGGATTGTTGCTATTTTTCTTCACGAATTGCTGCAGTTTGTTTTCTCTTAGCAACTCTTCAATCAGATTTTTCAACTGGCGGCATTCATCAGTCTCATGACCGGGTTGATTGTGGAAGCGGCAGAATTTCCCACTCTGTATGGCTTTTTTCCCGGTTCTCAAAGGGATAGGTTTAGGGAAATCGACGGAATCTTTAGTGGCCAGGTAGATGTGCTCCGGTGTATGTGATAATGGAGTATATTCTGATGGCTTGAAGGATCAGGGCTTCTTCAGATTACCCTGTTTCTTCCCATTATTATTCTCCCTTTTTTGCCTCACCGATTTATTCTTGCGTGGAGCGACAGTGTTGTCTTCTGCTTTCTCCAACACTATCTTTACTGGTAAAGGACGGCTTTCCAAGCGAATGAATTCATCTGCTTTTTTGTAGAACTTTTCGAGAGAGGTTGGCTCCTTCATATTTAACCATTTCCCAAATTCGCTTGACTTATCAATAGCCCTCATCAGATAAGTCAATATCATTCGTGGTTCAGCATTGTCCACCTCAGCCAGCGCTATATTAAAGCGGTTCAAGAAGGATCTGATAGACTCACCAGGATTCTGCTCTAAACTCGATAGTGACATAATGTCCTTGGCCTTCGAAGCATATAGTCTAAACTGCTCCTTGAATTTTCTGGTCAAGTCTGAAAATTGATCGATAGATCGGACTGTCAACTTGGTGAACCATAGTAGAGCCACACCTTCCAGGTATACGGGGAAATATCGACACTTTATTTCGTCAGAGGCCCTGGCACCTGTCATGTGCCAATCATATTTATACAAGAACTCATTCGGATCACTTGTCCCTTTGTAAGCTGGAATAGTCGGAGGGACAAACTTCCTTGGAAATTCCGCCTTCAAGATTTTTTCAGTGAACGGAGTTTTACTTGGAGCGAAACCCCATTCCTTCTCATCTTCAACCCTTTGCATACTTTCTTTCATGATCTGCCGGACCATTCCAGAAAGATATTCCTCATCATGCCGAGTTCTAGATCCACCAGCCTCAGGAACTGCCTGCTCAAAGGGACTAGTAGCCCTTTCAGGAGCATTCCTTTCACTAACATCATGAATGTTGCCAGCATAGTTCCTTTCATTACCAGCTGGTTGATTGTTTGCCCCAAGTAAATCGTTCAACTTATTCAGAATCAGAGCATTCTGGGCACTTTGAGCCTCTAATTGTGCATTTTGGGCGTTTATCTGCTGGTTTAGCCCTAGAATCACAGCATCCAACTCCGCTTTCGTAACTCCAACAGACGGAGTGGGTTGATTAGGTACAGGGGAAGCGGAGGTTCCCTCTTGAATGTTTCCAGATCTGACAGATCTACTTTTCCTTCCAGGATCCATAATCTCAGATAGACTTCTGGTTTTTAAGGAAATTCTTTCTTCAAATCTCTGTGAAGCAATGATGACAGTTTTCCTGAGTTCGATTCTCAGTGAAAGCACCAAAAATGTTAACGCTAAAATGTGAACGCTAACACCCCGGTGTGTGAAATGTAGTTGTGAAAGCATCACCCGATAGATCGGGAAAGAATTACAAGCAAGTAATAGCAGAAAAGCAATAAACAACAACAATTTTATAGTGGTTCGGCTTAAGGGTATAGCCTACGTCCACTCTAAGTACTTTTATTAATAATCCCGTTACGAGCTGATACAATTCTTCTCAAGTACAACATACTTCAAGTTACAAGTGATTTGGAACAAGTCTTAAGCTTCAATATCGATTAAAGTCCTTAAACTCATGTCGAAGATGTGTGGTTTCTTCGTGAATTTCTTTGATGTATTCCTCTAATCTCGAAAGCTCTAAGTGTTGATGAAGTTCTCCATGCAGCAAGGTAACGGTGTATGAAGAGAATGTGCCAAAAGTCCCCTTGATGTTGGAGGTGGTTGCCTATTTATAGAGAGTTTCGGTCTGGAATTATTGCCAAGTCCTAAGTCGTGGCCGATTTAAGTTAAGTCGTAGCCGACTTAATATGAGTCGTGGCCGGACCATCTGGCCTCTTCATGGCTTCACAGGAGTTCACTTGCACAAGTCCTAGGTCGCCTCCGAGTCAACACCACCCCTTCTTAGTAATACGGCCTCGGGTTTGCATTTAATAGCTTTAAGTCGTTCACGACTCAAATTAGGTCGTGTGACCGAGATAACTGGGATCTGAATCGTGCACGAGTTAAGAGGCTGCTATGCTGAGTAGCTGCATTGAACTCATCTTCCTTTTCTTGAGTCGTGAACGAGCTAACATTGGTCCTAAATCGGTTGTGACTTGGGTCGGCAACTATTCTAGGTCGCCAGCTTGGTAAAACATTAGATCGGTAACTCGGTCAAGTCACTGAGTTGGCATCTCTTTTAGGCCTTAGGTCGGCCTTCCTATTAAGTCGGCATCCTCTGAGTCTTAAGCCAGTACCCACGTTAGGTCGTCCACTGTTTTAGCCTTAACTCGGTATTTCTTAAGTCGGTGTGCCTCTCAAACCCTTAAGTCGGTAACCCTTTGAGCCTTAAGTCGGTAACCCTGATAAGGCAGTTAGGTCGGTTCTACGTTGAATGTTAGGTCGGCATACCCCTTAGGCCTTAAGTCGGCATGCTTCTAACTGTTAGGTCGGAACCTCTTGATGCACTAGATCGGTAAGTCATGGTCGAGGTGGGGTTAACACAAACACAAGCATTTCATACCACTTTTTTTACTAAGCCGTTTAATTCGATTTCTCATAGGAGTGAGGTAAAGATTTGTATATACTAGTAGATTGGAAAATGGTTTAAGAAAAGAGCTTTGTTATTGAAAATAGAGTTGAAATCATTTTGTTGAAAGAGTTTTGATATTTACTACTAGTAGTGAAATCTTCATATTTTAAAGTGACAAATCATAGAAGTGATTGTAGAAACAATCAATCATAAAAATTCGCATACGAAGACGTGAATAAAATCAAAAGAAAACGATAAAGAATCCATAAAATCGATTGAGAATCCTAAGATAGTTTGTCTCGAAGAATGGTCAACTCAGCATCTCAACAAAGCAAGTTCTATTGAATGTTTTTCAGATAAGATCCCCTATGGAGGGGGGTCTAGGGGGGTGGCAACCCCACAAGGTGGGGGTGCGGGGGCAATGCCCCTGCTACGGGGTTCGACCTGCCCGGTCAGGTCATGGGGGTCCAGGGGGCAGCGCCCCGTCCAAAACGGTACGACCTAGTGATTAAAGGGGCACGACCTAGTGGTCCAGCGACCTAAAGGGTAAAGGTCATGCGACCTAAAATGGGTTCGCGACCTAACACTCAAACGACCTAAAGAAAATAAGGGGTCGAGCGGCCTATAAGTAGCAACAACTTAAATAGAATCGAGGTCCAACGACTTACGGGTTAGGTCATGCGAGTTAAGGAGGTCGACGACCTAACAGTGACACGCGACCTAATAAAGGAATGCGACCTAAAGGCACGTGACCTAGCAACCTAAGCAGGAAACGCGACCTGTGAGGTACAAGCGACTTAAGTGGGTCGACGACCTACGAAATATAGGTCACGCGACCTAATGGTTTACAAGGTCTTGCGACCTAACTGGAAACGTGGTCTAGCGACCTAGTGGTTTAAAGAAGATGGGTCACGACCTAAGGAGATAAGGCCTAGCGACCTACGAGCTAAAGTTTCAACGACCTAACAGGATGTAGGTCCAACGACCTAATAGGTAGGAAGATCACATGACCTAAATTGCCATTGGACCTAACGACCTAAGGTCGTACGACCTAGCGACCTAAAGCTATACGACCTAAGGTCATACGACCTAGCGACCTAAAGCCATACGACCTAGCGACCTAAGGTCCATACGACCTAACTCCGAAGACGTTATAAATGGCCAGAATGGCCTACGACCTAAGGTCCATACGACCTACGACCTAAGGTCCATTCGACCTAAAGCCCAACGACCTAGCGACCTAAAACCAAACGACCTACGACCAAATTCCGAGTTCCGAGCGACCTAACGTTGTAGGCCATTTTAAGGTCGGAAACGAGCTATTTTGAGGCAGAGACTTTTCCATGCGAACGACCTAGCATAGGCAGAACGACCTAAGTGCAGTTTTTCACCAAAAACACTAAAATTTGGGGTTTTTTGCCAATCCAATCCAAAACAAATGCAAATGTACATGCAAACATGATAGGGATTCATTCCCAACAGTCCAAGATAGTTATAGGCTAGATTTTTGAGATAAAAATCTCACCTTTTCACCAAATTTATGAAGAAAAGCTTGAAAGCAATGGAGAAGTAATCACAAGCTTGAATCCAATGTCTTCTTCTTGAATTTGGAATTGAATGTTGGATTTGCAAGAGAATTTAAGCTTGGACACCATTAATGCTTAAGCTTGGTTGTTAGGAAATTTATGAAGAGTGAGGAGAAAGAGAGAAGTGGGTTTGAGTTATAATGGCTAATCTAACCCAAAGTGCAAAGTGGGAAAAGTAAGTGAAATTCCAGCAACTCCAAACCTATCAATGTTTATACATAAAAAAGTTGTAAACGGCATTTCGAACTCAGTGGAAGTGGTCTCGAGTCCTAATTTGACCATTTGCAAAAACTAGCTTTTCGGACCAATATCCGATTAACGAAAAAATATTTAAATAAAATATTTAAATATAAAATCGATAAATATGCGGGTTGTTGCACATCACATCTCTGACTTTGTTTCGAAATATAGCTTCCTTTGATTTTTGAACTTTATTTTGGTGAGATTTTTGCATCACTGCTACCGAGATTTTGCACTGCATGTTGTGTTTGCATGCTAAAGTCATTTTGCACTTTCAGTGAAATTTCGTGCTCCGTCCTCCCTAGAGTCATTTGCATACCATATTAGTTCAGATTGCTTGCCTTGATGTTGCTTTCTTCTTTAGCCTGAACCAGTTTAGTGTACCTGTACACTGCGTGCACATATGCTATACCTAATAATGCTTAAGACAAAATTCACGTTCAGTGTATCCCCTCTCCAAGTGTTACATGCATGTCCTGTTTAGTTGTATTTCCCTCTCCAATTGTGTGCATATATTATAACGTGAACTGTTTTGTTATAATTTCCTTCCTTTGTTGCATGCATGACCCCCCTCCTCTGTTTCATATATGCAATTATAGGCAAGTTTCCCCAGGCCACTAACTATAAGAATTGCGTACGTATGTTTTATTTTGAAAATCTATGCATGTTGTAGTTACTAAACACTTGAGATTGGCCAAAGTTATTATTTCAATAGTTCAAGCACGTAGAGGTTGCCTCATTTTTGAAAAATATTGCATGCGTACCACTTTCCTGTTTTTGAGTTAAGTGGACACCATATTTTTGAGTTTATGAACAAAGTGCCTGGATGTGACGACCCGGAATTTTTAGACATTTGAAATGGGAATATTTAATTAATTTTAAACATTCAAAAGTTAAATTTTAACTTTAATTTCAAATATCTCTATTTATTTGATAATTAAATATTGAATTTATTAAGTACAACTTGGGTAAAATTTTGAATCTGGAGTTTCAAGCTCGTTAAAAATAATTTAAAGGCTTAGAAAATTTATATTGATAATACTGGGGGTAATATAACTTTTAAAATTGAATTTGGAAGTGGTTTGTTCAGTTTTAAAATTTTATAGTTTAAATTTGAATTTGAAAATTGCCTTCCGAGACACAGACTCAGAATTCAACAAAACCAGTTTCATTGGATCTGTAATATTGCATTATTATCGAATTTCGATTTTCGTTGCAAACGGAGTTGTTGTGTGAGCGTACGATATATAAAGGCATAGAAATTTATTCTGGAACAAATTGAATTTGTATAAGATATAATTTCTTTTCTTTTGAACAGACAATACGTACTATCAGCCACCCAACTGTCCCCTTCGTACCCTTCTTTATCTTCCCTTCTTCTTGAATTTGACAGTTCGAAGAAAAATAAGTTAAATACACTGCACCGGCTCCTTCCTTCTGAGTTCAAATCGAATATGTTTTCTTTCCCCTTCACTTCTCTTCTAAATCGAAACCAGTTTAAAAAAAATAAAAAAAAAAGAGAAAATTTCCTCTTTCTAAAATCTAGTCAAATAGCCGAGCATAGGAGTTCATCCACCAAATCGTTCGAAGATATGATAGGGCTTCAAACCAGCTTCACCTCGAAGAGAGAAGGCGTCGTGGGTTTGGTGGCTCTCGAATCAAGGGGCAAGGGCGTTGGGAAGGCGTCGTTATGGGAGGGGTTCGTGCTGTTCAGGCGAACAGGAATGGTGGAGTCGGCGCCAATGGGATGTCGCGATAGCGATTTTGAGAGGATGGAGTGCTGTCTCGTTATGGGCAACGAAGGGTGTGAGGTGCGATCGACTGCAGTGCTTGACTGGCGATCGAAGAGTGTGGGTTCACTGAGTGGTCTCGTTCGTACAACGGTGAGGCTGGGGTTTTGAATCTGAGGGTGGCTCGACGGTCCAGTGTGGTATAATTCTTTTTTCGATTTATATATATATATATATATTCATATTATGATTTAGGCAGAAATAGTTTGTTTCCAAATAAATCTTGATTTTTATGTGCAGAAATCAAATATATATACAGTGGAATTGGTAACAGAAATGGTTTGTTTTGATAGAAATTTCAAGATGAAATTTTATACTGTTTTATTGTATTAAACTTAAGGGTATGTAAGATTTAAGTAAGCAGAAATTTTAAAATGTTTGAATTAGAAAGATATATAGAATAAAAGATTTTGAAGAAAAAAAAGGAATTTTAGAGATTGATAGAATTTGTATAAGTTGGATTTTTTTTATAAGATCTATATAGGTATATATGTAATTTCGAAAGAGAAAATAAATATACATATGTACATTTTAAGTTTACTAGGCTATTTTAAAGACAATGGATTATTGGAAATATATTTATTTTAAGAACTCATATAGTTATTTGGTTATTAGAAATTATTTAAAAGAAAATGAGTTTTAATTACATTGGAAGATATTAAAGGATTGTTTGGTTAGTTCAAATGAAATAATTAGTTAATTAAGTTATTTAAATGATAATAAATCATTCAATTAGTTCAAATATTAATGAAAATCGTCTAATGTTTATTCAAGGTCGATAAACCGTGAAACCAGGGCATAGTTGAAGTGGATTGCAAACGAAAATAATGGTGAGTTAATCTCACTCAGTTAAATTTAAATTTAAATGATTAAATTTAAATAATTGTTTGAATGGTTGGTTTGATTGCTGGGTTATATAGTAGTATACACTACACCTTGAAATGATTGATTTCCCTCATTTTGTTGTGAAGATATCTTATATTGTGCTAACGTCTGTGGATGCAGGGAAAACAGGTTGGAGGGATCCAACTGGACCCCTCAACATTTATTTAAATTATTTAATAACCTCTGTTGTGATTATCTAATATTCTATGATGAATTATATTGAAATGTTGAATGCTATGGTTTGATTGGATGTGATTTGGTATAATGAATTACCAAAAATATATAAATTAGATTTTGAAAAGATAATAAAAGAAGTGAAACTGTAAGTAAATAATTATAGAAATTTTAATAAATTTAAGAATGAATTGGAAAAGAAATAAAGTGACTTTAAAATTTCTAATAAGTAAATCTTGAGTATAGAAAGGAAATTTGAATAAACAGAAAGTTAATGAATTTTAAACTTCAGTGTTATTAATTAATAGAACAAGCTTTTATCTTAAATTTAAGATTTAAACTATGGAAATGAATAAAGAAGAAATTGGGAAAAGCTGAAATTTGCATATTTCAGTTAAAAGATTCAAAATCAAATTGAAAATAATAACAATAATAAATTAAGTGCATAATTAATGAATTCTGAAATGAATTGAGTGATTAAAGAAACTTATTTCAAATGGAATAAATTGGGAATCAATTTGGAAAACTGATTCAACTGATTGAAGTTGGAAATTCTCCTTGAATAACCAAGAACGTTTTTTAAGTAATTTTAAATATAAGTTAATAGTTTTAAAATTGTTTTTAAAAAGTTATGTTTTGAAAAGAAATTATTATTTCTAATATTTTAATTCTAAAGTAAGTATTTCCTTTTAATTTATTATCGCGGTAATTATTTAACAAGTGATTTGGTGTTTTGTTTTGTAAAAGTGGAAATCTAGTTTTTACATTTATTTAGTAACTTTATTTTCAAATATTCATATAGTATGTATTTTTAGCAAACTATTAAAATAGCTTTAATTTAAATTTTTTAAGAGTATATATTTGAAAGTAATGTGTTTTTAAATTATTTTTAAAATCTAGCTTTGTGCTTGGTAATTTCAGAGGAGATAGAAAATATTTGGGAAAGTTTATTCTGAAAAGAAAGATGGTTTTGAAAACTGTTTTCAAAGGGTTGAAAATAGAAAATATATCTTGGGAAGATATTTTGAGGTTAATAAATAATTTGGGAAATTATTTATTGTGTGATGGATGTTGTGAATATTAATTTATAGTTAAATAAGCGACTATCAATATTGGCCAATTGCGTTGATCGTTTCGTAGAGACCGGGATCGAGATTTATTTCTCGAAAACCACTTCGATTCGGTTTGTACGTTTCGTGCGAAAAACGCGTTCGGAGTCGAAGATGGAGCAGCGAAGTGCAAGGGCAAGTCGCTACTAATCCTGAGGATATTTCCATAATGGATGTAGTAGGAGTAGTGCCTTCGGTTTCGTTCGAACTCAGGACGGACTTGTATGGATGAATGCTTGCGAAACATCGTCAGGTGGACATGGGCATTCTAAGTGAAACGTTCTAAAGGTAACGCTTAGCCTCAAGCCTCATCAAATGGGAATGACTGAAAATCAGGGGATATGCAGCAAGGTTAGGTGGGTAGCACCCAAGCAGGGTGAGGTCATTCCAGTCTAGATGTCCCTTATTTCTTTTTCGGCTTAGTGGGTGGTTGCTGATCCCAACCGCGGGGTGATCTCACTCGGGACTGTCCAGTAAGGGATGGTTCCGGCCTTGTGTTGAAGGGGATGAAGGGAGTAATCCTCGGTACGGTGATCTAGGCCCCGTACTGTGATAGGTGGTACCCCAGTGCCTAGTCATTAGTTGGAAATCCATTCTCCCTACGATCCTTGTACGAGTTTTGTTTGTATTACCCACTTTTGTGGCTAGTAGTTGGAATTTAGTAATGTAACAATTTCGGCTATTTTATAAGTACTTGTATATATACCCTATTATAATATCAGAGGATTTCTATAAAATTGTTTAGCTATCGTAAGGTAAAAACCCGACATGTTTATTTGTGGCGTGGTCTTACGAGATGCTTTTGTTTTCAAAAGGATTTTTGAAACTTTAATAATCAATTGGGTGTGATTTTCTCACGCTGGTTATCCAGACTGACTCGGGTGTTATTTAACTGTAATGCTCGGGTCAGACCGAGTATTATAGGATACATGATATGATGCTGTGGAGCTCAGGAGACGAGCTGGATGACGAAACGTACTCTCGTACTTGTATATTTATATACGTATTCCGCAGTGTGAGTTGTTGTGTATCCATTGTATGTTATTTGATGTGAGCTCTGATTGATGTACTCTGATGATGTAATGTATGTAAACATATATATTTGATTTTGAGTAAAGATTATTTTCTATCTACTATATTTTATTCCGCTGCGATGGTTAGATTCTGATGTTGATTTTGTTTTCTCTTTTCTACCTCTTCTTCTTAAACCCAAATGGTTCGTATTTCTGTGCAACTTGAGTTGATTGTTGTAGAATAGTGTTGACTCAAAGGGTACGGATTTGCGGGTCGTTACAGTTGGTATCAGAGCCAGGTTGGCGCCAACCTAGGCTTTGGTGGGAATTACTCAAGTAGAGTCCGTAGTACTCTATAATGAGTTTGAGTGTATTAATAGATATGAGCGCGTAATTGTTAGTGAATAAAATTATTTTTATATTGTGTTGATTGGTTTATTGAGTGGTTTATGGATTCTGGTCAATACGAGTAATTAACGTTATTGATAGGGATCTCTAAACACTTGAATAGAACAATTCGACACAGTATTGTTTTAAAATAGGGTAAATGAAATAATTTTACCCAAATTATTTTTATATATAAAAGATATAAATTTTTGTAAAGTATATTAGTATTTGGATGCTTGATTGTTAAGGAATGATAATATTAAACTATTATCATTTAAGTGTTAAAATTGAATAAGAAATTGAAAACTTATAACCAAAGTTGAAGAATAAATTTATGTAATAAAATGGAATTTGAAAATATAGATTATAAATGAAATTTATAAATTGAAAATAAACTTCATATATATACGTGATTTATAATTGGGAATAGGATTCCAGGGAAATATTTGAAAATAAATCGGGATGGATTTCAAATTTGGAAATTTGGGAAGGGCTTAAAATCCTTGGATTTGAAAATGGTTTCAAAGTTTTGGAGAAATAATAGTGGTATTATTTCGGGAATATTTTTGAATCGAATATGGAGAGATTTGGGATTTAAAAATATTTGGAATGTTTTAAAGAGATAAAAGCATTTAATTCTCTTTCGGTCGCTGGAAAATAACTTCGGTGATGACTGCAGCATCATCGATGTTCATTTTCGAGCTTCTAAAAGGGAGATTGCTTCCAAATTGTTTTAAAATGAAATTGGCCGTGAATTGGGTTTTTGAAATTCAAAAAGATAATTGAGTTTGCCAAAAGATTTTGGGGTGTAGTCAATATCAAAGTGATTTTGAAATTTTTGAAATTGTTTAGAACTCTAGAATCTTATTTAAAATGTTTATGGAACAATAATAAAAATATATTGGCTAAATAAAATGTATAATTCCGAGTTAAAGGTAAAGATGTAAATGGGATTGATTATTAATGGATAAAAGAATGGATATAAATAAGTTGTGACTTATAAAAATTGGAAGTGGAATATATAAGCCAAAATAAGATAGTTTTGAATTCTGGGAAGTGAATAAAATCCAAAACTTAAATTATAAAATAGATTGAACTCCACTAAAGTAGTTAAAGTGATTTTGATATAAAAAAATCACATATTGGGTATAAAATTTGAATAAACTAATTGATAATTAATTGATAAATGAAATATGGAAATGGAACTTAAATTGGCTAAATGGAACATGAATTAGTTAAATAAAAAATTGAACTGTGAATAAATAATAGAATTTGAAAGTGAAGTTTGAGTTATAAATATACATTCAGCATGGAATTGTAAGTAAATTAAAAATCAAGTGAAGCTGTTTGGAATTGAATTACAATAGAAATGATTTGAATTGCCAATAAAATCCAATATGAATATAACAAGTTAAATATGTGCATATATATTATTTTGATAAATTGAGAATGTGAATTAGCAATTTGAATTGGATAGAATTTGATGAGAATCAAATATAATGGAAATGAAATTAACTTATGCAATTTGAATAAATCGAAGTAAAACCACTTAAGATTGTAGCTAATTGAAGCTTGGCTTCAAAAGCCATTAAATAAAATTTTGGGTTGAATTAATGGTATATAGGCATGGAAGATTGTCGAGATTAAATAAAAAGGTTTTGGAATGAAAATTTGGCGAATATGAAATAAAATGCAATTGGATGAGGGGTGAATAAATTAAAATGGAATGGAATTAAATGTAAATTGAATTGGAATCGATTTAAATGATTATAAGCTTAGGTGACCATTGAGTGTAAGTCACTTAAATACGATAAAATGGTTTGAAAATTTGTTGAAAGCAATTGAGTTAGCTTTAAAACCATATAAATTGCTTATGAAAATTGTTTATGTACATTAGTCATGTAATGCATGTGTTTAACTATGAAAGTAAGTGAAATTATATATATATATAGCACTTGCATGTTTGAATTGAGTAAGTACAGGTTCAGGGAAACCGTTTGGCTGGATTTGATTGCGCAATTTGCTAAAATAAATCGCCGCTTGCTTAAAAATGCTAAAATAAGGTACGCCTATGCAATACAAATAGGAAATATGAACTGTTTTTCTGTTTTTCGACCGTGTGGGTCGATGTATATTGATTTCCGGCCTGAGGCCGATGTATATATGTTATTGTGCATCCTGCGATATCGCAGAAGTCCCTCCGTACAAGGGAGAATCTGCCAAAATTTTCCGTAAATTTTGAGAGTTAGAATTTTTTTTGAAATTTTTGGAAATTTTCACTAATAACAAATGATTTAAATCAGTTAAGCACATATAACTGGAACTGAATATTTAAGTGTAATTTACAATGTGTAATTGTAAAGTAAGTGAAATCGAAGTAGAAGCCAAATGGAATTCAAATAGAATTGTAAGGGCAAAGTGAATAAAACTGAATGAAAAAAATAAATAAATAAATGAACTTCAATAGTAAAGTGAAAATAAATATAAGAAGTATGTAAACCATTTATATTGAACTTAAGGGATGAAAAATGAAATTCTTAAGTAAATTTAGTATTGAGAAAATTATTTTAAGTGGATAATTGAATAAAGATTTTAAACTGGAAGTAGTGACAGGGGAAATTGTGAATAAGTGAATAAAAATCAAAATGAATGTGAATAAAAGAGAATTGGTGTAGCTAAAAAAATAAATTGGGCTTAATACGTAGAATGTACGTATATTATTTATTCGCTTAGCAATGATCCAGAATTCGAGCACAGAATTTCGAGATAAAGTTATCGATCCGAGTTAGAATTTTTCACTCGATTTTCGACGGCGAACCTGGATATGGAGTTTTGATTGATTCTGGAAATTCTCTATCGTAGTTTACGGCTATGTAAGGAGAATGACGGTTTTTTATCAAGAAACCAGATCTGAGTCCGCACTAGGAATTCGGGTGGACGATACTAGTTCGGAAGTGAAATTATGTGATCGAGTAAGCGATCGATTTGGTATCGCGTACGAATAATATGTGTGCATCGTACGGCTTAAATAAAGCTAATATTGAAACTTTTGTAAAAAGAAATGCAAAATGATTTCAAAATGTTGTGGAGGGACATTATTGTTATAACATGATATACAGGTGTTTTAAGAGCAGAAGGAAATTGATGTTTGATTTCAGAAGATAAAATTTTAACGGCCCGACAAAATGGTATGTGTTTAAAATTTCAATATGAAATTTGATTGGGTTTTTGATCTAGCCACTTGGCTTTTGTTTTCTTTTGAGATTTGGGAGGCCCTAGAGCCATTTTGTAGTTGTACCGAGCTAGCCGCGCAAAGGAGACACTAGCAAAAAATTTCGGGAATTTAAGGAGTTAGAAAATTTTGATGACTTAAGATTTGAATTTAACTTTGAATTTGAATTGTTAAGTAGGTGATATTGTTTGAGGCTTATGGATAAGTTCATAAAGTTAGAAGGAGGATAGTGGGGTCTATGATAAATGATTTGTTGGGTAAGTTGTTAAAAACTCTTTAGGCTTGAGGAAATAGTTAAGGATTATGGACCATTCTTCCTAACTAGAATTTCGGGGACGAAATTCTTTTAAGGGGGGAGGAATGTGACGACCCGGAATTTTTAGACATTTGAAATGGGAATATTTAATTAATTTTAAATATTCAAAAGTTAAATTTTAACTTTAATTTCAAATATCTCTATTTATTTGATAATTAAATATTGAATTTATTAAGTACAACTTAGGTAAAATTTTGAATCTGGAGTTTCAAGCTCGTTAAAAATAATTTAAAGGCTTAGAAAATTTACATTGATAATACTGGGGGTAATAGAACTTTTAAAATTGAATTTGGAAGTGGTTTGTTCAGTTTTAAAATTTTATAGTTTAAATTTGAATTTAAAAATTGCCTTCCGAGACACAGACTCAGATTTCAACGAAACCAGTTTCATTGGATCTGTAATATTGCATTATTATCGAATTTCGATTTTCGTAGCAAACGGAGTTGTTGTGTGAGCGTACGATATATAAAGGCATAGAAATTTATTCTGGAACAAATTGAATTTGTATAAGATATAATTTCTTTCCTTTTGAACAGACAATACGTACTATCAGCCACCCAACTGTCCCCTTCGTACCCTTCTTTATCTTCCCTTCTTCTTGAATTTGACAGTTCGAAGAAAAATAAGTTAAATACACTGCACCGGCTCCTTCCTTCTGAGTTCAAATCGAATATGTTTTCTTTCCCCTTCACTTCTCTTCTAAATCGAAACCAGTTTAAAAAAAAAAGAGAAAATTTCCTCTTTCTAAAATCTAGTCAAATAGCCGAGCGTAGGAGTTCATCCACCAAATCGTTCGAAGATATGATAGGGCTTCGAACCAGCTTCACCTCGAAGAGAGAAGGCGTCGTGGGTTTGGTGGCTCTCGAATCAAGGGGAAAGCGGCGTTGGGAAGGCGTCGTTGTGGGAGGGGTTCGTGCTGTTCAGGCGAGCAGGGATGGTGGAGTCGGTGCCGATGGGATGTCGCGATAGCGATTTTGAGAGGATGGAGTGCTGTCTCGTTCTGGGCGACGAAGGGTGTGAGGTGCGATCGACTGCAGTGCTTGACTGGCGATGGAAGAGTGTGGGTTCACTGAGTGGTCTCGTTCGTACAACGGTGAGGCTGGGGTTTTGAGTCTGAGGGTGGCTCGACGGTCCAGTGTGGTATAATTCTTTTTCCGTTTTATATATATATATATATATATATATATATATATATATATATATATTCATATTATGATTTAGGCAGAAATAGTTTGTTTCCAAATAAATCTTGATTTTTATGTGCAGAAATCAAATATATATATACAGTGGAATTGGTAACAGAAATGGTTTGTTTTGATAGAAATTACAAGATGAAATTTTATACCGTGTTACTGTATTAAACTTAAGGGTATGTAAGATTTAAGTAAGCAGAAATTTTAAAATGTTTGAATTAGAAATATATATAGAATAAAAGATTTTGAAGAAAAAAAAGGAATTTTAGAGATTGATAGAATTTGTATAAGTTGGATTTTTTTATGAGATCTATATAGGTATATATGTAATTTCGAAAGAGAAAATAAATATACATATGTACATTTTAAGTTTACTAGGCTATTTTAAAGACAATGGATTATTGGAAATATATTTGTTTTAAGAACTCATATAGTTATTTGGTTATTAGAAATTATTTAAAAGAAAATGAGTTTGAATTACATTGGAAGATATTAAAGGATTGTTCGGTTAGTTCAAATGAAATAATTAGTTAATTAAGTTATTTAAATGATAATAAATCATTCAATTAGTTCAAATATTAATGAAAATCATCTAATGTTTTTTCAAGGTCGATAAACCGTGAAACCAGGGCATAGTTGAAGTGGATTGCAAACGAAAATAAAGGTGAGTTAATCTCACTCTGTTAAATTTAAATTTAAATGATTAAATTTAAATAATTGTTTGAATGGTTGGTTTGATTGCTGGGTTATATAGTAGTATACACTACACCTTGAAATGATTGATTTCCCTCATTTTGTTGTGAAGATATCTTATATTGTGCTAACGTCTGTGGATGCAGGGAAAACAGGTTGGAGGGATCCAACTGGACCCCTCAACATTTATTTAAATTATTTAATACCCTCTGTTGTGATTATCTAATATTCTATGATGAATTATATTGAAATGTTGAATGCTATGGTTTGATTGGATGTGATTTGGTATAATGAATTACCAAAAATATATAAATTAGATTTTGGAAAGATAATAAAAGAAGTGAAACTGTAAGTAAATAATTATAGAAATTTTAATAAATTTAAGAATGAATTGGAAAAGAAATAAAGTGACTTTAAAATTTCTAATAAGTAAATCTTGAGTATAGGAAGGAAATTTGAATAAACAGAAAGTTAATGAATTTTAAACTTCAGTGTTATTAATTAATAGAACAAGCTTTTATCTTAAATTTAAGATTTAAACTATGGAAATGAATAAAGAAGAAATTGGGAAAAGCTGAAATTTGCATATTTCAGTTAAAAGATTCAAAATCAAACGGAAAATAATAACAATAATAAATTAAGTGCATAATTAATGAATTCTGAAATGAATTGAGTGATTAAAGAAACTTATTTCAAATGGAATAAATTGGGAATCAATTTGGAAAACTGATTCAATTGATTGAAGTTGGAAATTCTCCCTGAATAACCAAGAAGGTTTTTTAAGTAATTTTAAATATAAGTTAATAGTTTTAAAATTGTTTTTAAAAAGTTATGTTTTGAAAAGAAATTATTATTTCTAATATTTTAAGTCTAAAGTAAGTATTTCCTTTTAATTTATTATCGCGGTAATTATTTAACAAGTGATTTGGTGTTTTGTTTTGTAAAAGTGGAAATCTAGTTTTTACATTTATTTAGTAACTTTATTTTCAAATATTCATATAGTATGTATTTTTAGCAAACTATTAAAATAGTTTTAATTTAAATGTTTTAAAAGTATATATTTGAAAGTAAAGTGTTTTTAAATTATTTTTAAAATCTAGCTTTGTGCTTGGTAATTTCAGAGGAGATAGAAAATATTTGGGAAAGTTTATTCTGAAAAGAAAGATGGTTTTGAAAACTGTTTTCAAAGGGTTGAAAATAGAAAATATATCTTGGGAAGATATTTTGAGGTTAATAAATAATTTGGGAAATTATTTATTGTGTGATGGATGTTGTGAATATTAATTGATAGTTAAATAACCGACTATCAATATTGGCCAATTGCGTTGATCGTTTCGAAGAGACCGGGATCGAGATTTATTTCTCGAAAACCACTTCGATCCGGTTTGTACGTTTCGTGCGAAAAACGCGTTCGGAGTCGAAGATGGAGGAGTGAAGTGCAAGGGCTAGTCGCTACTAATCCTGAGGATATTTCCATAATGGATGTAGTAGGAGTAGTGCCTTCGGTTCCGTTCGAACCCAGGACGGACTTGTATGGATGAATGCTTGCGAAACATCGTCAGGTGGACGATGGGCATTCTAAGTGAAACGTTCTAAAGGTAACGCCTGGCCTCAAGCCTCATCAAATGGGAATGACTGAAAATCAGGGGATATGCAGCAAGGTTAGGTGGGTAGCACCCAAGCAGGGTGAGGTCATTCCAGTCTAGATGTCCCTTATCTCTTTTTCGGCTTAGTGGGCGGTTGCTGATCCCAACCGCGGGGTGATCTCACTCGGGACTGTCCAGTAAGGGACGGTTCCGGCCTTGTGTTGCAGGGGATGAAGGGAGTAATCCTCGGTACGGTGATCTAGGCCCCGTTCTGTGACAGGTGGTACCCCAGTGCCTAGTCATTAGTTGGAAATCCATTCTCCCTACGAGCCTTGTACGAGTTTTGTTTGTATTACCCACTTTTGTGGCTAGTAGCTGGAATTTAATAATGTAACAATTTCGGCTATTTTATAAGTACTTGTATATAGACCCTATTATAATATCAGAGGATTTCTATAAAATTGTTTAGTTATCGTAAGGTAAAAACCCGACATGTTTATTTGTGGCGTGGTCTTACGAGATGCTTTTGTTTTCAAAAGGATTTTTGAAACTTTAATAATCAATTGGGTGTGATTTTCTCACGCTGGTAATCCAGACTGACTCGGGTGTTATTTAACTGTAATGCTCGGGTCAGACCGAGTATTATAGGATACAGGATATGATGCTGTGGAGCTCAGGAGACGAGCTGGATGACGAAACGTACTCTCGTACTTGTATATTTATATACGTATTCCGCAGTGTGAGTTGTTGTGTATCCATTGTATGTTATTTGATGTGAGCTGTGATTGATGTACTCTGATGATGTAATGTATGTAAACAGATATATTTGATTTTGAGTAAAGATTATTTTCTATCTATTATATTTTATTCCGCTGCGATGGTTAGATTCTGATGTTGATTTTGTTTTCTCTTCTTCTACCTCTTCTTCTTAAACCCAACTGGTTCGTATTTCTGTGCAACTTGAGTTGATTGTTGTAGAATAGTGTTGACTCAAGGGGTACGGATTTGCGGGTCGTTACACTGGACAATCATTTAATGATGACAATCCTTCATAAATTCTAGTCTTGTTTCATCTTTTGACTTCATTTTGTATTTTCATGTGTGACTAAACTTCATGCATGCCTAGAAAGTGCCTGGACAACATATTTTTGAGTTTATGAGTGACGTGTTCCTCATTTTTGTATGCATGTAAACTAGAGCAAATGAGCTGCGTGTTCCTCGTTTTAGTATGCATGTAAACTAGAGAAAATGAGTTATGTGTTCATTATTTTGAATGCATGCAAACTAGAACAAATAGACGTGTTCATTATTTTGTGCAAAAAGAAAAATTGTGTTGATGAGTTACGTACAAATGAATAAAGCTCTTGTGCTAGTAGATAGTGCAACTTTTTGTTGAATTTATAGTAGTGCAACCTACCCGTTAATTTACGTTGAACCGATGTTTGGTTTTAAAAACGTAATTTACTGCCGTTATTTTTATAAAAAAATACGTACACCGGTACTGTATTTTGAAGCATGTCGTTTGACGAAAATTTTGATGAATACAAATTACTGTTATTTTAACGTCAGTAACCGTTAATTTTTAAGTGGTTATTCCGTAATGCTGATTTAGTATACGTTTTTACGGTGTTTTGTAATACGCAATTTCCTCATCGAAATTGCTATAGTTGTTGCTGTTTTGTTCACGTGTTTCAAAAAAAATCGTTTTAAAATAAAATTGTTTTCAAAAATTTTACAGTTTACGCTTTCAAAAGAATGAGGAATCGTTTAAATGCTTCAGCAAAATTAAGGACCATAAACCCTTACTTTTACTGATTCGGTTAAGTCCGGACATGTCCGTTTGAGAACGTAAAATGTTATTCTATAAAATACACAATTTTGCACTTTCAAGGAAATGTTGAAGAGATTTAAGCGATTTAGCAAAAGTGCAGAGAATGGAAACAACTTTTATTATTTCAGTTAATTCCGGCCTCGTTAATTGAAATATTTGCTGGTTGATGATTTTGATGATTTTGTTAGGCTTTCGAGCCACTTTATTCGACCTTTGGGTCATTTGTTGGACCTTCTGGTCAATTAGAAGTACTAGACCTTCAGGACATTTGTTGGACCTTTGGGTCATTTGTTGGGCGCCAAAAATTATAGTACTTGGCAGGCTTCTGCCATTTGAGATGCACGTGCGGCGTAGCTAAAACTCGGCATTTGTTGGGATCGATCCACTTTTGTGTCAATTTTCTAGTTATCAATTTTTGATTTCTAGATTTTGTGAATTGTTGTTTTGAAAATTGTGAATTTGAAAGTTGATTTTGATGGAGTTTGATGTGATTTCTTCATCGAATTATGTTGATTTCTTATGTTGGAAGTCTTATTTGAGATTATTATTTTGATTGATGTTGTTTATGATGCATTCACATCTAAGTATAAATTAGACTTATCCATTTATTATTTTCTTTTGAATAATACTCGGGTCAGACCGAGTTATTTCAGGATAGTCGCTATCTCTGATTTTGTAGCAGCTTCAGCTTTTGGGAGCTCACAGCATCTTTTGTCTAGCATTCGAGGTATTCTTTTGGTAATTTGATTCTCATCTTATGTATGTTGATGTATATGTAAATTTCGTTCGTGTGAACTATCGATTGTTGTAGCATGTATTCTAGACTTGTCTTCCGCTATTTATCTCATATTTCTGTTCTGATGTGATTATATTATCAGTGTTGTTATTAAGAGTTGCTCTGGATTTATCTTTAGCCACTGTAGTTTCGTTTTGGATTTGGATTGAATATATATCATTGGGAGTAAATTTCACAACTCCTATCGATGTAATCAATACTCGTCTAAGGCATAACTTACGGATGGTCGCTTCTAACAAGCCTTATTCTTTGTAGTAGCAGACGTTATTCCTTATAATAAACTTTGTTATTGTGGGCATACGGGTGAGACGTCACAACCGAAAAGGGTTTAGTGCTTTTACCTCTTTAAAACATTTTCCAAAATATTTTTAAATTCCAAATTTCACCAGGTTTAAAATCCAATTCAAAAATATTTTCGAAATAATATCACTTTTATTTTTTCCAGAACCTTTGAAAACCATTTTCAAACTCAAAGGAATTTAATTTCTAAAATTTCAAATTCCAAATCCTTCAACTCATATTCAAAATTACTTTGGAATTTTATTTCAATTTATAAATTACATTTATAATCTACATTTCAATCCATTTTGTTATGTAATTTTTTCATAGCTTTTAGTTATGATTTCAATTCCTTATTCAGATTTTACACATCATTGATAATAATTTAATATTATAATTCCTAACAATCAAGCAATCATACATATAGCTCTAATAATTTATAGAAAACTACATCTTTTAGACACAAAAATAATTTAGGTAAAATTATTTCATTTACCCTATTTTAAAAAATACCATGTCGGTTTATCTTATGTAAGAGTTTAGAAACCCCTATCAATCATATGGCGTCCCACATATCGACCATAATTTATAAACACTTAACCGATAAGCCAACACGATGTGAAAACAATTTTTATATTCACTAAAAAATACGTGCTCATACTATTAATACACTCAAACTCATTCTAGAGTACTATGGACACTGTACTAATGAATAATCCCCACCAGAGCCAGGGTTCTCGCTTAACCTCACTGTAATACCAAGTGTAACGACTCGATTTTTCGACGCCCGAAAATCGACATCAATACGTCCACTATATCAAATGTCGAGCAGTCGGATGCCGAAAATCCGAACCATTAAGTTTAAAGAAGAAGGAGTTAGAAAAAGAAATAGAAACATTATGAAAATCTCACAAACGTAGCAGAGTAAAATATAATAGATAATAACTGAACTTTGCACAAAAGAAACTATATCTGTTTTGTACATACATCATCAAAGTATATCAAAATTAAGACAATTACTGGAAAACTATATTAACTTTTCCTCAAAAAAGCTGACCATACAGCCTTACTGGAAAGCGGAAATACTTCAAATATGTATTATACGTCTCGCCATCCAGCTCGTCTCCTGAGCTCCAGTAGTGCATCCAGAATCTGTACTCCATAATACCCGGTTTAGCCCGAGCATTATGGTCGAATAACACCCCAAGTCATTCTAGAAAATCAGCATGAGAAAACACACTCAATTGGATTGTTAAATTTTAAAAAACACTTTGAAACCAAAGGTATCCCGTAAGACCACGCCATAAATAAACATGCCGTGTTTTTACATTACGATAACCAAAACATTTTTATCAAAAACTGTCTGATATTGTAATGTCTATAGAAAGTAAAATAGAATCCAGTTGAAATTCTTGCATCTCACGTTTCAGCAAAAATTAGGCATAATCAAAACATACAGTCGATTATTGAAGATTGGATTCCATACAATGGCAGGGCTACTGGGGTACCGCCCGTCACAGTACAAGGTCTAGATCACTGTACTGAGGATCCACCCTGATCTCCTGCATCATAAGAACGGAGCTACCACATACTGGATAGTCCGAATAAGTTCTCCCCACGGTTGGGATCAGAAACCGCCCACACAGCCGAAATAGAGGGACATCTAGACAAGGGTGACCTAACCCTAATTGGTTGCTAGCCACTTAGCCTTCTGTTCACCTCCCCTGTTTTAGCCATTTCTAGCCACTTAGCCTTGTGTGAACCTCCTCTGCTTTTGCCATTCTCGGTTGATGAGGCTTGAGGCTACGCGTTACCTTTTTAGCCCACGTTCACTTAGAATGTTTACCGCCCTCCTGATAATGTTCTGACAGCATTCGTCCATACAATTCATTCCGGGTGAACGGAACCGAAGGCACTACTCCTACTACATCCATTTTAGAATCACCCTTAGGATTAGTAGCAATTATCCCTTGCACGTCACTGCTCCATCTTCGAATCCAAGCTCTTGTCTTCCACATGAAAACATTCAAACCGGATCGAAGTGGTTTTCGAAATATAAATTCCGATCTTGGTCTCTTCGAAACGATCAGCGCATTGTCCAATATTGATAGTCGGTTATTTAACTGTCAAATAACATCCACAAACAACCATTAGAATTAAATAATCTTCCAAATTATTTATTACTCAAAATATCTTCGCAAGATATCTTCTGCACTTCAATCTTTTGAAATCATTTTCAAATCTCTTTTCACTTGCGGAATATATTCCCAAAATTGTTTATTTCCACTGAAAATCACCAAGTTCAAATACTTTTGATTTTAAAATAATTTAAATCGCTTTTATTCTAAAATATACTTAAAACATTTAAATTAAAACTACTTAAACACTTTATTCAAAATATATACTTTAAAAATACTTAAAATAAAACTACTTTATAAAACTAATTTAAAATAAAAGTTAAGTAAACTAATTTTTAACATAAGGATGACGAAATTTTATACAAGTTTTCGAATAAAACTTTAACCAAACTATCTCTAAAATAAAACTATTTTATAAAATATAAATATTAATAATTATCCTTAAAATCATAAGTAGTCAAACCTTTCAATCATAATTAATTTTAATAAATGTTTACTTTTAAGATTTAAACAACTTAAATTATAATTTTCTTAAAAACATTCCTTTATAACAACTTTAAAACTTTTAACTTATATTTAAAAATCGGCTTTGTAAACATATTTGGCTTTCAGGGAAATACACTTCTCTTCCATACTTTTAAAAATAAACCACTATTTATTTTTAAAATATCTGCCCATTCCTTTATAAATTCCCATCGTGAATTTATACATCCAAATATCCATAAATATCTTATTTCACTTTATAAACCTAGTTTATAAATTCCATAGTCTCACCTCCCTTTAAAACTCCAATTTCAAACACTTAATCAATTTTCAAATTGATTTCCAAAATTTACTAAATAAAATCTATTACGTTCTCATACTATTTCCAAAATCCATCTTTATTTCTTCTTAAACCATTTTAAATTATGACTTTAAAAAAATAAATGTTTCATTCCTTAATCAATATCATCTATGTTTTTTAAATCCAATTATTCCCACTTATTCAAAAATCTCTTTTCCATACTTGTAATTTATTCACTAGAATTTTAAAAACCAACTTTTATTCTTTTCCTATACTTTTGTCCAAACCTCTATATTTGTTTACTTAAGAATTTTCCTTTTTATTTCCGTTCAAAAATCAAATTTATATATTTTTGATAACTCGATATTCCCAGATACATTCAATCAAACATAACATTCAATATTTTCAATCACCAATATAATCTATCTCGAATTATCAAATAAATCATATCATAGAATATTAAACAAATCTAAATATTTTAAGAATCAAGTTGGATCCCTCCAACCTATTTCCCTACATCCACAGATGTTGTCACAATATAAAATACCAATTCCACTTCGAGGTGGAATATCGTAGTATATGGGGTTATTGTATGAATATGCGCTTATATGTTTTTGTTTGATGATAATAAACATATATATTCATTTAAATGTATTTGGTAATGTACTATTTTGTTTATCATAGATTAAATAAATATTTGTTGAATAAAATAAATTACACAGAATTTGAATTCAAACAGAACAAGTTACACAGAATTTGAATTCAAACAGAAATTTTATTCAAACAAATATTTATTACAATCTTGAATAGTACAAATTCAAGCTCTCACTATGCATATACATTTTTGATTACATCACAATTACATCACAATTCAGTTTACATAATAACCTCACTACATATCACCCACACTCGTATTTTCTCTTCAACTATATTCCAGTTTGAATCCAGCATCTGAGCAATCTGCAAAAAAATTCACTAATGCAGTAAAATTGAAAAAGAAATATTTTTGCAATATAAAATGAAATATGATTTTTGAAAATATGATTTGCCTCAGTTATTTGGGTTGTTCGTCATCGTTCATATTTGAATTCATCATACACGAACAATGTGACATGCACAGTGTATCACTGTACATGCCACAAGGCCGTGCACATCAATATATACTTGATAATGCTACAGGGACAGGTGAGCATAGGTCAAACCCAAATGAAAAGCCGGGTTCAACTCACGTGCAATATATTCAAAATCAGGACACGAGCACAAGGTCAAACCCGAGTTTTGAAACTGGGTTCAACACAAGGCAACATGACATGAATGCAATGAAGACCAACAGCAAAATGGACTACAACAATCATGTATGCAGACCAGACCAGACCAAACTACAAAGAACATCAACAATGCAACAATGTGCACAGCAATGAAAGCAACATGACCACCAGAATCTCAAGCAAATGCAAGCAGCAAGTTTACAAAGGCAATATGAACAAGTGAAGCATCTATGTCAAAGCATAACATAGTATGACATGAAGCACATACATGTGAGGACAATTAATACAAGAACAAGTCGAGATGAACAAATGAAAACAAGTCGAGAAGAACAAGCCAGCAGATACATGAACAATCCAAACAGCAATGCAAATGCAGTAATAGGTGAACAGACCACAAATGTACAACACAATGAAGATGACAAGTGCATCCAGAAGTTCAACAAAGATCAAGTTCAAGTCATCAAGTTCAAGTCAGACCACTGTAATAAAGCAAACATGACAGGAAACAGATCAATATGAACTGATGAAGCAGTGCAAATGAACAAGTGCAGTTGAAATGGCCGGGCAAGTGCACAACCAACACAATTACAAACAAGTGCACACCGAAAATACAAGGACATGCACATGAAACCAAACAGTCAAGTTCAAGACATATCAATGGAAATGAGACAGGAAGCAAGTCAGTGACATGCACAACAAAGGGTCAAGATTGCCACCAACAACAACACGAATACTGCGCCAACCAGAATGAAAACCAACAGCTACACGATACCACAGTATCAAATGCAAGTGACTCGAGCAAAATGCACCCGATCACTAAGTCCAACTAATCAAGTAACAAAGTGTCAGCAACCAAGTAAATGAAGTAGACAGTTCAAGTCAGAGCAACAACAGAAACATGCTTGAAGACTACAGCACGACCAAGTATGGAGTGTACAAGTGCAAATGTCCAAACCACAACATGTAGGCAAACATGAAGTGTATGCAATTCGAAGTGATATAACAGCAAATTCTAGCATCATCAAGTCAGATGTTAACGCTAAAATTTGAACGCTAACACCCCGGTGTATAAAGTGTAGTTGTGAAAGCACCACCCGATGATTCGGGAACAGAGTATAAGTAGAAAGTCACAGAAAAAGCAGTGAATAACAACGATTTTATAGTGGTTCGGCTCAAAGCAAGCCTACGTCCGCTTTAATTCTCTTTATTGCTAAACCGATTACAACTTTACAACAATCTTCAATTACAATTATGACGAGACAAACAACTAGAACTTTGGTAGAGAAGAATTCTTTGAATCCATGTAGATTGCGTTAGATTTTCCCTTGAAGTTAGTTGAGATGTCCTTCGAACTTGAAGTGTCGGGTAAGTTGAGAACTCGGCAGAGTATTGGCGCTTGAAATGATTGGCAAAAAGTCCCCCTGTATGTTGGAGCACATGCCATATTTATAGAGTTTCCTGGACTAAGCCGTGTGCGACTTATAGAACTTCACGGGTTAGCATAACTCGGCTTGCGACTTAAGGTAAGTCTTAACGAGGTAGAGGATCTCACGGGTTAGCTTGACTCGTTTGCAACTTAGGGTAAGCATTCGCGAGTTAACGTGTTATAGGGACACGGGTTACGACTTAACAGGTCGTGAACGAGTTAAAAACAGTAAGTCATTTGGTGATTGTTTCGGATTGATTTAAGCCGCTCGGACCTCTCATTAGTTAAGTCGTTCATTTCCTAACACGTGAGCCTGTTAACTCGCTAACCCGCCTGCTTGCTTACTAACTCGCTAACTCGCTAACTCGTTAGCTTGCTTACTAACTCACTAACTCGTTAACTCGCTAACTCGTTAGCTAGCTGGCTTACTAACTCGCTAAGTGCCTTAACCCGTTAAGTCGTTGATCCACCAAGTTGTTACAAACCCCGAGTCATTGAGTCGTTCCATTCCTCTAAGTCGCCTCTAACCTTAACTCGCGAGCTAATTGAGTCGTAACCAGTTGAGTCGGTCCATTCCTTAAGTCGCGAGGTTTCTTGAGTCGTTAGGAACTTTAAGTTGATGAGTCGCTTGGTCTCTTGGCCCACTAAGTCGCATAACTCTTAAGTCGTGAATCACAACAGGGTTAACATTTGCCCCTCGAAGTACGCGCCAACGTCGTAGGTCGTGTGCTTCGACTCATCTTAACTCATGCTACCCTGAGTCGTTGAGTCGTTAGCGACTTATAAGAGGCTTGAGTCGTTCGTGTCGATTCGAGTCCCCCTGTTCGTGTATATAAGCTGGTGAGATGCCTTCTCCTTCCCTTTTACTCACATTCATATCTTAACTCACTTAGCAGATCCCCAAGCTCCCTGAAGAAGAATTCGAATCAATCAGATCCGATCCACCAATCATTATCACAATGTAAGTGATTTCAATCATTATCGAATCACGATCTCGGTTGAATTGTAAATCTTCTTATTACTGTTCCTACCTCGATTCCCCTGAACCATGACCTCCGCGGCTTATGTTTACCTCGCCGCTTCCTTTCGCTGTGAATTATAGCTTTCAATTGTTGGTAGACGCCTTGCTACTGTGATTCGTGAGATCGTACTAGGCTTATGATAAATTAGTGGTGACTTGACTTCTAGATGATTCGGTGGCGTGCAGGAGTGATGAATTTCATGGAGAGGATGGTGAATTTCCTTATGCGGCTGTTAACGGGTTATTGGGTTATGGTTTGAGATAGCGATATGTTATGTGTAGGAGAAACTCGTGAGTGAGCAGATCTGAACGACTCAGGGACTTTGAACGACTTAGCAAATCTGAGCAGTTTTGGAGTCTTGAGCGACTTAGCATGTTATGCCGTGCTCAACTTAGGAGTTAGGATCTTTGAATAGTTTGGGTCCTTCCAACGACTTAGCAGCTTAGAACCTCCTAACGACTTAGCAGCTTAGAACCTTCTAACGACTTAGTGAGTTAAGTCGCGTTCGACTTAGGACTTGACCAGATTTTTCGCTGCTGCACGGCCCTGTTTCTTACATCCTAAAACTTAAACAATCTTGCTTTGCTTTGGTTTGAAGCATTGAACTTTGACCCCCTAACTCATAATACGACTTTAGGACTTGCACTAGGCTTGGCAACTTCAAGATTTTGACGAAACTTGAACGAGTTTCCAAACTGAACAGCTTGAATTTGTTTATAAATTGCACCAACTAACAACCTGCTAAACACAATTTCTGCAGAAAACAAAGGCGAATATACTGCCATTGACTGCCTACATCAATTGACAGATTAGCCGATAAAGAATAATTATTTCAAATGAATTATGTGAATGGAGTGTTATTAATCATTCAAACTTTAAATGGCGTATTAGGGCAAAATTAAAACAATCAACTAAAGCTGATTGGTTTGCATCAATACTGCATTCATACTTTGAAACAACAAGCTCTGAAATTTAATAATCGATAAGTATCGACAAATTTGATTTCAATTATCTTTACTTGTCATTCTTATCAATTTTTCACAACACTTCACACACACTTTTAGGAAACGTGCACCTTCATATTTGAACATCCAGTTGCTTATATAGAATGTCTTCTCAACAAGAAGAGTCGATGGGCCAGGCTGAAGATGTCTTCCCAATGGCTAACCCATTGGTTGACCCTCCGGAGAGAACTCCTACTACCCTGAATCAGCGGGTGTTCAACCAACTGCGCACCCAGTTTGGTATTGCTGAAGTTGAAGCTGACGCCTTACTCCCGGGACCAAATGACACTGCAGATAGTCCCCCTCTCGGCTTTATTGCTGTTAATCGCCAAATGTGCTTTAGTGGAGCCATTCCTCCTTTCAATGACTTATTACGACAGCTTCTTCTTCGCTTAACTATCTCTACATTTCAATTACACCCAAATGGTTATGCCATTTTAATAGGGCTATGTGCACTGTTCATGAGGACATTTAATCTCTTTCCCAGCTTTGAGGAGATTTGCTATTTATGCTCATTCATAAAATCTAAGGACCATCCCTCTATTACACTCGTGAGAAGCGTGAGAGGCCGTAAATTGATTATGGGTCTCTCTGAAAGTGCTCATGGATTTCTGAATCAGTACTTCTTTGTTCGTTGCCCCCTTGGGTTTTATAGCATCTGGAGAGTTGGAAGTAAGTTTTGTTCTTTCCATTTGGGCTTTTCCGAAATTCCAGTTGTCGAGTGCTAACTTTTGCCCTTTACCTTTGCAGCATTTCCTCCTCTTTCAAGAGATTCAAGACATAAGGCGACTTTTGAAAGATTGAGTGTTGTGCCAGTGGAAGAGAGGAGCGCTAGGTTCTTACTGAGGGATGAGTATTTGCACCAAATCGGGCTTCTACACCCTTATCGATCTATCCATCCTCGCGAAGTCCCTGATTCTCCGGATGAAGCATTAGATGCGCCAGCTTCCATTGAAGAGCCTGTGCGGAGTGAAACTGCTATCGAGGCTTCACTAGTGAAGTGTTCAACTCCGAAGAATGCTGCGGGGCCGTCTGACAAGTCTGTACTTGCCCCAGTCATTGAAGAAGGAGAGCTTCCGCATCGGGCAGAAAAGACCATCGAAGAAGGAGCTGATGGAAGGAGCCTTGCCGGGCGTGATGGTGAAGACATCTTTGGGAATTTAAGTGACATAATAATCACCTCTCAAGAACTCTTTAAGGATGACTCTACCACTGCTAAAATTATATCTTCGGCGGCCGAAACGACCTTTGCTCTTAAGCAAACTCCCTTAGCACAAGAACTGCCATTAGTTACAAAGCCTGTCACTACCCCCCGACTGTCGAGCGGTTCGTCGTTCGGCGCGTATAGTTTGCACGTCACGCACACCTTAGGATTTTTCAGCACTTCTATGCACTTATCTTCTTATACTTTAAAGATTTCTAAAGCTTATCTTTTTATTTCAGATTCTCCGATGGGACGCAGCGGATCCTATTATAAAGACTTTCAGCGCTATGGAGGGCGTGGCAACTATGATTATAGACGCTACTTTACTGGTCCCAGAGAAACCGATGAGCAGAGAGCTGCTCGAAAAGCTAGAGAGAGGAGAGAATATGAAGAACGTCATGAGAGGATAGATGTGCGACATGAGTCTTCTTCAAGAGGCGATGACTCTCACAAACGTAAAACACATGATGGTCGGGGGAAGAGCCACATTGTTGAGGAACCGAGCAAGCGGGCCAAACCTAGTGAGAGGCACGCATCTTCAATATCTGAAAAGTTTGACGCTCCCATCTCTATCGATATTCCTTCCAAATCCCCTGCTCTTGAAGGAAGCGCTATTCAAACACTTCTTAATAGGCCTTCATATCGTGTTGAAAGGGGCCCACCGACCCTACAGAGCCGATTCCCGAATTGGTGCTTAAAGGGGGTGCGCTTTGATCTTGATTTAGTCCCCATTGATAAAGAAGCCATGTACCAAAATCTTGATGCCGTCAGACTTGATATTGAAAGAATGTCTGGATGGCAAAAGCTTGTTGATGAACTCCAAAGGGTCAATCGGGCCAATATCGAGGCGATGCTAACTATGGAGAACGATAAGTCGGAATGGCAGAAGATTCTTGACCAGCACAACATCGAGATGAAAAACATAACCGAGTATAACGAGAAACTTGAAGCTGAAGTCAAGCAGCTTAAAGACGATCTTACCACTTCTTCTAACACTTACACTCAAAGAGAAGAGGTGCTACAAAAACAAGTGCGGGATGCACATGCTGGCCAAAGAGATGCCAAAGCTAAAGTTGAGAGGCTAGAAGAGGTCATAGAGAATTACCGTACTGATGTCGCTCAGTTGCAGAGTAAAATGAGCGACCAAGACATGGAGATTGAAGCGTTAAAAGCTCAACTTGATAAAACTGAAAAAGAACGAGATGAGGCCATGGCTAGTAAAATCGTAGCTGAAGAATCTATTCAAGCCATGGAAGCCAACGTCAGTTCAAATCTATTCTACTTTTACTTGCACAGCGTCTTGGGGCGCGGCAGTCTCTCTTTTCTCGGTCCTAAATACGAAATCACCTTGGCTGAAGTGTGGGAAGCCGCTCTCGACATGTTCAGAGGCGCCGGGTATACCGAGGAAGAGCTTGAGGCACGCTATCTAGATGAGGAAACTCGTGCTGCTCTTGCGAAGGGAAAAGAGCAACTTGCTAGAGTGCGGACTGGGATGGCGGAAGAGGAACGTTCTGGAAAAGAATTACCACCTACTACCTCTGTTCGTCCTTTAGTTTCTCCTGAGGTTGACATCACAGGTTCCAGTGCTCATTCCCCGCCTCCTACAAGAACCGGGGTAATTACCCCTACTGATGATGAGGCTTTGGAGGATATTGGAGCTCAAAATTATGAGATTGAACCGGAGAAGCAAATATCTTCAGGTAACTTTGACATTGGTCCGATTCAGGTGGATTGCCTGCTTGCTCCTCGAAAGTTTGATGAGCTTCTCGATTACTTCTTGAATCTTGACGAACCCATATCTCCCTTCTTTTCAGGAGCTACTAATATTTTTAACTTCTCTTCTTCTGCAGTTGAAACACCAAGTGCTGTGCAAACTTCGCCTCCTGCAGCTATTATTCCTCCGTCTTCTCAAGTTACTCCCCTTCCTACTTCTCAACCAGGATCACAGGAAGAAAAGATAGGAGCTCTTCAGGGTCTGGACGATCCTGCTACTTCTTAAAAAGGAGAAGAACTCGAGACAGGCGAAGTCTCTCCGGATCGAACTACTTCTGACGATACAAAATTGTCTGCATTCATTACTCCGGAAAGTGAGTCTTCAAAGAGGAGAGCGAAGCGCACATCTTCGAAGAAGAAGAGGAAGAGTATTTTGATCACAGAAACAGATTTGGAAGTTACTCCGGAGGCTCCTCTTTCTCCTTCTTCCCCAACTCTTTTAAGCCAGCGCGAGAAGCTACCAATTAAACCAGGCGAAGGCTCAAAAGGTGGTGGGAGAAAGAAGAAGTGATGAACCTGGCTTTTCCTTCCTTGTTTAGTTTTTGCCTTTTGCATGTATTGAAGCTTGTAATGACCGGATATTATGCGGGTACCGGCCCCCCGCTTTTCTTTTGTTGGAACCTGTACCTATATATAGAATAGTGTTGAATAAAATGATTCTTTTTCTTTGTATAAATTTCTGTCTATATCTGAGAATGCATTTACTATTCATTTTTGTTCAAGTTTCTTTGTACGATATTGCAGTGAGCTTGTGGTATATCTTGTTCGAGCGCAATTTTACCGATGTAGTTACGCCATGCTGCCCCTATACCATAAGCCCATTGTAATATTTTATTTTATGTGGAACTTGTGCTTTTATTTTTTAGAGAATAATTATTCCACATTTGGAGGAATATGATTTCATTAAAAAATAGAGCACAAATAAGTTTCTACGCTTCAACTTTCGAAGATATCACTCTTTATTTTGTGCATATACACATTTTATTGAATGAAATCTTCTATGTGGTAAAGCGGGTATTTGTAAAGCACTTCAACTTCTTTTTGAGGAAGAGAATTTTCTAGAACAAGTAATTCACTCTTTCTTTGAAAGTTAAAGTGTGCTCTTAATGAGGATTTTTTTTTTACTTGCCACAGTAAAGGGCTTCTTGATTTTTGTTTCTTTGAAAAGTTGCACCTCTGAGGAAGATTTTTCACGTTTCAACACTTGGAAGTTTTACTTCAATCTTGGTGAAACGTGTGCCTCCGAAGAGGTCTTTTCTGCTTGATTGTGCCTCCGGGAGGAGGTCTTTTCATTTCTGCCTCTGGGAAGAGGTCTTTCTGTCTTATTGTGCCTCTGGGAAGACGTCTTTCTGTTTCTGCCCCTTGGGAGAGGCTCTCTTGTTTTTTTTAGCATTTCATCTCTGGTGAAGTGAAACTCCGAAGAGCGGTTGTTACACTTCAACTCCTGGCGAAATGGGCCTCCGAAGAAGGCTTTTATTTTGTTTTACATTTCAACTCTGGTGAAGTGAAATTCTGAAGAGCGGTTGTAACACTTCAACTCCTGGTGAAATGGGCCTCCGAAGAGGGCTTTTATTTTGTTTTACATTTCAACTCTGGTGAAGTGAAATTCCGAAGAGCGGTTGTAACACTTCAACTCCTGGTGAAATGGGCCTCCGAAGAGGGCTTTTATTTTGTTCTACATTTCAACTCTGGTGAAGTGAAATTCCGAAGAGCGGTTGTAACACTTCAACTCCTGGTGAAATGGGCCTCCGAAGAGGGCTTTTATTTTGTTTTACATTTCAACTCTGGTGAAGTGAAATTCCAAAGAGCGGTTGTAACACTTCAACTCCTGGTGAAATGGGCCTCCGAAGATTGCCTGGAAGTTACTCTCTCATGGTTGGAGGGTCATGACTCCTCCAATCTTTTTTGGTTGAGTTGAGAACTTTCTTTTTTACGGCATATGCTTCGTTAGAGGTCTTTATCCTCCGAAGAGTTGTGCCTCCGAAGAGGACTTTAGTTGTTCCTTGTCCACTTGCTTATGCCTTTTCAGTGATCCTCTATTTTATTTTTTTCAAGCTTGCACTCCCTTCTCTTACAAGTAGCTTGTTTAATCCAAAGAAGTGTACTTCATTGCTATGCCAGTTCACGAGAACGAACATAAGCTTCTTAATTGGATGTTTGTTTGTTCAAACTTCTCAATTTATTAGCTAAAGCCCGTTTTCGGCGAAATCATTGACCGTTCAATTGAAGCACTTCTTATCTAGGATTTAAGCTCAGGAATTTTGTGACTTGGAATTTGTTTGTTGAATGATAACAAGAATCACTTGGTCTTGTAATGTGCAAGTTTTTTTTTCGCTGCCTGCAAAAATTTAAATCGACATTTCAGTAATACATTTAATGTACTTTTCATATCGAAAATAAAGCAAACATGTAATAATAATAAGGAACACAAGTTTTGTAGTGGTTCGGCCAAGAATTTGGGCCTACATCCACTTTATAGTCTTTCATTATTCACTTGCATCGGTTTTACAATCGCTTTCAATTACAGGAATCATACATTCATAATTCTTTTTACAATATTTCAACAAAGATATCAAGTAAAGTATGGACGCAAGTGATTTCTGTTCCAAGCTCTTGGAATTTGATCTCCTTCGACAGTAGTGAGTTTGAATGTGCCGTCAAGAAGCTTCTGACCTATGACATATGGTCCTTCCCAATTTTGCCCAAACACACCTGTCGCTGTCATAATTCTCTTTAGGACTAGATCTCCAATTTCAAAGCTGCGTTGGTGAACTTTGGAATTGAAATGTCTGGCTATCCTTTGCCGATGAGATGCGATTCTGAGCTCAGCCTCTTCTCTTCTTTCAATAAGGAGATCTAGTGCCTCAAGCTGTAGTTTTTCATTCTCCGCTTGATTGAAATGGATTCTTCTATGTGAAGGGACTTCTGTTTCTACCGGAATCATTGCCTCTGATCCATATGCCAATGAAAACGGAGTATGCCCTGTCGCAGTTTTGTAGGTAGTTCTGTATGCCCATAGTGCTAGCGGTAGCTTATCGACCCAACCACCTTTTGCTTTTTCAAGTTGCCTCTTGATGGTTGACTTGACAATTTTATTTACTGCTTCCACCTGCCCGTTTGCCTGCGGATGAGCTACTGCTGAGAAGCTTTTTCGGATTTTGAATCGTTTGCAAAAATCTTGGAATTCTTCACTTTCGAACTGAGTACCATTGTCTGTAATTATTTTTTGAGGCACACCATATCTGCAAATGATACTTTTAGTCACAAAACTTATCATCTTTTTTGAAGTGATAGTAGCCAGTGGTTCAGCTTCTGCCCACTTAGTAAAATAATCTACAGCAACAATGGCATATTTAATTCCAGATTTGGCAGTTGGTAACGGTCCTACAAGGTCTATCCCCCATATCGCAAACGGCTATGGACTGACCATCTGTGTGAGTTCAGTGGAAGGAGCTCTAGGAATTTTGGCGAATCTTTGGCATCTGTCACATTTTCGGGAATAGTCTGGTGCATCTCGATTAATCTCTGGCCAAAAATATCCGTAACGGAGAATCTTTTTCGCTAAAGTTTGACTACCTAAATGATCACCACATTCTCTCCCATGCACCTCAGCTAGGATTGTTTTGGACTCTTCCCTGGATACACATCGAAGTAACGGCATTGAGAATCCCCGTCTGTATAACTGGCCATCCTGGACTATATAGCGAGAGGCTTTCCTCGGTAGCTTCTTTCGATCTTTTGAATTTTCCGGTAAAGATCCATTGAGCAGATATTCTGTTATTGGAGTCATCTATGATTCTTGCTCTTGAGACACGCTCATGATCCAATCAATATCCATCTCATCAATGCTCGGAGTCGACAGGACCTCCACTGGAGCTAACCCCAGAAATTGAGCTTCGCCTGTGCTAGAGTACTTTGCGAGAGAATCTGCTTTCATGTTTTCTTCTCGAGGAATATGACTTATCATGTAATGATCGAAATCACCCAGGAGTTCCCAAGCCTTTGACAAGTAGGCGGGCGGATTTCCCCCTTTCGCTTGGAATTCCTTCTTGACTTGGCATACAATAAGTTGAGAATCACCGAAGATCTGTAATGCTCGGATGTTTAGTTCTTTAGCAATCCTTAGGCCAGCAATAAGGGCTTCTTATTCTGCTTCATTGTTTGTTGAAGGACATTCCAATCTTAGTGCATAGCATAATGATCGACCTTCAGGGGTCTCGAGTACAACTCCGGCTCCAGAACAGTAGTCGTTTCTCGCGCCATCGACATATAACTTCCATTGGATTGGGGAATCGTCGATCGTTTCCTCCTCACTGTTACCCTTATCTGTGAATTCTGCGATGAAATCCGCTAAAGCTTGTCCATTGATTGCTTTTCGGGGATGATAAGTGATGTCATATTGACTGAGTTCAATATTCCACTTTAGAAGACGGCCCGAAGTCTCAGGGCGAAATAGGACTTGCTTTAAAGGTTGATCAGTGAGGACTCTGATAGGATGAGCTTGGAAATATTGCCTCAACTTCCTAGATGCAATTAGTAGGCAATAGGCGAGTTTTTCCAACTTAGAGTAATTCATCTCTTCCCCAGTGAGTCTTTTGCTGATATAGTAAACTGGATGTTGAATCCTCTTGTCTTCTCGTATCAGCGCTGTACTTAAAGCATGAGATGATACTGCCAAGTATATAAGAAGATCCTCGCCATCGCCAGGCCTAGAAAGTATTGAAGGCGTTTCCATATGGCGAATCAATTCATCAAAGGCTTTTTGGCATTCGGGAGTCCAATCGAAGTTTTTCTATCCTTTCTTTAGGGCGTCAAAGAATGGGATGCATTTATCTGTGGCATTGGAAATGAACCGACTCAAGGCGGCGACTTTTCCATTGAGACTTTGCAATTCCTTCTTTGTTCTAGGAGCTTTGACTTCCTTTAAGGCGGTAATTTGAGCTGGACTAGCCTCAATGCCCCTAGCGCTCACAATGAAACCTAAAAACTTGCCGGATTCCACTCCAAATGAACATTTTAAAGGATTGATCTTCATTCCGTATTTTTGGAGGACTGCGAACATGTCTGCTAAGTGTTCTATGTGATCCACTGCTTTCTTAGACTTTACTAACATGTCATCGACGTAGACTTCCATAGTCTTGCCCAATTGCGGTTTGAACATAGCATTAAAAAGTCTTTGGTATGTTGCCCCTGCATTCTTCAGCCCGAAGGGCATAACTCTATAGCAGTAAAGACCAATGTTGGTGATGAAGCTCGTGTCCTCCTGATCTGGCTCATGCATCATGATCTGGTTATATCCGGAGTAAGCATCCATAAAAGATAGCAATTCGTGTCCCGCTGTTCCGTCTACCAGTTGATCGATCCTGGGTAATGGGAAGCAGTCTTTGGGGCAGGCCTTGTTTAGATCTGAAAAATCGATGCATATTCTCTATTTTCCGTTGGCTTTCTTAACCAGCACTGGATTTGAAACCCAATTCGGATAGGTAGATTCTTTGATAAAATTATTCTCCATGAGCCGATCAACTTCTTCTTTTAACGATGCCGACCTTTCTGGACCTTGAGTTCTCCTTTTCTGCTTCACAGGTGTAAATTTTGGATCAATATTTAGAGCGTGTACTGCAACTTCTGGGGATATTCCGCACATATCGGCATGAGTCCAAGCAAAAACATCCAAAATTTCCTTTATAAAAGATATTAAGATATTCTGAATTGACACATTAAGTTGTGAACCCACATTCAACACCTTGTTTGGGTCCTTTGGGTCAACAGGTATTGGTATTGTTGTTTCCAATGGTACCACTCTATTCTCCCCTGCACTGACTTTTCTAGGATCCATCTCTTTCCGTGCTCCGCTGTGCTCGCCAGTGCAGGGCCCGCCCTGAAATTGCTACAAGGCTGGCTCTTTGATGCGGACTGGGGCTGCCGCATCCTTTCCCATTTCTCTTTTCCTTGCCTCTCGCAGCTCTGTCAGATAACACTCCCACCAGCATTTCGATCCCCTTTTATAACTCCCACTCCATTACCTGTGGGAAATTTAATGGTGAGGCACCATGGGGCCAGAACAGCTTTGAATGCTGCGAGAGTTGGACGGCCAAGGAAAGCATTATAAGCAGAAAATTCGTTGACAATCACAAAAGTTTGCTTGCGGACCACTTTTCTTTCTCCTTCTCCAAGTTCCACAAACAAATCAACGGTTCCTATAGGCTGTTTTGGCTCCCCAGTGAAGCCAGCGATTTTCTGCGATGATGCTTGCACATCAGCCATAGGGATCTTCATTTGGTCGAATGTTTTCTTGAAGAGGATATTGCAGGATGCGCCACAATCAATGAGAACTCTTCTGACAATAGCTGGCCCGATACCAGCCGAGATGACTAAGGGATCCAAGGTAGGAGCTTCAATACCTGCGGAATCCCTGGCTCTGAATACAATATTTCATTGAAAGTTTTTTGTTGCTTCAGGGGCATAACACCTTCCAAAACAAATACGTCTTCCTCGGTCGGTATATACTTCAAAGCTCGGGTATACCTTTCCATCTCACCCCAGCTCCTGCCTGCTGGGTGAGGTCCTCCCGTAATGACATTGATGACAGGCCTTCCGGATTCATGCCCTGCATTCTTCTCACTTGTCCTGGGTTGATGAGCAGGAGCTCGTTGCCCCTGACTAGTCGAAGCGGGATTGTTGCTATTCTTTTCCACAAATTGCTGCAGCTTGTTTTCCCTTATCAATTCTTCAATCAAAATTTTCAATTGGCGACATTCATCGGTATCATGACCGGGTTGATTATGGAAGCGGCAAAACTTTCCGCTTTGTACAGCTTTTTTTCCGGTTCTCAGAACGGGTGGTTTAGTATAATCAACAGAATCTTTAGTGGCAAGGTAAATATGCTCCGGCGTATCTGATAAAGGGGTATATTCCGATGGCTTGAAGGAACGAGGCTTCTTTAGATTTTTCTGTCTCTTCCCATCATAATTTTCCCTTTTCTGTCCTACAGATTCATTCTTGCGTGGGGCAACAACGTTATCTTCATCTTTTTCCCATGCTGCCTTTACCGGTACAGGACGGCTTTCCAAGCGTATGAACTCATCTGCTTTCTTGTAGAATTTTTCAAGGGAATTTGGTTCCTTCATGTTAAGCCATTTTCCAAATTCGCTCGACTTGTCGATGGCCCTCATCAGATAGGTCAAGATCATCCGTGGTTCTGCATTGTCTACCTCGGCCAGCGCTATATTAAAGCGATTCAAGAAAGATCTGATAGTCTCACCTGGATTCTGCTCCAAACTTGACAACGACATAATATCTTTGGCTTTTGAAGCGTATAGTCTGAACTGCTCCTTGAATTTCCGGGTTAAGTCAGAAAACTGATCTATAGACCGGATTGGCAACTTGGTGAACCAAAGCAGAGCTACACCTTCCAGATATACAGGAAAATATCGGCACTTTATTTCATCAGAAGCTCTGGCACCTGTCATGTGCCAATCATACTTACACAAGAATTCGTTCGGATCACTTGTTCCTTCGTAAGCTGGGATAGTTGGAGGGACGAACTTCCTTGGGAACTCAGCCTTTAAGATTCTTTCGGTAAACGGGGTTTTACTTGGAGCGAAACCCCATTCCTTCTCATCTTCATTCCTTTGCATGCTTTCCTTTGTGATTTGTCGAACCATTTCAGAAAGATATCCCTCATTATTTCGAGCTTTAGATCCACCAACTTCAGGAAATGTCCGCTCAAAGGGGCTAGCAGCCCTCTCAGGAATGTTTCTTTCTTCATCCTCATGAATGTTGCCAGCAAAGTTCCTTTCATTACCCGTTGGTTGACGGTTTACCCCAAGCAAGTCATTCAACTTATTCAAAATTAGGGCATTTTGGGCGTTCTGAGCTTCTAATTGTGCACTTTGGGCATTTATCTGCTGGTTCAGCCCTAAGATTACAGCATCCAACTCCGCTTTTGTAACTCCAACAGGTGGAGTGGCTTGATTAGGTACTGGGGAAGCGGAGGTTCCCTCTTGAACATTTCCAGATCTAACAGATCTACTCTTTCTCCCTGGAGCCATGATTCCAGATAAACTTCTAGTCTTTAGAGAGGTTACTTAAACAAACTTTCGTGGAGCAATGATGACGGTTTGCCTGAGTTCAGTTCTCAGTGAAAGCACCAAAAATGTTAACGCTAAAATTTGAACGCTAACACCCCGGTGTATAAAGTGTAGTTGTGAAAGCACCACCCGATGATTCGGGAACAGAGTATAAGTAGAAAGTCACAGAAAAAGCAGTGAATAACAACGATTTTATAGTGGTTCGGCTCAAAGCAAGCCTACGTCCACTTTAATTCTCTTTATTGCTAAACCGATTACAACTTTACAACAATCTTCAATTACAATTATGACGAGACAAACAACTAGAACTTTGGTAGAGAAGAATTCTTCGAATTCATGTAGATTGCGTTAGATTTTCCCTTGAAGTTAGTTGAGATGTCCTTCGAACTTGAAGTGTCGGGTAAGTTGAGAACTCGGCAGAGTATTGGCGCTTGAAATGATTGGCAATAAGTCCCCCTGTATGTTGGAGCACATGCCATATTTATAGAGTTTCCTGGGCTAAGCCGTGTGCGACTTATAGAACTTCACGGGTTAGCATAACTCGGCTTGCGACTTAAGGTAAGTCTTCACGAGGTAGAGGATCTCACGGGTTAGCTTGACTCGTTTGCAACTTAGGGTAAGCATTCGCGAGTTAACGTGTTATAGGGACACGGGTTACGACTTATCAGGTCCTGAACGACTTAAAAACAGTAAGTCATTTGGTGATTGTTTCGGATTGATTTAAGCCGCTCGGACCTCTCATTAGTTAAGTCGTTCATTTCCTAACACATGAGCCTGTTAACTCGCTAACCCGCCCGCTTGCTTACTAACTCGCTAACTCGCTAACTCGCTAACTCGTTAGCTTGCTTACTAACTCACTAGCTCGTTAACTCGCTAACTCGTTAGCTAGCTGGCTTACTAACTCGCTAAGTGCCTTAACCCGTTAAGTCGTTGATCCACCAAGTTGTTACAAACCCCGAGTCGTTGAGTCGTTCCATTCCTCTAAGTCGCCTGTAACCTTAACTCGCGAGCTAATTGAGTCGTAACCAGTTGAGTCGGTCCATTCCTTAAGTCGTGAGGTTTCTTGAGTCGTTAGGAACTTTAAGTTGAGGAGTCGCTTGGTCTCTTGGCCCACTAAGTTGCATAACTCTTAAGTCGTGAATCACAACAGGGTTAACATCAGAGTAATATCACAGCAAACAATATGCACTAGACCACGCCACAATAATAAAGATTACAGCAAAATCTAGTGCCAACATGTACAAGGAACAATGAAAAGTATGGAACCAAATACTCAAGTCAACAGTGAAGTGAACATCAGTCAACAATTTCAAGTGACAAGTTGAAGCAATAGTGTCACGATATCAAAGCACAGAACAACCATGTATCAATAACAATGCAACACAGTGGCAATGCACCATTTAGAGACTCGGTGAAGTCAAAGCGTGCAACTACAGGAACTCAACAAGGCAGACTCAAGTGAATGAAAACTGTATGCAACATGGTGAACAACTCACATGTTTGAAACCACTCGAGTGCAACAGTGAAGCCAAATATACACAAGTACAAATCAAAATAAACACCATGATATTCAGCTCAGTGAAACGCAAGCAAGATTAACAAATGCAATGTTCAAGTGAAATGAAGAATGAAAACAGTGATAGCCGAAAATAATGCAGAGTCATGGAGTGGTATACAAGAAATCAATGTAGTACAAAAATACAAATCAAGCCGAAGTTAAAAATTCAGATGCGTATGTTTGAAAAAGTCAAAGCAAAGTAGAATAGGAAAGTTTCTACTGTATCAATGAAGAGAAAATCGAAAGTTTGAAAATCAAAGCCGTGAGTAACAAGTCGAAAGCAAATCAGGAAAGCCGTGCGCATCAAGGAATGAAGAAATTTGGAAAGTATCGAATTGATACGAACAAAATCAAGTGTCACGAATTCATATCAATACCACACCCAAGTCATCATCATCGGCATACAGTAAAAAATCAAGCAATTTAAACGAGCAACGAAAGAAATTACATACCGAATCAACAACTCGATCATCAGAGAACGAAAGAGCCCAAGCAACGCAAATCAGAGAATCGAGAGAGCAAATGCAATGCAAACCAGTAAATTGATCATCAGAGAAGGAGCGAACAACCGAGCAAGAAAATCAAACAGTCGCGATCTCCAATATTCAAAAAACCCTAATCTCAGAAAAGAAGAGAGGCCGCATTATTCTCACAAGCCAAAAGAATTGGATCGGGCTAAAAAGGGAAAAGGGCCGACTTTATTAAAAAGGGGAATTGTTTTTTTTAGGGTTTTATTAAGGGGGGTTTTTCTTAATTTTTATTTGAGCAAAAATTAAGCATTCAAGTTTGTATTTTAATTTTTGCTCCTGTTTTTATTTTTGAAGTTGTTTTTTTCGAGTCAAAGAATTTTTAAATCACCACTAGGTTGTAGGTATTGTCAGATTATCTAGTTAGAATTAGTTTAGTGAGCAGGGTGTGCGAGTTTGCAAAACTCTATAGGCAGAGCAGAGTTTGCGAGTAAGCGAAACTCTATAGGCGGAGCAGGGTGTGCGAGTCTATGAGAGTGTTTATGAGCGGGAGCAAGGGTTTGCGAGTCTAGTAGAGTGTTTGTAAGAGGGATACTGTTTAATTCTAATAGAAATTTGGGAATGCAGTAGTAGGCAGGGGTTGCCGAAGCTGGGTAAATTTTGTGTGTGATTTACTTTTCAGCATATTTATTTCTGCAGTTTGTTTTTACGTTTAAATCGAGAAAATTTGCTATAACCCTATTCACCCCCCCTCTAGGGTTAATCTAGATCCTACAAGTGGTATCAGAGAACGGTATTTTTCTTTAACTCTAGAGTCATGAATTCATCAAATAATGCTTTTTCTGAGGGGCAGTCTATTGTTAGGCCACCCATGTTTAACAGGAATGATTATGCTTATTGGAATGTTTGGATGGGTATTTGTCTTAGTTCTGTTGATTATGATGTATGGGACATCATTGAAACTGGCTATAAACCTCCCACTATAACTGTTGGTGGTACAGAGATTCCTAAACCTAAGGATAGGTGGGATGCTAACAATAAGAAATTAAAAACTACAAATGCCAAAGCAATGAATGCTTTGATCTGTGCTCTTGATAAAAATGAATTTAATAGAATTTCTCATTGTACAACAGCACAGGAAATTTGGCACACTTTGGAGGTGACACACGAACGAACTTCTCAAGTCAAGGAGTCTCGTCTAGCCCTATTCAGCAATGAATGCGAGACCTTTGTGATGGACAAAGGCGGGAGCATAAAGGACATGTTTGGATGCTTTTCAACTTTGGTATACAACGCTAGAGCGCTCGGGAAGGTATTCACTGAGGTAGAGCTTGTGAGGAAGGTGCTACGAGTTTTACCAATGAACTTTGAGGCAAAAGTCACGGCAATCCAAGAATCGAAAGATTTGAGTAAACTAAGTATGGAGGAGTTGATCGGTAGTTTGATGACGTATGAGCTTGAACTAAAAGCAAAGGAGGAACGCAACAACTCCGAACCAAAGAAGAAGACGATTGCCTTAAAGAGCAATGACGAAAGCGATATAGAAGAAGATCCAATTGAAGAGCTTGCAATGGCCATCAATAATCTTAGAAAATGGTCAAGATTCAAGCCACGCAAGAAGAAAACAAAGGGTAATAGGTCAAAAGAGTCTAACAATTCCGATAATGAACTGACGTTCTATAACTGCAACAAGCCTGGCCATTTCAAACAAGAATGCCCACTTCTCAAATACAACAAAGGAAAGAAAAAGACGAAGAAGGTCTTTGCAGCGACTTGGGATGATGAAGAAGGAGAGGAAGTTTCGGATAGCAGCTCAGAGGAGGCAAACTTGTGTTGTATGGAAAAATCAAAATCAGAAGCAAGCTCCGAGGAATCTAGTGAGGCAGGTGAGTATTCCTATAAAGATCTTGTTTTTATGTATCTTGATCTTATTAAAGTAGTTGATGCTCTTGAATCTAAAATTGAAAAACTGAAATCTGATAGGAGAGAACTTGCTCGTGAAAATTTAAGGTTAGAAACTGAACTTGAAAATATTCAAAACCTAAATGTAAAAGATGTAAAGTTTTAGATTCAGAATTATCAAGACTTAGGAATAACTTTGAGAATCTTGAAAAAGAAAGCTTGAATCTTAAGGAAACCATCGACACTAGGAAAAAGGATTTTATAAATCGATGCACCTCACTTGTAACTGAAAACACATCACTTAAAACCAAAGTCCAAAATCTTGAGAAATCTTTGAATAACTTTTCAAGAGGCGAAAAATCTTTCAACATGCTATTGGGAAATCAAATTTTTGCTAACAACAGAAAGGGACTAGGTTTTGGGAAAACACAAGTTGAGGATAATGCAAAAGGGAAGAGTGTCTTTGATAGATGTGAAATAATTGGACATCGTGTTGAAAATTGTAGTCATAGGAACAAGAACACAAAATTTATACAAGTTTGGGTTCCTAAGAATTCTACAAACAAATTTCATGTCTGTTGGAACAAGAATGAAAGGACTAAACGAGTTTGGGTTCCAAAGGGTTTGTTTATTCACAAATATTCTGCCACTAACAATCATGGACCTATAAATAGGTCACAAAAATCTTTCATCGTGTAGGTATCGTGGAAGGCTAAGGATCTACAACGGTGTTCTCTGGATTTTGGCTATTCCAGAAACACAACGGGCAACAAAGCAAAGTTCCTTAGCCTAGTATAAAGGTGACAGAATCACAATGGGCAACCACGAAAAATTATCGTAAAGGTAAAACAGGTGAAGGTATATTAAATGTGATAATCCGCACCATATTCTGAATTAAACCAGCCAAAATTGTGATAATGATGTGATGATGATTTTGATTCTGACTTGTTCAACATAGTTGGCCAATTACATTCATGCCAAAAACACTATTCTTTGAATTACTTCATACATATACGTTTGGGTTAAAACATAGTGTTTTGCTGGATGATAATATTTCTGGTTATTTTTGGCTAACTCTATATTCCCGGTTTTCTGATTATTTACATGGCTTCAATTCAAATTCAAATGAATGTCATTTAAATTGTTGTTAAAATTGGGTTTGAAATTTTTGATGCACACTTCATGGCCAGGTTTATCAATTTTAGTTAAGTGATATTTTGGATTGAAAGAGAAACTCAGATGCAGATTATACTGCTAATCTAGTTAATAGAAAACCTACAAGTTAAACGTGATTTATGGTGAAACATTTTGTTACTGCATCGTTTTTCGAAGAAAATATCTGCATATCATTCATTGCAAATAATTTTTCAAATTGCAGAATTTTTCTCATATAACCCCTTCGAGAAAATCATTGTTGACCATATTTTCAGATTAGTCATTCTTATTTGATTTTAAATGACAAATTTTGACTAATCCGACACCCTGCTGATTATCGAAAAAATAAATAGTGATTGAAAAGATGATAAGTGTTGATAAATAACATACATTACTCAAGTGAATATATTTTGAAAATTTCTTTAGGAATTTAAAAAAGGGTTATAAAACTTTTTGTTGGGCAAAGATTCCATGATCATTCAGATATCTATCATATTTCTATCGACCATTGTTTATCAAATATTAAATATAGTTTGTCGATATGTGGTACTATAATCAGGAATCATTTGTTTTTCATGTCACATTTTTTTGTAAAAATAAATAAATATCCAAAGTATTCACTCTCATTTAAAAGTCCCCACGGTTATGCATGGGTGAATTACTTGGATTTTTGATTATGTGCTTCCATGCTCATTTAAAAGTCCTTATGGTTATGCATGTATGGAACGCATATCAAAATTAATTGATTAAATAGACAAGTTGATTCTAATCCCATTTAAAAGTCCTCAAGGTCATGCGTGGTTGGAAGATACTTGATTTCATTTTTTAAAATTAATTTGGAATACTACTAATCTCATTTAAAAGTCCTAACGGTTTTGCATGATTAGTAGATATTCAAATTCCTGATATAAATATACCACAAGTTGATACAATTGTATGATTTTATATTAGAACATCATTTCCATTCTTTCTAAAAGTGGAATATGCGCCTAACAAGGGTAGTTATGATTTTTGTTTGATTTTTATTGAAGTTTAATATTTATATTCAATTTGAGTTTAATGTTGGATTAATATTGATCACTTAATCTCTATTTTTCTCTAACATTATCATTCTTTTGCTGATAACAAAAGGGGGAGAGAAAAATTAAGATTTTGTCAAATAGAATCAAGCAAAGGTCAAATAATTTTCCAGTTGCATATAGGATCATTTATATATTTCTATTTGTATGCATATATGTAGGGGGAGCATCATATAGAGAGGAAGCATTTAAATAGAGGGAGCAATTAGAGTATATCATTGATCAAATACATTTAACACGGTCAAAATCTTAAATTTATTTTTGTTATCATCAAAAGGGGGAGATTGTATGAATATGCGCTTATATGTTTTTGTTTGATGATAATAAACATATATATTCATTTAAATGTATTTGGTAATGTACTATTTTGTTTTTCATAGATTAAATAAATATTTGTTGAATAAAATAAATTACACAGAATTTGAATTCAAACAGAACAAGTTACACAGAATTTGAATTCAAACAGAAATTTTATTCAAACAAATAATTATTACACTCTTGAATAGTACAAATTCAAGCTCTCACTATACATATACATTTTTGATTACATCATAATTACATCACAATTCAGTTTACATAATAACCTCATTACATATCACTCACACTCGTATTTTGTCTTCAACTGCATTCCAGTTTGAATCCATCATCTGAGCAATCAGCAAAAATATTCACTAACGCAGTAAAATTGAAAAAGAAATATTTCTTCAATATAAAATGAAATATGATTTTTGAAAATATGATTTGCCTCAGTTATTTGGGTTGTTCGTCATCATTCATATTTGAATTCATCATACACGAACAATGTGACATGCACAGTGTATCACTGTACATGCCACAAGGCCGTGCACATCAATATACACTTGATAATGCTACAAGGACAGGTGAGCACAGGACAAACCCAAATGAAAAGTCGGGTTCAACTCACGTGCAATATATTCAAAATCACGACACGAGCACAAGGTCAAACCCGCGTTTTGAAACTGGGTTCAACACAAGACAACATGACATGAATGCAACAAAGACCAACAATAAAATGGACTGCAACAATCATGTATGCAGACCAGACCAGGCCAAACTACAAAGAACGTCAACAATGCAACAATGTGCACAGCAATGAAAGCAACATGACCACCAGAATCTCAAACAAATGCAAGCAACAAGTTTACAAAGGCAATATGAACAAGTGAAGCATCTGTGTCAAAGCATAACAGATTATGACATGAAGCATATACATGTGAGGACAGTTAATACAAGATCAAGTCGAGATGAACAAATGAAAACAAGTCGAGAAGAACAAGCCAGCAGATACATGAACAATCCAAACAGCAATGCAAATGCAGTAATGGGTGAACAGACCACAAATGTACAACACAGTGAAGATGACAAGTGCATCCAGAAGTTCAACAAAGATCAAGTTCAAGTCATCAAGTTCAAGTCAGACCACTGTAATAAAGAAAACATGACAGGAAACAGATCAATATGAACTGATGAAGCAGTGCAAATGAACAAGTGAAGTTGAAATGGCTGGCAAGTGCACAACCAACACAATTACAAATAAGTGCACACTGGAAATAAAAGCACATGCACATGAAACCAAACAGTCAAGTTCAAGACATATCAATGGAAATGAGACAGGAAGCAAGTCAGTGACATGCACAACAAAGGGTCAAAATTGCCACCAACAACAACATGAATACCACGCCAACTAGAATGAAAACCAACAACTACACGATACCACAATATCAAATGCAAGTGACTCGAGAAAAATGCACCAGATCACTAAGTCCAGCTACTCAAATAACACAGTGTCAACAACCAAGTAAATGAAGTAGATAGTTCAAGCCAGAGCAACAACAGAAACATGCTTGAAGACTACAGCACGACCAAGTATGGAGTGTACAAGTGCAAATGTCCAAACCACAACATGTAGGCAAACATGAAGTGTATGCAATTCGAAGTGATATAACAGCAAATACTAGCATCATCAAGTCAGAGCAATATCACTGCAAACAATATGCACCAGACCAGGCCACAATAATAAAGATTACAACAAAATCCAGTGCCAACATGCACAAGGAACAATGAAAAGTAAGGAACCAAATACTCAAGTCAACAGTGAAGTGAACATCAGTAAACAATTTCAAGTGACAAGTTAAAGCAATAGTGTCACAATATCAAAGCATAGAACAACCATGTATCAATAACAATGCAACACAGTGGCAATGCACCATTTAGAGACTCAGTGAAGTCAAAGCGTGCAACAACAGGAACTTAACAAGGCAGACTCAAGTGAATGAAAACTGTATGCAACATGGTGAACAACTCACATGTTTGAAACCACTCGAGTGCAACAGTGAAGCCAAATATACACAAGTACAAATCCAAATAAACACCATGATATTCAGCTCAGTGAAACGCAAGCAAGATTAACAAATGCAATGTTCAAGTGAAATGAAGAATGAAAACAGTGATGGCCGAAAATAATGCAGAGTCGTGGAGTGGTATAAAAGAAATCAATGCAGTACAAAAATACAAATCAAGCCAAAGTTAAAAATTCAGATGCGTATGTTTGAAAAAGTCAAAGCAAAGTAGAATAGGAAGGCTTCTGCTGTATCAATCAAGAGAAAATCGGAAGTTTGAAAATCAAAGCCGTGAGTAACAAGTCGAAAGTAAATCAGGAAAGCCGTGCGCATCAAGGAAAGAAGAAATTTGGAAAGTATCGAATTGATATAAACAAAATCAAGTGTCACGAATTCATATAAATACCACACCCAAGTCATCATCATCGGCATCGAGTAAAAAAGCAAGCAATTTAAATGAGCAATGAAAGAAATTACATACCGAATCAACAACTCGATCATCAGAGAAAGAAAGAGCCCAAGCAACACAAATCAGAGAATCGAGAGAGCAAAAGCAACGCAAACCAGTGAATTGATCATCAGAGAAGAAGCGACCAACAGAGCGAGAAAATCAAACAGTCGCAATCTCCAATATTCAGAAAACCCTAGTCTCAGAAAGAAGAGAGGCCGCATTATTCTCACAAGCCAAAAGAATTGGATCGGGCTAAAAAGGGAAAAGGGCCGACTTTATTAAAAAGGGGATTTGTTTATTTAGGGTTTTATTAAGGGGGTTTTTCTTAATTTTTATTTGAGCAAAAATTAAGCATTCAAGTTTGTATTTTAATTTTTGCTCCTGTTTTTATTTTTGAAGTTGTTTTTTTTCGAGTCGAAGAATTTGCAAATCACCACCTAGGTTATAGTTTGTGTAAGATTGTCTAGTTAGAATTAGTTTAGTGAGCAGGGTGTGCGAGTTTGCAAAACTCTATAGGCGGAGCAGAGTTTGCGAGTAAGCGAAACTCTATAGGTGGAGCAGGGTGTGCGAGTCTATGAGAGTGTTTGTGAGCGGGAGCAAGGGTTTGCGAGTCTAGTAGAGTGTTTGTAAGCGGGATACTGTTTAATTCTAATAGAAATCTGGGCAGGGGTTGCCGAAGCTGGGTAAATTTAGTGTGTGATTTACTTTCAGCATATTTATTTCTGCGGTTTGTTTTTAACTTTAAATCAAGAAAATTTGCTATAACCCTTTTCACCCCCCCTCTAGGGTTAATCTAGATCCTACAGCTATATTATCTCATTCGCGATTATGCAGCACATATGGTCTCATCCGCTATACAATGCGGGAAATCAATCACTCCAATATATATGCACTATGTAACATGCCACATCCAATAAATTCAATCGTTCAACCAAATATTTAAATTTAACTATTTAAATTTAAATAACAATCCAGATGAGTGAGATTAACTCACCTTTGACTTTGTACGCAACCCATTTCCAATCCGGCTTGCTTCTTTTCAGATTTTGACCTTGATAAACATTAGATTATATGATTTTATTAACATCTGAACTAAGAGAATGATCAATTAGTATTTAAACAACTTTAATCAACTAATTATTAAATAGAACTAATTTCCTTTTTAATAAATTACTTTTAAGTGACTAAATAATTAAATAAGTTTATTACCTAAATTAATCACCCTAAACACACCTTTTTAAAAAAAAATGGTAAATCTAAATGTGTGCATATTTATTTTTCAATGACACAATAATTTTTTTTTAAATATAGTCTATATAAAAGATATAAACTTTCAAACTCTTCAAATTTCCTATTATCTTTTCTAAATCTTATATATACAAATTTGCTGTTTTTCCTATATATATATATATATATATATATATATATATATGTGTATATGTATGTGTGTGTTCAAATTAACCAGTAAGTTTAAAGTCTGAATATATATATATATACATATTCTTAACGTATGTAGATATTAGATTAAATTCTAAACAACACTGCTTAATATCTTATTAAATCCTATCAACATCAGTTTATTCACAAATTCGAAAAAAAACAATGTTAATTCGTCTTCATTAGCGACCTAAAGCCTAAAGGCATGGAGCGACCTGACTACAGGAATGGCATGGCAACTTAACTCATCAAGCGACCTAAAAGTATCTGCGACCTAAGGGAAGCGCCGACCTATAGCATTCCGCGACCTATTGCACTCAAACGACCTAACTATGTGCTCAGACCTAAGGAAGGCCGCGACCTAGCGGAACCAGCGACCTAAGAGTAGCTGCGACCTAAAGTGTTGCAACCTAAGGACTGTTGCGACCTAACAGAAAGCTACAACCTAAAGGAGGTCGCGACCTAAGAGTGAGTGCGACCTGAAGATGGACTCGACCTATGGAACTCCGCGACTTAACTATCCACCGACCTAAGGAGCTCCGCGACCTAAGGAAGGTCGCGACCTAAGGGACTCAACGACTTAAGATTAACTATGGCTGCAGGAAAGTACTTGCGACTTAGGTTAGGTCGCTAACGACCTAAACACCAGAATATAGAAGACTATGCAATACCATAGGGGGATAGGTCGCTCACGACCTAGTACTTGTGCAAATCAGCATGCGTGAGGAAGGAGGGGCCAATGCTCTTCAGGTCAACTACAACCTTACTTAGGTCGGTCACGACCTACGACCTTACTTAGGTCGGTCACGACCTACGACCTTATTCTGAAAAACGCCTATAAATATGATCCTAACTCCAACTAGAAAAGGACTTTTGGACTGACTTCCTGGACGCCATTACTCTGCCATTATCTCGACTTCAAGCAACGTTCAAGCAACACTTCTATCACTCCAATCACCAAAGACATTTCAACAAATCTCAAGAGGAAATCTAACTCATTCGCCATGCATTCGAAGGATTCTTCTACATCAGAGTTTGAGCTATTTGTCTAAGTGTGTTGTAATTGAAGATTGTTGTAAAGAATTGTAACCAAATCCGCAATAAAGAGCTTTGAAGTGGACGTAGGCTAGATCTGAAGCCGAACCACTATAAATATTGTGTCTTTTATAGCTTCTCTGTGATTTCTCTGCTTGTATTTTGTTCCCGTACCAACGGGTGGTGCTTTCACAATTACAACTCATACACCGGGGTGTTAGCGTTCAAATTTTAGCGTTAACATTTTTGGTGCTTTCACTAAGAATTGAACTCAGGCAAGTTATCATCATTGCTTCACAGAGGTTTGTAGAGAGAATTTCCTTGAAAACCAGAAGTCTATCCGAGATTATGGCTCCTGGAAGGAAGAGTAGATCTGTCAGATCTGGGAATATCCAAGAGGGAACCTCCGCTTCCCCCATATCGAATCAAGCCACTCCAGCTGTCGGAGTTACAAAGGCAGAGCTGGATGCTGCAATTTTAGGGCTGAACCAACAGATTAATGCCCAAAATGCACAACTCGAGGCTCAAAATGCCCAGAATGCCCTAATTCTAAATAGGTTGAATGATTTGCTTGGGGCAAACCGTCAACCAGCAGGTAATGAGAGGAATTTTGCTGGCAACCTTCATGATGCTGAAGAAAGAAATGCTCCTGAAAGGGCTGCTAGCCCCTTCGAACAAACACTTCCAGAGGTTGGTGGATCTAGAACTCGACATGATGAGGAGTATCTTTCTGGAATGGTCCGAAAAATTATGAAAGAGAGTATGCAGAGGGTTGAAGATGAGAAAGAATGGGGTTTCGCCCCAAGTAAGACTCCATTTACTAAGAAGATCTTAAAGGCTGAATTCCCAAGGAAGTTTGTCCCTCCAACCATTCCAGCTTATAAGGGGACAAGTGATCCGAATGAATTCCTATACAAGTATGATTGGCACATTACAGGTGCCAGAGCCTCTGATGAAATAAAGTGCCGATATTTCCCTGTGTATCTCGAAGGCGTAGCTCTGCTTTGGTTTACCAAGCTGCCCGTCCGATCTATCGATCAGTTTTCTGACTTGACCCGGAAGTTCAAGGAGCAGTTCAGACTATATGCCTCAAAAGCCAAAGATATCATGTCACTATCAAGTTTGGAGCAGAGTCCAGGAGAGACTATCAGATCTTTCTTAAACCGCTTTAATATAGCGTTAGCTGAGGTGGACAATGCAGAACCACGAATGATATTGACTTATCTGATGAAGGGTATTGACAAGTCGAGCGAATTTGGGAAATGGCTAAAATGAAGGAACCAAATTCCCTTGAAAAATTCTATAAAAAAGCAGATGAATTCATATGCTTAGAAAGCCGTCCCGTACCGGTAAAGGCAGTGTTGGAAAAAGCTGAAGATAACACTATTGCTCCACGCAAGAATGAATCTGTAGGGCAAAAATGGGAAAATAACAATGGGAAGAAGCAGAGTAATCTGAAGAAGCCCCGATCCTTCAAGCCATCAGAGTATACTCCTTTATCAGATACGCCGGAGCGTATCTACCTTGCCATTAAAGATTCTATTGACTTTCCTAAACCTCCTCCTCTAAGGACCGGGAAAAAAGCTATACAGAGTGGGAAGTTCTGCCGCTTCCATAATCAACCCGGTCACGAGACCAACGAATGCCGCCAGTTGAAAAATCTGATTGAAGAATTGCTAAGGGAAAACAAACTGCAGCAATTTGTGAAAAAGAATAACAACAATCCTGCTTCATCTAGTCAGGGGCAACAGGCTCCTACTCAACAGCCTAGGACAATTGAAAAGGCTGCAGGGCATGAATCTGGAAGGCCCATTATTAATGTCATTACAGGAGGACCTCACCCAGCAGGCAGAAGCTGGGGTGAGATGGAAAGGTATACCAGAGCTTTGAAGTATGTGCCGACTGAGGAAGATGTATTTTTTTTGGAAGGTGCTACGCCTTTGAAGCAACAAAGAACTTTCGATGACGATATTGTGTTCAGAGCCAGGGATTCCGCAGGTATTGAAGCTCCTACTTTGGATCCTCTAGTCATCTCGGCTGGTATCGGACCAGCTATTGTCAGAAGAGTTCTCATTGATTGTGGCGCATCCTGCAATATTCTCTTTAAGAAAACATTCGACCAAATGAACATCCCTATGGCTGATGTGCAAGCCTCATCGCAGAAAATTGCTGGTTTCACTGGGGAGCCAAAGCAGCCGGTAGGGACCATTGATCTGTTTGTGAAACTTGGAGAAGGAGAGAGAAAAGTAGTCCGCAAGCAAACTTTTGTGATTGTCGATGAATTTTCTGCTTACAATGCTTCCCTTGGTCGCCCGACTCTGGCAGCGTTCAAAGCTGTTCTTGCCCCGTGGTGCCTCACTATTAAATTCCCTACAGACAACGGAGTAGGAGTTATAAAAGGTGATCAAAATGCTGGGCGAGAGTGCTATCTGACAGAGCTACGGGAAACCAGAAAAAGAGAAATGGGAAAGAATGCGGCAGCCCCAGTCCGCATCAAAGAACCAGCCTTGTAGCAATTACAGGGCGGACCCTGCACTGGCAAGCACAGCGGAGCAAGGAAAGAGATGGACCCTAGAAAAGTCAGTGCAGGGGAAAATAGAGTGGTACCGGTGGAAACGACAATACCAATACCTGTTGACCCAAAGGACCCAAACAAAGTGTTGAATGTGGGTTCACAACTTAATGCGTCAATTCAGAATATTTTGATATCCTTTTTAAAGGCAAATCTGGATGTTTTTGCTTGGACTCATGCCGATATGTGCGGAATATCCCCAGAAGTTGCAGTGCATGCTCTAAATATCGATCCAAAATTTACACCTGTAAAGCAGAAAAGGAGAACTCAAGGTCCGGAAAGGTCAGCGGCATTAAAAGAAGAAGTTGATCGGCTCATGGAGAATAATTTTATCAAAGAATCTACATATCCGAATTGGGTTTCAAATCCAGTGCTGGTAAAGAAAGCCAACGGAAAATGGAGAGTATGCATCGATTTTTCAGATCTAAACAAGGCCTGCCCCAAAGACTGCTTCCCATTACCCAGAATCGATCAACTGGTAGACGGAACAGCGGGACACGAATTGTTATCTTTTATGAATGCTTACTCCGGATATAACCAGATCATGATGCATGAGCCAGATCAGGAGGACACGAGCTTTATCACCGATACTGGTCTTTACTGCTACAGAGTTATGCCCTTCGGGTTGAAGAATGCAGGGGCAACATACCAAAGACTCGTTAATGCTATGTTCAAACCGCAACTGGGCAAAAGCATGGAAGTTTACGTCGATGACATGTTAGTAAAGTCTAAGAAAGCACTGGATCACATAGAACACTTAGCAGACATGTTCGCTGTCCTCCGAAAATACGGAATGAAGCTCAATCCTTTAAAATGTTCATTTGGAGTGGAATCCGGCAAGTTTTTAGGTTTCATCGTGAGCGCTAGGGGCATTGAGGCCAGTCCAGCTCAAATTACTGCATTGAAAGAAGTCAAAGCTCCTAGAACAAAGAAGGAATTGCAAAGTCTCAATGGAAAGTTGCCGCCTTGAGTTGGTTCATTTCCAAAGCCATAGATAAATGCATCCCATTCTTTGACGCCCTAAAGAAAGGAAAGAAAAACTTCGATTGGACTCCCGAATGCCAAAAAGCCTTTGATGAATTGATTCGCCATATGGAGACGCCTCCAATACTTTCTAGGCCTGGCGATGGCGAGGATCTTCTTATATACTTGGCAGTATCATCTCACGCTTTAAGTGCAGCGCTGATACGGGAAGACAAAAGGATTCAACATCCAGTTTACTATATCAGCAAAAGACTCACTGGGGCAGAGATGAATTACTCTAAGTTGGAAAAACTCGCCTATTGCTTACTAATTGCGTCTAGGAAGTTGAGGCAATATTTTCAAGCTCATCCTATCAGAGTCCTCACTGATCAACCTTTAAAGAAAGTCCTGTTTCGCCCTGAAACTTCGGGTCGTCTTCTAAAGTGGAATATTGAACTCAGTCAGTATGACATCACTTATCATCCCCGGAAAGCAATCAATGGACAAGCTTTAGCGGATTTCATTGCAGAATTTACATATAAGGGTAACAGTGAGGAAGAAACGGTCGACAATTCCCCGATCCAGTGGAAGTTATATGTTGATGGTGCGAGAAACGACTACTGTTCTGGAGCTGGAGTTGTACTTGAGACTCCTGAAGGCCGATCATTATGCCATGCACTAAGATTGGAATTTCCTTCAACAAACAATGAAGCAGAATACGAAGCCCTTATCGCTGGCTTAAGGATTGCTAAAGAATTAAACATCCGAGCGTTACAGATATTCAGTGATTCTCAGCTTATTGTATGCCAAGTCAAAAAGGAATTCCAAGCAAAAGGGGGGAATCTGCCCGCCTACTTGTCAAAGGCTTGGGAACTCCTGGGTGATTTCGATCATTACATGATAAGCCACATTCCACGAGAAGAAAACATGAAAGCAGATTCTCTCGCGAAGTATTCGAGCACAGGTGAAGCTCAATTTCTGGGGCTAACTCCAGTGGAGGTCCTGTCAACTCCTAGCATTGATGAGATGGACATTGATTGGATCATGAGCATGTCTCAAGAGCAAGAATCATGGATGACTCCGATAATTGAATATCTGCTCAATGGATCCTTACCAGGGAACTCAAAAGAACGACAAAAGCTACTGAGAAAAGCCTCTCGATACGTAATCCAGGATGGCCGGTTATATAGACGAGGATTCTCAATGCCATTACTTCGATGTGTATCCAGGGAAGAGTCTAAAGCAATCCTAGCAGAGGTACACGGAGGAGAATGTGGTGGTCATTCAGGTGGCCAAACATTAGCAAAGAAAATTCTCCGATACGGATATTTTTGGCCAGAAATTAATCGAGATGCAGCAGAGTATTCCCGAAAATGTGACAGATGTCAAAGATTCGCCAAAATTCCTAGAGCTCCTTCCACTGAACTCACACAGATGGTCAGTCCATGGCCGTTTGCGATATGGGGAATAGACCTTGTAGGACCGTTGCCAACTGCCAAATCTGGAATTAAATACGCCATTGTTGCTGTAGATTATTTTACTAAGTGGGCAGAAGCTGAACCACTGGCCACTATCACCTCAAAGAAGATGATAAGTTTTGTGACTACAAACATCATTTGCAGATACGGTGTGCCTCAAAAAATAATTACAGACAATGGAACTCAGTTTGAAAGTGAAGAATTCCAAGATTTTTGCAAGCGATTCAAAATCCGGAAAAGCTTCTCAGCAGTAGCTCATCCGCAGGCAAACGGGCAGGTGGAAGCCGTGAACAAAATTATTAAGTCAACCATCAAGAAGCAACTTGAAAGAGCAAAAGGTGGTTGGGTCGATAAGCTACCACTGGCACTATGGGCATACAGAACCACTCACAAAACTGCGACTGGGCACACCCCGTTTTCATTGGCATACGGGTCAGAGGCAATAATTCCGGTAGAAATAGAAGTCCCTTCACATAGAAGAATCCATTTCAATCAAGCAGAAAACGAAAAGCTACAGCTTGAAGCGCTAGATCTCCTTGATGAAAAAAGAGATGAGGCTAATCTCAAAATTGCAGCTCATCGGCAAAGAATAGCCAGACATTTCAATTCCAAAGTTCGCCAACGCAGCTTTGAGATTGGAGACCTAGTCCTGAAGAGAATTATGACAGCGACAGGTGTGTTTGGTCCAAATTGGGAAGGACCATATGTAATAGGTCAGAAGCTTCTTGACGGCACATTCAAACTCACCACTGTTGAAGGAGATCAAATTCCAAGGGCATGGAACAACAACCATTTGCGTCCATACTTTACTTGAAAATTTTGTTGAAATATTGTAAAAAGAATTATGAATGTATGATTCTTGTAATTGAAAGCAATTGTAAAACTGATGCAAGTAAATAATGAAAGAATATAAAGTGGATGTAGGCCCAATTTCCTGGTCGAACCACTATAAATCTTGTGTTCCTTATTATTATTACATGTTTGCTTTGTTTTCGATATAAAAAGTACATAGAATGTATTGCTGAAATGCCGATTTAATTTTTTTGCAGACAATGGAAGTGAAACTTGCACATAAAAAAAAAACCAAGTGATTCTCGCCAAATTTCAAGTCACAAAAGCCCTGAATTCAAATCCTAGATAGGAAGTACTTCAATTGAACGGCCTATGATTTCGACAGAAACGGGTCTTTGCTAATAAATTGAGATCGTTTGAACAAACAAACATCCAATTAAGAAGCTAGTGCTCGTTCTCACGAAATTGCCTGACAATGAAGCACACTTCCTTGGATTAAACAAGTTACTTGTAAAAAAAAAGGGGGGCAGAGGATCATTGAAAAGGCATAAGCAAGTGAACAGAGGAACAACCAAAGCCATCATCGGCAGCACAAGTCCTCTTCGGAGGCACAACTCTTCGGAGGATAAAGACCTCTAATGGGTCATACGCCACAAAAAAGAAAGTTATCTACTCAGCAAAAAAGATTGGAGGAGTCATGACCCTCCAACCATGAGAGAGTAACTTCCAGGTGATGAAAACCCTCTCTGAGGCACATTTCACCAGGAGTTGAAGTGTTATGACCGCTCTTCGGGATTTCACTTCACCAGAGTTGAAATGCAAACAAAATAAAAGCCCTCTTCGGAGGCCCATTTCACCAGGAGTTGAAGTGTTATAACCGCTCTTCGGAATTTCACTTCACCAGAGTTGAAATGCAAACAAAATAAATGCCCTCTTCGGAGGCACATTTCGCCAGGAGTTGAAGTGTAACAACCGCTCTTCGGAATTTCACTTCACCAAAGTTGAAATGCAAAACAAAATAAAGACCTTCCTGAAAGCCCACGTTTCACCGAGATTGAAATAAAACTTCCAAGTGTTGAAACGTGAAAAGGCTTTCTTCGAAGGCACAACTCTTTGGAGGTACACGTTTCGCCGAGATTGAAATAAAACTTCCAAGTGTTGAAACGTGAAAAATCCCTCCTTAGAGGTACAACCCCCTCCCGGGGACACAATTCAAAGGAAAGACCTCTTCAGAAGCCCACGTTTCACCGAGATTGAAATAAAACTTCCAAGTGTTGAAACGTGGAGAAATCCTTCCTCAGAGGCACAAATTTCTATCTTAAAAAAAAAAATCCTCATCAAGGGCATACTTTAACTTTCAAAGGAAGAATTAAAGTTAAAGTACCCTTCAGAGGCCCGCTTCACCACATAGAAGAATTCACTTGGCAAAATGTATACATACGCAAAAGGAAAAAGTGATTTCTTCGAAAGACAAAGCGTAAAAACTTATATGAAGGGAGTTGCACTCTACGAAAATTCTCTTCGAGAATGAAGTAATTATTCTTCAGAAAATGAGAGTGCAAGTCCCCTCAAAGTATACGATATTGCAGTAAGCTCATGGTATGGGGGCAACATGGTATAGTTACATACAAAATGGTATAGCTACGTCGGTAAAGTACGCTCAAACAACATACCACAAGCTCACCGCAATATCATATAAATAAACTTGTGCAAAAATGAATAATAAATGCATTCTCAAATTCAAACAAAAGTCTGTACAAATAAAGGATCATTTTATTCAATTGCAGATATTGCAGATACAGGTTTCAAAATAAAAAAGCAGGGGCCGGTGCCTGCACAACATCCGACCATTACACAAAAAAGGAATCAAAAAGCCCAACTCTTCATTTCTTCTTTCCGCCTTTAGACCCTTTACCCGGCCGAATGGTTAGCTTTTCAGGTCTTTCAGGTCGGTCTGAAGGCATAAGGGAAGAAGGGGAGGGAGGTGCAACTGGTGCAATTTCCTGTTCCTCTTCAGTGGTGATAATTTTCTTCCCCCTCCTCTTCGATGTCCCATGCTTCTTTCTTCTCTTCGAAGAAGACTCACTCCCTGGAGTAACGAGAGCGGACAAAACTACGTCGTCAGAAGGAGTCCGCTCCGGAGAGATCTCGCCTCCTTCGAGTCCCTCATCTTTTTGCTCCTGCGAAGCAATAGGGTCATTCAAGCCATGAAGAGCCTCAATTTTCTCCTCTTGTGACCCAGGTTGTGAAGGAGAAGGAGGAGTCACTTGAAGAGATGGAGGAGGAATAACCAGAGAAGGCGAAGTCTGCACAGCACTTGTTGTTTCAACTGCAGAAGAAGAGAAATTGAAAATGTTAGTATCTTCCCAAAAGAAGGGAGATATGGGTTCATCGAGATTCAAGAAGTAATCGAGAAGCTCATCAAATTTTTGAGGAATAAGCAGGTAATCCACCTGAATCGGACCAATGTCGAAATTACCTGAAGATGTTGGCTACGTCAGTTCAATCTCATAATTCTGAGCCCCAATGTCCTCCAAAGCCTCTTCATCAGTAGGGGTAATTACCCCAGTTCTTGTAGGAGGCGGCGAATGAGCACTAGAGCCTGTAATGTCCACCTCGGGAGAAACTAGAGGACGTTCAGAGGTAGTAGGCGGTACTTCTTTTTCAGAACGCTCCTCTTCCGCCATCCCGGCCCGCGCTCTGGCAAGCTGCTCTTTTCCCTTGGCAAGAGCGGCGCGGGCTTCATCATCAAGATAATGCTCTTCAAGGGCTGACTCAGCATATCCAGCTGTAGGATCGATTTCACCCTAGAGGGGGGGGGGGTGAATAGGGTGATAGTGTAAATTATTAAAAATTAATCGCGGAAGCTTATAAATTAATTTCAATTCAGATCACAGAATAGCAGCACAGATATCGCAGAATATAAATAACAGAATAAAACAGAACAACACAGAATTTACCCAGCTTCGGCAAAACCCTGCCTACGTGCTGCCCCCAAGGTTTCTACTAGAAATTAGATAGTCCCTTGCTTACACACGTAAACTCGCTATACACCGCTATTGACTAATCTAACTCTACGCTCAAAACCTTGACCACAACTCAACTACCGAGTTGCAAATTCCCAAACTACACACCGTAGTTTGCACCCTAGTCACACGACTAGAAAATAAACGGTTTAAAAGTAAAATACAAAACAAAAACAAATTAAGTAAAATAAAGCCCTTTTTAAAATAATAAACTAAAGCCTTTTAATAAAAGAAAGTCGGCCCCTTGTTCACTTCAACCCGTTTCTCTCTTTTTTCCTTCGTGAAAAAATGGCCGCTCCTTTTTCAGATCTAGGGCTTCATCCCTTTGATTCAATTAGGGCTTTTGAATTGCCGATCCTACTTCGATCGATTTTTTGATTGTTCACGTGTTGCCTTGCTCGATCGATTCTCGTTGGTCTCTCTCTGGCTACTTCAAGTTGATGGAGTTCGACTTTGATTTGGTATGTGATTTCTGCTTCGTTACTGTTTGATTTTCGTATTCGAACTTCCATGATTATGCCGATGATGATTTTAATTTATATAGGGTTTGTAACCCTAGATTTGCGTCGTATAATCTCTAATTGAATTTGTCAACTGTTTCACCTCGACCACTTGATTTTTCTTGAACGAATGTGATGACTTCTGACTTCTTCAATTTCGAATATTTCGTGTTTACTTGGTTAACACGGTTTGATTCAATTTCGTGATAACCACGGTATTTTGATTTCTGGAATTTTTACTTTGTTGACTTGTTCAATATTGACATGGCGATTTTACTATGACTTCGGCCTTGAAACTTTGCATTTCTTGCTTGAGTACTGGGTTGCTATGATACATATTGCCTTTGGTTATGTTGCCATCAGTTGCTTGTACTATCTGGTCAGCAGCTTGTCGAATTTACATGTACATTGATTCTATGGCACGTCTGCATCCTTATTTGCGTTCATCTCTGCACTTTTCCTTTTTTTTTTTTTTTTTTTTTACTGTAACAGATGCTACACTTGTTTATGTATTCGACATTGTTTGCTTTGACACAAATGCTTTGACACATTGCCATGCTATTCACTGTTGCATTTTGCATTTGGTCTGCACTTTCACCGATGCACTCGAGTTTTGTTCATCCAATTCGTTGATCCTTGCAGCCAGTGTTGCATTTAATCAGTGTATTTGTATACATCAGTTGCTCGGCCATCACTGTGTTCATGTACCACCTGAGTTTGCATTTGGTATGTTCATTTGAGTCTTCAGAAACTTCACAGATGCTTCACTTGGTCTTTGTTCTCTTGCATACTGATGCTGTCCACTGCAGCTGTGTTGGTTTATTTGGTATGTTCATTCCAGTGACTTGTCTTGTTGACTTTGGTCGAACTTGAAATTCAATTGTACAACATGATATTGATTTTGATTAGTTTGGGATTGTTTGGCCTGTAGCTTGCCACTGCTTGCATTTGATTTGTAGTTGATGTTGTACACTGTTTGACCTGGCACTGGTTCACTTTGTATCATGCTTTCATATATGCACAGTTGGTTCATTGGTTTATCTTGATGGTCATGTACCACTGCATCTTGTCTTGTAACACTTGTGTCACCTATGTTGCAACTGCACTGTTGCCTTGTTGTATTGTAACTGGACATTTGAGTTTGTTGCATTTGTTGGTTCATCACTTCGTTCCAGTTTGATAATGTGTAGCCTGGTCTCTGTTGCATGTGTTGCCTCTGGTGTAGTCTTGTCTGGTGCATTGTCTTTTGTATCACTGAGTTGAGTAACAGCTGTGGTCCATGTTGCTGCTGGTCGATAAGTATACATGCATACTTTGATCATTGCATTCATGTGTGCATTTGCAGTTGCACCTGTGTTCATGGTAGAGTTCATCTTCATTCTGTAGACCTGAACTTTGAGTTGCTGTTGCATACGAGTTTGGGCATGGGTATTTGCAGTTTCATGTTGGCCATTTGGTCGTTATGTTGATTGTTGAGTTGCTTCATGTTTCCTTGTTTCCATGTTTTAACTGCTTCAATTGCTTAGTGCATTGCTGTTTGCATTGCATTGTAACTTCAAGCATGCTGCCACTGTGTTGCTTACTGATTTGAGTTGCAGACCATGTTTTATTCGATATGCATGGCTGCTATAACAGCTCGACCATTTCACTTCATTCACGTACATTGCCTTTGTTGTGGTCTGGAGTGTATGTTGGCAACTTGTTCGATGCATTTGCTGGCAGTTGGTCTTTATTGCATTCATGTCATATTTGAACATAGTTGCATTATATTGGTCGAGCTTTGATTCTTTGTTGGCACTTGCTTGAACTTGATTTGTTTATCTGCACTGTTGTATATTCGAACTGCACCTGTGTTGAATCCAGTTTTATTTGGATTTGACCTTGTGCTGAAGTCGTGATATATTGCATGTTTCACCTGAGTTGAATCCTGTATTTTTATTTGGGTTTGACCGGTGCTCACCTGTCCCTGTAACTCAATCAAGTGTATATATCGGTGTGCACGGCCTTGTGGCATATACAGTGATACACTGTGTATGTCACAAGTTGTTCGTGTATGATGAATTCAAATTTAAATTATGACGAACAACCCAAATAACTGAGGCAAATCATATTTTTAAAATCATCTTTTAATTTATATTGCAAAAATATTTTCTTTTCAATTTTACTGCGTTAGTGAATATTTTTGCAGATTGCTCAGATGCTGGATTCAAACTGGAATGCAGTTGTAGATAAAAATACGAGTGTGAGTGATATGTAGTGAGGTGAATATGTAAATGTGAAATGTGATGTAATTGTAATCAAAGTTGTATAGTATAGTGAGAGCTTGAAATTGTATTATTCAAAATTGTAATAAATATTTGTTTGAATAAAATATTCGTTTGAATTTAAAATCTGTGTTATTTATTTTATTCAGCAAATATTTATTTAATCTGTGAAAATAAATAGTATATTAACAAATACATTTAAACGAATGTATATATGTTTATTATCATCAAACAAAAATCATATAAGCGCATATTCAACAATCTCCCCCTTTTGATGATAACAAACATATATTTAAGATTTTGAATATATTAAATGTATTTGATAATTTCAATTGCTCCCCCTATTTGAATGCTTCCTTTCTATATGATACTCCCCCTACATATATGACTCCCCCTACATATATGTATACAAACAAAATGTGCAAATGAGTCTATATGCATATTGAAAACTTCTTTGACCTTTTCTCTCCCTTTTTACAAAATCTTAACTTTTCTCTCCCCCTTTTGTTATCAGCAAAAGAATAATAGAAATAGAGAAAAATAGAGATAAAGTAATCGATATTAATCTAACATTAAAACCCAATTGAATATAAATATTAAATTTCAATAGAAAATCAAACAAAAATCATAAAAATATTGTTAGGCGCATATTCCACTTTTAGAATGATGGAGATGATGTCATCATATAAAACCATACAATTGTGTCTATTTGTGGTATTTTTATATCAGGAATTTGAATATCCACTAATCATGCATAACCGTTAGGGCTTTTAAATGAGATTAGTAGTATTCCAATTTTATTTTTTTTTAAAAATGAATTCAAGTATCTTCTAACCACGCATAACCGTGAGGACTTTTAAATGGGATTAGAATCAACTTGTTTATTTTAAAAGAAAAAAAATCAACTTTTGATATGCGTTCCATACATGCATAACCGTGAGGACTTTTAAATGAGCATGGAAGCACATAACAAATTCCAAGTAATTCACCCATGCATAACCGTGAGGACTTTTAAATGAGAGTGAATACTTTGGTATTTATTTATTTATTTATTTTTGCTTTTTTAAAAAAATGAAAATGAAAAACGAACGATTCCTATTTAAAGTACCACATATCAACAAACTATATAGAGTTTTGATGAGTGATAGTTGTTAGAAATATGATAGATATAGAGATGGTCATGGAATTTTTACCAACAAAAAGTTTTATAACTCTTGTTTAAATTTCTAAAGAAATTTTCTAATTATACTTTCTCGAGTTATAATATATGATAAATATCAACACTCATCACTTTTTCTATTACTATTTTTCTTTTCGATAAACATTAGGGAGTCAGATTAGTCAATATAGTAAATATGGTCAAAAATGATTTTCTCCAGGGGGTTTTAAAAGAAAATTTTCTGCTATTTGAAAATTATTTGAAATGAAAAATATGCAGATATTTTCTTTGAAAAACGATGCAGTTAATGAATGTGTCAAAAATTAATCATGTTCCACTAGTAATTTTTCTATCAACCATATTACCAGTGTAATCTGCATCTGAATTTAAATTTCACTCAAAATTCACTCGTTGAATGTCAAAGACCAGATTAAGAAATTTCTCATGATTATTATCAACAAATTTTAAATGAAATTCTCTTGGATTTGAAATGAAAACCGTGTCAACAATCAATCATATATTAAAGTGTCAATTTTAGAAGCCATCAAACGTTATTTTTATTTCAAAGCAATTTCTTAATAGTTTCAACAATTTCAAAAAAAAATTTAACATCCTTTTCACAATTTTTAAAATAGAATTCATTAGGATTTTAAATCGAGGCCGTGTCAAAACATGAATATAGATTTAGCCAAAAATATTATAACAACAATATTATTATCCAATCAAAACACTATTTTTCTCTCAAACTTATATATCAAGTAATTCTAGAGAGTTTTATAGTGTTTTTGGCATAAGAATATAAATGGCTAATCAATTTTGAATAAAGTCAGAATCAAAATCATCATTAAATCATCATCATATCATAACTGGCTGATTTTATTCAGAAAATGGTACAGATTATCACATTTAATATATCGTACAAATAAATATACTTTTACCTGTCTTTACCTTTACGATATTTCTCGTCGTTGTTCATTGTGATTCTGTCACCCTTATACTAGGCTAAGGAACTTAGCTTTGTCGCCCGTTGTGTTTCTGGAACAGCCAAAAATCCAGGTAACACTATTGTTGTTCCTTAGCCCGCCACCACACCTACACGATGAAAATTTTATGTGACCTATTTGTTTTTATAGGTCCATGGTTGTTAGTGGCAGAAAATTTTGAAAAATAATTTTGTGTAGACCCAAAACTATTTATAATTGTTCCCTTTGGCACCCAAATTTGTTTAACTTTGAGAGATTTTATATTTGTGCCTTTTGGAACCCAAATCGGTATAGTTTTCACATGTTTGGGTCTATACCAACAATTATTGTGATCGTGTCCAAATTTTCTACAAATTGTGCACATAGAATTAACTTGATTAATCTTGTTTTCAACAATTTTCGAATTATTAAATCCAAGTCCTTGTCTAACCGTATTAACAATTTGCTTTCCTAATAGCATATTCAACGATTTTTCACTTTTTGAAAATTTATCTAAAGTCGTAGACAATTGTTGGACTTTTGATTTGAGAGATTCATTTTCGTTTAACAACTGTGTGCACTTTTTAATAGAATTCTCTCTCCTAGTATTTTCATTCTCCTTTAAAATCAGAATTTCATTTTCAAGCGATTTTATTTTAATTTCTGATTTTTAATTTCCTCATCAAATGTTGGACACTTATCACACTTAGGGATCCTACTTTGATAGGTTTTAACTAATTGATCAAGTTGTTTATTACATTCTATCAAAGTATCTTTTTGAGATTCAAGTTTGGCGTATTTTTCCCTAAGTCGTTCAAAACAACCGTTTACTTCATGAAAATATATAAGCAACTCAGAATGGGTAAGTTTTGATACCTCACTTGGCTCGTCATCGTCACTGTCAGTTGTATCACCTCGAAGACACAATTCTGCCTTTTCGCTTTCACTTCCAGTGCTTTGATCATTCTCGTCTATTTCATCCCAAGTGGCTGCAAAACTTTTCTTTTTCTGTTTCTTTCCGTGGCTGGATTTAATTTGTGGACAATCGGGCTTGATATGGCCGGGTTTGTTGCAATTATAACAAATAAACTTTTGTTCTTCTGAGTAGTCTAGTGCTTTGGCTATTCTGCTTTTTGCTTTATGAATTCGAGCTGAATTTCCATGTTTTTGATTCCATTTTTTTAATTTCCTTATTAACAGCTCCAATTCTGCTGCTCCATCATCTTCATCGTTATCATCATCACTTTCGGTTGTTCCTTTGAGAGCTATTGATTTCTTTTGAGTGTCACCTCCTTCACGCTCTTCTTTGAATTTCATTTCAAGCTCATAAGTGGTGAGATTTCCGATGAGTTCCTCAACTTTAAGTAGTTTTAAATCTTTTGATTCTTGTATGGAAGTTACTTTTGCTTCAAAGCTTCGTGGAAGGACTCTGAGGATTTTCCGGACTATTTCTAATTCGGTGTATGTTTTTCCGAGAGCTTTTGATTTGTATATGATATTGGAGAGTCGTCCGTACATCTCTTTGACATTTTCTTCCTTCGCCATTTTGAAGTTCTCGTATTCGCTGCTTAGCATTGCAAGGCGAGATTCTTTGACTTGAGATGTTCCTTCGTGAGTCACTTCTAGTATGTGCCATATTTCCTGCGCAGTTAGACAATGTGAGACACGATTAAATTCAAATTGATCCAATGAACAGATAATAGAATTCATAGCTTTGGCATTAGTATTCTGTAATTTATTTTCTAGTTCTGTCCATTGTTCCTTTGGTTTCTCTATTTCCTGATCATCTACAGTTATAGTTGGTATTCTATAACCTGTCTCAACTATATCCCAAGCGTCAATGGTTTTCAAAAAAATTTTCATCCTATTTTTCCAAAAAGCATATTCACCATTGAACATTGGTGGTCTAACTATGGATTGACCTTCTGCAAAAGCATTATTAAAAGAAGCCATTTTAAAAATTCGAATTTTTAAACAAAAACTGATTTTTTTTCACAAAATAGAATTTTTAAAACAAATGTTGACTTCTAAACCTGGCTCCGATACCACTTGTAGGATCGATTTCACCCTAGAGGGGGGGGGGTGAATAGGGTGATAGTGTAAATTATTAAAAATTAATCGCGGAAGCTTATAAATTAATTTCAATTCAGATCACAGAATAGCTGCACAGATATCGCAGAATATAAATAACAGAATAAAACAGAACAACACAGAATTTACCCAGCTTCGGCAAAACCCTGCCTACGTGCTGCCCCCAAGGTTTCTACTAGAAAATTAGATAGTCCCTTGCTTACACACGTAAACTCGCTATACACCGCTATTGACTAATCTAACTCTACGCTCAAAACCTTGACCACAACTCAACTACCGAGTTGCAAATTCCCAAACTACACACCGTAGTTTGCACCCTAGTCACACGACTAGAAAATAAACGGTTTAAAAGTAAAATACAAAACAAAAACAAATTAAGTAAAATAAAGCCCTTTTTAAAATAATAAACTAAAGCCTTTTAATAAAAGAAAGTCGGCCCCTTGTTCACTTCAACCCGTTTCTCTCTTTTTTCCTTCGTGAAAAAATGGCCGCTCCTTTTTCAGATCTAGGGCTTCATCCCTTTGATTCAATTAGGGCTTTTGAAGTGCCGATCCTACTTCGATCGATTTTGTGATTGTTCACGTGTTGCCTTGCTCGATCGATTCTCGTTGGTCTCTCTCTGGCTACTTCAAGTTGATGGAGTTCGACTTTGATTTGGTATGTGATTTCTGCTTCGTTACTGTTTGATTTTCGTATTCGAACTTCCATGATTATGCCGATGATGATTTTAATTTATATAGGGTTTGTAACCCTAGATTTGCGTCGTATAATCTCTAATTGAATTTGTCAACTGTTTCACCTCGACCACTTGATTTTTCTTGAACGAATGTGATGACTTCTGACTTCTTCAATTTCGAATATTTCGTGTTTACTTGGTTAACACGGTTTGATTCAATTTCGTGATAACCACGGTATTTTGATTTCTGGAATTTTTACTTTGTTGACTTGTTCAATATTGACATGGCGATTTTACTATGACTTCGGCCTTGACACTTTGCATTTCTTGCTTGAGTACTGGGTTGCTATGATACATATTGCCTTTGGTTATGTTGCCATCAGTTGCTTGTACTATCTGGTCAGCAGCTTGTCGAATTTACATGTACATTGATTCTATGGCACGTCTGCATCCTTATTTGCGTTCATCTCTGCACTTTTCCTTTTTTTTTTTTTTTTTTTTTTACTGTAACAGATGCTACACTTGTTTATGTATTCAACATTGTTTGCTTTGACACAAATGCTTTGACACATTGCCATGCTATTCACTGTTGCATTTTGCATTTGGTCTGCACTTTCACCGATGCACTCGAGTTTTGTTCATCCAATTCGTTGATCCTTGCAGCCAGTGTTGCATTTAATCAGTGTATTTGTATACATCAGTTGCTCGGCCATCACTGTGTTCATGTACCACCTGAGTTTGCATTTGGTATGTTCATTTGAGTCTTCAGAAACTTCACAGATGCTTCATTTGGTCTTTGTTCTCTTGCATACTGATGCTGTCCACTGCAGCTGTGTTGGTTTATTTGGTATGTTCATTCCAGTGACTTGTCTTGTTGACTTTGGTCGAACTTGAAATTCAATTGTACAACATGATATTGATTTTGATTAGTTTGGGATTGTTTGGCATGTAGCTTGCCACTGCTTGCATTTGATTTGTAGTTGATGTTGTACACTGTTTGACCTGGCACTGGTTCACTTTGTATCATGCTTTCATATATGCACAGTTGGTTCATTGGTTTATCTTGATGGTCATGTACCACTGCATCTTGTCTTGTAACACTTGTGTCACCTATGTTGCAACTGCACTGTTGCCTTGTTGTATTGTAACTGGACATTTGAGTTTGTTGCATTTGTTGGTTCATCACTTCGTTCCAGTTTGATAATGTGTAGCCTGGTCTCTGTTGCATGTGTTGCCTCTGGTGTAGTCTTGTCTGGTGCATTGTCTTTTGTATCACTGAGTTGAGTAACAGCTGTGGTCCATGTTGCTGCTGGTCGATAAGTATACATGCATACTTTGATCATTGCATTCATGTGTGCATTTGCAGTTGCACCTGTGTTCATGGTAGAGTTCATCTTCATTCTGTAGACCTGAACTTTGAGTTGCTGTTGCATACGAGTTTGGGCATGGGTATTTGCAGTTTCATGTTGGCCATTTGGTCGTTATGTTGATTGTTGAGTTGCTTCATGTTTTCTTGTTTCCATGTTTTAACTGCTTCAATTGCTTAGTGCATTGCTGTTTGCATTGCATTGTAACTTCAAGCATGCTGCCACTGTGTTGCTTACTGATTTGAGCTGCAGACCACGTTTTATTCGATATGCATGGCTGCTATAACAGCTCGACCATTTCACTTCATTCACGTACATTGCCTTTGTTGTGGTCTGGAGTGTATGTTGGCAACTTGTTCGATGCATTTGCTGGCAGTTGGTCTTTATTGCATTCATGTCATATTTGAACATAGTTGCATTATATTGGTCGAGCTTTGATTCTTTGTTGGCACTTGCTTGAACTTGATTTGTTTATCTACACTGTTGTATATTCGAACTGCACCTGTGTTGAATCCAGTTTTATTTGGATTTGACCTTGTGCTGAAGTCGTGATATATTGCATGTTTCACCTGAGTTGAATCCTGTATTTTTATTTGGGTTTGACCGGTGCTCACCTGTCCCTGTAACTCAATCAAGTGTATATATCGGTGTGCACGGCCTTGTGGCATATACAGTGATACACTGTGTATGTCACAAGTTGTTCGTGTATGATGAATTCAAATTTAAATTATGACGAACAACCCAAATAACTGAGGCAAATCATATTTTTAAAATCATCTTTTAATTTATATTGCAAAAATATTTTCTTTTCAATTTTACTGCGTTAGTGAATATTTTTGCAGATTGCTCAGATGCTGGATTCAAACTGGAATGCAGTTGTAGATAAAAATACGAGTGTGAGTGATATGTAGTGAGGTGAATATGTAAATGTGAAATGTGATGTAATTGTAATCAAAGTTGTATAGTATAGTGAGAGCTTGAAATTGTATTATTCAAAATTGTAATAAATATTTGTTTGAATAAAATATTCGTTTGAATTTAAAATCTGTGTTATTTATTTTATTCAGCAAATATTTATTTAATCTGTGAAAATAAATAGTATATTAACAAATACATTTAAACGAATGTATATATGTTTATTATCATCAAACAAAAATCATATAAGCGCATATTCAACACCAGCACCTTTACCACCGAGCATATCAAGTGCTGCCTCCCAAACTTCAGCCAGTGTGATTTCATACTTGGGGCCTAGAAAGGCAAGGCTGCCACGTCCCAAAATGCTGTGCAGATAAAAATCGAATAATGTGGAGCTAATGTCAGCTTTGGTTGCTTGATTAGCCTCTTCGGCCGCAAGTTTACCAGCAACAGCCTCGTCGCGCTCCTTTTCGGCCATAGCAAGTCGAGTTTTTAACAACTCTATCTCCAAGCTTTGAGAACCGGTCTGTTCTCGCAGTTGTACAGTTTCAGCACGATATTCTTCTATGACCTTTTCCTTGTGTGCAAGCTTATCTTCGACTACTCTTTGACTGGCATGCGCATCTCGTACTTGTTGCTGAAGCATGCTCTCCTTTTGAGAATGGAAAGTAGATGAAGTAGCTAATTCTTCCTTAAGTTTTTCTACTTCCGCTTCCAGCTTTTCATTGTAGGAAGCAATACTTCTCATTTCGGCGTCATGCTGTTCGAGAGTCCTCTGCCACTCAGCCTTATCGTTCTCCATTGTTAGCATGGCCTCGAGATTGGCTCGGTTAACCCTCTGAAGTTCGTCGACAAGTTTTTTCCAGTTCGACATTCTTTCAATATCGGTCCTGACAGTATCAAGATTTCGCAGCATAGCCGGTTTGTCGAGAGGAACCAAGTCGAGATCAAACCGAACCCCTCTCAGGCACCACTGAGGAAATCGACTTTGAAGAGTGGGAGGACCTTGCCCGACTTGGTATGCGGGCCGGTTGATGATTGCTTGAATGTCGGAGCGAACGGGAGCAGGAGATTGAGCAGGGACATGTTCAGAAGCTGAAGGAGTTGTTTCCTCAGTAAGTTTAGCCCGCTTGCTAAAAGAATCGTCTATGTGACTCTTTCCTCTCTCATCGTGAGCTTTTCTCTTTTGGGTATCATCATCTCTGTGGGGAAGATCATGTCTTTCTTGTTCCCTTCGGCGACGTTCTTCATATGCTCGTCTCTCGTCGGCTTTCCTGATGGCCCTCTCTTTATCCAATTCTCTGTAAGAAGGGAGGTAACGCCTGTAATCATACTGGCTACGCCTCCCGTAGCGCTGGAAATCATCATAGTACGAGCCGCTGCGCCCCATAGGAGAATCTGGAATAAAAATAATAAGCTTTATAAATCTTTAAAGTACAAGAAGATAAGTGCGTAGAAGTGATGAGAAATCCAAAGTGTCGTGTAACGTGTAAACTACGCGCATCGAGTTACAAACCACTCTGTGGAATAGAGGTAGTGATAACTTGAGTAGAAGGAGTTGACATTTGTTGTAAAGAAGATGTCGCCTCGATTAGAGAAGAGACAGTTTTAGAAACATCATCTTTGAAAAGTTCTTGAGATGTCACAATTAAATCGCTCAACCCCTCAAAAACATCATCGCCATCTTGTTTTTTGGAGCTTTCTTTCTTAACTCCTTCACTAGTAGATCGAGGGGGTTCTTCCTCTTCAGTAACTGGGGCAAGTACAGACTTGTCAGATGGCCCCGCAACATCTTTCGGAATTGAACACTTAACTAGTGAAGTTTCTATAGAGGTTCCTCCCTGCAAGTGCTCTTTAGTGGAGACTGGGGCATCAGGAGTGTTCGTCGGAGAATCAGGAACCTCCGTTGGAACTTCATGTATTTGAGTGGAACGAGAAGGATGTAGAAGCTCAAACTGATGAAGAAGCTCTTCTGTCAATAGAAATTTTGCGCTTCTTTCTTCAGCAGCCACAGTGCTTAGCCTTTCAAAAACTGACTTATGGCTGGAATCTCTAGAAGGAGGAGGAAGTGCTGTAAAAATAAGGAATGGAATCAGCATCTGGCAATACGAACCAGGTAAAACTTAGAATAAAATTAAAGAAAGAAGAGAAAAAAGATCTCACTTCCTACTCTCCAGTCTGCGTAAAATTCTGCGGGGCAACGAATGTAGAAGTATTGATTCAGGAAACCATGTGCACTCTCTGGCAAATCCAAAATAAGTTTGCGGTTCCTCGCACCTCTTACAAGTACAATTGAAGGATGGTCCTTGTTCTTCGCAAAAGTGCACAAGTAACAGATTTCCTCAAAACTCGGAAGACGATCAAGAGTCCTCCTGAACAGAACACACAATCCCATCAAAATAGCATAGCCATTGGGGTGCAGCTGGAAAGGAGAGATCGTCAGTCGAAGGAGGATTTGCCGGAGAAATTCATTAAAAGGAGGAATTGCTCCACTCAAACACATTTGTCGATTAATGGCAACAAAACCGTAAGGTGGTCTATCAGCAGAGTCATTTGGTCCAGGGAGTAAAACTTCTGCCTCGGCAATGCCAAATTGAACGCATAATTGATTAAGCGCCCGCTGTTTCAAGAGGGTAGGAGTTCTTTCCGGAGGATTCTCTAGTGGAATAGCAATCGGGAAAACCCCTTCAGCGTGTTCTATCATCTCTTCTTGTTGAGACATCATTCTACATAAGTGACTGGATGTTCAGATGAGAAGGTGCACGTTTCCTAAAAAGTGTGAAGTGTTGTGCAGAACTAAAAAAAAAAGAAGAGGAAAGCAAACATAACTGAAATCAAACTAGTTGACAATTAGTCGACTATGAGATTTCAGAACTTGTTAATATAGATCTCAAGTGTAGTGTGTTTGCACAAAAAATGGACAAACACCTCCAAGTCGTATTATTTTAGTTGAGTATGTGTGATTTTCAATGGTTAGGAAGGGTTATGTAAATATAGAAAAAGCAAGGGCTGAAATGTAAAAGACACGCGGATTTATAGTGGTTCGGCCAGAATGTGCCTACGTCCACTTTATATGTTATTATCTTTCTTCTTCCAGATTACAAGTACAATGCTTTGTATACAAGTGTATGAAAGTAGTTTGAAAGTTCCTTCCTTGCTTGAGCTCTCAAACTTGTCTGCCATTGTTGTACCCCTGCCCCTCTATTTATAGAGTGAGGTAGGGGGCAGGGGTCTTGGAAGTATATAACTGCTGGTGGGCCCGGGCTGAAGCAATCTGGACTGGTAATCACCTGGTTCGGCGGATGTCATTCGGCATGGAGTTTGGTCCGGTGGCAGGCGCGGTTCGGCAATAAGTGTGGACCGGTGGTAATGAGTGTGGAGGTGGTCCGGCAGTGATGAGTTTCGGTACTTGTTTGGTCCGGCCGTGGAGTTGTAATGGTTGTGGTTCGGTGGTAGGGCTGGTCCGGTATTGTGTTGTGAGTAGTTGGTTCGGTGATAACGAGGTGTGGACCGGCAGTGGTCTCGTCCGGTAGTAGTGGGGAATGTTTGGTTCGGTATAGGTTGGTTCGGTAGGAGCTTGACCGGATGACGTGCTGGCCGGATGGAGAGTGTGGAATGTTGGTTTGTGGCCGAATGGGAGCTTATAGCCGAATGACCTTATGCCGAATGAACTTATACATGGAGAATACCGGATGGACTTCTACGCAGGTATTGAGCCTTGTGTGGAGGTCGCGAGCCCGGGTGAAACTGTGACTTCTCGGTTTCGAGATCTTCTGGGTGAAAACTCGCCCAACATTTGCCCCCCAAAGTGGGGCACGTGCTTGCATGTGTCGCGCTTTGTTTCTTTATGGTAGGAAGTCTTGCTTTGTAACGCCACAGGTTGGATGAGTTATTCTGTTGATGTCCTGCAAAGGGATTTACACTTTTAGTATGATTTCAAACGACGACCGCTCGTGGTCGAAATGTTTGGGATGAAGTGAATTGCGCCGTTCGAGGCGAGTTAGAGTGCCCCGAGGGGGCTTAGCATTGTCGATGCCAGGTTCACGTTAGAGTGGGTCCCTGGGTCGTTTGCCAAGGTGGTTTATCGCCAGCTCAGAGCATGCCTAGGGGTCGTTCGCGACCCCGTACATGTGTAAGTAGCTTAGCCATTTCACAATTATCAGAACCAAATATCCGTTTAACCTATGAGTTTGAAAAGGCGTGTCAAAGTGTAAATTCCCACGACGGTAGGGTTAATAACCATTCAGAGCGTGCCTATGGACCATTCGTGGTCGCGTACACGTGTAAACGATTTAATCCATGTCGGTGAGAGTTTGACGACTTATTCATCGTTATCATAATCTCATTTTATTAGTTAGTTCTGGAGTTCGGTACTTATCTGAGTGAGGCGCCTGCGTGCCCCCTGTTTCTGGTTTCTGCTGGTAGAGGCAGCTTCATTCGGTTTCGAGTTGGCTCAGGTTTCATTCGGTTGGAGGCTGGTCCGGTATGGATAGTTCCATTCGGTTTTCATTCGGTCCGGTATGTCGAATGCCTTGGTCCGGTCCTGAGCTCGCCTATATATAGAGGCCGTACCCCCCTCGTTTTTCATTACCGAACGAGTAGAGCCGAACCATATTGTGCTGCCGAACCAAAGTCTTCGCCGAACCAGCTTATACCGAACCAGGTATGTATACTTTCTGCCGAATGAACCTTTGCCACCGAATGTCCCTGTTTGCCGAATGTGTACGGAGTGTATTGAATAGCCGAATGAGGTATGCCGAATGACATGTATGCCGAATGACATGTATGCCGAATGACATGTATGCCGAATGAGCATTGGAGTTTGGTGCCGAATGAACTCGTCTTGCACCGCCGAATGAGACTTCATACTTGAACCTTGAGCGGAATCTTATGCTTTTATATGCTTTCTTTAGATACTTGCTTGTTTATCTTTCTATATTTCTTGCTCTAACACCGTGTTTTTCTTGTGCTGCAGAAAATGTCTCGCAAAGCGGAAACACGATCAGACAGAAAGAAGTCTAGAGGCACAAGAGAGCCCTCTTCTTCCTTGCCCCCAGTCCAATCAGGATCCGAGCAACATCGACCCATTCCAAGGTCTCTAGTGGATGGATATGGTCCACAGGAACTTTTGATCTCCCCCCCTGATTGCTTTCCCAGCTCCTTAAAGGAGGAGCAACTTGATGTCATATCCCGTTCCTTTGGGATAGATAGGGCTCTTATGCTGCTGCCAGGAGATGGGGTGATGCCATATAATCCTCCCGAGGGCTACTTCGCTTTTAGCAGATACCATTGCATGTGCGGCGCTATCCCCCCTATCAACGCTTGGATGGTAAGCTTCACCACCTATTTGAAGGTGGCTCCTTTCCAGCTCCAGCCTAACTCATATGCCATCCTGGTGAGCCTCTTTGTTATCTTCCAGAGGAGGTACGGGCGTACTCCTTCTAACCGGGAAATCCGATACTTGTACAACCTGAGAGGCTATAAGAAGGGGTCTCCGTATATTAGTCTGGAGGCGGCCGTGCCCTTCAAACCAGTTCTGGACTTGTATTCCAAGTTCACCATGTTCAAGAAAGAGTGGTTCTTTGTCAAGGACGATGCTGTTTCTTTCCGCCTTTTCACTTCCGGCTGTAAGATTGATTCCATTTATATTTTTCATGTGTTTTGATGGTAGTGTTTTTTCTGACATGCTTTTATTTCTGGCTAGCGACAGGTGGCGTTGCAGTCGTGGAGGATGATTCCTTAGTGCGCATGGCTGCTGAACTAAAGGCTATTCCGGCACGGGACCGGTCGGCCTCTTTCTTGATTAGGAACGCAACCCTCTTGGAGTTTAACTTGATTTTACCGCGCCAGTCCGTAGTTAAGCAAAGGGATACGGCTGAGGAGAGGGCTGCTAAAGCTAAGGAGGGGGCTACAGTAAAGAGTGGTAAGAGGGAGCCTTTCGCAGAGCGTCCCGTGGTCGGGGGGAAGAAACTGAAGAAGTCCGATGGCCCTTCTCCAAGTACTTGCCCGACTGCCCCGGAGGAGGAAGGTGTAGAAGAGGAGGAAGGAGGCGAAGTTGGAGAAGGGTCGGAGGGTGGAGGAGATGGCGATGGTCAAGGTGGTAGTGGGGTTGTTGCTCTAACCTCTGAGCAAGACCTCGAACTGGATGAGGCTCTCCGTAGGGCCTTTGGGGAGTCGGAGGGAGAGTCGGAAACGGAGCAGGAGAAGGAAACGGAGAAGGCAAAGGAAACCGGCAAAGCTGTGGCTGGCACTGACCCATCCTCTAAGGGTTCCTCAGCTAGGGTGATTCCGGCGATGCAAGGTGAACTTTTGTCTTCTGCCGATTCTATTTTCGATAAGGACTTAGAAATTTTTTACGGTTCACTTCCGTCCTGGAATGAGATCCAGGACTTATTGCAGTATCCCACTCCTCCGCCGGGTTTGTATAACAGATGTGTCTCCTCACTTTTCTTTCTTTTTAACTTAGCACATTTTTTGGAATTGCGGATTATTGTATGTTCGTAACACTTGTTCTTTATTCCAGGGGCAGGCCAGGCAGTTAAAACGTCGGATGTTCGACATCGTCTTGAACAATTTAAGTCGCGGAGAGCTTCCGCGAAACCTTCTACTGATCGCACTGGGGACGTAGTCAAGTACCGCCCTCTTCTTGGGGTCATCGAAGAGGGCATTCAGAAAAGGAAGCGGAGCCGTTCCTTATTTGAGTCTTCTTCTGCTTCGCAGCTTCCTACTCTGTCTCCCCCTACTCAGCCTCCTCGTGATACTACGGAGGAGAGCACGGAGCCCTGCCCCCCTCCTCCTCCTTCCAAGAGTTCTACTGTCATTCATATAAGGCGTCCCGATGTGCCTCGCCCCGTGCCTCGTGACCCTTTTGCCGGCCATCCTGATTTAGACCCAAGTTTTCGGGACATTTCATTCGATGAGACCACGGGCGAGCACCTACTTCCCCGCAACCCCATGGTAAGAGTGCTGGACGAGGCCAAATCTTTAGATCTTGATTTACTTACTACACGGGTAGTCACCATGGGGGACGAGGCCAAGGCTAATATTGATCGGGTGGCCGAAGAGACTAAGAAGTTAATGGAGCATCATGCTCGATTGGTCAAGGCCGGGGAGGAGATTGGGAGTGCTAACATTCGGTTAAGGCTAAAGGTTGCCGATCAGGCCAAGCAGCTTGCCGACCAAGCCATCCAGATCTCCCAGCATGAGGAAGCTTCCCAGCGTCTGAAAGAGACCATGGAGAAGGCAAGTAGGGCGGAGTTACGGAAAATGGAGGTCACCTGCAGGGAGCGGATTAACATGGCTATTACAACGGTGGATGAGGTTCGAAATGCGGATCTCGAGCGGGTAGAGGAGTTGTCAGGGAGGCTCGAGGCTGCGGAGATGGCCCAGGCCGAGTTGAAGGAGGAGATGGAGGAGATGAGGAGGTCCCTCAAGTTGAAGGAGGAGGAAATGAGGAGGAAGTTCCAGGCTGACTGCTTAAGGTACCAATCAGAGAGGGATGCCGCCGTTGCCAAGCTGCAAGCTTCTGAAGCCCGGGTGAGGGAGTTTGAGGAAAACGAGGGGATGATGGATGAGATGTTGCAGGATATGTACTTCCACACTTGGAAGGAGGGCGGCTTGTCTTGGATGGACGATTACCCTCGGGTCATGGCCAAGGTGTATCTCCAGGCTTTAGAGGAGGCCAGGGTGAATGCGGGTAAGGAAGGCGGAGAGGCTTTCAACTTGAGTGCGGTTACTGCTCAGTTCTCAAAGGAGGAGCAAGCGGCGGTGAAGGAGGGGATGCGGCTACTCGCTGCAGAGGAAGCGGGCGTGCAGTTGGATGATGAGGATCAAGCGGCGGATGCTGGTGAGTTATTCTTTTCCCTTTCTTTTCTTTTCGTGTTTTCATAACTTGATCGTTCGTTTAATGAATTCTTCTTCTGATCTGGACAGGTGGGACTTCAGATCCACATGCTGGGGGCTCCGATCCTGCGGCTAAGTAGGCTGGGGGAGTTGGTGATGGAGTGTGGATGCATCTGCCATCTTTTTGTTTCTTTTTTATCACTGTTCATGTTAGTCTTTGATATGCAACTGTAATAAAATTATTTGCAAAGAATAACTTCGTGTGATCTTATAATATAAGCTGATTTTGTCATGTTCAAATGTTGTTGCTATCTTTATGTGCTGTGTGAGAAGTATAATTATGTATATGCCTGTGATTCCACTTGTGTTTGATGTTAAGTTTTTGCTTGAAATATAATTTCACGTTTTGCAATGTCAGTGTATGAATAAGTTATAGTTACGCATTTATGTACAAGAGAAGAGAGTACCGCCCTTTATGTTTTATTCGCAGGCGGTAGCTTTGAGTGTCTTGTGTAACTGTTCACGGGTATAGCAGAGCGCCCTGCTACCCAGCATGCAGGCTTAGAGCCTCATGAGTGAATGCTTCCTATTTGGTTTCCTGTACTTTAGAGTTTGTTATACAGGATAGGAGAAAAATATTTAAATGAAATGGAAATATAGTAAAAGTAAAACTTCCAGTCACGGAAGGCCGTCGATGTGCTTAAGTTCGTGGCAAACGGGTTTTGTAGTCACTTTCCCTAGCTGTGGGTCTTGGAGACATTTGTCACCCATCTTACGCCTCCGCGGGGAGTTTTCTTTTTTACCACAGCCGCACTTAAGACACATCGGAGCCGAGATCGCGCACGGTAACTACCCGAACCATTATGGTCCGTAATCGTGGGTATTATTCGATTTACCGTGGCCGGCTAGCGTGGGTGCCGTTGGCCGTGAACTACCCCTGGCTGGCCACACCTTATGTTGGGGCTTAAAGTAGGTTCACAGTTACCGACGAGCCGAACGCCGTAATGAGCTGCCATCGGCTATAGTCGGCCTTTATGATGACTTATAATCGGCTCATTACAGTTGGCTTTGAGGGCAGGCGCACAATGAGTTAACCCGCAGCAGAGGGATGCTGGAGCAAAAGTGTCTCATTGGCGAGTGCATAGAATCGTAGCGTACCTGTTAGGCCTAGTCCAGATGAGGCCGCGGTGCATCTTGAGTGGAGATGCCATAGGATTTTGTTCAACAGAAAGGGATAAAGCTTAACAAGCAGCCAAGATATGAAGGCACAAGGTAACAAGAGATAAGATTTTTAAAGTGGTTCGGCACGATAATGCCTACGTCCACCGTGTTAATACGCTTCATATGGGCGGTACGTGTTAAGCAAAGTATCGACGGAGGTGTCGGATGTTCCAAGCCCTCTGGAACACCACTCCGTCCACTGTTGACAAAATATAAGCTCCGTTGTTGTGAAGATCTTGATGAATTTCATATGGTCCGTCTACTGGTGCTTTCATGGTTAGGTAGCATGACAGGCTCAGCTATATCCGACCCCTGCCTGGCACCTCCCCCGTTGGGTTTGGTTCCAAGTGTTTCCTCAGGTCGGAATTCGGGCTGAGTCCGGGCTCGGCTCCTACCATGACCATTTCTTTATTAACCTCTTCGAAGAAGAAAGGTCATTGTTGTCTCACAGATCCTCCAGATTGGGACTCGGTCCATGATTCGGTGTTGCGGGAGGATCCGCATGAGGATAAGATCTCCCTCTTGTAAGCTGCGATGCTTGATTTTGGAGTTGCATTGTGCTGCCACTTTTTGCTTGTGGGCTTCTGCTTTTAAGTGTTGCATTGTTTCTCCTCTCCTCAATCAGATCCAAAGACATGAGGAGGAGTTCTTCGTTTTCTTCTGGGTTGCAGTGGGTCCCATGGTGGGACGGCGCTACAGTTTCAACTGGGGGCATGGCCTCCAATCTGTATGCCAAAGAGAAAGGAGTATGCCCCGTTGATGTTCTATGAGAGGTGCGGCAGGCCCAGGATGCCGTAGGAAGTTCGTCCACCCAAGCGCCTTTTGACTTTTCAAGCTTCTTCTTGGTTAGGGTTTTGAGAATTCTGTTGACAGCTTTGACTTGTCCGTTTGCCTGAGGATAAGCTACAGATGAGAAGCTTTTGTGAATTATGTGCTCTTGGCATCGGTTGGTAAACTCTTTGTTGTCAAACTGGAGTCCGTTGTTTGATATGATCTTGAGTGGGACTCCGTACCTGCATAGAATATTTTTTGATCAAGAAGTTGATAATTTATGTAAGAAGTTGATAATTTATGCCAAAGATATTTTATTTTAAAGGGTCCGCTTCCACCCATTTGGTGAAATGATTAAAAACATCCTTCTAGCCATCCAGGACAAAGTTTAAAGCAAGGGAGGGGGACAAGAGTCAGATCTCTGTCCTGGTTGATATAAACGCTTTCCTCCCTTCTTGCCCCCAGCGTTATCTCTAGAGTCATTTCTTCAAACGTCCTTTGTTGCAGCGGGAGTGTCGCCATGGGTAGTCTTAGCCTGTTGTCCTGACTGTCTTTTAGCGGTAGCGTTTTCAAGCCTCATATACTTCCCAGCTTCATGGAAGAAGTCAGGTAACGTAGCTGGTTTATCTTTTGTTAACCTCCTAGCAAACTTGGTATCCGGATGCACGCCACTACAAAGGGCCGTTAGGATAAGTTTCTCATTGGCATCTTGAACTGTTGCTGCTGTGGCGTTGAACCGTGTTAGATATTGTTGCAGCGTCTCTCCGGATTTCTGTTTGATATTGGATAGAGAATAAGCATCCTTGGGTTGTTCCACATGGACGAGGAACTGGCTAATAAACCTTTCTTTCAACATCTCCCATGAGCTGATGGATCCTCGGGGTAGATGGCAGAACCAGGAGGTAGCTAGATCTGCTAGGAATAGCGGAAAGCATTTGCATAATACTCCTTCTGTTGCTCCACTCATGAGCATATGCTGGGTGTATCTCTGTAAATGTACGATAGGGTCGGAAGTTCCTTTGTAAGGTTCCATGGTTGGCATTTTCCATTCCCGGGGGGCGATGGTAGTTTCGATATTTCGGGTAAAGGGGCTGGTGACCCTAGCGCCTATCCCCCGGTCCCTTTGCTCTCGTTGGACACACTCTCTGAATAATCGTGCCATTCGTTCGTCCGAACTTGGAGCGGACAAAAATGAGCTTAGTTCTTCCCTGCGGGATCTATCTCGTCCAGATGACCTTTGCTGTCTCCGAGATCCTCCAGATTGAGACTCATCCCATGATTCAGTGTTGCGGTTGGATTCCTCAGCATCCCTTAAGCGTGACATAAGTTGGTCCACTAAAGCTTCTTGTTGGGATGTGAAGCGGTTGGTTACTTCAGCCACAACTCTGTCTAGATCTGCCCTAGTTATTGGTTGTTCGGTGGCAGGAGCTATCAGATTTGCCTGGTATCCATCTGGTGCTGCTGTTGAAATTGGATGATCCTCTTGATCTGGGGCTACTGGATCCGGAAGACTGCTAGTTGCGATGTTCTTTCCTTTGTTAACATCCTTCCGTTGCTTGGAAGGCATGATTTCTAAGCGACGAACGTCGTTATGAGGAAGAAGGTTGAGTGGGAGAAGCTGAAGCTTCGAGTTCAATTCTCAGTGAAAGCACCAAAAATGTTTGCACAAAAAATGGACAAACACCTCCAAGTCGTATTATTTTAGTTGAGTATGTGTGATTTTCAATGGTTAGGAAGGGTTATGTAAATATAGAAAAAGCAAGGGCTGAAATGTAAAAGACACGCGGATTTATAGTGGTTCGGCCAGAATGTGCCTACGTCCACTTTATATGTTATTATCTTTCTTCTTCCAGATTACAAGTACAATGCTTTGTATACAAGTGTATGAAAGTAGTTTGAAAGTTCCTTCCTTGCTTGAGCTCTCAAACTTGTCTGCCATTGTTGTACCCCTGCCCCTCTATTTATAGAGTGAGGTAGGGGGCAGGGGTCTTGGAAGTATATAACTGCTGGTGGGCCCGGGCTGAAGCAATCTGGACTGGTAATCACCTGGTTCGGCGGATGTCATTCGGCATGGAGTTTGGTCCGGTGGCAGGCGCGGTTCGGCAATAAGTGTGGACCGGTGGTAATGAGTGTGGAGGTGGTCCGGCAGTGATGAGTTTCGGTACTTGTTTGGTCCGGCCGTGGAGTTGTAATGGTTGTGGTTCGGTGGTAGGGCTGGTCCGGTATTGTGTTGTGAGTAGTTGGTTCGGTGATAACGAGGTGTGGACCGGCAGTGGTCTCGTCCGGTAGTAGTGGGGAATGTTTGGTTCGGTATAGGTTGGTTCGGTAGGAGCTTGACCGGATGACGTGCTGGCCGGATGGAGAGTGTGGAATGTTGGTTTGTGGCCGAATGGGAGCTTATAGCCGAATGACCTTATGCCGAATGAACTTATACATGGAGAATACCGGATGGACTTCTACGCAGGTATTGAGCCTTGTGTGGAGGTCGCGAGCCCGGGTGAAACTGTGACTTCTCGGTTTCGAGATCTTCTGGGTGAAAACTCGCCCAACATAGTGTTAATGTGAACGAATCAGCTTTAACTGGATATTTTAGTTTTGCTTTAACACTTCACTTGAATTCATTGGTTCACAGCATTTCATTCACACAGTTCATTTAAATTGATTATTCTTTATCGACTAATCTGTCATTCGATGTGGGCAGTCAATGGCAGTATATTCGTCCCAGTTTTCTGCAAATGTTATGTTTAACAGGTTATTAGCATTAGAGATAACCTAAAACAAAGTGCAACAGAATTCAAGTCCATATAGTTCAAAGTTCAAACAGTTCAATCAAAGTTGTCTCAAGATTTCATAAGTCCTAGGTCGTCCAGCGACCTAGCATAGGTCGGAGCCTTCTTAGGTCGCGCTGTGCAAAGTAAAGGATAAGGCTTTACAAATTCGTCTTAGTGTTAGCTCGGCCGCGACCTAGAGCCTATGTCGCAAGGAAGTTAGGTTGCGCAGTTCTTAGCTCGAGTAACTCTTAACTCATGCAAGGTCTTAGGTCACATGAATATTAGGTCGTTCAGCGACCTAGTATAGGTCGAAACTATTCCTTAGGTCGCAAGGATCATTAGATCGCGAATTATTTTGAGTCGTTCAGATCTGCTAGGTCACTAACTTCCTCTCCACGCAATGCTTCACCAGACCCAATAACCCGCCATCAACTACCCGAAGAGATTCATCATCCTCTACATGAAATTTACCATCTCTTCATACCACCAGATCATTCCAAAAACTAACCAAAAAATCCTCAATCTATCATGAATTCAACGCATTGCCATGACTTCCTAAATCAACCAAATAACGACCGAAAAAATCGATCGCAACAATCACTCGAGATAAAGCGTGATATATGGAGTTGAGCTAAGGTCAGAAAGTGAGAATTCATGATTTAACAGCGATTATGATAGGATGAAGACCGGGTTTACTTACGAGATGTAATGATGAAAGTGAATCGGTGACTGGATGGGCCGAATTCGCCTTTGGAAGCTCAGAGAATTGTTAATGGCGGTAGGAGGTTAGAGCAATGAAATGAGGAAGAAGTAGCGACCCAACAGTTTTATATGAAGCAAATATGGGAAAACAAATAGACACGCGTATCGGCACAAATGTTAGGTCGCTCACGACCTAGCTAAGTCAGGTCGAAGCACGCGACCTACGACCTAGGCATGTACTTCGAGGGGCAAATGTTAATTCCTCTTCATTAGCGACCTAAAGCCTAAAGGCATGGAGCGACCTAACTACAGGAATGGCATGGCAACTTAACTCATCAAGCGACCTAAAAGTATCTGCGACCTAAGGGAAGCGCCGACCTATAGCATTCCGCGACCTATTGCACTCAAACGACCTAACTATGTGCTCAGACCTAAGGAAGGCCGCGACCTAGCGGAACCAGCGACCTAAGAGTAGCTGCGACCTAAAGTGTTGCAACCTAAGGACTGTTGCGACCTAACAGAAAGCTACAACCTAAAGGAGGTCGCGACCTAAGAGTGAGTGCGACCTGAAGATGGACTCGACCTATGGAACTCCGCGACTTAACTATCCACCGACCTAAGGAGCTCCGCGACCTAAGGAAGGTCGCGACCTAAGGGACTCAGCGACTTAAGATTAACTATGGCTGCAGGAAAGTACTTGCGACTTAGGTTAGGTCGCTAACGACCTAAACACAAGAATATAGAAGACTATGCAATACCACAGGGGGATAGGTCGCTCACGACCTAGTACTTGTGCAAATCAGCATGCGTGAGGAAGGAGGGGCCAATTCTCTTCAGGTCAACTACAACCTTACTTAGGTCGGTCACGACCTACGACCTTACTTAGGTCGGTCACGACCTACGACCTTATTCTGAAAAACGCCTATAAATATGATCCTAACTCCAACTAGAAAAGGACTTTTGGACTGACTTCCTGGACGCCATTACTCTGCCACTGTCTCGACTTCAAGCAACGTTCAAGCAACACTTCTATCACTCCAATCACCAAAGACATTTCAACAAATCTCAAGAGGAAATCTAACTCATTCGCCATGCATTCGAAGGATTCTTCTACATCAGAGTTTGAGCTATTTGTCTAAGTGTGTTGTAATTGAAGATTGTTGTAAAGAATTGTAACCAAATCAGCAATAAAGAGCTTTAAAGTGGACGTAGGCTAGATCTGAAGCCGAACCACTATAAATATTGTGTCTTTTATGGCTTCTCTGTGATTTCTCTGCTTGTATTTTGTTCCCGTACCAACGGGTGGTGCTTTCACAATTACAACTCATACACCGGGGTGTTAGCGTTCAAATTTCAGCGTTAACAAACAACGTACCCAAAATCGAAAACAGAAATTGCCAACCCAATGAACTCGAACTCGAGTTGAAACCCTAGTCTTTCTGAATCTTCGCCAACGTCGAACCCCTACCAGAATGTGCCGACTTCGACCACACGCGAGAGCACACATGCCTCTACCAATCCACGAACTCGAGTTTCGCGAATCTCTCTCCTCCACGTCGCGCTACCCCTAGCCAGCGCCTGCGATGAAATGCCTTAGCGAATGGGATTGGTCTAAGGTGAGCGATTTGATTTCAAAGAAGAAACAATATTGAGAAGAAGATAACTACGATCCCCTTTTTTTGAATGAAGGTTCTGATTTGAAAGAAAAACGATATCGTTCTATGATTTTATCTCCGCCCTATAATACTTCTTTGAATCGAAACGATTCGGTTTCACGAGTGCTAAAATTTAGACGAGGTGACGAAAGATTAGAGGAGAAGTCATTAATATTAAATTTTGTTTACATCAGCCATTAATTTCGAACTGTTGTTTTGAACGAGAAAAGGGTTTCGATCCAAATGAAATTTAATTTTTGATTATATTATCTCAGTCGGTCGACTATTATTTTCTTCCAACGCATGCCAAATATTTTGCCATGTGTTGGAAGAAAAAAAACGTGTACTTGCCTTGAGAAAATAGTATTATATTAAATACTATATTTATTATTTTAAATTCAAAGTTAAATTTAAATCGTTACAATTACGCAACTCATAATATCGACCTCCTATCGAGGCATGCCACTAAGCATTATAATGACAAACGCTGTTTCGAACACAATGGAAAAGGTTTTGAGTCCTAATTCGATCGTATGGAGAAGATAGCTTTTTGGTTCAGTTATTATATTAAATTTTCGATACATACTTTAGCGCGCTTATTTTCTGTACGGCCAAATGAATACTCCCAACACTATGAAAATTGAAATCCGATAATAATACACTATTATGATCTAATGGAACTAGTTTCATCGAATTTCAAGACTGTGCCTTGGAAGGCTATTTTTAAAAATCAATTTAAACTATATATTTTTAAAACTGAAAAAATACTTTCAAATTCAATTTTAAAAGTACTGTTACCTTCAGTATTATCAATATGAATTTTCTAAGCCTCTAAATTATTTTTTAACAATAATAAACTAAAGATTCAAATATTTTACCTAACTCCAAAAATTAAATAATTTAATTGTCAAATACAAAGTTATATTTAAAATTCAAGTTAAACTAACTTTCAAATATTTAAAATCAATTGAATATTTCAATTTCAAATATCCAGAAATTCCGATTTGTCGCAGCATCAAAGCCGATTATTACTACACCAGCCAAAAACAACTAGCATAAGTTTTAACCATCTAGGGATATTTTTGGACTTGCTTATTATAAGCATGGGAAGAAGGGGAATCTTCCACGGAACTATACATCGGTTGGGGAGAAATAAGTGGAAAAAGCGTCGTTGGTTAAGGCACCTATTGCTAAGGTGCCGAAGATAGAACTATAGAGAGCCGGGGCACAGTTTGCACCAAGGAACTGATATAATTGCCACCGGCCTGATCATCTAGTTAAAGACTATTCAATGCTTCGTAAGGCAAGGTAGCCTAGAGCTTTTGCTTTTGCTCCAACACCTTCAACTTCCACCACAACAAAGGGAAACAAGTTTTAGGAGGTATTCTATTTATTTTGGGCATTACTGTTCAAATATTATTTGATATGGATGCGCCCCTTAGTTTCATATTTTGTACACTTGTTGATAGATTGGAACTTAAGCCAGTTATAGCTTTAGACTTAATTTGTGTGTCGAAGCCTGTTAAGGCTCGGCCAATCTTAGTTTGGTTTGCTTAGAAGTTCCGATTTCTTGTTTTGACCAAACCATCCCGTGTGATTTATATGTTTTTGGTTTCATGGTGTTTGCTATTTTGCTTGGATTAGATTGGTCATCTCTTAATCATGAAGTCTTTGATTGTGTTAAGTGGACTGGATCATTCAAAGCAAAGGAGGGAAGGTCTACCTAGTATCTTGCAAAGAGCGTAACTTGCTTAGGACTACTTTCCTTTATTCTCTTGATGTGGCGAAGGAGGAGTTGGGTTTGATCCATATTGTTTAGGAGTTTGTGGATGACATTGAAGTACTGTCAGGTTTACCAGCTCATAGAGATAGAACTTTGCATTAAATTAATAAAGGATGCCAATCCTGTTGTGTTGCGTATTCTTAAACTTGCCTCAAAGAAGAAGTTGGAATTAGAAAATTAGGTTAGTGATTTCTTATAGAAGGACTTGATCCAACCAAGTTGTTCGAGCTAGGGAGCGTCTGTAGTCTTTGCTGCGAAGGTGGATGGTTCCCTAAGACTATGTGTACATTATCGCAAACTGATGCAGCTCAGAACAGAGAAGAAATGCAACCAAAATTTCTAACAAGGATGAGTCGTACACGACTCATAGAGAGGTTAAGCCGTACACGACTTAGGAAGGCAGGGTTAAGTCGTTTCCGACTTAATGGAGCACGGGATAGCAAGTTCCGAGTTAACAACAATTCAAACCGCATAAAGGAGGCAGATTTGAGTCGTAAACGAGTTAACGACGAGGGCTTGAGTCGTATACGACTTAACCAAGCTCAGGAGAAGATGTTCCGACCTAATGATATTCGCATAAGCCGTCTACGACTTAACATGAAGCAAAGAAAAACCCAGCAAGTGAAGACTTTGAGTCGGAGGGAGTTAAGGCGGCAAGGAGATGAGTCGGCATGCGCTTGAGTCGGTTGTGTTGAGTCGTTTGTTGTGATGAGTCGTGTGTTGTATGTTGTAAGTCGTAAGTCGTGAGTTTCTTAAGTCGGTATGTAGTTGGGTCGTGTTGTATTTTAGGTCGTTACCGACCTAGGTCTTATGATGAGTCGGCCGAGATGAGTCGTGTATGTTAAGTCGGTGCCGACCTAAGAGTTGGGTGACGAATGCTGTGTAGAGTGTAATGCCTATAAATAGCGTGTGTGTTGTAATTTTTGAGTAAGTTGATTTTTGAATAAAATTCTCTTTTGTTAGCTTGTGCTTTCATACCAATTGGTAGTTGAGTGTAATCTCCTATCTCCACTTACGTCGTTCGAGTGCGCTCGAATCCACGTTTGTTAAAGCCGATTCACGGAATCTAGTGCGCTAGATCAACGTGCGAAGAATCGTAGATCTTTGAACACGGTATAGTGCGCTATCAACGTGTTTTAGATAGCTAGAGTTCGGTATCTTTGGATCAACGAACTTGGGCATTTTGGTATCTTCAACTCACCGATTGCTACATTTCATCGATTGAAGTTTTGTTTGATTAATCCGCTGCGTCATTATTGGTATCAGAGCCATACTTAGCCAATCATAGCTAAGTTGATTCTTGGAGCCAAGTTTTTGAAGTTTGAAGTTGGAAGGAGTTCATCGTGTTCATATTGAAGTTGCATCAAGTTTGGAGTGTTTGATCCATTTCATTTTGGATCGAGGAGTTGGACTTTGTTTGGACTTTGAATTGGTGTTTGCGCGCCAATTTTTGGAGGGTTTTGGAGTAAGTTTGAAGCCAAGCCGTGAAGTGTCAACGCCGAGACAAGGGGGAGCCGACCTTACTTGAATTGTTAACTCGTTGCCGAGTTAGTGTGAGCCGAGACAAGCATAGCCGTGTATTGTTGAGCTTAGATTGCTTTGTTGAGAGGAAAGTTTGAAGTCTTGTGTTGAATTTTTGAAGTCTTGAGAAGTTTACAACCATGCCACCAAGGAGAGCTAATCGTCATCAAAACGTTGAAGCTTTGTATCGTAGAGAAGAAGCCGAGCTTATGGAACAACGTATTAATGAGAAATTTGATGAAGGCATTGGTAAATTGGAGAGATTGATGAATGATTTGAATCAAAGGAGGAGATCACCAAACTCGAACCATGGAGGAAACCGAGTTTCGCCATCGGTTACGGAAGCGAGGAGGGTATCGCCACATTCTTGTAGAAATCGAAGAGAAACATCAATTTCATCACGAAGAGATCATCATGACTATGTACATGAAGAAAGAAGAAGTCAACGAGAATTTGACCACGAAGCATATAGAGAAGAAGAGAGACATAGTCAAAGAAGCATGCATGAACGAAGGGATGATAATGGTCGAGATCGATGTAGACGTACCTTTGATTTTGCTGAAGAGGGTGATAGAGCTAGTATACATTATCGAGATCGAGACCAAATTCGGAATTCTTATCGTGATATTGAAGATGATCGACGATGGGAATCGGGTATGAAGATGGAGATTCCGGAGTTTAAAGGCGGGATTGTTGCTGAGGAGTTTTTAGATTGGTTATCTAATGTGGAGGAAATCTTTGATTTCAAGGAGGTGCCGGAGAATCGAAGGGTGAAGTTAGTTGCTACTAGGTTGAGGGGGAGAGCTTTGGCGTGGTGGCAGCAAACTAAACTTACAAGGGAGAGAATGGGAAAGTCTGCAAATTCGTTATTGATGCAGGGAGTTGCGATAATATTATTTCTACAGAGGCAGTGAGGAAGTTGAACTTGAAGACTGAGAAGCATCCTAAACCGTACAAGCTAGCATGGTTAAGGAAGGGTGGTGAAGTGAAAGTGTGTCGAAGAGCTTGTGTTAATTTTTCTATTGGGAAGAAGTACAAAGATGAAATTTGGTGTGATGTCGTAGATATGGATGTTTGTCATTTATTGTTGGGTCGACCATGGCAGTTTGATAGAGCAGTTCAGCATGACGGTCGTGCCAACAGTTACAGTTTCATGTTCGAGGGTACTAAAATCACTTTGGTTCCTAAGAAACAGCAGCAGAAGGAGAGCAAGCTAGAAGAGATTGAAGAATTGAAAACTCTGTTGACTTTGAAGGAGTTTGTTAAAGAAGTTGAAGAAGAACCGGAAGTATTTTTGTTGATTGGGAGAGAGAGTAGTGAAGAAGTTGAAATTCCGGAAGAAGCAAAGCCAGTTTTGAAAGAATTTGAAGATGTCTTTCCAGAGGAGTTGCCAAAGGAGTTACCGCCACTTAGAGAAATTCAACATCAAATTGAACTTATTCCAGGAGCAGTGTTACCACATCGACCACATTACCATATGAGTCCGAAGGAACATGAGGAATTACGAAGGCAGGTGGAAGAGTTGTTGGAACAGGGACGTGTTCAGGAAAGTTTAAGTCCTTGTGCCGTGCCAGCATTGTTAGTACCAAAGAAAGACGGAACATGGAGGATGTGCACAGATAGTAGAGCTTTGAATAAGATCACCGTTCGTTACAGATTTCCTATGCCGAGGTTGGATGATTTGTTGGATCAGTTGAGTGGGGCAACTATATTTTCAAAGATTGATTTGAAGAGTGGTTATCATCAAATTCGTATCAGACCTGGAGACGAATGGAAGACAGCTTTCAAAACTAGAGAGGGGTTGTACGAATGGTTGGTTATGCCATTTGGTTTGTCAAATGCACCTAGTACATTCATGCGGGTGATGAATCAAATCTTCAGACCATTCATTGGAAAGTTCGTCGTGGTTTATTTCGATGATATTTTGATTTATAGCAGGAGTACGGAGGAGCATGTTCTACATTTGAGGGAAGTGTTGCTTATTCTTCGTGAAGAACAATTTTATGCTGCTACAAAGAAGTGTGTGTTTATGACGCATACTGTTTTATTTCTTGGTTATGTTGTTTCAGGAGAAGGTATTCAAGTTGACCAGAGTAAAGTTGAAGCAGTCAGGAATTGGCCACGGCCAAAGACAATTATGGAAGTGAGAAGTTTTCATGGGCTAGCATCATTCTACCGAAGATTTATTCCACACTTCAGTAGCGTGATGGCTCCAGTGACTGATTGCATGAAGGGAAAACAGTTTGTATGGTCAGAAGAAGCGGGGGTTGCCTTTGAGAAAGTCAAGGAATTGTTGACGTCTGCACCAATTCTTGTTCTACCTAATTTTCAGTTATTGTTTGAATTGCATACTGATGCTTCGAAGGTTGGTATTGGAGGAGTTCTGAGCCAGAATGGAAAGCCAGTTGCTTATTTTAGTGAGAAACTGTCAGGGGCAAAGATGAGATACAGTACATATGACGTTGAATTTTATGCTGTTGTTCAGGCTGTTAAGCATTGGAGACATTACTTATTTCAGAAGGAATTTGTTCTGTACACTGATCACGAAGCTTTGAAACATTTACAGGGGCAAGATAAGATTTCTGCGAGACATGCGTCATGGATTGCTTATTTGCAGCAGTTTACTTTTGTCGTTAAGCACAAATCAGGGGTGACGAATCGAGTAGCAGATGCTTTGAGTCGGAGGAGTCATTTACTAACGACAATGAAGGTGGAAGTGACGGGGTTTGAAATGTTGCCAGAGATGATTGAAGAAGATCCTTACTTTGTGAAATATGTTGAAAAAGTGAAGGATGGGAGTACCGATGAATTTATGTTGGTTGATGGATTTCTGTTTAAGGGGAATCGTTTATGTATACCAGACTGTAGCTTAAGATTGAAAATTGTCAAGGAGTTACACGAGGAAGGACATGTGGGTCGTGATCGTACTTTGCAGCTAATTTCACAGTCTTACTTTTGGCCATCGATGAGAAAAGAGGTTGAAAGATTCGTGGAGAGATGCCATATTTGCCAGGTGTCAAAGGGAACAGCAACAAATGCAGGGTTGTATTTGCCATTACCAGTACCGTCTAAGCCATGGGCTGACATTAGCATGGATTTTGTTTTGGGTTTGCCTAGAACTCAAAGGGGAAATGATTCGATATTTGTTGTGGTGGACAGGTTTTCGAAGATGGCACATTTTGTGGCTTGCAAAAAGACAGCGGACGCAGTTCGAGTGGCGCAGTTATTTTTCAAGGAGATTTATCGAATTCATGGTTTACCAGAATCTATTGTTTCTGACAGGGATACTAGATTTTTGAGTCATTTTTGGCTTAGTTTGTGGAAGATGGTGGGAATGAAACTGAAATTCAGTAGTTCTTATCATCCACAAACTGATGGACAGACGGAAGTTGTTAACAGGTCATTGGGAAATTTGTTGCGATGTCTTGTACAGGATAATTTGAGAAGTTGGGACATGAAGTTATGCCAAGCTGAATTTGCACATAATCATGCAGTGAATCGTAGCACGGGATTCAGTCCATTTCAGATTGTTTATTCAAATTTACCCAGGGGACCGTTGGATTTGGCAGTAGTACCACAGGCGAAGGAAACAGTTAAACGAGCTGCTGATTTTGTTGACGAGTTGACTGAATGTCATAAAATCGTTCAGGAACGATTGGAGAAATCGAATGAGAAGTATAAGAAGTCTGCAGATTTGAAACGTCGAAATGTTGAATTTAAAGAAGGAGATTTGGTTTATGCTATATTGACAAAGGATCGTTTTCCAGTAGGTGCTTATAACAAGTTGAAAGCGCGAAAAATTGGTCCAGTTGAAGTTTTAATGAAAATCAATGAAAATGCTTATCGATTAAAGTTACCAGATGATGTCTATACTTCTGATGTTTTTAACATCAAACATTTAATTCCATATCATGGAGGTGAGATTGTTGAGGAAGAATTTACAAATTCGAGGACGAATTTTTCTCAACCAGGGGAGGATGATGCAGCTCAGAACAGAGAAGAAATGCAACCAAAATTTCTAACAAGGATGAGTCGTACACGACTCATAGAGAGGTTAAGCCGTACACGACTTAGGAAGGCAGGGTTAAGTCGTTTCCGACTTAATGGAGCACGGGATAGCAAGTTCCGAGTTAACAACAATTCAAACCGCATAAAGGAGGCAGATTTGAGTCGTAAACGAGTTAACGACGAGGGCTTGAGTCGTATACGACTTAACCAAGCTCAGGAGAAGATGTTCCGACCTAATGATATTCGCATAAGCCGTCTACGACTTAACATGAAGCAAAGAAAAACCCAGCAAGTGAAGACTTTGAGTCGGAGGGAGTTAAGGCGGCAAGGAGATGAGTCGGCATGCGCTTGAGTCGGTTGTGTTGAGTCATTTGTTGTGATGAGTCGTGTGTTGTATGTTGTAAGTCGTAAGTCGTGAGTTTCTTAAGTCGGTATGTAGTTGGGTCGTGTTGTATTTTAGGTCGTTACCGACCTAGGTCTTATGATGAGTCGGCCGAGATGAGTCGTGTATGTTAAGTCGGTGCCGACCTAAGAGTTGGGTGACGAATGCTGTGTAGAGTGTAATGCCTATAAATAGCGTGTGTGTTGTAATTTTTGAGTAAGTTGATTTTTGAATAAAATTCTCTTTTGTTAGCTTGTGCTTTCATACCAATTGGTAGTTGAGTGTAATCTCCTATCTCCACTTACGTCGTTCGAGTGCGCTCGAATCCACGTTTGTTGAAGCCGATTCACGGAATCTAGTGCGCTAGATCAACGTGCGAAGAATCGTAGATCTTTGAACACGGTATAGTGCGCTATCAACGTGTTTGAGATAGCTAGAGTTCGGTATCTTTGGATCAACGAACTTGGGCATTTTGGTATCTTCAACTCACCGATTGCTACATTTCATCGATTGAAGTTTTGTTTGATTAATCCGCTGCGTCGCAAACTCAACAAATGAACTATTAGAAAAATGTATTCTTTGCCTAGGAAAGGTGACTTGTTCGATCAGCTTCATGAAGCTTGAGTATTTTCTCAATTTGATCTTGCTATAGGGTTCCATCAGTTGAGGTTGGCACAGAAGAGTTTACCCTTGCACACTTTTAGATCCGGCCAGATTTATGAGTGGTTAATTATGTTATTAGACCTAACTTATTCTATAGCATATTTCGTAAACCTAATGAATCGGGTTTTTCGAAATGTGTTGAATAAGTTTATCCTTGTTTTTATCGATGATAATTTGGTCTTTTCCAAGACCTAGGAGGAGCATTCGTACAGTGTAACGATTGTTCTAGCAACACTAAGAGAGCATAAAGGCTAAGTTATCAAAGTGTCACTGTGTTCAAAAGTTAGGTTCTTAGGTCAATTTGTTTCCGTGGAGAGTGTTTCTATTTATTCAGCCAACGTTGTGGCCATTCAAGACTGGAAGAGGCTGGAAAGCACAATGGATATTAGAAGTATTTTGGGTATAGCTGGTTATTACATGAGACTTATACATGATTTCTCAAAGACTGCCTTTCGCTTAATGAATTTGATGAAGAAGGATGTAAAATTTGTATGGAAGGATAAATTGAAGGAAGCATCCTTAGAACTAAAAGAAAATTTGACTAGTGCTCTTGTTCTATCTGTACCAGGTGGAGGTACGGGTTTGACTATTTACACTTGTGTGCGTGGAATAGATCTAAGTGCTATGATGATGCATCATGGAAGGGTTATCGCTTATGCGAGTCGGTAGATCAAACTGCATGAAAGGAGGTATGCAACTCGTGACTTGGAGTTGTCAGTGGTAGTGTTTGCGTTAAAGATGTGGAGGCGTAATTTTCTAGGTGAAAGGTTTAGGTTATATACGGACCACAAATCTTTGAAGTATCTTTTTTCGCAAAAGGACTTGAACATGAGGTAGAAAAGATGGTGAGTTTCTTGTGGGAGTTTCCCCTGGCCTATGATCGGGATATATTATAAACATCGAGGAAATCTAATGCCATAACTGATGCGCTATGTAGAAGGTATGCACTTTTAGCAAAAGTTGAGGTTCGTACGACTCTGATTTGTCATATCGTAAGGAGTTGGCTTAAAGGTCTTCATTTTTCAAAGGTAGCAAAAATGTGAGCTAGAATGAGGCACTAAAGAGGTGGCTAAGATTTGAGGTAAATGGCCGTGTTATTTGGAGAATGAACGGCAGGTTATGTGTAACAACCAGCATATTTTACGATTGTATATTTAAATGTTTTATTTAAATATAGCATCGTTGGTCGGATTAACGTCCGAAATGATACTTTTTACAAATAGTTAAATTTGAACCCGAGACCACTTCCATTGAGTTCAAAATGGCGTTTGCGACTTTTTTAGTACAAACATCGATATGTTTGGAGTTGAATTGAATTTTTCTATTTTTCTGTTGGCCTTTGGGTTTGGGTTTCAGCCCATTAACCCCACATAATACCCTAACTCCACCCCCTCTCCTCTTTATTGATTCTATTATTTCCCTAACACTTAAAATAAAGAAAAATGGTGGAAGAGAAAAGAAAACAAAATTCCTAAACCCTAGTTTTGCTAGGAAATTTAAATTCAAGCTCCAAAATCAAGGAGAAGCATAGGTAAGCATCGTCTTCATCTTCTCCACCTCAATCTCTCTCCAATTTTCAGAAACTCCTAAATCCTAACTTAGGGAAATATTTGCTTTTGAGCTTAGATTGGAGCTTCTAGAGTTGAAGTGAAGAGTGGGTTATCTTTCCTTTGTTTTCAAGCTTCTCATTCGTTGTTTTCGAGTTTATAGGTGAGTTCTTGAACTCACATCTATATCTACAGATTTCATTGTTGTTAGGTATAAATTTTCCAATGTTGGTGTTCTGAAGTCAAAATCTTTAAAGATCCTATCTTGGATCTTTGACCATATTTTTGGTGGGGTATCGAAGAGCCTATAGTACTGGGTCGTCGATTGGCATAAATCCCTAACATCCATCGCTCGTTCGATTGCATTTCGGTTTGGATTTGCCCATTTTGGGCTAGGTTGATTTTTGGCCTAGCAGAAAAATTCAGATGCTTGGAACAAAATCCAGACGTCTGGAACAAAATCAAGACATCATGTTAAAAAACCAAGACGTTTGATAGCGTTTTGGAAATAAAAAAAAAGGGCAGAGCTAAAATATAGACGTTTGGAACAAAAATCTAGGCTTCTGGAACCAAATCCAAATGTCTGGTTGAAAAATCCAGACGTCTGAAATGGTTCTGGAATTAAAAAGAGAAAGGAGAAAAAGCATATATTTATGCAGAACCTAGGGCCAAATGTCTGGAACTGTCTATTTTGCTTATTTAGGCTGTTGAGTGGATTTCCAATTTTTATCGATTTTTGTTGATCTGATTTGTTGTTGTCATTTATTATTGACTTTGATTACTTCTTTTTTGAATTTTTGGGAATATCCACTTGATTGGATTTGATATCGATTTTTGGGGTTTTAATTCACATCGTCGAATGTGAATTATTTTTTTGAGCGATTGTTTTTACAATCGTTTTCTGTGATTTGTCACTTTAAAGTACAAAGGTTTCTATACCAGCAGTAAATATCCAAACTCTTTCACAAAAATGATTTCAACATTTGCTTTTAACACAAAATTCTTTTTTAAAACCGTTTTCCAATCTGTTAGTATATACAAACCATTACCCCATTCGTTCGAGAAATCCAATTAAACGACTTAGCAAAACAAGTGGTATGAAACGCTTGCGTTTACTTTGTCGGTTAATTCTTAGACTTGTTGGATTGAAATCTTGTGACAATTTTCGAGTGGGAATCTACAATCTTTTCGTAAATATTTAAGTTAAGCTAGTGGTTATGGGACATGAAGCTAAACTCGTTTATTTATTATCTTAGTTTAATTTACACTTATTATATGGAGCTTTTCCTTAGTTTTTGTGGGGTAGCGACCCATGATCTTTTTAATAGGTCCATTTGGAGCACCTTTGTTGTACTACATTGTTGTTAAGAATTGTTTGAGTTTCTGGTTCATCGGACGTACCATTATTGTACTACATCGTTGTTCCAAATTGTATCAGTTTCGGGTTCATCGGGCTTATCGTTATGTTCCTACGTCCTTGTTCCAAATCATTTGAGTTTCAGGTTCCTCAGGCATACCGTTATTGTACTATGTCGTTGCACCGGCTCTATGGTTAGCGACCATGGGATAGCGACCCGTTTGTGATACACATGTTGGTGTGTTTTCATGCTCCCATTTGAGATAGACTTCCCCTTTGTGATTTCTAGATTTCTAATTGATGATTTCTAGAATTTGTGTTTCGCTAATTTTTGCGATTGGCAACGATATATTTTGTCAATATTTATAGCTTGGTGAATAAAATAAAGAATATGACATTTTTTTGGTGTTTTGAGATTCTTAAGATATTGTATGATTTTTGTTGTTGTCTAATGTATACTTATCATAGTATGGCATTATCGTTATCATATGTTTTTATTATATCTCTTATCCTATCTCATTTTATATGGTATTTATAGCTAGACCGATCTGTTTATTATTTCCTTCTTAAATAATGATCGATTCAGACCGAGGTATTTCAGGTGCTTCTACTTGACTTCTTATCAGAGACTATCACCTGAATTTTGGCTAATTGCTTAGCTTAGTAGTTTTTGTTTTATACATTCGAGATAGAGACTCCTTGATGTATACATGTTCTTTTGTCTAGCACTTGTACCTATTCTTTTGTGATGTAGTGGATCTTATATGACAACTACTTTGATGTGCACTTTTATGTTTTATATTCATATATGTTTCCGCCTTAGGGATATGAATATCTATGACTGATTTTGTGATATGCTTATTTTATATTTGTTTCTAAAGATCATATAGCCACAATATAGTAGTTTTGAGTTTGTAATTGATGTGTCAGATTTCATCTTGAAACGAAATGCATGTAATACTATCTTACATATCGATACTCATATAAAGCAATTACATAGATGATTGCAAATCGATAGCCTTATTCTTCATGCTAGTCGACGGCATTACTCCATAGTGTCCTTGGCTAGAGTGAGTATGGCGGTTGGGCATCACAGCTTTGTATCAGAGCCAAACTCCGAAAAAATATAGAATATTATGACAGGGATCATTGTCCTAAGTCTCTCTTAGGAATCGTGCATTAGGATATAATTCGAGTCTTCGTACCTTTTTTCCTATTTCCTTTTATGATGCCTTGTTTTATCAATCAAGTTTGTTTGATATACATTCTAAGAATAATATTTTTCCTCCTGTTTCTTTCTTTAAGAAGAGAAATGGTTAGACCTGGACGTCCCAGCAGTGGTCAATCCAGTGATACTCCTCAGGATGGAGTATTTATGTCTGCCCAGCATATTTTAGATCTTATAAAGAATGCTTAAGTTGCCTGACCTATTCCTGAGCCTACTCATTCTGAATCTGGGTTTGCACCCTTGTGCAGTGATTGTACCAATTTAGGCGGAAAGCCATTAAAGGTTTCCAAAAGAGTTATAGAAATCAAAGCTTGGCTAAGATCATCTGATCGCATTTTCTCGCATGAATCTTGTTGATCTACATAGAGTCCAAGTGGATTCCAGCATGCTCCAAGAGAGAGCATTAGATTGGTATGAGCTTTTGATTTCGGAAATTATTGAAGCAGATCTTACTTGGCAGCAAATCCGGAAAAATTCGAGTTAAAGTTTGTGCCAGAAGCTGAAAATGTAACTTTAGCCCGACACTTTATTGACCTTGTTCAAGGTGAATCTTCTATAATAGACTATGTCGCATCTTTTGAATCTATCTCTAAATATGAGGTCGAGATATTAATACCACATTGAAGAAAAATCAGAGGTTTATTTATGAGCTGAATAAGAACCTTAAAAGCCTTTACTTCTGAAACTAGAAGTTTCTTTTGATCAGCTTTTTGATATCGCACTTTGACTAGAAGAGGCCGATAAAGAAAGCGATGTTGAAGTTTTGGATGCCAAACAGAACTTCAACATCAACAAGAAGAGACCTATTAAGTTCAAATCTAATCCCAACAAGAAAGGAAAACAAGCAACTTCGGTAGCAAAGACTCCTACCTCTAGTCGTGGGCAATGCTACAATTGTGGTTCTACGGACCATTATGCGAATAGGTGTCTGAAACCCATTTTTTCCGTTATTGAAAAAGTTTGGATCATCTTTTATCTTCATGTCCAAACTTCCAAGCGAGAAAGAGGGAAAACTAAATGTTGTGAAAGCTCCTAGTAATACTTCTCTTGGTCAAGTATTTCTCATTCTATCCTTGATGGCATTATTATGTTTCGTGATCATCCTATTCGAGTTCTTTTTGACACGGGTGCATCCCACTCTTTCATATCAAAAGAACTTGTTGATACTTTTACTTTAAAGGTTATGACTTTGATGACTGCAGTAAGAATTGTGAATTCGATTGGTGGATCCGCAACACTTAGTTTACTTTGTAAAGATGTCGAAATTATTTTATGTGATTATGCTTTCCAAGCCGATTTGCATTTTATGCATTACTTAGGCTTCGGAATGATTTTGGAAATGGATTGGCTTAATCGTTATGAAGCCCATATCCTATGTCCTGAGAGCACTATATATCTTCGACATCCTCAATCTGTTAACAAGATTTCTATTGTTCTTAAAGATTTAGATTCTAATTCGATGGCATCCTATATTCTCTAAACCCTCATGATGACGATAATGACGATAAGGAAGATGTCATTTCCCTCATTCACGTTGTTCGTGAATTTACCAACATATTTGTGCACGTTTTAGGATTACCCCCTAAGCGAGCAATCGAGTTCAGAGTTAATCTAATCCCTAGAGCTCTACCTATAACTGTCCTTTTTATCGTATGTCCAACAAGGAAAATGAGAAGATGCATCGACACTTATCCGAATTGGAAGGGAAGAAATTTATTCATTCTAGTTCCTCTCCTTAGGGAGCTTCGGCTATCTTTGTGAAGAAATCCGATGGTACGCTTAGGCTTTGCGTTGACTACCGCAAGCTTAATGTTCTTACCATTACGAATAAATATCCCTTACCTCAAATTGATGATCTATTCGATCAACTTTGTTGTGCTATAGTCATTTCACAGTTAGACTTAGCTACCGATTTTCATCAACTTTGTATTGCAGAGGATAGCATTCCTTTGTCATCGTTCCGTACTCGTTATGGATCTTACGAATGGCTTGCTATACCATTTATTTTAACGAATGCTCCAACTTAATTCGTTGACCTTATGTATCGAGTTTTCAGTGACTTCCTCGATCGATTTCTTCTCATCTTTATATATGATACTCTTATTTATTCTAAAACCGAGGAAGAGCATGAAAAACATCTTCGGATTGTGTTGGAAACTCTTAGGAGCAATCAATTGAAGGCAAAATTTTCTAAGTGCCACCTTTGGCAATCTCGTGTGAAATTTCTTGGACATATTATATCTGAAACTAGAATTTCCGCGAAACCTTCAAAGATCGAAGCGATTTAAAATTGGATGAAACCGGAGAGTATGACGAAAATTCGTAGCTTTCTTGGATTGGCAAGCTATTATCGTGGGTTCATAAAAGAATTTTATAAAATTCTGTGCCTCTTGCTAGTTTGACACTGAAAGGAGTTAAGTACATTTGGTCAGACAAATATGAAGCTTCTTTTCGGAAATTAAAATAACTCCTTTCTGATGCTTCTGTTCCTGTGATTCTCGAAGGAAATCGAGACTTTATTATTTATACCAATGCTAGTCGTGTTGGTTTGGATGTCGTTCTCATGCAAAGGGAACGTGTTCTCACTTATGCTTCTAGGCAATTAAAGCCTGCCAAGACTAGATATGGCACTCATGATTTAGAGCCAGGGTTAATTTTTTCGCCCTTAGAATTTGGCATCATTATCTTTTGGGAGAGAAATTTGTTCTCCATGCCGATCATAAATCTTTGAAGTATTTTTCTCACAAAAGGAAATTAATTTGTGTCAACAATGTTGGCTCGAATTCCTTGCATCTTATGATCTTGATATTCTTTATACTCCTAGAGAGGGGAATCGTGTTGTCGATGCCCTTAGTCGTAAGCAACAAGTGGTTGTTTCAATGACGATATCCGAATGGAATGATCTTGAGACTTTTTCTACTTGTGAGGTTCGAGATCACGAATCCGGTTCATGTTCGTCTCTTGTTTTATGTAGCCTTGAGGATCATCCTTCTCTTTTAAACCACATTCTTGAAGCTTAAAAACATGATTCCGAATTGGCTCCCCTTAGCCAAAGTTGTAGGGATAGAAATATTGATGGGTTGAAAGACTTTGAAATCGATGCTCGTGGCGACAGTTGAAAATTTGGTTGACTTTTCTTGACAACTATTAGTAATCTTCATAAAAACATTTTAGATGATTCTCATCGTCCTAAATTTACCATTCGTCTTGGTAGTAGTAAAATTTACGCGGATATGAAACGACTTTATTATTGGGATGTAATGAAATCTGATATTGCTAACTTTATTAAGCATTGCATGACTCGCCAACTCGTAAAGGGCGAGCATCAAAGGCTCGGTGGGTTATTGCAACCTTTGGACATTCCAGTTTGGAAGTGGGATCAAGTCTCCATGGACATTATTGACGGTCTTCTTCGTTCTTGTTCGGGTCATGAAAGTTTGTGGGTGATAGTAGATAGACTTACAAAATCCACCCATTTTATTCCCGTTCGGTCTAATCGGACCATCCGTCTCTTGGCCAAAATCTATGTTAGAGAAATTGTTAAATTGCATGGAGTTCCTACTTCTATTGTTAGTGGTCATTATCCATTATTTACCAGTGGATTTTGGAAGAGTCTTCAAAAGTGATGCAGCGCAATCCACTAAACCCATTGTTGTAAGTCGCTCGGTAGCCGTAAGTCGTTTGCGACCTAACGAGTTAGGTCTTAAAATGTTCCAGCAACCTATCGCGTCCATCTATGAGTCGCGAGCGAGCTATGAGAACAACCTAGCAAGCTATGCAAATCAAGCGAGTTAGGTAGCGAACTAACGGAGGAGGAGACGGCGACCTAACGGGTACCAACTGAGACTTATGCCATGTTACTTTAGGTCGCTCAAGCGAGATAAGGACTTTATGCTGCATGTTGATATCTTATGCTGCAAAAGCTTAGGTCATAGGTCATTGAGTCGCTCTGATGTGTTGTATTTGTATTCATTTCTTAAGTCGTTTGTCGTTCATGTATGGTATACTTTGTTATGTCGCTTGTACATGTGAGTCATGTATTGTGTTAAGTCGCTTATTGGTGTTGTACATATTTGTTAACTCATGTTGCGTTGTAAGTCACGGCCAGTAGGTCGTAGGTCGTTTGTGATGTGTGTCTTAAGTTGTAAGCCGTGAGGCGCTTAGGTCGTAAGTCATGACTAATGTTAGGTCGTGCATGTACTGAGTCGAGTGAGTTGTAAATCTTCTATAAGTACGGTGTGTGTCATTTGTAATTAGAGTTGATTTGGAATAAAACTTTGTGTTTGAGTGCTTTGTTCCTCTTTGAAATTGGAAGTTAAGCATTGTCTCCTTTCTCCATTTGCGGTATTCGAGTGTGCTCGAATCAACTGATTTGAAGCGGATTCACGGAATCTCGTTCTTGAGATCAACGTAGAAGAATCGTAGATCTTTTAACACGGCATCGTGCGCGATCAACGTGTTGGGGATAGCTAGAATTCGGTATCTTTTAGAGATCAACGAATTTGGGCATTCGGTATCTTTCAATCCGTCGATTTATATTGCTTCATCTAATCGTTCTTCGATTAGTTTGACACGAAATCTTCATTTCATCGTCATCCGTTATTGTCCGCTACGTCAGTTTAGTATCAGAGCTAGACTTAGCCAATCATAGCTAAGCTGAGTCTTGGAGCCAAGGAAAAGAGTTTGAAGAGTAGACCCGAGCTTGTTCAAGTTTGTGGGAGATTTGTTCAAGTTCAGATCCGAGCTAAAGTTGTAGGCGTGCTACACTTTGTAGATCAAGGCCGAGCTAGTTGAAGTTCAAGCCGAGAACCTAAGTTGAAGCCGTGCATCACTTTGAAGAAATTAAAGCCGAGCTTGTTGAAGATTGTTTTTAGAGATCATGCTGCCAAGAAGAGCTAATCGTCATCAAAATGTTGAAGCATTGTATAGAAGAGAAGAAGCTGAGCAAATGGAACAACGCATCAATGAAAAGTTTGATGAAGGTATTGGGAAGTTAGAGAAATTAATGAATGATTTGAATCAAAGTGAAAAGAGAAGGTCACCAATCTCGAACCATGGAGGGAACAGAGTTTCTCCATCGGTTAAGGAAGCGAGGAGGGTGTCACCACAATCCCATCGAGATCAAAGAGAATCATCAGTTTCAACTAGAAGAGATCAACATGAGTATAGAAACGAAGAGAGAAGAACTCCACGTGAGTTTGGAGATGAGCCATATCGTAATGCTGAAAGACATAGTAGAAGAGATATGCGTGATCATGGAGATGTTGATGGTCGAGATCAATATCGAAGTACATTTGACTATGATGAAGATGGTGATAGATATAGTGTTCATTATCGAGATTGAGACCAAGTACGAAATCCATATCGGGAGGTAGAAGATGATCATAAATGGGAGTCGGGGATGAAAACTGAAATTCCAGAATTCAAAGGAGGAATGGTAGCAGAAGAATTTCTAGGTTGGTTATCTAATGTTGAAGAAATTTTTGAATTCAAAAAAGTTCCTGAGCATCGTAGAGTTAAGTTAGTTACTACTCATTTGAGAGGGAGAGCTATGGCATGGTGGCAGCAAACTAAACTTAAACGGGAGAGAATGGGGAAGTCAAAGATTGAATCATGGGAGAAGATGAAGAAATTGATGAAGGCTACTTTCTTACGTTATAATTATCAATCTCTAATGTATTTGCGATTGCAGAACTTGAGACAGGGAACAAAGTTAGTGAATGATTATGTGGATGAATTTTATCAATTGATTGCCAGGAATGATATCATGGAGACAGAGGAACAGCTGACTGCTAGATTTGTTGGAGGGTTGAGAATGCAGATTCAAGATATGGTAAATATGTTTGATCCTAGATCTGTTGCTGAAGCACACCAAAGGCGTTAGCTTGGGAGAAGCAAGGCAGAAGAGGTGGTGTTGTGTTTACGAATTCCAACAACAAGAATAAGGGTGCTAGTAGCTGTGTTAATGTTTCCAAGACAGTCAATAAACCAGTTGTCAGTGAAGTCGCTAAAACTAAGGCTAACAACAATTTCAAGTGCTATAACTGTCAAGAGTTTGGTCACAAAAGCAATGAATGTCCAAACCCAAAGAAGCGAGAGATGGTTGCTGAGGTTGACGATGATGGTACAGAAGTAGAATGTTCCAATTCACCACAAGCTAAGGAGGAAGAATTATTGTCAGGAGACGAAGGACGTAATTTGATGATGAGGAGATCTTGTTTGACACCAAAGCAAGAGGATGATTCAAGTTGGTTGAGGAGTAACATCTTTCAGTCAACATGTACTATCTTGGGAAGGGTGTGCAAGTTTATTATTGATGCGGGAAGTTGTGACAATATCATCTCTACAGAAGCTGTGAAGAAATTAGAGCTAAAGACAGAGAAGCATCCTAAACCGTACAAATTAGCATGGTTGAGGAAAGGTGGTGAGGTGAAGGTTAATCGAAGAGCTTGTGTAAATTTTTTGATTGGGAAGAAATATAAAGATGAAATTTGGTGTGATGTGGTTGATGTGGTTGTATGTCATCTATTGTTGGGGAGACCGTGGCAGTATGATAGAGCTATGCAACATGATGGTCGTACTAACAGCTACAGTTTCATGTTCGAGGGCACTAAAATCACTTTGGTTCCTAAGAAACGACAACAAGAAGAATGCAAGTTGGAGGAGATTGAAGAGCTGAAAACTTTTCTATCTTTGAAGGAGTTTGTTAAGGAAGTGGAAGATGAGCCTGAAGTGTTTTTATTGATCGGACGTGCAAGTAGTGAGGAGGTTGAAATTCCAGAGGAAGTCAAACCAGTATTGGAAGAATTCAGAGAAGTGTTTCTTGAAGAGTTGCCAAAGGAGTTACCACCGTTGAGAGATATTCAGCATCAGATTGATCTTGTGCCAGAGGCGGTATTACCTCACAGGCCACATTACAGGATGAGTGCTAAGGAGCATGAGGAAGTGAGATGGCAGGTAGAGGAGTTGTTAGAACAAGGGCGTGTTCAGGAGAGCTTGAGTCCTTGTGTAGTGCGAGCCTTATTGGTACCCAAGAAGGATGGTTCGTGGAGGATGTGTACGGACAGTCGGGCTCTAAACAAGATCACTGCGAGATACAGGTTTCCTATGCCGAGGTTCGATGATTTGATTGATCAGTTGAGTGGGGCTGTTGTGTTCTCAAAGATTGACTTGAAGAGTGGATACCATCAGATTCGTTTTAGACCGGGTGATGATTGGAAGACTGCTTTTAAAACTAGGGAAGGTCTATACGAATGGCTGGTTATGCCGTTTGGCTTGTCAAATGCTCCTAGTACTTTTATGAGAGTGATGAACCAGATTTTCAGACCATTTATTGGGAAGTTCGTAGTAGTTTACTTCGACGATATTTTGATCTATAGTGGGAGTATGGAAGAGCATATCCAGCATTTGCAAGAAGTATTGTTTATTCTACGATAGGAGCAATTCTATGCAGCAGCAAAGAAGTGCGTGTTCATGTCGCACAATGTTTTGTTTCTGGGACATGTTCTGTCAGAGGAGGGTATTCGAGTGGATGAAAGCAAAGTGGAAGCTATTAGGAGTTGGCCACAATCCAAGACAATTACTGTAGTGAGGATCTTTCATGGGTTGGTACCTTTTTATCGAAGATTTATTCCACATTTTAGCAGTGTGATGGCACCTGTAACCTATTACATGAAAAGAAAGAAGTTCGTGTGGACAGAGGAAGCAGGATTTTCTTTTGAGAGAATCAAGTAACTTTTGACGACAGCACCAATTCTAGTTTTGCCAGATTTTCAGTTGTTGTTTGAATTACATACTGATGCATCGAAGATTGGGATTGGAGGGGTGTTGAGTCAGAAGGGAAGACCAATTGCATACTTCAGTGAGAAACTTTTCTGGGGAAAAGATGGGATATAATACTTATAATGTAGAATTTTATGCTATTTTGCAAGCATTAAAACACTGGAGACATTATTTGTTTGAAAAGGAGTTTGTGTTATATACTGATCGTGAGGCGCTGAAACATTTGCAATGGTAGGAGAAAATTTCAGCTAGGCATGCATTGTGGATTGCATACCTACAGCAATTTACATTTGTTGTGAAACATAAGTCGGGAATTACGAATCGCGTGGCAGATGCATCGAGTAGAAGGAATCATTTATTGACTACAATGAAAGTTGATGTGATCGGGTTTGATGTGTTGCCAGAATTGCTTGTGGATGATCCTTACTTTGCGAAGATGGTAGATGAAGTTAATAAAGGGAAGAAGGATAGTATATTTTAGTGGATGGTTTTCTGTTCAAGGGAAATCAATTATGTATACCTGAGGGAAGTTTGCGAATGAAGATTGTAAAGGAGTTACATGAAGAAGGCTATGTAGGTAGAGATCGTACATTGCAGTTGATATCTCAATCCTATTTTTGGCCGTCAATTGGAAAAGAAGTTGAAAGATTTGTGGAGAGATGTCATATATGTCAAATTTTGAACGAAACAGCTACGAATGCGGGATTATATATGCCATTACCTGTGCCTACTAAACCGTGGGTTGATATTAGCATGGATTTCGTTTTGGGTTTGCCTAGAACTCAAAGGGGGAACGATTTTATATTTGTTATGGTGGACAGGTTTTCAAAAATGGTACATTTTATTGCTTGTAAGAAGACTGCAGATGCCGTTAATGTCACTCAGTTATACTTCAAACAGATCTATAGACTTCATGGATTACCAGAATCTATTGTTTTGGATAGAGATACGCGATTTCTAAGCCATTTTTGGATGAGTTAGTGGAAGATGGTTGGAACGAAGCTGAAGTTTAGTAGCGCCTATCATCCGGAAACAGATGGGAACAGAAGTGGTGAATAGATCATTGGGAAACTTGCTGAGATGTCTGTGAAAGATAATTTGAACAGCTGGGATATGAAGTTGTGTCAAGCAGAGTTTGCACATAATCACGCTGTTAATCGGAGTACTGGTTTCAGTCTGTTTCAAGTTGTTTATTCAGAAATTCCAAAGGGTCCGTTGGATTTGACGAGAGTGCTATGTCAGAAGGGAGTTGTTAAGCGAGCTTGTGATTTTGTGAATGAGCTGCAAGAGTGTCACAGAATGGTTCATGGATGATTGCTTGCATCAAATGAGAAGTATAAACAATTGGCAGATAAGAAGCGAAGAAATGTGAACTTCAGAAAAGGTGATTTGGTTTATGCCGTTTTGACGAAAGATCGTTTTCCAGTTGGAACTTACAACAAGTTGAAAGCTTGAAAAAAATTTCCAGTGGAAATCTTGAAGAAGATCAATGATAATGCTTATCAGTTAAGAATGTCAGATTATGTCCATACTTCTGATGTTTTCAATGTTAAACATTTGATTCCGTATCATGGGGATAAGCTTGTCGAGGAAGAGGAAAGTGCAAATTCGAGGACGAATTCTTGTCAATCGAGGGAGGATGATGCAGCGCAATCCACTAAACCCATTGTTGTAAGTCGGTCGGTAGCCGTAAGTCTGTTGCGACCTAACGAGTTAGGTCTTAAAACGTTCCAGCGACCTATCGCGTCCATCTATGAGTCGCGAGCGTGCTATGAGAACGACCTAGCAAGCTATGCAAATCAAGCAAGTCAGGCAGCGACCTAACGAAGGAGAAGACGGCGACCTAACAGGTTCAAACTGAGACTTATGCCATGTTACTTTAGGTTGCTCAAGCGAGATAACGACTTTATGCCGCACGCTGATATCTTATGCCGCAAAAGCTTAGGTCGTAGGTCATTGAGTCGCTCTAAGGTGTTGTATTTGTATTCTTTTCTTAAGTCGTATGTCATTCGTGTATGGTATACTTTGTTATGTCGCTTGTATATGTGAGTCGTGTATTGTGTTAAGTCGCTTGTTGGTGTTGTACATATTTGTTAACTCGCGTTGTGTTGTAAGTCACGACCAGTAGGTCGTAGATCGTTTGTGTTGTGTGTCTTAATTCGTAAGCCGTGAGGCGCTTAGGTCGTAAGTCGTGACTAATGTTAGGTCGTGCATGTACTGAGTCGAGTGAGTTGTAAATCTTCTATAAATACGGGTGTGTGTCATTAGTAATTAGAGTTGATTTGGAATAAAAATTTGTGTTTGAGTGCTTTGTGCCTCTTTGAAATTGGAAGTTGTGCGTTGTCTCCTTTCTTAATTTGTGGTATTCGAGTGCACTCGAATCAACGGATTTGAAGCCGATTCATGGAATCTTGTGCGCGAGATCAACGTTGAAGAATAGCAAATCTTTTAACACGGTATCATGCGCGATCAACATGTTGGGGATAGCTAGAATTCGGTGTCTTTTGGATATCAATGAATTTGGGCATTTGGTATCTTTCATTCCATCGATTTATATTGCTTCATCTAATCGTTCTTCGATTAGTTTGACACGAAATCTTCATTTCGTCGTCATCTGTTATTGTCCGCTGCGTCAAAAAGGCTTTGGGCACAAAGCTTAATCTTAGAACCGCTTATCATCCTCAGTCCATTGGCCAAACTGAGCATGTGAATAAAACTCTTGAAGATCTCCTTCGTGCATGTGTTCTTTATTTTTGTGGAAGTTGGGAAGATCATATTTCTCTTATTGAGTTTTTGTATAACAATAGCTTGCAATCTAATATTGGTATGGCTCCTTTTGAGGCACTCTATGAAAGACCATGCCGATCTCCTTCTTGTAGGCTTGAGGTCGGTGAGAAGCTGGTTTTAGGTCCAGATTTTATTCGTGATTTCACAGAAAAGATAGACCTTATTCGTCATAGGATGAAAGAATGTCAAAGTAGATAAAAATCCTATGTTGATAATTGAAGAAGGAATTTTGAATTTTCTGTGAGAGACTTGGTGTTTATTCTTGTTTCTCCTATGAAGGGTGTTGTGCGTTTCCGTCGATCGAGAAATTAGCACTTCGATATTTTGGTCCATTTCCCATCATCGAATGCACTGGTTCCGTGGCTTATCAAATTTTATTACCATCTCAATTTTCTGCTATTCATGACGTGGTTAACGTCTCTCGACTACGGAAATGCCTTAGGGATTCAAATTTTATTCTTGACCATGGTGTTATTAAAGAAATTGAAGTTTCACCAGATTTGACTTATGAGCAACATTCTATTTGTATCATTGCTATGGAGGTTGAACTCCTTCGAAATAAAGATGTTCCACTTGTGAAAGTTTAGTTGTCCTCAAATCATAAGTATTGCTCTTGGGAATCTAGAGAATTCATCGAGCGAACACATCCGAACTTACATTGTCGTGCTCTTTAAGGTGAACTTCTCGTTTCCAAATTTCTTCTTTTTTGTTGACATGCTTTTATTGTTGTTGCTCTTTGTCTTCTTCTTAAGAATTACGAGGATGGAATTTCTTTAAGGAGGGGATTCTGTAACAAACCGCATATGTTACAATTATATATTTAAATGTTTTATTTAAATATAGCATCGTTGGTCGAATTAAATTCCGAAATTGTACTTTTGGCAAACAGTTGAATAAGATCTCGAGACCACTGCCATTGAGTTTAAAATGGCGTTTGCGACATTTTTGAGTATAAACATCGATATATTTTGAGTTGAGTTGAATTTTGATATTTTTCTATTGGGCTTTGGGTTTGGGTTTCAGCCCACAAACCCCACATAATACCCTAACTCAACCCCATCTCCCCTTTATTCATTCTATTATTTTCCTAACACTTAAACTAAAGAAAAATGGGGGAAGAGAAAAGAAAACAAAATTCCTATACTCTAGTTTTGCTAGGAAATTCAAATTCAAGCTCCAAAATCAAGGAGAAACATATGTAAGTATCCTCTTCATCTTCTCCACCTCAATCTCTCTCCAATTTTCAAAAATTCATAAATCCTAATTAGGAAATATTTTCTTTTAAGCTTAGATTGGAGCTTATAGATTTGAAGTGAAGAGTGGTTGATCTTTCCTTTGGTTTTAAAGCTTCTCTTTTGTTTTTTTGAGTTTAAAAATGAGCTCTTGAACTCAAATCAATGTCTATCGATTTCATTGTTGTTAGGTATGAATCCCTAACATCTATTTCATGTTCAATTGCTTTTGATTTTAACTGATTTGGTAAATTTTACAAATTTGTTGTTTTTAAGTCAAAATCTTTAAAGATCCTATCTTGGATGTTTGGCCTTGTTTTTGGTGGTGTATCGAAGAGCCTATAGTGTTGGGTTGTCGATTGGCATAAATCCCTTGCATCCATCGCTCTTTCGATCGCATTTCGGTTTGGATTTTCCCTTTTTGGGCTTGACTAATTTTTTTGCCTAGTAGAAAAATTCAGACGTCTGGAACAAAATCCAGATGTTTGATTGAAAAATCAAAATGTTTGAAAGGGTTTTGCAAATAAATAAAAAAGGTCAGAGCTAAAATCCAAACGTTTGGAACAAAAATCCAGACGTCTGGAACCAAATTCAAACATCTGGTTGAAAAATCCAAACGTTTAAAATGGTTTTGAAATTAAAAAGAGAAAGGAGAAAAAGCATATATTTTTTCAGAACCTAAGGCCAGACGTCTGAAAATACCTACCAGACGTATGGGACTATTGGTTTTGCCTATTTTGGCTATTTTTGAGTGGATTTCTAATTTTTATCGATTTTTGTTGATCCGATTGGTTGTTGTCATTTATTATCGACTTTGATGACTGGTTTTTCGGATTTTTGGGAATATTCATTTGATTGGATTTGATATCGATTTTTGGGGTTTAATTCACGTCGTTGAATGTGAATTTTTTATGATCGATTGTTTTTACAATCGTTTTCTGTGATTTGTCACCTTAATATACAAATGTTTCTCTACTAGTAGTAAATATCCAAAATCTTTGACAAAAATGATTTCAACATTTACTTTTAATACAAAGTTCATTTTTAAAACTATTTTTCGATCTATTATTATATACAAACCTTTACCTCATTCATTCGAGAAATCCAATTAAATGAATTAGCAAAATAAGTAGTATGAAACGCTTGTGTTTACTTTGTCGGCTAATTCTTAGACTTGTTCGATTGAAATCTTGTGACAATTTTTTCGAGTGGAAATCTACAATCTGTTCGTAAATATTTAAGTTAAGCTAGTGGTTATTGGACATGAAGCTAAACTCATTTATTTACTAGCTTAATATAATTTACACTTATTCTATGGAGCATTGGCTCAATTTTTGTAGGGTAGCGACCCATGATATTTTTAATAGGTTCATCTAGCGTACCGTTATTGTACTACATCATTGTTCTGAATTGTTTGATTTTCCGGTTGATCGGGTGCACGATTATTGTATTACGTTGATGTTCCGAATTATAACAGTTTCGGGTTCATCGGGTGTACCATTATTGTACCATGTCGTTGTACTGAATCACTCGAGTTTCACGTTCCTAGGGCATACTGTTATTGTACTATGTCGTTGCACCGGCTCTATGGCTAGCGACAATGGGATAGCGACCCGTTTGTGATACATATGTTGGTGAGTTATCATGCTCCCGCTTGTGATAGGCCTCCTCGTTTGTGATTTTTGGATTTCTTATTGATGGTTTCAAGAATTGGTGTTTCACTAATTATTGCAATTGGCAATGATATATTTTTTCAATATTTGTGATTTGGAGAATAAAATAAAGAATATGACATTCTTTTTAGCATTTTGAGATTCTTGAGATATTGTATGATTTTTGTTGTTATTTAATGTATATTTGTCATAGTATAGCATTATTGTAATCATATGTTTCTGTTATATCTCTTATCCTATCTCATTTTATATGATACTTATAGCTAGACTGATCCGTTTATTATTCCTTATTAAATAATACTCGGGCCAGACCGAGGTATTTCAGGTGCTTCTACTTGACATCTTGTTAGGGACCATCACCTGACTTTTGGTTAATGGCTTAGCTTAATAGTTTTTGTTTTGAACATTCAAGATAGAGACTCCTTAACGTATGCATATTCTTTTGTCTAGCACCTGTACCTATGCTTTTGTGTTGTAGTGGATCTTACATGACCACTACATTGACGTAAACTTTTATGTGTTATATTTATATCTATTTCCGCCTTAGTGATATGAATATCTGTGACTGATTTTATGTTATGCTTATTTTATATTTGATCACATAGCCACTGTGTAGTAGTTTTTAGTTTGTAATTGATGTGTCAGATTTCCTCTTGAAACAAAATGCATGTAATACTATTTGACATATCGGTACTCGCACAAAGCAATTACACAGGTGGTCTCTCCTCAATAGCCTTATTCTTCGTGCTATTCGATGGCATTACTCCATAGTGTCCTTAGCTAGTGCAGGTATAGAGGTAGGGCGTCACATTGTGTCCCAAATGTTGATGGGATTTGGCAGGGAGTTCTTACAAAGGGTCACCATTCTAGGTTGATGATACATCCTAGGGTCACTAAGACGTATCAAGACATGAAGAGGGTGTCCTAGTGGGAGGGCATGAAGAGAGATGTTTCTATCTTTGTGAGCAAATGTGCTAGCTGCCAACAGGTAAAAAGTAGTCATCAGAAGATAGCCGACAGCTTCAGCCACTTGAAATTCCTAAATGGAAGTTGGAGCATATTTCTATGGACTTCTTGGATGGATTGCCTAGGTCGAGGAGAGGTAACATAGGTGCATGGGCTATTTTTTATTGATTGACCAAAACGCACACTTCTTACCTATTAAGAATATGAGGACAACTTCTAGTTTGGCTAAGTTATATTTTAAGTAGATCGTCCGGTTACGCAGTGTTCCTTATGATATCATGAGTGACAGAGGTTCGATATTCACAAGCTAGTTCTGGAAGGGTTTGCATGAAGCATTAGGGGCGGAGCTTAGTTCGAGTACCGCTTGTGTGAAAACCCGGTTTTTTCGGCATCAGGAAATTGGATAGTTATCTGATTTTAACAATTAAAAACACCGATTTATAAGTTGAACAAATAAATCCGATAATAAATATTTATATCTGCATAAATATTTATTTGAGAATCTCCTAATATAATTATTTAAAATGGGCAAACTTATTATTTTTCAAAAGAATTAGATATATATTTGTTTAAATATATATATATATATATATAATATTTTAAATTGAATTATTGTTTTCAAACAAATTTAAATATGTGTTATTTATATATATGTGTGTGTGTGTGTGTGTGTGTTGATTTTAAATTGAATTTGAATCTGAAATTCAACTAGATAAATATCTTAAATTATATTGGATTTAAAATACATATATATCTGTGTGTGTTTGTGTGTGTAATTTTTATCAGTATATAATTAGTTTACGTTTTTTTCCTTTAAAAAGATTTTATAAATGTATATTAAGATAACGTATTTGCTAAATTGAAAAAAATAAATATAAAGACTTATAAAAATGTTTGAAAATAATTAACACATTCATATTTATAAGTGCAAATTAACTAAATCATGGAAATTACAAATGTAAGTTAAGTATATATAGTTTAACAAATGTAAGACAATTAACCCATGTTAATGACAAATGGAAGCAAGTTAAACAAGTGTAACCATTTTGTTTTATTTTCTTTTATTTTAGGAAAATCATAATCAAGGCTATAAATATATCTATACTCTTTTTCTCTCATTTCTTTTTCTATCTTTGTTTTTTTAAGAAAGAAAACAAAAATCTGTAACTTAAAACCAGTAAACAAAATCAAAAGAAATTCAAAACATTCTCTTTCAAACTGAATCAATTCTTTTAAAAAATTTCAAACCTGAAGCAAGCTAAGCAAGGATCAGATCAGCTTAACAATTCAAGATCAACTCAATTTCAAAGAAAAAAATATTTGGGGCATGGCTCGGGTTAGAGTTGCATTGAACCCTAAGCAAAATTTAACAGTTTTAAAATTTAAAAGAAAGCAAGTTTTAAAATCTAAAATAAATCGACTTTTAAATGTATTTCTTAGAATCTATTCCTTTATATAATAAATGTTTTATTTAACATTTGGTTTTAAGAAAAGTGGTTTGTTTTGTTTAACTTAAATTAATTTACTTAAATTCTTTAGTTAATTAGGGTTTGATGGTTTAAGATTAATTACTTAATGAAGTAATTAAAGAGAAATTAATTAATTAAGGAATTAGTAATTGAGAATTATAAATTAATTAGTAATTAGAGATTAATTAATTGGTGATTAGAGATTAATTAGTTGGTGCTTAGGGATTAATTAATGTAAGAAATTGGAGCTTAATTACTTAAATGATAATTATTCAATTTATGTAATTAAAGGGAAATTACTTAATGGAAGTAGTTAAAGATTAGTTACTTAGTTTAATTAATAAATTAATGTAAGAGATTATAGAATCATTAATTTGAGTAATTAATTAAGGATCAATGTAATAAATTTATTGTTAACTAATTTATGAGTGTAATTAGAGATTAATTAATGTTAATGGTTGAAGGTTAATTACTTTGCTTGATAAATTAAAGGCTAATCACTTAAGGTAATTAAAGAAGATAATTAAAGGATGATTAAAATTGGTTGTAATTAGTTAATGTTAAGTAACCAGGATTAAAAGTGATCGAAGTATTAATTTAATTTATTTAAATTAATTAGAAATGGTGTGACTGATTAATCTTTTTTTGGATGATTGAATGATATTGAATGCCTTAGATTATTTGATATCTCTAATATGTTATTTGTGATGCTATGTGAGATGAAATGTTTGGGTTGAACTTTAATAATATGGATATCTATCTGCCATGGAATTGCTATGTGAATATGTTACTCTAAATATAAATTGAATTGTTTTTCTCTTAAACAACTTGGATTAATAATAATATTGGATTCGAAGAGACCGGGGTCAGGTATCAGCAAATACCCGAAACCACTTCGATTGTAATCTACAATAAAAAAATTTAGATTCGATATGTGTAATCAATAGGATGGAAGGGAATAATTTAAGTAAACTGGACCCCCGAAACTAAGTAAGGGTAATTAAGGATTGATTTATGAAATAATTGTTGACTATAACAAGTTAAGAACTCATTGTGAGGTACGAGTTACCCTAGGTTTTCAAATATGTTTTATATCTTAGTATTTTATGTTATTTCGGTTAACTTACACTGGTTTCAAGCCTGAGTCGGGTGTTAATTTATTGTAATGCTTAGGTCAGACTGAGTATTACAGATTTTCAGGCTAGGACATTCTGGAGCTCAGGAGGCGAGCTGGATGGCAGGAACGTATGAGTAGTGTATTTCGATATATATTTGAGATTTTTGTGATGTTAGTCTGAGATAGGTTGATATAATGTCTAGTTTATTTGTAAATGGTTGCAACTCTGATGAATTGTAAATTTTTTGACAATTATACCTTTTCTTCGTGAATGCTATTGTGTGATATTATATTTTAATCCACTGTGAAATGTGAGATTCTGTGATTTGTTTTCTGTTCTTTTTCTACCTTCTTCTCTCTTTACCCTAACGGTCTGGGAATTCCGACGATCGATTTTTCGGCACTTCTATAGTAAACGTATTAGTGTCGAATTCTTGAGGTCGAAAATTTTGGGTCGTTACATTTTGTCATCAAAGCTGAAGGTTAGCGAGAACCTTGGCTCTGGTGCGTTTACTCATTAAGGATAGGGTCAATGGTACCCTAGAATGAGTTGAGTGTAGTATATATGAAATCATTTTTGTTATTTTCTTCTAAAAAGATTTTAAAACGGTTTTAAAATTTGTTTTTATATTAGTTTATATTATGATATATAAAGAAATAATTTTTCTAGTTTTTATTAATATTAAGATATTTGGTTGTCGAGTTATTGGAATAAAATAAATAATAAGAATTAAGTGGTAATAGAAATACAACTAAATGTGAATGGTATAATATAAACTATATAAATAAGATAAGCTAGAAATGGATTCAAACAGGAAAATAAATTAACACCCGAGTTCATAATAAGATTTTATTTTCAGAAGGTCAAATTAAGTAACCCTGATTTTGTTTTCCAAAATTATAAGATAATAGTGAATTGTTTTCCAAATATGAAGGAATGTTTTAGGGAAGTAAACATTTAGGTGAGTATGACTTATAAATTGGAAATTGAAGATAATTTAAATTGTGAATTTTTAAATCTAAGTCCAGAAAAAAATTGGATTCGTTTCAAAGTATTAAAAAAGGATATTATGAATAATATTTTAAAATGTAGGAATTTTATTTTAAAACAAGACTTGTTTTAAAATTCAAAAGGAAATTTTTTCTGAATTAAAACCAAAGGTAGTTTAAATTTTAAATTATAAATTTGTGTGCAAAGGAAATAAATATGTATATATGAGGGATATACATATTATCAAAGATGAATTGAAATAAACTCTAAGTGTTGAGTTTTAAATTTTTACTTGGAGTTTGATGTGAAACCCAAAGTGATAAGTTTTTAACTTATAAGTGGGAAGGTTATTAATATGAAGTTTAAAATTTGAAATGGGGATTCAAATTAGGTAAAGATGACTAGACTAAATGAATTGAATTTAACTTAGGGAAGTTAAATAAGTTTAGAACAAACAACCCGAATTGGAAATTTCAAGATGAAATTAAGATTAAACTTAGGAGGTTAGATGGGTTGGTTTGAAATGAGAGTTATGTGTGATCTCAAAATGGGTTTGAGATATGGAAATGGGCAATGGATGCTATGGATGGATGTTTTAAAATAATTTGGATGTTTATTTATTTTATCCTGATATCATCCTGTCTTTATTAATAATCTTTAAACTATGAATTGGGTTGGTTAAAAGGAATTAAAATTCGATTGAAATAGTCATATATCTATTACTAAAATTAAATGAAAAGAAAGCCTTATTACGAAACTATTTAAAAGGCTTTGAATTGAATCCTTTTCAAACCGAACTTGCAAAACTAAAATTAACTTTGAATGTTTAAAAATGAACTTGCAAACTAAAATTGTGTAAGAATCCGTTTCAAAATTCGAAGTTAAATTTGGGTAATAAGTTGGATTCTTAATATCAAATTGTTTTTGAACTCTTAACCGATTCTTGAGATAAGTTAACTAAAGGAAATTTAAAATGAATTTGGAAATTTGGACTCAATTGTTTAAAGAATTAGGCTGTTTAATTAAAAAGTAAACGTCAATTTGATTTAAAGAATTAAATCAACATTTAAAAATTTAACTCAAATTTATATAATTCGAGATGGTTTAAAGTTGAGATTTTGATTGAATTATTCAAATTCAATTTGATCTAAATTAAATGGAACTGTGATTGTAGTTGAATAAGTTTAAATTCAAATGGGAATCGATTTGAGTTTATGATAGAAATTAAAGTTAATTCAAATTGAATTGGAATTGAATAAATTTTAATGGAAGTGGAAATTTGAAATTGATTGGACATGGAGATTGGGAATTGAAAAGTTTATCTCTGAACCATTTTTTTCACAAATAAATTATTTTAATATAACTTTTTTTAAATCTATTTTGCCAGCTATTTACTATACAACCTTTCCTTTTAAAACCTAGATTATCTTATACTTATTTTACAACTATTTTGAAACAAATTATATTTTACAACTAATTACTATTTTACAACAACTTATCTATTTTAAACTTTTCGAGCTATTTTCCAGATCAAGTGGTCGGAGTGCTGAATGTTTATAATTGAGGTGACTAATCTAATAGAATGAAGCAGTTATGAATAAGTGAATAGAATCAAAGTGAAGATGAATAGAAAAGAGAATTGATTTAGGTAATGATTAATGAAGATAAATACGCAGGATGTATATATATTATTTTATTCACATAATGATTTGATTCAGATTCGTGCACATAATTTCGATATAGTATATCGATCCAAGTTGGGAATTTTCACTCGATTTTCGATGGTGAACCCTGGATATGGATTGTTGATTGATTCAAGAAATTCTCTATCATAGTTATGGATATGCAACGAGAATGACAGTTTTTGATCAAGAAACCATATCTGAGTCCGCACTAGGAAGTCGGTTGTACGATACTAGTTTGGAAGTGAAACTGTGTGATCGAGTAAGTGATCAAATTTGATATTGTGTATGGATGGTACGTGTACATCATACGTGATTAAATGAAATTGATACTAGAAATTTTGAAGGGAAAAGTAAAAATGATTTTGAGATGGAAAGAATATGTGAATAAAAGTGGAAGTTGGATATCTTTTGAAATTTCACTTTACGAAAAGTAAGGGATATGGTAAGTGACTTTATAAAAGAAAATCAAAATAGAATGTTGATTGGCATAGTACAGTGTTATATATATATATATATATATATATGATAAGTATCCTCTATGTTGAATCTAGAACCAGAAGAAAGCGTTTTCTGAAATATTTGAAGTATAAAAGAGAATTTATGTAAGTATGAAGTGATTCGGGATTTTTTAAGATTATATCTATATATATATATATAAATGATTTTATGAGAATGATTTTGGAAAAAGGTTTTGGAACGTATGGATTTTGGAAAGGCTTTTGACTTTTAGGAAAAATTAATTTTGGGAATTTGGAAAGCCGTGGTTGGAACTATCGATTTGGGATATCGATTTTATGTAAAGAAGATTTTTGAGGTGAATCATAAAGCTTATGATTTGAAAGATGCTATAAGTGTATAGTACAAAATTTTTTAAAATTGGCTCTAGGAAAAAAGGCGCTCCCATTGAAATGAACTTCATAGGAGATCCACGGGGTGGTTCAGCCTTGAGCCCTAAGGGGGAGGCTCTAAATTGGATCATGGGAGGAAGTCCGGACAAACTGAAGTTCCTGAGGATAGTGTGTTGTGGGTAGAGATAGTCGAGGGCGCTGATGCCTACAAAGACATTTGGGTTATGCTGTGACGACAGTGTAGCTCGATGTCACCGCGATCTACTACGGACCATAGTGGAAGTCGTGTATTGTGTGAGAGCCAACTGTCTACATATGGTTTTTCCGTGATGGCAATGTAACATCGATAGACTGCGATCTATGAAGACATAGCCAAAGTCGAGAAGCCGTGAGAGCCTAAGGCTACATTGGGACTCGATTGATGTAGTCTGCTAGGAGTGGTGATGTTTCATTTGGCAGCGAAATTCATGGGCGCTGATGCCTACAGTTACATAAATTTTTGCCATGATGGCAACGTAACCCTGGATGTAGCAGCGATCTATGTTGGGATTCCATGGCATAATCGAGGGGTGCGGAGTGCCTACAGTTATCTATGTATTTTTCCGGGATGGCAAGGTAACCATCGGGTTAACTGGGACCATAGAGGGGGTGATGATTTTCATAGAATTCTCACCAAAGATGTTTCTTATATTCTTAAAATTTGTTTTCTATAGATTCAAAATGTTTTCAAAGTATTTTCATTGATTGTTGAAAACGGGTTTATCAAGTACTTATGGATTTTCAGTCCTACTCCTGATCAACGTATGACCGAATTTCTGTGAGAACAAGGATGGACTTGTTGAGACATCGAGTTATAAAAAGTATTTTTATAAAGCTATTTTGGAAATATTATATAAATTTTAATGTGTTTTAAAAATTCTTAAAAGAGTTTATAGTTGAAAATGGTCAAAGAGTAATTTAACTGATAATAATCATTTTAATAAAATTCTGGCTTCGTTCCATTTCGAGGATGAAAAGATTTAAAGGGGGAGGAATGTGATCACCCGGATTTCCAGGCATCAGGTAATTGGATAGTTATTTGATTTTTACATTTAAACACTGATTTATAAGTTGAACAAATAAATCTGGTAATAAATATTTATTTGATATTCTCCTAATATAATTATTTAAAATGGGCAAACTGATTATTTTTAAACAAATTAGATATGTGTTTGTTTATATATATATATAAGATTTTAAATTGAATTATTATTTTCAAAAAAAATTAAATATGTGTTGTTAATGCATATATGAGTTGATTTTAAATTGAATTTGAATCAGATATTCAATTAGATAAATATCTTAAATTATATTGGATTTAAAATATATATACATAATTTTTATTTGTATATAATTAGTTTATGTTTTTTCTTTAAAAAGTTATTATAAATGTAAATTAAGATAGTGTATATACTAAATAGATAATAATAAACATAAAGACTTATAAAAACATTTGAAAATAATTAACATATGCATAATTACAAGTGCAAATTAATTAAATCATGGAAATTACAAATGTAAGTTAAGTATATATAGTTTAACAAATGTAAGACAATTAAATCATGTTAATGACAAACAGAAGCAAATTAAACAAGTGTCACCATTTTGTTTTATTTTCTTTTACTTACAAAAAAAATCATAATCAAGGCTATAAATATATCTATACTCTTTTTCTCTCATTTCTTTTTCTATCTTTATCTTTTAAAACAAAAAAAACAAAAATTTGTAACTTAAAACCAGTAAACAAAATCAAAGGAAATTCAAAACATTCTCGTCCAAATTCAATCGATTCTTTCAAAAAATTTCAAACCTGAAGCAAGCCAAGCAAGGATTAAATCAGCTCAATAATTTAAGATCAACTCAATTTCAAAAAAAAAAAAACAAGAAGAAATACTTGGGGCATGGCTCCGGTAGGAGTCGGGTTGAACCCGAAGCAAAATTTAACAGTTTTAAAATTTAAAAGAAAGCAAGTTTAAAAATCTAAAATAAATCAAGTTTAAATCTATTTCTTAGAATTTATTCCTTTATATAATAAATGTTTTATTTAACATTTGGTTTTAAGAAAAGTGGTATGCTTTGTTTAACTTGAATTATTAAGTTAAATTCTTAAGTTAATTTAGGGTTTGATGATTTAAGTTTAATTACCTAATGAAGTAATTGAACAAAAATTAATTAATTGAGGATTAATTAATTAATAGTTGAGAATTATAAATTAATTAGTAATTAGTGGTTAATTAATTGGTGATTAGAGATTAATTATTTGGTGATTCGGGATTAATTAATGTAAGAAAGTGGAGATTAATTACTTAAACGATAATTATATAATGTAAGTAATTAAAGAGAAATTACCTAATGGAAGTAATTAAAAATTAATTACTTAGTGTAATTAATTAATCAATGTAAGTGATTATAGAATAATTAACTAGATAATTAATTAAGGAACAATGTAATAAATTTATTGTTAATTAATTTATGAGAGTAATTAAAGGTTAATTAATGTGAATGATTGAAGGTTAATTAATTTGTGCAATTAATTAAAGGCTAACCACTTATGTTAATTAAAGATGATAATTAAAGGATGATTAAAATTGGTTGTCATTAATTAATGTTATGTAAGTATGATTAAAAGCGACTGAAGTAATTAATTCCATTTATTTAAATTAATTAGAAATGGTGTGATTGATTAATCTTGGTTATGTATGATTGAATGATATTGAATGCCTTGGATTATTTGATATCTCTAATTTTTGATTGGTGATGCTATGTGAGATGACATGTTTGGGTTGAACTGTGGTAATATGGATTATCTATCTGTAATGGAATCGCTGTGTGAGTATGTTACTCTAAATATAAATTGAATTGCTTTCTCTTAAACAACTTGGATTAATAATAACATTGGATTCGAAGAGACCGTGGTCCGGTATCAGTAAATACCTAAAACCACTTCGATTTGTAATTAACAATAATTCTTTTTAGATTTGATATGTGTGTCAATAGTATGGAAGGGAATAATTTAAGTAAACTAGACCATTGAAACTAAGTAAGGGTACTCAAGGATTGATTTGTGAAATAAGTGTTGACTATTATAAGTTAAGAACTCGTTGTGAGGTACGAATTACCCCAGGTTTTTAAATAAGTTTTATATCTTAGTATTTTATGTTATTTGGGTTTACTTATGTTGGTTTCCATCCTGACCCGCGTGTTACTTTGTTGTAATGCCCGGGTCAGACCGAGTATTACAGATTTTCAAGCGTTCTGGAGCTCAAGAGGCGAGCTGGATGGCAGGAACGTATGTGTGTATTCCGATATGTATTTGAGATTGTTGTGATATTAGTCTGAGACAGGTTTTTATAAATGTCTAGTCTATTTGTAAATGGTTGTAATTTTGATGAATTGTATATTATTTGACAATTACAGCTTTTCTTTGTAAATGCTATTATGTGATATTATATTTTGATCCGCCGTGAAAATTGAGATTCTGTGATTTGTTTTCTATTCTTCTTCTACCTTCTTCCATCTTTACCTTAACAATCTAGGATTTCTAGCGATCGATTTTCCGGCACTTCTATAGTGAACGTATTAGTGTCGATTTCTCGAGGTTGAAAATTTCGGGTCGTTACAGCTTACCGCCTATTGACATATAGGTGTATGGAGAGAGTGACCCGAGTGTTGGAGGACTTGCTTCGAGCATGCATTTTAGATTTTAGGGGTTCGTGGGAAGAAGACTTACCACTTGTTGAGTTTTCATACAACAACATTTATCAGGACAATATCGGAATGGCACCAGTTGAAGCATTGGATGGAAGGCCTTGCAGATCTTCATCGTGTTGGGTGGAACCTAGTGAGTGTATTATGCTTGGATCAAATATGATTCTAGAGGCATCAGATAAGGTAATGAAGATTCAAAGAGAATCGTTTAAGTGCAAAATCAACAGAAGAGTTATGCAGACGAGAGGTGTAGAGATTTGGAGTTCCCGGTTGGAGACTTTGTGTTTGTAAAGGTTTCTCCGATGAGAAGTGTAGCCCGGTATGGGAGAGCTAGGAAGTTTTCTCCTCATTATATAGGATCATTCCTGATTTTGGAGAGGATTGGTACAATCGGGTTTATCGCATTTGCGTACCTTGAATGATAGAGGAAGCATCCCAGATAAGAACTTGGAGGTTGAGCTAGATTAATGTATTGTTGATAAATGTAACGACCCGAAATTTGATCTCCTTAATTAGGGTTATTTAATTTATTTTAAGTATTAAAATATATATTCTTTTTCATAAATAATCAATTTTTATAAAAAATGAACTTATTTTGGAAGAATGTTCCAAAATATATTTTCTTTGGAATAAACCGATAAAATGGTCGAAAACCGTTTTATCAATAAACAGCTCTAAAATCATAAAACATTATGCACGGAGCTGGATGCATACAGTTATTTATTCCTTTAAATAGGAATGTGAAATAAAATATTTATTTATTTTTGGAAACATAAAAGAAATTATGACATCATCAGTGATACCCTTATATTTAAATATTGATTTAAGAATTCAATTGAGATTTAATGATTTAATAATCATTATAACTATTCCAACAATTCTTTCTAAATTATAATAATCAATTTTAATTAGTTAAGAAGATGTAATAAATCACTTATAATAGTTTTACAAAGATATATATATTTGATTTGAAAATATAAGAAAATTCATATAGCTTTATCGACATAACAACACTTTTTGTAAAAAACTAATCAAGTATTAATTTATATGGTTTTATAAATAAAACATGATCATTTTAATTAGTTAAAAATGATATGAATTTAAATTTTATTCACAATTATATGTACTTTAATTAATAGGTGAAAATGCGACCGGAAATTTGTTTCCCGATTTTCAATGGTTTAGGAGACGGTAGTTGTTTAAAGTAGGTGCAACGTTGTTTATTCTCTTGTGCACATACATGTACATATATATACATGTCACATGCACACATGAGCACATACAAACATACAAACATACATGTACATATATACACACACACACACATATACAATAGAAAATATCTAAGATATTTCTTAACGCCTTAATACCTATGTAAACTCTTACACACCAAGGAAACAAACACATGAGCCTGCACGTGGAGGGGGGTCATTTCGACTATGTAGGGTGAAAAAAGGGAAGCGTGGGGTGGTGTTGTAGGGTACCCAAAATAACATGATATTTTGGGTTGGAACTTTGGCTATAAATACCTACCTTCACAACTCTTTTTTCCATCCTTTTCATTCTAAAATAACTTATTCAAAACCAAAACCAAATGGAGTAATTCTTTTTTTAAATTATGTAAAATTCTACTGGCTACAAATTTATGCGTTTCTTCCGGTTTTGAGCTTAGGCATATAAAAATATCACTTCTTTACGATGCATTTTCGGGACCAGATTTTAGATCCAAGAATACCTCGTTTTCTTTTAATCATATCTCCATTAAAATAAATTGGAATTATATATTTTTTGAAATTGTAGTGAAAATAATTTTGAAGGACTTTCTCTTTGACAATGTTTCAAAATTCCTTGAGAAACATAAACAAAAATATGTTAGAAGATGGCCTATTTTCGGGTTTGGTTTTTTGTGAATCCAAGAATTAGGCTTCTTCTTTTAACCATATCTCCCTCAAAACAACTCAAAATTTAGTAATACATTTTTCCAAATTCAAGAGGAGATAATTTTATAGAACTTTTCATTTAAAAACGTTTCCAATTTTTGAGAGAAACATGGTCCAAAAAGACAAGAGAAAATGACCTATTTTCGTGTCTAGTTTTGTTAATTCAAGGTCGAAGCTCTCCCACTTTTCTTATATACTTTTGGCCACCACCTCCATCACCATTGGCCATGAGCTCCACCATCTCCAAAGATAAGCCATAAGCATTAGGGGTGAAGGAAGTCTAGGGTCGAGAGCAACTTGGCAAATGGAAGTTGTTTAGGTCATGTATTAGTGAAGTGTTGATTCGATTGAACGTTGGTAGGAAGTTTGGTTTGAAATGTTGATAATATATGTATATATATGATGTGATATGATTGCCATGGATGTTTACAATGCTTTGATCATGAAGTTTGGATCTTGGGATATTGAAATAAGTCACGATTAATACACGGCGAATATCACAAAGGAATCACTTTACTTTAATGAATGAAATGTTGCATATGAGATTGTTAAACCTCTTTAAAATAATTTAAAATGGTTATAAATGTTTTATGAACACTAAAATCTAATTTGGTGAAGTTTTGACAATTTGCGAAAATTGAGTCAAAAATAGGCACGTCGCTTAATGGCTTTCTTGATTTCGCACTATAGAAAGTTAAATCCATGTATACAATGGATTCGGAGTAAGAATTCTTTGTAATAAGAATTTTCTAAGCTATTATAATCTTAGTTTTCAAAAAAGGAAAAAGATTTAGATTTAGTTCCGTAGATTTTGAAATATATGCAAATTCAAGTTTTCAAAATAGTCGCACTATGGCAGTTCAAAAACCAAAGCTCTTTATAAATTATATTTTTAATTCTTTAAAAATATAGGATAAATTCTATAAGTCTCTAAAATGTTTTAAAAGTGATTTGATTTATAAGAATGGATTTCTAATGGACCGAAAGGTTGTTTTGGTCAAATTAGCCTTAAAAGCATAATTCACAGCACTTATTCGCAGTACTTTTAGTACTACTTATAGTGACTTTTAAAAAATGGCTTTAAACTTAAGTATGCTTTCCTAAATCTTTTGTAAATATTTTCAAATAAATAATTAATTATTTTAAAGATGATTTGAATGATTTATAATTTATTTTCAAAGGCTTGAATAAATGATTTTAAGAAATGTTGTTATAATTAAGTGATTTAATCTTAACTCTAGAAGCCAATGAGTAGATAGGATTTTTCTATTCGTGAGATCTGGATGTAGGTGTTTAAACTAAGGAGATAATTAGGATCAACTAGTGCCTTGGCTCACTTGGCCTCTTTCCTGAGCGAGGAATAGATAAGGTCAAAATGTCGAAAACAAAATAAGTGTAAAAGATTTAAATTTAAAATTTAATTTAATATAACTTGGACTGTATAGAGATAATCTTCTTTTACTTGGTACTAAATTCCAAGGAGGGAACCCGTACTATCCATATGAATTTAAAAGTGATTTTCCCATTATTCGACGGATAGTAAAGGTTGAATACCAAAATTGATATTAAATAAAATTAATATAATTTCTATTAACCCTTTTCAACTCAATAATGTTCCTAATATGACTTACGAAAATAATTTGTTTTTTCCAAAGTTAAATATATGTTTAATAATTCTATACATACCAAAAAGAAATATTTAAAGATATATATCTCTAGAAGATATTTTTGATAAAAAGAAAATACTTAAACAAATGATAAGCACCTATTTACTTTATATCTTTTTATCGATGATTTGTTCAAATGAAATAGGATTGGATTTGCTCGTTGCGTGATGGGGGTTCTCTCTTTGTGTTTAGTGGTGAACAGATGACTTTTACTCCAACATGTCCTAGGGAACAGGTTGGTGCAGTCGAGAGCCTGGTCATAAAAGCAAATGGCAAGGTACTAGTGTAAGCCATGGTGGTTGTACCCACTACCAGAGGGTCATGGGCCCGGCCGTCACATTTAGTATCGAAGCTTAGGTTGAGCGAACACCTGAACGTGGAAAGGGTAAAGTCTCGTCGGAGATAGGGTTAGTAATACCTTAGGAAGAGTGATTCGTTAGAGATAGGGTTAGCAACACCTTAGAGTGAGTATAGAGTACATTATATAAGAGTGTGTATTTGTTAATGATATAAATAAATGATTTATGTTTTGAAAAGTTTGTAAATGAAATAATTTTACCTAGGATTATATTTTGAATATACATAAATGTCTTTCAAATGATATAGCTATTTATATAGCGATTAGTTATTTGATCTAAAATTTTATATACAAACTATAACGACCCAGTATTTCGAACCGTTCAAATCGACAATCATCCACTCATGTCAGACTTGAATTGCTCGAAACAACAGATTGTTAATTTATATTTGGCAAAACTTAGCATATACAGTATATAAATCAATCAAAAAATCACAAACCCGGAGTATTACAACAATAAGCAGCGGAACAGATAAATAGTATTTCATGAAGCTACTATAAAACATCAAAGTTAAAACAAAATACAGCAGATATCTTGAATACACAGAAGTTACTAAAACAAATACCAATGACAAGTCTAAACAAAACAACTGGAATAAATTGAAGTAACTAGAAAGCTAAGTAGATGATAATAGATCTACAAGCGAAGCTCCAAACTCCAAAGGTGAGTCTCAAATGCTGTAATGTGACGATCCCGGATTTTTACTAAGTTTAAGTTTCTAATTAATTTATTTTTTGAATAAAAATGGTGAAATTAATTGGTAATTAATATAAGATTCTAGTTAAGTTATAACTAATTAGAATTAATTTGGATATTTGAAAATAAATATGTATATAATATAGATTGAAAATAGAATTTGAAATTGGAATTTACAAATAATGTAAGGATATTTGAATTTAAAAGTATGAAATGGATTTTAGAAGTTGTGTAAATAATGAATGAATGAAAATAAGTATGCAAGATGACAAAACGAATAAAAATCTAAGTACCTACACAAAAATTAAATTAAATATATATATGAATGTCTTTCTAAAGAAGACAGTAAAACATTTGTATGTACAAGCAAAAAGAATAAATATCTTCAAACAAATAAAAATAAAAAATAAATCAAATGAAATGATTCATGTTCACAAAAATGGAAAACATTGCATTTATTTCTCTCTATTCTCAACACATACAAAATCCTTTTAGCCAAAATAGCCTCCAAAACAAAATCTTGCTTGGTCAAAAATGTAGGCAGCAAGAGAAAATCAGCCACCATATTAAGAAATATCTCTGTACTGAAAGTTAACTCCTATGATAAGCGACTCAGCGACCCAAGAAGAAAGCGACCCAAGGCAATAGCGGGGCAACTGGAATGAGGCTCTGCATCACGACTTAGAAACTTAAAGACCGAAGCGACCTACGATTTAACAAGATAAAGACCTAACGACTCAAGAGGTAGACGACCTAACGGCTCAAGAGGTGGACCACCTAACGCCTCAAGAGGTGGACCACCTAACAGCTCAAGAGGTGGACGACCTAACGACTCAAGAGGTGGACGACCTAACGACTCAAGAGGTGGACGACCTAACTGCTCCCAGGAAGCCACGACTCAGCGACCTAAAAGGCCTGGTGGCTTAGCGACCTAAAATAAGAAGCGAGTTAGCGACCTACCGACCTAAGAGGTCCGCGACCTAGTGACCTAAAATCACAAGCGACCTAATGACCTGATGGGCTACGCGACATAGTGGGTTAACAAGTCAGCTTAGGTCGCTACATCGAATATCTTAGTGCTCTAAGGTCGTCAACCTTTCCCCTAAGTCGCCCAAGACCTAGTACTTCATCCAGAAGAGACCAGTGTTACCAGGAAGGGCCGAAGCTTCCCTCTGCTAGGTCGCTCACATGTGTTCTATGACCTACCTTAAGTCGTTATCCCTGGTCTACGACCTACTTTAGGTCGCGACTTTCGACCCACGACTTACTTTAAGTCGCCGCTTCCGACCTACGACTTATGACCAGGAAACTCTTATAAATACAGCATGAGCTACGGCATTCAGGGGATCTTTTAGCTCATTTTCGAAGCGCCGATACTCTGCCATTTTCTCAACTCGAACAGCACTTCAAGCACTCCAAACACCAAGGACACTACGACAAACTTCAAGAGAAAATCTACATCATTCAACATGGATTCAAAAGATAATTCTCCATCAAAGTTTGAACTACTAGTCTAAAGGGTGTTGTAATTGAAGAAAGTTGTATAAGTTTGTAACAACCCGCATATTTGTCGATTTTATATTTAAATATTTTATTTAAATATTTTATCGTTAATCGGACTTTGGCCCGAAAAGCTACTTTTTGCAAACAGTCGAATTAGGACTCGAGACCCCTTCCATGGAGTTCGAAATGTCGTTTGCAACCTTTTTGAGTATAAACATCGATATGTTTGGAGTTAGTCGAATTTTGCTATTTTTCACTTAGGGCTTTAGATTTGGGTTTTGGTTCAGCCCACTAGCCCAACTCTGGTTATATCATTATTCCACCCACTCTCCTCTTTATTACTTCACATTCATTTCCTAATACATTCAAGCTTCATCAAAAATGGGGGAGGTGAAAAAGAATTAGAATTCCTAAGCCCTAGTTTCCATTTGCAAATCCAAGTTCTGGCTCCAAATTCTAAGAGAAGCTTTGGTAAGAATCATCTTTTTCTTCTTCAACTCATTCTCACTTTGATTTCAGAAAATTCCTAAACCTAATTTAGGAAATGTTTCTCTTTTAAGCTTAGATTCAAGCTTCTTGTGTTGAGATTGAAGTGTGGTTGATCTTCCTTCGTCTTCAAGCTTCTCATTTATTGTTTTCGGGTTCGAAGGTGAGATTTTTATCTCACGTCTATGTCTATATCTATCTTTGTTGTTAGGTATGAATTCCTAACACTTATTTATGTTCATTTGCTTTTGATTTGGATTGAATTGGTGAATATTCCAATTTTTGGTGTTTTGTAGTCAAATCTTTAAAAATCCAATCTTTGATGTTTGAACATGTTTTTGGTGGTGCATCGAAGAGCCTATAATGTTGGGTTGCCGATTGGCATAAATCCTTAGCATCCATCGCTCGTTCGATCGCATTTTAGTTTGGATTTGTCATTTTTGGTCTAGGCTGTTTTTTTTTCCTAGTGGAAGATTTCAGACGTATGAAATTAATTTCTAACGTCTGGAAAGGGGTCTGGAAAAGGCAGAGACTAAATCCTGACATCTGAAACAAAATCCAGACGTCTGAAATCAAATTCAGGCGTCTGGTTGAAAATTTCAGACGCCTGAAATGGCCCAGGAATTAAAAATAGAAGGGAGAAAACACATATACTTCCAGATACTAGGGCCACACGTCTAGGAACACCTACTAGACGTCTGGAACTGTTTAATTTGCTTACTGTGGCTATTTTTGAGTATATTTCCAACTTTAATCGATTCGTGTTGATTCCCTTTTGGTTGTTATCATTTATTATGGACATTGATGACATTTTCATCGTGATTTTTGGGAATACCCATTTTGATGGATTCGGTATCGATTTCTTTGGATTTTATTCACGTCTTCGATTGTGAATTTTTATGATTGATTGTTTCTACGATCAATTCTATGATTTGTCGCTTTAAAATATAAAGGTTTTCTATACTAGTAGTAAATATCAAAACTCTTTCCTCAAAACGATTTCAACTCTGTTTTCAATACCAAACTCGTTTATAAAACTGTTTTCCAATCTACTAGTATATACAAACTTTTACCTCACTCGTATGAGAAATCTAATTAAACGACTTAGTAAAACGAGTGGTATGAAACGCTTGCGTTTACTTCGTTGGTTAATTCTTGGACTTGTTCGATTGAATCTCTTGTGACAATTTTCTAGTGGAGACCTACAAATTGTTCGCTAATATTTATGTTAAGCTAGTGGTTATGGGACATGATGCTAAACTCATATATTTACTAGCTTATTGTAATTGACACTTCTTGATGATCAATGATGATCATTTTATGGTTTAGACTAGCAATGTGCGATGTCTCTTTGTCCATGAGGAGGACTATACCCTGTCAGGAGGAGTTTCGACTCACCAGGAGGAGCATCGGCTCAATGTCCGCAATGAGGGACTATACCATGTCAGGAGGAGTTTCGACTCACCAGGAGGAGCTTCGGCTAAATGTCCGCAATGGGGGACTATACCCTGTAAGGAGTAGTTTCGACTCACCAGGAGGAGCTTCGGCTCAATGTCCGCAATGGAGGACTATACCCTGTCAGGAGGAGCTCCGGCTCATTTTTATGGGATTGGCCATCCTTTTATTGTGATTTCTGGATTTCTATTTGATGATTTCTGGAATTTATGTTTCACTAACTTTTACAATTGGCATTGATATGTATGTCATTTTTTTGTGGCTTGGTGAATGAAATAAAGAATATGACATTCTTTTTGATGCTATGAGATTCTTTGAGATATTGTATGACTTTTATGGATTTTCTAATGTATACTTGTCATAGTATGACATTTTTGGTTATCATACGTCTTTTTATTATATCTCTTCTTATATCTCATTTTAACTGGTAATTATAGCTAGACTGATCCGTTTACTATTTTCTTCTTAAATAATACTCGGGTCAGACTGAGATTTTACAAGTGCTTCTGCTTGACTCCTTATCGTACCATCATCTGATCTTTTGGCTAACTACTTTAGTTTAGTAGTTTTTGTTGTATACAATTGAGATATAGACTCCTTGATGTATACATATTTTTGTCTTGCACTTGTATCTATTCATTTTTGTGATGTTGTGGATCTTATTTGACCACTACTCCAATGTACACTTTTATGTGTAATATTCATATCTATTTCCGCCTTTGTGATATGAACTATCTGTGACTGATTTATGTTATGCTTATTTCTATATTTGTTTCCGAAGAATTTATATAGCCACTGTGTAGTAGCTTTGAGTTTGTATCGGTATGTCGGATTTCCTCTTGTAATAAAATGCATGTTTTACTATCTGACATATCGGTGCTCGCACAAAGGAATTACATGGATGGTCACTCCTCAACAGCCTTATTCTCCATGGTAATTGACGGCATTACACCGTAGTGTCCTTGGCTATCGTGGGTATAGAGGTGGGGCGTCATAGCTTGGTATCGGAGCCAAACTTCGGAACAATGTAGAATAATTTAACAAGGGTCATCGTCCTAAGTCCATCTTAGGAGTCGTGCTTTAGGATTTAGTTCGAGTCTTCGTACCGATTCATCCTATTTTCTTTATGATTCCTTATTTAACAATCAAGTTTGATTGAAATTTATTTTGAGAATAACTTTTTTCTCTTCTTTCTTTCTTTCTTAAAGAAGAGAAATGGTTAGACCTGGCCGTCCCAGCGCCGACCAATCTAGTGCTACTCCTCTGGATGGAGTATTCTTGTCTGCTCAACAACTTTTGGATCTTGTAAAGAATCAAGAGTTTATCTATGCTTTGAGTAAGAACCCCGAAATGGTTCTACCTTTGAAACTTGAAGTTTCTTTCAATCATCTTGTGGATGTTACTCTTCTTCATGGAGGGGTTGGTAAAGGAAGTGTTTGTGATATTGGGGCTTCCAAGAAGAGGCATATTAAGTTCAAGAGCCTTAATCCAAATAAGAGAGTGAAGCAAACTACTTTTATAGCAAAGACTCCAATCCCTAATCGTGGAGGATGCTACAATTGTAATTCTAAGGAACACTATGCGAATATGTGTGCAAAACCCCATTCTTGTCGTTATTGCAAGAAACCGGGTCATCTTTTATCTGCATGTCCCAAACTTTTGAACAAGGACATGAGAAAGCTAAATATTGTGCAAGCCCCTAGAAACTCTTCTCTCGGTCAAGATATTTTTCACTCAATCCTTGATGGCATTGTTTTATTTCGTGATCTTCTTATTTGAGTTCTTGTTGATACGGGTTTCATCTCATTATTTTTATATCAAAAGAACTTGTGCTTCTTCTTCTTTAAACATTTCTGGGCTTGATGACTTCTTTGAGGATTGTGAATCCGGATGGTAGATCCGCAATACTCAATTTGTCTTTATTGATGTCGAAATTATTTTATGTGATTTTTCTGCCCGAGCCGATTTTTACTTAGGCTTCAGAATTTACTTTTGTAAGGATTGGCTTAATTATTATGAGGCCATATCCTTTGTCCCGTGTGGACTATTCATCTTCGACATTTTCAATCTATTAAGCAGATTTCTATTTTTCCTTTTGATTTTGATTTAAAAATTGATGGCGTCATTTTATTCCTTGAGCTCACATGTTGAGTAGAGCGTTATTTCTCTCATTTGGGTAGTTGTGAATTTTCCGGAATCTTTGAGCTTGTCTTAGGATTATCACCTAAGCAATCTTTTGAGTGGTGTTAAGGTCTTTCTAGTTTTACCTTGCCACCGATTTTCATTAGCTAAGAGTTGCGGAAGTTAGCATTCCACTTACCGCATTCCGCACTCGTTATGATTCTTATGAATGACTTATTATGTCATTCAGTTTGCCCATCTTGTTTCGTCCATTTCATAAATCGAGTATTCTATGAATATCTCATAAGTCCATTCTTGTATTTATTGATTTTGGATGAAAATAGAAAATTAAAATTTTGAAAATCCTTTTCATAAGATTTATTTATAAGTACAATTTGATTTTTTGTTCTTAAAATGAACAAAGAATATTCTTAAAAGCTTTTAGAAACATGTTTATCATATAAAAGATGGTTTTGTGATTGTATTGCCCATTGAGTGCCTTAAGAATTCTAGTCGATGCGCTTGATCAACGTTATCGATAGGAATCTCCTAAACGCTTTGATGAGACAGTCAGACACGATATATTGACTTGTAAAAATGTAAATTTTTGTAGAAAGATTATTACATAAAAATAAAAATGTAGTTTTGAAAGTTTTAAAATTTCGGGAAAGAGGATTATTTAAAAAGTACTCTTCCTTTCGATACTCTTATTCTTGTAATTCCTGAAGGGGAACCAAGACTTTGCTATTTGTACCGATACAGTTGTATTGGTTTGGATGTCGTTTTCTTGCAAAGGAGAACGTGCTATCACTTGTGCTTCTAAATCAATATAGCTTATAGAGACTAGATATGCCACTCATGATCTAGTGCTCGCGGCCATTGTTTGTAATTTTGGAATTTAGCATCATCATATTTGGATGAGAAATTTGTTCTCCGTCTCGATCATAAATCCTTGGAATATTTATTTTCTCATAAGGAACTTCATGTTGACTCGAGTTCCTAGCATCTTATGATCTTGATATTCTTTTATTCCCGAAAGGGAAATTGTGTTGCTAATGCGTTTAGTCGTAAGCAACAAGTGGTTGATTCTTTGGTGTTGTCTGAATGGAATTATCTTTTTATCAAGTTCATCGGGCGTTTTGATGTACTTCGTTTTATTGTGTTTCATCTCATTTCTTTTATGGACTTGCGTCTGATGTTCTTTTATGGTGTTCGGTTCATTGGACGTACCGTTTTTGTACTACGTCGGTGTTCCGAAATTATTCGAGCTTTGGTTCATCTGGCATACCGTTTTGTACTACACCGTTGTCCCAAATTATTTGAGTTTCTCGTTTTTCGGGCGTACTGTTATTATACTATGTCGTAGCACCAGCTCAATTTTCTAATATTCATGACGTTTTCTCACGTATTTCTACTACGGAAATGCCTTAGGGATTTCGATTTTTATTCTTGAGCCCGGTGTTATTGAGGGGATTGAAGTTTCACCAAATTTGACTTTTGAGCAACATTCTATTCGCATCATTGCTTCGGAGATTGAGCGCCTTTGATATAAAGATATTCTTTTTGGTAAAAGTTCAATGGTTCTCAAATCCTAAGGATTGCTATTGAGAAATCTTGAGAATTCATCGAACGAAAATTTCGGATTTACTCCTTCGTTCTCTTTATGGTGAACTTCTTGATTCAAATTTTCTTTTGTGTTCATATGCTTTCACGGTTGTTACTTCTTATTTTCCTCTTAAGTATTGCGAGGACGCAATTTCCTTAAGGAGGGGAGTTTGTAACAACCCGCATATTTGTCGATTTTATATTTAAATATTTTATTTAAATATTTTATCGTTAATCAGATTTTGGTCCGAAAAGCTACTTTTTGCAAACAGTCGAATTAGGACTCGAGACCCCTTCCATTGAGTTCGAAATGCCGTTTGCAACCTTTTTGAGTATAAACATTGATATGTTTGGAGTTAGTCGAATTTTGCTATTTTTCACTTAGGGCTTTAGGTTTGGGTTTTGGTTCAGCCTACTAGCCCAACTCTGGTTATATCATTATTCCACCCACTCTCCTCTTCATTACTTCACATTCATTTCCTAATACATTCAAGCTTCATCATAAATGGGGGAGGTGAAAACGAATTAGAATTCCTAAGCCCTAGTTTCCATTTGCAAATCCAAGTTCTGGCTCCAAATTCTAAGAGAAGCTTTGGTAAGTATAATCTTTTTCTTCTTCAACTCATTCTCACGTTGATTTCAGAAAATTCCTAAACCTAATTTAGGAAATGTTTCTCTTTTAAGCTTAGATTCAAGCTTCTTGTGTTGAGATTGAAGTGTGGTTGATCTTCCTTCGTCTTCAAGCTTCTCATTCATTGTTTTCGGGTTCGAAGGTGAGATTTTTATCTCACATCTATGTCTATATCTATCTTTGTTGTTAGGTATGAATTCCTAACACTTATTTATGTTCATTTGCTTTTGATTTGGATTGAATTGGTGAATATTCCAATTTTTGGTGTTTTGTAGTCAAATCTTTAAAAATCCAATCTTTGATGTTTGAACATGCTTTTGGTGGTGCATCGAAGAGCCTATAGTGTTGGGTTGTCGATTGGCATAAATCCTTAGCATTCATCGCTCGTTCGATCGCATTTTAGTTTGGATTTGCCATTTTTGGGCTAGGATGTTTTTTTGCCTAGCAGAAGATTTCAGATGTCTGAAACCAAATCCAGACGTCTGGTTGAATAATCCAGATGTCTGGAAAGGGGTCTGGAAAAGGCAGAGACTAAATCCAGACGTCTGAAATCAAATTCAGATGTCTGGTTGAAAATTTCAGATGCCTGAAATGGCCCAGAAATTAAAAATAGAAGGGAGAAAACTCATATACTTCCAGATACTAGGGCCAGACGTCTAGGAACACCTACCAGATGTCTGGAACTGTTTAATTTGCTTATTGTGGCTATTTTTGAGTATATTTCCAACTTTAATCGATTCGTGTTGATTCCCTTTTTGTTGTTATCGTTTATTATGGACTTTGATGAGATTTTCATCATGATTTTTGGGAATATCCATTTTGATGGATTCGGTATCGATTTCTTTGGATTTTCTTCACGTCTTCGAATGTGAATTTTTATGATTGATTGTTTCTACAATCAATTCTATGATTTGTCACTTTAAAATACAAAGGTTTTATATACTAGTAGTAAATATCAAAACTCTTTCCTCAAAACGATTTCAACTCTGTTTTCAATACCAAACTCTTTTATAAAACCGTTTTCCAATCTACTAGTATATACAAACTTTTGCCTCACTCGTATGAGAAATCTAATTAAACGACTTAGTAAAACGAGTGGTATGAAACGCTTGCGTTTACTTCGTTGGTTAATTCTTGGACTTGTTCGATTGAATCTCTTGTGACAATTTTCTAGTGGAGACCTACAAATTGTTCGCAAATATTTATGTTAAGCTAGTGGTTATGGGACATGATACTAAACTCATATATTTACTAGCTTATTGTAATTGACACTTCTTGATGATCAATGATGATCATTTTATGGTTTAGATTAGCAATGTGCGATGTCTCTTTGTCCATGAGGAGGACTATACCCTGTCAAGAGGAGCATCGGCTCACCAGGAGGAGCATCGGCTCAATGTCCGTAATGGGGGACTATACCATGTCAGGAGGAGTTTCGACTCACCAGGAGGAGCTTAGGCTCAATGTCCGCATTGGGGGACTATACCCTGTCAGGAGTAGTTTCGACTCACCAGGAGGAGCTTTGGCTCAATGTCCGCAATGGGGGACTATACCCTGTCAGGAGGAGCTCCGGCTCATTTTTATGGGATTGGCCATCCTTTTATTGTGATTTCTATATTTCTATTTGATGATTTCTGGAATTTATGTTTCACCAACTTTTACAATTGGCATTGATATGTATGTCATTTTTTTGTGGCTTGGTGAATGAAATAAATAATATGACATTCTTTTTGATGCTATGAGATTCTTTGAGATATTGTATGACTTTTATGGATTTTCTAATGTATACTTGTCATAGTATGACATTTTTGGTTATCATACGTCTTTTTATTATATCTCTTCTTATATCTCATTTTAACTGATAATTATAGCTAGACTGATCCGTTTACTATTTTCTTCTTAAATAATACTCGGGTCAGACTGATATTTTACAAGTGCTTCTGCTTGACTCCTTATCGGACCATCATCTGATCTTTTGGCTAACTACTTTAGTTTAGTAGTTTTTGTTGTATACAATTGAGATATAGACTCCTTGATGTATACATATTTTTGTCTTGCACTTGTATCTATTCATTTTTGTGATGTTGTGGATCTTATTTGACCACTACTCTGATGTACACTTTTATGTGCAATATTCATATCTATTTCCGCCTTTGTGATATGAATTACCTGTGACTGATTTATGTTATGCTTATTTCTATATTTGTTTTCGAAGAATTTATATAGCCACTATGTAGTAGCTTTGAGTTTGTATCGGTATGTCGGATTTCCTCTTGTAATAAAATGCATGTTTTACTATCTGACATATCGGTGCTCGCATAAAGCAATTACATGGATGGTCGCTCCTAAACAGCCTTATTCTTCATGGTAATTGACGGCATTACACCGTAGTGTCCTTGGCTATCGTGGGTATAGAGGTGGGGCGTCACAAAGTTGTACTTGAGTCAGCAATAAAGAGATATAAAGTGGACATAGGCTTGACTATTAGCCGAACCACTATAAAAACTGTATCTTATCATGTCTTTCTGATATTTTCCTACTTATTTCTGTTTCCCGTATCATTGGGTGGTGCTTTCACACTTGCTTTACTTGCACCGGGGTATTAGCGTCATATTTTTACTATAACATTTTTGGTGCTTTCACTGAGAAACCGACTCAGGATACTGTCATCATAGCTTCGTAGAAATTTGTAGAAAGAATCTCTCTAAAAACCAGAAGTTTGTCTGAAATAATGGCTCCTGGAAGAAAGCGCAAGTCTATTAGATCCGACGATGTTCGCGAGACTACTACCACTTCTCCTCCTTTAAGTCAAAAAATTCCAACTGTTGGAGTAACGCGAGCAGAATTGGATGCCGTGGTTTCTAGGCTATATCAGCAGATGGAAGCCCAGAACAATCTGATGTTGGAAAGGTTGAACGCTTTGCTTGTGGCTAACCGTCAACCAGTGAATAACGAACCAAACTTTGCTGATAATGTTCATGATGTGGAAGAAAGAGATGTTCCTCAAAGGGCAGCTGGCCCAGTGAAAGACACACCTCCCCAAGTTGGAGGATCGGGACAACAGCCAACTTTCCGTGAGCGCCGGTCAAGGCAGACTTCTGGAAAAATGGCCGATGCTTGTCCTGGTGAGCCCTTTAATGATGAGGAATATTTCTCAGGGATGGTCCGACAAATCATGAAGGAAAGTATGCAAAGGGAGGAAGACGAAAAAGAATGGGGGTTCGCTCCGAGCAAGACTCCATTCACTGAAAGGATTTTGAAAGCAGAATTTCCTAGGAAGTTTGTTCCTCCTACCAAACCGGCTTATAAGGGGACACGTGACCCTAATGAATTTCTGTACAAGTATGATTGGCACATGACTGGTGCTAGAGCTTCAGATGAGATCAAATGCCGATATTTTCCGGTATACCTAGAAGGAGTTCTCTACTCTGGTTCACAAAACTGTCGGTCCGGTCGATCGACCAATTTTCTGATTTGACTCGAAAGTTTAAGGAACGGTTCAGATTGTACGCTTCGAAGGCGAAAGATATAATGTCGTTATCCAGCATGGAGCAGAATCCTGGAGAATCCATTAGAGCTTTCTTGAATCGCTTCAATATAGCTCTGGCTGAAGTAGACAGCGCAGAGCCGAGAATGATTTTGACGTACTTGATGAAGGCTATTGATAAGGCAAGTGAGTTCGGGAGGTGGTTGAAAATGAAAGAACCGAATTCGCTTGACATGTTTTATAAGAAAGCCGATGAATTCATACGCCTGGAAAGCCTCCAAGCACCGGCTAAGGTGGTATCGATAGGGGCTGGAAATAGTAATGCTCTCCGAATAGGAAGGAATCTGGCAATCAGAAGAGGGGAAATGATGGTCAGAGGAAGCAAGGAGATGCAAAGAAAAGTCATCCTTTCAACTTCACCCCTCTGACAGATACGTCGAAAAACATCCACTTTGCAAACAAAGACACAGTCAAGCTCCCTGCACCATCTAAGCAAAGGGTTAATAAGAAAGCCGAGAAGAATGGAAGGTTTTATTGGTTCCACAACCAACCCGGGCATGATACGAATGAGTGCCGTCACTTGATGGAATTGATTGAGGAACTATTGGAAGAAAACAAGCTCCAGCAATATGTAAGGAGGAACAAGAATGGCACAACTTCGCCAACCCAAGGACAACAGGCTCCTTTTCATCGTCCCAGCTCGAGTGAAAAGGCAGCAGATCATGAATCGGAGAGGGCCGTTATTAATGTGATTACTGGAGGACCTCACCCAGCTGGTAGAAGCTGTAGTGAGATGGAACAGTACGCTCGTGCATCGAAGTATGCACCAGCAGAAGAAAGTGTTTTCGTGTAGCAAGATGCTGCACCTCTGAAGCAGCAGAAAACTTTTAATGATGACATTATCTTCAGAGTCAGGGATTCTATGGGTGTTGAAGCCCCTACCATAGATCCCTTGGTTATTTCTACTGGCATTGGGCCAGCTATTGTAAGAAGAGTACTTGTTGATTGTGGTGCTTCTTGCAATATTCTTTTCAAGAAGACTTTTGATCAGATGAAGATCCCAATGGCTGATGTTCAAGCCTCATCGCAAAAGATCGTTGGGTTTACTGGGGGACCCAGGCAGCCGGTTGGAACTATTGACCTGTTCGTGGAACTTGGCGAGGGGCAGAAAAAGGTCGTTCGAAGGCAGACTTTTGTAATTGTTAATGAATTTTCTACTTACAACGTCTTCCTAGGCTGTCCAACTCTTGCACCCTTTAAAGCAATCCTCGCCCCGTGGTGCCTTACCATGAAATTCCCCATAGATAATGGAGTTGGTGTTGTTAAAGGGGATCAGAATGAGGGGCGGGAATGTTATCTGATAGAACTACGTGAAGCAAGAAAGAGAGAGATGGGAAAGGATAAGGCAACCCCCAGTCCGCATCAAAGAATCAACCTTGTAGCAATTACAAGGTGGACGATGTACTGGCGAATGTAGCGAAGCACGAAAAAAAATGGATCCCAGAAAAGCCAGTGCTGGGGAGAATCGAGTGGTGCCAGTGGAAGTAACGGTACCAGTACCTATTGACCCAAAAGACCCAAACAAGGTGCTGAATGTGGGTTCATAACTTAGTGCGGCAGTTCAGAATATTTTAACATCATTCCTGAAAGCAAATCTGGATGTATTCTCTTGGACCCATGCTGATATGTGTGGGATATCACATGAAGTTGCAGTACATATTTTGAATATTGATCGGAAGTTTACACTTGTGAAGCAGAAAAGAAGAACCCAGGGTCCCGAAAGGTCAGCAGCATTGAGAGAAGAGGTGGATCGGCTCATGGAGAATGACTTTACCAGAGAATCGACTTATTCGAATTGGGTTTCATATCCGGTACTGGTTAAGAAAGCTAACGGAAAGTGGAGGGTATGCATCGACTTTTCAGATTTAAACAAAGCCTATCCCAAAGACTGCTTTCCGCTACCTCGAATTGACAAGTTGGTTGACGGAACAGCGGGACATGATTTGTTACCTTTTATGGATGCTTACTCCGCACGTAACCAGATCATGATGCATGAGCCAGATCAAGAGGACACGAGCTTTATTACCGATGTCGGTCTCTACTGCTATAGAGTCACGCCCTTCAGACAGAAGAATGCAGGGGCAACTTACCAAAGGCTTGTTAATGCACTGTTCAAGCCACATATTGGAAAGACCATGGAAGTTTATGTTGACGATATGTTGGTTAAATCAAAGAAAGCGGTAGACCATATGGACCACTTAGCGGAAATGTTCTCCTTCCTACGAAAGTATGAAATGAAGCTTAATCCTTTGAAGTGTTCATTTGGGGTGGAGTCCGGAAAGTTCTTGGGTTTCATTGTCAGCGCTAGGGGCATTGAGGCTAATCCTGCCCAGATCACTGCCTTAAGAGAAGTCAAAGCTCCTAGAACGAAGAAGGAACTGCAAAGTCTCAATGGAAAAGTCGCTGCTTTAAGCCGATTCATTTCCAAAGCTACTGATAAATGCATTCCCTTCTTTGATGCTCTAAAGAAAGGAAGGAAAAACTTTAACTGGACTCCAGAATGCCAGAAAGCCTTCGATGAGTTAATTCGTTATATGGAAACTCCTCTGATACTTTCTAAGCCCGACGATGGCGAAGATCTCTTTGTATACTTGGCGATCTCAGCTCATGCTCTTAGTGCGGCATTGGTGCGAGAAGACACCAAAATTCAGCACCCAGTCTACTATAATAGCAAAAGGTTTACTGGGGCAGAAGTGAATTATTCAAAGTTGGAGAAGCTTGCCTATTGTCTACTGATCGCATCAAGAAAATTAAGGCCATATTTTCAAACTCATCCAATCAGAGTCCTCACTGATCAGCACTTGAAGCAAGTCCTCTTTCGTCCTGAGACTTCGGGTCGCCTTTTAAAGTGGAATATTGAACTCAGTCAATATGACATCACTTATCATCCCCGGAGAGCAATCAATGGACAAGCTTTGGCAAATTTCATCGCAAAATGTACAGACAAAGGTGATAGTGAGGAAATAGTGACTGGTAATTCCCCAATTCGATAGAAATTGTATGTTGATGGCGCAAGAAACGATTACTGTTCCGAGGCTGGGGTTGTGCTTGAAACCCCCAAAGGGCGGTCATTGTGTTATGCTTTAAGATTGGAATTCCCTTCGACAAACAATGAAGCAAAGTATGAAGCTCTTATTGCTGGTTTGAGAATTGCTAAGGAGTTGAATGTCAAAATGTTGCAGATCTTCAGTGATTCACAGCTTATTGTGTGTCAAGTCAGGAAAGAGTTTCAAACCAAAGGAGGAAATCTTCCCACTTACTTGTCAAGAGCCTGGGAGCATCTCGATGACCTGGACCATTATACGATAAACCATATACCTCGGGAAGAAAACATGAAGGAAGATTTCCTCGCAAAGTATGCAAGCACTGGTGAAGCTCAATTTTTGGTATTAGTTCCTATAGAAGTCCTGTCAACTCCAAGCATTGATGAAATGGATATTGACTGGATCATGACTATATCACAGGAGCGAGAATGATGGATGACTCCGATATTGGAATATCTGCGCGACGGTTCTCTACCAGAAAACTCAAAAGAACAGCAGAAGTTGTTAAGAAAAGCATCCAAATATATAATTCAAGATGGCCGATTGTATAGGCGGGGATTCTCAATGCCATTACTCCGATGTGTGACCAAGGAAGAAGCTGAGACAATTCTAACTGAGGTACACGGAGGAGAGTGTGGAGATCATTCAGGTGGTCAAACTTTAGCAAAGAAAATTCTCCGTTATGGGTATTTTTGGCCAGATATTAATCGCTACGCCGCAAGTTACGCCCGAAAATATGACCGATGCCAGAGATTTGCAAAAATCCCAAGAGCACCTTCCACTGAGATAACACAGATGGTCAGTCCGTAGCCGTTTGCTATTTGGGGAATAGATCTCATCGGGCCTTTGCCAACTGCAAAATCCGAAATCAGATATGTTATTGTTACTATTGATTATTTTACTAAGTGAGCTGAATTTGAACCATTAGCTACTATTACCTCTGAGAAAATGATAAACTTTGTAATTAAGAATATCATTTGCAGGTATGGTGTGCCTCAAAAGATAATCACAGATAATCGAACCCAATTCGAAAGTGGAGAGTTCCAAGATTTTTGCAAGAAATTCAAGATCCAGAAAAGCTTCTCAGCAGTAGCTCATCCGCAGGCAAACGGGCAAGTGGATGCAGTAAACAAAATTATCAAATCAACCATCAAAAAATAGCTGGAAAAAGTGAAAGGTGGTTGGGTCGATAAGCTTCCACTAGCACTATGGGCATATAGAACTACACATAAAACTGCGACGGGGCACACTCCATTTTCATTGGCATACGGATCAGAGGCAATGATTCCGGTAGAAATAGGGGTCCCTTCACATAGAAGAATCCATTTCAATCAAGCCAAAAATGAAAAGCTGCAACTTGAAGCCCTTGACTTCCTTGATGAAAAAAGAGAAGATGCTGAGCTCGCAACTACGGCTCATCAGCAAACAATAGCCAGACACTTCAATTCCAAAGTTCGCCAATCAAGCTTTGTTGTTGGGGATCTAATCTTAAAAAGAATTATTACACCTACAAACGTGTTTGGGCCAAACTGGGAAGGGCCGTATGTCATAGGCCAAAAACTTCTTGATGGCACTTTCAAACTAATAACTGTCGAAGGAGATCCAATTCCAAGAGCCTGGAACAGGAATCATTTGCGCCCATATTTTACTTAAAAGCTTTAATGAAATACTGTTAAAGAATGATGAATATATGATTCTTGTATTGAAAGCCATTGTAAAGCCGGTGCAAGTGAATAATAAGAACTATAAAGTGGATGTAGGCCCAGTTCTTGGCCGAACCACTATAAATCTTGTATTCTTTACTATTATAAACTGCTTTGTTTTATTTCGATATATAAAATACGTCAATTGTATTACTAAAATTTGATTTAATAATGCAAGCCATAAAAACAAAGCTTACCCATCACAAAACCAAGCAATCCCTGACATCACCTAACAAGCAAACGCTAAGCCGTTCAAAATTTCCGTACTCAAATCCTACGAAAGAAGTGCTTCAAGCAAAAAGTTAGTGATTCTGCTGGAAGTGGGCCCTTGCTAACTAATTGTGGATGTTTGTGCAAACGAGCATCCAGTCATATAGCCTGTGTCTGCCCCCACCAACTCGCTTAACTATGAAGTATACTTCTTTTGATAAAGGAAATTGTTGGCAATTAAAAGAGAAGTGTATTTGGAAAAGATGACGGGGATCGCCGATATGAATAGATGGCAAAGAGACATGGGCGAGCAAGCATCAGACAACAAAAGACCTCTTCGGAGGCACAAGCCCTCTTCAGAGGCACAAATCTTTGGAGGATAAAGACCACGAACGGGGCGTGCCAGAAGACTTTCTCAACAAAAAAGATTGGTATGGAATGACCGGGAGCGCCTTCCCAACTGTAAGGCAAAGCACTTGTTCACTAGCTGTGACAGTTCGCACAGACAAGCGTCCAAGTAACTTGCGTCCGCCCTGTGAATCCATACGATGATCGGAGGCACTTTCCCAAGTGGAAGGCAAGGCGCTTGTTCACTAGCTGAAACAATTGTGCAAATAAGCGTCCAAGTAACTTGCGTCCACCCTGTGAATCCAGCCAACCATGAGGAAGAAACTTCCAGGCATACTCGGAGGCACGCATTCCACCGAGATTTGAAATAAAACTTCATAAATGGTTGAATGTGAAAAGCCCTCTTCGGAGGCCCATTTCACCATAGTTGAAATGCTAAAAGACCTCTAGCGGGCCTTGCCAGAAAAATAGAGTTCTTTCTCGACAGAAAGTTGCAGACTGATCGGTGGCATAGAACACTCGTGTCCGCCACGTGAATCCATCCAACTAAGAGAAGGAAACTACAAACTTCCAGGCAAAAGCCCTACTCAGAGGCACACATTTAACCGTGATCTGAAATAAAACTTCACACGAGTTAAAATGTGAAAAGCCCTCTTCGGAGGCCCGCTTCCCAGCAAACAGGGAAAAGATAAAAGCCTCTTCCAAGAGGCAGAATTAAAAAAGACCTCTTCCCAGAGGCACAATCAAACAAAAAGACCTCTTCCCAGAGGCGCAACCAAACAAAAAGACCTCTTCCCAGAGGCCCAATCAAACAAAAACCCTCTTCGGAGGCTCAAGCAGGTTGAATCCCTTTTTCGGAAGGCCCACTGTACTATGAAGTAAAATTCACTAGCCAAAGCAAAAGTGACTTTTTTCAAAAGTGAAGTGTAAAAACTTCGCAACAAAAAGAAAAGAAAAGAAGAGAAGACTCCTCCAATATGAAGTGCATTCTTCTAAATTAGAAAAATATTTTCTTGGAACGGAAATATTATCCTATAAAGTAAAAATGCAAACTTCCTCTAAAGGAAGAGTACAAGTCTTCTCGAAATAGAAGAGTTGTTCTCCGAAACTTTGCCGATGTGAAAGAAATTGCAATAAACCATGGTATGGGGGCAATACAATATAGTCATCACAAAAATGAAAACAATTCTCAAGAAACATACCATAGGTTTACTGCAACCTCACATAAAGAGGATAAAGAAACTTGCATGAAAACAGAAAATAAAAGCGTTCTCAAATACAGACAGAAATTTGTATAGGTAAAAGAACCATTTTATTCCATACTATGAGAATTTTATACATATGCAGGTTTCAAAGTAAAAGAAAGCGGGGACTGGTACCCGCACAATCTCCAGTCAACACAAGCTTATATACGAGCAAAAAAGCAAAGAGCGAGATAAAAAGCACAGGACCAAAACCATCATTTCTTCATCCCTCCACCTTTTGAGCCTGCACCTGGCCGGATGACCAACTTCCTACGCCGGCTTGAAAGAGTAGGGGAAGAAGGAGAAAGGGGAACAATCGGACTTGTTTCTGCTTTTTCCTCACCAGTTGAAGCTTCTTTCTTCTTTGGGACTCCACGTTTCCCCCTTTTCTTAGGAGAAGACCCGCTTCCTGGAGTAAAAAGTGTGGGTAACGGCGTATCGTCAGAACCAGTTAGTTCCGGAGTCTTTTCGCCCTCTTCAGTTTCTTCTACCCTATGTTCTTGTGAAGCAATGAGATCGTCCAAGTCTTGGAGAGCTTCTATTTGCTCCTCTTGTGACCCCGTTGAGAGGCAGAAGGAGGAGTGAACTGATGAGATGGGGGAGGAATAACTGGAGTAGGGGAAGTCTGAACAATGCTCGGTACTTTTTCTATAGAAGAAAAGAGTTAAAATCAGTAAAGGGAGGAGATAAAGGCTCGTTGAGATTTAGGAAATAATCAAGAAGCTCATCAAACTCATGTGAAGCCAATGAGCAGTCTACTTGAGCAAGATCAGCATTAAAGTTACCTGGAGAAGCTGGCTTTCTAACGTCAATTTCATAAGCTTGTGCTTCAGTGCTTTCTTCGCCTTCGTCTCCACCCTGTGCGCTTGTAATCTCAGTTACGACTTTAGCCATAGGCGGAGAATGGGAACTGGAGCCTATGATATCAATGTCGGCCGAAGTCGAAGGAGAGACAGGGGCAATTAAAGGTGCTTCTTTCTCTGGATGCTCCCCTCCCATCGTTTCGGCTCGTACTTTAACAATCTGCTCGTTTCCTCTGGCAAGAGCAGCACGAGTTTCGTCATCAAAGTAGTGTGCCTCAAGTTCATCTTCGGAATAACCGACACCTCTGAGCATATCCATTACAGCCTCCAACAGTTCAGCCAAAGTGATTTCATATTTAGGCCCCAAAAATGCAAGGATGTCGCGCCCCAAGACGCTTTAGACGTAAAAATCAAACAGAGTAGAGCTGATGTTGGCTTTTGTCTCTTCATGAGATTGTTCAGCGGCTCTCTTTCCAGCCATGGCCTCATCACGTTCTTTCTCGGTTTTTAATAGTTGAGCTTTCAGCCTCATGATTTCTAAGTCCTGGGAGTTAGTTTTCTCCCGTAACTCTGCAATGTTAGCACGATATTTTTCCACCGTCTTCTGTGTAGCTTCAAGTTGGGTTTCGACATACCGTTGAGCGGCATGAGCATCTCAAACTTGCTTCTGAAGCACTTCTTCCTTTTGAGTATAAGAGGTGGAAGAAGTAGAAAGCTCGTGCTCAAGTTTCTCGACCTCCGCCTCAAGCTTTTCGTTGTACTCAGCGATGTTTTTCGTTTCGGTGTTGTGCTGATCAAGAATTTTCTAACGTTCGGACTTGTCGTTCTCCATCGTCAACATAGCTTCAAGTTGGCCCGGCTCACCCTCTGAAGCTCATCGATGAGCTTTTGCCACCCTGACATTCTCAATATCAAGTTTAACAGTGTCAAGAATTCGTAGCATGGCCTCTTTGTCGATGGGAACCAAGTCAAGGTCGAAGCGGACTCCCTTTAAGCACCAATGCGGGAACCGACTTTGAAGGGTTGGCGGACCTCTCTCAACTTGATATGAGGGTCTGCCGAGAAGTGTCTGAATATCGGCTCCTTCAAGGGCAGGAGACTTTGAAGGAATTTTAAGAGAAGTGAGAGCAGCGGCCTTTCCTAAAGTTGCAGATGCAGTCTTTTCATCAAGCCTGGCCCGCTTGCTTGGATCTACGATGTCATGACTCTTTCCTCTATCGTCATAAGTTTTTATTTTATGAGAGTCATCGCCTCTGCGAGAAGAGTCATGTTGCTCATCCCTTCTTCCGTACCTTTATTCATACACTCTTCTTTCTTGAGCCTTTCGAGCAGCTCTCTCTTCATCAGTTTCCCTGTGGGTGGGAAGATAGCGCATATAATCATATTGACCACGCCTTCCGTTCTATTGAATGTCGTCATAATAGGAACCCTACGCCCCATTGGAGAACCTGAAAATGAGAAAGAGGCAAAACTTGAAAATCTTGGAAGTAAAGTGCATTGGAGTACATATAAGTGCTGAAAAATCCTAAGTGTGTGTAACGTGCAGACTACGCGCGTCAAACTACGAACCACTCCTTGGTTGCGGAGAAATAATGGGAGTAGTAGCTAACCTCAACTCTTGAGTCGACGGAATCTGTTGCAAGATAGAAGTTGCTTCAACTACTGAAGAGGAAACCCTAATGGTAACAGGGTCATCTTTAAAGAGCTCCTGTGAGGTGATAAACAGGTCGCTCAACCCTTCAAAGTGTCATCCCCGCTTTGCTTGACAGGACTTGTTTTCCCGGCTCCTTCATCATCGAACTTCCCTGAATGTTGGGGAGATTCTTGAGTCTCTTCTTCTTCAATGACCGGGGCAAGCGCAAATATGCCAGATGACCCCGCAACATCAGTAGAAGTAGAGCACTTCACTAGAGAAGCCTCAGGAGCAGTTTCTTTCAATGTAGGCTCCTCAGCAGAAACTGGGACATCCGGTGCCTCCGACGGAGAATCAGGAACTTCATAAGGCTGAGTAGAGCGGGAAGGGTGTAAAAGTACGAACTGATGTAGGAATTCATCCTTCAGCAGAAATTTTATACTTCTCTCCTCAACAGCCACAGCGTTCAGTCTTTCAAAAATCTGTTTGTGGCTTGGATTTCTACAAGGAGGAGGAAGGGCTGCAAAAGTAGAAAGTGAAGTTAACATTTAGCAATTTGGATCTCGCAAAGCTCAGAAAAGGAAAGAATGGGGATAAGTAAGCCTACCTCCTACTCTCCAGATAGCGTAAAATCCATGGAGTCAACGAACAAAGAAGAACTGGTTTAGGAAACCATGAGCGCTATCAGAGAGATCAGTGATAAGCTTGCGATTTCTAGCGCTTCTCACATATATAATGGAAGGATGGTCTTTACTTCTCGCAAATGTGCATAAATAGCAGATTTCTTCAAAGCTTGGGAGGCGGTCAAGCATCCTTCTGAAGAGAACGCATAAACCCATCAAAATGGCGTAGCCGTTGGGGTGCAATTGAAAAGGAGAAATAGCCAATCGAAGAAAGAGTTGTTGGAGAAAATTGTCGAAATGAGTAATGGCACCACAAAGGCACATTTGGCGGTTAATGGCAACAAAGTCGAAGGGAGGACTATCAGCAAAATCATTTGGCCTAGGGAGAATGGCATCTGCTTCTACAATCCCAAATTGGGCGCGTAACTGATTGAACACCCGGTGACTCAGGGTAGTTGGAGTTCTTTCTGGTGGGTTGACCAGTGGACCAGCCATCGAGAGGGCCTCTCCGGTTTGTACAACTTTCTCTTGACGAGAAGTCATTCTACACAAGGAACTGGATATTCAAATATGAAGGTGCACGTTTTCTAAATGTGTGAAGTGTTGTGTAAAACTAATAAAGCGATAAGTAAATACAACTAAAATTAAACTAATGAACATGTGTCAATTGTTAAATTTCGAGACATGTCGCTCTAAGTCTAAGTACAAGTGCAGTATTAATGCAAACAGATCAGCTTTAGTTGATTAACATTGCTTTACTTCTTCACTTGAATTCGTTGACTCACAGCATTTCATACAATTTCCTTAAGTTGAGTAAATTATCTTTTATCGACTAATCTGTCATTCGATGTGGGCGGTCAATGACAGTATATTCGCCCTATTTTTCTGCAAATGTTGTATTTAGCAGGTTATTAGCGTCAAATTTGGTATAATCTGTTAAGAAGGCATAGCAAGGTCATGCAAGTTATCTCGGCAGTCCAAAGTTTAAGTTTGGAGTGCAATCAAGTTCTATCATGATTTTGAAGCTCTCAAGTTGTTCAAGTCTTAGGTCGTTCATGACCTAACATGAAAGTCAAAGCAGAACTAGGTCGCAAGAAGTAGTTTGACAATTGTTCAAGTCCTAAGTCTTCTACACGACCTAAAGCCTAGGTCGCTAACACGACCTAAGAAGTTAAGTCGTAAGCTCTTCAGGTTGTGATGCATATTGAAGGAAAAAGGGGCTCAGGTCAGAGTGATTTAAAATCAGTCCAAGTCTTAGCTCAGGAACGACCTAATCCTTATGCCGTTGACAGATAGGTCATTGTTAAATAAGGTCGTTCTACTTTAAAACCTAATTCGTCCAAGTGTGATAAGTCATGAGAAAGAAAGGTCGCTGGCATGCTAAGTCATAAGATAATGGCTCGTTCGTTTTCCCCTGGATTACGAGAATCTTTGACTCGATTGTCCCAGAGGTCGCTCAGTAGTCTCAGGCCATTTCCCCTTGGAGGAACCCTAAGTCTCATCCCTCATAACTTGCTAACCCGTTAATAATCTCCTCACTGCCTCTAAGATCATGAATCAGTTAGCCTAACATACTGTAATCCATCATCTCCTCCTCGGATCATTGAAAATCACCCCAAAACTGAATCAAGCCACCTCAATTCCATCAGAGATCAATCACGGCATGGTGTACAAGGAAAACATAAGAATACGAAACGAGATTCCAGAACTGGCGATTTAGTCACAATCGTGAGGTAAGCAGAAGACGGAATCACTTACGTAAAGTGGTAGTTGGAATGGATTGGCAGCTTGATTGGAAAGGGTTCGCCTTAGAAAGCTCGAAAGATTGTTAATGGCGGAGGAGGTTATTAAGACAGTTCAGTAAAGGAGAGGGAGCGAGTCAATGGTTTAAAAAGGGTAAAAAGAAGAAGATGAATGGTTTTATCTCTTGGGTCGCTCACGACATAACAAAACTAGATCGAAGCACACGACCTACGACCTAGGCGTGTACTTCGAGGGACAAATGTTAACTCCTATGTTAATCAACTCAGCGACCCAAGGAAGAAAGCGACCCAAGGCAATAGCGGGGCAACTGGAATGAGGCTCTGCATCACGACTTAGCAACTTAAAGACCGAAGCGACCTACGAGTTAACAAGATAAATACCTAACGACTCAAGATGTGGACGACCTAACGGCTCAAGAGGTGGACGACCTAACGGCTCAAGAGGTGGACGACCTAACGGCTCAAGAGGTGGACGACCTAACTGCTCACAGGAAGCCACGACTCAGCGACCTAAAAGACCCGGCGGCTTAGCGACCTAAAATAAGAAGCGAGTTAGCGACCTACCGACCTAAGAGGTCCGCGACCTAGCGACCTAAAATCACAAGCGACCTAATGACCTGATGTGCTATGCGACATAGTGGGTTAACAAGCCAGCTTAGGTCGCTACATCGGATATCTTAGTGCTCTAAGGACGTCAACCTTTCCCCTAAGTCGTTCACGACCTAGTACTTCATCCAGAAGAGACTAGTGTTACGAGGAAGGGCCGAAGCTTCCCTCTGCTAGGTCGCTCACATGTGGTCTACGACCTACCTTAAGTCGTTATCTCCGGTCTACGACCTACTTTAGGTCGCGACCTTCGACCCATGACTTACTTTAAGTCGCAGCTTCCGACCTACGACTTATGACCAGTAAACTCCTATAAATACAGCATGAGCTACGACATTTAGGGGATCTTTTGGCTCATTCTCGAAGCGCCGATACTCTCCCATTTTCTCAACTCGAACAGCACTTCAAGCACTCCAAACACCAAGGACACTACGACAAACTTCAAGATAAAATCTACATCATTCAACATGGATTCGAAAGATTATTCTCCATCAAAGTTTGAACTACTAGTCTAAAGTGTGTTGTAATTGAAGAAAGTTATATAAGTTGTACTTGAGTTAGCAATAAAGAGATATAAAGTGGACGTAGGCTTGACTATTAGCCGAACCACTATAAAAACTGTGTCTTATCCTGTCTTTCTGATATTTTCCTGCTTATTTCTGATTCCCGTATCATCGGTTGGTGCTTTCACACTTGCTTTACTTGCACCAGGGTGTTAGCGTCAGATTTTTACGTTAACACTGTACAAAACAAATTATATTATCCTATAAACTGTCTTCCTATATATCAACATTTTCATCCAGTTCGTTCAAACATTACTTAGTGTTCCAGAAAAAAATATAAGCTTCATCAATTCATTCAACTGAACCATAAAATAGAAAAAGGAAGAAAAACATCAGTTTCAAAACAAGTATTGCTCTCTGTTCATTCTTCTGGAAATCTAATGTGAGTAAACATACTTTCTTTGAAAATTATATCTTGATAATTAGTTCATGAAAGCTTGTGTTGCTATATATTGTTAATAAGAGGATCTGTAATGATTTCTGTTATACTGGAAGCTTTGTTATGTTATGTTCTTCGGTGTTTTTAAGTTTCTGGGCAAGAAAGTAGAGGAAAACTCATGCACTTCATTTAAATCATTTTAAAACTAGGAATTTAAACTAAATTATGTTGTTTACAGTTAACATCATGGGCTGGAAATTGTTTTGAAGGTTGACAGTCCAACATAACACTGTATGTTCAAGTTTACAGTAAAAAGAAATCAATATGTTAAAATTTGAATATTTATAATTGTTGATTTGATTTCATATCCTGAATAAACATACAAAAGTAGAATTTAAAAAAAAACGATGATTTTTAAATCAGTATACATGGTGCAGTTCCTATATGAACTAAAAATGCATTTTTGTCAAACTCTGTTAATTTAACAAATCATAAATGTTGAAATTTGTTGTATAGCTAGCTTGAGGATTTTCGGACATAGTAAAAATGTTATAATTTTTTTCCAATGCATGATTTGTTAGGTCGAAACGAAAAATAGGGTTTTGGTTCGAGTTTTCTGCGGACTGTATGCTCGTTGATTTCGTCACCATAGATCGACCAAGCTGCACGCAATTCTGGGAGATGGTAGAGGGAGATAGCCGAAGTGTGGCCAGAGTTGCATCGCCACGGGTGGTCGGCGTTAGTGGGACAAGGCGATTTTGTTCGGTGTGTTCATGTAGCTGGTTCGAGCGAATGGGTGAATTTTGTTTTCGAATTTTTCGCGATGAATTGAAACTTGTTTTTGCGAGTGATGTTGTTTTGTGGCTTGCCGGAGGCGTAAGGGTTCGCTAGAATGTTGGTGAACCACCATGCACGTGCACAGTGGCATGTGAGTGTCAGCGACTTCGAGTTGGTGGTTGTCACGAGTTATTACTCGAGAGAATGGGGAGGATGCTTTGGGTTACTCTGACGCGTGAGTATGGTCGTAACTGCAATTTTTAACTTAAACTTCGAACTAGAAAAAGAAAGAAAAAGAACCAGTGGAAGAAGAAGTAGTAGAAGAAGAAGGGTATGAGAAAGAGAGGGGGACTCGAGAATAGGGTAAGGGAAACCCGAGTTGTACTCGAGTAAACGCGGTGTTTACCTCGTGATCTATTTCTAAGTGAATTAGCTTAATAAGTTTTTAAGTTATTTTGCTAAATAAAGTTTAGTAATAATAAAGTTAACAATGTTGACAAGTTTTAAGATAAGATTGATTCAAAAAAATTATTTAAGAGAGACTTGCAAAGGTGTAACGACCTAGAATTTTAATTCGTATATTTAATTAATTTTAAATATTAATAAGTGAAATTTATAAGTCGAATAAATTTTATTTCGAGTAATTAGATTTGATTGGATAGATTAAATCAATAATTTAACAAGTGAAAATACAGAAATAATTGAAAATTGAGTTAAATATGATTTAAAATGATTTGTAAAAGTTGATTTTATCATATTGGAGTTAGAATGATGTTATAGAACTTTTAAAATTGAATTTAGAGCTTATTGGTGAAAATTGAATATTTTAATATTTAATCGACTAGTGAAATTAGCCATTTTTCAAACAGTCTCAGAATTGGACGAAACTAGTTCCATTGGATCCATATTAGTTTGTTATTATCGGATTTCAATTTTTGTAGCAATCGGAGTTATTGTTTGATCGTGGCAGCTCAAACGCATCGAAATTGTTTTATTTTTATTTGGCGAGTTAAAATAGCCATTTTTCAAACAGTCTTGGATTTCGACGAAACTAGTTTCATCGGATCCGTAATGTGATATTATTGCAAGGTTTCAAATTTCGTATCAATTGGATTTACATTTTTTCCGGTGCAAGCTAAAACGCCTAGAAATTTGATTTACCGATTTAATTTTAAATCGAACGTTTATTGCCATAACTCGCACAGATGACCGAATTAGCTCCCGAAACATGTTCCATTGTGTTCGAAACGCGGGGTAAACCTTGGAAACACCAACCGGCATGCTTCGTTTGGAGTTCGGAAATTCCGGGTGAATAGTAAATTGGAATATTTTCTATAAAAGCCCCTAGAATCCTCATTTTTGCAAACAAAAGAGGCTAGGGTTTCAATTAGCTGCAGGCCGCCTCCATTATATTCAATGGCCGAAACACACTCTTCATCTCCCTCTCTTTTCTTCAAATCCGTTAACAATTAGTAGAAAGCTTCAACTACAAAGTTGAAGAGCACGTCGAGATCTTGATATCCAATGGCTATGATCGTTTAACTCGAAGTGGATCGATAGGAATTTGGGCTCAAAGGCCTGCCGTTCGTTCGCGTTTTTCTAGTGGTGGTGGGGGGGGGGGGGAGCTTAGCCAAACTACAGCCGAAGGTGGCTTTTGCTTTGGGCTTCAATATGGAGGTGGTTGATCAACACAGAAATGCTCGTGGAGGTGGCGATAATTGGTTGTTAAGTGGCGGCTATGGGTAAGAGTTGCGTGTTTGTTTACTGGGAAAAAAACGTGAGAGGGGAAGAAGCTTGGGACGGCCGAGATGCATGCGGCCTAGATCTAACAGCCGAGATCAATTTAGGTTTAGAAAATAATATAAATGTTGTAAATTTTATATTCAACATTCGTGTAAACTTTAAATATTCGTATCTTTTTCATACGAGGTCGAAAACGCACGAAACCAGTTGCGTTGGGTTTGTATGGACAAGTACTACGCTATGAAATTTGATTGGAGTCGTTTGGAGCTAGCGAAAATTTCGGGTTAAATTAAACGCGCGTTTAATTTTATTCGAAATAAAAACTGAAAACGAAATAGAAATCAAGGTGAGAACTTCTCACTCAATCGAATCGGTTTCGATTTTAATTTTAAATAGTTAGATTTAACATTCTTGAATGCATGTTTGAATGATGATTGTTATCTATTGATTGTCAGAATAGACATTATACGCCGTTAGTAAGCGGAGGTTATTTATTAAAAACATATACCGCGAATATTTCACAGTACAGTGAAATTGGTATTATTTATGTACTTGGAATTAATTTCCCGCATTATATAGAGGATGAGGGCCTATTGCGTCGTCTATTAAGCGGATAATATTTTAAATCCCTTATACCGCGATAATTCCGTACTGGAAGGGAATTGGTATTGTGCTAATGTTTTTGGATGCGGGAAAACAGGTTGGAGGGATCCAACTGGATTCCTCAACGGTATTTATTTGATTTTAGATAATTTGATATTTGATTGATTATCATATACGGATATATGATGTCGTTGTTGTCGTGATTGACTATTTGGTGTGTAGCATCGTTGGACAAATTTTGAAATTTTAAAAGGATTTTAAAGTGATTTTTGAAAGTATACGTTTATAAAATATTTTTGTAATTGATTCATTTTAAATAAATAACCGTTATAATTTTAAGGTTATAAAAATTATTATTTTCGAGGAGAAATATAATAAAAGTTAATTTTTAAAAATATGGGGTAAATGATTTTATAAAATAAGTTTAAATCGGGATTTATGAATTTATTGTAAAAAATTTAAATATAGGATTTATAAAATTTGATTATATTATAAATCAAAGAAAATGGTGAAATTATAAAGGAGTTTAAAGGCGTTGTTTAAATAGTAATATAAATTAATTTACGTAAAGGATTTATAAATTGATATTTATAAATTAAAATATTTGAATTATAAAACGAGTTTTTATAAGTGTTAGAATGAATTATAAATGAATTTCATAAATGAATGAAATTCATAGAATTATAAACGGTGAAGTTATAAATGGAATTTTATAGGCAGTAGGTTTATAAAATTTGTAAAAGTTATTAAAAGAATAAATTTGGGTAAATAAATGAATCTTATAAGTTATAAGGTTTATAATTTGGGAATTTTAAAGGAACGATTTTGTAAACAAATAAATTATAAGTATTTAACTTATAATATGAACTTTTTCATATAATTGAGTTATAAATTGAATAGGTTAATAAAGGAGATTTATAAAAGGAAGTTGCTATAAAATAAATAGAAATAGAATTTATAAACATGGTTTATAAATTCGCAAACGGTTTATTTTGATAAGTAAACTGTTGTAACCTATTAAAGGAGTTATATTCATGTTTTAGACAGTGAAAAATCCTTTAAAATAAAATGTATAGAAATGATGAAATTGGTTAACGAAGTATATTCATGTTTTTGAATAGTGAATAATATGTTAAAGAAATTATTTCGGATGTGATGTTTTAAATAGAATTAAAATGATCTAACGATGTTTTTAAAAAATGTGTTGAGATTCGAAACCATAGATTTCAACATTCACTGTTGAAATAGACGTTTTCGAGAAATAGAAGGAAATGGTGGACTATAACACTATTGTTATAGTAAATGATTTCCGAAAGGAAATGTTTTGTGTAGTATTGGGATTTATATATCTATTTTAATTTCGAATCCCTATACTAGTGATTTTGGGTTGTCGTAACGATGTTTTACGTAACATTCGTTTTCGCCCTAATAAATATGTTTAAGAGAATGATTTCCTTAAAAGAATGAAATATATACTTAATTTCAATTTAAGTATATTGAATATTTTCCAATTGTTGAAAATAAATGGATTTGTGAATTACTTATTAAATAAGTATGGAAATGTTTTTCCAGTGTGAAATGAAACATTTTGAGAATTTATCTTTTTGAAGATAAATTAAAAATGAATAATTGAAATCGTATATTCATAGATATTTTGGAATGTAAATTCATTATGGAATTTATAAATGAAACGGGGAATTTGTTTAAAATTAACGTTGATTTATTTTTGAAGTTGGGAATTGATTTACGGATTTGAAACGTAAATATAAAGTAAATCGTTAAGGATTTATTTAATTGGTTTAAATGAACCATGTTGAAATGAAAGTATTTTCGCATAAGGAAAATGATTGAAATTTGTTTTCAAAAGTAGTAAAGATGAAAAGTGATTTGAAAATTGTTTTCAAACGGTTGAAGTGTGAAAATTATATATCTTGTAAAGATATTTTTAGAAAATAAATAATTTAGAAAATTATTTGGAATCCGGTGATGTTGTGCATATCCATTGATAGTTCAATAACCGACTATCAATATTTACCTTTGAATGGGTATTTGTTGTGATTTGCTTGAATTTGAATGCCACACTTATTTTTAAATAAGCGCTCACTATTCGGGTTAGCCGGGAAAAGACCTTGGGGTCGTATAACCCATTCCGAATATGTGATACGTCGTTATGAATTGCATTTGAAGGCCGGTGTTGAAGACCGGATATTTTCAAAAGCGAAAGGACAACTCATCGAATGTCTTTGCATCGAATGGTCCCCGGTATAAGGACTCCATATGTGATGGGAAGTCCGGTCATGATTAATGAATATCCGGATTGCAAGGACTTCTTTGTAAGTGCCTTCGGTTATGATCTCGGAACAGACTTGTATTGATTGTATGTCTGACATTACAAATTGAGATATAAAGCTGATTTCATTCAAATATATTTCTATTGGTGGCGGAGAATTTATTCTCCTAGCTTAACACCCTTCTCTGAGACGTACGAGCTCAGAGGTTATGTAGTTGATGGTTATTAGCGATATATTCCCAATTTCGTAATGTGACATGCTGAGTGTTGTTGTAAAATGATCAATTGTTTGGTCATCTGTGATAGGATCATTTGTTTGATCATTTATCTTTGTGATCATTACTTTGATCATTTGTTGACCCAAAGCATGGCTTTGTGGACGAGACTTCGTCGGACCTCACACTCCGGAAAAGGTCAAAACAGGAAGGATGCGGCAAGGTTATTAGGGGGTAGCGCCCCTTTAGTGTATGTCATTCCTTCTAGATAGAGGTGGTATCATGGTATGGAACCCAGATACTTAACCTATGTCATTGCTTCAAACTTATTTACTTTGTGGTTGTTGGAAATCGAGGATCCTCGGATGTAGATCGGTTACGATCGGGGGATGACATATTCGTGTCAGTAGTTACCCAGTTAGGGCCAACCCGACCTTGTGTTGGCAGAGAACCGGTTTGGTCCTCGGGATGTCTTTCCAGAGGCGTTTCCATGTGGCAATGGGAAGTTTCTTGGCCTGACCATTTTATTGGAAATCCAAAGAAACAATGCGATCCTTGTACGGTTTTAGTTGTAGAACCTACCATCTAATATGGTAGCTATAGTAGGCATAATATAATGGTACCTATGCTGGCTAAGATTTATATTCTACTTTCGAAATGTTTCCTACACTATGCACTAATACTAATATCAAATGTTTCTTTTTAATGCGTATCAAGCATGTTTGACTATCATAAGGAGAAATCTCCTCCAAGTCTTCGTTTGCATTGTGTGTGTGGTGGGAGGACTTATGGTAGTTTCATTTTTAAAAGCATTGCGAATCTAATTTAAAATTATCCTATTCTTTTTTTTAAAGATAAAAATAAACTGTTTTGAGTTCTCACACCAGTCACATGACTGACTCGAAGTTTATTGTTTTCCTTCCTAAACTCTGGGTGCCCACCGATTTCCACACGGGCAGTCAAGAGTTAAGGTTTATCAGGATATTCTGGAATTCAGTATTTGCTGGAGGCAAGATGGATGGCATGGCGTATGACTAATATATAGTATTTCTTTTCCGCTGTTTGTTGTTGTTTGTTGTTGTACACTCTGATGATGTAATGTAATGAAATGTAATGTAATGTAATAACTGAATAGTTCTTTGTTTAAAGATTATTCATTTATTTATTATATGTTGTTCCGCTGCGATTGTGAGATTCTGATATTGTTCTGTTGTTTCAGTTCTGTTCTATCTTTTCTCTCTTCTTCTACCTTTTTCTTTTTCTTAAAACCCTAAGCGTTCGGTTATCCAGCATTCGATTTCTCGGCAGTTGATACAGTGAACGTATTGATGTCGGTTCTCGGAAGTCGAAGAATCGGGTCCTTACAACATGGTATCAGAGCATATGGTTAAGCGACAACCATGGCTCTATTGGGTATTACTCATTAGAGATAGAGTCAGTAGTACTCTAGAATGAGTTTGAGTGTAATAATAGCTATGAGAACATATTTGTTAGCGAATATAAATTTTTTTTATATTGTGATGATTGCTTTGTTGAGTGGTATATGGATTCTGGTTAATACGTGTGATCAGCGTTGTTGATAGGGATCTCTAAACACTTGTACAGAACAATTCGACACGATATTGTTTTAAATTGGGTAAATGAAATAATTTTACCTTGACTATTTTTATATATAAAGGAATAATTTTTCACAATTATTAAAGTGTATATAAGTTGATTGTTTGGTTGTTGAAAATGTAAGAATATATATAAGTAAATTAAAAGATGTTTGAATAACCTAAATAAAATATTTATTGTATAAGTAAAAAGAATTATAAGAATTGAATTATAATTAAAGTGATTTACAATTGTGAAATAAACTTATATATAAGAAGTGAAACTATATGAATATATTTATGAATATGAGTTGTAAATATAAAAATGAATTTAATGTTTAAATGGAATATAACTTAAGAGATGTCAAATGAAGTTGATTTTGGTATCAAAGTAAATTAATAAAGTGAAGTGATGGATATGAACTTGAGTTATATAAATGAAATTTAACCTTAGCAATTGAATTAAATTAATGGATTGAATGTTAATCAATTAAATGTAAATAATTGATATGAAATAATGAATGTAAGTGTAATTCATTAAAATCAAATGTTAATAAAAAAAAGTTGAATGATTGAATGAAAATCAATTTAATTAAACCAACTGAAAGTAAAGGTGTCAAACCAAATTAAATGAATATAAGAAAAGGAATTTGGTTGTAATTTATATACATTGGGTGTTATATGATAATTAGTTGATTGTATAAAGACCCATATGCAATTGAGTTAATGAAATTGAAAGCTAAAGTAATTGAAATCCAATTAGAAGTTAAGTGAATCTTAAATAAATTTGAATTTGATTTGGAAGTTGTTAACGCTAAAATTTGAACGCTAACATCCCGGCGTGTAAAGTGTAGTTGTGAAAGCACCACCCGATGATTCGGGAACAGAGTATAAGCAGAAAATTACAGAAAAAGCAGTAAATAACAGCGATTTTATAGTGGTTCGGCTCAATAGTTTGCCTACGTCCACTCTGAATATCTTTATTGATGATTTCGTTACAAGTTGATACAATTCTTCTCAAGTACAATACACTTTGAATTACTAAACACTTTGAACGAGTAGCTTAAACTTCAACGTAAGAGAAAGTCTTCAAATCCATGTCGGATGTATGAGATTCCTTCTTGAAGTTGTTGATAGCGTTCTACGTGTCTTAAAAGCTTTGGGTATCGAGTCGGTTTTGAATGCAGCAGAGTATCGGTGCTTGGAAAGAATGAGCCAAAAAAAGTCCTTTTCTAGTTGGAGCTAGGGTCGTATTTATAGACATTTCTCGGAGTTAGGTCGTAACTCGTACATGACTCATGATAAGTCGTAACTCGTAGATGACTCATGGTAGGTAGCGGTCGACCTATTAGGTTTAGCTCATGGCTTGGTCCAAAGTTATGCACCCATTTGAATGAATGATACAAGTTCTAAGTCGTTCCTGAGTTAACCAAATGCGACTTCCTTTATGCTAGCATGAGTCGTACACGACTCATCATAAGTCGTAAGTCGTCAACGAGTCATTTCATTACAGCATGATATTGAACTTGTCTCCAAGTCTTAGGTCGTGAAAGACTTATCTGCAATTATAAGTCAGCAGCGACTTAAGTGTTGTTGACTCTTCCTTTTAGCGCTTTGATTCGTCACTCCTTTAGGTCGTGGACTTTCTTAAGTCGTAAGTTGTGAGCTGTGGTCGCGCACGAGTTAACTGGTCGTAGCTTCTTGTTTGCTTGCTTGAGTCGCTGACGATTCAAGGTAGGTCGTAAGCACAATTCTTTAACTCGTGCAACTCCTCAATTGTTGAGTCGGTAACTTGCTGAGTCGTGAAGTACCTTGAGTCGTGAAGTACCTTGAGTCGGCCAACACCTTTAAGGCATTAAGGTTATAACCTGGTGAGTCGCTGTCCCTCTTGAGTCGTTAAGTCGGCTGTTAACCCATCAAGGCCGTTGAGTCGGCAACTCCTTAAGGCTGTTGAGTCGTAACTAGGTAGGTCGTTGATTCGGTCCATATGTTAGGTCGGTAATCATTGTGAGTCGTGAGCCTTTCTTGAGTCGCTTGAGCAGAGGGGTTAACAATTGCCCCTCGAAGTACACGCTCAAGTCATGAGTCGTGTGCTTCGACCCAGTGCTTGAGTCTTAGACGACTCAAAGAGACTCATGACTCGTTAGTCCTTCCATCTTCCCCCCTGCATCGTATATAAGCCGTTGAGTCGGTCCTTCCTCCTCACTTCATTGCTTATCTGTTTTATTCGATCCTGCCATTAACGATCCTTCAAGTTTCCAGAGACGCATCCAAGCTAATCAGTCGTCAACTCATCTTTACCTTTTTATTGCGTAAGTGAATTCACTTTCTGTTCAATCCACGATCGCCATTGACCCACGAATCTGGACTTCCCATTTTCTGACTCTAATTCACTTTTGTGTCGTGTTCCATTGCGAGCCATGTTTTTGATCGATTTGTGACTGCCATCAATCATATTGTTGTTATCGTTCGTGAATCATAGTAGTATATCATATTCGTCGCACGCTTGAAGCGATTCGAATTGGTTTTTGGGTGATTTCCGATGATGTGAGGAGAAGATAATGAATTACAGTGTCTCGAATTAGCTGGTCTGTGGGTTTGGAGGAGATGAGAAAGTTCTTAGCGGGTTAATGGGTTAATGGGTTAGAAAGGAGTTAACTGGTTGTGGAGACGACTTAAAATTCTCACGATATAGTTGGTTTTTTGGATTTACCGACTTAGGAAGGCCTTGCAATCTCATCCGTCCATGACCTAATTTTGGGTCGTGTTGACTTCCGGATGATTTAGGACTTAGGTCATACGAGCGACTCAACCCTTTAGATCCTTACCACAACTTATCCTTTAGACCGTGAACGATTCAAGCCATAAGTCGTGACCGACTCAGCACTTAGGTTATTTTCCATACCGAGTTGCTTCTTGGGGCTTAACTCCTGACCGACTCAAGTAGATGGGACTTAGGCTTTGAGTCGTTGGCGAGTCTGGACTTGTGTGAATTTTGTTCGTGCTTTGAACCATTGCATGGACTTTGAACTGTTGAACTCTATTACATTCATTCACAGGTTGCTTTAACTTGCAAGCTAACAATCTGTCCAATACAACATTTACAGAAAATTGGGACGAATATACTGCCATCGACTGCCCACATCAAATGACAGATTAGTTAATAACAGATAATTAATTTAAATAAATTGTGTGAACGAGGTGCTTTCAACTCATCAATTTCAAGTAAAATATTAAAGCAATACTGAAATAGTCAATTGAAACGGACCAGCTTGCACTAATATTATGCTTGAACTTTAGATTAACAAGTCCTGAAATTTTGTAGTTGATCAATCGTCGACTATTTTAACTCCAGTTATATTTACTTGCTATTTTTATTAGTTTTGCACGACACTTCACACTTTTAGGAAACGTGCACCTTCACATTTAAATATCCAGTTGTTTGTGTAGAATGACTTCTCAGGAAGAAGATACAATGGTTCAGACTGGAGAGGCCACTGTAATTCTTGCTCCTCTGGTCAATCCTCCCGAAAGAGCCTCTTCTACTTTATCGTACAGAGTTTTCCGCCAATTGTGCGCTCAGTTTGGCATTGCTGAATCAGATGTCATTCTTCCCGAGAGAAGTAACACTGCTGACATAGCACCCCCTGGTTTGTAACGGTCAATCGACAAATGTGCCTGAGTGGGGGCGTTCCTCCTTTCAATGACTTTCTCCAACAACTCCTTCGTCAATTGGCCATCGCCCCGTCCCAATTACACCCCAATGGTTATGCCATTTTAATGGGGTTGTGTGTACTGTTTAGGAGGATGCTTGATCGATTCCCAAGCTTTGACGAGATTTGCTTCCTATGCTCTTTCACCAGGACTAAAGATCACCCCTCTATTACTGTCATGAGAAGTGCTCGAAATCGTAAATTGATCATCGGTCTTCCTGACAGCACTCATGGGTTTTCGACTCAATTTTTCTATGTCCGTTGCCCCCCGGGGTTTTACGCTGTGTGGAGAGAAGGAAGTAAGATCATCTACCTTTACCTCTTTTATATTCTGAGTCTTTTAAAGTTCGAATTGCCAAGTGTTAACTTCGTCATCATTTCTTTTCTTTTCTTTCAGTACTTCCCCCTCCTTGTAGAGATCCCAGTCACAAGCCAACCCTCGAGAGGCTTGTAGCAGTACCGGTTGAAGAACGGGACGTGAAATTTTTGCTGAACGACGAATTCCTTCATCAGTTCGGACTTCTTCATCCTTCTCGCTCCACACACCCCTGCGAGGTTCCGGACTCCCCACCAAAAGCATCAGATGCTCTGGTTTCTACAGACACATCCATACCAAAAGGTCCTGCTCCCGAGGCTTCGCTAGTGAAGTGCTCCATTTCGGTTGATGTTGCGGGGCCATCTGTTGGGCTTGCCCCGGTTATTGAGGAAGAAGAGCCCCAGGGATCTCCTCGACTGTCACAGAAACCTGGCGAAGAAGCCGAAAAAACTAGCCTTGCCAAGCAGAGCAGATACGATACTTTCGAAGGGCTAAGCGACCTCTTTGCCACTTCGCAAGAGATCTTCAAAGATGATCCTATCACCACCGGGGTTTCTTCTTCAGTAGCTGAAGCGACTTCTGTCCTGCAACAGACTCCGTCGACTCAAGAGTTGACGCTAACTATTACACCCACAACCACTCCTCAATTAAAGAGTGGTTCGTAGTTTGATGCGCGTAGTTTGCACGCCACACACACTTAGAATTTCTTTTTTGGCACTTTTATGCTTCTGGTTTTTTGTACTTTGAAGAATTCTAAGATTTAGCTCTTTTTTATTTCAGATCCTCCGATGGGGCATAGCGGATCCTACTATGATGATTTCCAGCGCTACGGGAGGCGTAGCCAATATGACTACAGGCGTTACCTTCCCTCTTACAGAGAATCTGATGAAGGAAGAGCCGCTCGAAAGGCTCAAGAGAAGAAGACTCAAGAGGAGCGTTACGAGAGAAGAGAGAGGGAGGAGCGCCACGACTCTTCGCAGAGAGGCGACGATTCCCAAAAAAGAAAATCCCATGATGACAGAGGAAAAAGTCATATGGTTGAAGATTCGAGCAAGCGAGCCCGACATGGTGAGAAGCACACCTTTACAACTCCTGAAAAGGTTACTGCTCCTGCCTCGCTCGACATTCCTTCCGGCTCTCCTGCTCTCGGGAAGGCAGACATCCAAACAATAATTAGTAGGCCCAAATTCCAAGTCGGACCGGGTGCAGCCACTTTACAGAGTTGGTTTCCACAGTGGTGTCTGAAGGGATTAAGGTTTGACCTTGACTTGGTCCCCATTGACAAGTCTGCTATGTTACGAAACCTCGATGCCGTCAAGCTTGATATTGAGAGGATGTCGAACTGGCAAAAACTCGTTGACGAGCTCCAAAGGGTTAATCGTGCGAACATAGAGGCCATGCTCACTATGGAAAACGATAAAGCCGAGTGGCAAAAAGTTCTTGAGCAACATGACACTGAGATGAGGAGCATTGCTTCTTATAATGAAGAGCTTGAAGGAAAAGTTGAAGAATTGAAACAAGAGCATGCCGCTTCTTCTACTTCCTATTCTCAAATAGAAGAAGTGCTCCTAAAACAAGTAAGAGATGCTCATGCCAGCCAAAAGGATGCCGAAGACAAGCTTGAAGTGCAGAAAAGAATTAGTGAGGGCTATATTGCTGATGTTGCAGAGCTTCGGAAGAAAACCAGCTCCCAAGAGGCGGAGATTCAAATGCTTAAGCTTCAACTTTCTAAAGCTGAAATGGAGGTGATGAGGCCGTTGCCGGCAAAATTGCAGCTGAAGAATCTCATGAGGCAACGAGGGCCAACGTCAGCTCAACATTATTTGATTTCTGTCTGCATAGCATCTTGGGGCGCGGTAGCCTCGCCTTTCTAGGCCCCAAGTATGAAATTACACTGGCTGAAGTTTGGAAGGCCGCACTCGATATGCTCGGTGGTAGCGGCGCTGGCTATGCTGAGTCAGCTCTTGAGGAGCACTATCTTGATGATGATGCTCGTGCAGCTCTCGCTAGGGGGAGAGAACAGCTTGCAAAATTAAGGGCCGAAACAACGGCAGGAGAATATTCAGGAAAAATCATCTCAACTGCTCCAATTCAACCTTCTCCTTCAGCCGAAATTGACATCATCGGTTCCAGCTCTCATTCCCCATCTCCTACTAAAGTTACCACTGATATCACAAGCATACAAGGTGGAGATGAAGGCGGCGAGAGTGCCGAGGCACAGGCTTATGAAGTTGACGTCAGAGAACCGACTTCAGCAGGTAACCCTACTGACAATCTTGCCCGAGTAGACTGCTCATCTGTTTCTTACGAACTTGATGAGCTTTTTGACTACTTCCTGAATCTCAGCGAGCCATTGTCTCCTCTTTTTACTGACTTGAACTTTTTTCCTTCTGCAGAGAAAACGTCAGGCATTGTTCAGGTTTCTCCTCCTCCAATTATTCCTTCCCCGCCTCTTAAGGTTACTCCTCCTTCTGCCTCGCAACACGGGTCACAAGAGGAGCAAATAGAAGCTCTTCACGGCTTAGATGATCCCGTTGCTTCTCAAGATCCGAAAGGAGAAGAAACTGAAGGAAGCGAGAAGACTCCAGAACCAACTGGCTTCGATGATGAACCGTAATCCAAACTTCTTTCTCCAGGGAGTGGGTCTTCCTCCAAGAAGAGAGGAAAGCAGAGAGTTTTCAAGAAGAAGAAGAAGAAGGGATCTTTAACTGGCGAAGAAGAGACGGAAGAAAGTTCGACCGAGCCCCTTTCTCCTTCATCCCCTACCCTCACAAGTCGGCCTAAAAAGTTGGTCATTCGGCCAGGTGCGGGCTCAAAAGGTGGGCGGAAGAAGAAATGATGGCTCTGGTTCTATGGCTTTCATATCGCTTTTTGCCTTTTTTGCATGTACTGACCGGAAATTGTGCGGGTACCGGCCCCCCGCTTTTCTTTTGTTTTTTACTTTGGAACCTGTACCACGGTAAAGGGCTTCTTGATTTTTGTTTCTTTGAAAAGTTGCACCTTCAGGGAAGACTTTTCACGTTTCAACACCTGGAAGTTTTATTTCAATCTTGGTGAAACGTGTGCCTCCGAGGAGGTCTTTCTGCTTGATTGTGCCTCCGGGAGGAGGTCTTTTCATTTCTGCCTCCGGGAAGAGGTCTTTCTGTCTTATTGTGCCTCTGGGAAGAGGTCTTTTTGTTTCTGCCCCTTGGGAGAGGCTTTCTCTTTTTTTTTTTTTTTTTTACATTTCATCTCTGGTGAAGTGAAACTCCGAAGAGCGGCTGTTGCACTTCAACTCCTGGCGAAATGGGCCTCCGAAGAGGGCTTTTATTTTGTTTTACCTTTCAACTCTGGTGAAGTGAAACTCCGAAGAGCGGTTGTCGCACTTCAACTCCTGGTGAAATGGGCCTCCGAAGAGAGCTTTTATTTTGTTTTACATTTCAACTCTGGTGAAGTGAAACTCCAAAGAGCGGCTGTCGCACTTCAACTCCTGGTGAAATGGGCCTCCGAAGAGGGCTTTTATTTTGTTTTACATTTCAACTCTGGTGAAGTGAAACTCCAAAGAGCGGCTGTCGCACTTCAACTCCTCGTGAAATGGGCCTCCGAAGAGGGCTTTTATTTTGTTTTACATTTCAACTCCGGTGAAGTGAAACTCCGAAGAGCGGCTGTCGCACTTCAACTCCTGGTGAAATGTGCCTCCGAGGATTGCCTGGAAGTTACTCTCTCATGGTTGGAGGGTCATGACTACTCCAATCTTTTTTGGTTGAGTAGAGAACTTTCTTTATTGCGGCATATGCCTCGTGAGAGGTCTTTATCCTCCGAAGAGTTGTGCCTTTGAAGAGGACTTGTGCCTCCGAAGAGGGCTTTAGTTGTTCCTTGTCCACTTGCTTATGCCTTTTTAGCGATCCTCTATTTTTTCTTTTCAAGCTCGTACTCCCTTCTTTTAGAAGTAGTTTGTTTAATCCAAAGAAGTGTACTTCATTGTTAGGCCAGTTCGCGAGAACGGGCATAAGCTTCTTAATTGGATGTTTGTTTGTTCAAACTTCTCAATTTATTAGCTAGAGCCCGTTTTCGGCGAAATCATTGGCCGTTCAATTGAAGCACTTCTTATCTAGGATTTAAATTCGGGAATTTTGTGACTTGGAATTTGTTTGTTGAATGATAACAAGAATCACTTGGTCTTGTAATGTGCAAGTTTTATTTTCGTTGCCTGCAAAAATTTAAATCGACATTTCAGCAATACATTTAATGTACTTTTCATATCGAAAATAAAGCAAACATGTAATAATAATAAGGAACACAAGATTTATAGTGGTTCGGCCAAGAATTTGGGCCTACATCCACTTTATATTCTTTCATTATTCACTTGCATCGGTTTTACAATCGCTTTCAATTACAGGAATCATACATTCATAATTCTTTTTACAATATTTCAACAAAGCTATCAAGTAAAGTATGGGCGCAAGTGATTGCTGTTCCAGGCTCTTGGAATTTGATCTCCTTCGACAGTAGTGAGTTTGAATGTGCCGTCAAGAAGCTTCTGACCTATGACATATGGTCCTTCCCAATTTGGCCCAAACACACCTATCGTTGTCATAATTCTCTTTAGGACTAGATCTCCAATCTCAAAGCTGCGTTGGCGAACTTTGGAATTGAAATGTCTGGTTATCCTTTGCTGATGAGATGCGATTCTGAGCTCAGCCTCTTCTCTTTTTTCATCAAGGAGATCTAGTGCCTCAACCTGTAGTTTTTCATTCTCCGCTTGATTGAAATGGATTCTTCTATGTGAAGGGACCTCTGTTTCTACCGGAATCATTGCTTCTGATCCGTATGCCAATGAAAACGGAGTATGCCCAGTCGCAGTCTTGTGGGTAGTTCTGTATGCCCATAGTGCTAGCGGTAGCTTATCGACCCAACCACCTTTTTCTCTTTCAAGTTGCTTCTTGATGGTTGACTTGATAATTTTATTTACTGCTTCCACCTACCCGTTTGCCTGCGGATGAGCTACTGTTGAGAAGCTTTTTCGGATTTTGAATCATCTACAAAAAACTTGGAATTCTTCACTTTCGAACTGAGTACCATTGTCTGTAATTATCTTTTGAGGCACACCATACCTGCAAATGGCATTTTTAGTCACAAAACTTATCATCTTTTTAGAGGTGATAGTAGCCAGTGGTTCAGCTTCTGCCCATTTAGTAAAATAATCTACAGCCACAATGGCATATTTAATTTCAGATTTGGCAGTTGGTAACGGTCCTACAAGGTCTATCCCCCATATTGCAAACGGCCATGGACTGACCATCTGTGTGAGTTCAGTGGAAGGTGCTCTAGGAATTTTTGCGAATCTTTGGCATCTGTCACATTTTCGGGAATAGTCTGCTGCATCTCGATTAATTTCTGGCCAAAAATATCTGTATCGGAGAATTTTCTTTGCTAAAGTTTGACCACCTAAATGATCACCACATTCTCCCCCATGTACCTCAGCTAGGATTGTTTTGGACTCTTCCCTGGACACACATCGAAGTAACGGCATTGAGAATCACCGTCTGTATAATTGGCCATCCTGGACTATATTGCGAGATGCTTTCCTCAGTAGCTTCTTTCGTTCTTTTGAATTTTCCGGTAAAGAGCCATTGAGCAGATATTCTGTTATTGGAATCATCCATGAGTCTTGCTCTTGAGACACGCTCATGATCCAATCAATATCCATCTCATCAATGGTTGGAGCCGACAGGACCTCCACTGGAGTCAACCCCAAAAATTGAGCTTCGCCTGTGCTAGAGTACTTTGCGAGAGAATCTCCTTTCGTGTTTTCTTCTCGAGGAATATGACTTATCATGTAATGGTCGAGATCACCCAGGAGTTCCCAAGCCTTTAACAAGTAGGCAGGCAGATTTCCCTCTTTCGCTTAGAATTCCTTCTTGACTTGGCATACAATAAGCTGAGAATCACTGAAGATCTGTAATGCTCGGATGTTTAGTTCTTTAGCAATTCTTAAGCCAGCGATAAGAGCTTCGTATTCTGCTTTATTGTTCGTTGAAGGAAATTTCAATCTTAGTGCATAGCATAATGACCGACCTTCAAGGGTCTCAAGTACAACTCCGGCTCCAGAACAGTAGTCATTTCTCGTGCCATCAACATATAACTTCCACTGGATTGGGGAATCATCGATCGTTTGCTCCTCACTGTTACCCTTATCTGTGAATTCCGCTAAAGCTTGTCCATTGATTGCTTTTCGGGGGTGATAAGTGATGTCATATTGACTGAGTTCAATATTCCACTTTAGAAGACGACACGAAGTCTCAGGGCGAAACAGGACTTGCTTTAAAGGTTGATCGGTGAGGACTCTGATAGGATGAGCTTGGAAATATTGCCTCAACTTCCTTGATACAATCCGTAGGCAATAGGCGAGTTTTTCCAACTTGGAGCAATTCATCTCTGCCCCAGTGAGTCTTTTGCTGATATAGTAAACTGGATGTTGAATCCTCTTGTCTTCTCGTATCAGCGCTGCACTTAAAGCATGAGATGATACTGCCAAGTATATAAGAAGATCCTCACCATCGCCAGGCCTAGAAAGTATTGGAGGCGTTTCCATGTGGTGAATCAATTCATCAAAGGCTTTTTGGCATTCGGGAGTCCAATCAAAGTTTTTCTTTCCTTTCTTTAGGGCGTCAAAGAACGGGATGCATTTATCAGTGGCTTTGGAAATGAACCGACTCAAGGCGGCGACTTTTCCATTGAGACTCTGCAATTCCTTCTTCATTCTAGGAGCTTTGACTTCCTTTAAGGCGGTAATTTGAGCTGGACTAGCCTCAATGCCCCTAGCGCTCACGATGAAACCTAAGAACTTTCCGGATTCCACTCCAAATGAACATTTTAAAGGATTAAGTTTCATTCCGTATTTTCGAAGGACTGCGAACATGTCTGCTAAGTGTTCAATGTGATCCACTGCTTTCTTAGACTTTACTAACATGTCATCGACGTAGACTTCCATAGTCTTGCCCAATTGTGGTTTGAACATAGCATTAACAAGTCTTTGGTAGGTTGCCCCCGCATTCTTCAGCCCGAAGGGCATAACCCTATAGCAGTAAAGACCAACATTGGTGATAAAGCTCGTGTCCTCCTGATCTGGCTCATGCATCATGATCTGGTTATATCCGGAGTAGGCATCCATAAAAGATAACAATTCATATCCCGTTGTTCCGTCCACCAGTTGATCGATCCTGGGTAACGGGAAGTAGTCTTTGGGGCAGGCCTTGTTTAGATCTGAAAAAACGATGCACACTCTCCATTTTCCGTTGGCTTTCTTGACCAGCATTGGATTTGAAACCCAATTCGGATAGGTAGATTCTTTGATAAAGTTATTCTCCATGAGCCGATCAACTTCTTCTTTTAATGCTCCTGACCTTTCTGGACCTTGAGTCCTCCTTTTTTGTTTCACAGGTGTAAATTTTGGATCAATATTCAGAGCGTGTACTGCAACTTCTGGGGATATTCCGCACATATCGGCATGAGTCCAAGCAAAAACATCCAAATTTGCCTTTAAAAAAGATATTAAGATATTCTGAATTGACACATTAAGTTGTGAACCCACATTCAACACCTTGTTTGGGTCCTTTGGGTCAACAGGTACTGGTATTGTCATTTCCACTGGTACCACTCTATTCTCCCCTGCACTGGCTTTTCTAGGATCCATCTCATTAGTACTTGGTGCTGACTAACGGGAAGCAGTCTTTGGGGCAGGCCTTGTTTAGATCTGAAAAATCGATGCACACTCCATTTTCCATTGGCTTTCTTGACCAGCACTGGATTTGAAACCCAATTCGGATAGGTAGATTCTTTAATAAAGTTATTCTCCATGAGCCGATCAACTTCTTCTTTTAATGCGGCTGACCTTTCTGGACCTTGAGTCCTCCTTTTTGGTTTCACGGGTGTAAATTTTGGATCAATATTCAGAGCGTGTACTGCAACTTCTGGGGATATTCCGCACATATCGGCATGAGTCCAAGCAAAAACATCCAAATTTGCCTTTAAAAAAGATATTAAGATATTCTGAATTGACACATTAAGTTGTGAACCCACATTCAACACCTTGTTTGGGTCCTTTGGGTCAACAGGTACTGGTACTGTCGTTTCCACTGGTACCACTCTATTCTCCCCTGCACTGGCTTTTCTAGGATCCATCTCTTTCCGTGCTCCGCTGTGCTCGCCAGTGCAGGGTCCGCTCTGTAATTGCTACAAGGCTGGTTCTTTGATGCGGACTGGAGTTGCCGCATCCTTTCCCATTTTTCTTTTCCTAGCTCTGTCAGATAACACTCCCACCCAGCATTTTGATCCCCTTTTATAACTCCCACTCCTTTATCTGTGGGAAATTTAATGGTGAGGCACCATGGGGCCAGAACAGCTTTGAATGCTGCAAGAGTTGGACGGCCAAGGAAAGCATTATGAGCAGAAAATTCGTCGACCATCACAAAAGTTTGCTTGTGGACCACTTTTCTTTCTCCCTCTCCAAGTTCTACAAGCAAATCAACGGTTCCTATCGGCTGTTTTGTCTCCCCAGTGAAGCCAGCGATTTTCTGCGCTGAGGCTTGCACATCGGCCATAGGGATCTTCATTTGGTCGAATGTTTTCTTGAAGAGGATATTGCAGGATGCGCCACAATCAATGAGAACTCTTCCGACAATAGCTGGCCCGATACCAGCCGAGATGACTAAGGGATCCAAGGTAGGAGCTTCAATACCTGTGGAATCCCTGGCTCTGAACACAATATCATCATTGAAAGTTCTTTGTTGCTTCAGGGGCATAGCACCTTCCACAACAAAGACATCTACCTCGGCCGGTACATACTTCAAAGCTCGGGTATACCTTTCCATCTCACCCCAGCTCCTGCCTGATGGGTGAGGTCCTCCCGTAATGACATTGATAACAGGCCTTCCGGATTCATGCCCTGCAGTCTTCTCACTTGTCCTGGGTTGATGAGAAGGAGCTCGTTGCCCCTGACTAGACGAAGCGGGATTGCTGCTATTCTTTTCCACAAATTGCTGCGGCTTGTTTTCCCTTATCAATTCTTCAATCAAAATTTTCAATTGGCGGCATTCATCGGTATCATGACCTGGTTGATTATGGAAGCGGCAAAACTTCCCCCTTTGTACAGCTTTTTTCCCGGTTCTCAAAACGGGAGGTTTAGGATAATCGACAGAATCTTTAGTGGCAAGGTAAATGCGCTCTGGCGTATCTGATAAAGGAGTATATTCTGATGACTTGAAGGAACGAGGCTTCTTCAGATTTTTCTGTTTCTTCCCATCTTTATTTTCCCTTTTCTGTCCTACAGATTCATTCTTGCGTGGAGCAGCAATGTTATCTTCATCTTTTTCCAATACTGCCTTTACCGGTACAGGACGGCTTTCCAGGCATAAGAACTCATCTGCTTTCTTGTAGAATTTTTCAAGGGAATTTGGTTCCTTCATGTTAAGCCATTTTCCAAATTCGCTTGTCTTGTCGATGGCCCTCATCAGATAGGTCAAGATCATCCGTGGTTCTGCATTGTCTACCTCGGCCAGTGCTATATTAAAGCGATTCAGGAAAGATCTTATAGTTTCCCCTGGATTCTGTTCTAAACTTGACGACATGATATCTTTGGCTTTTGAAGCATATAGTCTGAACTGCTCCTTGAATTTCCGGGTTAGGTCAGAAAACTGATCTATAGACCAAATTGGTAGCTTGGTGAACCAAAGCAGAGCTACACCTTCCAAATATACAGGAAAATATTGACACTTTATTTCATCAGAAGATCTGGCACCTGTCATGTGCCAATCATACTTATACAAGAATTCGTTCGGATCACTTGTTCCCTTATAAGCTGGGATAGTTGGAGGGACGAACTTCTTTGGGAATTCAGCCTTTAAGATCCTTTCGGTAAACGGGGTTTTACTTGGAGCGAAACCCCATTCCTTCTCGTCTTCATTCCTTTGCATGCTTTCTTTCATGATTTGTCGAACCACTTCAGAAAGATACCCCTCATCATTTCGAGCTTTAGATCCATCAACTTCAGGAAATGTCCGCTCAAAGGGGCTGGTGGCCCTCTCAGGAATGTTTCTTTCTTCAGCTTCATGAATGTTGCTGTTTGCGTCAAAATTGGGCACAACACTCTTCGGGAGTCGTTGAAGAGATAATAGTCAAGAATGCAAGTTCAAAACAGATATTATCTAACAAAAACTCCAATCAACAGTAAAGAAAATGCGTAGACAATCGATTTATAGTGGTTCGGCGTGTTGCCTACGTCCACTGTGAAGTTTTTTGATATTTTATTGATTCTCTTTCAATGATTACAAGTTGTTACAGCGATCAACAGCAAGTTACAACTAGAAATTCGAAATCAACAATCAAGTTATGATATAGGTTGATGGAGATCTTGATCCGGTAGAGTTTGGGCATCTCAGCATCCAAAAGTCCCTTTTCTATTGGCCCTGGGGCTCTATTTATAGGCGTAGGCTGCTGATATCTCGCTGAAAACTCGAGAGACCACGTCTGGCACGTGAGGGGGCCCACACGCACGGTCTCAGAAAGTTTGGGCCCACTTTGGCATCGGTTCGAACTCCATTCGAACCGATCAAGAATTCATCCAATCGAGGTGAAATTTGGCGTGGACATTCTTCAACATGTACGCAAGCTTCAGTGAAAATTTCGTGGCATTTGGATCAATAGGTTAGGAGATATCATGGATTCGAAATTGGGTTTTTGGCATAGCTGTCTGGTTCGAACCCATGTATTCGAAACGACGGTTTCGAATCCATCATGGCGCGCGGCTTCGTGGTGACGTGGAGTGCAAACTTCGAATCGATCCGGACTTCACTCCGTGTTGACCTCTTCGACTCCATGTATCTCGGCGCATTCGAACCGATGGAAGACACGTCATCGTGACTGGTTGACCCAGTGGGTTCGAACGAAGTTACTCAGGATGGGTTCGAAGATGGTATCACAGATGGGTTCAAAGAAGGCCTCTGTGATGGGTTCGAAGCATGGCTTCTGTGATGGTTTCGAACTTGTGTTCCTTGGATGCACATGAGCTCTGCAACCCCTCCATGGATACGACGCATATGGATTCGAACACGAGGGAGTCGAAGGTGAGGCGCTTTGATGGTTTCGAAACCGATGGGTTCGATGTCCTTCGAGTCAACGGTGATGGTCTCGAGTGGTGCATGATGATGGGTTCGAAGACACCCATCATGGTGGGTTCGAAACCAGCATGTCCCCTCCAAGTTGAACCGATCATAGCTTGAGCATGCGAACTCGGATTGACTTGAAATTTGAAAAGGTTAACTCCTGTGGTCTTTCTTGCCGTGTCCTGTCAATTGTAGCTCAATCTGGACTCGGATAAAATTCAGTGATATCCATGGCGAAAGGAAGTACGATCAACCTCTGAGGCGAACTGTCCTCCGTTTTCGATCAATCTTTTGGTATCGCGGCTTTGCCGAAAAGCGAGATAACAGTTGCCAGCAAAGTTCCTTTCATTACCCGTTGGTTGACGGTTTACCCCAAGCAAATCGTTCAACTTATTCAAAATTAGGGCATTTTGGGCATTCCCACCCTCCAATTGTGCACTTTGGGCATTTATCTGCTGGTTCAGCCCTAAGATTACAGCATCCAACTCTGCTTTTGTAACCCCAACAGGTGGAGTGGCTTGATTAGGTACTGGGGAAGCGGAGGTTCCCTCTTGAACATTTCCAGATCTAACAGATCTACTCCTTCTCCCCGGAGCCATGATTTCAGATAAACTTCTAGTCTTCAGAGAGATTACTTCAACAAACTTTCGTGGAGCAATGATGATAATTCCCCTGAGTTCAATTCTCAGTGAAAGCACCAAAAATGTTAACGCTAAAATTTGAACGCTAACATCCCGGTGTGTAAAGTGTAGTTGTGAAAGCACCACCCGATGATTCGGGAACAGAGTATAAGCAGAAAATTACAGAAAAAGCAGTAAATAACAACGATTTTATAGTGGTTCGGCTCAATAGCCTACGTCTACTCTGAATATCTTTATTGATGATTTCGTAACAAGTTGATACAATTCTTCTCAAGTACAATACACTTTGAATTACTAAGCACTTTAAACGAGTAGCTTAAACTTCAATGTAAGAGAAAGTCTTCAAATCCATGTCGAATGTATGAGATTCCTTCTTGAAGTTGTTGATAGCGTTCTACGTGTCTTAAAAGCTTTGGGTATCGAGTCGGTTTTGAATGCAGCAGAGTATCGGTGCTTGGAAAGAATGAGCCAAAAAAAGTCCTTTTCTAGTTGGAGCTAGGGTCGTATTTATAGACATTTCTCGGAGTTAGGTCGTAACTCGTACACGACTCATGATAAGTTGTAACTCGTAGATGACTCATGGTAGGTAGCGGTCGACCTATTGGGTTTAGCTCATGGCTTGGTCCAATGTTATGCACCCATTTGAATGAATGATACAAGTTCTAAGTCGTTCCTGAGTTAACCAAATGCGACTTCCTTTATGCTAGCATGAGTCGTACATGACACATCATAAGTCGTAAGTCGTCAACGAGTCATTTCATTACAGCATGGTATTGAACTTGTCTCCAAGTCTTAGGTCGTGAACGACTTATCTGCAATTATAAGTCAGCAGCGACTTAAGTGTTGTTGACTCTTCCTTTTAGCGCTTTGATTCGTCACTCCTTTAGGTCGTGGACTTTCTTAAGTCGTAAGTTGTGAGCTGTGGTCACGCACGAGTTAACTGGTCGTAGCTTCTTGTTTGCTTGCTTGAGTCGCTGACGATTCAAGGTAGGTCGTAAGCACAATTCTTTAACTCGTGCAACTCCTCAAATGTTGAGTCGGTAACTTGCTGAGTCGTGAAGTACCTTGAGTCGGCCAACACCTTTAAGGCATTAAGGTTATAACCTGGTGAGTCGCTGTCCCTCTTGAGTCGTTAAGTCGGCTGTTAACCCTTCAAGGCCGTTGAGTCGGCAACTCCTTAAGGCTATTGAGTCGTAACTAGGTAGGTCGTTGATTCGGTCCATATGTTAGGTCGGTAATCATTGTGAGTCGTGAGCCTTTCTTGAGTCGCTTGAGCAGAGGGGTTAACAGAAGTGAACCAACTTGAATATGAATTAGTGAATATAAACTAATTGAAAATGAGTATAAGTAAATCCAATGTAAATGAATCAAATGTGATTAAATTGAGAACCAATTTCATTGAATATTAATGAGAATATGAATGAATATTTATTGGTTATGGATGTTAGTTGGATGATAGTTGGTTGATGGTTGAATATATTGCTTTTACTGCATTTGCTATGTTGGCATATATAGTTATTATGTTGCTATATGTGTATATCGATACTATTGTCTATATACCAGTTTCTCATCTGTTTGTTGAGTGTTTAGTAGGTGCGGATCGCGTTTGCTTCACATTTGGAGCTCGCTTTCGTGCTATATTAGCCGTATATGCTCGCTAATAATAAATAAGGTACATATCTTGGATTACATGCCGTACTTTTACACTTTTTTCCCTACGGGATGCCTCATCACTTGATGAGATGTATATTTGTGATATATATACTGTCATTTTTTTCGGATCGAGCCGCGCAAAGGAGACTATGGCGAATTTTTCTAAAAATTTGAGGCGTTAGAATATTTTTGGGAAGTTGAAAATTTTTGTGAAACTATAACTTTGATTTGAAGTTGAAAGTTAAACCATAGTAGTTGTTGTTGAAAAGATAACTAAGTATGATTTGAAAACTTAGTAAAGTTTTTGTAATAAGTTTAACTATGCATTTTGGAAAATTAACAGATTCTGTAACTTTTCTTACTTGGTAACTTCGAGGACGAAATTCTTTTAAGGGGGGAGTTTGTAACGACCCAGAATTTTAATTCGTATATTTAATTAATTTTAAATATTAATAAGTGAAATTTATAAGTCGAATAAATTTTATTTCGAATAATTGGATTTAATTGGATAGATTAAATTGATAATTTAATAAGTGAAAATATAGAAATAATTGAAAATTGATTTAAATATGATTTAAAATGATTTGTAAAATTTTATTTTATCATATTGGAGTTAGAATGATGTTATAGAACTTTTAAAATTGAATTTAGAGTTTATTGGTGAAAATTGAATATTTTAATATTTAATCGACTAGTGAAATTAGCCATTTTTCGAACGGTCTCCGAATTGGACGAAACTAGTTCCATTGGATCCGTAATAGTTTGTTATTATCGGATTTTAATTTTCGTAGCAATCGGAGTTATTGTTTGATCGTGGCAGCTCGAAACGCATCGAAATTGTTTTATTATTTATTTTGCGAGTTAAAATAGCCATTTTTCAAACAGTCCTGGATTTCGACGAAACTAGTTTCATCGGATCAGCATTGTGATATTATTGTAAGTTTTCAAATTTCGTGTCAATCGGATTTACCGTTTTTCCGGTGCAAGCTACAACGCCTAGAAATTTGATTTACTGATTTAATTTTAAATCGAACGTTTATTGCCATAACTCGCACAGATGACGGAATTAGCTCCCGAAACACGTTCCATTGTGTTCGGAACGTGGGGTAAACCTTAGAAACGCCAACCGACATGCTTCATTTGGAGTTCGGAAATTCTGGGTGAATAGTAAATTGGAATATTTTCTATAAAATCCCCTAGAATCTTCATTTTTGCAAAATAAAAAGAGGCTAGGGTTTCAATTAGCTGCAGGCCGCCTCCATTATATTCAATGGCCGAAACACACTCTTCTTCTCCCTCTCTTTTCTTCAAATCCGTTAACAATTGGCAGAAAGCTTCAACTACAAAGTTGAAGAGCACGTTGAGATCTTGATAACCCACGGCTATGATCGTTTAACTCGAAGTGGATCGATGGGAATTTTGGCTCAAAGGCCTGCCGTTCGTTCGCATTTTTCTAGTGGTAGGGGGGCCGAGCTTGGCCAAACTATAGCCGAAGGTGGCTTTTGCTTTGGGCTTCAATATGGAGGTGGTTGATCAACTTAGAAATGCTCGTAGAGGTGGCGATAATTGGTTGTTAAGTGGCGGCTATGGGTAAGAGTTGCGTGTTTGTTTACTGGGAAAAAAACGTGAGAGGGGAAGAAGCTTGGGACGGCCTAGATGCATGCGGCCCAGATCTAACGGCCGAGATCAATTTAGGTTTAGAAAATAATATAAATGTTGTAAATTTTATATTAAAAATTCGTGTAAACTTTAAATATTTGTATCGTTTTCATACGAGGTCGAAAACGCACGAAACCAGTTGCGTTGGGTTCGTATGGACGAGTACTACGCTATGGAATTTGATTGGAGTCGTTTGGAGCTAGCGAAAATTTCGGGTAAAATTAAACGCGCGTTTAATTTTATTCGAAATAAAAGTTGAAAACGAAATAGAAATCAAGGTGAGAACTTATCACTCAATCGAATCGGTTTCGATTTTAATTTTAAATAGTTAGATTTAAAATTCTTGAATACATCTTTGAATGATGATTGTTATCTATTGATTGTTAGAATAGACATTATACGCCGTTAGTAAGCGGAGGTTATTTATTAAAAACATATACCGCGAATATTTCAAAGTGCAGTGAAATTGGTATTATTTATGTACTTGGAATTGATTTCCCGCATTATATAGCGGATGAGACCCTATTGCGCCGTCTATTAAGCGGATAATATTTTAAATCCCATATACCGCGATAATTCCGTACTGGAACGGAATTGGTATTGTGCTAATGTTTTTGGATGCAGGAAAACAGGTTGGAGGGATCCAACTGGATTCCTCAACAGTATTTATTTGATTTCAGATATTTTCATATTTGATTGATTATCATATACGGATATATGATGTCGTTGTTGTCGTGATTGACTATTTGGTGTGTAGCATCATTGGACAAATTTTGGAATTTTAAAAGGATTTTAAAGTGATTTTCGAAAGTATACCTTTATAAAATATTTTTGGAATTGATTCATTTTAAATAAATAAACGTTATAATTTTAAGGTTATAAAAATTATGATTTTCGAGGAGAAATATAATAAAAGTTGATTTTTGAAAATATGGGGTAAATGATTTTATAAAATAAGTTTAAATCAGGATTTATGAATTTATTGTAAAAAGTTTAAATATAGGATTTATAAAATTTAATTATTTTATAAATCAAAGAAAATGGTGAAATTATAAAGGAGTTTAAAGACGTTTTTTAAATAATAATATAAATTGATTTATATAAAGGATTTATAAATTGATATTTATAAATTAAAATATTTGAATTATAAAACGAGTTTATATAAGTGTTAGAATGAATTATAAATGAATTTCGTAAATGAATGAAATTCATAGATTTATAAACGGTGAAGTTATAAATGGAATTTTATAAGCAGTAGGTTTATAAAATTTGTAAAAGTTATTAAAAGAATAGATTTGGGTAAATAAATGAATCTTATAAGTTATAAGATTTATAATTTGGGAAGTTTAAAAGAACGATTTTGTAACCAAATAAATTATAAGTATTTAACTTATAATATGAACTTTTGGCATTTGATTGAGTTATAAATTGAATAGGTTAATAAAGGAGATTTATAAAAGGAAGTTGTTATAAAATAAATAGAAATAGAATTTATAAACATTGTTTTATAAATTCGCAAACGGTTTATTTTGATAAGTAAATTGTTGCAACCTATTTAAGGAGTTATATTCACGTTTTAGACAGTGAAAAATCCTTTAAAATAAAATGTATAGAAATGATGAAATTGGTTAACGAAGTATATTCACGTTTTTGAATAGATAATAATATGTCAAAGAAATTATTTCGGATGTGATGTTTTAAACGGAATTAAAACGATCTAACGATGTTTTTAAAAAATGTGTTGAGATTCGAAACCATAGATTTCAACATTCATTGTTGAAATAGACGTTTTCGAGAAATAGAAGGAAATGGTGGACTATAACACTGTTGTTACAGTAAATGAGTTCCGAAAGGAAATGTTTTGTGTAGTATTGGGATTTATATATCTATTTTAATTTCAAATCCCTATACTAGTGATTTTGGGTTGTCGTAACGATGTTTTACGTAACATTCGTTTTGGCCCTAATAAATATGTTTAAGAGAATGATTTTCTTAAAAGAATGAAATATATACTTAATTTCAATTTAAGTATATTGAATATTTTCCAAGTTTTGAAAATAAACGGATTTGTTAATTACTTATTAAATAAGTATGGAAATGTTTTTCCAATGTGAAATGAAACGTTTTGAGAATTTATCTTTTTGAAGATAAATTGAAAATGAATAATTGAAATCATATATTCATAGATATTTTGAAATGTAAATTCACTATGGAATTTATAAATGAAAAGGCGAATTTGTTTAAAATTAACGTTGATTTATTTTTGAAGTTGGGAATTAATTTACGGATTTGAAACGTAAATATAAAGTAAATCGTTAAGGATTTATTTAATTGGTTTAAATGAACCATGTTTAAATGAAAGTATTTTCGCATAAGGAAAATGATTGAAATTTGTTTTCAAAAGTGGTAAAGATGAAAAGTGATTTGAAAATTCTTTTCAAATGGTTAAAGTGTGAAAATTATATATCTTGTAAAGATATTTTTGGAAAATAAATAATTTGGAAAATTATTTGGAATCTGGTGACGTTGTGCATATCCATTGATAGTTCAATAACCGACTATCAATATTTACCTTTGAATGGGTATTTGTTGTGATTTTCTTGAATTTGGATGCCACACTTATTTTTAAATAAGCGCTCACTATTCGTGTTAGCCGGGAAAAGAACTTGGGGTCGTATAACCCATTCCGAATATGTGATACGTCGTTATGAATTGCATTTGAAGACCGGTGTTGAAGACCAGATATTTTCAAAAGCGAAAGGACAACTCATCGAATGTCTTTGCATCGACTGGTCCCGGGTATAGGGACTCCATATGTGATGGGAAGTTCGGTCGTGATTAGTGAATATCCGGATTAGAAGGACTTCTTTGTAAGTGCCTTCGGTTCTGTTCGATCTCGGAACAGACTTATATTGATTGTATGTCTGACAGTACAAATTGAGATATAAAGCTGATTTCTTTCAAATATATTTCTGTTGGTGGCGGAGAATTTATTCTCTTAGCTTAACACCCTTATCTGGGACGTACGAGCTCAGAGGTTATGTAGTTGATGGTTATCAGCGATATATTTCCAATTTGGTAATGTGACATGCTAAGTGTTGCTGTGAAATGATCAATTGTTTGGTCATTTGTGATAGGATCATTTGTTTGATCATTTATCTTTGTGATCATTACTTTGATCATTTGTTGACCCAAAGCATGGCTTTGTACCAAAGCATGGCTTTGTGGACGAGACTTCGTCCGACCTCACACCCCGGAAATGGTCAAAACAGGAAGGATGCGGCAAGGTTATTAGGGGGTAGCGCCCCTTTAGTGTATGTCATTCCTTCTGGATAGAGGTGGTATCATGGTATGGAGCCCAGATACTTAACCTATGTTGTTGCTGCAAACTTATTTACTTTGTGGTTGTTGGAAATCGAGGATCCTCGGATGTAGATCGGTTACGATCGGGGGATGACATATTCGTGTCAGTAGTTACCCAGTTAGGGGTAACCCGGCCTTGTGTTGGCAGAGATCCGATTTGGTTCTCGGGACGTCGTTCCAGAGGCGTTTCCATGTGGCAATGGGAAGTTCCTTGGCCTGACCATTTGTTGGAAATCCAAAGAAACAATACGAGCCTTGTACGGTTTTAGTTGTAGAACCTGCCATCTAATATGTTCGCTAAAGTAGGCATAATATAATGGTACCTATGATGGCTAAGATTTATATTCTACTTTCGAAATGTTTCCTACACTATGCACTAATAATAATATCAAATGTTTCTTTTTAATGCGTATCAAGCATCTTTGACTATCATAAGGAGAAATCTCGTCCAAGTCTGCATTTGCGTTGTGTGTGTGGTGGGAGGTCTTTTGGTAGTTTCATTTTTAAAAGCATTGTGAATCTAATTTAAAATTATCCTATTCTTTATTTTAAAGATAAAAATAAACTGTTTTGAGTTCTCACACCAGTCACATGACTAACTCGGAGTTTATTGTTTTCCTTCCTAAACTCTGGGTGCCCACCAATTTCCACATGGGCAGTCAAGAGTTAAGGTTAATTAGGATATTTTGGAATTTAGGAGTTGCTAGAGGCAAGATGGATGGCATGGCGTATTACTAGTATATAGTATTTCTTTTCCGCTGTTTGTTGTTGTTTATTGTTGTACACTCTTATGATGTGATGTAATGAAATGTAATGTAATGTAATAACTGATATATTTCTTTGTTTAAAGATTATTCATTTATTTATTATATGTTGTTCCGCTGCGATTATGAGATTCTGATATTGTTCTGTTGTTTCAGTTCTGTTCTATCTTTTCTCTCTTCTTCTACCTTTTTCTTTTTCTTAAAACCCTAAGTGTTTGGTTTTCCGGCATTCGATTTCTCGGAAGTTGATACAATGAACGTATTGATGTTGGTTCTCGGAAGTCGAAAAATCTTGTCCTTATAAAAGGTAAGATGATTATTTAATTTAAAATGTCAGTAATTAAGAATGTAATTAATTTATAATTGTAATTAAATAAATAATTTAAGATTAAATAAATTTGTAATTAAAAATTGACATTAATAATCTTGTTTTATTTTCAAATTAAGTATGTCAAATACTTAAAGAAATTTAAATTTAATTAATTTTTAAATAAAGTCCAATTTTAAATTAAAGGTAAAGGTTTTAGAACTGTGATTTAGTATTTTACAAAGAGGATGTCTATCTTAAGTGTAATTAAGACTTTGAAAATTCATGAAATAAATTAAAGAGTAACTAAGTAATTAATTAATTAAGGTGGATTAAGTGGTTAGGAATGATCACTTATTGTAATTAGTTAAGAATAATTAATTAAATTGTAATAATTGAGGATTTATTAGTGTATTAATAAATTAATTAAGGGAAATTAATTAAAGGACAATTAATCAAATGATTTGAAATCAATTAATGTAGATTTATTATGATTGATGACCCATCTGATTTAAATTAATTAGATAATTAATTGAATTCACTTATAGATGTTTGAATTCTATTGATTGTTGAACTGTCTGATATTTCTAATATGTTGTGCTTTGTGCTATGAATTATTTCAGTGTGATCTGTGATGAATGTAATTTATTTATCTGTGATAAATTTATATTATTTATTTTTGAATCTGTGAATGAATGATAAGCGTTATAGATTATACCGCTTATCAATATCGATGTGCTTAAATATGTGATGTGATGATTTACGACATTGCACTATTAAGTTAAACCCCTGGACCACACTCGTACACACACAAATATGGATTGCATGAGGAAATCGGCTAAGTCACATATTTTAACAATTTTAAAGATCGAATTCTTGAATCCTAAATAGTTTTGGAGTTGGAATTAAAAACTTTTGAAATAAGTTTCAAAAGTAAAAGTTATTTTAAATAACTTAATAAAGTCTTGAAATCTAAATAATTTGAAATTGAATTCAATAATTTGGAAATTTTGGTCTAAAAGATTATACAAGTTATAAAGGTGTTTATATGGGTTTTAACCATTTAAAAAGTATGGTTTTGGAAATTTAAATTTAAATCCAAGTTTTATACTTGGATTGTTTTAACTTATGTAAATTTTAATTAGTTTTCCCAAAACGAAAACTATTTGGTTTAAATAGTAATAGCTTTCATAGAAAGAAAGGATTTCCAATGTGTATCGAAAGATTCAAGTTTGAAATGAAATTGCAAATAGTTTGGAAAAACAACTATGAATTAACCTTGGTGAAGATGATTAAATCTTGTTTTGAAATCAAAGAGGATTTTTAAATGGTGTATCCTTTAAATACAAGATTTGAATTTGAAAGGATTTGAGAGTTACGAATTAAATCTTAAATTGAAAGATTGGATAAGTTAATCCAATTTGAAATGGAACTATTTCGAAAGATATAATTGAATCTTTGTGAAACTGGTGAACTTTGTGAAATAAATCTTTTTATTTAAAAAGATTTGAAATGGTAATTTGTTTAAACCATTTGAAAGTTTTGGATACTAAGTTGTGATTTAATTGAAATACCATATCCATATGTTTTTAAATGTTGTGCTCATTATTCGGTTTAGTTGCGAGAGGACCTTTGTGTCATATAACCCATCCCGAATAATGATACATTGATATGGATACCATTTGAAAACCGGTGGTGAAGACCTAGTATTTTTGAAAACGAAAGCATAACCCGTCGATTGTCTCTACACTGAGTCACGCCAGTATAGAAATTTCCTAAGTGATAGGAAGTCTGATCGGGATTGTGAATACCCTGATTTGCAAGGGCTTCTTCGGAAGTCCCTTCGGTTGTGTTCGAACCCGGAACAGACTTGTATGGTTGTATGTCTGAAACTACACTTTGAGGTATAAAGTAGATTTCTATCGAATACATATCTGTTGGTGGCGGAGAACTCATTCTCTTAGCTTAACACCCTTCTTTGAGACGTACGAGCTCAGAGGTATGTAGTTAAAGGTTATCAACGATATACTCCCAATTTGGTAGTGTGGCATACTAAGTGCTGCTGTGTGTTGATGATCATTTGTTGATCATTTATGATCAAAACATGGCTTTTGTATAAAGCGTAGCTTTGTGGACGAGACTTGCTTGTCTAGGTGACATCTGAGGGGGGTTCTCGCTTTTTGGTAAGTGGCGAGTAGGAGACTCTTACCCCAACACGTCCTCTTTAAGGGGTTGGTTAGGCGTAAGCTGTGACAGTCGAAAGGCTGGCCGTAGAAGCAAGTTTCGGGTACCGTTGTGAGCCACGGCGGGGCTGGGATGGTTGAAAAGCCTACCAGTCGAGATTGGCCGCTATCGATGGTTGAAAAGCCTAGACTATCACATTTGGTATCAGAGCTAAAGGTTGAAACTTTAACTCACGAGTATAACACATTGAGTAACTCATTATAGATAGGGTGAAGTATAACCTAGAATGAGTATGTCCCTAAGATATCCGCTTGTGTGCCTCGGTAAATTTTCTTGCTATCCACCGATAGTAAGTATGAGGGCAAGAAGAGGATGAGATAGGGGACATGGGAGTACCACTAAAATGGTCAATACCCTACGATAACGGAAACAATTTTCTCTTCTCAATCTCTTTTGATTTGTCTTCCCAATTTCTTTGATTAGCTTTGTCGCAGCTCTAGAAAGAAGCTTCAGTGCGAAGGTGGTCCTACGAATCGTTGTAGAAAATCCTTAATTTGTATCTTCATCGGTTTCTTATCAGCTTTTCGTTCCAAACTTTAATGAATTTGAAATTTGGAATTGAAATTTAAATTAATTGGAAATTATAAATTGAGTTAAATTGATTAATAAAATATAAGGCTAAATTTGAATTAAATTGATAAAACGATGTCGTTTAAAAAACTAAATTTGAAATTCTATTATAATTTCCTATGTAGATCAAAGTCCGAAGAGGGACAAGTTGGTAAATATTTTAGGTTGTTCCGACCTAAGTTGGAATCCATATCTAGTATTTGAGAATTGTGGTAGATCGAATCCATCTATCTATTCTTCTGTTGGGTCCATGTATATTCTACGAGTGGTTAGTTGCCCTTCGAACCAACCAGTGCCCCTGCATATTCGTAGATCCGGTGACCCGAGGACCTTGAAAAAAAATGGTATGAGTTTGTTCTGATATTGTCGATATTCTGATTTGGTAAGCCAAATATAGAATAGATATCCAGTTTGACCTGGAAAACTATTCCTCTGTCTTTGTGTATCTATCTTTGTTGTTTTCGAGCCTGCAAATTTCGGGGATGACATTTGTTTAGGGGGGAATCTGTAACGATGCTGGATTTTTACTAAGTTTAAATTGCTAATTAATTTAATTTTCAATAAAAATGGTGAAATTAATTGATAATTAATATAACATTCCAGTTAAATTATGAATTAATAAAGAATTAATTTGGATATTTGAAAATAAATATGTATATAAAATAGATTGAAAATAGAATTTGAAATTGGAATTTATAAATAATGTAAGGATATTTGAATTTAAAAGTATGAAATAGATTTTAAAATTTGTGTAAATAATGAATGAATGAAATAAGTATGCAAGATGACAAAAAAAATAAAAATCTAAGTACCTATAAAAATTAAAAATAAATATATATGAATGTCTTGCTAAAGAAGACAGTAAAACATTTGTATGTACAAGCAAAAAGAATAAATATCTTCACACAAATAAAAAAAAATGAAATGAAATGATTCATTTTCACAAAAATGGAAAACATTGCATTTATTTCTATCTATTCTCAACACATACAAAATCTTTTCAGCCGAAATAGCCTCTAAAACAAAATCTTGCATGGTCAAAAATGTAGGTAGCAAGGGAAAATCAGCAACCATATTGAGAAATATCTTTGTATTGTACAAAACAAATTATATTATCCTATAAAATGTCTTCCTATATATCAACATTTTCACCCAGTTCGTTCAAACATAACTTAGCATTCCAAAAAAAATATAAGCTTCAGCAATTCATTCAACTAAAGCACAAAACAGAAAAAGGAAGAAAAACAACAGTTTCAAAACAAGTATTACTCTCTGTTCATTCTTATGGAAATTTGATGTGACTAAACATAGTTTCTTTGAAAATTAAATCTTGATAAGTAGTTCATGAAAGCTTGTGTTGCTATGTATTGTTAATAAGAGGATCTGTAATGTTTTCTGTTGTACTGGAAGCCTTATTATGTTATGTTCTTCAGTGTTTTTAAGTTTCTGAGCAAGAAAGTGGAGGAAAACTCATACCCTTCATATAAATCATTTTCAAACTAGGAATTTAAACTAAATTATGTTGTTTACACTTAACATCATTGACTAGAATTGTTTTGAAGGTTGATAGTGCAACATAACATTGTTTGTTCAAGTTTACAGTAAAAAGAAGTCAATATGTTAAAATTTGAATATTTAAAATTGTTGATTTGATTTCATATCTTGAATAAATATACAAAAGTAGAATTTTTTAAACAGAAACGATGATTTTTAGATCAGTATACATGGTGCAGTTCCTATATGAACTAAAAATGCATTTTTACCAATTTCTGTTAGTTTAACAAATCTTAAATGTTGAAATTTATTGTATAGCTAGCTTGAGGATTTTCGAATAAAGGAAATGTTAGAAATTTTTTCCAATGTAAGGTTTGTTAAGTCGAAACTAAAATAGGGTTTTCGTTCGAGTTTTCTGTGGACTGTATGCTCATTGATTTCGTCACCATGGATCAACCGAGCTGCACGCACTTCTGGGAGATGGTAGAGGGGGATATGGCCGAAGTGTGGCCGGAGTCGCATCGCCATAAGTGGTCGGCATTAGTGGGTCATGGCGATTTTGTTCGTTGTGTTCGTGTAGCTGGTTCGAGTGAATAGGTGAATTTTGATTTCGAAATTTTCGCGATGAATTGAAACTTGTTTTCGCGAGTGATATTGTTTTGTGGCTTGCCAGAGGAGTAGGGGTTCGTCAGAACGTTGGCGAACCACCATAGACATGCACGGTAGCGTGTGAGTGTCAGCAACATCGAAATGGTGGTAGTCACGAGTTATTACTCGAGAGAATGGAGAGGATGCTTTGGGTTACTCTGACGCGTGAGTATGGTCGTAACTGCAGTTTTTAACTTAAACTTCAAACTAAAATAACAAAAGAATAAAAGAACAAGTAGTAGAAGAAGAAAGGTATGAGAAAGAGAGGAGGACTCGGGAATAGGGTAAGAGAAACCCAAGTTGTACTCGAGTAAACGCAGTGTTTACCTCGGGTTCTATTTCTAAGTGGATTGACTTAATAGACTTTTAAGTTGTTTTGCTAAATAAAGTTTAGTAATAATAAAGTTAACAATGTTGACAAGTTTTATGATGAGATAGATTCAAAAAATATATTTAAAAGAGACTTGCAAAGGTAAAATGATTATTTAATTTAAAGTGTAAGTAAATAAGAATGTAATTAATTTATAATTATAATTAAATAAATAATTTAAGATTAAATAAATTTGTAATTAAAAATTGATATTAATAATCTTGTTTTATTTTTAAATTAAGTATGTCAAATACTTAAAGATATTTAAATTTAATTAATTTATAAATAAAGTAAAATTTTAAATTAAATGTAAAGGTTTTAGAAATGTGATTTATTATTTTACAAAGAGGATGTCTATCTTAAGTGTAATTAAGACTTTGATAATTCATGAAATAAATTAAAGACTAATTAAGTAATTAATTAATTAAGGTGGATTAAGTGGTTAGGAATGATCACTTATTTTAATTAATTAAGAATAATTAATTAAATGGTAAATTAATTGATGATTTATTAATGTACTAATGAATTAATTAAGGGAAATTAATTAAAGTACAATTAATCAAATGATTTGAAATCAATTAATGTAAATTTATCATGATTGATGACCCATCTTATTTAGATTAATCAGATCATTAATTGAGTTCACTTATAGATGTTTGAATTATATTGATTGTTGAATGTCTGATATTTTTGATATGTTGTGCTTCGTGCTATGAATTATTTTAGTGTGATCTGTGATGAATTTAATTTATTTGTCTATGATAAATTTATATTATTTATTTGTGAATCTGTGAATGAACGATAAGCGTTATAGATTATATCGCTTATCAATATCGATGTACTTAAATATGTGATGTGATGAATTATGATGTTGCACTATTGTGTTAAACCACTGGACCACACTCATACACACAGAAATATGGATTGGACGAGGAAATCGGCTAAGTCACGTATTTTAACAATCTTAAAGTTCGAATTCTTGAATCCAAAATAGTTTTGGAATTGGAATTGAAAACTTTTGAAATAAGTTTCAAAAATAAAAGTTATTTTAAATAACTTAATAAAGTCTTGAAATCTAAATAATTTGAATGTGAATTAAATATTTGAAATTGAATTCAATAATTTAGAAATTTTGGTCTAAAAGATTATACAAGTTATAAAGGTGTTTATATGAGTTTTAACCATTTAAAAAGTATGGTTTTGGAAATTTAAATTTTAATCCAAGTTTTATACTTGGATGGTTTTAACTTATGTAAACTGTAATTAGTTTTCCCAAAATGAAAACTATTTGCTTTAAATAGTAATAGCTTTCATAGAAAGAAAGTATTTCCAATGTGTATCGAAAGATTCAAGTTTGAAATGAAATTGCAAATAGTTTGGAAAAACAACTATGAATTAACCTTGGTGAAGATGATTAAATCTTGTTTTGAATCAAAGATGATTTTTAAATGGTGTATCCTTTAGATACAAGATTTGAATTGGAAAGGATTTGAGAGTTACGAATTAAATCTAAAATTGAAAGATTGGATAAGTTAATCCAATTTGAAATGGAACTGTTTCGAAAGCTATAATTGAATCTTTGTGAAACTGGGTGAACTTTATGAAATAAATCTTTTTATTTAAAAAGATTTGAAATGGTAATTTGTTTAAACCATTTGATAGTTTTGGATATTAAGTTGTGACTTAATTGAAATCCCATATCCATATGTTTTCAAATATTGCGCTCATTATTCGGTTTAGCCAGTAGAGGACCTTTGTGTCATATATCCCATTCCGAATAATGATACGTCAATATGGATAGCATTTGAAGACCGGTGATGAAGACCGGGTATTTTCGAAAACGAAAGGATAAACCGTCGATTGTCTTTGCACTGAGTCGCGCTGGTATAGAGATTTCCTAATTGATAGGAAGTCGGATTAGTATTGTGAATACACAGATTTGCAAGGGCTTCTTCGGAAGTGCCGTCGATTCTGTTCGAACCCGGAACAGACTTGTATGGTTGTATGTCTGACACTACACTTTGAGATATAAAGCAGATTTCTTTCGAATACATATCTGTTGGTGGCAGAGAATTCATTCTCTTAGCTTAACACCTTTCTCTGAGACGTATGAGCTTAGAGGTTATGTGGTTGAAGGTTATCAACGATATACTCCCAATTTGGTAGTGTGGCATGCTATGTGCTGTTTTGTGTCGATGATCATTTGTGATCAAAGCATGGCTTTTGTATAAAGCGTAGCTTTGTGGACGAGACTGCATTAGGACCTCACACCCCGGAAATGGTCAAAACAGGAAAGATACGGCAAGGTTATGAGGATCGCGCCCTTTAGGTTGTGTCATTCCCTTATGGTAAAGGGTGGTATTATAGTATGGAGCCTAGATATTTACCTATGTGGTGGCTTCAATCTCATTTACTGTGTGATTGTTGCTTTGTGGTTTAGAGACGCCTCGGATAATGGTCCCAAAGGACCGGGGGATGTCATGCTCGTGTAGTAGTTACCTAGTTACAGAGGTAACCCAGCCTTATGTTGGCAGAGAGCTGGTTAAGTTCTTGGGACGTCCCGCCAGAGGCGTACCCATGGACCATGGGAAGTTCCTTATCCCGACCATTTGTTGGAAAATCCAAACGAAACAATACGTGCCCTGTAAGGTTTTTGTGACGCCCCACCTCTATACCCACACTAGCCAAGGACACTACGGAATAATGCCGTCAATTAACACGGAGAATAAGCCTGTTGAGGAGCGACCATCCATGTAATTGCTTTGCGCGAGCACCGATATGTCAAATAGTTTAAGTTGCATTTCATTTCAAGAGGAAATCCGACATGCCGATACAAACTCAAAGCTACTACACAGTGGCTATATATAATCATCGGAAACAAATATAGAAATAAACATAACATAAATTAGTCACAGGTAATTCATATAACTACGGCGGAAACCGATATGAATATAACACATGAAAGTGTAAATCAGAGTAGTGGTCAAATTAGATCCACAATATCACAAAAAAATATATACAAGTGCTTGACAAATGAATATGTATACATCAAGGAGTCTATAGCTCAAATGTATACAATAAAAACTACTAGACTAAAGTAGTTAAGCAAAAGTCAGAAGATGGTTCCAGATAGGAAGTCATGAGGAAGCACCTGCAATATCTCAGTCTGACCCGAGTATTATTTAAGAAGAAAATAATAAACGGATCAGTCTAGCTATATTTATCAAATAAAATGAGATATAAGAAGAGATGTAATAAAAACGTATGATAACCAAAAATGTCATACTATGACAAGTATACATAGAAAATCAACAAAATCATACAAATATCTCAAGAATCTCATAGCATAAAAAAGAATATCATATTCTTTATTTACTTCACCAAGCCACAATAAATGACATACATATCAATACAAATCGTAAAAGTTGGAGAAACATAAATTCCAGAAATCATCAATTAGAAATCCAGAAATCACTAGAAAAAAAGGATGGCTAGTCCCATAAACTGGACATCCACGCACCTAGAAAGACACGCCCCATGCACAGTCGAACGTCGACGCACCTAGAAAGATATGCCCCATGCATAAATAAACATCGATGCACCTAGAAAGATACACCCCATGTAAAGACGAACATCGACACACCTAGAAAGGTACGCCCCATGCTCTAGCATCGACGCACCTAGAAAGATACACCCCATGCATAAATAAACATCGATGCACCTAGAAAGATACACCCCATGTAATGTCTAACATCGATGCACCAAGAAAGATACACCACATGCAAAATCGAACATCGACGCGTCTAGAAAGATACGCCACATGCATAGACGAACATCGACGCACCTAGAAAGATACACCCCATGTCCCGAATTATTGAGCCGATTGCTCCACGAAGTAAACAAACATCGATGCACCTAAATAGGTACGACCCATGTGAGAAATGAGACGAAGCTCACTAAATTAAAGTACAGTCCTCCACTTGGACAAAAAGACATCGCAAATTGCTAGTTTAAACCTTAAAATTGTCATCATCGATCATCAAGAAGTGTCAATTACACTAAGCTAGTAAATATATAAGTTTAGCTTCATGTCCCATAACCACTAGCTTAACTTAAATATTTACGAACAAATTATAGAATTCCACTCAAGAATTGTCACAAGAGATTTAATCGAACAAGTCCAAGAATTAGCCGATGAAGTAAACGCAAGTGTTTCATACCACTTGTCTTACTGAGTCGTTTAATTAGATTTCTCATACGAGTGAGGTAAAGGTTTGTATATACTAGAAGGTTGGAAAACGGTTTTATAAACGAGTTGGATATTGAAAATAGAGTTTAAATAATCTTTGATAAAGAGTTTGAATATTTACTACTAGTATAGAAACCTTTGTATTTTAAAGTGACAAACCATAAAAATGATTTTAGAAATGATCAATCATTAAAATACACATACGAAGACATAAATAAAATCCATAGAAACCGATAAACAATCCATCGAAATGGATATTCAAAAATCCCTGAAAAGCGAGTCATCAAGTCATAATAAATGTTAACAACAAATAGGATCATCAAGAATAGATTTAAATTGGAAATTCATTCCCAAAGGCAAATTGGGCAGAAACAACAAATTCAGTTGACTGAACAGAAATTTCAGTTGACTAAATCATGCCTGGAAACCTTCTGTTTCCAGGTTCAGTCGACTGAACATAGATTTCAGTCGACTGAATCATGCTTGGAAACTTTCTGTTTCCAGGTTCAGTCGACTGAACAGAGATTTCAGTCGACTGAATCATACGTGAAAACATTCGGGTTCCAGGTTCAGTCGACCAACTCAGAGATTTCACTCGACTGAACTGGAATTTTCAGTATTTTCAGCTAAAAATGAAGAGACAATCTCTTCGCAAATGCAACCGGACGAGCAAAGGACGCTAGGGGTTTATGCCAAACGACGACCCGACCCTACAAGCTCTTTGATGCATCCCCAAAAACATGTTCAAAGTTCGAAATTAAGATTTTTAAAGATTTGAACTCAAAACACTAAAAATTGGAATATTCACAAAACCAATCCAAATCAAGAGCAAATGCATGTGAAGAGGTGTTAGGAATTCATACCTAACAAATAAAAATAATTATAGGCATAATTGTGAGGTAAAAATCCCACCTTTGAACCCAAAAACAATGAATGAGAAGCTTAATGACAAGGGAAGATCAACCACACTTCAATCTCAACATAAGAAGCTTGAATATAAGCTTAAAAGAGAAACATTTCCCAAATTAGGTTTAGGAATTTTCTGAAATCAAATAGAGAATGAGTTGGAGAAGAAGGAGATGATACTTACCAATGCTTCTCTTTGAATTTGGAGTTAGAACTTGATTTGCAAATGGAAACTAAGGCTTAGGATTTTAATTCTTTTTCTTTTCCCCCATTATTCTCTTTAGAACTGAAAAGATAAGGAAGAGGGAATGAATGAAGAGAAGTGGTTCAGTTTGGGGTATTAAGTTGGCTAGTGGGATGAACCCCAACTCAAACCCAAAGTGAAAAAGGTCAAATTTTTAGCTAGCTCTAAACATATCAATATTAATACTCAAAAAGGTTACAAATGGAATTTTGAACTTAATGGAAGGGGTCTCGAGTCCCAATTCGACTGTTTGCTAAAATTACGTTTTCGGACTAAAATCCAACGAACGATGAAATATTTAAATAAAATATTTCAATATACAATCGATGAATATCAGGTTCTTACAGACTCTCCTCCTTAAAGAAATTGCGTCCGCGCAATACTTAAGAAGAAAATAAAGAGTGACGACCATAAAAGCATATCAACACTAAAGAAATTTGAAATAGGAAGTTCACCACAAAGAGCATGAAGGACTAAGCATGAACGGGATCGCTCGATGAATTCCCAGGATTCCCAAGAGCAATCCTTAGGATCTGAGAACCAATGAACTTTCACAAGAAGAACGTCGTTATTCCGAAGGCGTTCAATCTTCGAAGCAATGATGTGAATGGAATGTTGCTCATAAGTCAAATCTGGTGAAACTTCAATTTCCTCAATAACATCGAGCTCAAGAATAAAAATCGAAATCCCTAAGGCATTTCCGTAGTAGAAAGACGTGAGAAAATGTCATGAATAATAGAAAATTAAGCCGGTGCAATGACGTAGTATAATAGCAGTACGCCCAAGAAACTAGAAACTCGAATAATTTGGAACAACGGCATAGTACAATGACGACACGCCAGATGAACCTAAACTCGAATAATTCAAAACACGGATGCAGTACAACGATAGGTCCAATGTGACAAAGTTCAAATAGTTTGGAACACTGACGCAGTACAACGGTACGTCCAATGAACCAAAGTTCAAATAATTCGGAACACTGATGCAGTACAACGGTACGTCCAATGAACCAAAGTTCAAATAATTTGAAACACTGACGTAGTACAACGGTACATCCAATGAACCAAAGTTCAAATAATTCGGAACACCGATGCAGTACAACGGTACGTCCAATGAACCAAAGTTTAAATAATTCGGAACACTGATGCAGTACAACGGTACGTCCAATGAACCAAAGTTCAAATAATTCGGAACACTGTCGCAATACAACGGTACGTCCAATGAACCAAAGTTCAAATAATTCGGAACACTGACGTAGTACAACAGTACGTCCAATGAACCAAAGTTCAAATAATTCGGAACACGGACACAGTACAACGGTACGTCCAATGAACCAAAGTTCAAATAATTCGGAACACCGACGCAGTACAAAGGTACGTCCAATGAATCAAAGTTCAGATAATACGGAACACCGACGCAGTACAACGGTACGTCCAATGAACCAAAAAGTCGGGATATCGATGTAGTACAATGATGGTACATCCGATGAACCGAACACCATAAAAGAACATCGGACCCCAGTCCATAAAAAAATGGGACGAAGCTCAATCAAACAAGGTACATGGAAACGTCTGATGAACTTGGTAAAAGATCATTCCATTCAGACAACATCAAAAGGACAACCACTTGTTGCTTACGACTAATGGCATTGGCAACATGATTTCCCTTCCGGGAGTATACAAAGGATATTAAGATCGTAAGATGCAAGGAAATCTAGCCAACATTAAGTTCCTTATGAGAAAATAAATATTCCAAAGATTTATGATCGGGGTAGAGAACAAATTTCTTATCTAAAAATGATGATGCCAAATTCTAAAAGTGAAATCAATAGCTACGAGCACTAGATCATGAATGGCATATCTAGTCTCAATAGGCTTTAATGATTTAGAAACATAAATGATAGCACGTTCTCTTTTGCAAGAGAACGACATTCAAACCAATACGATAAGCATCGGTACAAAAGATAAAGTCTTGGTTCCCCTCGGGAATCACAAGAATAAGAGTATGGAAAAAGAGTTCTTTTAAATAATCTTTTTTCCCAAAAAGCTAAAACTTTCAAAATCACAATTATCCTTATGTAATTATCCTTCTAGGAAAATTTACATTTTTACAAGTCAGTATATCGTGCCTGATTGTCTCATCAAAGCATTTAGGAAATTCCTATCGATAACTTTGATCAAGCGCATCGACCAGAATTCTTAACGCACTCAACGGGCAATACGATCACAAAATCATCTTCTATATGATGAAAATATATCTTAAAAGTTTTTAGACTATTCTTTGCTCGTTTAAGATCAAAATCCAATCGTACTTATAAATAAATCTTATGCAAAAGATTTGCAAAATTTTAAATTTGTATTTTCATCCAAAATCAATAAATACAAGAATGGAATTATCGAGATATTCATAGAATACTTGATTTATAAAATGGATGAAACAAGATGGGAAAACTAAATGACATAATAAGTCATTCATAAAAATCATAACGAGTGCGGAATGCGGTAAGTGGAATGCTAACTGCCGCAACTCGTAGCAAATGTAAACCGATGGCAAGGTCGAGCTGAAAAGACCTTAACACCAAACAAGACATTTCTCAGGTGATGATCCTAAGACAAACTCCAAAAATACCGAAAAATTCTCAAACTACATGAATGAGAGAAATAACACTTTTCTCATGATGAGGGCTTAAAGAATAAAATGATGCCATCAAATTGGAATCAAAATCAAAAAGAAAAAATAGAAATCTACTTAACAAATTAAAAATGTTGAAGATGAATAGTCCACTCGGGACATAGGATATGGCTACATAATAATTAAGCCAATCTGTACAAAAGTCAATTCCAAAGCATAAGTAAAAATCGGCTCGGAAAGAAAAATCACGTAAAGCAATTTCGACATCAATACAAGAAACCAGCTGAGCGTTGCAGATCCACCGACGGGATTCACCATTGTCAAAGGAGTCAACAAGCCCAAAAATATTTAAAGAAAAGGAATCAACTAGTTCTTTTGATATAAAACAGTGAGATGAAACCCATATCAAAAAGAACTCGAAAAGGTAAATCATAAAACAAATGTCATCAAGGATAGAATGGCTACCTTGGCTAAGAGAAGAGTTGCTAGGGCTTGCACAATATTTAGCTTTCTCATGTCCTTGTTCAAAAGTTAGGGACATGCACATAAAAGATGACACGGTTTTTTGCAATACCAACAGGAATGGGGTTTCAGACACATATTTGCATAGTGTTCCTTAGAATTACAATTGTAGCATCCTCCACGATTAGGGATTGGAGTCTTTGCTACAAAAGTAGTTTGCTTCACTCTCTTATTGGGATTAAGGCCCTTAAACTTAATATGCCTCTTCTTGGAAATCCTAATAGCACTAACACTTCCTTTACCAACCTCTTCATATCGCAGAGTGATATCCACAAGCTAATTGAAAGGAACTTCAAGTTTCAAAGGTAAAATATTTTCACGGTTCTTACCCAATGCACAAATACACCTTTGATTCTCTACAAGGTCTAAAAGTTGTTGGGCAGACATGAATGTGCCATCAAGAGAAGGGCCACTGGATTCACCAGCGCTAGGACTACCAGATCCAACCATTTCTTCTTCTTAAAGAAAGAAAGAAAGAAGAAGAAAAAAGTTATTCACAAAATGAATTTCAATCGAACTTGATTGATAAAACAAGGAATCATTAAAGAAAATAGGATTAGACAGTACGAAGACTCGAATAAATCCTAAAGCATAAATCCTAAGAAAGACTTAGGACATGATCCTTGCTAGATTATTCCACATTTTTTCGAAGTTTGGCTCTGATACCAAGCTGTGACGCCCCGCCTCTATGCACACGGTAGCCAAGGACACTACGGAGTAATGCCGTCAACTAGCACGGAGAATGTGGCTGTTGAGAAGCGACCATCCGTGTAATTGCTTTGTGCGAGCACCGATATGTGAGATAGTTTAAGATGCATTTCATTTCAAGAGGAAATCCGACATGCCAATACAAACTCAAAGCTATTACACAGTGGCTATATATAATCTTCGAAAACAAAAATAGAAATAAACATAACATAAATCAGTCACAGATTATTCATATCACTAAGGCGGAAACAAATATGAATATAGCACATGAAAGTGTAAATCAGAGTAATGGTCAAATAAGGTCCACAATATCACAAAAGAATAGATACAAATGCTAGAAAAAAGAATATGTATACATCAAGGAGTCTATATCTCAAATGCATACAACAAAAACTACTAGACTAAAGTAGTTAAGCAAAAGTCAGAAGATGGTTCCAGATAGGAAGTCATGAGGAAGCACCTGCAATATCTCAGTCTGACCCGAGTATTATTTAAGAAGAAAATAATAAACGGATCAGTCTAGCTATATTTATCAGATAAAATGAGATACAAGAAGAGATGTAATAAAAACGTATGATAACCAAAAATGTCATACTGCGACAAGTATACATAGAAAATCAACTAAATCATACAAATATCTCAAGAATCTCATAGCATCAAAAAGAATAGCATATTCTTTATTTACTTCACCTAGCCACAATAAATGACATACATATCAATGCCAATCGTAAAAGTTGGTGAAACATAAATTCCAGAAATCCTCAATTAGAAATCTAGAAATCACTAGAAAAAGAGGATGGCTAATCTCATAAACTAGACATCGACGCACCTAGAAAGACACGTCCCATGCACAGTCGAACATCGACGCACCTAGAAAGATACGCCCCATGCATAAATAAACATCGATGCACCTAGAAAGATGTACCCCATGTAAAGACGAACATCGACACACCTAGAAATGTACGCCCCATGCTCTAGCATCGACGCACCTAGAAAGATACGCCCCATGCATTAATAAACATCGATGCACCTAGAAATATACACCTCATGTTATGTCTAACATCGATGCACCTAGAAAGATACACCCCGTGCAAAGTCAAACATTGACGCACCTAGAAAGATACGCCCCATGCATAGGCGAACATTGACGCACCAAGAAAGATACGCCCCATGTCCCGACTTATTGAGTCGATTGCTTCACGAAGTAAACAAACATCGACGCACCTAAATAGGTACTACCCATGCGAGAAATGGGATGAAGCTCGATAAAATAAAGTGCAATCCTCCATATGGACAAAAAGACATCGCACATTGCTAGTGTAAACCATAAAATGATCATCATCGATCATCAAGAAGTGTCAATTACAATAAGCTAGTAAATATATGAGTTTAGCTTCATGTCCCATAACCACTAGCTTAACTTAAATATTTATGAACAAATTGTAGAATTCCACTCAAGAATTGTCACAAGAGATTCAATCGAACAAGTCCAAGAATTAACCGACGAAGTAAACGCAAGCATTTCATACCACTTGTCTTGCTAAGTCGTTTAATTAGATTTTTCATACGAGTGAGGTAAAGGTTTGTATATACTAGTAGGTTGGCAAACGGTTTTATAAACGAGTTGGATATTGAAAATAGAGTTTAAATAATCTTTGATAAAGAGTTTGAATATTAACTACTAGTATAGAAACCTTTGTATTTTAAAGTGACAAACCATAAAAATGATTGTAGAAATGATCAGTCATTAAAATCCACATACGAAGACGTGAATCAAATCCAAAGAAACCGATAAAGAATCCACCGAAATGGATATTCAAAAATCCCTAAAAAGGGAGTCATCAAAGTCATAATAAATGATAACAACAAATAGGATCATCATGAATTGATTTAAATTGGAAATTCAATCGCAAAAGGCAAATTGGGTAGAAACAACAAATTCAGTTGACTGAATAGAAATTTCAGTTGACTAAATCATGCCTGGAAACCTTCTATTTTTCTGTTCAGTCGACTGAACAGAGATTTAAATCGACTGAATCATGCTTGGAAACTTTCTGTTTCTAGTTTCAGTCGACTGAACAGTGATTTCAGTCGACTAACTCATACCTGGAAACTTTCGTGTTCCAGGTTCAGTTGACTGAACTGGAATTTCCAGTATTTTCAGCCTAAAAATGAAGAGGCAATCTCTTCGCAAATGCAACTGGGCAAGCAATGGGCGCTGGGGTTTTATGCCAAACGATGACCCTGCCCTACAAGCTCTTTGATGCATCACTAAAAACTTGTTCAGAGATCGAAATTAAGATTTTTAAAGATTTGAACTCAAAACACTAAAAATTGGAATATTCACAAAACCAATCCAAATCAAGAGCAAATGCACATGAAGAGGTATTAGGAATTCGTACCTAACAACCAAAGATAATTATAGGCATAGATGTGAGATAAAAATCTCACCTTTGAACCCAAAAACAATGAATGAGATGCTTGAAGACAAGGGAAGATCAACCACACTTCAATCTCAACACAAGAAGCTTGAATCTAAGATTAAAAGAGAAACATTTCCCAAATTAGGTTTAGGAATTTTCTGAAATCAAAGAGAGAATGAGTTGGAGAAGAAGGAGATGATACTTGCCAATGCTTCTCTTTGAATTTGGAGCTGGAACTTGATTTGCAAATGGAAACTAGGGCTTAGAATTTTAATTCGTTTTCTTTTCCCCCATTATTCTCTTTAGAACTGAAAAGATAAGGAAGAGGGAATGAATGAAGTGAAGTGGTTCAGTTAGGGGTATTAAGTTGGCTAGTGGGCTGAACCCAAACCCGAACACAAAGTGAAAAAGGTCAAATTTTTAGCTAGCTCCAAACATATCAATGTTTATACTCAAAAAGGGTGCAAATGGCATTTTGAACTCAATGGAAGGGGTCTCAAGTCCCAATTCGACGGTTTGTTAAAAGTAGGTTTTCAGACTAAAATCCGACGAATGATGAAATATTTTCATAAAATATTTAAATATACAATCGATAAATATGCAGGTTGTTACAGTTTTAGTTCTAGAACCTGCCATCTACTTATGGTGGTCACCACTGTTTAGATGGTAACTATAGTAGGCATAGTTCGAAATGTCTGTGCTGGCTATGATTTATTTTATACTTTCGAAATGTTTTCTGCATTATGCACTAATAATAATACCAAAGGAATTATCTCGTATCAGCAATGTTTGACTTTCAAAAGGAGAAATCTCCTCCAATTCTGCGTTTGCATATTACGTGTGTGGTTGGAGGCCTTATGGTAGTTTCGTTTTCCAATAAGCGTTGCGGATTTATTTTAAATACTTTATTGTTTATTTAAAGGATAAACTGTTTTGTTTACTCACACCAGTACCATGACTTACCCGAAGTATATTGTTCCTTTCCTAAACTCTGGGTGCCCACAATTTTCCACGCGGGCAGCCTAGAGTTGGGTTTATCAGATAGTCACGTTTAGTAGATTATCTGGAGTTAGTTCAGTCTTTGGATCTGGACAAGCCTTGCTTATCTTGGTGCAACGGGATGTTGGTTCGAGCTAGCTTTGGATTAGAGCATTAGATTGGGGATGCATTCTATTGAAGATTTTCTTTCCGCTGTTATTGTCTTGTATCTCTGATAGTATTGATTTCTATTTTATCATTCTGTTGTATCATATTATATCAGATATTGTATTTGTCATTATATCAATGTTATATATATTGATATTCTTTTCTTCCGCTGTGTTGTACTTAATGGTGTTATAAGCTCCGGCGAACCAGATTCAACGTTTGGATCTGCGGCATTTGAATATGAGTGTCGTATTCGGTGCCGATTTTCGAAGGTCGAATCAGGACCTTTACATGCAACACTCAGTCTGACCCGAGAATAAAGCAAAACACAAAACACTCGAGACAGGATTAACATTCTTATGCCAGTAAATTAACTCAAGCAATGTCAACTGAAATACAAGTAACTTAAAGGTTGTTTGGGATTTCCTTCCTCTAAAGATATGTGGAACTATCTACAATGTAGTAATATACGCTAGTATAATATTTCTATCAGTATAGTACAGTATTAAAATAGCGTTATGGCAATACCCATAGCCCCCTTAACATATTTTATATAATGACGTAGTCTATACAGTACAGTAAACGCCACCAAACCGGTGGGCTATCAAGGAGCACTCTATAGGTACGACACAAACCAAAATCGTAGTGGGCTCGATAAGGTAGATAAAAAGGCACGCGAGGCTATACCTTGGGTAGGATTATACCAATTTACACTTCCAAGCCGGTGGTAATGCATAGCCACAACCACCGTCCACCTCGTATAACACTCCTAAAATCAATGGTGCACCCAATCAAATCATTAAGTAATAGAATGTTATCGAAGAAGTGTGCTCGATCGGAGGAGCCACCTCACTTCTCCCGTCAATTGCTCCTATTTTGGTCATCTAATTAGGGCTCGTTTCATACCTCAATACAGCAACGTCATCAAACCATCCTACTTTGTTCTAGATTCACCACCGCGTACACGGTTGTAAAAGTGGTTTTCAGTATTAGTAAAGAGTATGACCATATGTGATCTCGGTCTTTTTAATAACCAAATGCTTATTTCACACCACGGTCATTTAATTTCTAATTGATCATACTTCATATCAAAATAACATATCCATTTCAAAACCATATCATTTCGATATCATTATTCACTTTAAATAATATTCATTTCTAGAATCGTAACACTTCCAAAATTATGACAATTTCGATATCTTAACACTTTTGTAACCATAACACTTTTGAAATCATAACTGTTCCAACTCAAACAGTTTAGATGTTGAAAATAGCGCGTGTGTGTATATATATATATATTAAAATAGTTATAAATTAAAATAGTTTATATATTAAAATAGTTTATATATTAAAATAGTTCAAAGATTAAAATAATATATATACACACTAAAATACTTTATATAATAAAATTAGTTTCCTCCAATTTCACAAATCGATTCAAATCAACTTAAATTCCAAAGTTCAATTTAATCAATCTTAGTTCAACCATTTCAATTAAAAGGGTTAGCAATTCAAATTCTCAATAAACTATTTCAATTTATATCGATTTCAATTCCGGGTTTTGAGCTATCCCCTCAATTCCAATAAGCTTCAAAGTTTAGATATCCAAACATTTACAATATAGGTTTCATTTATATTTTAACATTCAGTTTTAATTTTACTCAAATTGGAAAAAATATTCACTTAATAATTTTAATAACATTTTAATAAAATCTCAATTTATAAATTTAAATCAATATTCATTATTCAGTCTTAATTTTTATTTAAAGTTGAGAATATCCATTTAATCACTTTTCATCAAATAAGGTTAAAATCATACCTTTCAAATCTCAAAATCAATAAGCTGAAATAAATTCTTATTTGAATTCAATTGTTAACCAATTAAATTTTAAGTCAATTTTACTTATTTTTTTCCAACCATATCTATTTAAGGTTATTACAAAAATCTATTTAAAAATATTAATGTAAATTTCAAATAAATATTTAAACATATAAATATATATATACTAATTAAATTAAATTTTATTTAATAAATCATATCAAATTAAATCTTATTAACAAATCTATTTTAATTCTAGTTTAAATCTTATTTTATATATTTAAAAATAATAAAATTATAAGTGAATTCTTAAAATTTATATTTTCAAAACTAACTTATAAATTTAAAATTTCCAAACATATAATTCAAAAATCTAATTTTACAAAAATAAATATCTTTATATTATATTTAAAAATCAATATTCAATAAAATCGTTCCTACCAAAACTTTGGAAATCATTTTCAAAATATAGACCAACGGTATCCGTATATAATTTTCTATCCTATGGTCAAGTGATAGGATTTTTATCATTTCAATCCGTAATTTAAATTTACTATTTTACGGGTATATATCATTTTAAACCGCAATCCCAAAATTTCAAAATCAATGAAAATCACTTGGGTTTATCATTTCAACCCATAATGATTTTCCCTTAATTTATAATATCGTTTGGGTATGTATCAATTCAACCAATAGGGATTTCTAAACTAACAGGAAACTTACAGAGTGAGAATAATATGACAATAATATAACATATCAACAATAGACATATATCATCAATGATAAATTTAAATATAATATATACAACAGGTTATGGTGTCATATATCAATTAGCACAGGTTAATAATTTTGAATGATAACGTATCATATTCAACATTTAAATTACTAACAATTCTAACCTAACAACATATTTCAATCGTCATTTTAGGTGAATTAAATTTACTAAATATAAGAATGTTAATCGTGAGTGATTTCTCACCTTCCGAGGCTAGAGAAGACAATGGAAATAAAGAAGATGACATGGATACGCAAGTGGCACAGCGAAGCAAGAAGCTAATGTGACCCATTTTGGACAGTAGATGAGACAAAAGCAAAATGCGAAGAACTGGTTTAACGAAGATCAATTATATAAGTAAACTTATATATGTAAAGATATATATTAAACGATATTTACTGAAACCCATATATTAATTTTCAAAATTTTCAAATGAATACTTAAACATAATGCATACATTAAGGCTATTACACAAAAAAATCTATTTTAAAGACATTAACCAAAATTTAAGTGAATATTTCAAACATATTACATTCATATCTTTAAATAGGTTATATAATACTCTAAACATATTATACGTAAGAACCTTTATTATAATTTTTTTTGAAGGAAGGCAAAGTTTGAAACACTATATTATATTATAAAAAAAGAAAAATATACAGTTGTATAGCGCAAACTTTAATACACAAAACAAAAGACAGAGCCAGGTTGATTATTGCAAAAGAGTGGGGAAATGTGGTGTCAAGTATATACACAATCATAAATGCATGTGTGTGTGTTTTTTTTTGAAATATTGGCCTCTATGCTTTCTTTCATGCGTTTCCAGCAAGCAAAATATTTACATATTGTATAATAAAATACATAAAATGCATCCTTATGTTAAACGTATTTAAATGAAAGAAAGTTATATGAAACTATATTAAAACATTATATATATGTAATGATCAATATATGTATATCAGTAAAATTACTTGCGTATGCAGGCAGTCACCTTGGAGATGGCGGAGCTGAAGGCTGCATGGATGATGAAGCGGTTGTGTTGATCGGTGTGAGGTGGCAGGTTGGAGGAGGTGCACTCGGTCGCTTTTAGCATTTGCAGTGGTGGTGCGGGTTCGGCAAAAGGCCAAGGGTGTGTGGAAGGTGGAGGGTAGCCCGAGGAGGTGATGGATCGGAGTTAGTCATGTGAATGATGGAGTTTTCTGGTGACGGGTGAAATGGAAAAGTGGACGATCAGGGGAGGAAGGATTTGCACACACTAGGTGTGATGGCCGCAGGTGGAGTTAATGGTGGAGTTATGGCATGTAGGCTACCAGGTGGGTTTTTTTTGCATGGAGAGGAGAGAAAGGGGAAGTAGCGTTCATGCTCGGCTGGTAAAGAGTGGAAGGAAGATGGCGTGAGGTATGGAAGGCGAAGAAGAAAAGAGGCGAACGATGGAGGCGATTGTTTTTTTCTCTGGAACGAGGGAACGAGAAGGTTAAGAGAGAAGATGCACAAGCTTTTATATATATAGACACATATTTAATATATTACTCAGAAGAACATAGAATGAAAAAGAAAGGGGATATATTGAAATGAACCCAAGGACAATGGAAATGAACCAGTAGATAAGAGAAACCGGTGAAATAGTGACAGTCAAGTTATTAAATTTTTTAGGAATATTAAAAGTTATGGCTTATGGATTTCTCAACGAAGGACAACTAAATAGACACAAGAACCCAAAAAGCTCAAATGCGGAACCGTTACGGAAACCGTTTTGTTGATTTTGACGCGTAACGGACGTCGAAATATAGGGATGAACATACTGCGGAGATTAGCACGATGAGATGAACAGAATGGTATATGGATATGAGTGCTACGACCCACCTATCAAAATTTGATATTTTGCTGTTAAATGGGTGCAAATTCGTTCAAAATAAGAAAACAGGGCTAGAGAAGTCCAAATTTGGCGAAACAAAATATGACGCCTCACTCAGAAAATGATTTACATTTTTGTTGTATAAAAATATTCAGGTTTTGAAACTATTTTATTACCATCAAATTAAATGGATTTAAATTGAAAAATTACACAATAGAATTTACATTCATATTTTCCAATAAAATTTGCCATTTGCTATGTTTAAATAGATGTATTACAAATATCAAATTTTCATTGTCAAATTTAATTGATTGATTTAAAGCAAAATTTCAGTTAATTACGTTAATAAAAAAAGTTAAAAATTACGGGTCATTACACTCTCCCCTACTCAAAACTTTTCATCCTCGAAAAGGAACTAGATAGGAGAATAGGTACAACTCGAAAGAAAAGATACACTGAAATCCAAAATACAAAAATTAATTCAAAACCATATAGATTTCCTTTAGTTTTTAAATTTATTAATATTCAACAAACTTGCTTTCAAGTCATTTTATTCAGCCAAATTGTATTCATATTTGGTTGATTTCAATTCAATGTATTTCATTCAATTGATTTGCTTTAAATTTATTAACATTTGTCACAAAAATTTTCTTTCAAACAAAATTTATTTTATTTAACTTATTATTTAAATATTACGACCTTAATAGGTGTAATAACATTTATTATAGCAATCAAATTTCTATTTAAATTTTCCATTAACCAAATTTCATTTGAACATCTAATTCCATTTTTATTATATATGCGATTACGTATTCCCATTGTTTTTTTTAACTTTTTAAATATTCCAGATAAATTATATGTTTCAAAAATGCAATTGGGTACCATACACATTAATTTTATCCTAGTTCAACTATTTAAATTTTGTTTCAATTCCTTTTCTCATTTTAAACACTCCGATCATTCCAAAAAATCACTTTGTTTCAATAATTGAAACAATTTCTTAATATAAAACTTAAGATTCAAGTTTACCATTTCACTTCAAAATATTTTGAAATAAATACGTACATATACCTATATGTTTTATAAATCAAATCGTACTAAAGAAATTCCAATCAAATCCATCTTCAAAACAAAAGTACAACGAAGCTACCAAGCAGTCTCTCCACTTTGAGACTCGAAAATAAATGTCAATGATGCTGCAGTCATCACTAAAATTATTTTCTAGTGACAAAAGAGGAGAGTACCTACTACTACTTCGAAAATTCTTTGGAAACAACTTCCATTCGAAAATACTTTCAAATAATACTTATTTTCTTAAAAATTTGAAACCAAATTTAAAAAACACCAGAAATTAAATTCTCAAATCCTTTAATTTTAAATTCATTTCTAACAACAAAATCCTTTAACTGTCAAATTTTAGAAAATTACTCTTATATATATAAAATATAACCATACATGAAATTATTCTTTTTACTAATTTCAAAAACAATATTTGTGTCAGTTTACTCTGTTCAAGTGTTTTGGAATTTCTATCGATAGCTTTGGCAAGACGAATCAATCGAAACCCAAAATCAACTTAACAATTCAAACAACACGATATAAAACATTTTTATATTAATTACAAATACACTTCCTCACACGATTACTTATAATGGATTTTTTGAACAAGGATAGATATACAAATTAGTGGGACCCTAAAAAAATAGAAATCTACCAATAGGAATATGCTCGAAAGAAAGATAAGATAATTAAATCACAAAATAGGAACGATGGATGGACTAATATTAATCACGGCGACTTTAACCGGGTCACCTTGACTTCAGGAATAAGATCGATACATAATTCGAATTCCCACATGGGGAAAAAGAGAAGTGACTTTACTGAAGAAATTCGGAAATAGTTGGACAACAGGGGTGAAGTCGAGATCACTGGGTTGAGAATCGAGCGAAGAGATGAAACTGCCAGCAAAATCTTAGGGCAGTCGGCATTCGATCACAAGAAAATTTCCCGGTTCGTCTGCTATAACACAGTTCAGGTTTTGGAAGGAATAACAACATTGCAAACTGAGGACATAGAAATCTTCAGTGAATCAATGCTTGTTGTAAAGGAGTTTACCCCTTTACAAATCATATTTAGGTTAGCAGGATCACCGATGGGATTTAAACACACACAAGGACGAAATTGCCAATTGAGGTGGCAAGATGTTTTCAAATTCACTATAGAGATCAATCGAAGTGCAGCTATAGGATGCTATAGTATCAAAAGGACACGAACAGGGAAAAGACAAGAATGGATTTCCAGAATAGAAGGAAAATTTTGAAATTCAAGAGACATCTTAATCAAAGAGGATCCTAACAAATAATTTCCAGCTTGAACGAAGATGATTCTATAATTTAATTTACTCTACATGTTGAGTTTTGCCTAACCTAGAGCTCTGATACCACTTGTAATGACCCAATATTCCAAACCGTTCAAACAACAATCATCCACTCATGTCAGACTTGAATTGCTCAGAACAACATATTGTTAATTTATATTTAGAAAAACTTAGCATATACAATAAATAAATCAATCATACAATCACAGATACAAAGTATTACAACAATAAGCAGCGGAATAGATAGATAGTAGTTCATGAAGTTATTATAAAACATCAGAGTTAAAAAAAAATACAACGGATATCTCTAATGCACAAAAGTTATTAATACAAATTCCAATGACAAGTTTAAGACAAAACAACTGGAATAAACTAACGTAACTGCAAAACTGAGTAGATGATGATAAATCTTCAAGTGAAGCTTCAAACTATAATGGCTTGAAAGATTTTTGACCCTGAAAATCGACACTAATACGTCAGCTGTATAAGCAATCGAGTGCCAAAAATCCCAGACTATTAGGGTTTATAGGAAAATAAGATACAAAAAGAAATAGAAAACAACAGCACAGAGTCGCATAATCGTGGTGGAACAAATAACAATATAAAATAACAACATTTTATGCAAAGAAAAGTTGTAATTGTCAATATACATACAAGATATCAAAGTACAATAAATTTGGACAATTATAATGACTTATTCCCGAATGTTATCTATACGATCTATGATACACAATGGAGTATAACAATATGTCTCTGCCATCCAGCTCGTCTCCTGAGCTCTAGAATGTCCTAACCTGAAAATCTTTAATACTCGGCTTGAACCGAGCATTACAATAAAGTAACACCCAAGTCAGGCTTGAAACCAGCATGAGTAAACCCATTTAATTTGAAAATACTAAATTTATAAAACTCTTTGGAACCAAGGTAACTCGTACAACACTATGAGTTTATCCTGTTATAGACAAACACTTGTCGAAAAATCCATTGATATTAGAAATAATGTCTAAGTACGGTCACTTATTTAGATTAGTTGAATTTGTGAAATTAACCCAATTCCAGCCTGTTAACTCCATAATCAAACACACAATGTTTAGAGTAATTATTAAATTTAGGTTGTTTCGGATAGCATAGATATTCGGTCCCATTTTTCTCGAGTCTAACTAACACATATTCAAAAATGGTAATTTGTTACTGATGTCTTATGTCGAATCAAGCGCATCATTTCTTTTAGTCTCAATATCTTAAATTTGGAATCAATATCCCACAGAGTTAAGCAAAGATATAGACCTTAACCCGATTAACGATCTATAATCCAATACCAGACGAGTTACTACTGGTTTTAGTTCCCTTTGATTTGCCATAAACATTTTATATTTTAAAACCAAATTAATTACAGATAAAATAATTTATTAAATAACAAATATTATCAAATACTATCCATTTATTCATAAGTTTAAATCCAATACTAATAATGATTTATTTCCATGTAATTGTCTCTTTAAATAAAATAAGGTTTCTCTTTCAATAAAAAGGAATTATGAATTATTTTATTTATACTTATATATTCTACTCCTTCTTTTTTTCTTTTCTTTTTTTTCTTTTCTTTTGTTTCTTTTTTTTCCATTTCTTCCTTATTTGATTCTATTTTATGCCTCTTCTTCTATTTCTTTTGCTACTCCATATTTTCTTCTCTTTCCTATTTTCTTTCCCTTTATTTTATTTTCCTTTTACTTATTCTTTTCCTTTTGTTCTTTTTTTCTCTTATTTCTTATTTTCGTTTTACTTCCGACCCACCTTCTCTTTTCCAGCCCACCTTCTTATTCCTTCCTCCCTTTTCTTACTTCCTTTCCTTTCGGTTTCTCCCTTCTTCTTTCCTTCTGCCTGTACATATGCATCACCGTGCACGTGCACGAACCACCGACTATCTACAACTCACTGCCGACACCTCCTCCAGATCACCTTCAACTAGCCCATTTCGACTATGCGTAGAATAGTACGAAAAAAACAGCTGCTCCAAAAAATGATCGCCTATTCCTAAACTCGAACCACCTATCACAATAACTCCTCCTCGCCACCACCCATGACCAATCGACACCAAACCCCCCCAAAACAATCGCGACACGCTTCTCCATCTCCCCTACAAGGTGGGAAACCCTCAACCACCCCATTTTCTTCACATTTGCTATGCAGCCGAGCGCACCAAAGCACCTACCTTAAACCCTACAGTTGCCCCGCCTCGATGCCTCACTACGCCAACAAGTGCCACACAGTATTTCCCTTGTGCGCCACTGACCCAAGCTCCTCCCAGCCAAACAGTCTGCCTCATAAACCATCACAATGCGAGAATTTGGATTTTTATCCAATTCCGTTCATCCTAAAATTTCTACTCCCATACATATCTAAAAATCAAAACTTTTTCTCAAAAATCATGATTTTAGATGACGAACAAACCCATGTACTCAGTCGATGAAGATGTGAGATTCGAAGTAAAGTCATTTATATGTGTTTTACTGTGAATTGTATCCCCCTTCCTCTACATTTATTGATATCACTTGCAATGATGTTTAAAATGAACTAGACTCTGAAGCACCCAATTTTACTTTTGGAATCATACCCTAAATCAATTTGTGTAAAAAGATTTTGATTTTTGAAGATAGAGGTTAACAGTTTTTAAGCAAGATAACGTCGAACGGAGTAATCTCCTGTGTAGGGAACGGTATTGCTTAGTGTACAGGTAAGATACATTCATGCCTAAGCACCTATTCCTTTTTATACATACATGCCAAATACATATTTCCATTATATTAGCTCAAGGATTCATCCAAACAAGCTTAAGTAAGTATATATATAAGTAAGACCTGTATGGAGTTGTTTATTCACTGATTTCATCCTTTGAAAAAATGGACGAGAAAATTTTACAGAGTTTAATGGATATGGGAGTATACATATCGAATTACATCACCTATTTATTATATATTAATGGTCCATCCCCAACTAAGTTATATATATATATATTCATAAATGATAACTGTAACAAAATATGGTTTATTATGCTTACCTATAGTTTGTTTATAGCGAAGTCTTTTTAAAAGATTTTACTCACATATATACTCAGCAAACTTAAAAAACACATTCAACCCAGATCTAAATTCGTTCACAGGTAATTGTCTGCTAATATGTATATATAATTATTTGAAAAGTAGGTGTTGCACTCACTGTTTGATTTTGCTGGAGCTTGACTTTACTCGTTTGCTTATCCCTTTTTACTGTCTTGATTCCCTGAACTTGAGTTGTTTGGTCTTCCTTAAATTTTTAAAAGCAATTTGTTTTCCGTTTATTTTAGTTGGATTCGAATGCTTACAAATGAGAAAAGGTAGCCAAGAACAAAGCCGTGATACATATATTTATGAAGAGTAGAAGTGTGTGATAGAAGCTAGGTCGAGGTATTGTACATTTTTTCATATATTTACATTTTAATTTTATTTCCTTTAGTCTATTTTTTATTTGAACATTGTTATGACCTGACATGAGTTGATTTTATATGTAAAAGCTTTGATGTATTATGTTTTGTATGCTAGAGTTGAAATGTGCATTAAATGATAGTCTCCCTATGTGTACACATGTAACGATCCAATTTTTCGACTTTTGAAAATCGACATCGATACTTCCACTATATCAAATGCCGAAAAATCGAACCGTTAGGGTTAAAGAAGAAGAAGATAGAAGAAGAAAACATAAACAATATTAGAATCTCACATTCGCAGCGGAACAATATATTATAGGTAAATGAAAAATCTTTAAACAAAAGAAATATATGAGTAAATACATTACAACATCAGAGTTTTACAACAACAAATCAACGTAAAAGAATATCATATACTAGTGATACATGTCGCCATCCAACTTACCTCCTGATCTCCACATCATACCTTCTCGACTTCGCTCCAGAATGATGATAACCTGACTCTAGGCTGCCCATATAGAAAATAATGGGCACCTAGAGTTTAGAAAGGAAACAATAAACTCCAGGTCAGTCATGGGACTGGTGTGAGATCTTAAAACAGTTATTTACATAAAAGGAAATAAAAAGAAATCTGCTGTGCTTTTGGGAAATGGAACTACCATAAGGCCTCCCCCACACACACAATGCAAATGCACAATTGGAGGAGATTTCGCCTTATGATAGTCAAACATGCTTGATACGCAAAATCATTTTGATATTATTATTAGGGCATAGTGTGGAAAACATTTCGAAAGTATAATATTAATCTTAGCCAGCATACGTACCATTATAGTATGCCTACTATAGCCACCATATTAGATGGTAGGTTCTACTACTGTTAACGCTTAAATTTGAACGCTAACACCCCGGTGTGTGAAGTGTAGTTGTGAAAGCACCACCCGATAGATCGGGAAAGAATTACAAGCAAGTAATAGCAGAAAAGCAGTAAACGACAGCAATTTTATAGTGGTTCGGCTTATAGGTATAGCCTACGTCCACTTTAAGTACTTTTATTGATGATCACGTTACAAGTTGATACAAATCTTCTCAAGTACAATACACTTTGAATTACAAAAGACTTAGAACAAGTAGCTCAAACTTCGATGTTGACAAAAATCTTCAAATCCATGGTGGATGTAGATGATTTCTTTATGAAGTTCTTTTAGACGTTCTTTGAATCTCAAAAGTTTTAAGTGTTGAAGTAGTCTGGAATTCGGCAGAGTAATGGCGCTTGAAATTGATTGACCAAAAGTCCTTTTAATGTTGGAGGTAGGTTGGTATTTATAGGCAAAGATTTTGGACCTAAGCTCGGTCTTAACTCCTCACCGACCCAGTTAAGTCGTGGCTGACCTATAAGAGCCCTGATATGGTCAAGCCGTGTTTACCTGTCTTCGATGGATTCACACAAGTCCTAAGTCGTTTCCGACTTAGACTAAGTCGCCGCCGGTCTAACGTGCTACGTGTTAAATGGTTGCACCGTTTCACCCTTCATCTCCCTGGGTCGGTTGCGGTTCATCGTAGTTAGATCGGTAGTATGTCAAGTCGGTAGGCTATGTAAGTCTCTAGGTCGGGATTTCCCTTTAACCATTAGGTCGGTATGCCTCTTGAGAGTTAAGTCGGGACCTCTCCTGAGCTATTTAGGTCGGCCATTCTTGGGTCGGCATCACTCTTAAGATGTTGGATCGGTGAATATATTAAGATGGTGGGTTACTTCAAACCTTAGGTCGGAATCTCTTTGCAGCGTTAAGTCGGTACGCTTTCTTAACCAGTTAGGTCGGCACCGAGTTAGATCGGATCCTTCCCCGCATCCTTTAGGTCGGCAACACTCTTTGAGATGCTAGGTCGGCCCGCCTTTATCCATTGGGTCGGCAAGTAATGCGAATGGTTAGGTCGGCCCACTTTCCAAGCATTAGACCGGCGAGTCATAACCGGCATAGGGTTAACATTTGCCCCTCGAAGTATACGCCTTAAGATTAAGTCGTGTGCTTCGATACTTCTTAGCTCGGCTCCTCCTAGGTCGGTAGGTCCCGCACGACCTATCAGTTGGCGCCGTTTCACATTTCTTCACCGTGTGATATAAATTGGCTCTCTTCCTTCTTCTCCTTCATTTAATTTCTTGCTCGATTCCGCCATTAAAGCACTCTCAGATCCATAAAGGCGATTTCCTCCCAATCGATCATTGATAATCCTTGCTGTTTGTCACGTAAGTGAATCTACCCTCGATTCCTTGTTGTCATTGATTCACGAATTCCATTCGAGCCTAACTCACCCCTTTGAGCATTGCATTATTACGAATCTCACTTCACCTGTGTTTGATGAAGCTTGAGTTGCTCGGTTTTTAGCTTTAAATGAACAACGAAGCGACGAAGATGGTTTATTGCTTTAAGATAGCCGGTTGGGATTGCGAGGTGTTAGATTCGTAATAGTTTCGAATTGGTTTAGTGGATGATCCAGTAGCATGAAGTATCATGAATGGGATAGGGGTTTTTGTGGGTGGAGTGGTTATTGGGCTACCGGGTTGAGCGAGATACCGGCTTGGACGTGATTTTAGGTGACCTAACTTATGGCCGATCTGATTGGGTGCGACATGAATCTTGAGTCGGTACCGAGCCAATACTTGGGGAAACTTACCGACCTAGCCTTTAAGGCCTGAACCGCGACCGGGTTAATACTTGGAGAAACTTTTTCCTTTTGAATCAGGGCCTGCTTCCCCACCTCTCTCTTGCGACCTAGGGAACTGCCGAGTTAAAGGAGTAGGAACCCTACATTAATGTGTGGGAGATTCTTAAGGCATAACCGAGTTAGCACTTAAGCATTTAACCAAGCTTGCCGAATCGAATTGCTATGATTTCGGCCAACTTCAGACTTAGCCTTTCTCTCTCTTTTTTTTTTTTTTTTAGGTTGTAGCCGAGATACGACTTAGGCCTTGGACATGCTGGCACTTGAGAGTGTCAACTAACTTTAATCATTTTGACTTGGACTGCCAATTTAAGTGGAATAAACTTTGAACTATGATCAAACTTTGAACAGGGATTAAACTTTGAACTGCCCCAACTTTAAATTTGTTTAAACACATTATGTCACTTCACAGATCATTCTCATTTTTAAGCTACCAACCTGTTGAGAATAACAAACAAACAAAGGAAAACAAGGCGCACATACTGCCATTGACAGCCCATATTAAATGGCAGATTAGTCAAGACAAGATAAGCATCATGAATATAATGCATGAAATGTTGTGAATTAATCGACTAAAGTAGAATATTAATGCAAAGTATCAACAATTTGAACTGACTTGTTTGCATCAACATTATATTTGCATATTCAAACTCAAAACAAAGATTCCTGGTCTTTATAACTAACAAATGTTTGTTAGGTTTTATTCCAGTTGCCTTTGCTTATTGTTTGATTGATACTTGTACAACACTTCACACACTTTAGGAAATGTGCACCTTCATGTTTGAATACCCAGTTGTTTATGTAGAATGACTTCCCTCCAACAAGAAGAAATGGTAGCTCAAGAGGAAGAGACTTTCCCGGTAGCTGTTCCCATAGAGAATCCTCCGAAGAGAACTTCGACCATTCTAACCCCAAGAATGTTTATTCAGATACGCACTCAATTCGGCTTTGCTGAAAGTGATGTCTTATTGCCCGGGCCAAGCGACACTGCTGATAATCCTCCTTATGGTTTTGTTGCAGCCAATCGCCAAATGTGCTTAAGTGGGGCAATTCCCCCTTTCAATGACTTCCTTCGAACTCTTCTTCTCCGGTTGACGATCTCTCCATTTCAACTTCATCCTAATGGTTATGCCATCTTGATGGGGTTGTGTGTTTTGTTTAGAAGAACTCTTGATCGCCTACCGAGTTTTGAAGAAATTCGCTATCTGTGCTCGTTTACAAAGAGTAAAGATCATCCTTCACTCATTATTGTGAGAAGTGCTAGAAACCGCAAGCTCCTTTCCGATCTCACTGAAAGTGTTCATGGATTTTTGAACCAGTTTTTCTTTGCTCGCTGCCCTCCAGGGTTTTATGCCATCTGGAGAATAGGAAGTAAGACTAGTGTTTCCATTTTTTCGTTTTTGAAACTTTTTCCGAGATCCGAACTTTCAGTTGCTAACTTCATTCTTTGCTGAAGGATGAATTTTTACACCAATACGGGCTTCTACACGCTTCTCGTTCTACACATGCTCATGAAGTTCCAACAGAAGTTCCCGATTCTCCGATGAAAACTCCTGATGCCCCGGTTACTGTCGAACAACTTACATCAAAAGAGTCTAATATTGAAGCTTCATTGGTGAAGTGTTCCACTCCTACCGACATTATGGGGTCATCTAGTAAGACGGTGCTTGCCCCGATCGAGGAAGAAGAAGAACCTTCACGGCCTCTCGGGGGATTAGCTGATGTAGGAATTGAGAGAACAAGTCCCACCAAGCATGATGGTGACGATGTTTATGAGGGGTTGAGCGACATAATAGTGACTTCGCAGGAGCTTTTTAGAGATGACGTATCTAAAACTATCTCTCCTGTAATTGAGGCGACGTCTCTTCTTCGACAAACACCAACACAAACATCAACTCCTCATATCCAAGCTATCATCACCTCTGCACCAAAGAGTGGTTTGTAGCTTAATGCGTGTAGCTTGCACATCACACAACACTTAGGATTTTCCAGCACATTTATGCACTTATCTTCTTATACTTTAAAGATTTCTAAAGCTTATCTTTTCTTATTTCAGATTCTTCAATGACACGCGGCGGATCATATTATCAGGATTTCCGACGCTACGGGGGGCGTGGTCAATATGATTATCGGCGTTACTTTCCCTCCTATAGAGAGTCTGACGAAGAGAGGGCTGCTCGAAAGGCTCGTGAAAGGAGGGATGCAGAAGAGCATTATGACAGAAGGGATAGGGATGAGCACCATGATTCTCTGCAGAGGAGTGATGACTCGCACAAAAGGAAATCTCACGACGACCGAGGAAAAGGTCATGTAGCTGAAGATTCAGGCAAACGAGCCCAACATGGTGAGAGACATGGTTCCACTATTCCCGAAAAGCCTACTACCCCTGCCCCTCTTGACATTACTTCCGACTCTCCCGCTCTTGGGAAGGAGGACATCCAGACAATAATAAGCAGGCCTAAATTTCAAGTGGGACCTGGCCCAGCCACTTTACAAAGCCGCTTTCCACAATGGTGCTTAAAGGGCGTGAGATTCGACCTAGACTTGGTCCCCATTGACAAGTCTGCTATGTTGCGCAATCTTGATGCAGTCAAGCTCGATATCGAGAGGATGTCAAACTGGCAGAAGCTTGTTGATGAGCTTCAAAGAGTTAACCGTGCCAACTTAGAGGCCATGCTCACCATGGAAAATGATAAGGCTGAGTGGCAAAAGGTCCTTGAGCAGCACGACACTGAAATGAGGAGCATTACTTCCTACAACGAGGAGCTCGAAGCAAAGGTTGAGAAGTTGAAAGATGAGCTTGCTGCTTCCTCTACTTCATACTCTCAAAAAGAAGAAGTGCTTCTCAGACAAGTTAGAGATGCTCATGCCAGTCAGAGGGATGCCGAAGATAGGCTCGAGGCACAAAAAAGAATCAGTGAAGGCTATGTCTCTGATATTGCTGAGCTTCGAAAGAAAAACAACTCCCAGGAGGCGGAGATACAAATGCTTAAGCTTCAGCTTGCCAGAACTGAAAGGGAGCGCGATGAGGCTGTCGCCGGCAAAATCGCAACCGAAGAATCTCATGAGGCGACCAAAAACAGCTTCGGCTCAACATTATTCGACTTCTACTTGCATAGCGTCTTGGGGCGTGGAAGCCTCGCCTTTCTTGGTCCCAAGTACGAGATCACTTTAGCTGAAGTGTGGGAGGCCGCCCTCGATATGCTTGGTGCTGAAGGTGCTGGTTATGACGAGCCAGCCCTGGAAAGGCATTATTTTGATGAAGACGCTCGCGCTGCTCTTGCCAGGGGAAAGGAACAACTTGCCAAACTAAGAACCGAAGTGACGGAAGGGGACCAGCTGGGGAAAACCACTTCAACTACTCTAGTCCAGCCACCTTCTTCGTCTGAAGTCGACATTATTGGTTCCAGTTCCCATCTCACATCTCCCACCAAAGTTACCGCTGATATTACAAGCACACAAGGTGGAGACGAGGGTGAAGAGAGCGCTGATGCGCAAGCTTATGAAGTCGATATCAGGAAACCAGCTTCTCCAGGTAACTTCACTGTTAATCTCGCTACTGTCAATTCTGCTCAAGCTGGTTACTCGTTTATTTCACATGAGTTTCACGAGCTCCTTGGCTATTTTCTCAACCTTGACGATCCTTCATCTCCTCTCTTTACTGACTTCATTGGTGAACCCTCATCTCCTCTTTTTACTGACTTTAACCTTTTTTCTTCTGTAGAGAAAGTACCAAGCACTGCTCAAACTTCTACTCCTCCGGTCATCCTTCCTTCATCTCTTCAGGCGGTGCCTCCTTCTGCCTCGCAACCTGGATCACAGGAGGAACAAATAGAGGCTCTTCACGGCTTGGATGATCCCATCGCTTCGCAAGAGCAGAAAGATGAGATACCTGAGGGAGGTGACATTTCCCCGGAACGGACTCCTTCTGACGACATTGTTCTATCAAAACTTGTCACTCCGGGGAGTGAGTCTTCCTCACAAAGGAGAGAGAAGCGTGGGACATCAAAGAGGAGGGGGAAGAAAATCACCGCCACTGAAGAGGAGCCGGAAGTTGAACCGGTTATACCTGCCTCTCCTACTTCCCTTATACCCACTGGCCGACCTGAAAAGCTGGTTATTCGACCGAGTAAAGGGTCCAAAGGAGGGAAGAAGAAGTGAAGATTTTAGCTTTTTGCCTTTTGTATGAACTGGCCGAGAGTTGTGCGGGTACCGGCCCCCGCTTTTGTTTTGAAACCTGTATCTGCATTATAGTTGAATAAAATGATTCTTCGTTTGTACAAACTTCTGTTTGAATTTGAGAATGCATTTACTATTTATTTTTGCACAAGTTTGTTTATATAGTATTGCAGCGGGCTTATGGTATGTTGCTTGAGTTTTACTTTACTGAGGCAGCTATACTACTATACCATGTTGCCCCCATACCTTAAGCTTGTCGCAATATTTTATACTTCGAGGGGACTTGCACTCTCATTTGTTAAAGAATAATTATTTTATTTTTTAAAGAAAATTTTTATTGAGTACAACTCCCTTCGTATAAGTTTTTACGCTTTGTCGTTCGAAGAAATCACTTTTCTCTTTTGCTTCTGTGCATATTTTACCAAGTGAATTCCTCTATGTGGTAAAGCGGACCTCTGAAGGGTACTTTAACTTCTTTTCTTTTTACAATCATTTTCCATTTGAAAGTTAAAGTACGCTTTTGATGAGGATTTTTTTTATACAAAATTGTACCTCTGAGGAGGGATTTTTCACGTTTCAACACTTGGAAGTTTTATTTCAATCTCGGTGAAACGTGTACCCCCAAAGAGTTGTGCCTTCGAAGAAAGCCTTTTCACGTTTCAACACTTGGAAGTTTTATTTCAATCTCGGTGAAACGTGTGCTTCCAAAGAGGTCTCTTTTTTTTTTTTTTTTCTTGATTGTGTCCCCGGGAGGGGGTCGTACCTCTAAGGAGGGATTTTTTACGTTTCAACACTTGGAAGTTTTATTTCAATCTCGGTGAAACGTGTACCCCCAAAGAGTTGTGCCTTCGAAGAAAGCCTTTTCACGTTTCAACACTTGGAAGTTTTATTTCAATCTCGGTGAAACGTGTGCTTTCAAGAAGGTCTTTGTTTTTGCATTTCAACTTTGGTGAAGTGAAATTCCGAAGAGCGGTTGTTACACTTCAACTCCTGGCGAAATGTGCCTCCGAAGAGGGCTTTTATTTTGTTTACATTTCAACTCTGGTGAAGTGAAATTCCGAAGAGCGGTCACAACACTTCAACTCCTGGTGAAATGGGCCTCCGAAGAGGGCTTTTATTTTGTTTGCATTTCAACTTTGGTGAAGTGAAATTCCGAAGAGCGGTCATAACACTTCAACTCCTGGTGAAATGTGCCTCAGAGAGGGTTTTCATCGCCTGGAAGTTACTCTCTCATGGTTGGAGGGTCATGACTTCTCCAATCTTTTTTGTTGAGTAGAGAACTTTCTTTTTTGTGGCATATGACCCATTAGAGGTCTTTTTTCCTCCGAAGAGTTGCGCCTCCGAAGAGGACTTGTGCCGCTGATGGTAGCTTTGGTTGTTCCTCTGTTCACTTGCTTATGCCTTTCCAGCGATCCTCTTTTTTTTTTTTTTCTTTTTTCTTTTTTTTTTTCACAAGTGGCTTGTTTAATCCAAGGAAGTGTACTTTATTGCAGGCAAGTTCGTGAGAACAGGCACTAGCTTCCTGATTGGATGTTTGTTTGTTCAAACAATCTCAATTTATCAGCAAGGGCTCGTTTCTATCGAAATCATTAGCCGTTCAATTGAAGTATTTCCTATCTAGGATTTGAATTCGGGGTCTTTGTGACTTGAAATTTGTTTGTTGAATGATGGTGAGAATCGCTCGGTCTTATTATGCGCAAGTTTTATTTCCATTGTCTGCAAGAATTTAAATCGACATTTCAGCAATACATTTTATGTATTTTTATATCGAAAACAAAGCAAACATATAATGATAATAAGGAACACAAGATTTATAGTGGTTCGGCCATGAAATTGGGCCTACATCCACTTTATATTCTTTCATTATTTACTTGCATCAGTTTCACAATTGCTTTCAATCACAAGAATCATACATTCGTAATTCTTTTTACAATGTTTCAACAAAATTTTCAAGTAAAGTATGGACGCAAGTGGTTGCTGTTCCATGCCCTTGGAATTTGATCTCCATCAACAGTGGTGAGCTTGAATGTGCCGTCGAGAAGCTTCTGACCTATTACATATGGTCCTTCCCAATTTGGCCCAAACACACCTGTCGCGGTCATAATTCTTTTCAAGACTAGATCTCCAATTTCAAAGCTGCGTTGACGAACTTTGGAATTGAAATGTCTGGCTATCCTTTGCTGATGAGCTGCAACTCTGAGGTTGGCTTCATCTCTTTTTTCATCAAGGAGATCCAGCGCTTCCAGTTGTAGCTTTTCATTTTCTGCTTGATTGAAATGGATTCTTCTGTGTGAAGGGACCTTTGTTTCAACCGGGATCATTGCTTCCGATCCGTATGCTAACGAAAAAGGAGTATGCCCAGTTGCAGTTTTGTGAGTAGTTCTGTATGCCCATAGTGCAAGTGGTAGTTTATCGACCCAACCACCTTTTGCTCTTTCGAGTTGCTTTTTGATGGTTGATTTGATGGTCTTGTTCACTGCTTCCACTTGCCCGTTTGCCTGCGGATGAGCTACTGCCGAAAAGCTTTTCTGGATTTTGAATCGTTTGCAAAAATCCTGGAATTCCTCACTTTCAAACTGAGTACCATTGTCTGTGATTATTTTCTGAGGCACACCGTATCTGCAAATGATATTCTTGGTCACAAAGCTTATCATTTTCTTAGAAGTGATAGTAGCCAATGGTTCAGCTTCAGCCCACTTAGTAAAATAATCAACCGCAACAATAGCGTATTTAATCCCTGATTTAGCAGTTGGTAGCGGCCCAATGAGATCCATTCCCCAAATTGCAAATGCCCATGGACTGACCATCTGTGTGAGTTCGGTAGAAGGTGCTCTAGGAATTTTGGCATATCTTTGGCATTTGTCACATTTTCGGGAGTAATCTGCAGCATCTTGATTAATTTCTGGCCAAAAATATCCGTATCGGAGAATTTTCTTTGCTAGTGTTTGACCACCTGAATGATCACCGCATTCTCCTCCATGTACTTCAGCTAGGATTGTTTTGGACTCTTCCCGGGATACACATCGAAGCAATGGCATTGAGAACCCTCGTCTGTACAATCGGCCATCCTGAATTACATAGCGAGAGGCCTTCCTTATAAGCTTTCGTCTTTCTATCGAGTTTTCTGGCAGAGTACCCCTGAGTAGGTAATCCAGTATTGGAGTCATCCATGACTCTTGTTCTTGAGATACATTCATAATCCAGTCTATATCCATCTCGTCTATACTTGGCGCTGAAAGGACTTCTACAGGGACCAATCCCAATAGTTGAGCTTCACCAGAACTTGAATATTTTGCGAGGGAATATGCCTTCATATTCTCTTCCCGAGGAATGTGGCTTATTGAATAGTGATCGAGTTCACATAGGAGTTCCCAAGCCTTTGACAAGTAGGAAGGCAGATTTCCACCTTTTGCTTGAAATTCCTTCTTGACTTGGCATACAATAAGCTGAGAATCACTGAAAATTTGTAATGCTCGAATGTTCAGCTCTTTAGCGATTTTCAGACCTGCAATAAGAGCTTCATATTCTGCTTCATTGTTTGTTGAAGGGAATTCCAGTCTTAGTGCATAACATAATGATCGACCTTCAGGAGTTTCAAGTACCACTCCGGCTCCAGAACAGTAGTCATTTCTTGCGCCATCAACATACATCTTCCACTGGATTGGAGAATCATTGATCGCTTTTTCCTCACCATTATCTTTCTCTGTGAATTCTGCAATGAAATCAGCTAAAGCTTGTCCGTTGATTGCTTTTCGGGGGTGATAGGTGATGTCATATTGACTAAGTTCAATGTTCCATTTTAGAAGACGACCCGAAGTTTCAGGGCGAAATAGAACTTGCTTTAGAGGTTGATCAGTGAGTACTTTGATAGGATGAGCTTGGAAATATTGCCTCAGTTTCCTCGATGCAACTAGTAGGCAATAGGCGAGTTTTTCCAACTTGGAGTAATTCAGCTCTGCCCCAGTGAGTCTTTTGCTGATATAGTAAACTGGATGTTGAATTCTTTTGTCTTCCCGTATCAGCGCTGCACTTAGAGCATGAGATGATACTGCCAAGTATATAAGAAGATCCTCACCATTGCCTGGCCTAGAAAGTATCGGAGGCGTTTCCATATGACGGATCAACTCTTCAAAGGCTTTTTGGCATTCGGGAGTCCATTCAAAGTTCTTCTTTCCTTTTTTCAGGGCATCGAAGAATGGGATGCATTTATCAGTAGCTTTGGAAATGAACCGACTCAAAGCGGCGACCTTTCCGTTGAGACTTTGCAATTCCTTCTTCGTTCTAGGAGCTTTAACTTCTTTTAAGGCGGTAATTTGAGCTGGACTGGCCTCAATGCCCCTAGCACTGACGATAAAACCCAAGAACTTTCCGGATTCGACCCCAAATGTACATTTCAGAGGGTTAAGTTTCATTCTGTATTTCCGGAGGACTGCGAACATTTCTGCTAAGTGTTCAATGTGATCCACTGCTTTCCTGGACTTCACTAACATGTCGTCGACGTAGACTTCCATAGTTCTGCCCAATTGCGGTTTGAACATAGCATTAACAAGTCTTTGGTAGGTTGCCCCTGCGTTTTTCAATCCGAAGGGCATAACTCTGTAGCAATAAAGTCCAACATCTGTGATAAAGCTTGTATCCTCCTGATCCGGCTCATGCATCATGATTTGGTTATAACCGGAGTAGGCATCCATGAAGGATAACAATTCATGTCCCGCAGTTCCGTCTACCAGTTGATCGATCCTGGGTAATGGGAAGCAATCTTTGGGGCAAGCCTTGTTTAGATCAGAAAAATCGATGCACACTCTCCATTTTCCATTAGCTTTCTTGACCAACACAGGATTTGAAACCCAATTCGGATATGTAGATTCTTTGATGAAGTTATTTTCCATGAGTCGATCAACTTCTTCTTTTAATGCTGCTGACCTTTCTGGACCTTGGGTTCTTCTTTTCTGTTTAACTGGCGTAAACTTTGGGTCAATATTCAGAGCGTGTACTGCAACTTCTGGGGATATCCCACACATATCGGCATGAGTCCAAGCAAAGACATCCAGATTTGCTTTCAGGAAAGATATCAAGACATTCTGAAAGACACATTAAGCTGTGAACCCACATTCAACACCTTATTTGGGTCCTTTGGGTCAACAGGTACCGGAATTGTCGTTTCCACCGGTACTACTCTATTCTCCCCTGTACTGGCTTTTCTGGGATCCATTTCTTTCCGTGCCCCGCTGTGCTCGCCAGTGCAGGGTCCGCTCTGTAATTGCTACAAAGCTGGTTCCTTGATGCGGACTGGAGTTGCCGCATCCTTTCCCATTTCACTATTTCTTGACTCTCGCAGCTCTGTCAAATAGCACTCTCGCGCAGCATTCTGATCCCCTTTTATAACTCCTACTCCATTGTCAGTAGGGAATTTAATAGTGAGGCACCACGGGGCTAGGATAGCTTTGAATGCTGCGAGTGTTGGACGGCCAAGAAAAGCATTATAGGCAGAAAACTCATCGACAATTACAAATGTTTGCTTTCGGACCACTTTCCTTTCTCCTTCCCCAAGTTCTACAAACAGATCGATGGTTCCTACTGGTTGCTTTGGCTCCCCAGTGAAGCCAACGATTTTCTGTGATGAGGCTTGCACATCGATCATAGGGATTCTCATCTGGTCAAATGTCTTCTTGAAGAGAATATTACATGATGCTCCGCAGTCAATGAGGACTCTTCTGACAATGGCTGGTCCTATACCAGCCGAGATGACCAAGGGATCTAAAGTAGGAGCTTCAATACCTGTAGAATCTCTGGCTCTGAAAATAATGTCATCACTGAAAGTTTTCTGTTGTTTAAGGGGCGTAGTGTCTTCTAGAACAAAGACGTTTTCTTCGGCTGGAGCATATTTCAAAGCCCTGGAATATCTTTCCATCTCACCCCAACTTTTGCCAGCTGGGTGAGGTCCTCCTGAAATGACATTGATAACGAGCCTTCCAGATTCATGCCCCGTAGCTTTCTCTCCTGCCCCAGGCTGATGAACAAGAGCCCGCTGCCCCTGACTTGACGATGCAGGATTGTTGTTATTCTTTTTCACAAATTGCTGCAACTTGTTTTCTCTTAGCAACTCTTCAATCAGATTTTTCAGCTGGCGGCATTCATCAGTTTCATGACCTGGTTGATTGTGGAAGCGGCAGAATTTCCCACTTTGTATGGCTTTTCTCCCAGTTCTCAAAGGGATAGGTTTAGGGAAATCGACCGAATCTTTAGTGGCCAGGTAAATGTGCTCCGGTGTATGTGATAATGGAGTATATTCTGATGGCTTGAAGGATCGGGGCTTCTTCAGATTACCCTGTTTCTTCCCATTACTATTCTCCCTTTTTTGCCCCACCGATTCATTCTTGCGTGGAGCGACAGTGTTGTCTTCTGCCTTTTCCAACACTGTCTTTACTGGTAAAGGACGGCTTTCCAAGCGAATGAATTCGTCTGCTTTTTTGTAGAACTTTTCGAGAGAGGTTGGCTCCTTCATATTTAACCATTTCCCAAATTCGCTTGACTTATCGATAGCCCTCATCAGATAAGTCAATATCATTCGTGGTTCAGCATTGTCCACCTCAGCCAGTGCTATATTGAAGCGGTTCAAGAAGGATCTGATAGACTCACCAGGATTCTGCTCTAAACTCGATAGTGACAAAATATCCTTGGCCTTCGAAGCATATAGTCTAAACTGCTCCTTGAATTTTCTGGTCAAGTCTGAAAACTGATCGATAGATCGGACTGGTAACTTGGTGAACCACAGTAAAGCCACGCCTTCCAGGTATACGGGGAAATATCGACACTTTATTTCGTCGGAGGCCCTGGCACCTGTCATGTGCCAGTCATATTTATACAGGAACTCATTCGGATCACTCGTCCCTTTGTAAGCTGGAATAGTCGGAGGGACAAACTTCCTTGGAAATTCCGCCTTCAAGATTTTTTCAGTAAACGGAGTCTTACTTGGAGCGAAACCCCATTCCTTCTCATCTTCAACCCTTTGCATACTTTCTTTCATGATCTGCCGGACCATTCCAGAAAGATATTCCTCATCATGCCGAGTTCTAGATCCACCGGCGTCAGGTACTGCCTGCTCAAAGGGACTAGTAGGCCTTTCAGGAGCATTCCTTTCATTAACATCATGAATGTTGCCAGTATAGTTCCTTTCATTACCAGCCGGTTGATTGTTTGCCCCAAGTAAGTCGTTCAACTTATTCAGAATCAGAGCATTCTGGGCACTTTGAGCCTCTAGTTGTGCATTTTGGGCGTTTATCTGCTGGTTTAGCCCTAGAATCACAGCATCCAATTCCGCTTTTGTAACTCCAACAGACGGAGTGGGTAGATTAGGCACAGGGGAAGCGGAGGTTCCCTCTTGAATGTTTCCAGATCTGATAGATCTACTTTTCCTTCCAGGAGCCATAATTTCAGATATACTTCTTGTTTTTAAGGAAATTCTTTCTTCAAATCTCTGCGAAGCAATGATGACAGCTGTCCTGAGTTCAATTCTCAGTGAAAGCACCAAAAATGTTAACGCTTAAATTTGAACGCTAACACCCCGGTGTGTGAAGTGTAGTTGTGAAAGCACCACCCGATAGATCGGGAAAGAATTACAAGCAAGTAATAGCAGAAAAGCAGTAAACGACAGCAATTTTATAGTGGTTCGGCTTATAGGTATAGCCTACGTCCACTTTAAGTACTTTTATTGATGATCACGTTACAAGTTGATACAAATCTTCTCAAGTACAATACACTTTGAATTACAAAAGACTTAGAACAAGTAGCTCAAACTTCGATGTTGACAAAAATCTTCAAATCCATGGTGGATGTAGATGATTTCTTTATGAAGTTCTTTTAGACGTTCTTTGAATCTCAAAAGTTTTAAGTGTTGAAGTAGTATGGAATTCGGCAGAGTAATGGCGCTTGAAATTGATCGACCAAAAGTCCTTTTAATGTTGGAGGTAGGTAGGTATTTATAGGCAAAGATTTTGGACCTAAGCTCGGTCTTAACTCCTCACCGACCCAGTTAAGTCGTGGCTGACCTATAAGAGCCCTGATATGGTCAAGCCGTGTTTACCTGTCTTCGATGGATTCACACAAGTCCTAAGTCGTTTCTGACTTAGACTAAGTCGCCGCCGGTCTAACGTGCTACGTGTTAAATGGTTGCACCGTTTCACCCTTCATCTCCCTGGGTCGGTTGCGGTTCATCGTAGTTAGATCGGTAGTATGTCAAGTCGGTAGGCTATGTAAGTCTCTAGTCGGGATTTCCCTTTAACCATTAGGTCGGTATGCCTCTTGAGAGTTAAGTCGGGACCTCTCCTGAGCTATTTAGGTCGGCCATTCTTGGGTCGGCATCACTCTTAAGATGTTGGATCGGTGAATATATTAAGATGGTGGGTTACTTCAAACCTTAGGTCGGAATCTCTTTGCAGCGTTAAGTCGGTACGCTTTCTTAACCAGTTAGGTCGGCACCGAGTTAGATCGGATCCTTCCCCGCATCCTTTAGGTCGGCAACACTCTTTGAGATGCTAGGTCGGCCCGCCTTTATCCATTGGGTCGGCAAGTAATGCGAATGGTTAGGTCGGCCCACTTTCCAAGCATTAGACCGGCGAGTCATAACCGGCATAGGGTTAACAACTACTAAAACTGTACAAGGTGCGTATTGAATGATTGGATTTCCAACAAATGGTCAAGGCTAAGAAACTTCCTTTCCAAAAGGGTACGCCTTTGGATGCACGCCTCGAGAACTTAACCAGCTCTTTGCCAAAGTAAGGCCGGGTTACCTCTGTAACTAGGTAACTAACTATCATGAGTGTGCCACCCTAGATCTAAACCGACATTTATCCAAGGCGCCTCATCAACCAACAACGACATAAGTAAATAATCTAGGCTCCATACTAGAATACCACTTTTAAATCTGCACAAGTTAAATAGCTAGACTCCATAACAGATACCAATTTTTATCCCGAAGGAAATGAACATACACTGAGGGGCGCGACCCCCATAACCTTGCTGTATCTTTTCCTGTTTCAACAATTTTCGGGGTGTGAGGTCCGATGAAGTCTCGTCCACAAAGCTACGCTTATCACAAAAGCCATGCTTCGATCAAAAAATGATGAACACTTAGCATGCCACATTACCAAAATAGGAATATATCACAAGTAACCATCAACTATGTAACCTCTGAGCTCGTACATCTTAGAGAAGGGTGTTAAGCTAAGAGAATAAATTCTTTGCCACCAATAGAAATGTATTTGATAGAAACCAGCTTTATATCTCAAAGTGTAACGTCAGACATACATCCATACAAGTCCGTTCCAGGTTCGAACGGAAACGAAGGCACTTCCTCCAATTAAGGAAAGAAGCCCTTGCAAATTCGGATATTCACTAATCACGTCCGAACTCCCCATCCCAAAGGGTGATATAAATCTCTATAGCGTAGCAACTTAGTGCAGAGACATTCAATAGGCATCTTTACGTTTTCGAAAATACCCAGTCTTCAACACCGTCTTTAAATGCAATCCCACTTCATCGTATCATTATTCAGAATGGGTTTTCTGACATAAAGTCCTCTCCTGGCTTAACCGAATAATGAGCGCTTATTTTTAAAATAAGTGGTTACATTCAGATTTCAAATAAAACACAACAAATTTCCACTTTGATCCTTCAAAAAAAAGATCCATCTCAAAGGTTCGATGTGGTTTTCGGTCAACCGTTTGGAGTCCAGCCCCCGGTCGCATCGAAATTCAAATGCCATTTATAAGCCAATATTGATAGTTGGTTATTTAACTATCAATCAATAATCATAACATTCACCAGATTTTAAATAATTTTCCCCTAATTATTTATTTTCAAAATATCTCCACAAGATATAATTTCACACTTCAACCCTTTGAAAACAAATTTCAAATCACTTTCCTCACGCGGAATAAATTTCCAAATATTTATTTATTTCCACTGAAAATTTTCCGAGTTCAAATACTTTAAAAAATGTTTTAAATCACTTATCCAAAAATACATACTTGAAAACATTTAAAATGAAAACTATTTTCAAATACTTTGGTTAAACTATTAGTTATGAAAATATTATACTAATATATCATGTAAAAATGAAGACCAAACTAATTTTAAAAAATAAAGTGGTTTGATAGAGTATAATTATTTAAATAACAATTTTCTAAATCAGATATCAGTTAAATCTTTAAAATAATTACTTCTATAATTAACTAAATAAATCATTACTTTAAAGATTAGAAAAACAACTTAAGAAAATAATTTCTTCGTAGCATCCTTTTTAAAACCATCCATAAAACTTTCAATTTATATTTATAAGCTACTTTGAAAACATACTCGGCTTTCCAAGGAAAATACACTTTCCATTTCAAAATAGTTCATTTATATCAATTAATTAATCCTTCTGGATTTTTCTCAATTTACATTCCAAATCCGTAAATTTCTTTTCCACACTTTTAAAAATAAACCAATATTTATTTTTAAAACAAAATTCCCTTTACTTCATAAATTCCCATTGTGAATTTAAATTTCCAAACATCCACTGATATACAATTTTCAAATATTCACTTGCCAACACCAAATCGAATTCCAAATTGATTTCAAAAATTTATTTTCAAACGCCAAATCAAATTCTAAATTTATTTCCAAAAATATGTTTCAAACACCAAATCATATTGCAAATTTATTTCCAAAATTTTATTTCAAGCATCAAATAAAATTCCAAATTTATTTCCAAAATTTTACTACCTTTTAAAGTAATTTCCTTTATTTCTCCCAAATTATTTAAGATTCGAATTTCTAAATAAATTCTTCAACTTTTGAATAATATCACTGAAATCCATTTATTAAAATATTTTCCCCATATTTTGGAATTAATTGGATAGGATTACAAAAATCAACCTTTACCCTTTTCAACTTTCTTCTTTTAAATTTATTCAATTCTCTAAAATTAATTTACTTAAAATTTTCTGTTTTAATTTCCAAAAAATCCGATTATATATCCTGGTATTTTAAAACACTAGAATATATTCGGCCAACCTACAATAAATTTCAATCACTAATATAATCATTCACAGATTATCAATAATCACATCATAACATATAAAAATAAATTCAACAATTTGAGGAATCCAATTGGATCCCCCCAACCTGTTTTCCTGCATCCAAAGATGTTAGCACAACAATTAAATACCAATTCAACTTCGAGGTGGAATATCGTGGTATATGGGATTATATAATATCATCCGCTATTATGTGGCGCATAGGGTCTATCCGCTGTATAATGTGGGAAATCAATCATTTCAATACACACACACACACTACTATATATACTATCACATCTAAGAAATCAATCATAATTGAAATTCTAATTATTTCAATTGAGTGAGAAGATCTCAACTTTGCTCTTTTATTTGCAATCCATTTCCCATCTGCACTTGATTCCTTTCAGATACGGACCTTGTATAAACATTTATACTATTTATCAATATGTGAACCAATCGAACAATTAATTACCGTTTAATAAATTTATTTTAAATTTTAATTTTAACTAATTTTCTTTCATATAATTCTCTTAGTAACTAAAATAATTTATATAAGTTAAATAAAAAATTTAATCTCCATTATACGGTATTTTAAAATAACTAGTAGATCTAAATTTAAACTAATAAATTTTAAAATAAACAAGTAAATTAAAATATGTATATTTATTAACTAAAAAAATAAGCTATATGAATTTCATAAAAATCCTATTTTATCTAAATTCTTCCAACCTTCAAAATTTCTATATTTCCATAATCTTGATATATATATATACACATGTTTGTTGTTTTCTATACATATTAAAATATATATTTTTTTACTTATGGAAAAATTATTTTCTTTTCCTGTACTTAACTACAGTAATTTACTTACTATATCATATATATTTTTTCTGTAATTATTCAAATTTTTTAACTGAATATTGCAAACATGCGAATTGAAAATTTATATCTAACGAATTTTCCACCACTACTCGACTACAGCTGCACTCGCGAAAACTAGACCCAAACCCTAGCTTGCCAATGCGTTCGTCCCCACCCAGGACATTGCAACCTTCAAACGAACCCCACGACGAAAGTCGAGCTTAGCCATCCAAACACGTGTGCGAGCGCTACCCTGCTGCCTCTAGATCGATGCTCGCGACCCTCGATTTCCCCGCCGTTATCTGCCGCGATGAAAGAAATACCCTAAATAGGATCGGCTCGAACCCTGAATGCCGAATAAAGATTGATTCGTTCGAACAAGAATTAGGAAGAGGGTGTTTCCATTGATTTCTTTTTTCTCTTCAATTTCGAATCTCAGAAGAAACACGACCCTTTTTTTCTTTTCGAATTGGGTTTTATTTTATATTTTCATAATTGAGACGCTCATCCACTAAATTTCTTCTGTTCGATTTTGAAAATGAAATGAGGGGGCACGGTGATATTTTTTTTCTTTTTACATGAACGAATTCAATGTAAGAAAGAGGGGAGATGCATGTTGAGATGAAGGACACATGTTTGAAAAAACAACCACGTGTTGAAAATAGAGATTTTTTTTTGACTGGCCAAAATATCAAATTAAATTCAAATTTGAATTTAAACGACTTGAAATTGTGCCGAAAATCTCGACCTCCAATCGATGCTTGCCAACAGGCGTTTATAGTGTTAAACCCCTATTTCGAACGTAATGGTAAAGGTTCTGATTCCAAATTCGATCGTATGGAGAAGATAGTTGTGGACCCATATAATGTTAAACCCCTATTCCGAGGCACGGAAGGCTATTTTTAAATATTGAATTAAACAATAATTTTTCGAAACTGAGCAAACACTTTAAATTTCAAATTTTAACACTTTCATTATCTTCCGTACTATCAATATAAATTTTCATGCCTTCAAATTATTTTAAATAAGCTCAAAATTAAAGATAAAATATTAACCCAATTTCTTGTTATTAAATTCAATAATTTAATTGCTAAATAGATGATGACATTTTGAAGAAATTCAATTTAGAATTTAACTTTCAAATATTTAAAATCAATTATTCAGTTTTAAATGTCCAAAATTCTGGGTCGTCACATTCTTCCCTTCTTCCCCCTTTAAAAGAATTTCGTCCCAAAATTACTAGTTAAGAAGAATGATCCTTAATCCATTTATCATTTTTCCAATCCAAATATTTTTATCAACTTGCCAAAACAAATCTTTTTATTAACGACCCATCATCACTTCAACTAACTTTCCAAAATCTTCCATAGTTTCCAAACAATATTATTTTCCTAAACAATTCAAATTTAAATTTAAATTCAAATTTTAAATCACCAAATTTCTAAAAAAATTTCTAACTCTCTAAATTTTTGAAAAGTTTCTCTAGCGTCTCCTTTGCGCGGCTAGCTCGGTACAACTACAAAATGCCACAACGAACCCACATATTTCAAAAGAAAACAAAAAGCCAAGTGGCTAGACAAGAAAATCATCAAATTTCATATAGAAATTTAAATACATACCTTTGTTGGACAATTCAAATTTATCTTCGAAATCAAAAATCCCAATTTGTCTTTTGCCTTTAACACACCTGTATATCTACTTAGCAATATATCCAATTACAAAATTAAAAAATCATTTTGCACATTTCTTTACTGAAGTTTCAATATTTGTTTTACTTAAGTCATACGATATATATAAATATATCATTGGTATGCAAAATCAAATTCGATTGCTCACACGATCACACAATTTCACTTCCAAACTAGCATCGTCCACCCGACTTCCTAGTGCGGACTCAGATATTGTTTCTTGACTAGAAACCATCATTCTTCTTGCATAGCCGTAAACTATGACATAGAATTTCCAGAATCAACCAAAAATCCATGTCCAGGTTCGCCATCGAAAATCGAGTTAAAAATCCCAACTCGGATCGATATAATTATCTTGAAATTCTGTGCTCGAATTCTGGATCAAATCGTTATGCGAATAAAGTAATATGCGTACATCCCACATATTTATTCCAATTGATTATTAGCTATATCACTTTTCTTTTCTTTTATCCACATTGATTTTTATTCCTTTATTCACAATTACCATTCCACAAATTCCAGTTTTACCTTCACTCAATTGTTTACTTTGTATATTTCCAATACCGAATTTACTTAAGAAGTTCACCGTTTATTTCTTAAGTTCAATGCAAGTATTCTATATACCTCTTATATTATTTCACTTCATCACTTTGGCTTGTATCTTTACTTTAATTCAAATTTTACATTTTCAAATTTATTTAAATTCAAGTTCCCTTTTATTTTATAATATTGAATTCGATTAATTTCCAACCATATTTATATGGTCATTTCTTCAATTAGCTTCACTTACTAATTTTATTTCCATGCTTATCTTCTTTTGGTCCAACTTGACAAAATTTCCACTTTGCTTTGTTTATCACAAATAAAATTCAATTTCCAAAATTTAGTTCGAATTTCATTTTCTTACAAATTCAAAATGAATTTCAATATTCATTTTTAATTTCATTCACTTGCAATTGCAAATTCATTTATTCTACTAGACTTACTTCTCACATTTACCTTTGTTCAAATTAATCCATGTTAAATTATGTTTCAATTCGAATTTCTCTAAGTTTTAAAACTTATTTATGTTTCACACTTATTTTATTTTTAACTTTTCATCAAGTTAGAGTTTTACTCTTACAATTTCAAATTTTATAATTTTCAAAACTCAATTATATTCCATAAATATTTTAAATAGGATTCCGAAGTCTTTCCATCGTTCCAAAATAATTTTTGAAATCAATTCAATTATCTTTGGATTTCTAAAACCAAACCCAGTTTTGCAAACAATTTCAATTTAAAACAATATGGCAGCAATTCCTCCTCTAGAAACTCGAAAATGAACATCGATGATGCTGCAGTCACCACCGAAGTTATTTTCCAGCGATCGAAAAGAATTTAGTGTTTTTACACCTTTATAATATTTTCCAATTATTTTTAATTCCAAATCCCACCAGATTTCAAATCCAATTCAAAAATATTTTCCAAAATAATATCACCATTATTTTTCCAAAACCTTTGAAAATCATTTTAACATTCAAGGGAATTTAAACTTTTCACCAAATTCAAAATTTCAAATACTTTCAATCCACTTTCAAATATTTCTATGGAATTCTATTTCAAATTATAAATCACATTTACACTTTACATTTACAAATCTCATTTGTATATGAATTTATTTCTTAGCTTTTTGTTACGATTTCAATTTCTTATTCAGTATTCAATGAAAATAATTTAATATTATCACTTCCTAACAACCAAGCAACCATATATAACTATAATAATTTACAGAAAATTATTTTCTTTTTATATACAAAAATAATTTGGGTAAAATTATTCCATTTACCCAATTTAAAACAATACTATATCCATCGTTCTGCACAAGTGTTTAGAGATCCCTATCAATAACGTTAATTACTCGTATTGACAAAAATCCACATACCACTCAACAAACCAATCAACATAATACAAAACAATTTTATATTCACTAACAAATACGCGCTTATATCTATAATTACACTCAAACTCATTCTAAAGCACTACTGACTCTATCTCTAATGAGTAATCCCCACCAGGGCCAAGGTTCTCGCTTAACCAATTGCTCTGATACCACATTGTAATGACCCAATTTTTCGACATCCGAAAATCGACGTCGATTCTTCCACTGTATCAAATGCCAAACAATCGTATGCCGAAAAATCGAACCGTTAGTGTTAAAGTAGAAGAAGATAGAAGAAGAAAAAAGAAACAATATCAGAATCTTACATTCGCAGCGGAACAATATATAATAGATAAATGAAAAATCTTTAAACAAAAGAACTATATCAGTTAATACATTACAGCATCATAGTTTTACAACAACAAAATAGCGGAAAAGAATATCATATAATAGCGATATGTCTCGACATCCAACTTGCCTCCTGATCTCCATAACATACATTCCCGACTTCGCTCCAGAATAATGATATCCTGAATCTCTGATATTATAATAGTGTCTATAGAAAGTAAAATAGAATCTAGCTGAAACGCTTGCATCTCACGTTTCAGCAATAGTTGGGCACAATCGGAACCGTACAAGCACGTAGGAAAATGGATTTCCAACTAATGACTAGGCACTGGGGTACCACCTGTCACAGTACGTGGCCTAGATCACCGTACCGAGGATTACTCCCAATCCCCTGCAACATAAGACCGTGACTACTCCTTACTGGATAATCCCGAGTAAGATCACCCTACGGTTGGGATCAGCAACCGCACCAATAAGCCGAATAAAAAGGGACATCTAGAAAGGGATGACCTCACCGTAATGGGGGCTGCCCACCTAGCATTGCTGCATAACCCCTGATTTTAAGTCATTCCTGGTTGATGAGGCTTGAAGCTAAGCGTTACCTTTTAGAACGTTTCACTTAGAATGCCCATCGTCCACCCGACGATGCTCCGAAAGCATTCATCCATACAAGTCTGTCCCGGGTTCGAACGGAGCCGAAGGCACTACTCCTACTACATCCATTTGAAATCATCCTCGAGATTAGTAGGGACTAGCCCTTTCACTTCACTGCTCCATCTTTGACTCCGAACTCATTTTCCCTACGAAAAGGTACAAACCGGATCGAAGTGGTTTTCAAGAAATAAATCCCGATCCCGGTCTCTTCGAAACGATCAGCGCATTGTCCAATATTGATAGTCGATTATTTAACCATCGTTTAACATTCATAACAACCATCAAACAATAAATAATCTCCCAAATTATTTATCATCCTTAAAATATCTTCGCAAGATATATTTCCATTTTCAACCCTTTTGAAAACAGTTTTCAAACCACACTTTTCTCATGAAATAGATTTCCAATTTTTATTTCCATTGGAAACACCAAGCACAAAAACTTTAGATTTTGAAAATATTTTAAAACACTTTATTATAAATTATGCTTTAACATTTAAAATATAAACTACTTCAATACATTATTAAAAATATATACTTTAGGAAGATTTAAAATGAGGCTACTTTATAAAATATAAAACTAGATTTCCTTCTTTAAAACAAAATACCAAGTCACCTTTAAATAATTACTACGATAATAGATTTGAAAATACTTACTTTAGAATTTAAACATTTAGAAATAATAAATTTTCTAAAACATACTTTTTAAAACAACATTAAAGCTTTTGAGTTATATTTAAAAATTTACTTTGAAGACGTACTTGGCTATCTAAGGAAATATACTTCTCTTCACATACTTTAAAAATAAATCACTATTTGTTTTTAAACAAATTTTCCCATTCCTTTAATAAATTCCCACCGTGAATTTGTCCTTCCAAATATCCACTGATATATTACTTCACTTTTATAAACCCAGTTTATAAATTTCATAATCATGTTCTCCTTTAAATTTCCAATTTCAAACACCTAAATCAATTTCCAAATTGATTCCCAATTTACTCCATTTTGAAATAAATTTCTTTACTTACTCAATTTATTCAAAATCCATTAACTTCATATTTTATTTCTTAATTATGATTTAAAGCCCTTTCTAAATGAAAATACCAATTTCATACCCTTTTTTCCAAATTCCTTCTTTATTCTTTTAAAATAATTTAAATTTTGGATTTAAAATAAATTCTTTATTGGTTTAGATAATCTCACTTAAGTTTTAAATACTTTACTCCTCTGTTTATTCAAAATCCCCTTTCGCATATTCAGAATTTTATTTATTTGCAAAAAATTCACTTTTATTCTTTCCAATTTATCCTTCAAATTATTAAAATTTCTATAATTATTTTGCTTAAAAATTTTCTCTGTTATTTTCCCTTTTTCGAAAATCCAATTCTATAGACTTTGATAACTCGGTATACCGAATTATATTAATTTCAGCCAAAGCATCCAATATTCCTATTATCAATGAAATTCGCCACAGAATATCAAATAATCATGATGCAGAATTATTAGAACAATCTATAAAATTTTAAGGAATCCAGTTGGATCCCTCCAACCTGTTTCTCAGCATCCACAGATGTTAGCATAATATAAAATACCAATTCCACTTCGAGGTGGAATATCGCGGTATATAGGATTAAATAACATCATCCTCTATTATGTGGCACATAGGGTCTCATCCGCTATATAGTGCGGGAAATCAATCATTCCAATATATACTATATACTACTATATAAAATATAGTACGTTAAATCAATTCTATCATTCAACCAATTATTTAAATTTAACTATTTAAATTTAAATTAAAACACAAAAGAGTGAGATTAACTCACCTTTTCTTTTATTTGCAATCCGTTCCAATATTGCCTTGGTTTCTCGATTTTTGACCTTGAATAAACATATTATGGTTTTATTAATATTTGACTAATTGCACAATTTATTATCCATTTTATAATTTTAATTAACCAGTAAATTATTTTAAACTAATAAGTTGGTTTTAAACCAATAATTTGTTTTTAAAAAAATTTCCTTTTAATAAATATTTTTAGTAACTAAGATAAATCACATAACTTGAATAAATACATAAATTTGTACTAAACACATATGCTGATAACAATAGTCCATATAAATTCCATAATCTCTATGTAAATATATTTCAATAATTCAATTTATACTACCTTCAAAAATTCCTATTCTCTAAATCTTATCCATAAATTATTTTCTGTTTTTAGTCATATATAAAATAAATAAATAAAAGCAACAGCAAATGCCTTCCCGAAATCATAAAGCCATGCCTCCTCGCTGTGGAACGTAGAGCCATCCAAGCCCTAGCCATGCCCTCGGGAATTACCGCCATCTCCATCGCTCTCCTCCCTCACGCGCGCGCACGAAGGCGTAATTCCTCTCCTTCCTTGCTGAACTGGAGCACGATCCCCACTCAATCGCACTCGCGAAACCCTACTGCCCCTCGAACCCTACCTTCTATCGCCGTCCTCACCTCGCTGGATCTTCGCCAACTCCCATGCGTGCCATTGCTATAGAACAAGACGAACAGGAACACGGCTCACGATTTAATCCCCTCTTTTCTTTTCCTTTATAGCCGATTCGAAATTGAAAGAAAGGGGAATCTCGGCTCTGCAATTAATTTGATTTTTCCAATAGAAATCGTTCGCCCTTTTTTTTTGAAATTTTGAACGATAGAGAGGAAGAAGGGCTCTCGGTTCGTTTTTAGGGAAGAAAAGTTGGCTTGCTTAGTTTGAATGTAAATATCCATTTCCTTTTTTAGCTCGGCTGTGAAGTAAGAGAAGGGACGTGGACTAGAAAGAAAGGTGGCATGCAGGAGAAGGTTGGTTACAGTGAAAGGAAAAGTTGTGATGGGGACAGGAAGGCAGCTAATGGAAAAATATTTGACCAGTCAACCATATATATTTATAATTCTCAAATTTAAATTCAAATGCAACTTAAAATTTCAAATCCCTATCGAGGCGTGTCGCTAGGCGTTTATAATGTTATACCACTATTCCGAACGCAATGGAAAAGGTTTCGAGTCCTAAATCGATCATATGAAGAAGATAGCTTTTTGGACCTAGTTATTATATTAAATTTCGAAATAAATTTCAGCGCGTTTATATATCATAAGCTCACACAACAACTCCAAAGATTACGAAAATTGAAATCCGATAATAATAAAATATTACGGATCCAATGTAACCAGTTTCGTCGAAATCCAAGACTGTGCCTCGGAAGGCTATTTTTAAATATCGATTTAAACGATATAATTCAAAACTGAACAAAACACTTCCAAATTCAATTTTAACACTTTTACTATTTTCATTATTATCAATATAAATTTTACAAACCATCAAATTATTTTTAACAGGCTTAAAATAGAAGATTCAACAATTTACCCAATTTCAGTTTATTAAATCTAGTAACTTTATTGCTAAATAATAATAATATTTGAATTCAAGTTGAAAATTAACTTTTAAATATTTAAAATCAATTAAATATTCCGATTTCAAATGCTCAAAAATTCCGGGTCGTCACAACTCCCAAGGAAGATCTGCTTCGATAATCTCAAAAACCAAAAGCTCATACCAATCTAATGATCTTTCTTGGAGAATGCTAGAAGCCACTTGCACACGATGTAAATCTATAAGATTCATGCGAGAAAAGATGCGATCGCATGTTCTATGGCATGCTTGGACTCCTATAACGCTTTTGGAACCCTTGAATGGCCTTCCACCCTAATTGGTATAATCAGTGCACAAAAATGCAAAACCAGATTTAAGATGAGTAGGCTTTGGAATGGTCCAGCGGCTTGGGCATTCTTTACAACATCTAAAAGCTGTTGGGCTGACATGAATACACCATCCTAAGGAGTAGCACTGGATTGATAGGCGTTGGATGGTGAGGTCTAACCATATCTCTTCTTTAAGAAAGAAAGAAAGAAGAGGAAAAAGGTTATTCTTAGAACGAATATCAAACAAACTTGATTGATAATGCAAGGCATCATAAAAGGAAATAGGATAGAATGGGTGTTGAGACTCGAAATAAATTCTAACGCATGATTCCTAAGAGTGACTTAAGACAATGATCCTTGCTTGATTATTTTACATTGTTTCGAAGTTTTCGCTCTAATACTAAGTTGTGACGCCCCACCTCTATACTCACACTAGCCAAGGACACTACGAGGTAATGTCGTCATCTAGTACGAAGAATAAGGCCGTTGAGGAGCAACCATCTGTGTAATTGCTTTGTGTGAGTATCGCTAGGTAAGATAGTATATCATGCATTTCATTCAAGAGGAAATGCAACATACCAATATAAACACAAAAATACTACACAGTGGCTATGTTGTCTTAGAAAACAAATATAAAATAAACATAACACGAATCAACCACTGATACTCATATCACTAGGCAGAACATGATATGAATATAACACATAGAAGTGTAAATAGTGGTCATATAAGATCCACAACATCATAAAAGAATTGGTCCAAGTGCTAGACAAAAGAATATGTATACATAAATAAGTCTCTATCTCGAATGTATGAAAGAAAAACTACTAAGCTAAAGCGTTAGCCAAAATTCAGAAGATAATCTGTGATAACCCGGAATTTGAACAACTGTTAGTTGATAATTAACTGGGTAAATTAATAGAAATACTGATTGTTAAGAATGAAACAAATAAATTTGATAATTAATATTCGTATTTGGGAAGATAATTATTTGATAATCTCCGGAAATGACTATTTAATTTTAGAATGAAAAAAAAACTTATTATCTTCAACCAAGATTTAATTTGTGTTTGTTTAATATATTTATGAGTTGATTTAAATTGAATTTGAATTTGTAATTTAAAATGCAAAAGAATAAATATATACAATTATTTATAGCGAATGACTAAGATTTTAAAATCATTCTCTTTTAAAGTTATATATGTATAAATACTAGAAAATATATGAATATAAATTGTTAAACATAAATTGAAAAAAATGTGTGTTTATCTAAAATTGGAAAAATCAAAATTTAATTTATATATATATATATATACAACATTTAAAATATGATACATGAAATAAGTCAATGCAAAATATAAATATGAAGTAATATACAAACATTCATATACCTATAAAAATACAAGTGTAAGAATTTTAGAAATGTAATTTAACATTTGTAAGTTAAAGTTTATGTGCATTAAACATGTGTAGCTTAGGTTAACAAGTGGCAAAGATAATCTTCAGCCTAAATCTGAAATCAACATTTCAAACCAAATTCTAAATTCTTTGATCAATTTTTCAAAACAGAAATTATTGTTAAAAGAAAATCTGTAAATTTCCCGAAGAAACCAAAACTGAAAACAATGTTTCCTCTACCCAAATCAAATTACAATTATCTGAAATTCATCTCCTAAGCCAGAATTCAAGTATTAACCTGAGAGTATTTTGCAATTCATAACTTGCATGCAACAGCAATACATGCCTGCTTGTTTTTCCTTTCACTTGGAAGCATGCATTAAAATGAAATCAGAAAAGGATCAAGAAGTAAAAAAAAAAACTAGAAAACAAATTCCTCAAACTCAAGAATGAAAATCTAGAAGCCTGTTGCATATTTTCTAAATGCAAGCTTGTAATCTTCTCCACTTATATCATCTCCAAGTTTTCAAAGAAATCATAGCTTCCATTTGTTATAAATAAAGGATTTCCAGTTCAAAACTGCAAGCTTCCAGAGATCAAACAACTTCTTATTTTCAGAGTTCAAAATAAAGCAATTCCAGATTATTTTTAGCCGAAGCTTCTCTGTTTTCAACACAGGTGATGACCTGCCCTGTTTCTTTAAAAAAAAAAGATTTTAAAGGTTAAAAATTTATGCATGCTCATATCTGTAAATCAGTATGGGTTGTGAGTAAATTATAGTGCATCTCTGTGAATCAATATGTGATGGGTATGGGTATAATATGATGGGTATAAGTTTCTGTCGGCGATTAGTTTTTGTATAGATTTTGTTAAAATCCATTTCCATCTTATAACAATCCTTGTTTATATTTATACTTCAGTACAAATTTGTTGTTAGGATATAAAAATAATAATAATAGAGTTTAAATTTGTACAAGCTGGGTATTACTTGTATTGCCTGGAAGTATTAATACAGAATTGTATAAGTGAAAATATAAACATTATAAATCAATGTTTCAGGATTAGGACCCAGAACATCATGAATAACTATGATTTTTGAAAGTAAAATTACAAATTTTAACATCAAAACCAAAGTGCAATTCTAGTTTTTCTGTAAATGGAGTTTTTGGTCATCTCTGTTGCCACAAGTGGTTCAAGGTGATGGGATTGATCCTAGAGGAGGAGAAGTTAACAGAGATAGTGGGAAAATTCTTAGATTATTTTACAATTTGATTTTGATGTTGTAATTGGGATTTAAAATTTTAAACCCTAGTTTTACTATGACTTGAAGAAGTGATCTTTTCGACATCTATCATTGATCGAGTTCAATAAATTTTTGGGGAAATGAGTTTGATGGTTTGTCAAAGCCTTCAACAGAATTTGAGCGGCAATGGTGGCCGGTGGCGTTGGGGAAAAGTGATGAAAGGATTGGTGGTTTGGGAACTGACCGTTTCCAGGTTTGGAAAAATGTTTAAATTTTGAGATTCTTGCTAATGTCGATCTGATTTTTGTTGGATGGCCTGAGGAGTATGGTGACGACTATGGGATGGTTGTGGAGTTAGCCAGCGATGGTCGGAGTGGGTGTACATGTGCACAGTGGGATTAGTGATGTTGGTGTAATGTTGGGTTACAGTCTTGATGGCATCATGATTGACTCGGGAAAATTGAGTTTCTGCTCGAAGAAATTAATTGTTGACTCGAAGTAAAAATAAGGAGGCTCGGGTATTTGGAGTTGTTTCAGGTATTAATAAAACTACAAAAACCTGTTCCAGTTTTAAAAAAAATTGAAGTAAAAGTAAAATGCAAACTAAAATTTGAAATTAAGTTGAAACCTGAATTTAGTTATAAATTCAAATAAATTAAATCTTGGTCTTTGTGATAATCGAGTTTTAAAATCTTAGTTTGGATTTTAAATAAAATCAGAAACCTGTTTTTCTGATTTCAAATGTAAAAGTTAGGTTTAAAATGCCAATTTGGAAATTTAGCAAAGTTTAAAAATCTAAAACTGAATATGGATTCAAAATAGTTTGAATCTGAGATTTAAAATGAATTAAGTTTTAAAATTTAAATGCTGGTTTTAAACAACTTTTAAGTGTATATAGTTTGGTTTTAAAACTGAAGTTAAAATCTGTAAAATAGAAATTTAAAACCAGTTTAAATCTAAATTTGTGAAATCTGGAATTTAGCTTAGAATTTCAGGATTTAAAAATGGAAATGGAAATGTATGTAAAGCTTTAAAGTTTTAAGTTTAAGTTGGAATGAAGATTTAAACTGTATTTCAGTTTGCAATTTTAAAATTTTTTTTAAGGATTGTTAATTAAATCTTAATTAATGATTAAGATTTATTAATTAGGTGATTTAGGATTAATTAAGATTGTAATTAACACTTAATTAATTAATTGGGGATTAATTAAACTGTAATTCAATACTAATTAATTTGTAATTAATAATGATCAATATAAGTTAATTTCTTAATTGAGAAATTAGGAATGGTTAATGAAGGTCATTAACTTAAGATTATTTAACAATTAATTAATGTGATTAATTTTGATAATTAATTAGACTAATTAATTAATAATAATCATTTATGTATTTGTTTATGTTTGATTGCTTAATGGAAGTAATTAATGAGTTAATTACTGTAATCAATTGGTTTAATGTGATCAGTTTATATTGATTAATTAAGTATAATTTATTTAAACAATTGATGATTTGACAATTACTTTATGTAATTACTGGGATTGTAATTACCTAGGGAAGTAATTAATTAATAATTACTGAATATAACTAAAGATGTTGAATAGTGGAAGTAATTTAGATTAAATATCGGTTAATCACCTGATTTAGTAACTTAAATAAATAAATTTAAGGAGTTAAATCAACCTTAGTGAATCTAACTCGAATTTGATTAAATTACTTTATAATTAATCAAGGGATTAATTAGAAATGTTTAATTAAGAAGTAACTAATTTATTGGTGAAGTAATTAAGGGTAGAAAATTACTGAAGTTATTAATCAAGGGTTAATTACTTAAATGTAATTAAAGGATGAATAGAATGATGTTGGAAGCCTTGGATTTATTGTTATTCCTAATATGTGGTTTGTGATTCTATGTGATAAGATATGTTTGATTTAAACTGTGAAGATGTAGTTATCTATTGATGATGAATTACTATGACATCCTGTATTAAAAGTAGAGTTGTATTTCACTTAAATTATCTAAGTTAAGTTGACAATGGTTTCGAAGATGCCGAAGTCGGGTATTAGTAAATACCCGAAACCACTTCGATTCATTATAGATTGATTTGTGAAATCAAATAAGCTGGTTTGGATTGATTTGAGTAAATTGGACCATTTAATCTAAGTTTTGACACTTACAAATTGATGTGTGATATAGGTGATGTTTATAACAGCTTGTTAAGTTGTAAATTGATAAGTTAACCCGGGTTTATATAAGTTGTATGTTTTGGGATATTCCTTGTTAGATGGGTTTACTCACGCTGGTTTCCAGCCTGACCCGGGTGTTACTTTGATGTAATGCTCAGGTCAGACCGAGTATTACAGATTTTCAGGTAAGGACGTTCTGGAGCTCAGGAGGCGAGCTGGAGAGTAGGAACGTATGGAGAGCTTCTGATGTTAATATATTATAGTATCTGAAACAGATAGATTTATCTGTTCTGTAAGTTGTTGTAACTTTGATATAATAAAGTGTAATTTGACAAGTACAGTTTCCTTTGTATAAGTATTATTTATGTGATATTATATTTTATCTGCTGCGAATGTGAGATTGTGTGTATCTTTTCTGTTATCCTTCTATCACTTTCTTCTTTCTCTTTATTCTTTTCACTAACTATCTGAAAATTTCGGGATCGAAATTTTCGGGTCGTTACATTTGGTATCAGAGCAGAAGGTTAAGCGAGAACCTTGGCTCTGTTGGGATTACTCATTAACAATAGGGTAAGCGGTACCCTATAATGAGTTGAGTGTATAAATATGAGAGAGCGTACTTGTTATTTTCTTATATAAAGGTTTTTAAACGATTTCAAAAGTAAATGAATCTTATATAAGAAATAGATTATCTATTATATTAAGGAAATTGTCGTAGTACTAATTAAACTAAAAGTAATAATAAGAATTAAGTGGTAATAGAATTACAACCAAACTGAAATTAAATTAAAGACAAGTTTGAAATGGATTCAAACCGAAATTAAATCTTGAATTTGGGAAAGGTCTCAGGATAAAGATAATCAATTAATTTATGTAATTAATTAAACTTTATTTTATGAGATTAATTAATGGATAATAATTGGAAATGATAAATTAAGAGGAAGTTACTCAATGAAGTAACTAGTGGCAAGTAATTAAAAGGACAATTACTGATGAAGGTAATTAAGATGTAAGTTAATTACCTAATGTGATTAATTGGAATTAATTAAGGACGTAATTAATCAATGCATTTGAATGAAATAATCCTATTTCAAATAAGAGATGTTTGAAAATTTAAAGGAAATTTGTTTTGAATTAAAAACCAAAGGTGGTTTAAAATTTTAAAATATAACTTGGTATGTAAAAGAAGTTAATATGTATATATGTGAATATATATAATATGAAAGATGGTTTGAGATAAACTCTAAATATTGAGTTTTAAATTGGGAATGAGATGTGAAAAACCCAAAGTGATAAGTTTTTGAACTTATAGATGGGAAAGAATTTTGAAAATTTGGAAAGGAAGTTCAAAATGGGTAAGATTTACTAGGTTAAGTGAATTTTTCTTAACTTGAGGAAGAGTTAAATAAGTTGCAATGGTGAACCTGAATTGAAAATTTCAAGATGAAATTGAAATTTAACTTGGGAAGTTAAATGGTTAATCTGAACGAGGAGTTTGTGTGATCTCAAATGGGTTTGAGATCTGGAATTTGAAATTGGGATTAATTCAAACTGGAGTTGAAATGGATTGGAAATTAAGTGGGTTCAATTGAATGGATATTTGACGCAGCGGATTAATCAAACAAAACTTCAATCGATGGAATGTAGCAATCGGTGAGTTGAAGATACCAAAATGCCCAAGTTCGTTGATCCAAAGATACCGAACTCTAGCTATCTCAAACACGTTGATAGCGCACTATACCGTGTTCAAAGATCTACGATTCTTCGCACGTTGATCTAGCGCACTAGATTCCGTGAATCGGCTTCTACGATCGTTGAATCGAGCGCACTCGATTAACCGAAAGAGGAGATAGGAGATTACACTCAACTACCAATTGGTATGAAAGCACAAAGCTAACAAAAGAGAATTTTATTCAAAAAAATCAACCACCTAAAAATATACAACACACCCTCTATTTATAGCTTGACACAACCGGCCCCTTTAACCCGTTGCCGACTCATAAGCTCCGACACATCATGAGTCGTTACCGACTTAGCACACTACATACCTGTGTACATCATACGACTCATCGATATACGACTCAAAGCTAACGACTCAAGACTTACAACATACAACAGTACACGACTCATTACAACAAACGACTGAACAAGCCACTACATCCCACAACGACTCAACCAACTCATTACATACCGACTCATCAATTGACCCTGTATGGCCGACCTAACGAGGTACGACTTAACACATCACCAACTCATGTATACACATGACCGACACACTTAGGTCGTATGCGACCTAACGACCTACGATTCAAAGAAACACGGCTTAACTCCTTGCCGACTCAACAACATACTGCTTAACTCCTTGCCGACTTAACATCCACGTGGCTTACCCTTCACCGACTTATCTTAGGTCGTAGCCGACCTAAACCTTGCTTTCCAATTCGTACTGCTATCTTGTTATCCCGTGATATTCCTTCTATAGCCTTAGACCGTATACGACCTAAAGGCCCTGAACGACTTAAGCTTGTGATGGGTCGGAAAAGACTTAGGTCTTCTTCCTTAACTCGCATATCTTCCCCACATGCCTTCTTAGGTCGGAAACAACCTATAGCCACCATCATAAGTCGTGAACGACTTATCTTAACTCGTAGGCTTTTCCCCCGTGATTCTTTAAGTCGGAAACGACTTATAAGTACCGTCCTAGATCGTGAATGACTCATCACTTTGGCCTGATCTACATCATCCTCCCCTGGTTGAGAAAAATTCGTCCTCGAATTTGCAACCTCTTCCACAACAATCTCACCTCCATGATACGGAACTAAATGTTTGACGTTGAAAACATCAGAAGTATAAACATCATCTGGTAACTTTAATCGATATGCATTCTTATTGATTTTCTTCAAAACTTCAACTGGACCAATTTTCCGTGCTTTCAATTTATTGTATGTTCCTACCGGAAAACGGTCTTTTGTCAACACTGCATAAACCAAATCGCCTTCGTTAAATTCAACATTTCGTCGCTTCAAATCTGCCGTCTTCTTATATTTCTCATTCGACTTCTCCAATCGTTCCTGAACGATCCTGTGGCACTCCGTTAAACCTTCAACAAAATCAGCAGCTCGTTTAACTGTCTCTTTCGATTGAGGTACCACTGCTAAGTCCAACGGTCCCCTGGGTAAATTTGAATATACGATCTGAAATGGACTGAATCCCGTGCTACGATTCACTGCATGATTATGGGCAAACTCAGCTTGGCATAATTTCATGTCCCAACTTCTCAAACTATCCTGTACAAGGCATCGCAACAAATTTCCCAATGACCTGTTAACAACTTCCGTCTGTCCGTCTGTTTGTGGATGATAAGCGCTGCTAAATTTCAGTTTCGTTCCCACCATCTTCCACAAACTCAACCAAAAGTGACTCAGAAAACGAGTATCTCTATCCGACACAATAGACTCTGGCAATCCATGAAGTCGATAGATCTCCTTGAAAAATAACTGTGCTACTCGAACTGCATCCGCTGTCTTCTTGCAGGCAATAAAATGTGCCATCTTCGAAAACCTGTCCACCACTACAAATATAGAATTATTTCCCCTTTGAGTTCTAGGCAAACCCAAAACGAAATCCATGCTAATATCAACCCATGGCTTAGACGGTACTGGTAATGGCATATACAACCCTGCATTCGTTGCCGTTCCCTTTGACACCTGGCAAATATGGCATCTCTCCACGAATCTTTCAACCTCTTTTCTCATCGATGGCCAAAAGTAAGACTGTGAAATCAATTGCAAAGTACGATCACGGCCCACATGCCCTTCTTCGTGTAACTCCTTGACAATTTTCAATCTCAAGCTACAGTCCGGTATACATAAACGATTCCCCTTAAACAGAAAACCATCAACTATCATAAATTCATCGGTACTCCCATCCTTCACTTTTTCAACATATTTCACAAAGTAAGGATCTTCATTAATCATCTCTGGCAGTAATTCAAACCCCGTCACTTCAAGTTTCATTGTCGTTAGTAAAGGACTCCTCCTACTCAAAGCATCAGCTACCCGATTTGTCACCCCTGATTTGTGCTTAACGACAAAAGTAAACTGCTGTAAATATGCAATCCATGATGCATGTCTTGCTGAAATTTTATCCTCCCCCTATAAATGCTTCAATGCTTCATGATCAGTATAAAGAACAAATTCCTTCTGAAATAGATAATGTCTCCAATGCTTAACAACTTGTACAACAGCATAAAATTCAACGTCGTATGTACTGTATCTCATCTTTGCTCCTGACAACTTTTCGCTGAAATAAGCAACTGGCTTCCCATTCTGACTCAGAACTCCTCCAATACCAACCTTCGAAGCATCAGTATGCAATTCAAACAATAACTGAAAATTCGGTAAAACAAGAGTTGGTGCAGACGTCAACAATTCCTTGATCTTTTCAAAAGCAACCCCCGCTTCTTCTGACCATACAAATTGTTTCCCTTTCATGCAATCAGTAACTGGAGCCATCACGCTACTGAAGTGTGGAATGAATCTTCGGTAGAATGACGCTAGCCCATGAAAACTTCTCACTTCTGTAATTGTCTTTGGCTGTGGCCAATTCCTGACTGCTTCAACTTTACTCCGGTCAACTTGAATACCTTCCCCTGAAACAACATACCCAAGAAATAAAACAGTATGCGTCATAAACACACATTTCTTTGTAGCAGCATAAAATTGTTCTTCACGAAGAATAATCAACACTTCCCTCAAATGTAGAACATGCTCCTCCATACTCCTGCTGTAAATCAGAATATCATCGAAATAAACCACGACGAACTTCCCAATGAATGGTCTAAAGATTTGATTCATCACCCGCATGAATGTACTAGGTGCATTAGACAAACCAAACGGCATAACCAACCATTCGTATAACCCCTCTCTTGTCTTGAAAGCTGTCTTCCATTCGTCTCCAGGTCTGATTCAAATTCGATGATAACCACTCTTCAAATCAATCTTCGAAAATATAGTTGCCCCACTCAACTGATCCAGTAAGTCATCCAACCTTGGCATAGGAAATCTATAACGAACAGTAATCTTGTTCAAAGCTCGACTGTCAGTACACATCCTCCAAGTTCCGTCCTTCTTTGGTACTAACAATGCTGGCACGGCACAAGGACTCAAGCTTTCCTGAACACGTCCCTGTTCTAACAACTCTTCCACCAGCCTCCGTAACTCTTCATGTTCCTTCGGACTTATTCGGTAATGTGGTCTATGTGGTAACACTGCTCCCGGAACAAGATCGATTTGATGTTGAATGTCTCTCAATGGTGGCAACTCCTTAGGAAACTCCTCTGGAAATACATCTTCAAACTCTTTCAAAACTGGCTTTGCTTCTTCAGGAATTTCAACCTCTTCACTGCTCTCACGCCCAATCAACACGTATACTTCAGGCTCCTCTTCAACTTCTTTAACAAATTCCTTCAAGGATAATAAAGTTTTCAATTCCTCAATCTCCTCCAGCTTGCTCTCCTTCTGTTGTTGCTTCTTGGGAACCAAAGTAATTTTAGTACCCTCGAACATGAAACTGTAGCTATTGGCACGACCATCATGTTGAACTGATCTATCAAACTGCCACGGTCTGCCCAACAACAGATGACATACGTCCATGTCTACAACGTCACACCAAATTTCATCTTTGTACTTTTTCCCAATAGAAAAATTAACACAAGCCCTTCGACACACTTTCACTTCACCACCCTTCCTTAACCATGCTAGCTTGTACGGTTTAGGATGCTTCTCAGTCTTCAAGTTCAATTTCCTCACTGCTTCTGTAGAAATAATATTATCACAACTTCCCGCATCAATAACGAACTTGCAAACCTTTCCCAGAATAGTGCACGTCGACTGAAAAATATTGCTTCTCAGCCAACTAGAATCCTCCTCTTGCTTTGGTGTCAAACAACTTCTCCTCATCATAAGATTACAACCTTCATCTCCAAACAATTCTTCTTCCTCCTCAACATAAGGTGTATTTGAACATTCTGCCTCCTCACCATCATCCTCCTCAACTTCTGCAACCATGGTTCTCTTCTTCGGCTTCGGACATTCGTTGCTTTTGTGACCCAACTCCTGACAATTATAACACTTGAACCCACTGCTAACCTTCGCCTTCTCAGCCTCCTTCACCACTGGCTTTGAAACAGGTTTAGGAACATTAGAACTTCCACCAACACCCCTTGCTTGATTATTGGAATTAGTAAACACACCACCTCCACGCCTTCCTTGTTTCTCCCAAGCCAACGCTTTCTGATGTGCCTCTGCAACTGATCTAGGATTAAACATATTAACCATATCCTGGATCTGCATTCTCAATCCCCCAATGAATCTAGCAGTTAGCTGTTCTTCCGTTTCCATAATATCATTCCTGGCAATGAGTTGGTAAAATTCATCAGCATAATCACTAACAGACTTTGTCCCTTGCCTCAGATTCTGCAACCTTTGGTACATAAGTGATTGGTAGTTGTAAGGTAAGAAAGTAGATCTCATCAACTTCTTCATCTTATCCCACGATTCTATCTTTGACTTCCCCATTCTCTCCCTTGTAAGTTTAGTTTGCTGCCACCATGCCAAAGCTCTCCCCCTCAACCTAGTAGCAACCAACTTCACCCTTCTATGCTCAGGAACCTCCTTGAAATCAAAGATCTCTTCAACATTAGAAATCCAATCGAGAAATTCTTCTGCAATCATTCCGCCTTTAAATTCCGGAATCTCCATCTTCATACCCGATTCCCATCGACGATCATCTTCAACATCCCGATAAGAATTTCGAACTTGGTCTCGATCTCGATAATGAATACTAGCTCTATCACCCTCTTCAACAAAATCAAAAGTACGCCTACATCGATCTCGACCATTATCATCTCTTCGTTCATGCATGCTTCTTTGACTATGTCTCTCTTCATCCCTATATGCTTCATGGTCAAATTCACGTTGACTTCTTCTCTCTTCATGTGCATAGTCATGATGATCTCTTCGTGATGATATTGATGTTTCTCTTCTATCTCTACATGAATGTGGTGATACCCTCCTCGCTTCCGTAACCGATGGCGAAACTCGGTTTCCTCCATGGTTCGAGTTTGGTGATCTCCTCCTTTGATTCAAATCATTCATCAATTTCTCCAATTTTCCAATGCCTTCATCAAATTTTTCATTAATACGTTGTTCCATAAGCTCGGCTTCTTCTCTACGATACAAAGCTTCAACGTTTTGATGACGATTAGCTCTCCTTGGTGGCATGATTGAAAAACTTCTCAAACTTCAACAATTCAAACACAAAAATTCAAGCTTCAACAAAAGAACAAGTCACGGCTCAACACTTCAAATCTTGGCGCGCAAAACTCCAAGACAAAATCCAAACAATATCCAACTCCTCGATCCAAAATAAAATGAATCAAACACTCCAAACTTGATGCAACTTCAATATGAACACGATGAACAACTTCAAACTTCAAAAACTTGGCTCCAAGAATCAACTTAGCTATGATTGGCTAAGTATGGCTCTGATACCAAAAAAAAACTGACGCAGCGGATTAATCAAACAAAACTTCAATCTATGGAATGTAGCAATCGGTGAGTTGAAGATACCAAAATGCCCAAGTTCGTTGATCCAAAGATACCGAACTCTGGCTATCTCAAACACGTTGATAGCGCACTATACCGTGTTCAAAGATCTACGATTCTTCGCACGTTGATCTAGCGCACTAGATTCCGTGAATCGGCTTCTACGATCATTGAATCGAGCGCACTCGATTAACCGAATGAGGAGATAAGAGATTACACTCAACTACCAATTGGTATGAAAGCACAAAGCTAACAAAAGAGAATTTTATTCAAAAAAATCAACCACCTAAAAATATACAACACACCCTCTATTTATAGCTTGACACAACCGGCCCCTTTAACCCGTTGCCGACTCATAAGCTCCGACACATCATGAGTCGTTACCGACTTAGCACACTACATACCTGTGTACATCATACGACTCATCGATATACGACTCAAAGCTAACGACTCAAGACTTACAACATACAACAGTACACGACTCATTACAACAAACGACTGAACAAGCCACTACATCCCACAATGACTCAACCGACTCATTACATACCGACTCATCAATTGACCCTGTATGGCCGACCTAACGAGGTACGACTTAACACATCACCAACTCATGTATACACATGACCGACACACTTAGGTCGTATGCGACCTAACGACCTACGATTCAAAGAAACACGGCTTAACTCCTTGCCGACTCAACAACATACTGCTTAACTCCTTGCCGACTTAACATCCACGCGGCTTACCCTTCACCGACTTATCTTAGGTCGTAGCCGACCTAAACCTTGCTTTCCAATTCGTACTGCTATCTTGTTATCCCGTGATATTCCTTCTGTAGCCTTAGACCGTATACGACCTAAAGGCCCTGAACGACTTAAGCTTGTGATGGGTCGGAAAAGACTTAGGTCTTCTTCCTTAACTCGCATATCTTCCCCACATGCCTTCTTAGGTCGGAAACAACCTATAGCCACCATCATCAGTCGTGAACGACCTATCTTAACTCGTAGGCTTTTCCCCCGTGATTCTTTAAGTCGGAAACGACTTATAAGTACCGTCCTAGATCATGAATGACTCATCGCTTTGGCCTGATCTACATCATCCTCCCCTGGTTGAGAAAAATTCGTCCTCGAATTTGCAACCTCTTCCACAACAATCTCACCTCCATGATACGGAACTAAATGTTTGACGTTGAAAACATCAGAAGTATAAACATCATCTGGTAACTTTAATCGATATGCATTCTTATTGATTTTCTTCAAAACTTCAACTGGACCAATTTTCCGTGCTTTCAATTTATTGTATGTTCCTACCGGAAAACGGTCTTTTGTCAACACTGCATAAACCAAATCGCCTTCGTTAAATTCAACATTTCGTCGCTTCAAATCTGCCGTCTTCTTATATTTCTCATTCGACTTCTCCAATCGTTCCTGAACGATCCTGTGGCACTCCGTTAAACCTTCAACAAAATCAGCAGCTCGTTTAACTGTCTCTTTCGATTGAGGTACCACTGCTAAGTCCAACGGTCCCCTGGGTAAATTTGAATATACGATCTGAAATGGACTGAATCCCGTGCTACGATTCACTGCATGATTATGGGCAAACTCAGCTTGGCATAATTTCATGTCCCAACTTCTCAAACTATCCTGTACAAGGCATCGCAACAAATTTCCCAATGACCTGTTAACAACTTCCGTCTGTCCGTCTGTTTGTGGATGATAAGCGCTGCTAAATTTCAGTTTCGTTCCCACCATCTTCCACAAACTCAACCAAAAGTGACTCAGAAAACGAGTATCTCTATCCGACACAATAGACTCTGGCAATCCATGAAGTCGATAGATCTCCTTGAAAAATAACTGTGCTACTCGAACTGCATCCGCTGTCTTCTTGCAGGCAATAAAATGTGCCATCTTCGAAAACCTGTCCACCACTACAAATATAGAATCATTTCCCCTTTGAGTTCTAGGCAAACCCAAAACGAAATCCATGCTAATATCAACCCATGGCTTAGACGGTACTGGTAATGGCATATACAACCCTGCATTCGTTGCCGTTCCCTTTGACACCTGGCAAATATGGCATCTCTCCACGAATCTTTCAACCTCTTTTCTCATCGATGGCCAAAAGTAAGACTGTGAAATCAATTGCAAAGTACGATCACGGCCCACATGCCCTTCCTCGTGTAACTCCTTGACAATTTTCAATCTCAAGCTACAGTCCGGTATACATAAACGATTCCCCTTAAACAGAAAACCATCAACTATCATAAATTCATCGGTACTCCCATCCTTCACTTTTTCAACATATTTCACAAAGTAAGGATCTTCATTAATCATCTCTGGCAGTAATTCAAACCCCGTCACTTCAAGTTTCATTGTCGTTAGTAAAGGACTCCTCCTACTCAAAGCATCAGCTACCCGATTTGTCACCCCTGATTTGTGCTTAACGACAAAAGTAAACTGCTGTAAATATGCAATCCATGATGCATGTCTTGCTGAAATTTTATCCTGCCCCTATAAATGCTTCAATGCTTCATGATCAGTATAAAGAACAAATTCCTTCTGAAATAGATAATGTCTCCAATGCTTAACAACTTGTACAACAGCATAAAATTCAACGTCGTATGTACTGTATCTCATCTTTGCTCCTGACAACTTTTCGCTGAAATAAGCAACTGGCTTCCCATTCTGACTCAGAACTCCTCCAATACCAACCTTCGAAGCATCAGTATGCAATTCAAACAATAACTGAAAATTCGGTAAAACAAGAGTTGGTGCAGACGTCAACAATTCCTTGATCTTTTCAAAAGCAACCCCCGCTTCTTCTGACCATACAAATTGTTTCCCTTTCATGCAATCAGTAACTGGAGCCATCACGCTACTGAAGTGTGGAATGAATCTTCGGTAGAATGACGCTAGCCCATGAAAACTTCTCACTTCTGTAATTGTCTTTGGCTGTGGCCAATTCCTGACTGCTTCAACTTTACTCCGGTCAACTTGAATACCTTCCCCTGAAACAACATACCCAAGAAATAAAACAGTATGCGTCATAAACACACATTTCTTTGTAGCAACATAAAATTGTTCTTCACGAAGAATAATCAACACTTCCCTCAAATGTAGAACATGCTCCTCCATACTCCTGCTGTAAATCAGAATATCATCGAAATAAACCACGACGAACTTCCCAATGAATGGTCTAAAGATTTGATTCATCACCCGCATGAATGTACTAGGTGCATTAGACAAACCAAACGGCATAACCAACCATTCGTATAACCCCTCTCTTGTCTTGAAAGCTGTCTTCCATTCGTCTCCAGGTCTGATTCAAATTTGATGATAACCACTCTTCAAATCAATCTTCGAAAATATAGTTGCCCCACTCAACTGATCCAGTAAGTCATCCAACCTTGGCATAGGAAATCTATAACGAACAGTAATCTTGTTCAAAGCTCGACTGTCAGTACACATCCTCCAAGTTCCGTCCTTCTTTGGTACTAACAATGCTGGCACGGCACAAGGACTCAAGCTTTCCTGAACACGTCCCTATTCTAACAACTCTTCCACCAGCCTCCGTAACTCTTCATGTTCCTTCGGACTCATTCGGTAATGTGGTCTATGTGGTAACACTGCTCCCGGAACAAGATCGATTTGATGTTGAATGTCTCTCAATGGTGGCAACTCCTTAGGAAACTCCTCTGGAAATACATCTTCAAACTCTTTCAAAACTGGCTTTGCTTCTTCAGGAATTTCAACCTCTTCACTGCTCTCACGCCCAATCAACACGTATACTTCAGGCTCCTCTTCAACTTCTTTAACAAATTCCTTCAAGGATAATAAAGTTTTCAATTCCTCAATCTCCTCCAGCTTGCTCTCCTTCTGTTGTTGCTTCTTGGGAACCAAAGTAATTTTAGTACCCTCGAACATGAAACTGTAGCTATTGGCACGACCATCATGTTGAACTGATCTATCAAACTGCCACGGTCTGCCCAACAACAGATGACATACGTCCATGTCTACAACGTCACACCAAATTTCATCTTTGTACTTTTTCCCAATAGAAAAATTAACACAAGCCCTTCGACACACTTTCACTTCACCACCCTTCCTTAACCATGCTAGCTTGTACGGTTTAGGATGCTTCTCAGTCTTCAAGTTCAATTTCCTCACTGCTTCTGTAGAAATAATATTATCACAACTTCCCGCATCAATAACGAACTTGCAAACCTTTCCCAGAATAGTGCACGTCGACTGAAAAATATTGCTTCTCAGCCAACTAGAATCCTCTTCTTGCTTTGGTGTCAAACAACTTCTCCTCATCATAAGAATACAACCTTCATCTCCAAACAATTCTTCTTCCTCCTCAACATAAGGTGTATTTGAACATTCTGCCTCCTCAACTTCTGCAACCATGGTTCTCTTCTTCGGCTTCGGACATTCGTTGCTTTTGTGACCCAACTCCTGACAATTATAACACTTGAACCCACTGCTAACCTTCGCCTTCTCAGCCTCCTTCACCACTGGCTTTGAAACAGGTTTAGGAACATTAGAACTTCCACCAACACCCCTTGCTTGATTATTGGAATTAGTAAACACACCACCTCCACGCCTTCCTTGTTTCTCCCAAGCCAACGCTTTCTGATGTGCCTCTGCAACTGATCTAGGATCAAACATATTAACCATATCCTGGATCTGCATTCTCAATCCCCCAATGAATCTAGCAGTTAGCTGTTCTTCCGTTTCCATAATATCATTCCTGGCAATGAGTTGGTAAAATTCATCAGCATAATCACTAACAGACTTTGTCCCTTGCCTCAGATTCTGCAACCTTTGGTACATAAGTGATTGGTAGTTGTAAGGTAAGAAAGTAGATCTCATCAACTTCTTCATCTTATCCCACGATTCTATCTTTGACTTCCCCATTCTCTCCCTTGTAAGTTTAGTTTGCTGCCACCATGCCAAAGCTCTCCCCCTCAACCTAGTAGCAACCAACTTCACCCTTCTATGCTCAGGAACCTCCTTGAAATCAAAGATCTCTTCAACATTAGAAATCCAATCGAGAAATTCTTCTGCAATCATTCCGCCTTTAAATTCCGGAATTTCCATCTTCATACCCGATTCCCATCGACGATCATCTTCAACATCCCGATAAGAATTTCGAACTTGGTCTCGATCTCGATAATGAATACTAGCTCTATCACCCTCTTCAACAAAATCAAAAGTACGCCTACATCGATCTCGACCATTATCATCTCTTCGTTCATGCATGCTTCTTTGACTATGTCTCTCTTCATCCCTATATGCTTCATGGTCAAATTCACGTTGACTTCTTCTCTCTTCATGTGCATAGTCATGATGATCTCTTCGTGATGATATTGATGTTTCTCTTCTATCTCTACATGAATGTGGTGATACCCTCCTCGCTTCCGTAACCGATGGCGAAACTCGGTTTCCTCCATGGTTCGAGTTTGGTGATCTCCTCCTTTGATTCAAATCATTCATCAATTTCTCCAATTTTCCAATGCCTTCATCAAATTTTTCATTAATACGTTGTTCCATAAACTCGGCTTCTTCTCTACGATACAAAGCTTCAACGTTTTGATGACGATTAGCTCTCCTTGGTGGCATGATTGAAAAACTTCTAAAACTTCAACAATTCAAACACAAAAATTCAAGCTTCAACAAAAGAACAAGTCACGGCTCAACACTTCAAATCTTGGCGCGCAAAACTCCAAGACAAAATCCAAACAATATCCAACTCCTCGATCCAAAATGAAATGAATCAAACACTCCAAACTTGATGCCACTTCAATATGAACACGATGAACAACTTCAAACTTCAAAAACTTGGCTCCAAGAATCAACTTAGCTATGATTGGCTAAGTATGGCTCTGATACCAAAAAAAAACTGACGCAGCGGATTAATCAAACAAAACTTCAATCTATGGAATGTAGCAATCGGTGAGTTGAAGATACCAAAATGCCCAAGTTCGTTGATCCAAAGATACCGAACTCTAGCTATCTCAAACACGTTGATAGCGCACTATACCGTGTTCAAAGATCTACGATTCTTCGCACGTTGATCTAGCGCACTAGATTCCGTGAATCGGCTTCTACGATCATTGAATCGAGCGCACTCGATTAACCGAAAGAGGAGATAGGAGATTACACTCAACTACCAATTGGTATGAAAGCACAAAGCTAACAAAAGAGAATTTTATTCAAAAAAATCAACCACCTAAAAATATACAACACACCCTCTATTTATAGCTTGACACAACCGGCCCCTTTAACCCGTTGCCGACTCATAAGCTCCAACACATCATGAGTCGTTACCGACTTAGCACACTACATACCTGTGTACATCATACGACTCATCGATATACGACTCAAAGCTAACGACTCAAGACTTACAACATACAACAGTACACGACTCATTACAACAAACGACTGAACAAGCCACTACATCCCACAATGACTCAACCGACTCATTACATACCGACTCATCAATTGACCCTGTATGGCCGACCTAACGAGGTACGACTTAACACATCACCAACTCATGTATACACATGACCGACACACTTAGGTCGTATGCGACCTAACGACCTACGATTCAAAGAAACACGGCTTAACTCCTTGCCGACTCAACAACATACTGCTTAACTCCTTGCCGACTTAACATCCACGCGGCTTACCCTTCACCGACTTATCTTAGGTCGTAGCCGACCTAAACCTTGCTTTCCAATTCGTACTGCTATCTTGTTATCCCGTGATATTCCTTCTGTAGCCTTAGACCGTATACGACCTAAAGGCCCTGAACGACTTAAGCTTGTGATGGGTCGGAAAAGACTTAGGTCTTCTTCCTTAACTCGCATATCTTCCCCACATGCCTTCTTAGGTCGGAAACAACCTATAGCCACCATCATAAGTCGTGAACGACTTATCTTAACTCGTAGGCTTTTCCCCCGTGATTCTTTAAGTCGGAAACGACTTATAAGTACCGTCCTAGATCGTGAATGACTCATCGCTTTGGCCTGATCTGCATCAATATTAGTCCAAAGTGATTGGCATAAAGTGGGATTGTAATTAAAGTTGAATATGTTTAAAATCAAATGGAATTTGATTTAAATTTGAAAAGGAATTGAAAATTAATTCAACTTGAATTAGGAATGAATCAATTTCAATGGAAATTGAAATTTTTAAATGTGAATTAGGTCAATTTAAAAGGAAGAGGAATTTTAAATTGAACAGTTTTTACTCTGAACTATTTTTAATATAAATTGTTTTAATATAAAACTATTTTTCCAAGCTATACATTATATATACAACCTTTCTTCTAAAAGACAAACTATCTTATACTTGCTTTACAATTATTTTTAAAACTGTTTAACAATTTTCCAACTGTTTTATAAACTAATTACTATATTTCAACTGTTTTACAAAACTAATTACTATCTTACTATTATTTTGCAATTATCTAAAATTTCTATAATTATTTAACTATTTTCTAACTATTTTACACCTATTTTACAAACTAGTAATTATTTTCCAACTACTTATCTATTTCTAAATTTTTCAAGCTATTTTCTAAATAAACTGAACGGAGTTCAAACTATTATTGGTTAAATACCCAATCGAGATAAGAATAGAGGTGATAATCCAAATGGATTGAAGCAATTGTGAGTAGGTGAATGAAAATCAAAGTGAATGTGAATAGAAATGGAATTGATGTGGCTAATAACCATAAAGATAAATACGTAAGGTGTATGTATGTTATTCTATTCACATAGTGATTTGATCCAGATTCGAGCACAAAATTTCGAGATAGTTTTATCAATCGGAGTGGTGTTTTTTTCACTCGATTTTCGACGGCGAACCTGGATATGGATTGTTGATTGGTTCTGGATGTTCTCTATCATAGTTATGACTATGCAAGGAGAATGACGGTTTTTGATCAAGAAACCAGATCTGTGTCCGCACTAGGAAGTCGGTTGGGCGATACTAATTCAGAAATGAAATTTTGTGATCGAGTGAGCGATCAGATTGGTATAACGTACGAATGATATGTGTACATCATACGAATTTGTATGAATTTGATATTGAAAAGAGTAATCAAATTTGAATATTAGATTTTGAGTAAACAGAGTTAAATATCTTTGTTTTATAAAATGATACTCCCCTTGTTGAATCTTTTGCCAGACGAAAAGGGTTTTTGGAAATGTTTGAAGTATAAAAGGAGTTTATACAAGTTTGAAATGATCCAAAGTTTTAAAAGATTTCATATATCTGAATATATATATATATAAAGGAACATATGAGAATTTTGAGAAAGGGTTTTGGGAACCTTTGGATTTGGAAAAGGCTTTTGATTTTTGGGTAAAATCAATATGAGAATTTGAAAAGCCTAGTTTGAGAATTATCGATTTTGGAATAATCGATTTTGTGTAAAGGAGCTTTGTATGAGATCATACTAGGTGTATGATTTGAGGATACTATATATGTATAGTATAAAATGTTTGTAACGACCCGCCGTTCTGACCGCCCCCGGTCGGTAATTAAACCAACTTGAGACGTTCAAAATGACGGATTGTTATTTAGTTTATAGAGTTTAAACAGAAACAGCTACAGAATCACAGAATAATCATAATATTTCACATTAAATGAATTTTCTTACATATATCAGAGTTTATATAATGCATTAAATTTTATACAGCGGAATATTTCTTTTAAGTACAAAAATTCTTCGAAAAGGCTAAAGTGAAGCATTTTCCCTCTCTCTCTCTCTAACTTCGCCGCCTGAAAATCTTCAAGCTGTAAAATTACTCGGTCTGACCGGAGTATTACATTCAAAAGAAAATAATACACAGGTTAGTCTAATTCAAACTCAGTTATTAGTGCATAGAGGCAATAATAATCACAATTAGACGACAGTCAAATTTAAATTTACCTATCTGATCCTTTAACAAGAAATCGGATAATGGTAAATATAACACTTAACAGTGTTAAACCATAAATCAGTAGATTCAAATTATCAACAAAGATAGATGAAGGGATTGTTGATGAAGATAATTTAGAAAACAATCAAAATCTGCCTAAACGGCATTTAACAACAAAATCATCAAAATCGGTTCAAAATATATTGAATTGCCAACATAAAACAATTTTCATCAAAAAGAAAACATCAATTAAAACATTAGATTTGTTAGGGCTGCAGTACACACACGCGTATACGGCCTCGCCACATTTTGAAAATGTTAACTCTGCGTGGCTGCAGTTCACGCTTGCGTGCACTGCCTTGCCACTACCGTAACTAAAATATGCAAAAGATCATAAATCAAAACGAAATAGTATATCAATAAAAATCAATATCGTGTGGCTGCAGTTCACGCTTGTTTGCACTGCCTTGCCACTATAATGATGATGTACTCAAAAGGTCAACGAACCAAAATCAATGAAGGTTCAAATATCGATTCAAAATGTCGATACTGCGTGGCTGCAGTGCACGCACGCGTGCGCTGCCTCGCCACAACAACATGTGAAATCATCTCAACATAGAATACTATCAGAAATCAAAGCTGCAGAGGTCAAGTCAGTGACTCAACACAACTGCAATACCAAAGCCCATGCAACTACGACCTTACAGGAACCATCACTAATTGGAACCTCAATGCCAAAATGGGACTGCAAAAGCCGAAATGGCGTGTTGTACGAACCCAACATGTATGCAACAGAGAATGCATAATGCTATCATGACCAGAATGCAACTGCACAGGCAGGTAGGCCAGGCAGTTCAAAATCAGAGAGTATATGCAGAAGGCAACAAAAATAAACAAGGATGAATGAAACTGGTCAAGCAAGTGCAACAGGTACAAAAGTCACTGCAGCATGAATACAGGTGCAGAACAACATAGTGAAACAGCGGTTTCATAAGTGGCAAAAGTCAACATCAATGCATATGAATCATTTATCTGACTCAATGCAAACTTCAATAAATCGAAACAGCATCAAAGCACATGAGAATTGACTATGTGCGATACAAATAAAATTACAGCCACCACAAGTATGCAAGGGCAACTGCAAATATACAACTTCCATATTGGGTCAAGCAAGTGCAACATAGTGACAGGCTACCCAGGTTTCGAAATACAATCATGTACAACACGATTGCAAGATGTATGTAAATATAAGGTATGTAAATATAAGGTCAGAGGCAATATAAATGCAAACTGCACATGAATGAAGACCCCACGAGCTCAATGCATCCCAAATGCTCAAATGTATCTGCATATAAAATATGCCAATCAAAGTTGTAGTGAAACAACTAAATGCTCAAGTGTGTACGAGTGGCAACATGTTACAGTAAATAATATGTATATAATAAGTTATGAGCGAACTGGGAATAAGATGACACATATACTGAGAAGACAGTGTTTATACAAGGTAGGCTATCACTGGGAATATGTTCAGTTTGCATTTATATTTGACTTGAATTTCAAATTTTCAGGATAAATTGGCGATTAAATTTTAAAATTTAATCTATAGAAAGTTGAATAAAAATTTGAATTTAACCTTGAAGTTGAAATTGAATATTTAATTTGCAATTGAAATTCGAACTAATGACTTAGAAAAATAATTTGGATACAAGAATTATTATTTGTTTAAATTAATAAAGGATGGTTAGTATTAATAACATTTTTCTTTAACTTAAATAAAATGGAATAAATTTTATCAATACAAAATACAAGTATAAAATCTAATTGTGAAACACGTTAATATAAATTTATGTTTGATAGTTGAACTACAAAACGTTTATATGTAACATGTATTGTTTTCCTTGGTCAGATTTCCTTTCTTATTTTGACTAAAAGGTCAGAGGCAATATAAATGCAAACTGCACATGAATGAAGACCCCACGAGCTCAATGCATCCCAAATGCTCAAATGTATCTGCATATAAAATATGCCAACCAAAGTTGTAGTGAAACAACTAAATGCTCAAGTGAACTACCAATGTAAAGTGGAGACCAGACAACATGGTTCCTGTAGGACTGCAAATATAAACAGGTGCAACTACAAAGGACAACAAGTATGAAGTGCGCAACAGTATACAAACACATTCATGCCAGAACCAAGTGAAAAACCACCTATTTAAAGTAACCGAAGTAGCAAGTTATACCGAAGACCAACAAGTGATACAAGACCCTATATATGCAGGCACAAAATCATAAAAATATGGAACTACAAAAGTCAGAAGCAGTTTCACATATTAAAGTCAAAGCCGAGGTCAAACGTTAATGGCTACAAGTAAGTTAAGGTACAAGCGGAAGTCACAATAATTTCCAATGCAACAAATTCGAACTGTGGTAGCAATTAACAGAATACGAGGCGGTGTCAACGTGAAATGAGGACCAGGCAGTGGGCCTAAATGCAACAAAATGTCAACTGACTCGAATAGCTCAAGTCAGAAATCAAGTTTACAATTCAAGAGGAATACTCAAAATTCTATGACCGTAGTCAAATGGAGCCGAGGTGGCCTCGAAAACCAAGCAGTGAAGAAACACCCAAGCAATTCAGTAGACGTAAAGAACGAACCGAATCAATCACTGAAATCATAAATCATTTGTTTAAGATTATGAACAGGAGCAATTATCAGTTTTGAACCAAGATAATTTCAGTTCAATTTAAGGTATGCCGAAGTCACAATAGAAATCGTCAAAACAAAATCAAAAGGAGGTCGAAGCCAACACAAGTTCAATTTCCAGAAATTCGAACGAATGAACCAAGGAAATCGTCATCACAGCAAACTAATTTTAACAAATCAAAAGGACCAAAGACAACAAAAATTCAACAAATTTCAAAGCCGTGAAAATCACAAATCATATAAATATGAAGTTGAATTTAGATGTGAGAAATAAAATTTCTCACCTTTCACCGAAGCCAAGACGAAATTTGAAGCCGAAGCCCTAGCTCGAATCGAAGGACGAAGAAGAAACTCGTGCGAAAACCCTAACTTTTGAATGATGAAGAGGAGACGAGACCGCCATTATTTCGTTTGATTTTTTTTTTCTGAAGTGAAGAGAAGAGGGTTTCGGGTATACAAGAATAGGGGAGAGACGTGAATTTTGCATGATTTAGGGCGTGATGGAAGGCACGAATATGGCTGATAAGAGTAAGGCAGTATACTCTTTTTATTTTATGTTTATTTTATATATATTTTTTTTTCTTTTAAATTTAAATTCAATTTGTTTTGCATAATTATTTTCTTTAATAAACAAATATAAGGCATGAAACCACACTGCAACAGATCGAGAAAAGAAATGTCAGGTGCAAAACCAGATAAGTGAACACAGTGATCATACATAGGCAGTGCCTATATAAACATATGATACTATACATATATACGACAGTTCGAATAAACAATGCGACTCCAATCAAAGTGTGTACGAGTGGCAACATGTTACAGTAAGGGACAATATGAAATAATGTTTGCATGCCCAAAAGTTGTAGTGAAACAACTAAATGCTCAAGTGAACTACCAGTGTAAAGTGGAGACCAGACAACATGGTTCCTGTAGGACTGCAAATAAACGACTTAGAAAAATGATTTGGGTCTGAAAAAGTTATTTATGTAAATTAAATTATGGGTAATTAGTTTTAAAAGCATTTTCTTTTAAATAATATGTATATAATAGTGATTAAGAACATTTATTTATAAAATAAGAAAAATGTAATATAAAATTTATTTAAAACTTTTAATTCATGAGAAATACAAGTATTAAACATGTAACAAGAAATTTAACAAGTGTAATTCAAACAATAAGCTGTTTAGAAAATGTAATTATTTTTTTAATTTGAATTGGACAAGTGTAATTTTATTTTATTTTTGAGAAAGAAATAAATTAAAATGAAATGAGGGTTTAAAAACAAAGTTATAAGTTAATTTGTAAACAAGGTTTAAAACCATAAAATTTTAAATTTATTTACATAAAGGTCTTTAACATAAAAATGCTAATTATGATAAAATATATAAAGTACGATATTAACAAGTGTAGGCAAGATAATAAAACAAAAAAATATATGCAAGAAGACAAAAAAAAATATCTACATACGCAAATATCAAATGAGATGATGCATGTAAATAGAAATGGAAACATATGTACTTACTACTATCTTCTCAGCACAAACAAAAATCATCTCAGCCTCCAACTGAAAAAAAATCTTTTGGTCAAAGTAAGAAAGGAAATCCGACCAAGGAAAACAATACTCCAGTCATAGCCTACCTTGTATACACACTGTCTTTTCTATATATCTATCTTCTTATTCCCAGTTCGTTCATAACTTAGCATGCCCAAAAGAGAAAAAAAATTAAACATCATTTTCTTACATACTTAAAAAATTCATTCAATAGAAAAACAGAAAAGTATTTAATGAAAATTAAACCGCAGTTTGCAAAACATGAAGCACCTCTCTGTTCGCAAACTTTTCCGGTGAGCAAACATATTTTTAAAAGACTTAGGTGTGATTAAAATTTGTGCAAGTGATTTATGTATGAATTTGTGTTTGCATATGTATTGTTGAATATAACTCTGTATATCTATATGAATTGTTTTGTGAAATTTTAATATCCTTGTTCTTCTCTGTTTTCATTTTTTTTGTCACTGAGTGGAATAGTTATTCAAAATTTAAAATATTTTCATCTAGCCATTATTAGGCTTTGAATTTAAAACAAAATAGGTTGTTTAAACATAAATCAAACTTTTAAAATTTGTTTCGAACCTGTTGGTGATGTATCACCCTTGGGAATCTTGTTCTACAAGCAACATGTATTATTTTGTTAAAATTAGAATGTGATAAATTGCTGATTCAATTACATAATCTGAATCTACATTTGAAAATAGGAAGTTCCTTAGCCTGACCATTTGTTGGAAATCCAATCATCCAATACGAGCCTTGTACGGTTTTAGTTGTAGTGCCTGCCATTTAAAATGGCAGCTGTAGTAGGTATAGTATAATGGTACCTATGCTGGCTAAGATTAGTATTATACTTTCGAAATGTTTTCCACTATCCACTCGTATAATATCAAAGAGTTTTCTCGTATTAAGCATATTTGACTATCATAAGGAGAAATCTCCTCCATGTGTGTGACTGCATTATGTGTGTGCCGGGAGGCCTTATGGTAGTTTCATTTTCCAAAGGCATTGCGGATTTCACTCAAAATTCTTTTGTTTGTTTTAAAGATAAAAACTATTTTCGTTTGCTCACACCAGTCCAATGACTGATCTGGTGTTTATTATTCCTTTCCTAAACTCTGGATGCCCAATATTTTCCACAAAGGAAGTTTAGAGTTTGGTTTTCCGGATAGTCGAATTGTAGGAATTGAATCATTAGCCTTCAAATCCCTTTGGATTTTTGGATCACATTTGCTACACTTCAGCAATCACGGCTGACCTTGTTTAGCTTTGTGCAACATAATGGTGGTTCGAGCTAGTTTTGGATTGAAGATGGAGTCGGTGGAGTTTGGTATTAAAGTCATTGTTTGCACAAAAAATGGACAAACACCTCCAAGTCGTGTTATTTAGTCGATTATATGTAATTTTCAATGATTTCAGATGAGTATGTAAATATGAGAAAAGTAGGGGCTGAAATGTAAAAGACACACAGATTTATAGTGGTTCGGCCAGAATGTGCCTACGTCCACTTTATATGTTATTATCTTCTTTCTTTCAGGTTACAAGTACAATGCGTTGTATACAAGTGTATGAAAGTAGTTTGAAAGTTCCTTCCTTGCTTGAGCTCTCAAACTTGTCTGCCATTGTTGTACCCCTGCCCCTCTATTTATAGAATGAGGTAGGGGGCAGGGGTCTTGGAAGTATATAACTGCTGGTGGGCCCGGGCTGAAGCGATCTGGACTGGCAACTGTGTTGGTTCGGCGAGCTTCATTCGGTGGTGAGGTTGGACCGGTGGTAGCCTCGTTCGGTAGGGAGTTGGCTTGGTGTCTTGTGGTGACGCGGTTCGGTAGTGCCTAGGGAAGGCCTTGATCCGGTAGGTGATGTAGAATGCTTGGTTCGGCAGGGGGAGCTGGTTCGGCGATGCTCCACTTGTCATGGGTGCATGGACCGGTGACGGAGTGGACCGGTGGTAGGTGGTTCGGTTGTTGGAGGGGCTTTCGTCCGGTTGTCGGTGTACCGGATGGAACTGTTACCGAATGAACATGGGGGGTGTTGTGCCGAATGGATTCCTGCCTTGCTTTACCGAATGAGCCTTTGCCTGTATTGCCGAATGACCTTGTACGGGGAATGCCGAATGGACTTTAGGTTGGGCCACCGAATGGAATAGAGGGTTGCGAACCCGGGTGAAACTGACGCATCTTGGTCTCGAGATCTTCTGGGTGAGAATTCGCCCAACATTTGCCCCCCAAAGTGGGGCACGTGCTTGCATGTGTCGCGCTTTGTTTCCCTGCGGCAAGAAGGCGTGTTTTGTAATGCCATGGGCTGGATGTTCATATCCTGTTGATGTCCTGCAAAGGAATTTACAGTTTTAGTGTGATTTCAAATAACGACCGTTCGTGATCGGAATATTTGAGATGAAGTGAACCGTGTCGCTCGGGACGAGCAAGTGTGCCCCGAAGGGGCTTAGCATTGTCGATGCCAGGTTCACGTTAGAGTGGGTCCCTGGGTCGTTTGCCAAGGTGGTTTATCGCCAGCTCAGAGCATGCCTAGGGATCGTTCGCGACCCCGTACATGTGTAAGTAGCTTAGCCATTTCATAATAATTATCAAATATCCATATGACCGATGGGCTTAAAAAGGCGTGCCAAAGTGTAAATTCCCACGACGATAGGGTTAATAACCATTCAGAGCGTGCCTATGGACCATTCGTGGTCGCATACACGTGTAAACGATTAATCCATGTTAGTGAGAGTTTTACGACTTATTCACCGTTATCATAATCTTATTTTATTAGTTAGTTCTGGAGTTCGGTACTTATCTGCATGAGGCGCTCTGTATGCCCCTAGTTCCTGGTTGTTGTTGGCAGAGAGAGAGTTCATTCGGCTTTGTGTTTGGTCCGGCTGTTCTCATCCGGCTTTTGGTTGGTCCGGTACCGAACTAACTGGTTCGGCCGTCCTGAGCTCGCCTATATATAGAGGCTACACCCCCCTTGGTTTTTCCTTACCGAATCAGAGAGCCGAATCAACTGTACTGCCGAACCAAATCTTCTGCCGAACCAAATTTCTACCGAATCAGGTATGTACTCTATTGCCGAATGCCTCTTATTACCGAATGGCTCAGAATGCCGAATACACACGTTGGTTCTCAAATGCCGAATGAACATGGGACATAGGTGCCGAATGGGCTTTCGTCATTAGGGCCGAATGAATTTACTTGCACTGTACCACCGAACGAATTCGTATACCGGATGAACTCCTAATGCCGAATGGAATTTCCGAATGAGGCATATACCGAATGAGACTCGAAAATTTGAATCTTGAGCGAAATCTTAGGCTTTTATACGCTTGCTTTATATACTTGCTTGTTTGTGTTTCTATACTTCTTATTCTAATCTCAAGTCGTTCTTGTGCTGCAGAAAATGTCTCGCAAAGCGGAAACACGATCAGACAGAAAGAAGTCTAGAGGCACAGGAGAGCCTTCTTCTTCCTTGCCCCCAGTCCAACCAGGATCCGGGCAACACCGACCTATTCCGAGGTCTCTAGTGGACGGATATGGTCCACAGGAACTTTTGATCTCTCCCCCGGATTGCTTTCCTAGCTCCCTAAAGGAGGAGCAACTTGACGTCATATCCCGTTCCTTTGGGATAGATAGGGCCCTTATGCTGCTGCCGGGAGATGGAGTGATGCCATATAATCCTCCCGAGGGCTACTTCGCTTTTAGCAGATACCATTGTATGTGCGGTGCTATCCCCCCTATCAACGCTTGGATAATTAGCTTCACCACATATTTGAAGGTGGCTCCCTTCCAGCTTCAGCCTAATTCTTATGCCATCCTGGTGAGCCTTTTTGTTATCTTCCAGAGGAGGTACGGGCGTCCTCCTTCTAACCGGGAAATCCGATACTTGTACAACCTGAGAGGCTATAAGAAGGGGTCTCCGTACATTAGCCTGGAGGCGGCCGTACCCTTCAAACCAGTTCTGGACTTGTATTCCAAGTTCACCATGTTCAAGAAGGAGTGGTTCTTCGTCAAGGACGATGCTGTTTCTTTCCGCCTTTTCACTTCCGGCTGTAAGATTGATTTCATTTATATTTTTCATGTGTTTTGACTGTAGTGTTTTTTCTGACATGCTTCTATTTCTGGCTAGCGACAGGTGGTATTGCAGTCGTGGAGGACGATTCCTTAGTGCGAATGGCTGCTGAACTAAAGGCTATTCCGGCACGGGACCGGTCGGCCTCTTTCTTGATCAGGAACGCAACCCTCTTGGAGTATAATTTGATCTTACCGCGCCAGTCCGTGGTTAAGCGAAGGGATACGGCTGAGGAGAGGGCTGCTAAAGCTAAGGAGGGGGCTACGGTAAAGAGCGGTAAGAGGGAGCCTTTCGCAGCGCGTCCTGCGGTTGGGGGGAAGAAACTGAAGAAGTCCGATGGCCCTTCTCCAAGTACTTGCCCGACTGTCCCGGAGGAGGAAGGTGTGGAAGAGGAGGAAGGAGGCGAAGTTGGAGAAGGGTCGGAGGGTGGAGGAGATGGCGACGGTCAAGGTGGTAGTGGTGTTGCCGCTCTAACCTCTGAGCAAGACCTCGAACTGGATGAGGCTCTCCGTCGGGCCTTCGGGGAGTCGGAGGGAGAGTCGGAAACGGAGAAGGAAAAGGAGAAAGAAACGGAGAAGGCAAAGGAAACCGGCAAAGCTGTGGCTTCAGCTAGGGTGACTCCGGCGACGCAAGGTGAACTTTTGTCTTCTGCCGATTCCATTTTCGATAGGGACTTAGAAATTTTTTACGGTTCACTTCCGTCCTGGGATGAGATCCAGGACTTATTGCAGTTTCCCACTCCTCCGCCGGGTTTGTATAATAGATGTGTCTCCTCACTTTTCTTTCTTTTTAACTTAGCACATTTTTTGAATTGCGGATTATTGTATGTTCGTAACACTTGTTCTTTATTTCAGGGGCAGGCCCGGCAGTTAAAACGTCGGATGTTCGACATCGTCTTGAACAATTTAAGTCGAGGAGAGCTTCTGCGAAACCTTCTACTGATCGCATTGGGGACGTAGTCAAGTACCGCCCTCTTCTTGGGGTCATCGAAGAGGGCATTCAGAAAAGGAAGCGGAGTCGTTCCTTATTTGAGTCTTCTTCTGCTTCGCAGCTTCCTACTCTGCCTCCCCTTACTCAGCCTCCTCGTGATACTACGGAGGAGAGCACGGAGCCCTGCCCCCCTCCTCCTCCTTCCAAGAGTTCTACTGTCATTCATATAAGGCGTCCCGATGTGCCTCGCCCCGTGCCTCGTGACCCTTTTGCCGGTAATCCTGATTTAGACCCAAGTTTTCGGGACATTTCATTCGATGAGACCACGGGCGAGCACCTACTTCCCCGCAACCCCATGGTAAGAGTGTTGGACGAGGCCAAATCTTTAGATCTTGATTTACTTACTACACGGGTAGTCACCATGGGGGATGAGGCCAAGGCTAATATCGACCGGGTGGCCGTAGAGACCAAGAAGTTAATGGAGCATCATGCTAAGTTGGTCAAGGCCGGGGAAGAGATCGGGAGTGCTAACATTCGGTTGAGGTTAAAGGTTGCCGATCAGGCCAAGCAACTCGCCGACCAAGCCATCCAGATTTCCCAGCATGAGGAAGCCTCCAAGCGTCTGAAAGAGACCATGGAGAAGGCCAGTAGGGCGGAATTACGGAAGATGGAGGTCGCTTGCAGGGAACGGATTAACATAGCTATCGCAACGGTGGATGAGGTTCGAAATGCGGATCTCGAGCGGGTGGAGGAGTTGTCAGGGAGGCTCGAGGCTGCGGAGATGGCTCAGGCCGAGTTGAAGGAGGAGATGGAGGAGATGAGGAGGTCCCTCAAGTTGAAGGAAGAGGAAATGAGGAGGTCACTCCAGGCTGACTGCTTGAGATACCAATCAGAGAGGGACGTCGCCATCACCAAGTTGCAGGCTTCCGAGGCCCGGGTGAGGGAGTTTGAGGAAAACGAGGGGATGATGGATGAGATGTTGCAGGATATGTACTTCCACACTTGGAAGGAGGGCGGCTTGTCTTGGATGGACGATTACCCTCGGGTCATGGCCAAGGTGTATCTCCAGGCTTTAGAGGAGGCCAGGGTGAATGCGGGTAAGGAAGGCGGAGAGGCTTTCAACTTGAGTGCGGTCACTGCTCAGTTCTCAAAGGAGGAGCAAGCGGCGGTGAAGGAGGGGATGCGGCTACTCGCTGCAGAGGAAGCGGGCGTGCAGTTGGATGATGAGGATCAAGCGGCGGATGCTGGTGAGTTATTCTTTTCCCTTTCTTTTCTTTTCGTGTTTTCATAACTTGATCGTTCGTTTAATGAATTCCTCTTCTGATCTGGACAGGTGGGACTTCAGATCCACATGCTGGGGGCTCCGATCCTGCGGCTAAGTAGGCTGGGGGAGTTGGTGATGGAGTGTGGATGCATCTGCCATCTTTTTGTTTCTTTTTTATCACTGTTCATGTTAGTCTTTGATATGCAACTGTAATAAAATTATTTGCAAAGAATAACTTCGTGTGATCTTATAATATAAGCTGATTTTGTCATGTTTAAATGTTGTTGCTATCTTTATGTGCTGTGTGAGAAGTATAATTATGTATATGCCTGTGATTCCACTTGTGTTTGATGTTAAGTTTTTGCTTGAAATATAATTTCACGTTTTGCAATGTCAGTGTATGAATAAGTTATAGTTACGCATTTATGTACAAGAGAAGAGAGTACCGCCCTTTATGTTTTATTCGCAGGCGTTAGCTTTGAGTGTCTTGTGTAACTGTTCACGGGTATAGCCGAGCGCCCTGCTACCCAGCACGCAGGCTTAGAGCCTCATGAGTGAATGCTTCCTATTTGGTTTCCTGTACTTTAGAGTTTGTTATACAGGATAGGAGAAAAATATTTAAATGGAATGGAAATATAGTAAAAGTAAAACTTCCAGTCACGGAAGGCCGTCGATGTGCTTAAGTTCGTGGCAAACGGGTTTTGTAGTCACTTTCCCTAGCTGTGGGTCTTGGAGACATTTGTCACCCATCTTACGCCTCCGCGGGGAGTTTTCTTTTTTACCACAGCCGCACTTAAGACACATCGGAGCCGAGATCGCGCACGGTAACTACCCGAACCATTATGGTCCGTAATCGTGGGTATTATTCGATTTACCGTGGCCGGCTAGCGTGGGTGCCGTTGGCCGTGAACTACCCCTGGCTGGCCACACCTTATGTTGGGGCTTAAAGTAGGTTCACAGTTACCGACGAGCCGAACGCCGTAATGAGCTGCCATCGGCTATAGTCGGCCTTTATGATGACTTATAATCGGCTCATTACAGTTGGCTTTGAGGGCAGGCGCGCAATGAGTTAACCCGCAGCAGAGGGATGCTGGGGCAAAAGAGTCTCATTGGCGAGTGCATAGAATCGTAGCGTACCTGTTAGGCCTAGTCCAGATGAGGCCGCGGTGCGTCTTGAGTGGAGATGCCATAGAATTTTGTTCAACAGAAAGGGATAACGCTTAACAAGTAGCCAAGACATAAAGGAACAAGTTAAAAAGAGACAAGATTTTTTAAAGTGGTTCGGCACGAAAATGCCTACGTCCACTGATTCTCTTTGTTAATTCACTTCATATGGGCAGTACAAGTTAAGAAAAGTATCGACGGAGGTGTCGGATGTTCCATGCCCTCTGGAACACCTCTCCGTCCACTGTTGACAAAATGTAAGCTCCGTTGTGGAGATCTTTGTGAATTACATATGGTCCGTCCCAGATGGGGTCCAGTGCCCCGGGGCGCGGAAAGATTCGCCTGAGGACAAGATCTCCTTCTTGTAAGCTGCGATGCTTGACTTTGGAATTGTATAGTGCTGCCACTTTTTGTTTGTGAGCTGCTGCTTTGAGTGCTGCATCGTTTCTCCTTTCCTCAATCAGATCCAAAGACATGAGGAGGAGTTCTTCGTTTTCTTCTGGGTTGTAGTGGATCCTACGGTGGGAAGGCACAATAGTCTCAACTGGGAGCATTGCCTCCGATCCATATGCCAAAGAGAAAGGAGTATGTCCCGTTGATGTTCTGAAAGATGTGCGGTATGCCCATAGTGCCGTAGGAAGTTCGTCCACCCAAGCGCCTTTTGACTTTTCAAGTTTCTTCTTGATTAGGGTTTTGAGAATTTTGTTGACAGCTTCAACTTGTCCGTTTGCCTGAGGGTAAGCTACTGATGAGAAGCTTTTATGAATTCCATGCTCTTGGCACCAGTCGGCAAACTCTTCGCTGTCAAATTGGAGTCCGTTGTCTGATACGATCTTGAGGGGGACTCCATACCTGCACAGAATGTTTTTGATCAAGAAGTTGATAATTTTTGCTGAAGATATTTTATTTAAAGGTTCCGCTTCCACCCATTTGGTGAAATAATCGACTGCCACTATAGCATATTTGGCTCCGCCTCGGCCCGTTGGCAGTTCGCCAATTAAGTCAATTCCCCATACAGCAAAGGGCCAAGGGCTGGTCATTTGAGTAATTTCGTTTGTGGGCAGTCGAGGGATCTTGGCGAACTTCTGACATCTGTCGCATTTCTTAACGAAGTCTAGGGTATCTTTGTTTAGTGTGGGCCAGTAATATCCATATCGGAGTATCTTTCTTGCCAAAGTCTGTCCTCCAGTGTGATCTCCGCATCCTCCCTGATGGATGTTTGTTAATATCTCCTTGGCTTCCCTTCCGGCGACGCATCTTAATAAGGGGCTAGAGAAGCCACGCCGGTAGAGGATGCCTTCTTGTATTGTGTAGTGGGGAACTTTTCTCAAGATCTTCTTGGCTTCGTCACGCCTGTCGGGTAGTATGCCATCTTGCAAATATTTCCGGATAGGAGTCATCCAGGTTCCTTCTTCGATTGCAGTTATCAGATTTACTTGTTCGAAACTTGGGGCTAGCTGCCTTGAGATTGCTGGTGCTCCGGGAATGGTGCTGTCCTTCATACTAGCTTGCTTTGCAAGTTCATCTGCCTCTTGGTTTTCTTCTCGAGGAATGTGTTTGATTAGATAATGGTCCAATTGATCGAGCAGCAGTTTGGTTTTCTTTAGGTATGCTGTGAGTCGTTCTCCTCGAGTCTGGAATTCTCCTAGTACCTGGTTTACGATAAGCTGAGAATCACTATGAATACATAAGGAATTGATTCCAATTTCTAGGGCCAGTTCCAATCCCGCTATTACTGCTTCATATTCAGCATCGTTGTTAGTGGCCGTGAACTCCAATCTCAATGCATAGTACAACTTTCTTCCCCTGGGGGTGATGATCACAATACCTGCCCCCGAGCCTTGTTCGTTCGATGCTCCGTCTACAAAGAGGTTCCACTTGATGTTTTTTGCTACTTCAGATTGTTCCTCGCCTTCGTTGATAGTGAATTCGGCAATGAAATCAGCCATGGCTTGTCCTTTGATAGCGGTACGAGGATGGTAGGTGATATCATACTGACTTAGTTCGATGCACCATTTGAGGAGTCGCCCAGAAGTGTCAGGACGATGGAGCACTTGTCTCAGTGGTTGATCGGTTAGAACCCTGATGGAGTGAGACTGGAAGTAGTGGCGCAGTTTTCGTGACGCGATCAATAAACAATATGCTAATTTCTCAAGTTTAGGATATCTGGCCTCTGCCCTTGTAAATCTCTTACTTACAAAGTAAACCGGGCGTTGTGTGCGGTCTTCTTCTCTTACCAAGGCGGCGCTTAGAGCATGAGATGATACAGCGAGGTATAGGTATAACACTTCACCTTCATTTGGAGTTGAGAGTACTGGTGGTCTCTGAAGGTGTTCGATGAGGTTGAGGAAGGCTTTTAAGCATTCGTCGGTCCACTCGAACCTCCCTTTGTCTTTCTTGAGTGCTTCGAAGAAAGGGACACACTTGTCAGTTGCCTTGGAAATGAATCTGCTTAGGGCGGCCACCTTTCCGTTTAGGCTCTGCATTTCTTTTCGAGTGGAAGGTATCCTTATTTCTTTTAAAGCTCGGATTTGTTCAGGGTTTGCTTCGATTCCTCTGGCGTGGACGATGAATCCTAAGAATTTTCCCGATGATACTCCGAAGGAGCACTTTAGAGGATTCAGCTTCATTCCATATCGGCGAAGTACCCGAAACATATCGTCCAGATGGCTTACATGGTCGTTGGCTTTCCTGGACTTCACCAACATGTCATCCACATATACTTCCATAGTACGTCCTATCAGTTCTGCGAACATTTTGTTGACGAGGCGTTGATAGGTAGCTCCAGCATTTTTGAGTCCAAAAGGCATGACTTTGTAACAATATAATCCGCGGTCGGTGATGAAGCTAGTGTGGTCCTGATCGGGAGCGTGCATGGGGATCTGGTTATATCCGGAGTATGCATCCATAAAAGATAGGAGTTCGTGCCCAGCTGTGCTGTCCACGAGTTGGTCAATTCGGGGAAGTGGGAAGCAGTCTTTCGGGCAAGCGTCATTCAGATTGGAGAAGTCAATACATGTTCGCCACTTTCCATTGGCCTTTTTTACTAGCACTGGGTTAGCGATCCATTCTGGGTAGATGGCTTCCCGTATGAAGCCATTAGCAAGTAGATTTTTTACTTCCTCATCAAGGGCTGCTGATCGCTCTGCCCCCATGCTCCTCTTTTTCTGCTTTACTGGTACCTTGGTGGGATCGATGTTCAACATGTGGCATGCTACGTCTGGGGAGATTCCTGTCATATCGGCATGGGTCCACGCAAATACATCTAAGTTGTGGCGGAGAAAGTCAATGAGTTGATCCTTCAATTCCGTTTTCAGCTGAGATCCGATTTTTAATAGTCTACTTGAATCATGCTTATCTACCGATACGAATTCCATAGCCTCTGCAGGCTCGGCGGTAGCCTCCTCCTCATTATCCCTGGGGTCTAGTTCATTGAAGGGATCGCTTGTGTATCGAAGAGGAGGGGCTTTCTTTAGTTGCTATGCCTCCAAGCTTTTCATGCAGAGAGTAGTCTCTGCATCTTTTCCTTTATTCTTTCTGCGGTTATTGCGAAGTTCAGTTACGTAGCAGTCTCGGGCAGCACCTTGATCTCCTTCTACTTCTCCTACTCCGTTGTCTGTTGGAAATTTCATTTTCAGGCACCAGGGGGCTAATACAATCTGAAAGTCAGACAAGGCTGGTCTTCCCAAGAAAGCGTTGTAAGCCGAGTGGTTTTCTATTAGTACGAACGTTTGTTTTCGCACAACGGAGCGGGGATGACTTCCTATTTCGACGAAGAGGTCAAGTTGCCCGAGGGGCATTTTTGCATCTCCAGTGAAACCGTGCAGTGGTTTGTCACAGGGGGATACATCCTTCATTGATAACTTCATTTTGTCGAAAGCATGTCTGAATAGGATATTTACGGAGCTTCCTGTGTCTATTAGAATCCGAAAAACTTTAGCTGGACCGAACCAGGCAGAGATGACCATAGGATCCATGTGTGGGTACTGTCTTCCTTCCAAATCACGCCTACTGAATATGATGTCGTCGTTCTCTTTTCGTTTCGGGTGGCGTTCTTCCGTGATGGAGTTAACATAGCCTTCTGCATTTCTAAGCGACTTGCCGTACCTTTCCATCTCTGCCCAACTTCTGTCGGCGATGTGTGGTCCTCCTGAGATGGTAAGGACCACTATCTTCTCCTGACTAGAGCCACTGGTGTTGTGATTGTTGCGATTCCCTCCGCCTACTTCTGGGAGGGGTTGCTTTGAGTTCTCATTGGCAGGAGTTGGAGTCCTGTTCTGACTTTTCACATAACGTTCCAGTCTTCTTCTTCTAATGTGTTCTTCGATCAAGTCCCGAAGATGGTGGCATTCATTGGTGTCATGTCCGTGGGATTCGTGGAAGCGACAGAACTTTCCGGACTTGAGTGCGTTATCTGATTCTTTCTTGTGCGGGGGGCGCTTGTATCCGAGTTCGCCCTGAGTGGCTAGGTAGATGTTTTCGATTGTTTCATTCAAAGGAGTGTAGGAGTCAAATCTTGGCCCTGGTCGATATTGGCGCTTCTCAACCTTTCTGCCTCCAGCATTGTCTCTAGATTCATTTCTTCGAGCGTCCTTAGCTGCAGTGGGAACCTTGTCCTGAACTATCTTGCCTTGTTGCCCTGACTGCCTCTCAGTAGCAGCGTCTTCAAGTCTCATATACTTTCCAGCTTCATGGAAGAAATCAGGCAAGGTAGCTGGTTTTTCCTTAGTTAATCTTCTGGCAAACTTGGTGTCTGGATGTACACCACTACAGAGGGCCATCAGAGTGAGTTTTTCATCGGCATCTTGAACTGCTGCCGCTGCGGCGTTGAACCGTGTTAGATATTGTTGCAACGTCTCTCCGGATTTCTGTTTGACATTGGATAGAGAATAAGCATCCTTGGGTTGTTCCACATGGGTGCGGAACTGGCTAATAAACCTTTCTTTTAACATCTCCCATGAGCTGATGGATCCTTGGGGTAGATGGCAGAACCAGGAGGTAGCTAGATCTGATAGGAATAGCGGAAAGCATTTACATAATACTCCTTCTGTTTCTCCACTCATGAGCATATGCTGGGTGTATCTCTGCAGGTGTACGATGGGGTCGGAAGTTCCTTTGTAAGGTTCCATGGTTGGCATTTTCCATTCCCGGGGAGTGATGGCAGTTTCGATATTTCGGGTAAAGGGACTGGTGACCCTAGCGCCTATTCCCCGGTCCCTTTGCTCCCGTTGGACACATTCTCTGAATAATCGTGCCATCCGCTCGTCAGAACTTGGAGCGGACAAAAATGAGCTCGGTTCTTCCCTGCGGGATCTATCTCGTCCAGATGACCTGTAGGGATGGTACAGTCTATCACCTCTAGCATTATCCAGTGGTTGTCTTTGGCTGCTTGGATGCACGCTAGGACCAGCTACAGTTGCCCCCTGCCTTGATCTTCCCCTGTGGGGTTCTGTTTCGAGCACATCCATGGGGTCAACTTCGGGCTGGGTTCTAGCTCGGCTCCGTTCAACGGGGTTTCTATGATTAGGTGGCATGACTGGCTCAGCTACATCCGACCCTCGCCTGGTGCCTCCCCCGCTAGGTTCGGTTCCAAGGGCTTCCTCGAGTCGGAATTCGGGCTGAGTCCGGGCGCGGCCCCTATCATCGTTTTTCCTGTTGATAGCTTGTTCGAAGAGTGAAGACCTTTGTTGCCTCCGGGATCCTCCGGATTGGGATTCACCCCATGATTCAGTGTTGCGGTTGGACTCTTCAGCATCCCTTAAGCGTGTCATGAGTTGGTCCACCAAAGTTTCTTGTTGGGATGTGAAGCGGTTAGTTACTTCAGCCACAACCCTGTCCAGATCTGCCCTAGTGATTGGTTGTTCCGTTGCGGGACCAGTTGGATTTTCCTGATTTTCATCTGGTACTGCTGTTGAAGTGGGCTGATCTGTGATTGCTGGATCTGGAAGGCTGCTAGTTGCGATGTTCTTTCCTTTGTTAACATCCCTTCTCTGTTTGGAAGGCATGATTTCTAAGCAACGAGTGATGTTGTTAGGAAGAAGGTTGAGTGGGAGAAGATGAAGCTTGAGTTCAATTCTCAGTGAAAGCACCAAAAATGTTTGCTCAAAAAATGGACAAACACCTCCAAGTCGTGTTATTTAGTCGATTATATGTAATTTTCAATGATTTCAGATGAGTATGTAAATATGAGAAAAGTAGGGGCTGAAATGTAAAAGACACACAGATTTATAGTGGTTCGGCCAGAATGTGCCTACGTCCACTTTATATGTTATTATCTTCTTTCTTTCAGGTTACAAGTACAATGCGTTGTATACAAGTGTATGAAAGTAGTTTGAAAGTTCCTTCCTTGCTTGAGCTCTCAAACTTGTCTGCCATTGTTGTACCCCTGCCCCTCTATTTATAGAATGAGGTAGGGGGCAGGGGTCTTGGAAGTATATAACTGCTGGTGGGCCCGGGCTGAAGCGATCTAGACTGGCAACTGTGTTGGTTCGGCGAGCTTCATTCAGTGGTGAGGTTGGACCGGTGGTAGCCTCGTTCGGTAGGGAGTTGGCTTGGTGTCTTGTGGTGACGCGGTTCGGTAGTGCCTAGGGAAGGCCTTGATCCGGTAGGTGATGTAGAATGCTTGGTTCGGCAGGGGGAGCTGGTTCGGCGATGCTCCACTTGTCATGGGTGCATGGACCGGTGACGGAGTGGACCGGTGGTAGGTGGTTCGGTTGTTGGAGGGGCTTTCGTCCGGTTGTCGGTGTACCGGATGGAACTGTTACCGAATGAACATGGGGGGTGTTGTGCCGAATGGATTCCTGCCTTGCTTTACCGAATGAGCCTTTGCCTGTATTGCCGAATGACCTTGTACGGGGAATGCCGAATGGACTTTAGGTTGGGCCACCGAATGGAATAGAGGGTTGCGAACCCGGGTGAAACTGACGCATCTTGGTCTCGAGATCTTCTGGGTGAGAATTCGCCCAACAGTCATTATCTTTCCACTGCTATTTCTTGTATCTCTAATAGTATTGATATCTATTGTATCATTCTATTGTGTCATCATTATATCTGAATATTGTGACAAATGTTGTTGATCAAATGTATTATTCATTTCCTTCTGCTATGTTGTTTTACTTAATGTGTTATAAGCTCCGGTGAGCCAGATTCGGCGTTTGGATATGCGACATTTGAATACGAGTGTCGTACTCGGTACCGATTTTCGAAGGCCGAGCCTGGACCGTTACATTTGGTATCACAGCTGAAAGTTAAAACTTTAGCTCAGGAGTATAACACATTAAGTAGATCATTAGAGATAGGGTGAAGTATACCCTAGAATGAGTATCTCTAAGATATCCGTTCGAATGCCTCAGTAAACTCTCTTACTATCCACTGATAGTGAGTATGAGTACAAGAAGAGGACGAGATAGGGGACAGGGAAGTACCACTACGAATGGTCAATACCCTACAACAACGGGAAAAATCTTTCTCTATCATTCTCCTTTGATTCAATTTCAATTCTTTGATTGGCTTTGTGGCAGCTCGAGGGAGAAGCTTTGGTGTGATGGTGGCCCTTAAGAATCGTGTAGATAAGTTTCTATCTCATATTCCCTTCGTTAAATTTCTATCAGCTTTTCGTTTTTAACTTAGATGAATTTGAAATTCTATTTGAAATAAATTGGTAAATTAAATGTAAAGTTGAATATGAAGAATTGTATCGATAAAACAATTTCGATTAAAACCAAATTTGAAATTCTATTGTAATTTCTTGTGAATATCAAAGTCCGAAAAGGGACAAGTTATATATACTTTGGGGTATTCCGACTTGAGTTTTGAATCCATATCTAGTATTTGAGAATTGTGGAAGATTAAATCCATTTATCTATTGTTTGGTCTCGATATATTCTACGAACGGTTAGTTATCGTTCGGACTAACCAGTGCCTTGCATAATTCGTAGATTTGATGACCTGAGTATCCTATGTAGTATTGAATAATTTTGTTCTCATATTGGTGATAATCTGATATGGTAAGCCAAATACAGAATAGATATCCAGTTTGACCAGGAAAACCGTTTCTCTGTCTTTGTGTATCTATCTTTGTTGTTTCCCTGCCTGCAAATTTCGAGGACGGAATTTTTTCAAGACGGGAATCTGTAACGATCCCAATTTTGAATTAAATTTAAAGTAATAATTAATGTGAATTTTGGAATAAATTTTGGAATAAATTTGAATTTGAAATATATGTGTATATGCATATATGAGCAAATTTGAATTTGATTTTAGAATTTGAATTTGAATATTGAATTTGTATTTGAATTTAAATTTTAAATAAATTACTTAGAAAAATGATTTGGGTCTGAAAATATTATTTACGTAAATTAAATAATTGGTATTAGTTTTCAAAGCATTTTCTTTTAATAATATGTACATAATAATGATTAAGAAAATGCATTTATAAAATAAGAAAAATGTAATATAAAATTTATTTAAAAGCTTTTAATTCATGAGAAATACAAGTGTTAAACATGTAACAAGAAATTTAACAAATGTAATTCAAACAATAAGCCGTTTCACAAATGTAATAATTTCTTTTAATTTGAATTCGACAAGTGTCATTTAATTTTATTGTTGAGAAAGAAATAAATTAAAATGAAATGAGGGTTTAAAAACAAAGTTATAAGTTAATTTATAAACAAGGTTTAAAACCATTAAATTCTAAATTTATTTACATAAAGGTCTTTAACATAAAAATGCTAATTATGACGGAATATATAAAGTTTTATATTAACAAGTATAGGAAAGATAATAAAACAAAAAAATATGCAAGAAGATAAAACAAAAATATCTACATACACAAAAATCAAATGAGATGATGCGTGTAAACAGAAATGTAAACATATGTACTTACTGCTATCTTCTTAGCACAAACAAAAATCATCTCAGCATCCAACTGAAAAAAAAAATCATTTAGTCAAAATAAGAAAGGAAATCTGACCAAGGAAAACAATACACCAATGATAGCCTACCTGTATAAACACTGTCTTCTCAGTATATGTGTCGTCTTATTCCCAGTTCCTTCATAACTTAGGATGCCAGAAAGAGAAAAAAAATTAAACATCGTTATCTTACATACTTAAACAATTCATTCAACAACAAAATAGAAAAGTGATTAAGGAAAATTAAACTGTTGTTTTCAAAACAGGAAGCAACTCTCTGTTCACAAACTTTTCAGGTGAGTAAACATATTTTTAAAAGACTTAGGTATGATTAAAATTTGTGCAGGTGATTTATGTATGAGTTTGTGTTTGCATATGTATTGTTGAATATAACTCTGTATATATATACGAATTATTTTGTGAAACTTAAATATCCTGGTTCTTCTCAGTTTTCTTTTTTTGTTACTGAGTGGAATAGTAATTCAGAATTTAAAATATTTTCATCTAGCCATTATTAGGCATTGAACTTAAAACAAAATATGTTGTTTAAACATAAATCAAACTTTTAAAATTTGATTTAAGCCTGTTGGTGAAGTATCACCACCGGGAGTCTTGTTCTACAGGCAACATGTATTATTTTGTTAAAATTCGAATGTGATAAATTGTTGATTCAATTACATAATCTGAATTTACAATCGAAAATATGAAGTTCCTTAGCCTGACCATTTGTTGGAAATCCAATCATTCATTATGAGCCTTGTACGGTTTTAGTTGTAGCACCTGCCATTTAAAATGGCAGCTATAGTAGGCATAGTATAATGGCACATATGATGGCTAAGATTAATATTATACTTTCGAAATGTTTTCCACTATGCACTAGTATAATATCAAAGAGTTTTCTCGTATTAAGCATATTTGACTATCATAAGGAGAAATCTCCCCTATGTGTGTGATTGCATTGTGTGTGTGCCGGGAGGCCTTATGGTAGTTTCAATTTCCAAAGGCATTGCGGATTTCAATCTAAATTCTTTTGTTTGTTTTAAAGAACAAAATTGTTTTCGTTTGCTCACACCAGTCCCATAACGGACCTGGAGTTTATTATTCCTTTCCTAAACTCTGGGTTTCCACTATTTTCCACACGGGCAGTCTAGAATAAGGTTTTTCAGATAGTCGAATTGTAGGAACTGAATCGTTAGCCTTCAAAGCACTTTGGATTCGTGGATCGCATTTGCTATACTTCAGCATTCACGGCTGATCTTGTTTATCTTTGTGCAATGTAATGGTGGTTCGAGCTAGTTTTGGATTGAAGATGGAGTTCGTGGAGTTTGGTATTGAAGTCATTATCTTTCCGCTGCTATTTCTTGTATCTCTGATACTATTGATATCTATTGTATCATTCTATTGTATCATCACTGTCTCCGAATATTTTATCAAACGTTGTTCATCAAATGTATTATTCATTTACTTCCACTGTGTTGTTGTACTTGATGTTTTATTAGCTCCGGCGAGCCAGATTCGCCGTTTGGATCTGCGGCATTTGAATACGAGTGTCGTATTAGACGTCGATTTTCGAAGGCCGGGCCTGGACCGTTACATATAGATTTTGACCTCAAAATGGCAAAAATTGGAAAATTCACCAAACCAATTAAATTCAAAAGTAAATGGACATGAAATATATGTTAGGAATTCATTCCTATGGGAGTTCTAGAACTCACCTATAAACCCAAAAACAATGGATGAGAAGCTTAAAAAAAAAGGAAAGATCAACCACTCTTCAACTTGAACTCTACAAGCTCCAATCTATGGTCATAAGCAAATATTTCCTAAGTTAGGTTATAGGAAACTTTTTTCAAATTAAAGAGAGATTGAGATGGAGAAGATAAAGAGGATGCTTAACTAAGATTCTCCTTGATTTCTAGGACTTGAATTTTAATTTCTTGAAAATCTAAGGCTTAGGAATTTTTGTTTCTTTTCTTTTCCCCCATTTTTCTTTTAGCTTGAGAGTGTTAGAAAATTCGAAATGAAATGAATGAAGATGAGTAGAGTTAGGGTATTTGTGAGAGGAGTTGGGTTCCTTGCTAGGTTAGTGTGTTGAAACCCAAACCCAAAGCCCCAAATGCAAATATCAAAATTCTAATCAACTCCAAACATATCGACGTTTATACCTAAAAGGTCGCAAACGCCGTTTTAAACTCAATGGAAGTGGTCTCAAGTCCAATTTGACCGTTTATAGGAAGTAACTTTCGGACATTAAGTTGAACTAACAATGCTATATTTAAATGAAACATTTAAATATACAATCGTAAAATATGCGGGTTGTTACATATAAATTACATATTTGATTTGAATATGAAAATTTGAAATGAGGGTTGTAAACTATTTTGAAATTATGATTTTTGAAAGTGAATATAGTTTGAAAGTGAATATGATTTCAAAAGAGATATGATTTGAAGTCGATTATGATATTTTGATATAAATGGTGAGATGACTTTTAAAATGTAAAAGAACCATCCGGTGTGTAATAAGCGTTTGGTTGTTAAAGAGACCGAGATCGGATATTGTCATGCTCTCTGCCAATACCGAAAACCGCTTTAACAACTATGTACATGGTGGAGATTCCGAAAATGAAGTAAGATGGTTTGGCGAACGATTTCTGTATGAGGTATTACGTGACCTTGACTCCTATGAGTCAGATTAGATGTGACTAAAACAGGAGCCATGTCGGGCAAAGTGAGGTCATTCTTCCTATTGAGCACACTTCTTCGATACTATATTCTGACTTTGTTAATGATTTGGTGGCCACCCTTGATTTTTGATTTAGAAGTGTGTCCGAGGTGGGCGGTAGTAGTTACTATGCGTTACCACCAGTCCGAATCTGCAATTGGTACCCTGGCATTTCCTCGAGTACCGTGTTCACATGCGCTAGAGCGCCTTCTACGAGTTTTTTTTGTACCACACCTATGGAGTGCCCTAAGATAGCCCTCTAGTTTGCGGGGGGCATTACGGTACTGTATAGACTATGTGAATATATAAAATGTATTGAGGGGGGATATGGAGAACGCCTTAACGCTATTTTAATACTTTTACTTCACTGTAGACATATTATAATAGCATATGGTACTATTTAGTAGATAGTTTAATGGATCCTTAAGAGATGGAAATCCCGAACATCTCTTAAGTTACTACACTCACGTTAGACACTAGATTGGAGATGTCAAACCCCGTAAACATCTCTGATGCCGTCACTCATATTTATTTGCCGTTGATTTAGCTTACATAAGATCTTTTAGTTCTGACTCGAGTGTTTTGTATTTTCAATTCGCTCCGGTTAGCCTGAGCTTTTCTGGGTTAAAGATAATTATTCGGAAGGACGAAGACGGAGATTTGTATTATTATTATTTACGATATTCATCCAGTGCATCATGTTGTTCCACTGCATTTATTATTTATTTCTTCCTGTTTTTGCAACTCTGGTTTTGTATTGTAAAAGAATAGTCAAATGTATTTATAAAATAGCTTGATGAATTGTTATCCGATTATTATATTTTGCCATTCCGCTGCGAGATTCTATATTTGTTTTATTTCTCTCTTTTTCTTATGTACCCTATAACAATCTGCCCTTTTGAATGGTTTGTATTTGACGTGTGTGTCTGCTTAAAACGTCCAAAAAGGTATCCCGTTACAGGTATCAGAGCCTTGGTTTAGCGATGACCTTAGCTTTGTTGGGTCTGACTCATATTAATTAAAGTAGTAACACCCTAAATGAGTCGCTAGAGTATATATATGAGAGAGCGTATTCGTTAGTGTTATAAAATGTTTATATTGTTTTATTTTTTCTCTCTTTGTATTTATAAATTCTGGTTGGTGCATAGGACGCTATGACATCGATTGGAATTTTATACACTTAATAGGGCAGACCGACACAATATTTGTTTCGTATTATAGGTAAATGAAATAATTTTGCTTATTTTATTTTTGTATCTAAAATTGTAAATTTTATAAATAATATATTTGGTTGCAATATATTTGTTTGTTAGGTAGTGAAATTTATAAGTACTGATTGGAAAATGAGATTTTCAAATAAAATGAATACAAACTGAAAATTGAGAACTTGATGTGATAACCCAGATTTTCAATTATCTGTTGATTGATAATTAATTAGGTTAATTAATAAGAAATACTGATTCTAACTATTAAAATACTAATTGTTAAAATTTGAAACAAATAAATCTGATGATTAATATCAAATCTGGGAAACATTTATTTGATAATCTCCTTTATAAATTATTTAAAATTGGCAAATCTTTTATTTTCGAACAATAATAATAATGTGATGTTTTAAATGTAGGTATAAATTGAATTATTATTTACAAATTTAATTTGTGAGTTGAATTTAAATAAAATTTTGAATTAAATTCGAATTTGGATTAGAATATCGAAATTTAAAAGATAGATATATATCTTAAATATATTTTGGATTTGAAATTATATTATATATGATTTTATTTAGAATATAGTTGTTTTATACTATTTTCTGTTACAGGGTTTTAAATTATATAAATTAAGATATGTATTTATTAATTAGGAAATTAATTATAAAAGTTTTTTATCATTTTAAAAAGTAATGTACTCTTGCCTAATTATAAGTGTTGGCATATAAGTCTTTTAAATAACATGTGTTAAATGATTAAGTAAAATAAAAGGCAAGTATCACTTTATTTTCCTTTTTATTTTGTTTTTAATAAATCCTAATTAATCTATATAAACTTATATCTTTTCCTCATCATTATTCCTTTTCCTATCTTCTTATTCAAAAGCTTAGAAAAAAATCCGAAATCTAATAAACCAGTAAATAAAATTTATGAAATTTAAGCAAAGATCTAATTCTTTCAACTTTTTCAAATTGGAAACTAAGCAATTCAACTCTTGTTCTAGTTAACAAACCACTTCCCGATTTGTTTTCAAAAACTTTCAACTGAGTGAAACAAAAATTCGAATTTAAGTTCAAGATCAACTTAATAAAGATTAAAGCTTCAGTTTTCAAAGAGATCATAGCATTCAGTTTTCATAAACAAAGGAGTTCCAGTTCAAAAGCAATTTAAGTCTTCAATTTGCAAAACTGTTTCAAAAAGCTCTCTATTCCTTCATAAGCAGGTGAGTAAACAAATCATTTCACTTTAAAGCTTAATACGCTTATATGTCTGATGCTTGTGAAAATATTTGAGGATTATGTGCGAATGATGTTCGCATAGAAGAAATCTGTTGAAGTATAGTTATGTTCCTGTGTGTATATATTCATGCATGCCTGTGAAAGAATAAATCTTCCTCTGTCTATTTTCAAATCATCTAAGTCAAGTTCAAGATTTTATATCTCTTATATAAATAAATTTATGTTATGAACTTTAAAAGGAAATTGCTTGTACATATTAGGTTCATTTTTTAATAATGGTTTCGACTTTGTTTGTAATGTAATTATGTCGAAAATGGAAGTTTACAGAGGTAAATCAATTCAAATCAAAAAATAAAGTATTTTAAACTCAAGATTTATTTATACGATCTAACTCGATTTTTGAAATGATGATTTTTAAAAGAAAAATCATAATTTATAAACATGAATTTGAAGAGAATTTTTGGGTTGTTCAAAAAGGGGATTTCGATCAAATTTCGACGACGGGCGTAATGATAGTGGTCGAGAGTGTGGTGAGAGGAGGATGTGAGGACGGTGGTCTCGGGAAAAATAATGGTAGGGATTCTCGATGGCCGTGGTGACAGGAAAAGGAGAAATTAGGGTTAGAGGAGCTTGTTGGGCCAATGTTGAAGCCGGGGTTTTTGCGTCGTCGTAGATAATCTATGGACGATCGGTGGTTGGGGAATAGAAAGAAGAGGGTCTGGCGCTGCTACCGGTGCAAGCACTGGTTTCTGGTGACTGGGGTTGTCAACGGCAAGACATTTTGCGTCGGAGATGTGGTTCCAGGGAAAGGAGATTAGTTCGATTTTTAATTCGGGAAGATGACGTCGATCTGAGTGCTCCTCTGTGATGGAGTGGTCAAAGATGATGTGTCGGAGGGTTTAGAGATGGTCGGTGACATCGAGATTGGGTGTGCAGGTGCACCGTGTCATTGCCTGCAGGTGACAATAGGAAGGGCTGGAAGAAGAAGTAGAAGAGGAGAAGAACGGAAGGGGTTCGAGTAAATTTCGAAGTTGTTGCATGCGTGACTCGAAGTAAGCAGGTGTTGACTCGAAGGTTTTGGTAGAGGGTTACTCGTATTTGAACTTGAGAAAATTAGGATTTTCGCTTGGGTTTTTGTGATTTTTTCCAGTTTTAAAACAAAATGAAATACAGGTTTAAAATTTGAATTTAAACGAATTTAAAACCCATTCCTTAACTTATTTTTCTTAGAATATTAAATGTTGGTTTGAATTTAAGGGATCGAATAAAAGGGTTAGGGTAAAATTATGTTAAAATTTATTAAGTTAATTGTGTTTTTATAATATATATAACCTTTGTTTAAAGGTTTATTTGAAATAATCTTGATATTGTAATCAAGTAAATGATTTAACAGAGATGTAGCGTTTTAATCCTAATTTTTTACTTAAGGATTTAAGTTAATAGAATGGTCATAAATTATTTTCATAATTTTATCTGGTAAGAATTTAAGGGCAATTAAAGAAATTTATAAAGATAAATGATTTATTTTATCAAATAAGATCTATAGTAATTTATGACTAATTAATTAATTAAGAGATAATTAATCAATTAATGAGATAAATCAGGGTTAAGTAGTGAATGTAATTAAGTAAAGGTTACTTAATAGAATAATTAATTGCTGGAAGTAATTAGAGGATCATTAATGAATGTCATTATTTAATTAACGTAGAATTGTTAAGGCTAATTAATCTAAGTGATTAACTAAATTAATTTTTATAAATGTAATTATAAGATAATTAATCAAGGAGGATTAATTAAGATGGATTACGTGAAATGCTGTGAATCAACAAACTCAAGTGAAGTATTAAAGCAATACTGAATTAATCAACCAAAGCTAATCTGTTTGCTTCAACACTGTACTTGAACTTAAAACAACAAGTACTGAAGCTTTTTAAGTGACAATTATTAATCAGTTTAATTTCAGTTATATTTTCTCATTATTTTATTAGCTCTTCACAACACTTTACACATTTAGGAAACGTGCACCTTCATATTTGAATATCCAGTTCCTTGTGTAGAATGTCTTCTCAAGAAGAGATAATCGAGCAATCCGAAGGAGTCTCCCCGATAGCCGACCCATTGGTCGATCCTCCGGAGAGAACTCCAACTAACCTGAGTCAGCGGACATTCAATCAATTACGTATAAAATTTGGGATTGCCGAAGCAGATGCTAGATTTCCTGGCCCAAATGATACTGCCGACAAGCCACCTCTTGGTTTTGTCACCGTCAGCCGTCAGATGTGCCTTTGTGGTGTCATTCCTCCTTTCAATGAATTTATTCATCAACTCCTTTTCCGACTAACCATCTCTCCCATTCAACTACATCCCAATAGCTACGCCATCCTGATCGGATTGTTTGTTTTATTCAGGAGGACACTTAACCGTCTTCCGAGCTTCGAAGAAATTTTCTACTTATGCTCATTTGCGAAGAATAAAGACCACCCTTCCTTTATACTCGTGAGAAGTGCCAAAAATCGTAAAATTATCACTGATCTTTCCGAAAGTGCTCACGGTTTTCTGAACCAATTCTTCTTCGTCCGCTGTTAACTCCGCCTTGACCATGACTCACCGATCTAGTGCATCAAGAGGTTCCGACCTAACAGTTAGAAGCATGCCGACTTAAAGCTCAACAGGGGGTGCCGACCTAAGGCTCAACAGGGGGTGCCGACCTAAGACCTTCAACAAGTATGCCGACTTAACACTTCAACGAGGCTACCGACTCAACATAAATACCGACCCAACAGCCTTAGCTCATTGCCGACCTAAAATGAATGACGACTCAATGGTTACCGACTTAATGACTCAGAAGGGACAGCGACTCAAGGTACTTCACGACTCAATGCCTTTACAAAGTTCCCGACCTAAGGCCTTAAATGGATAACGACCTAATGCCTTAAAGAATGCCGACTTAGGAAGTCTACCGACCTAACTTAAGTACCGATTTAATTGCCTAAGGAAGTTGCCGACCTAATTGATCAGGACATGGAAAGGTGCACGACCTATACTTAAGTCGCAACCGACTTACGACGTATGCTAAGCCGTTCACGACCCAGGCAAATGAAGGCAAATCCTATACAGCTACTTGACACGCGCATGTTAACTCGGCAACGACCTAAGACTTATGATATGAGTTCAGACAAGCTTACTTCTGTTAAGCCGAAGACTTGACACGGTAAGTCGACCACAACTTATGTTAAGTCGGCCACGACTTATGCTAGGTCGGCCACGACTTATACCTTGGTAGTAATTCCAGCCCAGAATTCACTATAAATAGGCGACCACCTCCAACATACAAAGGACTTTTGGCACATTCTCTTCATACACCGTTACCTTGCTGCATTGAGAACTTCATCAACACTTAGAGCTTTCAAGATTAGAGGAATACATCAAAGAACTTCACGAAGAAACCACACATCTTCAACATGAATTTAAGGACTTTAATCGACATTGAAGCTTAAGCTACTTGTTCCAAATCACTTGTAACTTGAAGTATATTGTACTTGAGAAGAATTGTATCAGCTTGTAACGGGATTATTAATAAAAGTACCTAAAGTGGACGTAGGCTAAACCCTTAAGCCGAACCACTATAAAATTGTTGTTGTTTACTGTTTTTCTGCTATTACCTGCTTGTAATTCATTCCCGATCTATCGGGTGGTGCTTTCACAACTACACTTCACACACCGGGGTGTTAGCGTTCAAATTTTAGCGTTAACATTTTTGGTGCTTTCACTGAGAACCCAACTCAGGAAAACTGTCATCATTGCTTCACAGAGATTTGTAGAAAGAATTTCCTTAAAAACCAGAAGTCTATCTGAGATTATGGCTCCTGGAAGGAAAAGTAGATCTGTCAGATCTGGAAACATTCAAGAGGGAACCTCCGCTTCCCCTGTACCTAATCAACCCACTCCGTCAGTTGGAGTTACGAAAGCGGAGTTGGATGCTGTGATTCTAGGGCTAAACCAGCAGATAAACGCCCAAAATGCACAATTAGAGGCTCAAAGTGCCCAGAATACCCTGATTCTGAATAAGTTGAACGACTTACTTGGGGCAAACAATCAACCGGCTGGTAATGAAAGGAATTATGCTGGTAACATTCATAATGCTAACGAAAGGAATGCTCCTGAAAGGGCTGCTAGTCCCTTTGAGCAAACGCTTCCTGAGGTTGGAGGATCTGGAACTCGACATGATGAGGACTATCTTTCTGGAATGGTCCGGCAGATCATGAAAGAAAGTATGCAAAGGGTTGAAGATGAGAAAGAATGGGGTTTCGCCCCAAGTAAAACTCCATTTACTGAGAAAATCTTAAAGGCGGAATTTCCAAGAAAATTTGTCCCTCCAACCATTCCAGCTTACAAAGGGACGAGTGATCCGAATGAATTTTTGTGTAAATATGACTGGCACATGACAGGTGCCAAAGCCTCTGACGAGATAAAGTGCCGATATTTTCCCGTATACCTTGAAGGTGTGGCTCTACTATGGTTCACCAAGCTGCCAGTCCGATCTATTGATCAGTTTTCAGACTTGACCAGAAAATTCAAGGAGCAGTTTAGGCTATATGCTTCGAAAACCAAGGACATCATGTCGTTGTCGAGTTTAGAGCAGAATCCTGGTGAGTCTATCAGATCTTTCTTGAACCGCTTTAATATAGCGCTGGCTGAGGTGGACAATGCTGAACCACGAATGATATTGACTTATCTGATGAGGGCTATTGATAAGTCAAGCGAATTTGGGAAATGGTTAAATATGAAGGAGCCAACCTCTCTCGAAAAGTTCCACAAAAAAGCAGATGAATTCATTCGCTTGGAAAGTCGTCCTTTACCAGTAAAGGCAGTGTTGGAGAAAGCTGAAGATAACACTGTCGCTCCACGCAAGAATGAATCGGTGGGGCAAAAAAGGGAGAATAATAATGGAAAGAAACAGGGTAATCTGAAGAAGCCCCGATCCTTCAAGCCATCAGAGTATACTCCATTATCACATACGCCGGAGCACATCTACCTTGCCACTAAAGATTCCGTTGATTTCCCTAAACCTATCCCTTTGAGGACCGGGAAAAAGGCCATACAGAGTGGGAAATTCTGCCGCTTCCACAATCAACCCGGTCATGAGACTGATGAATGCCGCCAGTTGAAAAATCTGATTGAAGAGTTGCTAAGAGAAAACAAACTGCAGCAATTTGTGAAAAAGAATAGCAACAATCCTGCATCGTCAAGTCAGGGGCAACAGGTTCCTATTCATCAGCCTAGGACAGGTGAGAAAGCTACGGGGCATGAATCTGGAAGGCCCATTATCAATGTCATTACAGCAGGGCCTCACCCAGCTGGCAAGAGCTGGGGTGAGATGGAGAGATATTCCAGGGCTTTGAAATATGTTCCAACCGAAGAAGACGTCTTTGTTCTAGAAGACACCACGCCCCTAAAGCAACAAAAAACTTTCAGTGATGATATTATTTTCAGAACCAGAGATTCCACAGGCATCGAAGCTCCTACCCTAGATCCCTTGGTCATCTCGGCTGGTATTGGACCGGCCATTGTTAGAAGAGTTTTCATTGACTGCGGAGCATCATGTAATATCCTCTTCAAGAAGACATTCGACCAAATGAAAATCCCTATGGTCGATGTACAAGCCTCATCGCAAAAGATCGTTGGCTTCACTGGGGAGCCAAAGCAACCAATAGGAACCATCGATCTGCTTGTGGAACTTGGGGAAGGAGAAAGGAAAGTAGTCTGCGAGCAAAAATTTGTGATTGTCGATGAGTTTTCTGCTTATAATGCTTTCCTTGGCCGTCCAACACTCGCAGCATTCAAAGCTATCCTAGCCCCGTGGTGCCTCACTATTAAATTCCCTACAGACAATGGAGTAGGAGTTATAAAAGGGGATCAAAATGCTGCGCGAGAGTGCTATTTGACAAAGCTGCGAGAATCAAGAAAAAGGGAAATGGGAAAGGATGCGGCAGCCCCAGTCCGCATCAAAGAGCCAACCTTGTAGCAATTACGGGGCGGACCCTGCACTGGCGAGCATAGCGGGGCACGAAAAGAAATGGATCCCAGAAAAGCCAGTGCAGGGTAGAATAGAGTAGTACCGGTGGAAACGACAGTGCCAGTACCTGTTGACCCGAAGGACCCAAATAAGGTGTTGAATGTAGGTTCACAACTTAATGTGTCAATTCAGAATATCTTGATATCTTTCCTGAAAGCAAATTTGGATGTCTTCGCTTGGACTCATGCCGATATGTGTGGAATATCTCCAGAAATTGCAGTACACGCTCTGAATATTGACCCAAATTTTACGCCAGTTAAACAGAAAAGAAGAACCCAAGGTCCAGAAAGGTCAGCAGCATTAAAAGAAGAAGTTGATCGACTCATGGAAAATAACTTCATTAAAGAATCTACCTATCCGAATTGGGTGTCAAATCCAGTGCTGGTTAAAAAAGCTAATGGAAAATGGAGAGTGTGCATCGATTTTTCAGATCTGAACAAGGCCTGCCCCAAAGATTGCTTCCCTTTACCCAGGATCGACCAACTGGTAGATGGAACAGCGGGGCATGAGTTGTTGTCTTTCATGGATGCCTACTCCGGATACAACCAGATCATGATGCATGAACCTGATCAGGAGGACACGAGCTTTATCACCGATGTTGGTATTTATTGCTACAGAGTTATGCCCTTCGGATTGAAAAATGCAGGGGCAACCTACCAAAGACTTGTTAATGCTATGTTCAAACCGCAATTGGGCAAAACTATGGAAGTCTACGTCGACGACATGTTAGTGAAGTCTAAGAAAGCAGCGGATCACATTGAACACTTAGCAGAAATGTTCGCAGTCCTCCGGAAATACAGAATGAAGCTTAACCCTCTGAAATGTACATTTGGGGTCGAGTCCGGAAAGTTCTTAGGTTTCATTGTTAGTGCTAGGGGCATTGAGGCTAGTCCAGCTCAAATTACTGCCATAAAAGAAGTTAAAGCTCCTAGAACGAAGAAGGAATTGCAGAGTCTCAACGGAAAGGTCGCCGCCCTGAGTCGGTTCATTTCCAAAGCCACTGATAAATGCATCCCATTCTTTGACGCCCTGAAGAAAGGAAAGAAGAACTTTGAATGGACTTCCGAATGCCAAAAAGCCTTTGATGAGTTGATTCGTCATATGGAAACGCCTCCAATACTTTCTAGGCCAGGCAATGGTGAGGATCTTCTTATATACTTGGCAGTATCATCTCATGCTCTAAGTGCAGCGCTGATACGGGAAGACAAAAGGATTCAACATCCGGTTTACTATATCAGCAAAAGACTCACTGGGGCAGAGCTGAATTACTCCAAGTTGGAAAAACTCGCCTATTGCCTACTAGTTGCATCAAGGAAGTTGAGGCAATATTTCCAAGCTCATCCTATCAGAGTACTCACTGATCAACCTCTAAAGCAAGTCCTGTTTCGCCCTGAAACTTCGGGTCGCCTTCTAAAATGGAACATTGAACTCAGTCAATATGACATCACATATCACCCCCGAAAAGCAATCAACGGACAAGCTTTAGCTGATTTCATTGCAGAACTCACAGAGAAAGATAATGGTGAGGAAGATGCGGTCAATGATTCCACAATCCAGTGGAAGTTGTATGTTGATGGCGCAAGAAATGACTACTGTTCTGGAGCCGGAGTGGTACTTGAAACTCCTGAAGGTCGGTCATTGTGTTATGCACTAAGATTGGAATTTCCTTCAACAAACAATGAAGCAGAATATGAAGCTCTTATTACAGGTCTGAAAATCGCTAAAGAGCTAAACATCCGAGCATTACAAATCTTCAGTGATTCTCAGCTTATTGTATGCCAAGTCAAGAAGGAATTCCAAACAAAAGGGGGAAACTTGCCTTCCTACTTGTCAAAGGCTTGGGAACTCCTATGTGAACTCGATCATTATTCAATAAGCCATATTCCCCGAGAAGAGAATACGAAGGCAGATTCCCTCGCAAAGTATTCAAGTTCTGGTGAAGCTCAACTATTGGGATTGGTTCCCGTAGAAGTCCTCTCAGCACCAAGTATAGACGAGATGGACATAGACTGGATTATGAATGTATCTCAAGAACAAGAGTCGTGGATGACTCCAATATTAGATTACCTACTCAACGGTTCTCTGCCAGAAAATTCGAGAGAGAGACAGAAGCTACTAAGGAAAGCCTCTCGCTATGTAATTCAGGATGGCGGATTGTACAGACGGGGATTCTTAATGCCTTTACTTCGATGTGTATCCAGGGAAGAGTCCAAAACAATCCTAGCTGAGGTACATGGAGGCGAATGTGGTGATCATTCAGGTGGCCAAACATTAGCAAAGAAAATTCTCCGATACGGATATTTTTGGCCAGAAATTAATCGAGATGCTGCGGATTACTCCCGAAAATGTGACAGATGCCAAAGATTTTCCAAAATTCCTAGAGCACCTTCTACCGAACTCATACAGATGGTCAGTCCATGGTCGTTTTCGATTTGGGGAATGGATCTCATTGGGCCGCTACCAACTGCCAAATCAGGGATTAAATATGCTATTGTTGCAGTTGACTACTTTACTAAATGGGCTGAAGCTGAACCATTGGCTACTATCACTTCTAAGAAAATGATAAGCTTTGTGACCAAGAATATCATTTGCAGATACGGTGTGCCTCAGAAAATAATTACAGACAATGGTACTCAGTTTGAAAGCGAGGAATTCCAGGATTTTTGCAAACGATTCAAAATCCAGAAAAGCTTTTCGGCAGTAGCTCATCCGCAGGCAAACGGGCAAGTGGAAGCAGTGAACAAGATCATCAAATCAACCATCAAAAAGCAACTCGAAAGTGCAAAAGGTGGTTGGGTCGATAAGCTACCACTTGCACTATGGGCATACAGAACTACTCACAAAACTGCGACTGGGCATACTCCTTTTTCATTAGCATACGGATCGGAAGCAATGATCCCGGTAGAAACAGAGGTTCCTTCACACAGAAGGATCCATTTCAACCAAGCAGAGAATGAAAGGCTACAGCTTGAAGCGCTAGACTTCCTTGATGAAAAAAGAGATGAGGCTAATCTCAGAATTGCAGCTCATCAGCAAAGAATAGCCAGACATTTTAATTCCAAAGTTCGCCAACGCAGCTTTGAGATTGGAGACCTAGTCCTGAAGAGAATTATGACAGCGACAGGTGTGTTTGGGCCAAATTGGGAAGGACCGTATGTAATAGGTCAGAAGCTTCTTGACGGCACATTCAAACTCACCACTGTTGAAGGAGATCAAATTCCAAGGGCATGGAACAGCAACCATTTGCGTCCATACTTTACTTGAAAATTTTGTTGAAATATTGTAAAAAGAATTATGAATGTATGATTCTTGTAACTGAAAGCAATTGTAAAACTGATGCAAGTAAATAATGAAAGAATATAAAGTGGATGTAGGCCCAATTTCCTGGCCGAACCACTATAAATCTTGTGTTCCTTATTATTATTACATGTTTGCTTTATTTTCGATATGAAAAGTACATAGAATGTATTGCTGAAATGTCGATTTAAATTTTTGCAGACAGTGGAAGTGAAACTTGCACATAAAAAGACCGAGTGATTCTCGCCAAATTTCAAGTCACAAAAGCCCCGAATTCAAATCCTAGATAGGAAGTACTTCAATTGAACGGCCTATGATTTCGACAGAAACGGGTCTTTGCTAATAAATTGAGATCGTTTGAACAAACAAACGTCCAATTAAGAAGCTAGTGCTCGTTCTCACGAAATTGCCTGACAATGAAGCGCACTTCCTTGGATTAAACAAGTTACTTAAAAAAAAAAAAGGAGGAGGCAGAGGATCATTGAAAAGGCATAAGCAAGTGAACAGAGGAACAACCAAAGCCATCATCGGCAGCACAAGTCCTCTTCGGAGACACAACTCTTCGGAGGATAAAGACCTCTAATGGGTCATACGCCACAAAAAAGAAAGTTCTCTACTCAACAAAAAAGATTGGAGGAGTCATGACCCTCCAACCATGAGAGAGTAACTTCCAGGCGATGAAAACCCTCTCTGAGGCACATTTCACCAGGAGTTGAAGTGTTATGACCGCTCTTCGGGATTTCACTTCACCAGAGTTGAAATGCAAACGAAATAAAAGCCCTCTTCGGAGGCCCATTTCACCAGGAGTTGAAGTGTTATGACCACTCTTCGAGATTTCACTTCACCAGAGTTGAAATGCAAACAAAATAAAAGCCCTCTTCGGAGGCCCATTTCACCCGGAGTTGAAGTGTTATGACTGCTCTTCGAGATTTCACTTCACCAGAGTTGAAATGTGAACAAAATAAAAGCCCTCTTCGGAGGCACATTTCGCCAGGAGTTGAAGTGTAACAACCGCTCTTCGGAATTTCACTTCACCAAAGTTGAAATGCAAAGACAAAATAAAGACCTTCCTGAAAGCCCACGTTTCACCGAGATTGAAATAAAACTTCCAAGTGTTGAAACGTGAAAAGGCTTTCTTCGAAGGCACAACTCTTTGGAGGTACACGTTTCACCAAGATTGAAATAAAACTTCCAGGTGTTGAAACGTGAAAAATCCCTCCTTAGAGGTACAACCCCCTCCCGGGGACACAATTCAAAGGAAAGACCTCTTCAAGGGCACAATCAAGTAGAAAGACCTCTTCGGAAGCCCACGTTTCACCAAGATTGAAATAAAACTTCCAAGTGTTGAAACGTGAAAAGGATTTCTTCAAAGGCACAACTCTTTGGAGGTACACGTTTCACCGAGATTGAAATAAAACTTCCAAGTGTTGAAACGTGAAAAATCCCTCCTCAGAGGTACAACTTTGTATATATAAAAAAAGAAGAAGTTAAAGTGCCCTTCAGAGGTCCGCTTTACCACATAGAAGAATTCACTTGGTAAAATATGCACATAAGCAAAAGAAAAAAGTGATTTCTTCGAACGACAAAGCGTAGAAACTTATACGAAGGGAGTTGTACTCTACAAAAATTTTCTTTAAAAAGAATAAAATAATTATTCTTTAGCAAATAAGAGTGCAAGTCCCCTCGAAGTATAAAATATTGCAGCAAGCTTAAGGTATGAGGGCAACATGGTATAATGGTATAGCTGCATCAGTAAAGTAATACTCAAACAACATACCATAAGCCCGCTGCAATATCATATAAATAAACTTGTGCAAAAATGAATAATAAATGCATTCTCAAATTCAAACAGAAGTCTGTACAAACAAAGGATCATTTTATTCAATTGAAATGCAGGTACAGGTTTCAAAATAAAGAAAAGCGGGGGCTGGTACCCGCACAATTCTCGACCAGTACATACAAAAGGCAAAAAGCTAAAATGTTCACTTCTTTTTACTACCTTTGGACCCTTTTCCCGGCCGAATGATTAGCTTTTCAGGCCGGTCACTTGGCATAAGGGAAGAAGGAGGGGTAGGCGCAGCTGGTCCAACTTCTGGCTCCCCTTCAGTAACAGTGATTATCTTCCCCCTCCTCTTTGACGTCCCGTGCTTTTTCCTCCTCTTTGAGGAAGACTCACTTCCCGGAGTGGCAAGTTTAGACAAATTTATGTCATCAGAAGGGGTCCGCTCCGGAGATATCTCACCTCCCTCAAGTCCCTCGTCTCTATGCTCTTGCGAAGCGATGGGATCGTCTAAACCGTGAAGGGCTTCTATTTGTTCCTCTTGCGACCCGGGCTGAGAAGCAGAAGGAGGAGCCACCTGGAGAGACGGAGGAGGGATAACCGGAGGAGGAGAAATCTGAGCGGTGCTTGATACTTTCTCTGTAGAAGAAAAGAGGTTAAAGTCAGTAAAGAGAGGAGATGAAGGCTCATCAAGGTTGAGAAAATAGTCAAGGAGCTCATTAAACCCATGTGAAATAAATGAGCAATCCACTTGAGCGAAATTTACAGTGGAATTACCTGCAGAAGTTGTCTTTATTACGTCAATTTCATAGTCCGGGGCTTCAGCACTCTCTTGTGATTCATCTGTGACTTGAGTAATTTTGGCCCCGGTATCAGTTTGAGCAGGGATCGGTACATAAGAGCTAGAGCCAATAATGCCAGCATCGGCCGAAGTTGAAGGAGGGACAGGAACAGTCAAATTTGTTTCTTTTTCTTGATGCTCTTCCCCCACTATTTCAACCCGCGATCTGGCGAGTTGCTCCTTCCCTCTGGCAAGGGTTGCGCGAGCCTCAAAGTCTAAGTAGTGCACCTCCAACTCCTCTTCAGTGTATCCGGCCCCTTTAAACATATCTAGTACGGCCTCCCACACTTCGGCCAGGGTAATCTCATACTTGGGGCCCAGGAATGCAAGACTGCCACGCCCTAATATACATTGCAAGTAGAAATCAAATAGTGTCGAGCCAATATCAGCTTTGGTGGCTTCATGGGCCTCTTCAGCTGTAATTCTACCCGCAACAGCCTCATCCCGCTCTCTCTCGACTTTGGATAACTGGGCTTTCAATTTTTCAATCTCTGCAGCCAGAAGGTCAGTTTGTCCTCGTAACTGAGTAATATCAGTACGGTTGCCCTCTATAATCTGCTCCAACCCATCAGCCTTGGCCTCAGCATCCCTTTGCGCGGCATGAGCATCCCGCACCTGTTGAAGAAGCACACTCTCCCTTTGAGAATAAGAGGTGGAAGAAGTAGTGAGCTCTTCTTTAAGTTTCCCAACTTCTGCCTCGAGTTTCTCATTGTAATCAGCAATACTCCTCATTTCTGCATCATGCTGCTTGAGGATCTTTTGCCATTCAGTCTTGTCATTTTCCATGGTAAGCATAGCCTCGAGATTGGCCCTATTCACCCTTTGGAGCTCGTCAACGAGTTTCTGCCAAGATGACATCCTCTCAATATCAGTTCTGACAGCATCAAGGTTCCGTAACATAGCATTTTTATCTATGGGAACCAGATCGAGGTCGAAGCGAACTCCTTTTAAACACCAATTAGGAAATCGGCTTTGAAGAGTGGCTGGACCTGGTCCAACTTGGTAAGATGGCCTATTGATGATTGCTTGGATGTCAGTAGGGGAAGGGGCAGGAGATTGGGAAGAGATAGGAGCAGTAATCTTCTCTGAAGACGCAGGCATTGGCTCCTCAATAACTTTGGCCCGTTTGCTCGAGTCGTCAGCTGTGTGACTTTTCCCTCTGTCATCATGAGATTTGCGCTTAAGGGAGTCACTCTCTCTGTGGGAAGAATCGTGTCGATTATCTGGTCTTCCATAGCGTTCCTCATAATCACGTCTTTCCCGAGCCTTCCGGGCAGCCCTTTCCTCATCAGTCTCTCTGTGAACAGGAGGATAGGATTGATAACCATATTGGCTGCGTTTCCCATATCGCTGAAAGTCACTGTAGTATGAGCTGCCTCGCCTCATTGAAGAACCTAAAAGAAGAAACAAAACTTGATAACTTTTCAAATAGAAAAGAGCATAAAAGTGCCAGGAATTCTAAGTGTGTGTGATGTGCAAACTACGCGCATCAATCTACGAACCACTCTTTATTTGTGGAGTGGTTGTGGGTGTAATAGTTAACGTCAACTCTTGAGTCGACGGTGACTGTTGCAAAATAGAAGTAGCTTCAACTACTGAAGAAGAAATCCCGGCAGTAGTAGGGTCATCTTTGAAGATCTCTTGTGAAGTAGCGAAGAGGTCGCTCAATCCTTCGAAGGTATCGTCCCCGCTTTGCTTGACAGGACTGGATTTCTTAGCCTTTTCACCAGAATCTTGTGAATGATGGGAAGATCCCAGAGGCTCTTCTTCTTCGATAACCGGGGCAAGTTTATCAGATGGCCCCGCAACATCAACAGAAGTGGAGCACTTCACTAGCGAAGACTCAGGAGTCTTTATCGGAGAATCAGGGACTTCCGTTGGAACTTCATGAGCATGCATAGAGCGAGAAGCGTGTAGAAGCCCATGTTGATGTAAAAATTCATCCCTCAATAGAAATTTTATGCTCCTCTCTTCTGCGGCCACGGCACTCAACCTCTCAAAAACTTGCTTATGAATTGGATCTCTAGAAGGGAGAGGAAGTGCTGAAAGGAACAAAGAATGAAATTAGCAACTGAAAGTTCGGATCTCGAAAAGGTTTCAAAACGGAAAAAATAGAAACACTAATCTTACTTCCTACTCTCCAGATGGCATAAAACCCTGGGGGACAGCGAGCAAAGAAAAACTGATTCAAAAATCCATGAACACTTTCAGTAAGATCGGAAATGAGCTTGCGGTTTCTGGCACTTCTCACAATAATGAGGGAAGGATGATCTTTACTCTTTGCAAACGAGCACAGATAACGAATTTCTTCAAAACTCGGTAGGCGATCAAGAGTTCTTCTGAACAAAACACATAACCCCGTCAAGATGGCATAGCCATTAGGATGAAGTTGAAACGGAGAGATTGTCAACCGAAGGAGAAGAGTTCGAAGGAAGTCGTTAAAAGGAGGAATCGCCCCACTTAAGCACATTTGGCGATTGACTGCAACAAAACCATGGGGAGGATTGTCAGCAGTATCACTTGGCCTAGGGAGAAGAACATCACTTTCAGCAAAGCCAAATTGAGTGCGCAGCTGGATAAACGCTCTCGAAGTTAGAATAGTCGAGGTTCTCTCCGGAGGATTCTCTATGGGAACAGCTATCGGAAAAGTTTCTTCCTCTTGAGTTACCACTTCTTCTTCTCGGTGGGAAGTCATTCTACATAAACAACTGGGTATTCAAACATGAAGGTGCACGTTTCCTAAAGTGTGTGAAGTGTTGTGTAAAATCAATCAAGCAGTGAACAAATATAACTGGAATGAAAACTAGCAAGCATTTGTTAGTTATGAAATTCAGGGACTATTGTTTTAAGCCTAAATATGCAAGTAAGATGTTGATGCAGATAAATCAGTTCAGATTATTGATACTTTGCATTAATGTTTAACTTTAATTGATTGATTCACAAACATTTCATGCAATATAATTAAGTTGCTTGTCTTGTCTTGACTAATCTGTCATCTGACATGGGCAGTCAATGGCAGTATTTTCGCCTTGGTTTTCTTTGTTTGTTATTTTCAGCAGGTTAGCAGCTTATAAGTTAATGCGATCTGTGAAATAATACAATGAGATTCAAGCAAATTTAAAGTTGGGGCAGTTCAAAATTTAGGCAACTTAGTTTGGCAGTTCAAGTTAGAAACTCAAAGTGGATCTATGCTCTCAAAAAGTCAGCATGCCCAAAGCTTAAGTGTTAACTCGGCAGCGGTTTAAGAGCCAACTCGGTCACGGTTTAAGGGTTTAACTCGGCCACGACTTAGGGATTAACTTGGCTGCGGTTCAAGGTTAAATCAGTAGAAGGTTAAATCGGCAGATTTCCCCAAGAATTAATTTGGCTACGATCTAAGGGTAAGGTCGGCCAAATGTTAAGCTACCCAAATTCACTGAGTCGCTTCCGAGCTAACATCTCACTACATTCAACCCGTTAACCCAATAACCATTCCATCAGCAGCCGCCTTCATTCACATAATCCAATCACCCAATAAAACAATTTGAAATTGTCACAGATCTGATGTCCTGCCATCAAAGACCATCGAGCCTGAGGCGATAAACCCCCTTCATTGTATCAACAACCATCTCAAGCAACCTAAACTTCATCAATTACGAAAGCGATGGTATTCTTGATGGAGCATCACACAAAGAGGCGATTCGTGTTTGAGCGACAGGATTCATGAATCGACAAGTAATCTACGATCGAAAGAGAAATAGAATCACTTACGCAATGGATGGTAGAGGTTATCGGTGATTAGTTGGAAGGAAATTGCTTCTAGGAATTTGAGAATACTTTAATGGCGGAATCAGGCAAGAGAGTAAGTGACGAAGAAAGAGGAAGAAAGTTAACTTATACCCTGCAGCGGAAAATTTGGAGCGACACATACGGTCTAACTGTTAGGTCGCATACGACCTACCGACCTAAGAGGGGACGGGTTAAGGGCTATCGAAGCACACGACCTAACATTTAGGCGTATACTTCGAGGGGCAAGTGTTAACTCCGCCTTGACCATGACTCACCGATCTAGTGCATCAAGAGGTTCCGACCTAACAGTTAGAAGCATGCCGACTTAAAGCTCAACAGGGGGTGCCGACCTAAGGCTCAACAGGGGGTGCCGACCTAAGACCTTCAACAAGTATGCCGACTTAACACTTCAACGAGGCTACTGACTCAACATAAATACCGACCCAACAGCCTTAGCTCATTGCCCACCTAAAATGAATGACGACTCAATGGTTACCGACTTAATGACTCAGAAGGGACAGCGACTCAAGGTACTTCACGACTCAATGCCTTTACAAAGTTCCCGACCTAAGGCCTTAAATGGATAACGACCTAATGCCTTACAGGATGCCGACTTAGGAAGTCTACCGACCTAACTTAAGTACCGATTTAATTGCCTAAGGAAGTTGCCGACCTAATTGATCAGGACATGGAAAGGTGCACGACCTATACTTAAGTCGCAACCGACTTACGACGTATGCTAAGCCGTTCACGACCCAGGCAAATGAAGGCAAATCCTATACAGCTACTTGACACGCGCATGTTAACTCGGCAACGACCTAAGACTTATGATATGAGTTCAGACAAGCTTACTTCTGTTAAGCCGAAACTTGACACGGTAAGTCGACCACGACTTATGTTAAGTCGGCCACGACTTATGCTAGGTCGGCCACGACTTATACCTTGGTAGTAATTCCAGCCCAGAATTCACTATAAATAGGCGACCACCTCCAACATACAAAGGACTTTTGGCACATTCTCTTCATACACCGTTACCTTGCTGCATTGAGAACTTCATCAACACTTAGAGCTTTCAAGATTAGAGGAATACATCAAAGAACTTCACGAAGAAACCACACATCTTCAACATGAATTTAAGGACTTTAATCGACATTGAAGCTTAAGCTACTTGTTCCAAATCACTTGTAACTTGAAGTATATTGTACTTGAGAAGAATTGTATCAGCTTGTAACGGGATTATTAATAAAAGTACCTAAAGTGGACGTAGGCTAAACCCTTAAGCCGAACCACTATAAAATTGTTGTTGTTTACTGTTTTTCTGCTATTACCTGCTTGTAATTCATTCCCGATCTATCGGGTGGTGCTTTCACAACTACACTTCACACACCGGGGTGTTAGCGTTCAAATTTTAGCGTTAACATCCGCTGTCCCCTAGGGTTTTATGCCATCTGGAGAAAAGGAAGTAAGATTGCTCATCCCCGTTCTTTCCGTTTCAGCTTTTCAAGATCCGAATTGTTATGTGCTAACTTCATTCTTTTCTTTTACAGCACTTCCTCCTCCCTTTAGAAATCCCAGTCACAAAACGGTTTTTGATAGATTAAGTGCCGTGCCGGTTGAAGAAAGAAGTATTAAGTGTTTGCTGAAAGATGAACTTCTGCACCAGTACGGGCTTTTGCACCCTTCTCGTTCTACCCAACCTCATGAAGTCCCCGACTCTCCAGTAAAAACATCGGATGCCCCAGTCTCCGTTGGAGAACTTGCACCGAAAGAACATGCTGTTGGGGCTTCCTTGGTAAAGTGTTCTACTTCGATTGATGTTGCGGGATCATCCGTCAAACATGCACTTGCCCCGGTCATCGAAGAAGAGGAGCTTTCTCAACAATCCGGGAGATCTGTTGGTGAAGGATCTGAGAGAACAAGTGCCGCTAGGCACTGCGGTGATGATACTTTTGAGGGGTTGAGCGACCTGATGATTACTTTGCAGGAGCTTTTTAAAGATGATCCTATCACTGCTAAAGTTACTTCTTCAGCAATCGAAGCGACATCCGTTCTACAACAAACTCCATCAGCTCCAGAATTGACACTAGCTGTTAAATCCGTCGTCACCTCTCAACCCAGGAGTGGTTTGTGATTCGACGCATGTAGTTTGCACGTTACACACACTTAGGACTTTTCAGCACTTATATGCATTCAACTCTCTTTCTTTCAAGATTTTTGAGTTTATCTTTTCTTCATTTTCAGATTCTTCAATGGGAAGAAGTGGCTCTTACTACGACGATTTCTAGCGTTATGGGAAGCGCGGTGCTTATGACCCCAGGAGGTATCTTCCTGCCTTTTGGGAAACTGACGAAGAAAGAGCTGCGAGGAAAGCTCGTGAAAGGCATGCCTATGAAGAACGCCACGAAAGGCGAGATGAGTGACATGATTCTTCCCAGAGGGAAGATGATTCTCATAAACGGAAATCCCGTGATGATAAAGGGAAAAGCCACATCCCTGATGATACTAGTAAAAGGGCCAAACATGGCGAAAAGCCAGCGTCCGAACTTCCTGAAAGGCCCGCTGCTAATGTACCTTCTCAATCTCCTGCCCTTGCTCGTACTGATATTCAAACAATTATTGCCAGGCCCTCATATCAGGTTGGACAAAGCCCGACCACTCTTCAAAGTCGGTTTCCGCATTGGTGCCTGAAAGGAGTGCGCTTTGACCTAGATTTGGTCCCGATTGACAAGCAGGCTATGTTGCGCAATCTTGACGCTGTGAAACTTGACATCGAGAGAATGTCTAGCTGGCAGAATCTTGTTGACGAGTTTCAGAGAGTAAACCGTGCGAATCTTGAGGCCATGCTAACAATGGAAAACGACAAATCTGAATGGTAGAAAACTCTTGAACAACATGACGCGGAAATGAGGAGCATAGCCACATATAATGAGAAGCTTGAAGCAGAAGTGGAAAAACTTAAGGAAGAGCTCGCCACTTCTTCCACTTTCTACCCTCAAAGAGCGGAAATGCTTCAAAACCAAGTAAGAGATGCTCATGCGGCGCAGAGAGACGCTAAAGCCAAATTTGAAGCGCATCAGCATATTGTAGAAAACTATTGGGCTGACATCGCTCAACTTCGAGAGAAAGCAAACACCCAGAACTTGGAGATTGAACTGCTGAAAGCTCGACTTTCCAAAGTTAAGAAGGAGCGTGACAAAGCTGTTGCCGGCGCTGCAGCCGAAGAGTCTCATATGGCAACTAAAGCCGAAGTCAGCTCCACTCTATTCGAGTTTTACATCCATAGCGTTATAGGGCGTGGTGGCCTTAAGTTTTTGGGGCCGGCATATGATATCACTTTGGCCAAAGTGTAGGTGGCCATACTTGATATGTTTGGAGGAGCCGGATATGCCGAAGTAGATTAAATGGCGCATTATCTAGATGATGATGCATGTGCCGCTCTTGCAAGGGGGAAGGAGCAGCTTGCCAAAGAGAGAGCTGAAACGACAGAAGGAGAACATTTAGGAAACACAATTTCAACCGACCCAGTTCTACCTTCAGTTTCAGTCGATATCGATATTGTCGGCTCCAGTTCCCATTCTCCTCTTCCTGCTAAAGCCGTCATTGAAAGCATCACCGCCCACACTGGAGATGAGGCTCAAGAAAGCGCTGAATCGCATGACTTTGAAATTGACATAGTGAAGTCTACTTCTCCAGGTAACTTCAATGTTGATCTCGCTCAAGTGTACTGCTTGCTCGCTTCGACTGAGTTCGCTGAGCTTCTTGCTTATTTCTTAAGTGTCGATGAGCCATTATCCTGTGGAGAAAGCACCAAGTATTGTTCAGACTTCCCCTCCTCCAGCTGTTTCCTCTCCGCCTCTTCAGATTACTCCCCCTTCTATCTCTCAACCGGGGTCGCAAGAAGAACAGATAGAAGCTCTCCGTGACTTGGACGATCCTGTTTCTTCTCAAGAATAATAGGTCGAAGAACCTGAAGAAGGGGAGAGAACTCCGTAGCAGACTGCTTCTGATGACATAACATTATCCACTCTTTTCACTCCGGGTAGTGAGTCTTCTTCTAAGAAGAGGGGGAAACGCGGAGTCTCAAAGAAGAAGAGAGAAGCTTCTGCTGGTAAGGAAAAAATAGAAGAACACCCAATTGCACCTCTTTCTCTTTCTTTCCCTACTCTCCCAAGCCGGCCCTAAAAATTGATCATCCGGCCAGGCGTAGGCTCGAAAGGTGGCTGGAAGAAGAAATGATGGGCTTGGGACTTATGCTTGTTGTCTTGCTTTTCGCTTTTTTCTTGTATATACAAAAACTTATGTTGACCGACGATTGTGCGGGTACCGGTCCCCACCTTCTTTTGTTTTGAAACCTAAGCATGTATAATTTTTTTTATAGTATGGAATAAAATAATTCTTTTACTTGTACAAACTTCTGTCTGTATTTGAGAATGCATTTATTCCCTTTTTTTTTATACAAGTGTCTTTATTTTCCCTGTGTGATGTTGCAGTAAACCTATGGTATGTTGCTTGAGCATTGTTTTTATTTTTGCGACTATATTATATTGCCTCCATACCATGGTTTATTGCAATCTCTTTCACATTAGCAGAATTTTGGAGAACAACTCTTCTGTTTCGAGAAGACTTGTGCTCTTTATTTAGAGAACAACTTTTCCACTTGAAGGAGGTTTGCATCTGTATTTTATAGGATAATATTTCCATTTTAAGGAAATACTTTTCTGATTTAGTAGAATGCAACTCGTATTGGAAAAGTTTCCTCTTTTTCAATCGTGAAGTTTTTACACTTCACTTTTGGAGAAAGTCACTTTTATTTTGGTAAGTGAATTTTCCTTCGTGGAGTAGTGGGTCTCCGAAAAAGGGCTTTGACCTGCTTGTGCCTCCGAAGAGGGTTTTTGTTTTATTGTGCCTCTGGGAAGAGGGCTTTTTGTTTGATTGTGCCTCTGGGAAGAGGGCTTTTTGTTTGTGCCTCTGGGGAGAGGCTTTTATTTTTTCCCTGTCCGCTGGGAAGCAGGCCTCCGAAGAGGGCTTTTGACATTTCGACTCGTGTAAAGTTTTATTTCAGATCATGGTGAAATGTGCGCCTCTGAGTACGGCTTTTGCCGGGAAGTTTGGAGTTTCCTTCTCTTGGTTGGATGGATTCACGGGGCGGACACAAGTTACTTGGATTTTTTGTTTGCACAAACATTCTCAGCTAGTTAACGAGTGTCCTGTGCCACCGATCAGTCCTCAACTTTCTGTCGAGAAAGAGAACTCTCTTTTTCTGGTTAGTCTCATTAAAGGTCATTTAGCATTTCAACTATGGTGAAATGGGCCTCCGAAGAGGGCTTTTCACATTCCAGCACTTGTGAAGTTTTATTTCAAATCTCGGTGGAATGCGTGCCTCCTAGTAGGGCTGCTGCCTAGAAGTTTAGAGTTTCCTTCTCTCGGTTGGATGGATTCACGGGGCGGACACAAGTTACTTGGATTGTTTGTTTGCACAAACGTTCTCAGCTAGTTAACGAGTGTCCTGTGCCACCGATCAGTCCACAATTTTCTATCGAGAAGGAGGACTCTCGTTTTCTGGCGCATCCCGTTAAAGGTCTTTATCCTCCGAAGAGTTGTGCCTCTGAAGAGGGCTTGTGCCTCCGAGGAGGTCTTTTGCTGTTTGCTGCCTGCTCGCCCATGTCTTTTCGTCATTTGCTTGCATCAATGGTTTCCCGTTATCATTTCCAAGCACACATTCCTTTTGCAAGTAGCTTATTCTATCCGAAGAAGTGTGCTTCAGTGTTAAATGAGTTCGCAGGGATAGACACGGGCTAATTAATCGAATGTTTGTTTGCACAAACGATCACAATTAGTTAGGAAGGGTCTACTTATGGCGGAACCACTAACTGTTTGCTTGAAGCACTTCTTATATAGGATTTGAATATGGAATTTTTGTGGCTAGATATTCATTTATTGAGTGATGTTATGGATCGCTTGGTCTTATGATGGGTAAGCTTTGTTTTAGTAGCCTGCAATTTTAAATCGACATTTTAGCAATACAATTGAAGTACTTTATATACCGAAATAAAACAAGCAGTAGAGAACACAAGATTTATAGTGGTTCGGCCAAGAATTGGGCCTACATCCACTTTATAGTTCTTATTATTCACTTGCACTGGCTTTACAATGGCTTTCAATACAATAATCATACATTCATAATTCTTTTTACAGACTTAAGCAAAGCTTTTAAGTAAAATATGGATGCAAATGGTTGCTGTTCCAAGCTCTTGGAATTGGATCTCCTTCGACAGTTGTCAGTTTCAAAGTGCCATCAAGAAGTTTTTGGCCTATGACATATGGCCCCTCCCAGTTTGGCGCAAACACTCCTGTTGCTGTCATGACCCTTTTCAAGACTAGATCCCCAATCTCAAAGCTGCGTTGGCGAACTTTGGAATTGAAATGCCTGGCAATTCTTTGCTCATGGGCTGCAATTCTGAGCTGAGCCTCTTCCCTTTTTTCATCAAGGAAGTCAAGTGCTTCAAGTTGCAACTCTTCGGTTTCAGCTTGGTTGAAATGAATTCTTATATGTGAAGGGACTTCTATTTCCACTGGAATCATTTCTTCCGATCCATATGCTAATCAAAATGGAGTGTGCCAGGTCGCAGTTTTGTGGGTAGTTCTATACGCCCATAGTTCTAGTGGAAGCTTATCGACCCAACCACCTTTCGCTTTTTCCAGTTGTTTTTGACGGTTGATTTGATAATTTTGTTTTCGGCTTCCACTTGCCCGTTTGCCTGCGGATGAGCCACTACTGAGAAGCTTTTTTGGATTTTGAATCGCTTGCAAAAATCTTGGAACTCTTCACTTTCGAATTGGGTTCCATTGTGTGTGATTATCTTTTGAGGCACACCATACCTGCAAATGATATTCTTAGTTACAAGTTTATCATTTTTTTAGAGGTAATAGTAGCTAATGGTTCAGATTCAGCCCATTTAGTAAAATAATCAACAGCAACAATAACATATCTGATTCTGGATTTGGCGGTTGGCAAAGTCCTGATGAGATCTATTCCCCAAATAGCAAATGGCCACGGGCTGACCATTTGTGTTATCCCAGTGGAAGGTGCGCTGGGGATCTTTGCAAATCTCTGGCATCGGTCACATTTTCGGGCATAGCTTGCAGCATCACGATTAATATCTGGCCAAAAATACCCATAACGGAGAATTTTGTTTGCTAGAGTTTGGCCACCTGAATGGTCTCCACACTCTCCTCTATGTACTTCAGCTAGAATTGTTTTAGCTTCTTCCTTGGTCACACATCGGAGTAATGGCATTAAGAATCCCCGCCTGTACAATCGGCCATCTTGAATTATGTATCTTGACGCTTTTCTTAGTAATTTATGTCGTTCTTTTGAACTTTCTGGTAGAGAACCGTTGAGCAGATATTCCATTATCGGAGTCATCCATGATTCTCGCTCTTAAGATATTGTCATGATCCAATCAATATCCATCTCATCAGTGCTTGGAGCTGACAGGACTTCCACAGGAACTAATCCCAATAATTGAGCTTCACTAGTGCTTGCGTACTTTACGAGAGAATTTGCCTTCATGTTCTCTTCTCGGGGTATATGATTTATCGTATAGTGGTCAAGATCATCGAGAAGTTCCCAAGCTTTTGAAAAATAAGCAGGCAGATTTCCTCCTTTAGTCTGAAACTCTTTCTTGACTTGACATACAATAAGATGTGAACCACTGAAGATCTCCAACACTTTGACATTCAACTCTTTAGCAATTCTCAAGCCGGCAATATGGGCTTCATATTTTGCTTCATTGTTTGTCGAAGGGAATTCCAAACTCAATGCATAGCACAACGACCGCCCTTGAGGGGTTTCAAGCACAACCATAGCTCCGGAACAGTAATCGTTTCTTGCACCATCAACATATAATTTCCATTGAATTGGGGGATTATCAGTCAGTTCTTCCTCACTGTCAACTTTATCTGTACACTATGCGATAAAATCTGCCAAGGCTTGTCCATTGATTGCTCTCCGGGGATGATAAGTGATGTCGTAGTGGCTAAGTTCAATATTCCACTTCAGAAGACGACCCGAAGTCTCAGGACAAAACAGGACTTGCTTTAGAGGCTGATCAGTGAGGACTTTGACAGGATGTGCTTGGAAATACGGCCTCAACTTCCTTGATGCAATGAGTAGACAATAGGCGAGCTATTCCAATTTTGAATAATTCATCTCTGCCTCGGTGAATCTCTTGCTGATATAATAGACTGGGCGCTGAATTCTTGCGTCTTCCTGTACCAACGCTGCACTGAGAGCATGAGATGAGATCGCCAAATATACAAAAAGATCTTCACCATTGTCTGGCTTAGAAAGTATTGGAGGCGTTTCCATACGACGAATCAACTCATCCAAAGCTTTCTAGCATTCAGGAGTCCATACAAAAAATTTCCTTCCTTTTTCAGTGCATCGAAGAATGGAATGCATTTATCAGTAGCTTTGGAAATGAATCGACTCAATGCAGCGACTTTTCCATTAAGACTTTGCAATTCCTTCTTCGTTCTAGGAGCTTTGACTTCTTTTAAGGCAGCAATCTGTGTAGGATTACCTTCAATGCCCCTAGCAATCACAATAAAACCCATAAACTTTCCGGACTCTACCCCAAACGAACATTTCAAAGGATTAAGTTTCATTCCTTACTTTCGGAGGATTGCAAACATTTCCGCCAAGTGGTCCATATGGTCTACCGCTTTCTTTGACTTTACCAACATATCGTCAACATAAACTTCCATAGTTTTGCCAATCTACGGTTTGAACATAGCATTGACGAGTCTTTGGTAAGTTGCCCCTGCATTCTTAAGTCCGAAAGGCATCACTCTATAGCAGTAGAGACCAACATAGGTGATGAAGCTCGTATCCTCCTGATCCAGCTCATGCATCATAATCTGGTTGTATCCGGAGTAAGCATCCATGAAAGATAACAATTCGTGTCCCGCTATTCCATCCACCAACTGATCTATCCTGGGTAACAGGAAGTAGTCTTTGGGGCAGGCTTTGTTTAAATCTGAAAAGTCAATGCAAACTCTCCATTTCCCATTAGCTATCTTAACCAGTACTGGATTTGAAACCCAATTCGGATAAGTAGACTCCTTGATGAAACCATTCTCCATAAGCCGGTCAACCTCTTCTTTCAACGCTGCTGACCTTTCAGGACCCTGGGTTCTTCTTTTCTGTTTTATGGGTGTAAACTTCGGATCATTATTCAGAGTATGTACTGCAATTTCTGGGGATATTCCGCATATATCAGCATGAGTCCAAGCGAATACATCCAGATTTGCCTTCAAGAATGATATTAAGGAATTTTGAACCGTCACATTAAGTGGCGAACCCACATTCACCACTTTATTCGGATATTTCAGGTCAATAGCTACTGGCACCATTACTTCCACTGGCACCACTCTATTCTCCCCTGCACTAGCTTTTCTGGGATCCATTTCTCTTCGTGCTCCGCTATGCTCGCCAATGCAGGGTCCACCCTGTAATTGCTACAAGGTTGGTTCTTTGATGCGGACTGGGGCTGCCGCATCTTTTCCCATCTCTTTTTCCTTGCTTCACGCAGCTCTATTAGATAAAATTCTCGCCCAGCATTCTGATCCCCTTTAATAACTCCAACACCATTATCTATAGGAAATTTCATAGTAAGGCACCACGGGGAGAGAATTGCCTTAAAAACCGCAAGAGTTGGTCGGCCTAGGAAGGCGTTGTAGGCAGAAAATTCATCAACAATTACAAAAGTCTGTTTCCGAACTACTTTTTTCTGCCCCTCTCCAAGCTCGACGAACAAGTCGATAGTTCCAATGGGCTGTTTCGGTTCCCCAGTGAACCCAACAATCTTCTGAGATGAGGCTTAAACATCAGCCATTGGAATCTTCATTTGGTTGGACGACCTTTTAAAGAGAATATTGCAAGAAGCGCCGCAATTTACAAGCACTCTTCTCACAATAGCCAGCCTAATGCCCGCACATATGACCAAGGGTTCCATGGTCGGAGCTTCAGTGCCCATAGAGTCCCTGGCTCTGAAAAGTATATCATCGTTAAAAGTTTTTGTTGCTTCGAAGGTGCAGCGTCTTCTACCACAAAAACACTCTCTTCTGTTGGTGTGTACTTCAAGGCACATGCATATCTTTCCATCTCGCCTCAGCTTCTGCCTCCTGGGTGAGGACCTCCTGTAATCACATTAATAACAGGTCTTTCTGATTCATGCACAGTGTTCCTCTCACCCGAGCCAGATGGATGAGCAGGAAGTTGCTGACCCTTAGTAGACGAAGTTGGGTCATTTCTACTTCTCTTAACATATTACTGCAACTTGTTCTCTCTCAATAGTTCTTCAATTAAATTTTTCAGATGGCGACATTCGTTGGTATCATGACCGGGTTGGTTATGAAACTGACAGAATCTCCCACTTTGAGCAGCTTTTGTGCTAACTCTCATCTCATGCGGTTTACGATATTCTACCGCATCTTTGGTAGGAAAGAATATATTCTCCGGAGTGTCAGTCAAAGGAGTGAAATCTGAAGATTTTAAGAAGCGCGGTTTCTTCATATCTTTCTGTTTCTTTCCACCATTGTTTTCCCTTTTATGACTCCTGGATTCTCTTTTGGTAGGAGCAGCAACATTATCCTTAACCTCTGTCAATGCCACTTTGACTGGTGCCCGAAAGCTTTCCAAGCGCATGAATTCATCAGCTTTCTTATAGAATTTCTCAAGTGAATTCGGTTCTTTCATCTTCGGCCACTTCCCAAATTCGCTTGATTTGTCAATTTCCCTCATCAGGTATGTCAAGACCATTCGTGGCTCTACATTGTCCACTTCAGCTAAAGCTATGTTGAAGCGATTCATGAAAGACCTGATAGATTCCCCAGGATTCTGTTCCAAGCTTGGCAGCAACATAATATCCTTTGCCTTTGAAGCATACAACCTGAATTGCTCTTTAGACTTCCGAGCCAAATCGACGAACTGGTCTATGGATCAGACCGGAAGTTTTGTGAACCAGAGCAGAGCCACTCCTTCCAAATATACCGGAACGTACGGCATTTGATCTCATCAGACGCTCTAGCACACGTCATGTGCTAATCATACTTATACAGAAATTGATTGGGGTCGCTTGTTCCCTTAAAAGCTGGGATGGTCGGAGGAACAAACTTCCTTGGGAATTCTGCCTTTAGAATCTTCTCAGTGAGCGGAGTTTTGCTCGGAGCGAATCCCCATTCCTTCTCATCTTCGTCTCTCTGCATACTTTCTTTCATGATTTGTCGCACCATGCCCGAAAGATATTCCTCATCATTTACAGCATCTGGAGGACAGACTTCAGCCATTTTCTCGGAAGTTTGTCGGGACACACGTTCGTGGAGAGTGGGCTGTGGTCTCGATCCTCCAGTTTGAGGAGGTGTTTCATTGGCGGGTTTAGCTGGTATTTGGGGAATATTCCTTTCCTCAGGATCAAGAATATCATCTGCAAGGTTTTCTTCGTTATTCATCGGTTGACGGTTTGCATCGAGCAATGCATTTATTCTCTCAGCATTAGAGCATTCTGAGTTTCCATCTGCTGGTATAATCCAGATACTACAGCATCTAACTCTGCTCGTGTAATTCCGACACTTGGTACTGCTTGACTTCACGAAGGAGAAGTGGCAGTATTTTCATGGACATTACTAGGTCTTGTATATCCACGCTTTCTTCCAGGAACCATTATTTTCGATAGACTTCTGGGTTTGATAGAGACTCTTTCAACAAACTTTTGTGAAGAAATGATGAAGATAGCCTGAGTTGGGTTCTTAGTGAAAGCACCAAAAATGTTAACACTAAAAATTGAACGCTAACACCCCGGTGGATGTAGCGGTTAAGTGAAAGCACCACCCGTGAACACGGGAATTAGAAACAAGTAAGAAAGTCCAGAGAAAGCAGTAAAAGACAACAATTTTGTAGTGGTTCGGCTTTAGATTAAGCCTACGTCCACTCTAATCCTCTTTATTACTGAAATCAACTACAACTTTACAACAATCCTCAATTACAATACTATGAGACAAACAACTAGGACTTCGATGTAGAAGAATTCTTTGAATCCATGTCGATTGTGTTAGATTTCCTCTCGAAGTTAGTTGAGATGCCTTTCATGTTTGAAGTGTCGAGTGAGTTGAGAATTCAGCAGAGTATCGGTGTTCCAGGAATGAGCCAAAAGATCCCATGAATGTTGGAGATAGCACCGTATTTAAAGGAGAGTTCGACTTTAGGTCGTAGGTCGCGAGCGACCTTGGATAGGTCGTAGGTCGCCAGCGACCTAGGGGATGTAGTTTATGACTCGATAAGGTTGTACTAGGTCGTCTGAGAGAGTTAGTAGGTAGTAGCGACTTATGGGAGATCGGTCCTGAAGTAGCTTAAGTCGTCCACGACCTAATGAAACTCCTTTTCAACCAGATATTGGCTGTCAGCGACTTAGCACTTAAAAGCACAAATTTTATATCGGCTTGCTTAGGTCGCAAGCAACCTAATGAGAGAGTATACATGCGGCTTTGTTCTGGAGCTCGCTTAAATCATTCCACTCCAACCTATAGATTTCACATATCAATCTATAAAATTCGAAGTGGCTTCGTGTATTTTCTAATACTCGACCCTGGTTTCTTCGAGTCTCATTCAAGACATCCAATACCATTCAATCTTCTATAAGCAAACTTGATCACTTCCAAATTAGTTCAATTGATTCTAATTGAATTTCTAACCTCAATCACATAGATTCCTTCATTTAACGTTAATTAATTCAAATCAATTAATTAATCAACCCTTCATTATTCATCTTAATTAATCACCCTAAATTAATTATCTTTCAATTACATTTAAGTAATTATCTTTAATTAATTTCACGATATTAATTATTCTTAACCAAAATCAGTAAGTAATCGTTAATTACTTCACAAAGTAATTAACTATAATTAATTACATTAATCCTTAATTACTATTAATTAATTCCTCGTAAATCCCTTATTATTAATTCATTAATCTTAATTAACCAATCTTTAATTAAATCATTAATTATATAAAATGATGATTTCTAATTACGTTTAATTTATCCTAATCTAATTTAATTACATTAAATAATTAATCATTAATTAAACCACAGATATTTATCATTCTTGATTTATCTCATCCTGTAATTATCTACCTTTTTATTTGCTTCATTAAATAAATTAATTACTCATCTTATAATAGAAAGTTAAAGGAATTTATAACAAAATTTATTTTTAAATTCAAATCAATTTACGGTCGACTTTAACATTCAAGTAGTTAAAACATTTAATATTTAAAAACTTTATTCGTTTGATTTAACTTTGATTTAGAACTTGTTTTAAATCTCTACTTTACAATTTAACTCCAGCTTTCAAAAATCACATTCATTTCTTTCCAGTTCATTCTTATTTTTTTATTCTATAATTATTTCACTTCCAAAATTTACCCTTATATTCCTTTCAAAAATCCAGTTTTATATATTCGATAACTCTGGGTACCGAAATACTCAAGCAACACACAGCATTCATTATTCCAATTGCCAATAATACTCATCCCAGACTATCAATCATTTCAGTATATACTAGATATTACTATATAATATAGCACATCAATTCAATTCAACCATTCAACCAATCATTAAAATTTAACCATTTAAACTTAAATAAAAATCCAGAAGCGTGTGACTACTCACCTTTGACTTTCGATTGGCAAATCCGATCCAATCTCGGCTTGGCTTCACGGTTTCGACCTTGTACAAACATTTTATAATTTATTAATAATTTGATCTAATTTGACAATTATTTTTAACATTAAATAAATTTTAATTAACTAGTTTTAAATAATGGTTTTCATTTTTGAAATTAAATCTACTGGGATAATAAAACTCTAAATTTAATTTTACTATTAGATTTTGATAAACAATTTATTTTATCGAAACTACATATATATTCAAAAATAACCTAGACAGACTGAAAATCTATATATATATATATATATATTTATTTATTTATTTAATATGCATCCCTATATTTATCAAATCTATAATAGTCTTTGTTATCTACCTAATTTAACTAAATAGGTAAGTGTATTTTATATATACATATTTATACATTGGATATTAAATTGAAAAACATAATTTAATTATACCTCGCTGCCTACCTCACTGCCAAAATCTCTTCGAACCATAGCCAGAAAGATGATCGCAACCCCAAATCACCGCCAAGCTCGATCCTGTCCCACAACCGAGCATAACGGAGCGACCCTCGCCTCTGCCTCGTGCCCAAAGCCCTTCACCTTCGTTCAATTGCCTATGGCGCAAACCCTAATCGCATGACCGTGTACATAACTTGAAGTCCCCGCAGCACCATCTCATATTGCGACTATCTCGAACACGACTACACAGCTTCCCATCTCTGCGCACCGAAACCCTAGCTTTGCCTTAAACTGCGCGCGACCCGCACAACCGTGTCAAACACCCTGCCGACCTGCTCATCATCGCGCCTCCCCTCCACTAGTGTCGTGCTTCGCCAAGCTTCATGCCTGCAACATCGCGACACATTTTTTTCTTCGATTTGAATTGGGAAGAAAGGTGCGACCATTTTTTTCTAGGCTTTGAACTATTTGATTTTGACAATAAAGGAAAGGGCACGGTTTTTATAAATTTGAACGAAGAAAAAATATCTACTTTTATCTATATTTATTTTATCAATGAAGAAACATACTAGGGAAGCTAAGGAAACGTATTCACTTCGACCTGCAGGAAGGCGCTATGACATTCAACCTAATGTGAAATTTAGACTAGTCAAAATATCATATTCAAATTTTAAATTTAAATTTAGATCGACTTGAATTACACAACCTAAAATCTCCACCTTCTACAGCAACATGCCACTAGGCGTTTATAATGTTATACACCTATTCCGAACGCATTGGAAAAAGGTTTCGAGTCCAAATTCGATCGTATGCACACGTTACTGAAGTGTATCAATTTTAAATTAAACCAACTAAAATAGTTTCTATGCGTTTTGAGCTGTCAGGGTCAAACGACAACTCCAAACATCATGAAAGTTGAAATCCGATAATAATACAATATTACGGATCCAATGGAACTGGTTTCGTCGCATTCCAAGAACATGCCTCGGAAGGCTATTTTTAAATTTCAATTTAAACAATAAATTTTTAAAACCGAACGAAGCACTTCCAATTTTCAATTTAAAAGCTTTTATTATCATAAGAACTATGAATATAAATTTTACAAGTCTTAAATTTTTTTTTACAAGCTTAAAACTGAAGATTCAATAATTTACCCAATTTCAATTTATTAAATCTAATAACTTAATTGTTACTAATCAAAATATTTGAATTCAATTTAAAAATTGACTTTTTTAAATATTTACAACCAATTAAATATTCCAACTTAAATTGTTAGAAATTCTGAGTCGTCACATTCCCCCTCCCCCCCAATAAAAGAATTTCGTCCCCGGAATTACTTGTTCGGAAGGATGGTCCAATACCCGTTTACTTTTCCCTCAAAATCAACAGTTCAACATCCTACCAACTATCTTTTATAAAAGATCCCTTATCATTCTTACTAACTTCCCAAACTCTCCCATAGTTTCAAAGAATACCCTTTTGCTCAATCATTCAAATTTCAATTAAAACCAAATTTTGAATTATCAAAATTTTCTCAAAAATTTTCCAACTCTCTAAATTTCCGAAATTTTTTGCCAGCGTCTCCTTTGCGCGGGTAGCTCAGTACAACTACAAAACGCCTCTACGAGCTCCCAAATTCCAGAAGAAAACAAAAGGCCAAGTGGCTAGATCAAAAATCTAATCCAATTTCATACCGAAATTTAAATACATACCTTGTTGTCGGGCAATTCACATTATCTCTTGAAATCGAATCCAATTTTCTATTCCCTTTATAATACCTGCATATCCTACTTAGCAATAATATCCAATCGTAGCCTTTTAAAATCATTTCATACATTTCCTTACAGAAGTTTCATATCTATTTCAAATTAGTTTTTCCATTTCCATATGAATTCAATTTGTCTTCAATTTTGAATATTAAATTTTATCTTCCATTTATAACTGGTTCATATCATTATTTTTAATTAGTTTCATCCACTAATTAATTTCAATTTCCAATTTGAAATCGTTTGTCGCTAACAGAATTTTTCCCAAAAATTTTCAAAAATTTTCTAACTCCTAAAATTTTCGAATTTTTTTGCCAGAGTCTCCTTTGTACGGTGGAGCTTTTGCAATTTGACGAGAGATATAAATATATATACATCGACCCACCCGGTCGGAAAAAGAAAAAACATTTCATATTTCCTATTTTTATTGCGTAGGCTTACCTTTATTTAGCATTTTAAGCAAGCAGCTTATTATTTTAGCAATTAGCGCAACTAAATCCAGCCAAACGGCCTTCGGGTACCTTTACTTACTCAATTTAAATATGTAAGTGCCATATATAGAAAATCTATTAGCATTTTACTTACTTTCAATAGCTAAACGCATCAACTCTAAAAGAAATGCATTCTAAATAAGTTCCACTAGAAATTTATATGATTTCACAACTAATCCAATTGCTTTCAACCAATTTATATACCATTTTGTTCAATTTTAATGGTTCGCAACTCAATCTCTTATATTCAATTTATTTTTAATCCAATCAAGCTCATATTCAATTCAATTGATCCTAAAATAAATTTATTTAATCTCTATCAACTTATAGAATTTTAATTTCTTTTGTTTTACGTCAAACGACAACTATTTTTATGTAAATTCAGCGATATTTGCTTAATAGAGTATCCATTTTAGTTGACTACTTCAAATTAATTTCAACTCATCCTGTATTTAATTTTGTTTCATTTCTAATTTATTCACCAACCATTCATTGCATTTCATCTCTGCATTGGATTCATTTTAAAACTATTTCATTGAGCTTGACACCCTTCGATGCTCATATTAATATCCATTTTCCAAACAAATTTAACCCAAATCTTTATTTAATGGTTTCCATTCTGATAACCCAATTTCAAATTAAAACTTTGATTTAGACTTTATTTAATCAGACTTCATCCATTTATTATTTAATTCGATTAACCCATTTTGTTAACTCCGCCTCAGTTTTGACTCAGCGACTTGAAACGATACCGACCTAAGACTCAAAGAGATGTCGACCTAAGGCTTAACAGGGGTGTCGACCTAAGGCCTAAGGGGTATGCCGACCTAACACTTCAACAAGTATGCCGACCTAATACTTTAAAAAGGCTACAGACTCAACATAGATACCGACCTAACAGTCTAGGGAGATTTCCGACTTAACTGGTTGCCGACCTCACTGCCTTAACAGGAATGCCGACCTAAGGTCGAAAAGGGATACCAACTTAAGAGAGGTGCCGACCCATGCTCTAACAAGTGTACCGACTTAGGACTTAAAGAACGCCGACCCAAGATAGCTACCAACCTAAGTCGCGGCCGACCTATGACCAATGTTAAGTCGGTCACGGCCTAAGCAAAGGAAGGTAAGTTCAATGCTGGTACTTGGCACAGTGGCCTCTTAACTCGTACACGATCCAGGACTTACCAGTTGGACCGTGACTTGCGACTTACCAAGTTAACTCGTCCACGACCTAAAGCCACTAAATATAAGCCCGATGCCATATTACTGAGAAGAGGTGGTGTTGACTCGGAGGCGACCTAGGACTTGTACAAATGAACTCTTATGAAGCCATGAAGGGGCCAGATGAATCGGCCACGGCCTACCTTAGACTGGCCACAACTCACCTTAGACCAGTCACGACTTATGACCTAAGGGGGGGGGGATTTCGCCTATAAATACCAACCTACCTCAAGCATGAAGGGGACTTTTTTTTTGGCCGATCTCTTGAAGCACCGATACTCTGCTGAATTCTTGACTCACTCAACACTTCAAGTACGAAAGACATCTCAACTAACTTCGGGAGGAAATCTAACTCAATCTACATGGATTTAAAGAATTCTTCTACATCAAAGTTCTAGTTGTTTGTCTCATCGGAATTGTAATTGAAGATTGTTGTAAAAGTTGTAATCAATTCAGCAATAAAGAGAGTTAAAGTGGACGTAGGCTTACCCTAAGCCGAACCACTATAAAAACTGTTGTTTTTTCTGCTTTTTCTGTGATTTCTCTACTTGTTTGTAGTTCCCGTGTACACGGGTGGTGCTTTCACTCAACTTCAATCTACACCGGGGTGTTAACGTCAGATTTTTACGTTAACATTTTTGGTGCTTTCACTGAGAATCCCGAAACTTCCACTGTTGCTCCGCGAAGGATTGTTGAAAGGATTTCTTTTAAAACCAGAAGTTTATTGGAAATAATGGCTCCTGGGAGAAAACGAAGTTCTGTAAGATCCGACAATGTTCAAGAGAATACTGCTACCTCTCCTCTTCAAGCCAAGCAGCTCCAACTGTTGGAGTTACACGAGCAGAATTGGACGCCATAGTTTTGGGATTGAATCAGCAATTGAATGCTTAGAATGCGCAGTTGGAGGCCCAGAATGCCCAGAATGCCCTGATCTTGAGTAAGTTGAATGATCTACTAGGGGCAAATCGTCAACCGGTTAATAATGATGGGAACCCTACTACAGGAGTTCAGGATGTTGAAGGGAACATTTCTCAAAGAGCCACAGACCCTATAGAAAGGACTCCTCCTCAAGCTGGAGGATCAGGGCCGCAGCCAAACCTCCGTGAATGATTGTCAAGGCAGAATTCAGAGAGAGTGGCTGATGTGTGCCCTCCAGAGCCTCTAAATGATGAAGAGTATTTTTTGGGTATGGTTCGTCAAATCATGAAAGAAAGTATGCGAAGAGATGAAGACAAGAAAGAGTGGGGATTTGCTCCGAGCAAAACTCCATTTACTGAAAAGATCTTGAAGGCAGAGTTCCCAAGGAAATTCGTTCCCCCTACTATTCCAGGTTACAAGGGGACGAGTGATCCAAACGAGTTTCTGTATAAGTACGACTGGCATATAACTGGTGCCAGGGCGTCAGATGAAATTAAATGTCGATATTTCCCGGTATATCTCGATGGTGTGGCTCTATTGTGGTTTACAAAGCTGCCAGTCAGGTCCATTGATCAATTCTCCGATTTGACCAGGAAGTTCAAGGAGCAATTTCGATTGTATGCTTCTAAAGAAAAGGATATAATGTCGCTATCAAGTCTAGAGCAAAATCCAGGAGAATCCATCAGGTCATTTTTGAATCGTTTTAACATAGCATTGGCCGAGGTAGATAATGCTGAGCCACGTATGGGCCTAACATACTTGATGAGGGCGATCGACAAATCAAGCGAATTTGGAAAGTGGTTGAAAATGAAGGACCCGAACTCACTTGACAAATTCTACAAGAAAGCGGAGGAATTCATGCGCTTGGAGAGCCTCCAAACACCGGCTAAGGTGGTATCAGCGGAAGCCGGGAACAATGGTGCCGCTTCGAACAAGAAAGAACCTAACACTCAAAAAAGGGGAAATGATGGTGGAAAGAAACAGGGAGACGCTAAGAAAGGCCGTTCTTTCAATTTCACACCCTTGACCGACACCCCTGAAAATATCTTCATTGCGACCAAAGATGATGTCAACTATCCGACACCACCTAAAATGAGAGTTGCGATTAAGATGGAAAAAAGTGGAAGGTTCTGTCGGTTCCACAACCAGCCCGGCCATGACACCAACGAATGCCGTCAGTTGAAAGAGGTAATTGAACAACTCTTGAAGGAAAACAAACTCCAGCAGTATGTGAAAAGGAACAGAAATGCCCCAGCTTCGTCAACTCAAGGACAGCAAGTTCCCGCTCACCGTCCTGCCTCAAGTGAGATGGCCATGGAACATGAATCAGAAAGTCCTGTCATCAACATAATAACTGGAGGACCTCACCCAGCAGACAAAAGCTGGGGCGAGATGGAAAGGTATGCTCGAGCCTTGAGGCATGTACCAGCTGAAGAGAATGTTTTTGTCTTAGAGAATGATGTGCCTTTAAAGCAACAAAAGACTTCCACAGATGATATCGTGTTCAGTGCCAGGGATTCTTTGGGTATTGAGGCTCCGACCATAGATCCTTTGGTCATATCCGCTGGTATTGGGCCGGCAACTGTGAGAAGAGTTCTAGTTGATTGTGGAGCTTCATGCAACATCCTCTTCAAGAAGATCTTCGATCAAATGAAAATTCCAATGGCTGACGTTCAAGCTTCATCACTTAAGATTGCTGGGATTGCTGGAGAATCCAAACAGCCGATTGGGACCATAGATTTGTTTGTAGAACTTGGAAAGGGACTGAGGAAGGTGGCTCGAAAGAAAACCTTTATAATTGTTGAAGAATTCTCTGCCTACAATTCCTTTTTAGGCCGACCGACTCTTGCTGCGTTCAAAGCTGTTCTTGCCCCATGGTGTCCGACTCTAAAATTCCCCACAGATAATGTAGTTGGTGTGGTTAAGGGAGACCAAGATGCGGGGCGAGAATGTTACTTTGCAGAGTTGAGAGAAACAAGGAAAAGAGAAACGGGAAAAGGTGCGGCGGCTCCAGTCCGCATCAAATAACCAACCATGTAGCAATTACAGGGTGGACCCTACACTGGCGAATGTAGTGGAGCACGAAGAGAGATGGATCCAAGGAAAGCCAGTGCAGGGGAGAATAGGGTAGTACTGGTAGAGGTAACAGTACCGGTGCCCGTTGACCCAAAGGACCCAAACAAAGTGCTTAATGTGGGTTCGCAACTCAACACAACAGTTCAGAATGTTTTGATTTCGTTTTTGAAGGCTAATTTGGATGTATTCGCTTGGACTCATGCCGACACGTGCGGAATATCCCCAGAGATTGCAGTATATACTCTGAACATTGATCCAAAGTTCACACCTGTGAAACAGAAGAGAAGGACTCAGGGACCTGAGAGAACGGCAGCGTTAAAAGAAGAAGTGGATCGGCTCATGGATAACGGTTTCATCAGAGAATCTACTTATCCAAATTGGGTATCAAATCCAGTGCTGGTGAAAAAGGCTAATGGAAAGTGGAGAGTATGCATTGATTTTTCAGATCTGAACAAAGCCTGCCCCAAAGACTGTTTCCCGCTGCCCAGGATCGATCAGTTGGTGGATGGGACGGCGGGACATGAATTGTTATCTTTTAAGGATGCATACTCCGGATATAACCAGATTATGATGCATGAGCCAGATCAAGAGGATACTAGTTTCATCACAGATGTTGGACTCTACTGCTACAAGGTCATACCTTTCGGACTCAAGAATGCAGGGGCAAATTACCAAAGGCTTGTTAATGCCAGGTTTAAACCACAGATTGGCAAGACAATGGAAGTTTATGTTGATGATATGCTAGTAAAGTCTAAGAAAGCAGTGGACCATATGGATTACTTGGCAGAGATGTTTGCAGTACTCCGCAAATACAGAATGAAGCTTAATCCCCTGAAATGTTCATTTGGAGTGGAGTCCGGAAAGTTTTTGGGTTTCATTGTGAGCGCTAGGGGAATTGAAGCCAATCCAGCTCAGATCACTGCCCTGAGAGAGGTCAAGGCTCCTAGAACAAAGAAGGAATTACAAAGTCTCAATGGAAAGGTTGCTGCATTGAGTCGGTTCATTTCCAAAGCTACTGACAAATGCATTCCATTCTTTGATGTTCTGAAGAAAGGAAGGAAAAACTTTGAATGGACTCCTGAATGTCAGAAAGCATTTGATGAGTTGGTTCGTCATATGGAAGTGCCTCCGATACTTTCAAAGCCTAACATTGGTGAAGATCTCTTCGTATATTTGGCAATTTCGTCTCATGTTCTCAGTGCAGTGTTGGTACGGGAAGACGCAAGGATTCAACGCCCAGTCTACTATATCAGCAAAAGATTCACTGGGGCAGAGATGAACTATTCAAGATTAGAGAAGCTCTCCTATTGTTTGTTGATCGCATCAAGAAAATTGAGGCCGTATTTCCAAGCTCATCCTATCAAAGTCCTCACCGATCAACCTCTAAAGCAAGTCCTATTCCGTCCTGAGACTTCGGGCCGTCTTTTGAAATGGAATATTGAACTCAGCCAATATGACATCACTTACCATCCCCGAAAAGCAATTAATGGACAAGCTTTGGCAGATTTCATCGCAGAATGTACGAATAAGGGTGATAGTGAGGAAGAAGTCACTGATAGCGTCCTAATACAATGGAAATTGTATGTCGATGGTGCAAGGAATGATTACTGTTCCGGAGCGGGGGTTGTCCTTGAAACCCCAGAGGGGAGATCGCTATGTTATGCGCTGAGACTAGAATTCCCTTCGACAAACAATGAAGCTGAATATGAAGCTCTCTTCGCTGGTTTAAGGATCGCTAAAGAACTAAACATCAAGGCATTACAGATCTTCAGTGATTCTCAACTTATTGTTTGCCAAGTCAGGAAGGAATTTCTAGCTAAAGGAGGGAACCTACCCGCCTATTTATCAAAAGCCTGGGAGCTCCTTCAAGATTTTGACCATTATTCAATAAACCATATACCCCGTGAAGAGAACATGAAGGCGGATTCTCTCGCAAAGTATTCAAGTACTGGTGAAGCTTAGCTATTGGGATTAGTTCCCGTCGAAGTCTTGTCAGCTTCAAGCACAAATGAAATGGATGTTGACTGGATTATGAATGTATCCCAAGAACAAGAATCATGGATGACTCCTACACTTGAATATTTACTCAATGGTTCTTTGCCAGAAAGTTCAAAAGAACGACAGAAGCTGATGTGGAAAGCCTCCAAATATACAGTTCAAGATGGTCGTTTGTACAGACGAGGATTTTCAATTCCATTACTCCGATGCGTGACAAAGGAAGAAGCTAAGACAATTCTGACTGAAGTACACGGAGGGGAATGTGGGGATCATACAGGTGGTCAAACTTTAGCAAAGAAAATCCTTCGTTATGGATACTTTTGGCCAGAAATTAATCAGGATGCTGCTGACTATTCCCGAAAGTGTGATAAATGCCAAAGATTCGCTAAAATTCCTAAAGAACCTTCCACTGAGCTAACACAAATGGTCAGTCCACGGCCGTTTGCTATCTGGGGATTAGATCTCATTGGGCCTTTGCCGACTGCCAAATCGGGGGCTAAATATGCTATCGTTGCTATTGATTACTTCACTAAATGGGCCGAAGCCGAACCATTGGCTACTATTATCTCTAAGAAAATGATAAGTTTTGTGACTAAAAATATCATTTGTAGGTATGGTGTGCCTCAGAAGATAATCACAGACAATGGTACTCAGTTTGAAAGTGAGGAATTTCAAGATTTCTGTAAACGATTCAAGATCCGAAAAAGCTTCTCAGCAGTGGCCCATCCGTAGGCAAATGGGCAAGTGGAAGCAGTAAACAAAATCATCAAATCAACCATCAAAAAGCAGCTGCAAAAAGCAAAAGGTGGTTAGGTCGATAAGTTACCGCTTGCACTATGGGCATACAGGACCACTCACAAAACTGCGACTGGGCATACTCCATTTTCATTGGCATACGGATCAGAAGCGATGATTCCAGTAGAAACTGAAGTCCCCTCACACAAAAGGATCCATTTTGATCAAAATGAGAATGAAAAATTGCAATTGGAAGCACTTGACCTCCTCGATGAAAGAAGAGAAGAGGCAAGGCTTAGAATTGCTGCTCACCAGCAAAGAATAGCAAGGCACTTCAATTCCAAAGTTCGTCAGCGCAACTTTGAAGTTGGGGACTTAGTTCTGAAGAGGATCATGATAGCCATAGGTGTGTTTGGAACAAACTGGGAAGGGCCATATGTTATTGGCGCAAAACTTCTTGATGGCACATTCAAACTCACAACTGTCGAAGGAGAACCAATCCCAAGTGCTTGGAACAGCAATCATTTGCGTCCCTATTTTACTTGAAAGAATTGCTGAAATGTTGTAAAAAGAATTACGAATATATGATTCTTGTATTGAAAGCAATTGTAAAGCAAGTGAATAATGAAAAGCTATAAAGTGGATGTGGCCCAGCTTTTGGCCGAACTACTATAAATCTTGTGTTCTCTACTATTATAAACTACTTTGTTTTATTTCGACATATAAAATACGTTACTTTTTTACTAAAATGTCATTTAATAATGCAGGCCACAAAGACAAAGCTTACCCATCGCAAGACCAAGCGATCTCCGACATCACTCAGCAAGCAAACACCAAGCCATTCAAAATTTCCATACTCAAATCCAACAAAAGAAGTGCTTCGAACAAAAGTTAGCAATGTGGATGGAAGTGGACCATTTCTACCTAACTGCAAATGTTTGAACAAACAAACAACCAGTTAAATAGCCTGTGTCTACCACCACCAATTCGCTTAACTATGAAGTGTATTTCTTTGGATAAGAGAAATTATTGGCAACTAAAAAGTGATGACACTTGCAAAAGACAACGGGGATCGCCAACATGAATGGATGACAAAGAGACATGGGCGAGCAAGCATCAATCAGCAAAAGACCCCTTCGGAGGCACAAGCCCTCTTCAGAGGCACAACTCTTCAGAGGATGAAGACCTCGAGCAGGCCTAGCCAGAAAAAGAGAGATCTTTCTCGATACAAAGTTGCGGAATGATCGGTCGATACACTCCCGTGAATCCGTCCAACCGAGAGAAAGAAACTCCAAACTTCCAGGCAAAAGCCCTACTCAGAGGCACACGTTTCACCGAGAATGAAATAAAACTTCCAGGTGTTGAAACGTGAAAAGCCCTTTTCGGAGGCCCATTTCACCATAGTTGAAATGCTAAAAGATCTCGAGCCAGCCAAACCAAAAAAAGAGAGATCTTTCTCGATACAAAGTTGCGGAATGATCGGTCGATACACTCCCGTGAATCCGTCCAACCAAGAGAAAGAAACTCCAAACTTCCAGGTAGTAACCCTACTCAGAGGCACACATTTCACCATCATCGGTGATACACTCCCGAGAGACGAAATGTGAAAAGCCCTCTTCGGAGGCCCGCTTCCCAGCGAACAGGGAAAAAATAAAAGCCTCTTCCAAGAGGCAGAAACAAAAAGACCTCTTCCCAGAGGCACGACCAAACAAAAAGACCTCTTCCCAGAGGTAGAAACAAAAAAGATCTCATCCCAGAGGCAGAAATAAAATGACCTCCTCCCAGAGGCACAATCGAACAGAAAGACCTCTTCGGAGGCATACGTTTCACCGAGATTGAAATAAAACTTCCAGGTGTTTAAACGTGGAAAGCCCTCCTCTGAGGCACAACTCTTTGGAGGCACACGTTTCACCGAGATTGAAATAAAACTTCCAAGTGTTGAAACGTGAAAAAGCCCTCCTCAGAGGTACAACTTTTCGAAGAAGCATTTCGTCAGAAATGCAAAGCAAAGATCAAAGCCCTCCACCAAGGCGCAATATAAAAAAAAGAAAGCCCTCTGCAAAGGCACACTTTAGCTTTCAAAGGAAGATTTGTTCTTCTATTCTTGGAAATACTCTTCCTCAAAAAGAAGTTAAAGTGTCCTTCAGAGGCCCGCTTTACCACATAGAAGAATTCACTTGGTAAAATGTGTGTATGCGCAAAAGAAAAAGTGATATCTTCGAAGGATAAAGCGTAAAAAAAACTCATATGGAGGGAGCTGTACTCTATTTTTAACAAGATAATATTCCTCCAAGTATGGAATAATTATTCTCCAGAAAATAAGAGTACAAGTCCCCTCAAAGTATAAAATATTGCAACGAGCTTATGGTATAGGGGCAACATGGTATAACTACATTGGTAAAATTACGCTCGAACAACATACCACAAGCTCATTGCAATATCATATAAAGAAACTTGTACAAAAAAGTGAATAGTAAATGCATTCTCAGATACAGACAGAAGTTTGTACAAATAAAAAGAATCATTTTATTCAACACTGTCAAAATTTTGTACAGGTACAGGTTTCAAAATTAAAAGAAAAAAAGAAAAGCGGAGGCCGGTACCTGCACAATCTCTGGCCAGTACATGCAGAAAGCATAAAGGAAAGATAAATCGAAGCAGGACCCCTTACTTCTTCTTGCCACCACCGTTAGAGCCTTCGCCTGACCTAATAGGCAGCTTTTCAAGACGGCTTGGGAGAGTCGGGGATGAAGGAGAAAGGGTTACTACCGGATCAACTGTCGTTTCCTCTTCAGAAACCAGAATGCCTTTCCTTCTCTTCTTGGAAGTGGCACGCTTCCTCCTTCTCCTTGAAGAAGACTCACTTCCCGGAGTTACAAGAGCAGATAATTTTATGTTATCAGAAGTGGTTCGCTCCGAAGACTCATTGCCTTCTCCAAGCCCTTATTCCCCGTGTTCTTGAGAAGCAATAGGATCATCTAAGCCATAAAGAGCTTCTATTTGCTCCTCTTGCGACCCGGGTTGAGAGGCGGACGGAGGGGTGACCTGGAGAACCGAAGGAGGAATGATTGGAGGAGGGGAAGCTTGAACGATGCTCGGTGCTTTCTCTACAGAAGAAAAGAAGTTAAAATCAGTAAAGAGAGGAGATAAAGGCTCATTGAGGTTCAGAAAATAGTCGATAAGCTCATCGAACTCATAAGAAGCAAATGAGCAGTCTACTTGGGCAAGATTAATAGTAGAGTTACCTGGAGAAGTCGGCTTCCTGATATCAACATCATAAGTCTGTGCTTCGGCGCTCTCTTCACCTTCATCTCCACCCTGTGTACTCGTAATCTCAGTTGTAACATTGACCAGGGATAGAGAATGAGAACTGGAGCTAATAATGTCGATTTCGGCCGAAGGAGAAGGCTGGACTGGAATAGTTGAAGTGGTCTTTCCTAAACGTTCCTCTTCGGCCATCTCAGCTCTCAATTTTGCAAGTTGTTCTTTTCCCTTGGCGAGAGCGACGCGAGCATCATCATCTAAGTAATGCTCCTCAAGAGCTAATTCGGCATAGCCAGCACCTTTACCGCCAAGAATGTCAAGTGCGGCCTCCCACACTTCAGCCAGAGTAATTTCGTACTTGGGACCTAGGAAGGCGAGGCTACCGCGCCCCAAGACGCTATGCAGGTAGAAGTCAAACAGTGTCGAGCTGATGTTGGTTTTCGTTGCATCATGAGATTCTTCAGCTGCAATTTTACTGGCAATGGCCTCATCACGCTCTCTTTCAGTCTTGGAAAGTTGAAGCTTTAGCATTTGAATTTCCACCTCCTGAGAGTTGACTTTCTCCCGTAACTCTGTAACCTCGGCTCGATACCTTCCCGCTGTTTTCTGCTCAGCTTCAAGTTGTGCCTCGGCATGTCGCTGAGCGGCGTGAGCATCGCAAACTTGCTTTTGAAGTACTTCTTCTTTTTGAGTATATGTGGTAGAACAAGTAGCAAGCTCTTGTTTAAGTTCCTCAACTTTCGCTTCAAGCTCTTCATTGTAAGTAGTGATGATCCTCATTTCGGTATCATGCTGCTCAAGAACCTTCTGCCATTCGGCCTTATCGTTCTCCATAGTAAGCATGGCCTCTATATTTGCACGGTTGACCCTTTGAAGCTCGTCAACAAGCTTTTGCCAGTTCGACATCCTTTCAATATCAAGCCTGACGGCATTGAGATTTCGTAGCATGGCAGGCTTGTCAATAGGGACCAAGTCAAGATCGAACCGCACTCCCTTCAGGCACCAGTGCGGGAACCGGCTTTGCAGAGTAGCCGGGCCTGATCCAACTTGGAATTTAGGCCTGCTAATTATTGTCTGAATGTCTGTCTTCCCGAGAGCAGGGGAGCCAGAAGGAATGCCAAGTGAGACGGGGGCAGTGACCTTTTCAGGAGTCGTAGAAGCATGCTTTTCACCGTGCCGGGCACGCTTGCTTAGGTCCTCAATTATGTGGCTTTTTCCCCGATCATCATGCGACTTTCTCTTGTGACAATCGTCACCTTTCTGGGAAGAATCTTGGCGCTCCTCCCTTTCTTTTCTCTCATAACGCTCTTCTTGAGCCCACCTCTCCTGGGCCATTCAGGCGGCTCTCTCTTTATCGGTTTCTCTATGGACGGGAAGGTAGCGCCTATAATCATATTGGCTACGCCTCCCGTAGCGCTGGAAGTCGTCATAGTAAGAGCCACTGCGTCCCATCGGAGAATCTGAAATAAAAAAGAGAGACAAGTTTTAAAAGTCTTCAGAGAAAAGAAGCTTAACTTTAGAATCTTCAAAGTACAAAGAGTTAGGAGTATAAAAGTGCCGAAGGATTCTAAGTGTGTGTGATGTGCAAGCTACGCGCGTCAAACTACGAACCACTCTTCGATTGCGGAGTAGTTGTGGGGGTGATAGTTAACGTCAACTCTTGGGTCGACGGAGCTTGTTGCAAGGAAGAAGTCACTTCCACTACTGAAGAAGAAACCCTAGAAGTGACAGGGTCGTCTTTAAAGATCTCCTGTGAGGTGGCAAAGAGGTCTCTCAACCCTTCGACAGTGTCGTCCCCGCTCTGCCTAACAGGCTTGTTTTCCTGGCTTCTTCGCCAGACTTCTGTGAACGTTGGGGAGATCCCTAAGGCTCCACTTCCTCAATAACTCGGACAAGTGTGAGTTTGCCAGATGACCCCGCAACATCGACGGTAGTGGAACATTTCACTAAAGAAGCTTCGGAAGCGAGATCTTTTGGTACGGGTGCGTCGGAAGAAACCGGGGCATCTGACGCTCTAGCCGGGGAGTCTGGGATCTCATGAGGATGTGTAGAGCGAGAGATGTGTAAAAGCCCGTACTGATGCAAAAATTCATCCCTCAACAAAAACTTTGCACTTCTCTCTTCTGCGGCCACGACACTCGGTCTTTCAAAAACTTGCTTATGGATTGGGTCTCTAGAAGGGAGAGGAAGTGCTGAAAAGAGCAAAGAATGAGATTAGCAATTGATAGTTCGGATCTCGGAAAAAGTTTGAAAATGGAGAAAATAGAAATAGGTAATCTTACTTTCTACTCTCCAGATGGCATAAAACTCTGAATGGTAGCGAGCAAAGAAAAACTGGTTCAAAAATCCGTGAACGCTTTCTGTAAGATCAGAAATAAGCTTGCGATTTCTAGCACTTCTCATGATAATGAGGGAAGGATGGTCTTTACTCTTTGCAAACGAGCACAAGTAGCGAATCTCTTCAAAACCCGGCAAGCGATCAAGAGTTCTCCTGAACAAAACACACAACCCCATTAAGATGGCATAGCCATTAGGATGAAGTTGAAATGGAGAGATTGTCAACTGAAGGAGAAGGGTTCAGAGGAAGTCGTTGAAAGGAGGAATCGCCCCGCTTAAGCACATTTGACGATTGACTACAACAAAACCATGAGGAGGACTATCGGCAGTATCATTTGGTCCGGGTAGTAGAGCATCATTTTCAGCAAAGCCAAACTGAGTGCGTAGCTGAATAAACGCTCTCGGACTTAAGATAGTCGAAGTTCTCTTTGGAGGGTTCTCTATGGGAATAGCTATCGGAAAGGTCTCTTCAGCTTGAGCTACCTCTTCTTCTTCTTGGTGGGAAGTCATTCTACACAAACAACCGGATATTCAAACATGAAGGTGCACGTTTCCTAAAGTGTGTGGAGTGTTGTGTAAAATCAATCAAGCAGTAAGCAAATGTAACTGGAATAAAAACTAGCAAGTATTTGTCAGTTATAAAGTCCAGGGTTCGTTGTTTTAATATGCAAGTGTAATGTTGATGCAAGCAAATCAGTTCAAGTTAGCGATGCTTTGCATTAATACTTCACTTTAGTTGATTGGTTCACAACATTTCATACAGTGTATTTAAGTTGATTACTTTATGTCGACTAATCTGTCATTTGATGTGGGCAGTCAATGGCAGTATATTCGCCTTGGTTTTTGTGATTGTTGTTTTCAGCAGGTTGTTAGCCTATGAGACAATGTGGTCTGTGAAATAAAGCAACAAAGTTAAAACGATCCAGAATTTAAGAAGTTCAGTACAATAGATCAAGTTAAGAAGTCAAATTGGAACTATGCTTTTAAGTGAGAATTCGAGTTGGGCATCCAAGTGTTAACTCGGCTGCGACCCAAGGAATTTCTCGCGAGTTAAGGTTAGGTTTCTTGTTCCTTAAAGCGACAGTTCTTTAGGTCGTGAAGGATAGTAAGGAGGAAGGCTCTGGTTCAAAAAGTGGTGTGAAATTCTCTAAGGGTTAACTCGGCCACGTTTTAAGGGATAACTCGGCGACGGTTTAAGGGATAACTCGGCCACGGTTTAAGTGTTAACTCGGCCACGGTTTAGGGGTTAACTCGGCCACGGTTCAAGTTTAAATCAGTAGAATATTAGATCGGCAGATTTCCCCAAGGGTTAATTTGGCTACGATTTAAGGGTAAAGTCGGCCACAGGTTAGGTCACCCAAAATTACTAGGTCGCGTCCAGGTCAGTATCTCATTTCCCTCAACCTGTTAACCCGCTAACCGCTCCATCCACAAAAAACCCTCAATCCATTCACGCTGTCTCATTCGTGATATCGGATCATCCCTATAGGTCAGTTCAAAATCACCCAAATTCAGTGCTTAGCCATCCTAACGCAACTCAAAATCAACTAGCCAGAAGTAGTACACCATCTCCATCATCTCGTTGATCATTTAAAGCCAAAACCAAGCAAACTCGAGCTCACAAACAGCTGGCGCAATGAGGTTCGCAGTAAAGCAGCACGCAAGAAGTGGGTTCGGATTGAATAGAATTCGTGAATCGATAAGGGATCTAGAGAAGAACAGTTTTTACTTACGTGATGAACAACAAAGATTATCGGTGATTGTTTGGAATGGAATCGCCTTTTGGAGCATGAGAAAGTCTTTAATGGCAGAAGCAAGAGAGTAAGTAATGAGAAGAAAGGAGAGAATATGCGACTTATAGTAGAGAGACCTGAAGCGGCGCGTGTGACCAAACTGTTAGGTCGTACACGACCTACCGACCTAAAGAGTGGACGAGTTAGAGGATATCGAAGCACACGACCTAACCAGTAGGCGTATACTTCGAGGGGCAATTGTTAACTCCGCCTCAGTTTTGACTCAGCGACTTGAAACGATACCGACCTAAGACTCAAAGAGATGTCGACCAAAGGCTTAACAGGGGTGCCGACCTAAGGCCTAAGGGGTGTGCCGACCTAACACTTCAAATGTGATGATACGAATTTTGGCCGCTCGAAAATCGACATCCATACTTCATTCGTACTCGAATGTCGTAGATTCGATCGTTCAAATCCGATTCGTCGGAGCTTACAACACAAATAAGTAAACATCACAGCGGAATAAAAGAATAATACATTGATATACAATATCTGATACAACAGAATGTTACAATGAATATCAATATACATCAGAGTAATGATACAATAGAATAGCAGCGGAAAAGAAATATATATAATGTTAGCAGCGGAACAAACAACTCTAAGATAGTCTTCAACGAAGAACTCCAAATCTGTAACTCCATCTCCAAGAACCAATCCAGCAATAGCTCGAACTCCCCATAACGATGCCTAAGATAAGCAAGACAGGTGCGAGCCAAGGACTGAACTAACTCCAGATAATTCACTGGACCTAACTATCTGAAAAACCCAACTCTAGACTGCTCGTGTAGATAATAATGAGCACCCAGAGTTTAGGAAAGGAACAATAAACTCCGGATCAGTCATGGGACTGGTGTGAGCAACAAAAATAGTTTATCTTTAAAAACAATCAACAAGAGAATTTTAAAGTAAATTCGCATTGCTTTTTGAAAATGAAACTACCATAAGACCTCCCACCACACACACAATGCAAACGCAGACTTGGAGGAGATTTCTTCTTATGATAGTCAAACATGCTTAATACGCAGAAAATTTCTTTGATATTATTATTATAAGTGTACAGTGCGGAAAACATTTTCGAAAGTAGAATATAAATCTTAGCCAGCATAGGTACCATTATATTATGCCCGCTATAGCTACTTCCTGAGGAGGCAGGTTCTATAATTAAAACCGTACAAGGCTCGTATTGTTTCTCTTGATTTCCAATAAATGGTCAGGCCAAGGAACTTCCCATTGCCACATGGAAACGCCTCTGGAAGGACGTCCCGAGAACCTAACCGGATCTCTGCCAACACAAGGCCGGGTTACACCTAACTGGGTAACAACTGACACAAGTATGCCATCCCCCGATCCTTTAGGACCTTTAACCGAGTGCTCGATAACCAACATCACACTATAGTAAATAGAGTGTTTTCCACATGAGTAAGTATCTGGGCTCCATACAATGATACCACCCTTTTCCTGAAGAAAATGAACATACCCTAAAGGGGCGCTACCCCCTAATAACCTTGCTGCATCTTTCCTGTTTTGACCATTCCGGGGTGTGAGGCTCGACGAGGTCTCGTCCACAAAGCCACGCTTTGATACAAAGCCATGCTTTGGGTCAACAAATGATCAAAGTAATGATCACAAAGATAAATGATCAAACAAATGATCATATCACAAATGATCAAACAATGATCATTTCACAGCAACACTTAGCATGTCACATTACCAAATTGGGAATATATCGCTGATAACCTTCAACTACATAACCTCTGAGCTCGTACGTCTCAGAGAAAGGTGTTAAGCTAAGAGAATAAATCCTCCGCCACCAACAGAAATGTATTTGAAAGAAATCTGCTTTATATCTCAAAGTGTAGTGTCAGACACACAATCCATACAAGTCTGTTCCGGGTTCGAACAGAACCGAAGACACTTCCAAAGAAGCCCTTGCAATCCGGATATTCACTAATCACGTCCGGACTTCCCATCACATATGGAATCTCTATACCGGGGCCATTCGGTGCAGAGACATTCGACCGTAATCCTTCCATTTTCAAAAATATCCGGTCTTCAATACCGGTCTTCAAATGCAATTCATAACGACGTATCACATATTCGGAATGGGATACATGACACAAAGGTCCTCTCACGGCTAAACCGAATAGTGAGCGCAATATTTCAAAAACATATGGATATTGGGATTTCAATTAAGTCACAACTTAATTATTCAAACATTTCTTTCAAATGGTTTAAACAAATTACCATTTTAAATCTTTAAACAAAAAGATTTATTTCACAAAGATCAATTCATAGATTTCCAAAACAATTCCATTTCAATTATATTAACTCGTAAAATCTTTAAATCAAAGATTTTAACTTATAACTTTCAAACCGTTTCTATAACTTGGAAATCATTTTCATTTTAAAACTTGAAATCATTTTAACACAAATTGGAAGTTCATTACTTCTGTGAAAGCTTTAATTAATGGAAAACAAATAGTTTTCGTTTTAGAAAAATCCAATTATATTTACACGAGTTAAAGCCCTTGAATTTAAATTCAAATTCTCAAATCAATACATTTAAAACAGTTCAACCCATATATAACTGGTATAGCATTTTTAATCACTAGTTTAAAATTATAGAATTTAGTTTCACATTTTGAATTTAAATTTAAATCAAATTATTTAAATTTCCAACTTTATCAAGTTATTCAAAATAAGCTTCATCTTTGAAATTCCATTTCAAAAGCTTTTCACTTTAAACCCAATATTATTTTCAAACCATTTGAATTTAAAAAAATTCAAATTCAAAACTATTTTCAAAAATCTGTGACTCAATCGATTTCCTCGTGAAATCCATATTTGTGTGTGTATGGTGTGGGCGAGGGGTTTAACACAATAGTGCAACATCATTCAATCATCACAGATTAAAACACAGAAATATAGTTGATAAGCGATATAAATTAAAACGCTCATCGTCCATTCACAGATTCACAGATAATATACAGATGCAATAAATATACACAATTCAATCTATAGAACAAAATATCACAAATCAGATAGGATAATCAATTCAAGGCATCTCATACAATACAATCATTCATAAGTAAGGTTAAGCATTTAATTGTCATTTATAAGTAGGATTAATTAAATTGATTAATTCTAATCGATTCAATTTATTTCCAAATAAAATAAATTTCTTATGAATTTAATTATCTAATCCTGATTTATTAATTACCAATCATTTGATATAAATTAATCTATCAAACATTTTGATTAATTAATTTATTCTTAATTAATCATATTAATTAAATTAACCTCTGAACCAATTACATAATTAATTAACCTCTTAATTTATTATCTTAAGTAATTAAACTTTTAATTACTTCTCGTTAAGCAATCACCTCATAACCATTAATCACTAATTACCAATTAAACTTAATCATTAAGTTAATCAAAATATTCAAATTCAATTACAATTGGTAATTTGCCCCTTTATTACTTTCATTAAGTAATTACAATTTATAATTGATTTTCTTATTCAATTAATCAAATTAATTATCAAAATTATTCACATTAATTTAATCACTTAATAATTCCTAGTTAATTATCTTCATTTACTAATAGCATTTCTTTAATTACTTTTAAATTAATCTCTAACTATAAATTAATCTAAATCATTAATTTATAAATTCGATAAATAAATCATTCCTTAATTATCTTATTAATTGAATCATTTAATACCATAATTATCTCTAATATAATTCATTTCTTATTGATGACTTCATTAAGATTAGAGTGGAAAACATTTCACTTTTGAATTTGAATTAAATTTACATTTTGAATTTAAAATTCAAAATGATTATTCTTTTAAACATTAATCCAATTTAAAAAAAATCAATTTATAATTCTTTAAGATAAATGTAAATAACATTTATTACTTATATAAGAGAAAGCTTTTAAACTAATCTACTAAATTTTTATTTAAAAATTAAGCTTTCAAAATACATTAATATTCTTACTTGCAAATTCAAGTTAAAACCAATCATTTAACTTCTCATTAAAATTTGAGAAACCCTTTATAAAAGAATTTTATCAAAATCAAAATAAATATTTGTTTTTAAAACTGTGATTTGAAATTTTAACTTAAAATCCAAATTCCATTTAAATTTGCTTTAAAATTCAAATTGGCAGACAGGTTTCATAAAACCTGTAACATACAAAATAACCCGAGGCTAACAAACTTGCTTCGAGTCAGACTCCCCATTGCTTCGAGTCAAGTACTCGAATAACTCGAGTAAAACCCGAGTTAAAATTCCCTGCACACCACCTAAAATTCCTCGGCATTTCAATGGGCATGGTGCACGTGCACCATCATCGCAGCCGACTCCGTTCGACGGCGACAATATCCTCACATCAACGATCATCCTTAGATTCATTCACGACCAACAAAATCCACAAAATTACTCGAAATCGAAATTGAGTGGTTTGGCCTAACCTGGAACACACGAACAGACCTCCCTCCACAAACCTGTCATCACCAATTTCTCACCGCCTCGGCCACTAACGACTACACAACTCCGGTCACAGCTTCACCTACGACCCATCCACCATCCCTCCAAACCGCGTCGAACTCGACGCTACGAAGACGACGTGGCGATCAAAAATATGAGCATCAGTAAAAATAGGTTTTCCAGGGGAAATTCGACGCCGCCGCTACCTCCAACCTCGCGACCACTTCCCATTATTTTTTCCATCACCGTGATACGCTCCTCCACCTCCTCGACCAACCGCGACTACCCCAGTCCACTATGTAACCGAAAATTGACCAAAAATAACCTGCCGTTCATCTTCAAAATGCTATCACAATAGCCCACTAAAAATTCCTAAATACATGTTAAAAATCATTATTTCTAGTCAGGATCCCAGATGTGAATTTGAATCAAGCTTTCGTTATGTTTGAATTTTCCATGCATTGAAGTTTCCCCTAAAAAAAAAACTTATATCTTTCCTCTGTTTACATTTTACTCAGTAAAATTATTTTTAAAATTATCCCTACACATCAACAAACAATTTCCATTTATAATCCAAAGTCTAATATGGACTTGGTTGAGAGATTCGAATTTTTTTTTTAAATGTAAAACTATGGACTGACACACAAGAACAGGATGTAAATACATATACAGACATATTTAACAACTAACAACATTTCATAATGCATTCAAGTATCAACCACAATATCAAGATATAGAAGTAGATCATGGGTGGAAAGTTGCTCAACTGGTTTTGTTGAAGAAGAACAGAGCCTGCTATGTGAAGACAGGCCTGAGTTGTTAACTGGAAACTGGATTTGCTTTTAACTTGCATGATCTTTGCATTGCTTGATTAAGTTGAATTTGTTTTTCTGGTTTGTTGTAAAAATTGGAATGCTAACTTGTATTTTTTTTTTCTTTTTTAGATGGTATGTTTCAGAGTTTCTTAGCTTGATAGACGAAATGGAAAGAGGAAGACTGATATATACAAAGAAGTTTATAGTATGTTACTATTGTTTTGTACAATATCCAGGCATGGCAGAAGATACTCCAGTCCTTTATGTCTTCTATCTCAAGCCTATACTTTCCTATATACACTTGTTTAACTTAAATATCCTTTGCTGTCTTATTTTACAAGTGTACATAGACATTTGTATTTTTCTTTTACTTATGCTTTCTTTTGTCTTGTCGGTTCATTTTCTGGTTTGTATTGGATTGATTGATACATATAAAAGAAAAGAAATGCACAGGTAGATTATATTACTTAGTACAGGGATGATACCTTAGCTTGTACAACAGGTTCAATTTTTTATTTTTTTTATTAATAGGGTGGCTGATATCTTGTATACTAAAGATATTGTATTACTTTTCTTTGTCTCGGCTGAGGTGATTTTGCTTTGGTGGCTGAAAATACATTATGGCATGCTAAAGATTCAAGCATTAAATGCATCAGTACTTCGTTATGCTTTTGTTTACTTTTACTTTATCTTTCTTGCTTGCACACTTAGAAATATAAAGTCCTATTGTTTGTTTGATGTTTATTTAAGTTTTTTTTTTCTTTAAATGGCATGCTTCAGTGTTTTCGAACTATGATGAAGAAGATATATAAAAGAATGAATTTACAGGTTGATGTTATGTTATGTTTGTACAACTGGGTGAGGTATTATTTGGTTTGTACAAAATAAAATCAGAGTTTTCTTTCTTTGTAGGCCGAATTTATTTTGAAAATAGGTCGAATTGATTTTGTTGACTTTGCAAACGTTTGGTGGCTGAAACATCATATGGCGGCTGATGTACATATTTGCATTAATTGCCTTGTACCATTCTACTTGCTTTTTTTATGTTCATGCAGGTTGTACTTTGCTTTAGCCTTATTTGTTTTCTTGTCTTTGTCATATTTTATATAACTATAAGTTCATTTTCAAATATCCAAATTAATTCTCGATTATTTAAAATTTAACTAAAATTTGATATTAGTTACCAATTATTTTCAAAAATTTTATTCATAAATTAAAATTTAATTATCAATTTAAACTTAATAAAATTCAAGATCGTTACAGACTTCCCCCCTTAAAAAGAATTTCGTCCTCGAAATTCGCCAAAGAGAGATAACAAAGATAGATGAAAGATAGAAGAACAATTCTCCATGTCAAACTAGATATCTATTCTGCATTTGGCTTACCAAATCAGAATATTAACAACAGATACAAGAAATTACAATAGAATTCCAAATTCGGTTTTAAACGATGTCGTTTTACTGATACAATTCAAATTTAGCTTCATATTCTATTAATCAATTTAACTCAAATTAAAATTTCCAATTTATTTAAAATTTAATTCCAAATTTCAAATTTATTCATATTTATTAAAGTTCAAATCGAAACTGATAAGAAACAGATGAAAATACGAAGTAAAGATTTCCTCCAACGATTCGTAGAGCCACCATCACACCGAAACTACTTCTTGTAGCTGTCATGAAGAAATCAAAAGAATTTGGATTCGAATCAAAGAAAATTGATAAGAAAGTTGTTTCCACTGTTGCAGGTTATTGACCATTTATAGCCGTATTTACCTGTCCCCTATCTCGTTCTCTTCTCGCACTCATACTCACTATCAGTGGATAGTAAGAGAATTTACTGAGGCATTCAAACAAATATCTTAGGGATTACTCATTCTAGGGATACTTCACCCTATCTCTAATAAGCTACTTAATGTGTTATACTCCTGAGCTAAAGTTTCACCTTAGCTCTGATACCAAATGTGACGATACGCATACAACGGCGACTGGTAGGCTTTGCAACCATCCCAGACCCACCGTGGCTCACACTGGCACCCGAAACTCGCTTTTACGGCCAGCCTCTCGACTGTCACGGCTTACGCCTAACCAACCACATAAAGAGGCCGTGTGGGGGAAAGAGTCTCCCGTTCGCCAACAAACCGCGAAGCGAGAATCCCCCATCACATTTCACTAAGACAAGCAAGTCTCGTCCACAAAGCCACGCTTTGATACAAAGCCATGCTTTGGGCCAACAAATGATCAAAGTAATGATCACAAAGATAAATGATCAAACAAATGATCATATCACAAATGATCAAACAATGATCATTTCACAGTAACACTTAGCATGTCACATTACCAAAATGGGAATATATCGCTGATAACCTTCAACTACATAACCTCTGAGCTCGTACGTCTCAGAGAAGGGTGTTAAGCTAAGAGAATAAATCCTCCGCCACCAACAGAAATGTATTTGAAAGAAATCTGCTTTATATCACAAAGTGTAGTGTCAGACACACAATCCATACTAGTCTGTTCCAGGTTCGAACAGAACCGAAGGCACTTCCAAAGATGCCTTGCAATCCGGATATTCACTAATCACGACCGGACTTCCCATCACATATGGAATCTCTATACCGGGGCCATTCGGTGCAGAGACATTCGACGGTAATCCTTCCGTTTTCAAAAATATCCGGTCTTTAACACCGGTGTTCAAATGCAATTCATAACGACGTATCACATATTCGGAATGGGATATATGACACAAAGGTCCTCTCCCGGCTAAACCGAATAGTGAGCGCAATATTTCAAAAACATATGGATATTGGGATTTCAATTAAGTCACAACTTAATTATTTAAACATTTCTTTCAAATGGTTTAAACAAATTACCATTTTAAATCTTTAAACAAAAAGATTTATTTAACAAAGATCAATTCATAGATTTCCAAAACAATTCCATTTCAATTGTATTAACTCGTTAAATCTTTAAATCAAAGATTTTAACTTATAGCTTTCAAATCGTTTCTATAACTTGGAAATCATTTTCGTTTTAAAACTTGAAATCATTTTAACACAAATTGGAAGTTCAGTACTTCTGTGAAAGCTTTAATAAATTGAAAACAAATAGTTTTCGTTTCAGAAAAATCCAATTATATTTACACGAGTTAAAGCCCTTGAATTTAAATTCAAATTCTCAAATCAATACATTTAAAACAGTTCAACCCATATATAACTGGTATAACATTTTTAATCGCTAGTTTAAAATTATAGAATTTAGTTTCACATTTTGAATTTAAATTTAAATCAAATTATTTAAATTTCCAACTTTATCAAGTTATTCAAAATAAGCTTCATCTTTGAAATTCCATTTCAAAAGCTTTTCACTTTAAACCCAATATTATTTTCAAACCATTTGAATTTAAAAAAATTCAAATTCAAAACTATTTTCAAAAATCTGTGACTCAATCGATTTCCTCGTGAAATCCATATTTGTGTGTGTATGGTGTGGGCGAGGGGTTTAACACAATAGTGCAACATCATTCAATCATCACAGATTAAAACACAGAAATATAGTTGATAAGCGATATAAATTAAAACGCTCATCGTCCATTCACAGATTCACAGATAATATACAGATGCAATAAATATACACAATTCAATCTATAGAACAAAATATCACAAATCAGATAGGATAATCAATTCAAGGCATCTCATACAATACAATCATTCATAAGTAAGGTTAAGCATTTAATTGTCATTTATAAGTAGGATTAATTAAATTGATTAATTCTAATCGATTCAATTTATTTCCAAATAAAATAAATTTCTTATGAATTTAATTATCTAATCCTGATTTATTAATTACCAATCATTTGATATAAATTAATCTATCAAACATTTTGATTAATTAATTTATTCTTAATTAATCATATTAATTAAATTAACCTCTGAACCAATTACATAATTAATTAACCTCTTAATTTATTATCTTAAGTAATTAAACTTTTAATTACTTCTCGTTAAGCAATCACCTCATAACCATTAATCACTAATTACCAATTAAACTTAATCATTAAGTTAATCAAAATATTCAAATTCAATTACAATTGGTAATTTGCCGCTTTATTACTTTCATTAAGTAATTACAATTTATAATTGATTTTCTTATTCAATTAATCAAATTAATTATCAAAATTATTCACATTAATTTAATCACTTAATAATTCCTAGTTAATTATCTTCATTTACTAATAGCATTTCTTTAATTACTTTTAAATTAATCTCTAATTATAAATTAATCTAAATCATTAATTTATAAATTCGATAAATAAATCATTCCTTAATTATCTTATTAATTGAATCATTTAATACCTTAATTATCTCTAATATAATTCATTTCTTATTGATGACTTCATTAACATTAGAGCGGAAAACATTTCACTTTTGAATTTGAATTAAATTTACATTTTGAATTTAAAATTCAAAATGATTATTCTTTTAAACATTAATCCAATTTAAAAAAATCAATTTATAATTCTTTAAGATAAATGTAAATAACATTTATTACTTATATAAGAGAAAGCTTTCAAACTAATCTACTAAATTTTTATTTAAAAATTAAGCTTTCAAAATACATTCATATTCTTACTTGCAAATTCAAGTTAAAACCAATCATTTAACTTCTCATTAAAATTTAAGAAACCCTTTATAAAAGAATTTTATCAAAATCAAAATAAATATTTGTTTTTAAAACCTTGATTTGAAATTTTAATTTAAAATCCAAATTCCATTTAAATTTGCTTTAAAATTCAAATTTGCTGATAGGTTTCATAAAACCTGTAACATACAAAATAACCCGAGGCTAACAAACTTGCTTCGAGTCAGACTCCCCATTGCTTCGAGTCAAGTACTCGAATAACTCGAGTAAAACCCGAGTTAAAATTCCCTGCACACCACCTAAAATTCCTTAGCATTTCAATGGGCATGGTGCACGTGCACCATCATCGCAGCCGACTCCGTTCAACGGCGACAATCTCCTCACATCAACGATCATCCTCAGATCCATTCGCGACCAACAAAATCCACAAAATAACTCGAAATTGAAATTGAGTGGTTTGGCCTAACCTGGAACACACGAACAGACCTCCCTCCACAAACCTGTCATCACCAATTTCTCACCGCCTCGGTCACTAGCGGCTACACAACTTCGGTCACAGCTTCACCTACGACCCATCCACCATCCCTCCAAACCGCGTCGAACTCGACGCTACGAAGACGACGTGGCGATCAAAAATATGAGCATCAGTACAAATAGGTTTTCTAGGGGAAATTCGACGCCGCCGCTACCTCCAACCTCGCGACCACTTCCCATTATTTTTTCCATCACCGTGATACGCTCCTCCACCTCCTCGACCAACCGCGACTACCCCAGTCCACTACGTCACCGGAAATTGACCAAAAATAACCTACCGTTCATCTTCAAAATGCTATCACAATAGCCCACTAAAATTTCCCAAATACATGTTAAAAATCATTATTTCTAGTCAGGATCCCAGATGTGAATTTGAATCAAGCTTTCGTTATGTTTGAATTTTCCATGCATTGAAGTTTCCCCTAAAAAAAACTTATATCTTTCCTCTGTTTACATTTTACTCAGTAAAATTATTTTTAAAATTATCCCTACACATCAACAAACAATTTCCATTTGTAATCCAAAGTCTAATATGGACTTGGTTGAGAGATTCGAATTTTTTTTTTAAATGTAAAACTATGGACTGACACACAAGAACACGATATAAATACATATACAGACATATTTAACAACTAACAACATTTCATAATGCATTCAAGTATCAACCACAATATCAAGATATAGAAGTAGATCATGGGTGGAAAGTTGCTCACCTGGTTTTGTTGAAGAAGAACAGAGCCTGCTATGTGAAGACAGGCCCGAGTTGTTAACTGGAAACTGGATTTGCTTTTAACTTGCATGATCTTTGCATTGCTTGATTAAGTTGAATTTGTTTTTCTGGTTTGTTGTAAAAATTGGAATGCTAACTTGTATTTTTTTTCTTTTTTAGATGGTATGTTTCAGAGTTTCTTAGCTTGATAGACGAAATGGAAAGAGGAAGACTGATATATACAAAGAAGTTTATAGTATGTTACTATTGTTTTGTACAATATCTAGGCATGGCAGAAGATACTCCAGTCCTTTATGTCTTCTATCTCAAGCTATACTTACCTATATACACTTGTTTAACTTAAATATCCTTTGCTGTCTTATTTTACAAGTGTACATAGACATTTGTATTTTTCTTTTACTTATGCTTTCTTTTGTCTTGTCAGTTCATTTTCTGGTTTGTATTGGATTGATTGATACATATAAAAGAAAAGAAATGCACAGGTAGATTATATTACTTAGTACAGGGATGATACCTTAGCTTGTACAACAGGTTCAATTTTTTATTTTTTTTATTAATAGGGTGGCTGATATCTTGTATACTAAAGATATTGTATTACTTTTCTCTGTCTCGGCTGAGGTGATTTTGCTTTGGTGGCTGAAAATACATTATGGCATGCTAAAGATTCAAGCATTAAATGCATCAGTACTTCATTATGCATTTGCTTACTTTTACTTTATCTTTCTTGCTTGCACACTTAGAAATATAAAGTCCTATTATTTGTTTGATGTTTATTTAAGTTTTTTTTCTTTAAATGGCATGCTTCAGTGTTTTCGAACTATGATGAAGAAGATATATAAAAGAATGAATTTACAGGTTGATGTTATGTTTTGTTTGTACAACTGGGTGAGGTATTATTTGGTTTGTACAAAATAAAATCAGAGTTTTCTTTCTTTGTAAGCTGAATTGATTTTAAAAATAGGTCGAATTGATTTTGTTGACTTTGCAAACATTTGGTGGCTGAAACATCATATGGTGGCTGATGTATATATTTGCATTAATTGCCTTATTTGTTTTCTTGTCTTTGTCATATTTTATATAACATAAGTTCATTTTCAAATATCCAAATTAATTCTCGATTATTTAAAATTTAACTAAAATTTTATATTAGTTACCAATTATTTTCAAAAATTTTATTCATAAATTAAAATTGAATTATCAATTTAAACTTAATAAAATTCAAGATCGTTACATCAACAAGTATGCCTACCTAATACTTTAAAAAGGCTACCGACTCAACATAGATACCGACCTAACAGTCTAGGGAAATTGTCGACTTAACTGGTTGCCGAGCTAACTGCCTCAACAGGAATGCCGACCTATAGTCGAAAAGGGATACCGACTTAAGAGAGGTGCCGACCCAATGCTCTAACAAGTGTACCAAATTAAGACTTAAAGAACGCCGACCCAAGATAGCTACCAACCTAAGTCGCGGCCGACCTATGACCAATGTTAAGTCGGTCACGGCCTAAGCAAAGGAAGGTAAGTTCAATGCTGCTACTTGGCACAGTGGCCTCTTAAGTCGTACACGATCCAGGACTTACCAGTTGGACCGTGACTTGCGACTTACCAAGTTAACTCGTCCACGACCTAAAGCCACTGAATATAAGCCCGATGCCATATTACTGAGAAGAGGTGGTGTTGACTCGGAGGCGACCTAGGACTTGTACAAATGAACTCTTGTGAAGCCATGAAGGGGCCAGATGAATCGGCCATGGCCTACCTTAGACCGGCCACAACTCACCTTAGACCGGTCACGACTTATGACCTAAGGGGGGGGATTTCCCCTATAAATACCAACCTACCTCAAGCATGAAGGGGACTTTTTTTTGGCCGATCTCTTGAAGCGCCGATACTCTGCTGAATTCTCGACTCACTCAACACTTCAAGTACGAAAGACATCTCAACTAACTTCGGGAGGAAATCTAACTCAATCTACATGGATTTAAAGAATTCTTCTACATCAAAGTTCTAGTTGTTTGTCTCATCGGAATTGTAATTTAAGATTTTTGTAAAAGTTGTAATCAATTCAGCAATAAAGAGAGTTAAAGTGGACGTAGGCTTACCCTAAGCCGAACCAATATAAAAACTGTTGTTTTTATGCTTTTTCTGTGATTTCTCTACTTGTTTGTAGTTCCCGTGTACACTGGTGGTGCTTTCACTCAACTTCAATCTACACCGGGGTGTTAGCGTCTGATTTTTACGTTAACACATTTATTCACCCCATATTTAAAATTTTAATTCACTTACTTAATTCATTTTCGAATTTATTTTATTAATACAAAGCCATTCTCAATTTATTTCTACTTACCTGGGTTTTGTTTGAAACTCAAACCATTTCTATTATAATTCATTTTCATTTCATTCGACAACACTTCCATTATATCTAATTTACTAGCAAATTACGTTAAATATTATTTATAACTCACTTGATGTGACGAACAAGATTTTTCGTGCTCGAAAATCGACATCCATACTTCATATCGTATTCGAATGCCATAGATTCGACCATTCAAATCCGATTCGCCGGAGCTTATAACAACATCAAGTAATTAACACAGCGAAAATAAAAGAAATAATACATTGATATACAACACAGATACAATATCTGATACAACAAAGTGATACCATGAATATCAATATACATCAGAGATATGATACAATAAAATAGCAACGGAAAAGAAACAGATAACATCAGCAGCGGAACAAATAACTCTAAGATAGTTTTCAAGGAAGAACTCCAAAACTGCAACTCCATCTCCAAGAACCAATCCAGCAATAGCTCGATCTCCCAATAATGATGCACCAAGCTAAGCAAGACTGGTGTGGTCCAAAGACTGAACTAACTCTAGATAATCTACTAAACCTGACAATCTGAAAAACCCAAACTCTAGACTACTCGTGTAGAAAATAATGAGCACCCAGAGTTTAGGAAAGAAACAATAAACTCCGGATCAGTCGTGAGACTGGTGTGAGCAATAAAAACAGTTTATCTTTTAAAAAATTCAACAAAAGATTTTCAAAGTCAATTCGCAATGCTTTTTAAAAATGAGACTACCATAAGGCCTCCCACACAGACACACACACACAATGCAAACGCAGAATCGGAGGAGATTTCTCCTTATGATAGTCAAAGATGCTTGATACGCATTAAAAAGAAACATTTGATATTATTCCTAGTGCATAGTGTAGGGAAAATCATTTCGAAATTAAAGATATAAATCTTAGCCAACATGCGACCATTATCGTATGCCTACTATAGCTACCATGTTCAATAGTAGGTTACCGCCACATTCTATGGCAGGTTCTACAACTAAAACCGTACAAGTCTCGTATTGTTTCTTTGGATTTCCAACAAATGGTCAGGCCAAGGAACTTCCCATTGCCACATGGAAACGCCTCTGGAAAGACGTCCCGAGAACCTAACCGGATCTCTGCCAACACAAGGTCGGGTTACTTTTCAAACTAGGTAACTACTGACACGAGTATGCCATCCCCCGGTCCTTTAGGACCTTTATCTGAGCGCTCGGTAACCAACATCACACCATAATAAATAAAGTGTTTCAACATGAGTAAGTATCTGGGCTCCATACCATGATACCAACCCTTTCCAGAGGGAAATGCACATACCCTAAGGAACGCTACCCCCAATAACCTTGCTGCATCTTTCCTGTTTTAACCATTCCGGGGTGTGAGGTTCGACGAAGTCTCGTCCACAAAGCCATGCTTTTGGTCAACAAATGATCAAAAAAATGATCACAAAGATAAGTGATCAAACAAATGATCATATCACAAATGATCAAACAATGATCATTTCACAGCAACACTTAGCTTGTCACATTACCAGATTGGGAATATGTCGCTAATGACCTTCAACTACATAACCTCTGAGCTCGTACGTCTCAGAGAAGGATGTTAAGATAAGAGAATAAATTCTCCACCACCAACAGAAATATATTTGAAAGAAATCATCTTTATATCTCAATCTGTAATGTCAGACATACAATCCATACAAGTCTCTTCCGGGATCGAACAAAACCGAAGGCACTTCCAAAGAAGTCCTTGAAATCCAGGTATTCACAATCCCGATCGGATTTACCATCACTTAGGGAGTCTCTATACCGGCGCTACTCAGTGCAGAGACAATCGATAGGTCATCCTATCGCTCTTGCAAATACCCGGTCTTCACCACCGGTCTTCAAAATGTTATCCACAACGTCGAATCACATATTCGGAATGGGTTATACGACATGAAGGTCCTTTCCTGGCTAACCCGAATAGTGAGCGAAAATATTTAAAACATATGGATATGGGATTTCAATTAAGTCACAACTTAAAAATTCAAACTTTCTTTCAAATGGTTTAAATCAATTACCATTTCAAATCTTTTAAAACAAAAGATAAAATTCACCTAGTTTCACAAAGATTCATTCTCGGATTTCAAAACAATTCCATTTCAATTGGATTTAATTCATTAAATCTTTAAATCAGGATTTAACTTATATCTTTCAAAGTTCGTTCCCAAATATTCTCTTTCAAAATTCATTTGCAGACATTCATCTGTAACTTGGAAGACCATTTCAGTTTAAACTTGAAATCCCTTTAATATAATTTGAAATTTATTTCTCCTATGAAAGCTTTTTATCATTTAGAAACAATAGTGTTATTTCGGAAAAAAACCCTATTTTATTTATACAAGTTATAATTTTTGGGTTAATTCAAATTCACAAAAGAACAATACTTTGAAAATGGTTGGACTCATATATAACTAGTATAATATCGTTAATCCCTAGTTTCAAATCATAGAATTCAATTTTGTATTGAATTCAAATTGAAATCAAAATATTTAAATTCCAAATCTTAATCAAGTTATTGAAAATAATTTCATCTTTGAAATTCCATTTCAATTGCTTTTCACTTTAAACCCAATGCATTTTCAAAACATTTGAATTCAAAAATTCATATTCAAAACTATTTCAAACATCTGTGATTTAACCGATTTCCTCGTGAAATCCATAATTGTGTGTGTATGGTGTGGTCCAGGGGTTTAACACAATAGTGCAACATCATTCAACCATCACAGATCAAATATAGAAATACAGCTGATAAGCGATATAAACTATAACGATTATCGCTCATTCACAGATTTACTGATAATATATAGATGTATCATAAGTAAATGAATAAATTACACACAACTCAATCCATAGAACAAAATGGCACAGATCAAATAGGCCAATCAATTCAATGCATCTTACACAATACAATCATTCATAAGCAAAGTCAAACGTTCAATAAACATTTATAAGTAAGATTAATTAACTGCTTAATCCTAATTGATTCATTTTATTTCCAAGCAACTAATTACTTATGAATTTATTACCCAATCCTGATAGTTAATTACAAATTAATTCTTATCCCTTTTTGTTAACCCCGTTAAGACAACGACTTCTGACTTGAGGCCACCATGATCTAACAGTTAAAAGCACTCTGCGACTTAACAAGTTAAGGACTCAAGTTATGGACGATCTACGACTTATGAATGGTACGACTTAACGGTTTAACGTGTTAAAGAAATGGCCGACTCAACGACTCGAGGGGAACAGCAACTCAATGGATCAAGGAGGGTACACGACTTAGGGTCTGGACGAGTTAACGAGTTAAGGTCCAGACCACTTAAGAATTGAAACGGACCAAGAAGTCTACGAATTAAGGAAATCTACGACTTAAGAGATGGCCTGACTCAAGAGGGAAATAAGTTAACGACCTAAAGCTGTCTATGACTTACGACCTAGCATGAGTCGTAAACGACTTAGGCAAACAAAGCGACTCACATCTCAGAGAAATCCGCGACTTAAAGCCTCTGCGACTTAAGATATGTCATGTCTTAGGGAAAGCTTACGAGTTAAGGAGCTAACGACCTAACAGGATTAAGACCTAAGCGACTTAGGGAATGTTACGACTTAAAAAAGTCCACGACTTAAAGACGTGACGACCTAAGACTTAGAGAACAAGTTCAATACCATGCCGTAATAAGATGACTCATCGACGACGACCTAGTTTAAGTCGTACACGACCTAAAACCGCAGAGCCAAGATTTTAGTGCCGCCTCACTTTAAATCGTGACCTCTTAACTCGCGAACGAGTTAGGACTTGTATCCAGATGAACGAAGAAAAGCTCAGAAGCACTTCACTTACTCCACTGCCTACTGACTCTTGAACCTTGAGTCGAGCGCGACTTACGACTCTCCATGAGTCGTGCACGACTCATGACTTGAGAGAAAAACTGCTGCCCAGAATCACACCTATAAATACGCGACCACCTCCAACGTTCAAAGGACTTTTGGCTGATTCTCTCCAAGCACCGATACTCTGCTACATTCCAAACGGACTCGACACTCAAAGCTTTCAAGACACGTAGAACGCCATGAACAACTTCAAGAGGGAATCTCATACATCCGACATGGATTTGAAGACCTTCACTTACATTGAAGTTTAAGCTAAACGTTCAAAGGGTTTAGTAATTCAAAGTGTATTGTACTTGGGAAGAATTGTATCGAATTGTGACGAAATCATCAATAAAGATATTCAAAGTGGATGCAGGCAAACTATTGAGCCGAACCACTATAAAATCGCTGTTATTTACTGCTTTTTCTATGGTTTTCAGCCTATACTCTGTTCCCGAATCATCGGGTGGTGCTTTCACAACTACACTTTACACACCGGGGTGTTAGCGTTCAAATTTTAGCGTTAACACTTTTCAAATTATTAAATTAACAAATTATTTTGAAATCAATTATTAAGTCTTAATTACTTCTCTTAATCATTAATTAATAACTTCAATTATTAATTAATGACACTCAATTATTAATTAATAACCCTTGATTTTCCATTATTAATTGTTAATTACTTAGTTAATCGTTTATTAATTTATAATAAATTCTCTAAATTAATTAGCTATTAATAATCCATAAATTAACTTATGTAGTTAATTACGAATCTATTTATTTACTTAAAACATTAATTAGTTCATGCTCTAATTATAATTATGATATACTTATTCTTAATTTCCAATTTTTAAATCATTTAATAATTAATTAATTACTTAACTAATTCACTCATATTTATTTATTCCCTTTAAAAAGTTAATTAAATTCTTGAGTTCAAATTGGTTAAACACACGATTATTATAGTAAATCTTTAATTACAAATTTTAAACCTTAACTACTTATTTAATCATAATTATAAAATTTATTACATTCTTAATTTATGTCTGATTTAAATTAACTATCTTACGTTTGAAAAATATTCTTGATAAAATTTAAATCAAAGATTTAGTTTGTAAATCAAATAGTTAAATATTTTAGGCCAAAACATCAGACCCGAGGAAACACGTTGCACTCACTCGAGCAAGACTCGAGTTCTTCCCCTCCTTTTCCCATGTCACTTTCATAAAAAAAAAATTAAAAAAAAAATGCACTTTGAAGCTTCACCCGAGACCTCCCCTGTTTTACTCGAGAATGACTTCGAGTTAATCACGCAACAGCCCGAGCCTCCCTCTCCTTCCCCAAAGACGCAACCCACAGCCAAAGCCAATCCCAAAAGTGCACGTGCACGTATACACCGTCGACCATCAACACCGGTCTTTGCCACAAACTCCAACGCGTCAAATATCATCGCGGCAACACCCTTAAACCTTCACACCATCACCATCGGCCTCAAAATCGAAACGAGCTAAAAAAACACACAAAACCTGGAAACGCAACCCAACACCTCCTCAAACCTGTCATCGCGCCTTGCTTTGAACTCCAACCACCAGAACGCGCCGCACCTCCTTCCAGACCTTCGTCTACGTCCACACTACCATCTCCAAAAATCCCACTGCACTCGGTCCACTACAGAATTTCCAGTCATGCAATTTCGAATGCGACTCAAAACCCTATGCTAAACCCTATTTTCGATTCAACCCAAAAATTCATTCATTAGAAGATTTTTCTATTATTTTTCCCGTGCTCGTGGATCATTAAGCTAGCTCACCATAAGTTTCAACATCTAAAATTCATTAAAACCACAGAAATTTGTAAAAATATGATTTTTGTTCATCAGTAAATTGCTTTTACATTTCTAAATTAAAATCATTATCCTTGTTTTAAAAATCTTATTTTGAGTGTATATTCCAAATATAAATCAAACTCACAATTTAGAGTATTCGAATTTAAAAAAAAAATTCCTTCTTGCTGTCATATTGATCACACAGTAACTTTGTTGTTCTGTCAACTTCAAAACAATTTTCCAGGTCCTTACTTTGGTTTATACAAACTTAATTAGTTAAATTTCTATGTTTTAAATTGTTTTATATGAATAATTTTTAATCTTCTTAACAATTCTTTGCTCAGAACTTGATAGTATTGAAGAATGATACTTAGCAGAATTTACAGTAAAGCAACAACAACATCACAAACAATATGTAACAAACAAAATATTTCATGAACAAACCATTTAGGTTTAAATATCAAAAGGAATGTTTACTCACCTGGAAGTATGAAGGCAGAGGAGCAGATTTTTAGATTTGAAACTGCTGTTATTTTCCCCTTCTTCCTTTAATCTCTCTTTTTCTTTCTCTATTTTGTTGAATTATTTTGCTTTTATTTAAATTTGTTGATCTGAAATTTACTCACTTGACTTTGCACAGAAAAGCAAAGCCTGGAACTACACCTTGAACTTGATCTGCCTCTAGGTTGTAGATTTTAAATTGCTGAAATGATCTTTTTTTTCTTTCATCCTATGATTTTCGAAACTGGAATGCAAGCTTTGATGAACAAAAATAGAATAAGGGGATTGATGTATATTAAGAAATGAGTGGTACAAGTTATAATATGTTTTGTACAAGGTGATGTATTTATCTTGTATAGGCATGGCTGATGTGTTTTAGTTATGGGATAAAGATGTAACATTAAATGCATATGTACCTTGTTCCCATGCTTTCCTGCATATTATTTTATAAGCATATTCCCTTTTGCTTTGCTCTTATTACTTTATAATATATATTTATTTTATTTTGGAGGCTTAATGATATTATTTTCGGCTGCATACCTTTGCTTTGTTTTATCTTTGTACTTATTAATTTCCATTGTCTTATTTCATTAACTTATACTTTGTTTTACTATCTTTTGTTTACAGCCTAGCTTACTTCCTTTGTTATGTTACACACATTTTTTCTTACTTTGTTTATTCCAGCCTGCATACTTACTTTTATATTTGTTTGTATATGCAGGTTTGCTTTTACTTATTCATGTCTTTGAAGATGTTTTGTTTACTTGTTTTGTTTTATACTTGCATGTTTATATTTTGTCGTGCCTACACATTTGAATAAAAGGTGTTTATATTTTTACTTTGTATATTTGATTTTATTTTAACTTAAATATTTATTTCAAAAATTCTGTTATATTTATACAACTTCTAAAATACATTTCATAAGATTGAACCCAAATATTTCTATATTAATATTGTTTAAAAATAACTCAATACTAAATTAAAATAATTTATAAAAGAAACTATATCTTTCTTAAAAAAAACATAATTTATTTGGATTTGGATAAACTAAAATTAATTTATCATTTAATTTCACAATTTTAAATCAAAAATAAATCTAATCATCAATTTAAAATAAATTAAAATTCGGGATCGTTACAGACTTCCCCCCCTTAAAAGGAATTTCGTCCTTGAAATTTGCAGGCACGAAAACAACAAAGATTGATGAAGAATATTTAATCAAATCAAACTGAATATTTATTCTGCATTTGGCTTAGCAAATCATAATATCATCAATAGATACAAAAACAAATCTATTTAACACTCACAAGATACTCGGGTTATCAGATCTACGAAACATGCAAGGCACTGATTAGATCGAAGGATAACATGAAGGTGCACAATTGGAGGACTAGAACGCCCAAAATGCCCTAATTTTGAATAAGTTGAACGATTGGCTTGGGTTAAACCGTCAGCCAACGGGTAATGAAAGGAACTTTGCTGGCAACATTCACGATGCTGAAGAAAGAAACATTCCTGAGAGGGCTGCCAGCCCCTTTGAGCAGACATTTCCTGAAGTTGGTGGATCTAAAGCTCGAAATGATGAGGGGTATCTTTCTGGAATGGTTCGAAAAATCATGAAAGAGAGCATGCAAAGGAATGAAGACGAGAAGGAATGGGGTTTCGCTCCAAGTAAAACCCCGTTTACCGAAAGGATCCTAAAGGCTGAATTCCCAAGGAAGTTCGTCCCTCCAGCTATTCCAGCTTACAAGGGAACAAGTGATCCGAACGAATTCTTGTATAAGTACGATTGGCACATGACAGGTGCCAGAGCTTCTGATGAAATAAAGTGTCGATATTTTCCTGTATATTTGGAAGGTGTAGCTCTGCTTTGGTTCACCAAGCTACCAATTCGGTCTATAGATCAGTTTTCTGACCTAACCCGGAAATTCAAGGAGCAGTTCAGACTATATGCTTCAAAAGCCAAAGATATCATGTCGTTATCAAGTTTAGAACAGAATCCAGGGGAAACTATCAGATCTTTCTTGAATCGCTTTAATATAGCGCTGGCGGAGGTGGACAATGCAGAACCACGGATGATCTTGACTTATCTGATGAGGGCCATCGACAAGTCGAGCGAATTTGGAAGATGGCTTAATATGAAGGAACCAAATTCCCTTGAAAAATTCTACAAGAAAGCAGATGAGTTCATACGCCTGGAAAGCCGTCCTGTACCGGTAAAGGCAGTATTGGAAAAAGCTGAAGATAACGTTGCTGCTCCACGCAAGAATGAATCTGTAAGACAGAAAAGGGAAAATAACGATGGGAAGAAACAGAAAAATATGAAGAAGCCTCGTTCCTTCAAGCCATCGGAATATATACCTTTATCAGATACGCCGGAGCGTATTTACCTTGCCACTAAAGATTCTGTTGATTATCCTAAACCTCCCGTTCTGAGAACCGGGAAAAAAGCTGTACAAAGCGGGAAGTTTTGCCGCTTCCATAATCAACCCGGTCATGATACCGATGAATGCCGCCAATTGAAAATTTTGATTGAAGAGTTGATAAGGGAAAACAAGCTGCAGAAATTTGTGGAAAAGAATAGCAGCAATCCTGCTTCGTCTAGTCAGGGGCAACGAGCTCCTGTTCATCAACCCAGGACAAGTGAGAAGGCTGCAGGGCATGAATCCGGAAGGCCTGTTATCAATGTCATTACGGGAGGACCTCACCCAGCAGGCAGGAGCTGGGGTGAGATGGAAAGGTACACCCGGGCTTTGAAATATGCACCGGCCGAAGAAGATGTCTTTGTTTTGGAAGATGCTATGCCCCTGAAACAACAAAGAACTTTCAATGATGATATTGTGTTCAGAGCCAGGGATTCCACAGGTGTTGAAGCTCCTACCTTGAATCGCTTAGTCATCTCGGCTGGTGTCGGGCCAGCTATTGTCAGAAGAGTTCTCATTGATTGTGGCGCATCCTATAATATCCTCTTCAAGAAAACATTCGACCAAATGAAGATCCCTATGGCTGATGTGCAAGCCTCATCATAAAAAACCGCTGGCTTCACTGGGGAGCCAAAGCAGCCAATAGGAACCATTGATTTGCTTGCAGAACTCGGAGAGGGAGAAAGAAAAGTAGTCCGCAAGCAAACTTTTGTGATTGTTGACGAATTTTCCGCTTATAATGCTTTCCTTGGCCGTCCAACTCTTGCAGCGTTCAAAGCTGTTCTGTCCCCATGGTGCCTCACCATTAAATTCCCCACAGACAATGGAGTAGGAGTTACAAAAGGGGATCAAAATGCCGGGCGGGAGTGTTATCTGACAGAGCTGCGAGAAGCAAGGAAAAGAGAAATGGGAAATGATGCGGCAACCCCAGTCCGCATCAAAGAACCAGCCTTGTAGCAATTACAGGGCGGACCCTGCACTGGCGAGCACAGCGGGGCACGAAAAGAGATGGATCCTAGAAAAGTCATCGCAGGGGAGAATAAAGTGGTACCAGTGGAAACGACAGTACCAATACCTGTTGACCCGAAGGACCCAAACAAGGTCTTGAATGTGGGTTCACAACTTAATGCGTCAATTCAGAATATCTTAATATCTTTTTTAAAAGCAAATTTGGATGTTTTTGCTTGGACTCATGCCGATATGTGCGGAATATCCCCAGAAGTGGCAGTACACGCTCTGAATATTGATTCAAAATTTACACCTGTGAAACAGAAAAGGAGAGCTCAAGGTCCAGAAAGGTCAGCAGCGTTAAAAGAAGAAGTTGATCGGCTCATGGAGAATAACTTTATCAAAGAATCTACCTATTCGAATTGGGTTTCAAATCCAGTGCTGGTTAAGAAAGCCAACGGAAAATGGAGAGTGCGCATCGATTTTTCAGATCTAAACAAGGCCTGCCCCTAAGACTGCTTCCCATTACCCAGGATCGATCAACTGGTAGATGGAACAGCGGGACATGAATTGTTATCTTTTATGGATGCCTACTCCGGATGTAACCAGATCATGATGCATGAGCCAGATCAGGAGGACACGAGCTTTATCACCGATGTTGGTCTTTACTGCTACAGAGTTATGCCCTTCGGGCTGAAGAATGCGGGGGCAACCTACCAAAGACTTGTTAATGCTATGTTCAAACCACAATTGGGCAAGACTGTGGAAGTCTACGTCGACGACATGTTAGTAAAGTCTAAGAAAGCAGTGGATCACATAGAACACATAGCAGACATGATCGCAGTCCTTCGAAAATACGGAATGAAGCTTAACCCTTTAAAATGTTCATTTGGAGTGGAGTCCGGAAAGTTCTTAGGTTTCATCATGAGCGCTAGGGGCATTGAGGCTAGTCCAGCTCAAATTCCCGCCTTAAAAGAAGTCAAAGCTCCTAGAACGAAGAAGGAATTGCAAAGTCTCAACGGAAAAGTCGCCGCCTTGAGTCGGTTCATTTCCAAAGCCACTGATAAATGCATCCCATTCTTTGACGCCCTAAAGAAAGGAAAGAAAAACTTTGATTGGACTCCCGAATGCCAAAAAGCCTTTGATGAATTGATTCGCCATATGGAAACGCCTCCAATACTTTCTTGGCCCGGCGATGGTGAGGATCTTCTTATATACTTGGCAGTATCATCTCATGCATTAAGTGCAGCGCTGATACGAGAAGACAAGAGGATTCAACATCCGGTGTACTATATCAGCAAAAGACTCACTGGGGCAGAGATGAATTACTCGAATTTGGGAAAACTCTCCTATTGCCAACTGATTGCATCGAGGAAGTTGAGGCAATATTTCCATGCTCATCCTATCAGAGTCCTCACTGATCAACCTTTAAAGCAAGTCCTGTTTCGCCCTGAGACTTCAGGTCGTCTTCTAAAGTGGAACATTGAACTCAGTCAATATGACATCACTTATCATCCCCGAAAAGCAATCAACGGACAAGCTTTAGCGGATTTCATCGCAGAATTCACAGATAAGAGTAACAGTGAGGAGGAAACGATCAATGATTCCCCAATCCAATGGAAGTTATATGTTGATGGCGCGAGAAATGACTATTGTTCTGGAGCCGAAGTTGTACTTGAGACCCCTGAAGGTCGGTCATTATGCTATGCACTGAGATTGGAATTTCCTTCAACTAACAATGAAGCAGAATACGAAGTTCTTATCGCTGGCTTGAGAATTGCTAAAGAACTAAACATCCGAGCTTTACAGATCTTCAGTGATTCTCAGCTTATTGTATGCCAAGTCAAGAAGGAATTCCAAGCAAAAGGGGGAAATCTGCCTGCCTACTTGTTAAAGACTTGGGAACTCCTGTGTGACTTCGATCATTACACAATAAGCCATATTCCTCGAGAAGAAAACACGAAAGCAGATTCTCTCGCAAAATACTCTAGCACAGGCGAAGCTCAATTTCTGGGGTTGACTCCAGTGGAAGTCCTGTCGGCTCCAAGCATTGATGAGATGGATATTAATTGCATCATGAGCGTGTCTCAAGAGCAAGAATCATGGATGACTCCGATAACAGAATATCTGCTCAATGGCTCTTTACCGGAAAATTCAAAAGAACGACAGAAGCTACTGAGGAAAGCCTCTCGCTATATAGTCCAGGATGGCCAATTATACTAACGGGGATTCTCAATGCCGTTACTTCGATGTGTATCCAAGGAAGAGTCCAAAACAATCCTAGCTGAGGTGCATGGGGGAGAATGTGGTGATCATTTAGGTGGTCAAACTTTAGCAAAGAAGATTCTCTGATACCGATATTTTTGGCCAGAAATTAATCGAGATGCAGTAGACAATTCCCGAAAATGTGACAGATGCCAAAGATTCGCCAAAATTCCTAGAGCACCTTCTACTGAACTCACACAGATGGTCAGTCCATGGCCGTTTGCAATATGGGGGATAGACCTTGTAGGACCTTTACCAATTGCCAAATCTGGAATCAGATATGCCATTGTTGCTGTAGATTATTTTACTAAATGGGCAGAAGCTGAACCACTGGCTACTATCACCTCAAAAAAGATGATAAGTTTTGTGACTAAAAGTATCATTTGCAGGTATGGTGTGCCTCAAAAGATAATTACAGACAATGGTACTCAGTTCGAAAGTGAAGAATTCCAGGATTTTTGCAAATGATTCAAAATCCGAAAAAGCTTCTCAGCAGTAGCTCATCCGCAGGCAAAGAGGCAGGTGGAAGCAGTAAATAAAATTATCAAGTCAACCATCAAGAAGCAACTTGAAAGAGCAAAAGGTGGTTGGGTCGATAAGCTACCACTAGCACTATGGGCATACAGAACTACCCACAAAACTGCGACTGGGCATACTCCGTTTTCATTGGCATACGGGTCAGAAGCAATGATTCCGGTAGAAACAGAGGTCCCTTCACATAGAAGAATTCATTTCAATCAAGCAGAGAATGAAAAACTACAGCTTGAGGCACTAGATCTCCTTGATGAAAAAAGAGAAGAGGCTGAGCTCAGAATCGCAGCTCATCAACAAAGGATAGCCAGACATTTCAATTCCAAAGTTCGCCAACGCAGCTTTGAGATTGGAGATCTAGTCCTGAAGAGAATCATGACGGCGACAGGTGTGTTTGGGCCAAATTGGGAAGGACCATATGTCATAGGTCAGAAGCTTCTTGACGGCACATTCAAATTCGCTACTGTCGAAGGAGATCAAATCCCAAGGGCTTGGAACAGCAATCACTTGCGTCCATACTTTACTTGATAGCTTTGTTGAAATATTGTAAAAAGAATTATGAATGTATGATTCTTGTAATTGAAAGCAATTGTAAAACCGATGCAAGTGAATAATGAAAGACTATAAAGTGGATGTAGGCCCAAATTCTTGGCCGAACCACTATAAATCTTGTGTTTCTTATTATTATTACATGTTTGCTTTATTTTCGATATGAAAAGTACATTAAATGTATTGCTGAAATGTCAATTTAAATTTTTGCAGACAATGAAAATAAAACTTGCACATTACAAGACCAAGTGATTCTGGTTACCATTCAGCAAACAAATTTTGAGTCACAAGAGTCCCGAATTCAAATCCAAGATAGGAAGTGCTTCAATTGAACGGCCAATGATTTCGCCGGAAACGGGCCATTGCTCATAAATTGAGATCGTTTGAACAAAAAAACATCCAATTAAGAAGCTTATGCCCGTTCTCGTGAACTTGCCTAACAATGAAGTACACTTCTTTGGATTAAACAAACTACTTGTAAGAGAAGGGAGTGTGAGCTTGAAAAGAAAAACAGAGGATCGCTGAAAAGGCATAAGCAAGTAGACAAGGAACAACTAATGCCCTCTTCGGAGGCACAAGCCCTCTCCGGAGGCACAACTCTTCGGAGGATAAAGACCTCTAACGAGGCATATGCCGCAAAAAAGAAACTTCTCTACTCAACAAAAAAGATTGGAGGAGTCATGACCCTCCAACCATGAGAGAGTAACTTCCAGGCAATCTTCGGAGGCACATTTCACCAGGAGTTGAAGTGCAACAGCCGCTCTTCGGAGTTTCACTTCACCAGAGTTGAAATGTAAAACAAAATAAAAGCCCTCTTCGGAGGCCCATTTCACCAAGAGTTGAAGTGCGACAGCCGCTCTTCGGAGTTTCACTTCACCAGAGTTGAAATGCAAAACAAAATAAAAGCCCTCTTCGGAGGCCCATTTCACCAGGAGTTGAAGTGCAACAGCCGCTCTTCGGAGTTTCACTTCACCAGAGTTGAAATGCAAAAAAAAAGAGCCTCTCCCAAGGGGTAGAAACAAAAAGACCTCTTCCCAGAGGCACAATAAGATAGAAAGACCTCTTCCCAGAGGCAGAACTGAAAAGACCTCCTCCCGGAGGCACAATCAAGCAGAAAACCTCTTCGGAGGCACACGTTTCACCAAGATTGAAATAAAACTTCCAGGTGTTGAAACGTGAAAAAGTCTTCCTTAGAGGTGCAACTTTTCAAAGAATAACTTTCAGAGGAAGAATGAATTACTTATTCTAGAAAATTCTCTTCCTCAAAAAGAAGTTGAAGTACCTTTCAAATACCCGCTTTACCACATAGAAGATTTCATTCAGTAAAATGTGTATATGCACAAAATAAAAAGTGATATCTTCGAAGGATGAAGCGTAAAAACTTATTTGTACTTTGTTTTTTAATGAAATAATATTCTTCCAAATGTGGAATAATTTTTTTTTTTTAAAAGTACAAGTTCCTCATAAAATAAAATATTACAATGAGCTTATGGTATAGGGGCAACATGGTATAACTACATCGGTAAAATTACGCTCGAACAATATATACCACAAGCTCACTGAAATATCGTACAAAGAAACTTGTACAAAAATGAATAATAAATGCATTCTCTGATACAGACAGAAGTTTGTACAAAGAAAAAGAATCATTTTATTCAACACTATTAGAATTTTATACAGGTATAGGTTCCGAAGTAAAAAGCAAAAGAAAAGCGGGGGGCCGGTACCCGCACAATTTCCGGTAAGTACATGCAAAAAAGGCAAAAAGCGATATGAAAGCCACAGAAGCAGAGCCATCATTTCTTCTTCCGCCCACCTTTTGAGCCCGCACCTGGCCGAATAACCAACTTTTTAGGCCGGCTTGTAAGGGTAGGAGATGAAGGAGAAAGGGGCTCGGTCGGACTTTCTTCCCTCTCTTCTTCGCTAGTTAAAGATCCCTTCTTCTTTTTATTCTTGGAAACTCCCTGCTTTCCTCTCTTCTTGGAGGAAGGCCCACTCCCTGGAGAAAGAAGTTTAGCTAATGGTTCATCATCGGAACCAGTTGCTTCTGGAGTCTTCTCACTCCCCTCGTTTTCTTCTCCTTTGTGTTCTTGTGAAGCGATGGGATCATCCAAGTCTTGAAGAGCTTCTATTTGCTCCTCTTGTGATCCCGGTTGCGAGGCGGAAGGAGGAGTCACCTGAATAGATGGAGGAGGAATAATTGGAGGTGGGGAAGCTTGAACAATTCCCGACGTTTTCTCTACAGAGGGAAAAAAGTTCAAGTCATTAAAAAGAGGAGATAATGGTTCGCTGAGATTCAAGAAGTAGTCAAAAAGCCCATCAAGCTCGTAAGAAACGGATGAGCAGTCTACTTGGGCAAGATTGTCAGTAGGATTACCTGCAGAAGTCGGTTCCCTGACATCAACTTGGTAAGCCTGTGCCTCGGCACTCTCGCCACCTTCATCTCCACCTTGTATGCTAGTGATCTCGGTGGTAACTTTAGTAGGAGACGGGGAGTGGGAACTGGAACCGATGATATCAATTTCAGCTGAAGGAGAAGGTTGAATCGGAGCAGTTGAGATAATTTTTCCTCCTACCACTGTTTCGGCCCTTAATTTTGCAAGCTGTTCTCTCCCTCGGGCGAGAGCGACACGAGCATCATCATTAAGATAATGCTCCTCAAGAGCTGACTCAACATAGCCAGCGCCATTACCACCAAGCATATCGAGTGCGGCCTCCCAAACTTCAGCCTGAGTAATTTCATACTTGGGGCCTAGAAAGGCGAGGCTACCGCTCCCCAAGACGCTATGCAGGTGGAAATCAAATAATGTTGAGCTGATATTGGTCCTCGTTGCCTCATGAGATTCTTCAGCTGCAATTTTGCCGGCAACGGCCTCATCACGCTCCATTTCAGCTTTAGAAAGTTGAAGCTTAAGCATTTGGATCTCCGCCTCTTGAGAGCTGTTTTTCTTCCGAAGCTCTTCAATATCAGCAACATAGCCCTCACTAATTCTTTTCTGCACTTCAAGCCTGTCTTCGGCATCCCTTTGGCTGGTATGAGCATCTCTCACTTGTTTTAGGAGCACTTCTTCTTTTTGAGAATAGGAAGTAGAGGAAGCAGCAAGCTCTTGTTTCAGTTCTTCAACTTTTGCTTCAAGCTCTTCATTGTAAGAAGCAATGCTCCTCATCTCAGTGTCATGTTGCTCAAGAACCTTTTGCCATTCGGCTTTATCATTTTCCATAGTGAGCATGGCCTCTATGTTTGCACGATTAACCCTTTGGAGCACGTCAACAAGTTTTTGCCAGTTCGACATCCTCTCAATATCAAGCTTGACCGCATCGAGATTTCATAACATAGCAGACTTGTCAATGGGGACCAAGTCAAGGTCAAACCTTACTCCCTTCAGACACCACTGTGGAAACCGACTTTGCAAAGTGGCCGGACCCGGTCCGACTTGGAATTTGGGCCTGCTAATTATTGTTTGGATGTCTGTCTTCCCGAGAGCGGGAGAGCCGGAAGGAATGTCAAGCGAGGCAGGGGCAGTGACCTTTTCAGGAGTTGTAGAGGTGTGCTTCTCACCATGTCGGGCTCGCTTGCTCGAATCTTCAACCATATGACTTTTTCCTCTGTCATCATGGGATTTTCTTTTATGGGAATCGTCGCCTCTCTACGAAGAATCGTGGCGCTCCTCTCTCTCTCTTATTTCGTAACGCTCCTCTTGAGCCCTCTTCTCTTGAGCCTTTCGAGCGGCTCTTTCTTCATCAGATTCTCTGTAAGAGGGGAGGTAACGCCTGTAATCATATTGGCTACGCCTCCCGTAGCGCTGGAAATCATCATAGTAGGATTCGCTGCGCCCCATCGGAGGATCTGAAATAAAAAAGAGCTAAATTTTAGAATTCTTCAAAGTACAAAAAGTCAGAAGCATAAAAGTGCCAAAAAAATTCTAAGTGTGTGTGATGTGCAAACTACGCGCATCAAACTACGAACCACTCTTTAATTGAGTAGTAGTTGTGGGTGTAATAGTTAGTGTCAACTATTGAGTAGACGAAGTCTGTTGCAGGATAGAAGTCGCTTCGACTACTGAAGAAGAAACCCCAGTAGTGATAGGATCATCTTTAAAGATCTCTTGCGAGGTGGCAAAGAGGTCGCTCAGCCCTTCGAAAGTATCGTCCCTGCTCTGCTTGACAAGGCTAGTTTTCTCGGCTTCTTCGCCAGATTTCTGTGAACGTCGGGGGGATCCCTGAGGCTCTTCTTCCTCAATAACCGGGGCAAGTTCGTCAGATGGTCCCGCAATATCAACAGAAGTGGAGCACTTCACTAGCGAAGTCTCGGGAGCAGGTCCTTTTGGTATGGATGTGTCTGTAGAAACTGGGGCATCCAACGCTCTAGCCGGGGAGTCTGGAATTTCATGAGGATGCGTAGAACGAGAAGTATGCAAAAGTCCGTACTAATGCAAAAACTCATCTTTCAACAGAAATTGAATGTCTCTCTCCTCAACTGGCACGGCCTTGAGCCTTTTGAAAGTTGGCTTATGACTGGGATCCATAGAAGGAGGGGGGAGCGCTGAAAATAAAAGAAGAGAAGCGGAGTTAACACTTAACAATTCAGTCTCACAAAAGTCGGGTAACAAACATAGTAATAATAGTTAATCTTACTTCCTTCCCTCCATACAGCGTAAAACCCCGGGGAACAACGGACATAGAAAAATTGAGTCAAAAACCCATGAGCGATGTCAGGAAGACCGATGATCAATTTACGATTTCGAGCAATTCTCACGACAGTAATAGAGGGGTGATCTTTAGTCCTGGTGAAAGAGCATAGGAAGCAAATCTCGTCAAAGCTTGGGAATCGATCAAGCGTCCTTCTAAACAGTACACACAACCCCATTAAAATGGCATAACCATTGGGGTGTAATTGGGATGGGGAGATGGCCAATTGTCGAAGAAGTTGTTGGAAAAGGTCATTGAAAGGAGGAACGCCCCCACTCAGGCACATTTGTCGATTGACCGTTACAAAGCCAGGGGGTGCTATGTCAGCAGTGTTTCTTCTCTCGGGAAGAATGGCATCTGATTCAGCAATGCCAAACTGAGCGCACAATTGGCGAAAAACTCTGTACGATAAAGTAGAAGAGGCTCTTTCGGGAGGATTGACCAGTGGAGCCGGAATAACAGTTGCCTCTCCAGTCTGAACCGTTTTATCTTCTTCCTAAGAAGTCATTCTACACAAGCAACTGGATATTCAAATGTGAAGGTGCACGTTTCCTAAAAGTGTGAAGTGTCGTGCAAAACTAATAAAAATAGCAAGTAAATATAACTGGAATTAAACTAGTCGATGATTGATCGATTACGAAATTTCAGAACTTGTTAATATAAAGTTCAAGCATAATATTAGTGCAGGCTGGTTAGTTTCAATTGACTATTTCGTTGTTGCTTTAATATTTTACTTGAAATTGGTGAAAGCACTTCGTTCACACAATTTATTTGAGTTAATTATTTGTTATTAACTAATCTGTCATTTGACGTGGGCAGTCGATGGCAGTATATTTGTCCCATTTTTCTGCAAGTGTTGTGTTTAATAGGTTGATAGTGTTAAAGTTAGAATAAACTGTAAAGAATCGCAACAAAGTTCAAGCAGTATATTCTGGCAATTCAAATTGGAAGTACAATCAAGTTTCGACGACATCTTGAATTCAAATTGGAAGTACAATCAAGTTTCGACGACATCTTGAATTCAAATTGGAAGTACAATCAAGTTTCGACGACATGTTGAAGTTTTCAAATTTTTTTTCAAGCCATTTAGTCACAGTCCAAAAATCCTCTAAGCCCTAAGTTGTTCACAACCTAACAGAGGGATGAAATTGGCTTAGGCTAAAGGAAATAATTCAGCCGTAAAAGATTATCTAAGTGCTGAGTCGTCCACGATCTAAAGGTTGAGTCGCCCACGACATACAAGACTTCCTGCAAGTTAAGTCGTTGTCTCATTGAATCGTTGGACCTATAAGCCGCAAGACGTGTTGAGAAGAAAAGGCTTCGGTTTAAAATGGAGTTGGTCTCTCGAGGTCTTAACTCGGCTACGACTCAGGGATAAATTGTTCACAACCTTAAGGCCAAGTCATGAAAATCTCAAATCAAGACAAAGCAATGGAGTACAAATGAAGCCAAGTCTTAAGTCGTCCAGAAACAAACACAACCTGAAGGGTTAAGTCATGCGTAATTAAGGTCGTAAGGGATCTTAAGTCAGTTACTTCGAGAATTGTGCAAATCGGCAGAGTTGTGAAAATCTCACAACATCTCACCTAACCCGTTAACCTTTTAACACTTAACCCGTTAGCCCGATAATCTCTCAATCGACAACAACCCCAGTTCTGCCACACCACCGAATCGTCGCAAATCACGAGTCGTCTTAAGTCAAATCAAACAAACTTCGAGTTCTTCGACGACCAATGCAACAATACTCGCACAGTTAAAGGGGGGAATCAGAGACGGAAGACGGGGCTCAAAGATTGACAATGATAATCGGCGATTGGAAAATAGGGAAAATTGCTCACGTGATATGAAACTGGAGATGGTTGGAAGTAAATCAAGTCAGATCGCCGTGGGAAGCTCGGAGAGATGCTGATGGCGAACACGACAGGAAGCTTGAAGAGATGTTAATGGCGGATACGACTTAGGAGATTGATAGTGAGCAAAAAGAAATAAGATAAACGACTCAAGCCTTTTATACACCAACACAACGGAACTTAAAACGACACAAGCGAGTTAAGGAAAGTCGAAGCACACGCCCTACGACTTAGGCATGTGCTTCGAGGGGCAAATGTTAACCCCGTTAAGACAACGACTTATAACTTGAGGCCACCATGATCTAACAGTTAGAAGCACTCTGCGACTTAACAAGTTAAGGACTCAAGTTATGGACGATCTACGACTTATGAATGGTACGACTTAACGGTTTAACGTGTTAAAGAAATGGCCGACTCAACGACTCGAGGGGAACAGCAACTCAATGGATCAAGGAGGGTACACGACTTAGGGTCTAAACGAGTTAACGAGTTAAGGTCCAGACCACTTAAGAATTGAAATGGACCAAGAAGTCTACGACATAAGGAAATCTACGACTTAAGAGATGGCCGGACTCAAGAGGGAAATAAGTTAACGACCTAAAGTTGTCTATGACTTACGACCTAGCATGAGTCGTAAATGACTTAGGCAAACAAAGCGACACACATCTCAGAGAAATCCGCGACTTAAAGCCTCTGCGATTTAAGATATGTCATATCCCAAGGAAAGCTTACGAGTTAAGGAGCTAACGACCTAACAGGATTAAGACCTAAGCGACTTAGGGAATGTCACGACTTAAGAAAGTCCATGACTTAAAGACGTGACGACCTAAGACTTAGAGAACAAGTTCAATACCATGCCGTAATAAGATGACTCGTCGACAACTTACGACCTAGTTTAAGTCGTACATGACCTAAAACCGCAGAGCCAAGATTTTAGTGCTGCCTCACTTTAAACCATGACCTCTTAACTCGCGAACGAGTTAGGACTTGTATCCACATGAACGAAGAAAAGCTCAGAACCACTTCACTTACTCCACTGCCTGCTGACTCTTGAACCTTGAGTCGAGCGCGACTTACGACTCTCCATGAGTCGTGCACGACTCATGACTTGAGAGAAAAACTGCTGCCCAGAATCACACCTATAAATACGCGACCACCTCCAACGTTCAAAGGACTTTTGGCTGATTCTCTCCAAGCACCGATACTCTGCTACATTCCAAACGGACTCGACACTCAAAGCTTTCAAGACACGTAGAACGCCATGAACAACTTCAAGAGGGAATCTCATACATCCGACATGGATTTGAAGACCTTCACCTACATTGAAGTTTAAGCTAAACGTTCAAAGTATTTAGTAATTCAAAGTGTATTGTACTTGGGAAGAATTGTATCGACTTGTAACGAAATCATCAATAAAGATATTCAGAGTGGACGTAGGCAAACTATTGAGCCGAACCACTATAAAATCGCTATTATTTACTGCTTTTTCTGTGGTTTTCTACTAATAATCTGTTACTGAATCATCGGGTGGTGCTTTCACAACTACACTTTACACACCGGGGTGTTAGCGTTCAAATTTTAGCGTTAACACTTTTCAAATTATTAAATTAACAAATTATTTTGAAATCAAATATTAAGTCTTAATTACTTCTCTTAATCATTAATTAATAACTTTAATTATTAATTAATGACACTCAATCTTTAATTAATAACCCTTGATTTTCCATTATTAATTATTAATTACTTAGTTAATCGTTTATTAATTTATAATAAATTCTCTAAATTAATTAGCTATTAATAATCCATAAATTAACTTATGTAGTTAATTACGAATCTATTTATTTACTTAAAACATTAATTAGTTCATGCTCTAATTATAATTATGATATACTTATTCTTAATTTCCAATTTTAAAATCATTTAATAATTAATTAATTACTTAACTAATTCACTCATATTTATTCATACCCTTTAAAAGTTAATTAAATTCTTGAGTTCAAATTGGTTAAACACACGATTACTATAATAAATCTTTAATTACAAATTTTAAACCTTAACTACTTATTTAATCATAATTATAAAATTTATTACATTCTTAATTTATGTCTGATTTAAATTAACTATCTCACGTTTGAAAAACATTCTTGATAAAATTTAAATCAAAGATTTACTTTGTAAATCAAATAGTTAAATATTTTAGGCCAAAATATCAGACCCGAGGAAACACGCTGCACTCACTCGACCAAGACTCGAGTTCTTCCCCTCCTTTTCCCACGTCACTTTCATAAAAAAAAATTAAAAAAAAATGCAGTTTGAAGCTTCACCCGAGGCCTCCCCTATTTTACTCGAGAATGACTTCGAGTTAATCACGCAACAGCCCGAGCCTCCCTCTCCTTCCCCAAAGACGCAACCCACGGCCAAACCCAATCCCAAACGTGCACGTGTACACCGCCGACCATCACCACCGGTCTTCGCCACAAACTCCAACACATCAATCATCATCGCCGCAACACCCTTCAACCTTCACACCATCACCATCGGCCTCAAATTCGAAACGAGCTAAAAAAAACACACAAAACCTGGAAATGCAACCCAACACCTCCTCAAACCTGTCATCGCGCCTTGCTTTGAACTCCGACCACTAGAACGCGCCGTACCTCCTTTCAGACCTTCGTTTACGTCCACACTACCATCTCCAAAAATCCCACTGCACTCGGTCCACTACAGAATTTCCAGTCATGCAATTTCGAACGCGACTCAAAACCATATGCTAAACCCTATTTTCGATTCAACCCAAAAATTCATTCATTAGAAAATTTTTCTATTATTTTTCCCATGCTCGTGGATCATTAAGCTAGCTCACCATAAGTTTCAACATCTAAAATTCATTAAAACCACAGAAATTTGTAAAAATATGATTTTTGTTCATCAGTAAATTGCTTTTACATTTCTCAATTAAAAATCATTATCCTTGTTTTAAAAATCTTATCTTTGAGTGTATATTCCAAATATAAATCAAACTCACAATTTAGAGTATTCGAATTTAACCAAAAAAAAATTCCTTCTTGCTGTCATATTGATCACATAGTAACTTTGTTGTTCTGTCAACTTCAAAACAATTTTCCAGGTCCTCACTTTGGTTTATACAAACTTAATTAGTTAAATTTCTATGTTTTAAATTGTTTTATATGAATAATTTTTAATCTTCTTTACAATTCTTTGCTCAGAACTTGATAGTATTGAAGAATGATACTTAGCAGAATTTACAGTAAAGCAGCAACAACATCACAAACAATATGTAACAAACAAAATATTTCATGAACAAACCATTTAGGTTTAAATATCAAAAGGAATGTTTACTCACCTGGAAGTATGAAGGCAGAGAAGCAGATTTTTAGATTTGAAACTGCTGTTATTTTCCCCTTCTTCCTTTAATCTCTCTTTTTATTTCTCTGTTTTGTTGAATTATTTTGCTTTTATTTAAATTTGTTGATCTAAAATTTACTCACTTGACTTTGCACAGAAAAGCAAAGCCTGGAACTACACCTTGAACTTGATCTGCCTCTAGGTTGTAGATTTTAAATTGCTGAAATGATCTTATTTTTTTTTCTTTCATCCTATGATTTTCGAAACTGGAATGCAAGCTTTGATGAACAAAAAAAGAATAAGGGGATTGATGTATATGAAGAAATGAGTGGTACAAGTTATAATATGTTTTGTGCAAGGTGATGTATTTATCTTGTACAGGCATGGCTGATGTGTTTTAGTTATGGGCTAAAGATGTAACATTAAATGCATATGTACCTTGTTCCCATGCTTTCCTGCATATTATTTTATAAGCATATTCCCTTTTGCTTTGCTCTTATTACTTTATAATATATATTTATTTTATTTTGGAGGCTTAATGATATTATTTTCGGCTGCATACCTTTGCTTTGTTTTATCTTTGTACTTATTAATTTCCATTGTCTTATTTCATTAACTTATACTTTGTTTTACTATCTTTTGTTACAGCCTAGATTACTTTCTTTGATATGTTACACACATTTTTTCTTACTTTGTTTATTCCAGCCTGCATACTTACTTTTATATTTGTTTGTATATGCAGGTTTGCTTTTACTTATTCATGTCTTTGAAGATGTTTTGTTTACTTGTTTTGTTTTATACTTGCATGTTTATATTTTGTCTTGCCTACACATTTGAATAAAAGGTGTTTATATTTTTACTTTGTATATTTGCTTTTATTTTAACTTAAATATTTATTTCAAAAATTCTGTTATATTTATACAACTTCTAAAATACATTTCATAAGATTGAACCCAAATATTTCTATATTAATATTGTTTAAAAATAACTCAGTACTAAATTAAAATAATTTATAAAAGAAACTATATCTTTCTTAAAAAAACATAATTTATTTGGATTTGGATACACTCAAATCAATTTATCATTTAATTTCACAATTTTAAATCAAAAATAAATCTAATCATGAATTTAAAATAAATTAAAATTCGGGATCGTTACAGACTTCCCCCCCTTAAAAGGAATTTCGTCCTCGAAATTCGCAGGCACGAAAACAACAAAGATAGTTGGAGAATATTTAATCAAATCAAACTGAATATTTATTTTGCATTTGGCTTACCAAATCATAATATCATCAATAGATACAAAAACAAATCTATTTAACACTCACAAGATACTCGGGTTATCAGATCTACGAAACATGCAAGGCACTGATTAGTTCGAAGGATAACTAACCATCCGTAGAATAGATCGAGACCCAAACAATAGATAAATGGATTAAATCTTCCATAATTCTCAAACACTAGGGATGGATTCCAAGCTCAAGTCGGAATATCTCAAAATATATATACCAATTTGTCCCTTTTCGGACTTCGATATACCCATGAAATTATAATAGAATTTGAAATTTTCATTTTAAACGAAATCGTTTTATTGATATAATTCAAATTATCTTCATATTCTATGAACCAATTAAAGTCAATTTAAAATTTCCAATTTATATTCATTAAGGTTTAAATCGAAAAGCCGATAAGAAACCGACGAAATACGAAATAAGAATTTTCTACAACAATTCATAGGGCCATCATCACACCGAAACTTCTTCTTGTAACTGCCACGAAGAAATCAAAAGAATTTGAAAAGAAGAATCAAAGGAAATTGATAAGAAAGATGTTCCCACTGTTGTTACAAAGTTTTGACTAATTATAGTCGTATTCCCCTGTCCCCTATCTCGTTCTCTTCTTGCCCTCATACTTACTATCGACGGATAGTACGAGAATTTACTGAGACATTCAAACGGACATCTCAGGGATTACTCATTCTAGGGTTTACTTCACCCTATCTCTAATGAGCGACTTAATGTGTTATACTCCTGAGCTAAAGTTTTACCTTAGCTATGATACCAAATGTAACGAACAAGATTTTTCGCGCTCGAAAATCAACATCCATACTTCATATCGTAATCGAATGCCATAGATTCGACCGTTCAAATCCGATTCGCCGGAGCTTATAACAACATCAAGTAGTTAACACAGCGAAAATAAAAGAAATAATACATTGATATACAACACAGATACAATATTTGATACAACAGAGTGATAGCATGAATATCAATATACATCAGAGATATGATACAATAAAATAGCAGCGGAAAAGAAACAGATAACATTAGCAGCGGAACAAATAACTCTAAGATAGTTTTCAAGGAAGAACTCCAAAACTGCAACTCCATCTCCAAGAACCAATCCAGCAATAGCTCGAACTCCCAATAACGATGTACCAAGCTAAGCAAGACTGGTGTGGTCCAAAGACTGAACTAACTCTAGATAATCTACTAAACCTGACTATCTGAAAAACCCAAACTCTAGACTGCTCGTGTAGAAAATAATGAGCACCCAGAGTTTTGGAAAGAAACAATAAACTCCGGATCAGTTGTGGGACTGGTGTGAGCAACAAAAACAGTTTATCTTTTAAAACATTCAACAAAAGATTTTCAAAGTCAATTCGCAATGCTTTTTAAAAATGAGACTACCATAAGGCCTCCCCCACACACACACAATGCAAACGCAGAATCGGAGGAGATTTCTCCTTATGATAGTCAAAGATGCTTGATACGCATTAAAAAGAAACATTTGATATTACTACTAGTGCATAGTGTAGGGAAAATCATTTCGAAAGTAAAGATATAAATCTTAGCCAACATACGACCATTATCGTATGCCTACTATAGCTACCATGTTCAACAGTAGTTTACCGCCACATTCCATGGAAGGTTCTACAACTAAAACCGTACAAGTCTCGTATTGTTTCTTTGGATTTCCAACAAATGGTCAGGCCAAGGAACTTCCCATTGCCACATGGAAACGCCTCTGGAAAGACGTCCCGAGAACCTAACCGGATCTCTGCCAACACAAGGCCGGGTTACCTTTCAAACTAGGTAACTACTGACACGAGTATGCCATCCCCCGGTCCTTTAGGACCTTTATCCGAGCGCTCGGTAACCAACATCACACCATAATAAATAAAGTGTTTCAACATGAGTAAGTATCTGGGCTCCATACCATGATACCACCCATTCCCAGAAGGAAATGCACATACTCTAAGGGGCGCTACCCCCAATAACCTTGCTGCATCTTTCCTATTTTGACCATTCCGGGGTGTGAGGTTCGACGATGTCTCGTCCACAAAGCCATGCTTTGGGTCAACAAATGATCAAAGAAATGATCACAAAGATAAGTGATCAAACAAATGAACATATCACAAATGATCAAACAATGATCATTTCACAGCAACACTCAGCATGTCACATTAGCAGATTGGGAATATATCGCTAATGACCTTCAACTACATAACCTCTGAGCTCGTACGTCTCAGAGAAGGATGTTAAGCTAAGAGAATAAATTCTCCGCCACCAACAGAAATATATTTGAAAGAAATCAGCTTTATATCTCAATCTGTAATGTCAGACATACAATCCATACAAGTCTGTTCCGGGATCGAACAGAACCGAAGGCACTTCCAAAGAAGTCCTTGAAATCCGGGTATTCACAATCCCGATCGGATTTCCCATCACTTAGGGAGTCTCTATACCGGCGCGACTCAGTGCAGAGACAATCTAGAGGTCATCCTATCGCTCTCGCAAATACCCGGTCTTCACCACCGATCTTCAAAATGCCATCGACAACGTCGAATCACATATTCGGAATGGGTTATACGACACGAAGATCCTTTCCCGGCTAACCCGAATAGTGAGTGAAAATATTTAAAACATATGGATATGGGATTTCAATTAAGTCACAACTTAAAAATTCAAACTTTCTTTCAAATGGTTTAAATCAATTACCATTTCAAATCTTTTAAAACAAAAGATAAAATTCACCTAGTTTCACAAAGATTCATTCCCGGATTTCAAAACAATTCCATTTCAATTGGATTTAATTCATTAAATCTTTAAATCAGGATTTAACTTATATCTTTCAAAGTTCGTTCCCAAATATTCTCTTCCAAAATTCGTTTGCAGACATTCATCTATAACTTGGAAGACCATTTCAGTTTAAACTTGAAATCCCTTTAATATAATTTGAAATTTATTTCTCCTATGAAAGCTTTTTATCATTTAGAAACAATAGTGTTATTTCGGAGAAAAAACCCTATTTTATTTATACAAGTTACAATCTTTGGGTTAATTCAAATTCACAAAAGAACAATACTTTGAAAATGGTTTGACTCATATATAACTAGTATAATATTGTTAATCCCTAGTTTCAAATCATAGAATTCAATTTTAAGTATTGAATTCAACTTGAAATCAAAATATTTAAATTCCAAATCTTAATCAAGTTATTCAAAATAATTTCATCTTTGAAGTACCATTTCAATTGCTTTTCACTTTAAACCCAATCCATTTTCAAAACATTTGAATTCAAAAATTCAAATTCAAAACTATTTCAAACATCTGTGACTTAACCGATTTCCTCGTGAAATCCATAATTGTGTGTGTATGGTGTGGTCCAGGGGTTTAACACAATAGTGCAACATCATTCGACCATCACAGATCAAATACAGAAATACAGTTGATAAGCGATATAATCTATAATGTTTATCGCTCATTCACAGATTTACTGATAATATACAGATGTATCATAAGTAAATGAATAAATTACACACAGCTCAATCCATAGAACAAAATGGCACAGATCAAATAGGCCAATCAATTCAATGCATCTTACACAATACAATCATTCATAAGTAAAGTCAAACGTTCAATAAACATTTATAAGTAAGATTAATTAACTGCTTAATCCTAATTGATTCACTTTATTTCCAAGAAACTTAATTACTTATGAATTTATTACCCAATCTTGATAATTAATTACAAATTAATTCTTATCCCTTTTCAAATTATTAAATTAACAAATTATTTTGAAATCAATTATTAAGTCTTAATTACTTCTCTTAATCATTAATTAATAACTTTAATTATTAATTAATGACACTCAATTATTAATTAATAAACCTTGATTTTCCATTATTAATTATTAATTACTTAGTTAATCGTTTATTAATTTATAATAAATTCTCTAAATTAATTAGCTATTAATAATCCATAAATTAACTTATGTAGTTAATTACGAATCTATTTATTTACTTAAAACATTAATTAGTTCATGCTCTAATTATAATTATGATATACTTATTCTTAATTTCCAATTTTTAAATCATTTAATAATTAATTAATTACTTAACTAATTCACTCATATTTATTCATACCCTTTAAAAGTTAATTAAATTCTTGAGTTCAAATTGGTTAAACACACGATTATTATAATAAATCTTTAATTACAAATTTTAAACCTTAACTACTTATTTAATCATAATTATAAAATTTATTACATTCTTAATTTATGTCTGATTTAAATTAACTATCTTACATTTGAAAAACATTCTTGATAAAATTTAAATCAAAGATTTACTTTGTAAATCAAATAGTTAAATATTTTAGGCCAAAATATCAGACCCGAGGAAACACGCTGCACTCACTCGACCAAGACTCGAGTTCTTCCCCTCCTTTACCCACGTCACTTTCATAAAAAAAAATTAAAAAAAAAATGCAGTTTGAAGCTTCACCCGAGACCTCCCCTATTTTACTCGAGAATGACTTCGAGTTAATCACGCAACAGCCCAAGCCTCCCTCTCCTTCCCCAAAGACGCAACCCACGGCCAAACCCAATCCCAAACGTGCACGTGTACACCGCCGACCATCACCACCGGTCTTCGCTACAAACTCCAACGCATCAATCATCATCGCCACAACACCCTTCAACCTTCACACCATCACCATCGGCCTCAAATTCGAAACGAGCTAAAAAAACACACAAAACCTGGAAATGCAACCCAACACCTCCTCAAACCTGTCATCGCGCCTTGCTTTGAACTCCGACCACCAGAACGCGCCGTACCGCCTTTCAGACCTTCGTTTACGTCCACACTACCATCTCCAAAAATCCCACTGCACTCGGTCCACTACAGAATTTCCAGTCATGCAATTTCGAACGCGACTCAAAACCCTATGCTAAACCCTGTTTTCGATTCAACCCAAAAATTCATTCATTAGAAAATTTTTCTATTATTTTTCCCGTGCTCGTGGATCATTAAGCTAGCATCACCATAAGTTTCAACATCTAAAACTCATTAAAACCACAGAAATTTGTAAAAATATGATTTTTGTTCATCAGTAAATTGCTTTTACATTTCTAAATTAAAATTCATTATCCTTGTTTTAAAAATCTTGTCTTTGAGTGTATATTCCAAATATAAAATCAAACTCACAATTTAGAGTATTCAAATTGAACAAAAAAAAAAATTCCTTCTTGCTGTCGTATTGATCACACAGTAACTTTGTTGTTCTGTCAACTCCAAAACAATTTTTTAGGTCCGTACTTTGGTTTATACAAACTTACTTAATTAAATTTCTAAGTTTTAAATTGTTTTATATGAATATTTTTTAATCTTCTTAACAATTCTTTGCTCAGAGCTTGATAGTATTGAAGAATGATACTTAGGAGAATTTACAGTAAAGCAGCAACAACATCACAAACAATATGTAAGAAACAAAATATTTCATGAACAAACTATTTAGGTTTAAATCTCAAAAGGAATGTTTACTCTCCCGGAAGTATGAAGGCAAAGGAGCAGATTTTTAGATTTGAAACTGCTGTTATTTTCCCCTTCTTCCTTTAATCTCTCTTTTTCTTTCTTTGTTTTGTTGAATTATTTTGCTTTTATTTAAATTTGTTGATCTGAAATTTACTCACTTGACTTTGCACAAAAAAGCAAAGCTTGGAACTACACCTTGAACTTGATCTGCCTCTAGGTTGTAGATTTTAAATTGCCGAAATGATCTTATTTTTTTTTCTTTCAGCCTATGATTTTCGAAACTGGAATGCAAGCTTTGATGAACAAAAATAGAATAAGGGGATTGATGTATATGAAGAAATGAGTGGTACAGGTTATAATATGTTTCGTACTAGGTGATGTATTTAACTTGTACAGGCATGGCTGATGTATTTTAGTTATGGGTTAAAGATGTAACATCAAATGCATATGTACCTTTTTCCCATGCTTTCCTGCATATTATTTTATAAGCATATTCCCTTTTGCTTTGCTCTTATTACTTTATAATATATATTTATTTTATTTTGGACGCTAAATGATATTATTTTCGGCTGCATACCTTTGCTTTGTTTTATCTTTGTACTTATTAATTTCCATTGCCTTATTTCATTAACTTATACTTTGTTTTACTATCTTTTGTTTACAGCCTAGCTTACTTCCTTTGTTATGTTACTCACATTTTTTCTTACTTTGTTTATTCCAGCCTGCATACTTACTTTTATATTTGTTTGTATATGCAGATTTGCTTTTACTTATTCATGTCTTTGAAGATGTTTTGTTTACTTGTTTTGTTTTATACTTGCATGTTTATATTTTGTCTTTCCTACACATTTGAATAAAAGGTGTTTATATTTTTACTTTGTATATTTTCTTTTATTTTAACTTAAATATTTATTTCAAAAATTTTGTTATATTTATATAACTTCTAAAATACATTTCATAAGATTGAACTCAAATATTTCTATATTAATATTGTTTAAAAATAACTCAATACTAAATTAAAATAATTTATAAAAGAAACTATATCTTTCTTAAAAAAAACATAATTTATTTGGATTTGGATAGACTCAAATCAATTTATCATTTAATTTCACAATTTTAAATCAAAAATAAATCTAATCATCAATTTAAAATAAATTAAAATTCGGGATCGTTACGTTTGAATTTTATTTTTACAACATCTCCACTTATTTTAATTCATTATCCAATCCAAGTCAAATTCTATTTATAATTCGAGTTCATTTCCAAACCCCTTTATCAACTTACAATCCATTTTATTTAACCAAGTTAAATTTTATTAATATACTCTCAAATAATTTATTTACCTAATTAGCTTACTTCCAACATTTATTACAAAAATCACTTCGTTAAATTTTCCTGAGTTAAATCTTATTTGTAATTCCAGTTTGGATTTTCTTTCACTTTCAAAATTCCAACATTTTTATTTTAAAATTTTAGAAATACTTTTATATTCAGATAATACTATTAAAATGCTTTTTACAAAAATACATCTTATAACTCGATGTCTTAGCCAGTCCATCCTTGTTCTCATAGAAATTAAGTAATACGTTGATCAGGCGTAGGATTGAAAATCTATAAGTACTTGGTAAACCCGTTTTCAATATCCAGTGAAAATACTTGAAAAATAATTTTATTGAAAATATAGAAAACATTTTTTGAAAATAGAGGAAATATCTTGGTGAGAATGCTCTGGAAATCCTCACACACATCCATGGTCAGAGTTACATCCTGGGTTAAGTTGCCATCGCAGCAAAAGTCCATGTAACTGTAGGCACTCCGCGCCACTCGATTACGCCATGGGACCCACAACAGATCGCAGTTACATTCCAGGGTTACGTTGCCATTGCAGCAAAAGTCCATTTAACTGTAGGCATCAGTGCCCCTCGATTTTCGCTGTCAAAATGAAGCTTCTCCACTCCTACATAGGTCGTAGTCCACCGATGTAAAATCAAACGCAGTATGTTGGCTCTCAGCAGCACACAAGACTTTCGCTATGGTACCAAAGGTCGCAGTCTACCGATATAAAATCAAACGTAGACCGTTGGCTCTCAGCAGCACACACGACTTTCGCTATGCTACTATAGGTCGCAGTCTACTGATACAAAATCAAACGTAGACCGTTGGCTCTCAGCAGCACACATGACTTTCGCTATGGTACACACTACTCATAATCCTCAGGAACTAGTTTTGTCCGGACTCCTCATAAGATCAACTTTAGAACCCCATTAGGGTTCAAGGCAGCACCACCCGGTGGCACTCCTGAGAAGTTCATTTCAAGGGAGCGCCTTTTTTCCCACAACCATCATCAAAACACTTTATACTATACACATATAGTATCTTTCAAATCATACATCTAGTATGATCTCATACAAAGCTCCTTTACACAAAATCGATTATCCCAAAATCGATAATTCTCAAACTAGGCTTTCCAAATTTCAATATTGATTTTACCCAAAATTTAAAAGCCTTTCCAAATCCAAAGGTTCCCAAAACCTTTTTCCAAAATCCTCATAAGATCCTTTATATATATATATATATATATCTATATATATATAGATATATAATTTTTAAAACTTTGGATCATTTCAAACTTGTATAAAACTCCTTTTATACTTCAAACACTTTCAAAATCCTTTCCTTCCGGCAATAGATTCAACAAGGGGAGTTTTATCTTATATAAAAAGATATATAACTTTGTTTACTCAAAATCAAATATTCAAATTTGATTACTCTTTCCAATATCAATTTCTATTAAATCCGTATGATGTACACATATCATCCGTATGCTATACCAATCTGATTGCTCACTCGATCAAACAATTTCACTTTCGAACTACTGTCGTCCAACCGATTTCCTAGTGCGGACTCAGATCTGGTTTGTTGATCAGAAATCGTCATTCTCATTGCATAGCTATAACTATGATAGAGAATATCTAGAACCAATCAACAATCCATATCCAGGTTCACCGTCGAAAATCGAGTGAAAAATCCCAATTGGCTCGATACAACCATCTCGAAATTTTATGCTCGAATCTGGATCAAATCACTATACGAATAGAATAATATACGTAAATCCTACATATTTATTTTCATTAATTATTAGCCAAATCAATTTCCTTTCTATTCATCCTCACAATGAACTTTATTCACTTAATCACATTTGCCTTAATCCCCTTTTGGATTATCACTTCAATCCTTATCTCAGTTGGGTATTTAACCTATAACAGTTTGAACTCCGACCAGTTTATATTTAGAAAATAGGTTGAAAATTTTAAAAATAGATAAGTAGTTGAAAAATAATTATTAGCTTGCAAAATAGCTGTAAAATAGTTAACTAATTGTAAAATATTTGGACATTAGTTAAGTAGTCTCAGAAATTTTAGATAATTACAAAATAGTTGTAAAATAGTAATTAATTTGTGAAATTGTTGAAAAATAATAAGTAGTTTATTAAACAATTGAAAAATGGTTAATAGTTCCAAAAATAATTGTATAATAAATATAAAATAATTTGGCTTTAAAAAGAAAGGTTGTATTTATTAAATAGATTGAAAAAATAAGTTTATATTAAAACAATCTATATTGAAAATAGTCCAGAGTCAAAACTGTTCACCTCCTTATCAATTCAATTTAAATTTCCATTTCTATTTAACTTAACTCAATTCTCACTAGAATAACTTCAATTTCTATTGAAACTTATTTAACCCCAATTCAAGTTGAATCAATCTTGATTCCTTTCCCAATTTAAATTAATTACCATTTGATTTTAAACCTATTCAACTTTAATTATAATTTCAAATTATACCAATCAATTTGGACTAATATCAATTGGACACACTTCAATTTCAATATTATTTCAATTTAATCCAAATTTTCCATTTAAATTTTTAGGCCTATGCATCTTCAATCACAAACCCAATTAATTCAAATGAAACTCAAATTTGAACTAATTCAATTTCAATCTCAATTTTAAACCATCTCGAATTATATAATTTCGTGTTAAATTCCCAAAGGTTGGTTTAACCTTTTAAATCAAATTAACTTTTATTTAAAGTTTTTAAGCAATTTAATTTCTGAACTCAAATTCTAGAATTTCATTTCAACCAATTTAATTTTAATTTGGTTGTATTTCTGTTACCACCTAATTTAGTTCCAATTCAAGATTTTAGTTTGGTTGTATTTTATATTACTTCTTATTTTAATTCCATTAATTTAACAACTAATCACCTTGATATTTATTAGAAGGAAATAATGCTTTATATATCAAAATATATTTTTATATAAAATTATTTAAAATCTTTATATAAGAAGATAACAAGTACGCTCTCATACACACACACACACACACACACACACACACTCAACCCATCCTAGAGTACTTCGGACTCTATTTAATGAGTAATCCCCACCAGAGCCAAGGTTCTCGCTTAACCTTACTGCTCTGATACCAACTGTAACGACCCGAAATAATCGATCCAGAAAATTCCAAATAGTCAAGAAAAAGATCAGAAACATCGACATCTCACATTCGCAGCGGATAAAATATGATAATAAATCATAACAGTTTATAAAAGCATTATGTATCTGTCAATTGCATTTATAATACATCATAGTTACACATTTGTACAAACACTGGATGTACACAATTTACCATGCCTCGGATATACAATAATATAATAAAGAGGAAATACTCTATACGTTTCTACCATCCATCTCGACTCCTGAGCTCTTGAACGTCCTTACCTGAAAATCTGTAATACTTGGTCTGACCCGAGCATTACATCAAAATAACACCTGGGCTAGGTTGGAAACCAGCGTGAGTAAACCCATCTAACATGGAATACAAAGCATATAACTTATATAAAACCCGGGGTAACTCGAATCAATTTACAAGTTCAAAATATGTAATAGACATCACTTATTTCACACATAGGTTTTCTAAGTAACAAAGATTTATATTTAAAATAGTCCAATTCACTTAAATCATTCCATTCCAACCTATAGAGTTCATATATCAATCTATAAAATTCGAAGTGGTTTCAGGTATTTTCTAATAACCGACCCCAGTTTCTTCGAGTCACATTCAAGACATCCAATACCATTCAATCATCTATAAGCAAACTTGGTCACTTCCAAATAAATTCAGTTGATTCTAATTGAATTTCTAACCTCAATCACTTAGATTCCTTCATTCAACATTAATTAATTCAAATCAATTAATTAGTCAACCCTTCATTATTCATCTTAATTAATCACCCTGGATTAATTATCTTTCAATTACATTCAAGTAATAATCTTTAATTAATTTCACGATATTAATTATTCTTAGCCAAAATCAATAGGTAATCTTTAATTACTTCATAAAGTAATTAACTAAAATTAATTACATTAATCCTTAATTACTATTAATTAATTCCACATAAATCCCTTATTATTAATTCATTAATCTTAACTAATCAATCTTTAATTAAATCATTAATTATATAAATTGATGATTTCTAATTACATTTAATTTATCCTAATCTAATTTAATTACATTAAATAATTAATCATTAATTAAACCACAAATATTAATCATTCTTGATTTATCTCTTCTTGTAATTATCTAGCTTTTTATTTACTTCATTAAATAAATAGATTACTCATCTTATAATAGAAGCTTAAAGGAATTTAAAACCAAATTTGTTTTTAAATTCAAATCAATTCACAATCGCAGTTGTTGGGTGCGTTTCCACCACCACCGAACCATTCACTACCGAGCCAACCCACCTCCTAAGCCTAGCCGAACCAAACTCTACCCTTTATCACCTAACTCACCAATCCACCGGACCAAGTCCCACCGAACCAAATCCCAACTCATTCACCACTGAACCAATCATCCGGACCAAGTCCCATCGAACCAATCCACCGGAACAAGTCCCACCGAACCAAATCCCAACTCATCCACTACCGAACCAAGGCACTACCGAATCAACAATGCCAGGCCAGATTACATCAGCCCAGTCCCATCAGCAGCCGTATACATTCAGGACCCTACCCCATCCTCACTCGATAAATAGAGGGGAAGGGGTACAACAACGGCAGACAAGTTTTAGAGCTCAAGCACGAACAGAACTTTCAAACAACTTTTATACACTTGTAATCAAATCTTTGTACTTGTAATCTGAAGAGTGAAAGAGAATAACATATGAAGTGGACGTAGGCACATTCTGGCCGAACCACTATAAATCTGTGTTTCTTTTACAGTTTAGTCCTTGCTTTTTACATATTTGCATAAATCACCCAAATCGCCAAGAACAACACAAAATCGACTAACTCATACGACTTGGAGGTGTTTGCCCATTTTTTGTGCAAACATTTTTGGTGCTTTCACTGAGAGCTGAAGTAAGGGCTTCAGCTTCTCCCACTTAACCTTCCTCCTAACAGCATCGCTCATTGCTTAGAGAACATGCCTTCCAGGCAGAAGAAAGATGTTAACAAAGGAATGAACGTCGCAACTAGTAGTGTTCCAGGTCCAGTGGTCCCAGATCAAGAGAATCATCCCGTTCCAACCACATAACCAAATAAAAATCAGGCAAATCGACAACCTCTGCCACGGAGCAGCCGGCAGCAATTATTAGGGCAGATCTAGACAGGGTTATGGCTGAAATAACTGTCCGCTTCACATCCCAACAAGAAGCCTTGATGAACCAACTCATGTCACGCTTAAGGGATGCTGAAGTATCCAACCGCAACAATGAATCATGGGATGAGTCCCAGTCTGGAAATCTCGAAGGCGACAAAGATCTTTCTTCTTCGAAGAAGCTAACAACAGGAAAAACAATGGTAGGAGCCGAGCCCGAACTCAGCCCGAATTCCGACCCGACGAAACACTTGAGACCAAACCCAACGAGGGAGGTACCAGGCGAGGGTCCACTGTAGCTCAGCCGGTCATGCTACTTAGCCATGGAAACACTGATGAACGGGGCTGAACTACGGTCCAGCCCAAAGTTGGACTCGAGGAAGTGCTTGAAACAGAACCCAGCAGGGGAAGATCAAGGCAAGGCCAACTGTAGATGACCCTAGCGTGCCCCCAGAAGACCAGAGACAGACACTGGAAAATATTAGGAGTGATAGACGATACCATCCTTACAGGTCGTCTGGACGGAATCAATCCCGCAGAGAAGAACCGAACTCATTCCTATCTGCTCCAAATTCCGATGAATGGATGGCGCGATTGTTCATAGAGTGCGTCCAATGGGATCAAAGAGATAGAGGGATAGGCGCTAGCGTAACCAGCCCTTTCACCCGCAATATCGAAATTGCCATCAAACCCCCCTCCCCCCCCCCCCCCCCCCCGAGAATGGAAAATGCCAACAATGGAACCTTACAAGGGAATCACTGACCCCGTTGTACACTTACATAGATACACACAACATATGCTCATGAGCGGAGCCACAGAGGGAGTATTGTGCAAATGATTTCCACTATTCTTAGCAGATCTAGCTACCTCCTGGTTCTGCCATCTACCCCAAGGATCCATCAGCTCATGGGAAATGTTGAAAGAAAAATTCATTAGCCAGTTCCGCATTCATGTGGAACAACCCAAGGACGCTTTTTCCCTATCTAATATCAAACAGAAGCCTGGAGAGACAGTGCAGCAATATCTAACCCGATTCAATGCGGCAACAGCCGCAGTCCAAGATGGCGATGAGAAACTTATCTTAATGGCCCTCTGTAGTGGTGTGCATCTGCATACTAAGTTTGATAGAAGATTAACGAAAGAAAAATCAGCTACCTTACCCGATTTCTTCCATGACGCCGGAAGATATATGAGACTTGAAGACGCTGCCACTGAAAGACAGACAGGGCAACAAACCAAGGTAGCTCATGGCAACACTCCTGCTGTAGCAAAGGACGTTTGAAAAAATGACTCAAGAGACAATGCTGGGGGCAAGAAGGGAGAAAAACGTTTATATCGACCAGGACCGAGATTTGACACTTACAATCCTTTGAATAAGACAATCGAAAACATCTTCATGGCCAACGAAGACGAAGTTAAATACCATTGGCCCCCGTACAAGAAGGAATCAGATAACACAATTAAGTCTGGAAAGTTCTGCCGCTTCCACGAATCTCAGGGGCATGATACCAATGAATGCCATCATCTCCGGGAATTAATTGAAGAACACATCAGAAGGAAGAGACTGGAATGCTATGTAAAAGGTTAGAACAGGACCCCAGCTCCTGCCAATGAGAACCCAAGGCTACCCCTCCCAAAAACAGGAGGGGGAAGTCGCAACACCAGCAGCTCCAGTTAAGAGAAGATAGTGGTCCATACCATATCGGGAGGACCACACATCACCGACAGAAACTGGGCAGAGATGGAAAGATACAGAAAGTCACTTAGAAACAATGAAGGCTACGTCAATTCTGTTATGGAAGAACGCCACCCAAGGGAAAAGAGAATGATGACGTCACATTCAATAGGAGTGACCTAGAAGGATGGCAGTACCCTCACATGGATCCTATGGTCATCACTGCTCGGTTCGGCCCAGCCGAAGTTTTTCGAATTCTATTAGACACTGGAAGCTCAGTAAATATCCTATTCAAGCATGCTTTCGACAGAAAGAAGCTGTCAATGAAGGATGTGCCTTCCTGCAACAAACCACTACACGGTTTCACTAGAGACGCGAAGATGCCCCTCGGGCAATTGGACCTTCTTATTGAAATAGGAAGTCACCCCCGCTCCGTTGTGCGGAAACAAACATTTGTGCTGATAGATAACCACTCGGCCTTCAACGCCTTTTTAGGAAGACCAGCCTTGTCTAACTTCCAAATTGTCTTGGCCCCGTGGTGCCTGAAGATGAAATTTCCAACAGTCAATGAAATAGGGGAAGTATAGGGAGATCAAGACGCTGCTCGAGATTGCTATGTAACTGAACTTCGCAATAACCGCAGGAAGGATAAAGGGAAGAATGCAGAGACTACTCTCTGCACCAAAAACTTGGAAGCATAGAAACTAAAGAAAGCCCCTCCTCTTCGATATACCAGTGATCCTTTCAATGAATTAGACCCCAGGGACAAAGAGGTGGAGGCCACCACCGACCCGGCTGAGACTATGAAGTTTGTTTCTGTAGACAAACACGACTCGAGTAGACTATTGAAAATCGGATCTCAGCTAAAAGTAGAATTGAAGGATCAACTCGTTGATTTTCTCCGCCACAACTTGGATGTATTTGCATGGACGCACGCTGACATGACTAGAATCTCCCCAGACATAGCATGCCACGTACTGAACATCGATCCTACCAAGGTGCCAGTAAAGGAGAAAAAGAGAAGTATGGGGGCAGAACGATCAGCAGCCCTCAATGAAGAAGTAAAGAACCGACTTGCCAATGACTTTATACGAGAAGCCATCTACCCAGAGTGGATCGCTAACCGGTACTAGTAAAGAAGGCCAATGGGAAGTGGCAAACATGCATTGACTTCTCCAACTTAAATGACGCTTGCCCGAAGGATTGCTTCCCACTCCCCGGAATCGACCAGCTTGTGGACAGCACAGCCGGGCACGAACTCTTATCTTTTACGGACGCATACTCAGAATATAACCAAATTCCTATGCACGCCCCCGATCAAGACCACACTTGTTTCATCACAGACCGAGGATTGCACTGCTATAGAGTAATGAATTTTGGACTCAAAAACGCCGAAGCTACCTATTACCGCCTCGTTAACAAGATGTTTGCGGGACTAACAGGACGAACTATGGAAGTTTATGTGGATGACATGCTAGTGAAGTCGAGAAAAGCCAACGATCACGTAAGCCACCTAGGCGAGATGTTCCAAGTACTTCGCCAATATGGAATGAAGCCGAACCCTCTAAAGTGCTCCTTCGGAGTATCATCGGGAAAGTTCTTGTGATTCATCGTTCATGCTAGAGGGATTGAAGCAAACCCCGAACAAGTCCGATCCCTGAAAGATATCAGGATACCTTCCACTCAAAAATAAATGCAAAGCCTAAATGGGAAGGTCGCCTCCCTAAGCAGATTCATCTCTAAAGCGACGGACAAGTGTGCCCCCTTCTTCGAGGCTCTAAAGAAAGACATAGGAAAGTTCGAGTGGACTGACGAATGCTTAATAGCCTTCCTTAACCTAATCGAACAACTCCGGAGACCACCGGTACTCTCAACTCCGAACGAAGGCGAAGAGCTATACTTATACCTTGCTGTGTCATCTCACGCTCTAAGCGTTGCTTTGGTGAGAGAAGACAACCGCGTGCAGCGGGCAGTATACTTCATAAGCAAAAGGTTTACGGGGGTAGAAACCAGATACCCTAAACTTGAGAAGCTAGCATACTGTTTACTAATCGCATCAAGGAAACTGCGACACTATTTCCAATCTCATTCCGTCATAGTTCTAACCGATCAACCGCTAAGACAGGTACTCCATCGTCCCGACACTTCTGGACGACTACTTAAATGGTGCATTGAACTGAGTCAATATGATATCACCTACCATCCTCGCACCGCCATCAAGGTACAAGACATGTCAAATTTCATTGCCGAATTCACTACCAACGAAGGTAAGGAGCAATCTGAAATAGCAAAAGACATCAAGTGGAATCTCTTTGTTGATGGAGCATCAAACGAACAAGGTTCGGGGGCAGGTATTGTAATAATCACTCCCAGGGGAAGGAGCTACATTATGCTCTGAGGTTGGAATTCACAGCTACCAACAACGATGTAGAATATAAAGCAGTAATAGCTGGATTAGAACTCGCCTTAGAGATTGGAGTCAGTTCTTTATGTCTTCATAGTGATTCTTAAGTTATTGTAAACCAAATACTAGGAGAATTTCAGACTCGAGGAGAACGACTCACAGCATATCTAAAGAAGACCAAGCTGCTGCTCGATTAGTTGGGTCACTATTAAATCAAACACATTCCCCGAGACGAGAACCAAGAGGCCGACGAATTGGCAAAGCAAGCTAGCATGAAAGGCGACACCATTTCCAGAACAGTAGCCATCTCAAGGCAACTAACCCCGAATTTCGGACAAGTGAATCTGATAGCTGCAATCGAAGAGGAAACTTGGATGACTCCCATCTGAAAATACTTACAAGATGGCACACTGCCCGATGAGCGTAACGAAGTCAAGAAAGTCTTGAGGAAAGCTTCCCGCTACACAGTACAAGAAGGCATCCTCTATCGGCGCGGCTTCTCTAAACCCTAATTAAGGTGTGTTACTGGAAAGGAAGCCAAGGAAATCTTATCCAACATCCATCAAGGAAGCTGCGGAGATCACACTGGAGGGCAGACTCTGACAAAGTAGATACACCGATATGGATATTTCTGGCCCACCTTAAACAAAGACGCCTTAGACTTCGTCAAAAGATGCGACAGATGTCAGAAATTTGCCAAGATTCCTTGGCTACCAACCAATGAGATTACTCAAATGACCAGCCCTTGGCCCTTTGCAGTATGGGGAATTGACTTGATTAGCGAACTGCCAGTGGGCCGAGGCGGAGCCAAATATGCTATAGTGGCAGTCGACTATTTCACCAAATGGGTGGAAGCGGAACCTCTAAATAAAATATCTTCGGCAAACGTTGCTAACTTCTTGATCAAAAATATTCTATGCAGGTACGGGGTTCCACTCAAAATCATATCGAACAATGGACTTTAGTTTGATAGCGAAGAGTTTGCCGATTGGTGCAAAAGCATGGAATTCACAAAAGCTTCTCATCTATGGCTTACCCTCAGGCAAACGGACAAGTCGAATCTGTCAACAAAATTCTCAAAACTCTAATCAAAAGGAAGCTTGAAAAATCAAAAGGTGCTTGGGTGGATGAACTACCTACTGCACTTTGGGCCTACCGCACATCTTTTAGAACATCAACGGGGCATACTCATTTCTCTTTGGCATACGAATCGGAGGCCATGCTCCCAGTCGAGACTGTAGTACCTTCCCACCGTAGGATCCGCTATAATCCAGAAGAGAACGAAGAACTCCTTCACATGTCTTTGGATCTAATTGAAGAGAGAAGAAACGATACAGCCCTCAAAGAAGCAGCTCATAAGCAGAAAGTGGCAGCACAATACAACTCCAAAGTCAAGCATCGTAGCTTACAAGAAGGAGATCTTGTCCTCAAGCGAATTTTCCCACGCCCCAGTGCACTAGATCCAATATGGAACGGACCATATGTAATTCATAAAGATCTCCACAACGGAGCTTATATTTTATCAACAGTGGACGGAGAGGTGTTCCAGAGGGCATGGAACATCCAACACCTTCGTCGATACTTTTCTTAACTTGTACTTCCCATATGAAGTCAATTAACAAAGAGAATCGGTGGAGTAGGCATTTTCGTGCCGAACCACTTTAAAAATTTGTCTCTTTTTTAACTTGTTCCTTTATATCTTGGCTGCTTGTTGAGCTTTATCCTTTTCCGTTGAAAAAAATCCTGTGTAAACCACATTTCCATTCAAGACACATCACAGCACGACTTCACCTGGACAAGACCTAACAGGTACTATACGAATCATGCCCTCGCCAATGAGACACTTTTGCTCCAGCATCCCTCTGCTGCGGGTTAACTCATTGCTCGCGACGGCCCTTAAAGCCAACTGTAATGAGCCGATTATAAGCCACCGAGTAGGCCAACCATAGCCTAGGAAGCTTATTACGGCGTTCGGCTCGTTGGCAACCATGAAACTACTTTAAGCCCCAACAAAAGGTGTGGCCAGCCAGTGGTAGTTCATAGTTGACGACCGGCACCCACGTAGCCGGCCACGGTAAATCGAATAGTACCCACGATTACGGGCCATAATGGCCCGGGTAGTTACTGTGCGCGATCTCAGCTCCGAGTGTCTTAAGTGCGGCTGTGGTAAAAAAGAGCAACTCCTCGCGGAGGCGTAAAATGGGTGACAAATGTCTCCAAGACCCACAACTAGGGAAAGTGACTACAAAACCCGTTTGCCGCGAACTTAAGCACATCGCAGGCCTTCCGTGATTGGAAGTTTTACTATTTCTTATATTTCTATTTTGTTTTATTTAAAAACATTCCTCCTATCCTCTATAACGATCCCTAAAGTATAGGACACAAAATAGGAGACGCTCGCTAATGGGAATAGCAACTCACAACTGGATGACAGGTCACTCAGTAGCATTCCATGATCAGTCATACAAGATGCTCAAAGCAACCGTCTACGACTAAAACATGAAGGGCGGTACATTTTTCATTTATGTATGAATACGTAGCTATAATTTATTCGCATATCACACTAACATTGCAAGATATGAAATTATATTCTAAGGAAGAACTTGACATCAAACATAATTGAATCACAGGAATATGCATAGCTATTTTTCTCATGCAACACACCAAAATAACGATAGCATTCAAACATGATAGAATCAGCTTAGGTTAAAAATTACATGCCAAGAATAAAGTCATTCATTACGAATAACGTAATTACAGCCTAAAAGTTACATTAATGTTTTGGAACTACCATAGACTGCAATGTCAAGCAAACCAAAAGATATCCAGATCAAGTCAAGGAGTCGACTGCATCAGAGCTTCACCTCTATCCTGCTGGTCCTCCGAGATCTACTTAACCGCAGGATCAAAACTCTCAGCATGTTGACCAGAGGTAGTTGGCGCTTCAGAGGTCCCGCCTGTCCAATTTAGGAGAAGAATCCATTAAATAAACAATAAGCAATCGAGTTACGGAAAGCTACAAGGGATGACTTACCAGCATCTGCTCCTTGATCATCATCCTCTAATTGCATACCTACCTCCTCAGCGGTAAGCAGCTGCATACCCACCTTCGCCGCCACTTTCTCCTCCTTGGTGAATTGAGCCGTAACCACATCCATTCTAAAGACCACGCCACCCTCCTTATCTGTATCGGCCTTAGCCTCCTCCAGGGCCCTGAGATAAATCCTGGCCGTAACTCGGGGATAATCATCCATCCAAGATAAGTTACCCTGTTTCCAAGTGCGAAAGAATATATCCTGAAGCATCTCATCCATTATCCCCTCATTCTCCTCGAACTCCCTTATTCGATCCTCGGAAGCCAACAGCTTTGCAGTGGCAGCATCCCTCTCCGATCGGTATCGCGAGCAGTCGGCCTGGAAGGATTTCCTCATCGCCTCCATCTCCTCCTTCAGCTTGGATTGAGCAAGCTCTGGGGCTTCAAGTTTCTCGGATAACTCCTGTACCCGCTCGAGATCCGCTTTACAAACCTCATCCACCGTTGCAATAGCCATATCAATCCGTTCCTTACAGACAGCTTCCATTTTCCATAACTCTGCCCTACTGGCCCTTTCCATAGTTTTCTTTAATTGCCTAGAAGCGGCCTCGTGTTGAGAGATCTGGATGGCCTGATCAGCAAGCTGTTTGGCCTGGTCGGAAACCATTAACCGCAATCGAATGTTAGCACTCCCGATCTCTTCTCCAGCCTTGACCAATCGGGCATGATATCCCATCAGCTTCCTGGTCTCCTCAACAACCCGGTCAATGTTTGCCTTAGCTTCGTCCCCCAAAGTTACAACCCGAGTGGTAAGCAAATCAAGGTCCAGAGACTTAGCTTCATCTAGTGCTCTTACCATAGGGTTGCGAGGGAGAAGGTGCTCACCAGTGGCCTCATCAAAGGTAATATCGTGAAAACCCGGATCCAGATCCGGATGACCTGCAAACGGATTACGACCCAACCTGGGATGATCTACCGGAGTAACGGTTGGATTTTCAGACGGATGCGAGAGGGTATGAACCCAATACTCTCCTCCGTGGTATCCTGAGGAGGTTGAGTTAGAGGCTGAGGACCAGGTAAAGATTCAAGCAAGGAGCGACTCCTCTTCTTCCTTTGGATATCCTCTTCGATAACTCCAAGAAGAGGACGGTAGCTGACTACATCTCCGGGGCGATTAGTCGGAGGCTTTGTTTTAGTAGAGGCTTTGAGGAGTTTGTATGTTCAAGACGGTGCCGAACGTCTGACGTCTTGGCTGCTTTACCCACTCCTAAGTTGAAAAACAAAGTGTTACAAGCATACATTAAGCCACGATTCAAGAAATATACCAAGTTAAGAGGAGTCGAGAGACGCTTTTGTTATACAAACCCTAGGGAGGAGTAGGATACTACAATAAGTCCTGGATCTCATCCTAGGACGGGAGCTGACCATGTAATATTCCTAAATCCTTATCATAAATGGAGTCCGCAAATGTCAAAAATTCACCTTGGGTCGCGGGTGTTGCCTCAGCTAAAACACTCTTGGAAGATGAATCGGCACCGGTCCCGGCCTTGTCAGCTTTCTTAGGCTCCTCTACAAGAGCCGGTCCTTCCTCCAACCCTTCAAACGCTTGGCGGAGAGCATCATCTGTCCACTCCTGGAACACACCTGCTAGCTCAGAAGACAAAGCCCCATCACCACTACCACTCTGTCCATCTCCACCATCATCACCATGACCATCACCATCACCTTCTAAATCACTTCCGCTCTCCTCCTCACCTCCTTCATCCTCGCCTCTTTCCTCCTCCACATCTTCCTCCTCCGGAATGTCTGGACATGTGATGGGGGAGGGACCGTCGGACTTCCTAAGTTTCTTTCCCCCTGCAATTGGATGTTTCGAGAAGGGTTCCCTTTTGCTACTCTTTGCCGTAGCCCCTCCTTTAGCTTTGGCGGCCCTCTCCTCAGCTGTGTCTCTTTGCTTGACCAAAGACTGGCGTGGTAGAATCAAGTTGAGCTCCAAAAGAGTAGCATTCCTGATCAAATAAGAAGCTTCCCTCTCCTTTTCTGGAATGGCTTCTATTTCCCCAGCCATCTGAACTAAACGATCATTTTCTACAACCGCAAAGCCACCTGTCGCTAGCAAGAAACAAAGCACATAAGGAGAAGCATTATAGTCAGAACGAAAACTATAAGTAAAAGTCGACTTACAGCCAGAGGTGAAGCGGTGTAAAGAAACAAAGTCATCCTTGAAAAAGAACCATTCCTTCTTGAACATGCTAAATTTTGAATATAAGTCCAGGACTGGCTTGAAAGACATAGCCGATTGTAAGCTAATATATGGAGACCCCTACTTGTCGCCTCTCAGAATGTATAGATACTGAATCTCCCGGTTGGAAGGACGCCCGTATTTTCTCTAGAAGATAATGAACAGACTCACCAAGATGGCATAGGAGTTGGGCTGAAGCTGGAAAAAGGCCACCTTCAAGCATGTGATGAAGCTGAAGATCCAAGCGTTGATCGGAGGAATGACCCCGCACATACAATGATACCTACTATAAGCGAAATATCCTTCAGGGGGATTATACGGCATCACTCCTTCCCCCGGCAACAACATATGCGCTCTGTCGGTCCCGAAAGAGCGAGATATAACATCAAGCTGCTCATCTTTGAGGGAGCTAGGAAAGCAGTCAGGCGGAGAGTCCAAGAGCTCCTGAGGGCCATACCCATCTACTAATGATCTCTGGGTTGGTCCATGATGTTCTGGTCTTGCCTGAACTGGGGGCACAATGGGGGACTCGCCTTTGTCCTTGGATTTCTTCTTGTCGGAACGGGTTTCTACTTTATGAGACATTATCTGCAACAGGAGAAAACATATTGTTAGAACAAGGAAAGTAGAGATATAAACAAGCAAGTACGTACAGTCTAGAATTTCATTTGTAATTCAAAACATAAAAGGCTCAAAGTTCATTTGGCTTTCGAACTCCCCGATCTCATTCGGTATTTCTAACCTAAAGTCCATTCGGCACTCGTACTTCCCATATCAATTCGGTAGTACGAGGCGAAGGTTCATTCGGCACTCTTACTCCCGGGATTCATTCGGTAGTTCAAAGAGAAAGTTCATTCGGCAGAAGAGGGCCTCACCTGGTCCGGCAGCTGAGGTTTGGTTCGTTGATGCGTTTGATTCGGCAAGGACAAGAATTTGGTTCGGCTGGTAGGGAATAACAGAGGCGTGAAGCCCCTACTTATAGACCAATATAGACGACCTGACCAATTGGTTCGACACTTGGGCGGAACGTGAAGAAAACAAAGCGCGACATATGCTGGCATATACCCCACTTTGGGGGCAAGTGTTGGGTGCGTTTCCACCACCACCGAACTGTTATCCCACTTTTTGGTCAAAACAGGAATATCAACAAATTGGCAAGGAATGATGGTTATCGGGATTGGCGATCGATTGGAAGCAAGGCTACAATCGATGACGTCATAATTTGGTTGAGCTTCGATCGGGACGAAATTGATTAAAAATGATGATAAGGATTAGGAAAGGCTATGTTTCAAATTTCAGGTTAATCGGAGTTCGTATGAAGGAGATATGATCGATGCAAGGTAGGGAGAACGTACTGTTCAAACTCATCGGCACGCAAGGATGGTTCGAATCGATCAGGGGTTGCGTTCGTATCGATACCATTCGTGTAGATACCATTTCGAATCGATGTCATTCGTATCAATTGGCACGTGTTCGGCTCAGTGAAGTTTGCATCAGGTGTTGGTTCGACTCGATAGTGTTCGAATCGATCAAGTTACTGTTTCAACTTGATAGGCTCGTATCGATCAGATAGGAAGGCTAAATGGACCTCGATTCGATGTCAACAAACCCAGAGTGGTAGCAAGCATGTGGAGGTTCTTCGAATCGATGTGCTTCGTATCGATCAGGATGGGTGCAGATGACGCATTTCCACTCCATGCCTTTTGCAAGTCTCCTTCGTATCCATCAGGTAAGGGCTTCGTTCGTATCCATCAGGTGAGGTCTCGTTCGTATCCATCCTTCACGACTGCTTCGTATCGATGTCCCCCATACTCGTTTCGATTCGATCAGCTCACATGGGATCGATACAGAATGAACTCCTGGTATCGATGTGAAGAGAGACACGAGTTAATGGATGCGAGCATGCCGTTGTGAAGTTATGGATATGGACGAAGCATAAAACATGGATGCAAGCCCACGTCTCCAGGAGAGAATCGTTCGACTCGGCGCATCAAGTGGAGTCAACACGCCGCATAATTCGAATCGACCCGGGAAGGTAGCGCCATGTCATTGCACGCGCGTGCTTCGGATGGAGTCGAAGGTGATGGATTCGAACTAGTGGATTCGAAGACGACAGCCAGTGAAAAATCCAAATTCGAACCGATCATATCTCCTACACCGATGATCCAAATGCAATGAAATTTTCACAGCAGCTTGCATGCAAGGTAAGGAATGTTCCTGCCAAGTTTCAGCTCGATTGGATCATTTTTTGATGGATAAGAAATCACTTCGTATCGATCACAGATCAAGTCGAAACTTGGTGGGGTCGGTCGCGTGGGCCCACTCACGTGCCAGAAGGAGTCTCCCGAAGTTTGAGCGCAATATCAGCCTCCAACGCCTATAAATACCACCCTTAAGCCTACAGAGAAAGGATCTTCCGCCATTGAATGTCCAAACTCTGCCGGATTCATTTCTACACGTCAATACTGCTATTGTACTGGAAATTCTTCATATTTACTGCTGTAATCATCTGTAATCATCAAGGATAATCAATAAAAAGGATAAAACTTTGGAGTGGACGTAGGCCAGAGATAGCCGAACCACTATAAACCGTATGCCTTTGTTCATTATTTTTGAATTGTTGTTTGATATTTGCTAAGATATGATATTTGTGCTTGAATATCTTTGGTTTGTGTTCATACACTGGTGCTTTAATGGTATTTGGGGTTTGTGACCAATTTTGGCGCAAACACGAACCATTCACTACGGAGCCAACCCACCTCCTAAGCCTAGCCGAACCAAACTCTATCCTTTATCACCTAACTCACCATTCCAGCGAGCCAAGTCCCACCGAACCAAATCCCAACTCATTCACTACCGAACCAATCCACCAGACCAAGACCCACCGAACCAATCCACCAGACCAAGTCCCACCGAACCAAATCCCAACTCATCCACTACCGAACCAAGGCACTACCGAATCAACAATGTCAGGCCAGATTACATCAGCCCAGGCCCTCCAACAGCCATATACATCCAGGATCCCTACACCCAGCCTCACTCTATAAATAGAGGGGTAGGGGTACAACAATGGCAGACAAGTTTGAGAGGTCAAGCACGGCCAGAACTTTCAAACAACTTTTATACACTTGTAATCAAATCTTTGTACTTGTAATCTGAAGAGTGAAAGAGAATAATATGTGAAGTGTACGTAGGCACATTCTACCTGAACCACTATAAATCTATGTGACTTTTACAGTTTAGTCCATGCTTTTTACATATTTGCATGAATCACCCAAATCGCCAAGAACAACATAAAATCGACTAACTCATACGACTTGGAGGTGTTTGTCCATTTTTTGTGCAAACAGCACTTTAACATTCAAGTAGTTAAAACATTTAACATTTAGAAACTTTATTCGTTTGATTTAACTTTGATTTCGAACTTGTTTTAAATCTCTACTTTATAATCTAACTCCATTTTTTAAATATCATTTTCATTTATTTTCCGATCATTCTTATTTTTTTATTCTATAATTATTTTACTTCCAAAATTTAGCCTTATAATCCTTTCTAAAATCCTATTTTATATATTCGATAACTCAGGGCACCGAAATGCTCAAGCAACTCACAACATTCATTACTCTAATTACCAATAATACTCATCACAGACTATCAACCATTTCAATATATACTAGATATACTATATAATATAGCACATCAATTCAATTCAACAATTCAACCAATCATTCAAATTTAACCATTTAAATTTAAATAAAAATCCAAAAGCATGAGACTACTCACCTATGATTTTTGATTGGCAAATTCGATCCATTCTCGGCTTTGCTTCACGATTTCGACCTTGTACAAGCATTTTATAATTTATTAATAATTAGATCTAATTTGACAAATTATTTTTAACATTAAATAAATTTTAATTAACTAGTTTTAAATAACGGTTCTCATTTTTGAAATGAAATTTACTGGGATAATAATACTCTAAATTTAACTTTACGGTTAGATTTTGATAAACAATTTATTTTATCGAAACTACATATATATTTAAAAATAACCTAGACAGATTAAAAATATATGTATATGTGTGTGTGTGTGTGTACTTTTCATATGCATCCCTATATTTATCAAATCTATAATAATCTTTGTTATCTACCTAATTTAACTAAATAGGTAAGTGCATATTTATATATACATATTTATACTTTAGATATTAAATTAAAAAACGTAATTTAATTATACCTCGATGCCTACCTCACTGCCAAAATCTATTCAAACCCTAGCCAGTAAGATGATCGCAACCCCAAATCACTGCCAAGCTCGATCCTGTCCCACCGCCGAGCGCAACGCAGCGACCCTCGCCGCTGCCTCGCGCCCATAGCTCTTCACCTTCGTTCGACTGCTTATGGCGCAAACCCTAATCACATGACCACGTACATCACTTGAAGTCATCGCAACCACCATCTCAAATTGCGACTACCTCGAACACGACTAGATAGCTCCCCATCCCTGCGCATCGAAACCCTAGCTTTTCCTTAAACTCCGTGCGACCCACACCACCATGTCAAACACCCTACCGACCTGCTCATCGTCGCACCTCCCCTCCACTAGTGTTGCGCTTCGTCAAGCTTCACGCCTTCAACATCGCGACACATTTTTTTCTTCGATTTGAATTTGGAAGAAAGGTGCGGCCATTTTTTTCTAAGCTTTGAACGATTTGATTTCGACAACAAAGGAAAGGACACGGATTTTAAAAATTTGAACGAAGAAAAAATATCTACTTTTATCTGTATTTATTTTATCAACGAAGAAGCGTATGAGGGAAGCTAAGGAAACATATTCACTTCGACCTGCAGGAAGGAGCTATGACTTTGAACCTGATGTGAAATATAGACTAGGCAAAATATCATATCCAAATTTTCAATTTAAATTTCAGATCGACTTGAATTACACAACCTAAAATCTCCACCTTCTACCGCAACGTGTTGCTAGCCGTTTATATTGTTACGGGCCTATTCCAAATGCATTGGAAAAGGATTCGAATCCAAATTCGATCGTATGCGCACGTTATAGAAGTGAACAATCAATTTTAAATTAAATCGATTAAAATAGTTTCTATGCATTTTGAGCTGTCAGGGTCAAACGACAGCTCCAAACATCACAAAAATTGAATTCTGATAATAATACAATATTAAGGATCCAATGGAACTGGTTTCATCGAATTCCGAGACTGTGCCTTAGAAGGCTATTTTTAAATTTCAATTTAAATGATAAATTTTTAAAACCGAAGGAATCACTTCCAATTTTCAATTTAAAAGGTTTCATTATCATCAGAACTACAAATATAAATTTTACAAGTCTTCAAATTTTTTTTACAAGCTTAAAACTGAAGATTCAATAGTTTACCCAATTTCAGTTTATTAAATCTAATAACTTTATTGCTATTAATAAAAATATTTGAATGCAATATTAAAATTAACTTTTTTTAAATATTTAAAACCAATTAAATATTCCAACTTAAATTGTTAGAAATTCTAGGTCGTCACAATTTAAAAGTTAATTTTTAACTTGAATTCAAATATCACTATTTATTTGATAATTAAATTATTGAATTAAATAATTTGAAGTTGGGTAAAATGTTGAATCTGGAGTTTTAGGGCTGTTAAAAATAATTTGAAGGATTGTAAAATTTGTATTGATAGTGCCAAAGATAATAAAAGCTTTTAAATTGAAATTGGAAGTGACCTGTTCAGTTTTGAAATTTTATCATTTAAATTGAAGTTAAAAATAGCCTTTCAAGGCACAGTCTCGGAAGTCGACGAAACAATTGCCATTGGATCCGTAATATTGTATTATTATCGAATTTTAATTTTTGTAGTGTTTGGAGCGATCGTTTGGCCATACGATAGATAAAGGCGTTGAAATTTTATCGAAATTTAATATAATAACTGGGTCCAAAAAGCTATTTTCTCCATACGATCGAATTAGGACTCAAAACCTTTTCCATTGTGTTTGGAATAGGGGTATAACATTATGAACGCCTAGTGGCATCCCTTGATAGGAGGTCAAGATTTTGAGTTGCATTTGTCGAGACAATGTAAATTTAATTAAAAATATATTTATTGATTGATTGGTCAAACTTTCAGTAGTATTCCTTCACATCTGTACTTTTTGCTGTCACTATAACCTTCTTTTGCAAGCCACATTCTTATCAACATCACATCTTGTTCCCTTCGTTTCTTTGATCACGCGAATAGTTTCTTTATCGTTCAAAAGAAAATAAAACGACAAAACCAATGGCCGATACTTTAGGAAAACACAGGGGAAAAGAGATTTCAAACCCAAATACTGAGAATTATTTTCCTCTTCCATAATTAAATCGCGTGTATTCACTTTCCCTTCCCCTATCTTCAGTTCTTTCAAATCCCTAGTTATCGAAATCAAGGCAATGAAATAAATCGCGTCCCTCTTTCCCTTTTCACCCATTCGCGGAATCAAAGCAAAGACGGATGCGACCAGATCACCTCTCCTAGTAGGCACTCACGCATATGCGCTCGTGTGTTGCGCGTATGTGCTCGAGTTGTTGGCATTGGAATCGGTGGTTTGTAGGGGACGGGTCGCAGTCGAGTTTTGAAGGGGATGGCGAGGAGCTTTGGCATTCGATTAATGAGGATTTGGCTGCACAATGTGGGGTGTCTACTCGATGGAAGGCCGAGGGTTTAGAGGCAGAAGGTATTCGACTTCCTTCTTTTTCAATTAAAATTAATTTAAATATATATATGTATATGTACTGTAAGAGGAAAATATATGTGTGTATTTGACTCGGTAGGTGATTTACAGTAAAGTATTAGTTAAATTGATGCATATAGATATGTATTTGATTTTCTGCAAGCAATAAGGTTTCTGATAGATATAAAAATAAAATAGGTATATATATATATTTGTAATTTAGGAAAACACAGGAATCTGAATCATTAACAGTTTTGTTTTTTTAAAAAAATTGAATCAGCTATATATATATATATATATGTGTGTGTATATATATATATATGTTAGGAAAAGGATTTTACAGTAAGGTATGCATGTATTTAAAAAAAATTATAGCAAAGTAAATATATGTATATATATATATATATGATTTTTGAAGTATAAGAATTTATTCAAAAAATTGATTTTTTGAATATTGGTTATTTTATAAGTGTGTATATATATATGTAGTTTCAATGGGAATTAATAGTTTAATTAATTCATTAGTCAACTAAAATAATTACATGGAAATTGCTTATTAAATTAACTAAAATTTTAATAAATTATATAATGTTTATACAAGGTGAAAAATAATAAAGAATAAGCTGGTCTAGATTGGATTACAAAACAAAAATCAAAGTTGAGTTAATCTCACTCATCTAGTTGCTATTTAAATTTAGATGGTTAAATTTAAATAACTGGTTGAATGATTGAATTGATTTGATATGCTATATTATATGTAGTAGTATATAGTATATATTGGAGTGATTGATTTCCTGCATTATATAGCGGATGAGACCATATGCACCGCATAATAGCGGACGATATTATATTAATCCCATATACCGCGATATTCCACCTCGAAGTTGAATTGGTGGTATGCTAACGTCTGTGGATGTAGGGAAACAAGTTGGAGGGATCCAACTGGATTCCTCAAAATTTTATAGATTGTTCTAATAATTCGGTATCATGATTATTTGATATTCTATGATGAATTTCATTGATAATTGGAATATTGGATGCTATGGCTGAAATTAAAATATTCGGTATACTAAGTTATCAAAATCTATACAATTGGATTTTTCAAAAAGGAAAATAAAAGAGAAAATTTTTAAGTAAAATAGTTAAAGAAGTTTGAATAAATTGACGGATAAAATGGAAAGAATAAAAGTGAATTTTTTTTATTTTAAGTAAATCAATTCCGAATATGGGAAACGGGATTTTGAATAAATAGAGTAATAATGAATTTTAAAACATAAGTGATGTTATTTAAAGGAATAAAAGAATTACTTTAAATTCAAGGTTTAAATTTATTTTAAAGGATAAAGAAGGAATTTGGGAAATCTAAAATTGGTATTTTCAGTTAAACGATTTTAAATCATAATTAAGAATTAAAATCTGAAGTTTAGGGATTTTGAAATAAATTGAGTAAGTAAAGAAATTTATTTCAAAATGGAGTAATTTGGAAATTAATTTGAAAATTGATTTGTGTTCAAATTGAAATTTTTAGAAGGATGGGACTAAGAAATTAATAAACTGGGTTTATAAAGGTGAAGTAATATATCTGTGGACATTTGAAGAATAAATTCATGATGGGAAAGTATTAAAGGAATGAGAAAATTTGTTTAAAAATAAATAGTGATTTATTTTTAAAGGATGTGAAGAGAAGTATATTTCCCTGGATAACCAAGTACGTTTCAAAGTAAATTTTTAAATATAAGTTGAAAGCTTTAATGTTGTTTTAAAAAGCATGTTCTAGAAAATTTATTGTTTCTAAATGTTTAAATTCTAAAGTGTTAACTCCATCTCCGCCATGACTCAGATACCGACTTAAGGCTTAACAGTTGTCGACCCAAAGGGATGCCGACCTAATGCTTTAATAGAATGCCGACCTAAGACTTAAAGAATACCGACCCAACTGTCTAAAGCAAGATGCCGACCTAAGATAGCTACCGACCTAAGAAAGCTACCGACCTAACACGGGTACCGGCCTAGTGCCTTAGGGGATGCCGACTAAACAGGAATGCCGACCTTAGATTTGAGGGGGTACCGACCTAAGGCTTAGGTGGGTTACCGATCTAACATGGATGCTGGCTAAGGTAGATACCGATCTAACTGCCCAAGGAAGTTGCCGCCCTAACTACTCAAGACAGGGACAAGATCACGAACTACACTTGAGTCGCTACCGACTTACGACCTATGTTAACTCGTTCACGACTCACGACCTAGCTTGGATCGTCCACGACCTAAAGCCACTAAATATAAGCCCGATGCCGTATTACTAAAAGAAGGTTGTGTTGACTCGGGGGCGACCTGGGACTTAGACAAGTGAACCTTTGTGAAACCATGGGGTTTGGCCAGATAAGTCGGCCACGACCTGCCATAGGTCGGTCACGACTTACGACCCAAGGGGGAAATTTTCCTATAAATACCAACCTACCTCAAACATGAAGGGGGCTTTTGGCTGATCTCTTTAAGCACCGATACTCTGCTGAATTCTCGACTCACTCAACACTTCAAATACGAAAGGCATCTCAACTAACTTCGAGAGGAAATCTAACGCAATCAACATGGATTTAAAGAATTCTTCTGCATCAAAGTTCTAGTTGTTTGTCTCATCAGAATTGTAATTGAAGATTGTTGTAAAGTTGTAATTGATTCAGTAACAAAGAGGATTAAAGTGGACGTAGGCTTACCTGAAGCCGAACCACTATAAAAACTGTTGTCTTTTCTGCTTTCTCTGTGAATTTTCTACTTGTTTTAGTTCCCGTGTTCACGGGTGGTGCTTTCACTCAAACTCAATCTACACCGGGGTGTTAGCGTTCGATTTTCAGCGTTAACATTTTTGGTGCTTTCACTGAGAAACCAACTCAGGACATTTCCACCATTGCTCTGCAAAGTTCTGTTGAAAGGATTTCTTTTGAAACCATAAGTTTATTGGAAATAATGGCTCCTAGGAGAAAACGAAGTTCTGTAAGATCCGACAATGTTCAAGAGAATACTGCTACCTCTCCTCCTTCAAGTCAAGCAGCTCCAACTGTTGGAGTTACGCGAGCAGAATTGGACGCCTTAGTTTTGGTGTTGAATCAACAATTGAATGCTCAGAATGCGCAGTTGGAAGCTCAGAATGCTCAGAATGCCCTGATCTTAAGTTAGTTGAATGATCTGCTAGGAGAAAATCGTCAACCGGTTAATAATGATGGGAACCCTACTGTGGGAGTTCAGGATGTTGAAGGGAACATTTCTCAAAGAGCCGCAGATCCTGTAGAAAGGACTCCTCCTCAAGCTGGAGGATCAGGGCCACAGCCGACCCTCCGTGAACGATTGTCAAGACAGAATTCAGAGAGAGTGGCTGATGTGTGCCCTCCAGAGCCTCTAAATGATGAATAGTAATTTTCGGGTATGGTTCATCAAATCATGAAGGAAAATATGCGAAAAGATGAAGATGAGAAAGAGTGGGGTTTTGCTCCAAGCAAAACTCCATTTACTGAAAAGATCTTGAAGGCAGAGTTCCCAAGGAAATTCGTTCCCCATACTATTCAGGCCTACAAGGGGACGAGTGATCCTAACGAGTTTCTATACAAGTACGACTGGCATATGACAGGTGCCAGAGCGTCTGATGAGATCAAGTGTCGATATTTCCCGGTATATTTGGAAGGTGTGGATCTACTGTGGTTTACAAAGCTGCCAGTCAGGTCTATTGATCAATTCTCCGATTTGACCAGGAAATTCAAGGAGCAATTTCGATTGTATGCTTCTAAAGCAAAGGATATAATGTCGCTGTCAAGTCTAGAGCAAAATCCTTGAGAATCTATCAGATCATTTTTGAATCGTTTTAACAGAGCATTGACCGAGGTAGATAATGCTGAGCAATGCATGGTCCTAACAAACTTGATGAGGGTGATTGATAAATCAAGTGAGTTTGGAAAATGGTTGAAAATGAAAGAACCAAACTCGCTTGACAAATTCTACAAGAAAGCGGATGAATTCCTGCGCTTGGAGAGCCTCCAAACACCGGCTAAGGTGGTATCAGTGGAAGCCGGGAACAATGGTGCTCCTTCGAACAAGAAAGAACCTAACACTCAAAAATAGGGAAATGATGGTAGAAAGAAACAAGGAGATGCTAAGAAAGGCCGTTCTTTCAATTTCACACCCTTGACCGATACCCCTGAAAACATCTTCTTTGCGACCAAGGATGATGTCGATTATCCGACACCACCTAAAATGAAAGTTGGGATTAAGATGGAAAAAAGTGGAAGGTTCTGCGGTTCCACAACCAGCCCGGCCATGACACCAATGAATGCCGTCAGTTGAAAGAGGTAATTGAACAACTCTTGAAGGAAAACAAACTCCAGCAGTATGTGAAAAGAAATAGAAATGCCCCAACCTCGTCAACTCCAGGACAACAAGTTCCCTCTCACCGTCCTGACTCGAGTGGGAAGGCCGTAGAACATGAATCAGAAAGACCTGTTATCAATATAATTACTAGAGGACCTCACCCAGCAGGCAAAAGATGGGGCGAGATGGAAGGTATGCCCGGGCCTTGAGGCATGTACCAACTGAAGAGAATTTTTTTGTTTTAGAAAATGATGCGCCTTTAAAGCAACAAAAGACTTCCACATATGATATTATATTCATTGCCAGGGATTCTTTGGTTAACTAGGCTCCGACCATAGATCCTTTGGTCATATCCGCTGGTATTGGGCCGGCAACTGTGAGAAGAGTTCTAGTTGATTGCGGAGCTTCATGAAACATTCTCTTCAAGAAGACCTTTGATCAAATGAAAATTCCAATGGCTGACGTTCAAGCTTCGTCACTTAAGATTGCTGGGTTTGCTGGAGAACCCAAACAGCCGATTGGGACCATAGATTTGTTTGTAGAACTTGGAAAGGGACTGAGGAAGGTGGCTCGAAAGCAAACCTTTGTAATTGTTGAAGAATTCTCTGCCTACAATGCCTTTTTAGGCCGACCAACTCTTGCTGCATTTAAAGCTGTTCTTGCCCCGTGGTGTCTGACTATAAAATTCCCCACTGATAATGGAGTTGGCGTGATTAAAGGAGACCAAGATACGGGACGGGAATGTTATCTTACAGAGCTGCGTGAATCAAGGAAAAGAGAAATGGGAAAAGGTGCGGCAACTCCAGTCCGCGCCAAAGAACAAGCCTTGTAGCAATTACAGGGTGGACCATGCACTGGTGAATGTAGTGCCGCACGAAGAGAGATGGATCCAAGGAAAGCCAGTGCAGGGGAGAACAGTGTAGTACCGGTAGAGGTAACAGTGCCTGTATCCGTTGACCCAAAGGACCCGAACAAAGTGCTGAATGTGGGTTAACAACTCAACACAACTGTTCAGAATGTTCTTATTTCGTTTTTGAAGGCCAATTTGGATGCATTCGCTTGGACTTATGCTGACATGTGTGGAATATCCCCAGAGATTGCAGTGCACACTCTGAACATTGATCCAAAGTTTGCACCTGTGAAACAGAAAAGAAGAACTCAGGGTCCTGAGAGAACGGCAGCGTTAAAAGAAGAAGTGGAACGGCTCATGGAGAATGGTTTCATCAGAGAACCTACTTATCCAAATTGGGTATCAAATCCAGTGCTGGTTAAAAAATGACGCAGCGGATTATTCGAACAAAAACTTCAATCGATGAAATGTAGAAATCGATGGAATGAAGATACCGAAATGCCCAAATTAGTTGATCCGAAGATACCGAATTCTAGCTATCTCAAACACGTTGATAGCGCACTATACCGTGTTCAAAGATCTACGATTCTTCGCACGTTGATCTAGCGCACTAGATTCCGTGAATCGGCTTCAACAAACGTGGATTCGAGCGCACTCGAATGACGTAAGTGGAGATAGGAGATTACACTCAACTACCAATTGGAGAAGAAAGCACAAAGCAATCAACAAGAAATTTTATTTCAAAATCAACTACTAAAAAATGTACAACACACGCGTATTTATAGTATTCACAACTCAGTCATAAGTCGTGACCGACTCATGAAACCCCCCCGACTCATCATAACTCGCTACCGACTCATCCAAGTCGCAGCCGACTCAACAGACGCCACATACTTCAATTACAACACCTCATAAGCAATCGACTCAAACAAGACCAACTCATATATATTACATGAATGACTCACGACTCATACTAGGTCGGCAACGACCTACGACTCACGGCACAAAACACACAGTGCAAACGACTCAAGAAACTCACTACATGTCAACTGTACACGACTCATCACAACAAACGACTCAACACGACCGATTCAAGCGCATGCCGACTCAACTCCTTGCCGCCTTAACTCCCTCCGATTCAAAGCCTTCACTAGTTGGGCTGTCCCTTGCTTCATGCTGAGTCGTAGACGACTTACTCGTTGAGTCGTGGTCGACTCAAGTTCTTCCAACCCTGAACGACTTATAGTTAAACCGGACCTTGCCTTCTCTAACTTGTTCCCCTTTGCTTTAATAAGTCGCAAACGACTTATGAATAGACCGATGAGTTGTGGACGACTCATCAAGCACGAACTCCTCCAAGCTTCGTTAAATCGGCACCGACTCATGCTTCCACTATCCCGTGACCGACTCATCAAACATGCACGTCTTAAGCTCGTGTACGACTTAATATGGTTTAACTTTTGAATTCCCATATGCCTTGCTGCATCATCCTCCCCTGGTTGAGAAAAATTCGACCTCGAATTTGCAAATTCTTTCTCATCAAAATGTTCATCCCCATAATATGGCACCAGATGCTTAATATTGAATACGTCAGAAGTGTAAATATCCTCCGGCAGCTTCAACTTATAAGCATTGTCATTAATTCGCTTCACAATTTCGACAGGACCAACTTTCCTGGCTTTCAACTTATTGTAAGCACCCACTGGAAAACGATCTTTGGTTAACACGGCATAAACCAAATCACCTTCTTTAAATTCAACATTTCGACGTTTCAAATCTGCAGACTTCTTATACTTCTCATTCGATTTCTCCAATCGTTCCTAAACGATTTTATGACATTCAGTCAGCTCATCAACAAAATCAACAGCTCGTTTAACTGTTCCCTTTGATTGTGGTACTACTACCAAATCCAACGGCCCCCTGGGTAAATTTGAATAAACAATCTGAAACGGACTGAATCCTGTGCTTCGATTTACTGCATGATTATGAGCAAATTCTGCCTGGCATAGCTTCATGTCCCAACTTCTCAAATTATCTTGTACAAGACAACGCAACAAATTTCCCAATGACCTGTTAACAACTTCTGTCTGCCCATCAGTTTGCGGATGATAAGCACTACTAAATTTCAGTTTCGTTCCCACCATCTTCCACAAACTCAACCAAAAGTGACTCAGAAAACGAGTATCTCGATCAGAAACAATAGATTCTGGTAAACCATGAAGTCGATAAATTACCTTGAAAAATAACTGTGCCACTCGAACTGCATCTGCTGTCTTCTTGCAAGCAACAAAATGTGCCATCTTCGAAAACCTGTCCACCACAACAAATATCGAATCATTTCCTCTTTGAGTTCTCGGCAAACCCAAGACGAAATCCATGCTAATATCAACCCATGGCTTAGATGGTACTGGTAATGGCATATACAACCCTGCATTCGTTGCTGTTCCTTTTGAAACCTGGAAAATATGGCATCTCTCCACAAATCTTTCAACCTCTTTTCTCATCGATGGCCAAAAATAAGATTGTGAAATTAACTGCAAAGTACGATCACGGCCCACATGTCCTTCCTTGTGCAACTCCTTCACAATGTTCATCCTCAAACTACAATCCGGAATACATAAACGATTTCCTTTAAACAGAAAACCATCAACTAACATGAATTCATCTGTACTCCCATCCTTCACTTTCTCAACATATTTCACGAAGTAAGGATCTTCATTAATCATCTTTGGCAACATTTCAAACCCCGTCACTTCAACCTTCATTGTCGTTATTAAATGATTCCTCCTACTCAAAGCATCAGCTACTCGATTTGTCACCCCTGATTTGTGCTTAACGACAAAAGTAAACTGCTGTAAATATGCAATCCAAGATGCATGTCTTGCTGAGATTTTATCCTGCCTCTGTAAATGCTTCAATGCTTCATGATCTGTATAAAGAACAAATTCCTTCTGAAACAGATAATGCCTCCAATGCTTGACAGCCTGCACAACAGCATAGAACTCAACGTCATATGTACTGTATCTCATCTTTGCCCCTGACAATTTTTCGCTGAAATAAGCAACTGGCTTTCCATTCTGACTCAGAACTCCTCCAATACCAACCTTCGAAGCATCAGTATGCAATTCAAACAATAACTGAAAATTAGGTAGAACAAGAATTGGTGCAGACGTCAACAATTCCTTGATCTTTTCAAAAGCAACCCCCGCTTCTTCTGACCATACAAATTGTTTCCCTTTCATGCAATCAGTAACTGGAGCCATCACGCTGCTGAAGTGTGGAATGAATCTTCGGTAGAATGATGCTAGCCCATGAAAACTTCTCACTTCCGTAATTGTCTTTGGCTGAGGCCAATTCCTGACTGCTTCAACTTTACTCTGGTCAACTTGAATACCTTCTCCTGAAATAACATAACCCAGAAATAAAACACTGTGCGTCATAAACACACATTTCCTCGTAGCAGCATAAAATTGTTCTTCACGAAGAATAATCAATACTTCCCTCAAATGTAGAACATGCTCCTCCATACTTCTGCTGTAAATCAGAATATCATCGAAATAAACCACGACGAACTTCCCAATGAATGGTCTAAAGATTTGATTCATCACCCGCATGAATGTACTAGGTGCATTTGACAAACCAAATGGCATAACCAACCATTCGTATAACCCCTCTCTCGTCTTGAAAGCTGTCTTCCATTCATCTCCAGGTCTGATTCGAATTTGATGATAACCACTCTTCAAATCAATCTTTGAAAATATAGTTGCCCCACTCAATTGATCTAACAAATCATCCAACCTCGGCATAGGAAATCTGTAACGAACAGTGATCTTATTCAAAGCTCTACTATCTGTGCACATCCTCCATGTTCCATCCTTCTTTGGCACCAACAATGCTGGCACTGCACAAGGACTCAAGCTTTCCTGAACACGCCCCTGTTCCAACAACTCTTCCATCTGCCTTCGTAACTCCTCATGTTCCTTCGGGCTCATTCGGTAATGTGGTCGATGTGGTAACACTGCTCCTGGAACAAGATCAATTTGATGTTGAATGTCTCTAAGTGGCGGTAATTCCTTAGGCAACTCCTCTGGAAAGACATCTTCGAATTCTTTCAAAATTGGCTTTGCTGCTTCTGGAATTTCAACTTTTTCACTACTCTCTCTCCCAATCAACAAAAACACTTCCGGTTCTTCCTCCACTTCCTTGACAAACTCCTTCAAAGTCAACAGAGTTTTCAATTCTTCAATCTCTTCTAGCTTGCTCTCCTTCTGCTGTTGCTTCTTAGGAACCAAAGTGATTTTAGTACCCTCGAACATGAAACTGTAACTATTGGCACGACCATCATGTTGTACTGCTCTATCAAACTGCCACGGTCTGCCCAACAACAGATGACAAACATCCATATCCACAACATCACACCAAATTTCATCTTTGTATTTCTTCCCAATAGAAAAATTAACACAAGCCCTTCGACACACTTTTACTTCACCACCCTTCCTTAACCATGCTAGCTTGTATGGTTTAGGATGCTTCTCAGTCTTCAAGTTCAATTTCCTTACTGCTTCTGTAGAAATAATATTATCACAACTTCCCGCATCTATGACGAACTTGCAAACTTTCCCCAGAATAGTCCATGTCGACTGAAAAATATTGCTTCTCAACCAACTACAATCCTCCTCTTGCTTTGGTGTAAGACAGGACCTCCTTATCATAAGATTACAACCTTCATCTCCAAACAATTCTTCTTCCTCCTCAACATTAGGTGTATTTGAACATTCTGCCTCCTCACCATCATCCTCCTCAACTTCTGCAACCATAGTTCTCTTCTTCGGCTTCGGACATTCATTACTCTTATGACCCAACTCCTGACAATTATAACATTTGAAAACATTGCTAACCTTCGCCTTCTCAGCCTCCTTCACCACTGGTTTTGAAACAGGTTTAGGAACATTAGAACTTCCACCAACACCCCTTGCTTGATTATTAGAATTAGTAAACACACCACCTCCACGTCTTCCTTGTTTCTCCCAAGCTAACGCTTTCTGATGTGCCTCTGCAACGGATCTAGGATCGAACATATTAACCATATCCTGGATCTGCATTCTCAATCCCCCAATGAATCTAGCAGTTAGCTGTTCTTCAGTCTCCATAATATCATTCCTGGCAATGAGTTGGTAAAATTCATCAGCATAATCACTAACAGACTTTGTCACTTGCCTCAGATTCTGCAACCTCTGGTACATAAGTGATTGGTAGTTGTAAGGTAAGAAAGTAGATCTCATCAACTTCTTCATCTTATCCCACGTTTCTATCTTTGACTTCCCCATTCTCTCCCTTGTAAGTTTAGTTTGCTGCCACCATGCCAAAGCTCTCCCCCTCAACCTAGTAGCAACCAACTTCACCCTTCTATTCTCCGGGACCTCCTTGAAATCAAAGATTTCCTCAACATTAGAAATCCAATCGAGAAATTCTTCTGCTACCATCCCACCTTTAAACTCCGGAATTTCCATCTTCATACCCGATTCCCATCGACGATCATCTTCAACATCCCGATTAGAATTTCGAACTAGGTCTCGATCTCGATAATGAATACTAGCTCTATCACCTTCTTCAACAAAGTCAAAAGTACGTCTACATCGATCTCGACCATTATCATCCCTTCGTTCATGCATGCTTCTTTGACTATGTCTCTCTTCATCTCTATATGCTTCATTGTCAAATTCACGTTGACTTCGTCTCTCTTCATGTGCATAGTCATGATGATCTCTTCGTGATGAAATTGATGTTTCTCTTCTATCTCTACAAGAATGTGGTGATACCCTCCTTGCTTCCGTAACCGATGGCGAAACTCGGTTTCCTCCATGGTTCGAGTTTGGTGATCTCCTCCTTTGATTCAAATCATTCATCAATTTCTCCAATTTACCAATGCCTTCATCAAACTTTTCATTAATACGTTGTTCCATAAGCACGGCTTCTTCTCTACGATACAAAGCTTCAACGTTTTGATGACGATTAGCTCTCCTTGGTGGCATGATTGAAAACTTCACAAAACTTCACAATTCAATCACAAGACTTCAAAACTCTCAACACAATACAACAATCAACAAGTCACGGCTCAACAATGTCTCGGCTATGACACTTCACGGCTTATCACCTCTAGCTTGCATCAACTTATCTCGGTTCACCACTAAGTCGGCAAAGACTTAGCTCGGCAAGGTTCTATACTTCAACCCTTGGCGCGCAAAACTTCCACAAGGTAGATCTAAACAATTTCCAACTCCTCGATCCAAAATGAAATGGATCAAACACTCCAAACTTGATGCAACTTCAATATGAACACGATGAACAACTTCAAACTTCAAAAACTTGGCTCCAAGAATCAACTTAGCTATGATTGGCTAAGTATGGCTCTGATACCAATAAAATGACGCAGCGGATTATTCGAACAAAAACTTCAATCGATGAAATGTAGAAATCGATGGAATGAAGATACCGAAATGCCCAAATTCGTTGATCTGAAGATACCGAATTCTAGCTATCTCAAACACGTTGATAGCGCACTATACCGTGTTCAAAGATCTACGATTCTTCGCACGTTGATCTAGCGCACTAGATTCCGTGAATCGGCTTCAACAAACGTGGATTCGAGCGCACTCGAATGACGTAAGTGGAGATAGGAGATTACACTCAACTACCAATTGGAGAAGAAAGCACAAAGCAATCAACAAGAAATTTTATTTCAAAATCAACTACTAAAAAATGTACAACACACGCGTATTTATAGTATTCACAACTCAGTCATAAGTCGTGACCGACTCATGAAACCCCCCCGACTCATTATAACTCGCTACCGACTCATCCAAGTCGCAGCCGACTCAACAGACGCCACATACTTCAATTACAACACCTCATAAGCAATCGACTCAAACAAGACCAACTCATATATATTACATGAACGACTCACGACTCATACTAGGTCGGCAACGACCTACAACTCACGGCACAAAACACACAGTGCAAACGACTCAAGAAACTCACTACATGTCAACTGTACACGACTCATCACAACAAACGACTCAACACGACCGATTCAAGCGCATGCCGACTCAACTCCTTGCCGCCTTAACTCCCTCCGATTCAAAGCCTTCACTAGTTGGGCTGTCCCTTGCTTCATGCTGAGTCGTAGACGACTTACTCGTTGAGTCGTGGTCGACTCAAGTTCTTCCAACCCTGAACGACTCATAGTTAAACCGGACCTTGCCTTCTCTAACTTGTTCCCCTTTGCTTTAATAAGTCGCAAACGACTTATGAATAGACCGATGAGTTGTGGACGACTCATCAAGCACGAACTCCTCCAAGCTTCGTTAAATCGGCACCGACTCATGCTTCCACTATCCCGTGACCGACTCATCAAACATGCACGTCTTAAGCTCGTGTACGACTTAATATGGTTTAACTTTTGAATTCCCATATGCCTTGCTGCATCAAAAAAGCTAACGGAAAGTGGAGAGTGTGCATTGACTTTTCAGATCTGAACAAAGCCTGCCCCAAAGACTGTTTCCCACTGGCCAGGATTGATCAGCTGGTGGATGGGACGGCCGGGCATGAATTATTATCTTTTATGGATGCATACTCCGGATATAACCAGATTATGATGCATGAGCCAGATCAAGAGGATACGAGCTTCATCACAGATGTTGGACTCTACTACTACAAGGTCATGCCCTTAGGACTCAAGAATGCAGGGGCAACTTACCAAAGGCTTGTTAATGCCATGTTTAAACCACAGATTGGCAAGACAATGGAAGTTTATGTTGATGATATGTTGGTGAAGTCTAAGAAAGCAGTGGACCACATGGATCACTTGGCAGAGAGGTTCGTAGTACTCCGAAAGTACAGAATGAAGCTTAATCCCTTGAAATGTTCATTTGGTGTGGAATCCGAAAAGTTTTTGGGTTTCATTGTGAGCGCTAGGGGCATTGAAGCTAATCCAGCTCAGATCACTGCCCTGAGAGAGGTCAAGGCTCCTGGAACGAAGAAGGAATTGCAAAGTCTCAATGGAAAGGTTGCTGCCTTGAGTCGTTTCATTTCCAAAGATACTAACAAATGCATTCCATTCTTTGATGCTATGAAGAAAGGAAGAAAAAACTTTGAGTGGACTCCTGAATGTCAGAAAGCATTTGATGAGTTGGTTCGTCATATGGAAGTGCCTCCGATACTTTCAAAGCCCGACAGTGGTGAAGATCTCTTCATATATTTGGCAATTTTGTCTCATGCTCTCAGTGCAGTGTTGGTACGGGAAGACGCAACGATTCAGCGTCCAGTCTATTATATCAGCAAAAGATTCACTGGGGCAGAGATGAACTATACAAGGTTGGAAAAGCTCGCCTATTGTTTGTTGATCGCATCAAGAAAATTGAGGCCGTATTTCCAAGCTCATCCCATCAAAGTCCTCACTGATCAACCTCTAAAGCAAGTCCTATTCCGTCCTGAGACTTCGGGCCGTCTTTTGAAATGGAATATTGAACTCAGCCAATATGACATCACTTACCATCCCCGGAGAGCAATCAATCGACAAGCTTTGGCAGATTTCATCGCAGAATGTACGGATAAGGGTGATAGTGAGGAGGAAGTCACTGATGGTGTCCCAATCCAATGGAAATTGTATGTCGATGGCGCAAGGAATGATTACTGTTCTGGAGCAGGGGTTGTCCTTTGAAACCCCAGAAGGGCGATCGCTATGTTATGCGCTGAGACTAGAATTCCCTTCGACAAACAATGAAGCTGAATATGAAGCCCTCATCGCTGGTTTAAGGATTGCTAAAGAACTAAAGATCAAGGCATTGCAGATCTTCAGTGATTCTCAACTTATTGTTTGCCAAGTCAAGAAGGAATTTCAAGCTAAAGGAGGGAATCTACCCGCCTATTTATCAAAAGCCTAGGAGCTCCTTGAAGATTTTGACCGTTATTCAATAAACCATATACCCCGAGAAGAGAACATGAAAGCGGATTCTCTTGCAAAGTATTCGAGTACTGGTGAAGCTCAACTATTGGGATTAGTTCCCGTCGAAGTCTTGTCAGCTCCAAGCACAGATGAAATGGACGTTGATTGGATTATGGGTGTATCCCAAGAGCTAGAATCATGGATGACTCCGATACTTGAATATTTACTCAATGGTTCTTTGCCAGAAAGTTCAAAAGAACGACAAAAGCTGATGAGGAAAGCCTTCAGATATATAGTTCAAGATAGTCGTTTGTACAGACGAGGATTTTCAATGCCATTACTCCGATGCGTGACAAAGGAAGAAGCTAAGACAATTCTGGCTGAAGTACACAGAGGGGAATGTGGGGATCATACAGGTGGTCAAACTTTAGCAAAGAAAATCCTCCATCATGGATACTTTTGGCCCGAAATTAATCAGGATGCTGCTGACTATTTTCGAAAGTGTGATAAATGCCAGAGATTCGCTAAAATTCCTAGAGCACCTTCCACTGAGCTAACAAAAATGGTCAGTCCACGGCCGTTTTCTATCTGGTGAATAGATCTCATTGGGCCTTTGCCGACTGCCAAATCGGGGATTAAATATGCTATTGTTGCTGTTGATTACTTCACTAAATGGGCTGAAGCCGAACCATTGGCTACTATTACCTCTAAGAAAATGATAAGTTTTGTGACTAAAAATATCATTTGCAGGTATGGTGTGCCTCAGAAGATAATCACAGACAATGGTACTCAGTTTGAAAGTGAGGAGTTCCAAGGTTTCTGCAAACAATTCAAGATCCGAAAAAGCTTCTCAACAGTGGCTCATCCACAGGCAAATGGGCAAGTGGAAGCAGTAAACAAAATCATCAAATCAACCATCAAAAAGTAGTTGGAAAAAGCAAAAGGTGGTTGGGTCGATAAGTTACCGCTTGCACTATGGGCATACAGAACCACCCACAAAACTACGACCGGGCATACACTATTTTCATTGGCATACGGATCAGAAGCGATGATTCCAGTGGAAACTTAAGACCCCTCACACAGAAGGATCCATTTTGATCAAGATGAGAATGAAAAATTGCAATTGGAAGCACTTGACCTCCTCGATGAAAGAAGAGAAGAGGCTAGGCTTAGAATTGCAGCTCACCAGCAAAAAATAGCTAGGCACTTCAATTACAAAGTTCGTCAGTGCAGCTTTGAAGTTGGGGACTTAGTCCTGAAGAGAATTATGACAGCCATAGGTGTGTTTGGGCCTAACTGGGAAGGGCCATATGTTATAGCACGAAATTTCTTGATGGCACATTCAAACTCACAACCGTCGAAGGAGAACCAATCCCAAGAGCTTGGAACAGCAATCATTTGCGTCCCTATTTTACTTGAAAGCTTTGCTGAAATGTTGTAAAAGAATTACGAATATATGATTCTTGTATTGAATGCAATTATAAAGCAAGTGAATAATGAAAAGCTATAAAGTAGACGTAGGCCCAGTTTTTGGCTGAACCACTATAAATCTTGTGTTCTCTACTATTATAAACTGCTTTGTTTTATTTCGACATATAAAATACGTTAACTGTGTTACTAAAATGTCGATTTAATAATGCAGGCCATAAAAACAAAGCTTACCCATCGCAAGACCAAGCGATCTCCGACATCACCCAGCAAGCAAATGCTAAACCATTCAAAATTTCCATACTCCAATCCTACAAAAGAAGTGCTTCGAACAAAAGTTAGCGATGTGGATGGAAGTGGACCATTTCTAACTAACTGCAAATGTTTGAACAAACAAACAACCAGTTAAATAGCCTGTGTCTACCACCACCAGCTCGCTTAACTATGAAGTATATTTCTTTGGATAAGGAAAATTATAGGCAACTAAAAAGGGATGACACTTGCAAAAGATAATGTGGATCGCCGACAAGAATAAATGGCAAAGAGACATGGGCGAGCAAGCATCAAACAGCAAAAGACCTCTTCGGAGGCACAAGCCCTCTTCAGAGGCGCAACTCTTCGGAGGATAAAGACCTCGAGCGGGCTTAACCAGAAAAAGAGAGATCTTTCTCAATACAAAGTTGCGAACTGATCGGTTGATACACTCCCATGAATCCGTCCAACCGAGAGAAAGAAACTCCAAACTTCTAGGCAAAAGCCCTACTCAGAGGCACACGTTTCACCGAGTTTGAAATAAAACTTCCAAGTGTTGAAACGTGAAAAGCCCTCCTTGGAGGCCCATTTCACCATAGTTGAAATGCTAAAAAGACATCGAGCGGGCCAAACCAGAGAAAGAGAGATCTTTCACGGTACAAAGTTGCGGACTGATCGGTTGATACACTCCCGTGAATCCGTCCAACCGAGAGAAAGAAACTCCAAACTTCCAGGCAAAAACCCTACTCAGAGGCACACATTTCACCGTGATCGGTGATACACTCCCGTGAGTCGAAATGTGAAAAGCCCTCTTCGGAGGCCCGCTTCCCAGCGAACAGGGAAAAATAAAAGCCTCTCCCAAAGGGCAGAAACAAAAGACCCCTTCCCAGGGGCACGATCAAACAAAAAGACCCCTTCCTAGGGGCACAATCAAACAAAAAACCTCTTCCCATAGGCGCAATCAAACAGAAAGACCTCTTCGGAGGCACACGTTTCACCGAGATTGAAATAAAACTTCCAAGTTTTGAAACGTGGAAAGCCCTCCTCGGAGGCACAACTCTTCGGAAGCACACGTTTCACCGAGATTGAAATAAAACTTTCAAGTATTGAAACGTGAAAAAAGCCCTCCTCAGATGTACAACTTTTCAAAGAAGCATTTCGTCAGAAATGCAAAGCAAAGATCAAAAAGCCCTCCACTGAGGCGCAATAAAAAAAGCCCTCTTCAAAGGCACACTTTAGCTTTCAAAGGAAGACTGGTTCTTCTATTCTTGAAAATACTCTTCCTAAAAAAGAAGTTAAAGTGCCCTTCAGAGGCCCGCTTTACCACATAGGGGAATTCACTTGGTAAAATGTGTGTATGCACAAAAGGAAAAAGTGATATCATCGAAGGATGAAGCGTAGAAACTCATATGGAGTAAGCTGTACTCTATTTTGAGCAGAATAGTATTCCTCCAAGTATGGAATAGTTATTCTCTAGAAAATAAGAGTACAAATCCCCTCAAAGTGTAAAATATTGCAATAAGCTTGTGGTATAGGGGCAACATGGTATAACCACATTGGTAAAATTACGCTCGAACAACATACCACAAGCTCACTGCAATATCATATAAAGAAACTTGTAAAAAAATGAATAGTAAATGCATTCTCAAATACAGACAGAAGTTTGTACAAACAAAAAGAATCATTTTATTCAATACTGTCAAAATTTTGTACAGGTACAGGTTTCAAAATAAAAAGAAAAAAGAAAAGCGGAGGCCGGTAACCGCACAATCTCCGGTCAGTACATGCAAAAAGCAAAAAGCGATATAAAAAGCATAGAACCAAAGCCATCATTTCTTCTTCCTTCCACATTTTGAGCCTGCGCCCGGCCGGATGGTCAACTTCTTAGGCCGGCTTGTAAGAGTAGGGGATGAAGGAGAAAGGGGCACAATTGGACTTTCTTCTGTTTTTTCCTCGCCGGCTGAAGATTCCTTCTTCTTCTTAGAGACTCCCTGCTGCCCTCTCTTCTTGGAAGAAGACCCACTCCCTGGAGAGAAAAGTTTAGTTAACGGTTCATCATCGGAACCAGTTGGTTCTGGAGTCTTCTCACTCCCATCAGTTTCTTCTCCTTTCGGGTCTTGAGAAGCAATAGGATCATCTAAGCCATGAAGAGCTTCTATTTTCTCCTCTTGCGACCCGGGTGAGAGGCGGTTGGAGGAGTGACCTGGAGAAGCGGAGGAGGAATAATTGGAGGAGGGGGAGTCTGAACGATGCTCGACACTTTCTCTACAGAAGAAAAGAAGTTAAAGTCAGCAAAGATAGGAGATAAAGGCTCATTGAGGTTCATGAAATAGTCAAGAAGCTCATTGAACTCATAAGAAGTAAATGAGCAGTCTACTTGGGCAAGATTAACAGTAGAGTTACCTGGAGAAGTGGCTTCCTGATATCAACCTCATAAGCCTGTGCTTCGGCGCTCTCTTCGCCTTCATCTCCACCCTGTGCACTTGTGATCTCAGTTGTAACTTTAACCAGGGATGGAGAATGAGAACTGGAGCCGACAATGTCGATTTCGGCCGAAGGCGAAGGCTGAACTGGAATAGTTAAGTAGTTTTTCCTGAACGTTCTCCTTCTGCCATTTCTATTCTTAATTTTGCAAGTTGTTCTTCTCCCTTGGCGAGAGCGGCGCGAGCTTCGTCATCCAAGTAATGCTCCTCAAGAGCTGATTCGACGTAGCCGGCATCTGTAGCACCAAGCATATCAAGTGCGGCCTCCCACACCTCAGCCAGAGTAATTTCATATTTGGGACCTAGGAAGGCGAGGCTGCCGCGCCCCAAGATGCTATGCAGGTAGAATTCAAATAATGTCGAGCTGATGCTGGTCTTCGTTGCCTCATGAGATTCTTCAGCTGCAATTTTACCGGCAACGGCCTCATCACGCTCTCTTTCAGCTTTGGAGAGTTGAAGCTTAAGCATTTCGATCTCCGCCTCTTGAGAGTCGGTTTTCTTCCGAAGCTCTGCAATATCAGCAATATAGCCCTCATTGATTCTTTTTTGCACTGCGAGCCTGTCTTCGGCGTCTCTTTGGCCGGCATGCGCATCTCTCACTTGTTTCTGAAGCACTTCTTCTTTTTGAGTGTAGGAAGTAGAAGAAGTGGCGAGTTCTTCTTTAAGCTTCTCGACCTTCGCTTCAAGCTCTTCATTATAAGTAGTAATGCTCCACATCTCAGTATCATGCTGCTCAAGAACCTTTTGCCATTCAGCTTTGTCATTTTCCATAGTAAGTATGGCCTCGAGATTCGCACGGTTTACCCTTTGAAGCTCGTCAACAAGCTTTTGCCAGTTCGACATTCTTTCAATATCAAGTCTGACGGCATCGAGATTTCACAGGATGGCGGGTTTGTCAATAGGGACCAAGTCAAGATCGAACCGCACTCCCTTTAGGCACCAGTGCGGGAACCGGCTTTGCAGAGTAGCCGGGCCTGATCCAACTTGGAACTTAGGCCTGCTGATTATTGTCTGAATGTCTGTCTTCCCGAGAGCAGGAGAGCCAAAAGGAATGTCAAGTAAGACGGGGGCAGTGACCTTTTCAGGAGTTGTAGAAGCATGCTTCTCACCGTGCCGGGTACGCTTGCTTGGGTCCTCAACCATATGGCTTTTTCCCCGATCATCATGCGACTTTCTCTTGTGAGATTCGTCACCTCTCTGGGAAGAATCATGGTGCTCCTCCCTTTCTTTTCTCTCATAACACTCTTCTTGAGCCCTCCTCTCCTGAGCCTTCCGAGCGGCTCTCTCTTCGTCGGTTTCTCTATGAACGGGAAGGTAGCGCCTATAATCATATTGACTACGCCTCCCATAGCGCCGAAAGTCGTCGTAGTAAGATCCACTGCGTCCCATCGGAGAACCTGAAATTTAAAAAAAAGACAAGTCTTAAAAGTCTTCAGAGAAAAGAAGTGTAACTTTAGAATCTTCAAAGTACAAAGAGTTAGATGCATGAAAGTACCAAAAGATTCTAAGTGTGTGTGATGTGCAAACTACGCGCATCAAACTACGAACCACTCTTTGATTGAGGAGTAATCGTAGGGGTAGTAGTTAACGTCAACTCTTGGGTCGACGGAGCTTATTGCAGAGAAGAAGTCGCTTCCACCACTGAAGAAGAAACCCTAGTAGCGACAGGATCGTCTTTAAAGAGCTCCTGTGAGGTGACAAAGAGGTCGCTCAACACTTCGAAAGTGTCGTCCCCGCTATGCTTGACAGGGCTTGTTTTCCCGAATTCTTCACCAGACTTCTGTAAATGTCGGGGAGATCCCTGAGGCTCTTCTTCCTCAATAACTGGGGCAAGTGCGAATTTGCCAGACGATCCCGCAACATCGACAGTAGTAGAGCACTTCACCAGAGAAGCTTCGGAGGCAGTTTCTTTTGGTAAGTGTTCGTCAGAGGAAACTGGGGCATCTAATGCTTTAGGCGGGGAGTCTGGAACCTCATGGGGGTGTGTAGAGCGAGAAGCGTGCAAAAGTCCATACTGATGCAAAAATTCATCCCTCAACAAAAAATTTATACTTCTCTCTTCTACGGCCACGGCGCTCAATCTTTCAAAAATTTGCTTATGGCTTGGATCTCTAGAGGGGAGAGGAAGTGCTGAAAAGAGCAAAGAATGAAATTAGCAATTGGTAGTTCGGATCTCGAAAAAGTTTGAAAATGGAGAAAATAGATACAGGTAATCTTACTTCCTACTCTCCAGATGGCATAAAACCCTGGGGGGCAGCGAGCAAAGAAAAACTGGTTCAAAAATCCATGAACACTTTCGGTAAGATTAGAAATAAGCTTGCGGTTTCTGGCACTTCTCACAATAATAAGGGAAGGATTGTCTTTACTCTTTGCAAACGAGCATAAGTAGCGAATTTCTTCAAAACTTGGCAAGCGATCAAAAGTTCTCCTAAACAAAACACACAACCCCATCAAGATGGCGTAGCCATCAGGATGAAGTTGGAACGAAGAGATTGTCAACCGAAGGAGAAGGGTTCGAAGGAAGTCGTTAAAAGGAGGAATCGCCCCGCTTAGGCACATTTGACGATTGACTGCGACGAAACCGGAGGGAGGACTGTCGGCAGTATCATTTTGCCCAGGGAGTAGGGCATCGTTTTCAGCAAAACCAAATTGAGTACGTAGCTGAATAAACGCTTTCGGAGTGAGGATAGTCGAAGTTCTCTCTGGAGGATTCTCTATGGGAACAGCTGTCTGAAAGATTTCTCCCGCTTGAACTACTACTTCTTCTACTTGGTAGGAAGCCATTCTACACAAACAACTCGATATTCAAACATGAAGGTGCACGTTTCCTAATATATGTGAAGTGTTGTGTAAAATCAACAAAGCAATAAGCAAATATAACTGGAATAAAACTAGCAAGCATTTGTCAGTTATAAAGTCCAAAGTTTGTTGTTTCAAATATGAAGGTGAAATATAGATGCAAACAAATCAGTTCAAGACAATGATGCTTTGCATTGATATTTCACTTTAGTTGATTGGTTCACGCATTTCATATAGTGTGTTTAAGTTGATTACTCTATGTTAACTAATCTGTCATTTGATGTGGGCAGTCAATGGCAGTATATTCGCCTTGGTTTTCTGTGATTGTTGTTTTGAGCAGGTTGTTAGCCTATAAGCTAATGTGATCTGTGAAATAAGGCAACAAAGTTAAAACAATGCAGGATTTAAGCAGCTCGGTCCAGTAAATTAAGTTAAGAATTCAAATTGGAATTATGCTTTTAAGTGAGAATTCGAATTGGGCATCCAAGTGTTAACTCGTCCGCGACCCAAGGAATCTTTCACGAGTTAAGATTAAGTTTCTGATTCTTTAAATTGGTAGTTCTTTAAGTCGTAAGGAGTAGTAAGGAGAAAGGCTCCGGTTCAAATAAATGGTGCAGGATTCTCCAAGTGTTAGTTCGGCCATGATTTAAGGGTTAGGTCGGCAGATTTCTCTAAGTGTTAGTTCAGCCACGGTTTAAGGGTTAGGTCGGCAAATTTCTCCAAGTGTTAGTTTGGCCACGGTTCAAGGGTTAGGCTGGCGAATTTCTCCAAGTGCTGGTTCGGCCACTATCTAAGGATTAGATCGTATTAAATTAGGTCGGCCAAAAGTAAGGTCACCCAAAACAACTAGGTCGCGTCCAAACCAATGTCTCACTCCACTCAACCCGTTAATCCGATAGCCACTCCCTTAACCGGAAAACCAGCATTTCATTTATGCTATTTCATGCTATCGGATCATCCATTAAACAAGATTAAAATCCCCATGAATTCAAGACCCCACAATCCTAATGTAAATCAGGATTGATTAGCCCGAAGCAGTGACCCATCGGCATCGTTTCATCAACCGTTTGAATCCGAATTGAGCCATCTCAGGATCATCAACTATCGGCATGATAAGATTCGTGATGAAGCACTGCGCGAGGAGGTGGGCGAAGTTTGAATGGGATTCATGAATCAATGACAGTAGGGGATCGACAAGGAAGCAGGTTTACTTACGTGATGAATAACAAAGATTATCAGTGATTGTTTGGAATGAAATCGCCTTTTGGAGCTTCAGAAAGTTTTTAATGGCAGAATCAAGAGAGTAGGTAATGAGAAGGAAGAAGAAGATGTGACTTATACCTTGCAGTGGAGGGATCTGAAGCGGCACGAATGATCTAACTGTTAGGTCCTGTACGACCTACTGACTTAAAGAGTGGACGGGTTAGAGGATATCGAAGCACACGACCTAACCATTAGGCGTGTACTTCGAGGGGCAAGTGTTAACTCCATCTCGGCCATGACTCAGATACCGACTTAAGGCTTAACAGTTGCCGACCCAAAGGGATGCCGACCTAATGCTTTTACAGAATGCCGACCTAAGACTTAAATAATACCGACCCAACTGTCTAAAGCAAGATGCCGACCTAAGATAGCTACCGACCTAAGAAAGCTACCGACCTAACACCGGTACCGGCCTAGTGCCTTAGGGGATGCCGACTAAACAGGAATTCCGACCTAAGATTTGAGGGGGTACCGACCTAAGGCTTAGGTGTGTTACCGATCTAACATGGATGTTGGCCTAAGGTAGATGCCGATCTAACTGCCCAAGGAAGTTGCCGTCCTAACTGCTCAAGACAGGGACAAGATCACGAACTACACTTGAGTCGCTACCGACTTATGACCTATGTTAACTCGTTCACGACTCACGACCTAGCTTGGATCGTCCACGACCTAAAGCCACTAAATATAAGCCCGATGCCGTATTACTTGAAGAAGGTTGTGTTGACTCGAGGGCGACATGGGACTTATACAAGTGAACCTTTGTGAAACCATGGGGTTTGGCCAGATAAGTCGGCCACGACCTTCCATAGGTCGGTCACGACTTACGACCCAAGGGGGAAATTTTCCTATAAATACCAACCTACCTCAAACATGAAGGGGACTTTTGGCCAATCTCTTTAAGCACAGATACTCTGCTGAATTCTCGACTCACTCAACAATTCAAATACGAAAGGCATCTCAACTAACTACGAGAGGAAATCTAACGCAATCAACATGGATTTAAAGAATTCTTCTGCATCAAAGTTCTAGTCGTTTGTCTCATCAGAATTGTAATTGAAGATTGTTGTAAAGTTGTAATTGATTCAGTAATAAAGAGGATTAAAGTGGACGTAGGCTTACCTGAAGCTGAACCACTATAAAAACTGTTGTCTTTTCTGCTTTCTCTGTGAATTTTCTACTTGTTTTAGTTCCCGTGTTCACGGGTGGTGCTTTCACTCAAACTCAATCTACACCGGGGTGTTAGCGTTCGATTTTCAGCGTTAACATAAAGTAAGTATTTTCTTTTAATCTATTATAGTAGTAATTACTTAAGAAGGTTTGGTATTATGTTTTAAAAGTTAGAAATTCAGTTTTATATTGTACAAAGTAGTTTTATTTTAAATATTCTTATAGTAAAAGTTTGAATAAGTATTAAAGTAATTTTTAATTTAAATGTTTTAAAGGATGTTCTATGATAAAGTGTTTATAAAATATTTTAAAAAGCTAAAGTTTTGTGCTTGGTGTTTTCGGTGGAAATAAATATTTGCAAATTTATTTCATGAGAAAAGTATGGTTTGAAAAATGTGCCCAAAAAGGTTGAAAATGGAAATATATCTTGCGAAGATATTTTGAGATTAATAAATAATTTGGTGAAATTATTTAAGGTTCATGGTTATTTGTGAAAGTTAATTGATAGTTAAATAACCGACTATCAATATTGGCCAATGCACTGATCGTTTCAAAGAGACTGGGAACATGAATAATTTTCCCAAAACCACTTCGGTCCGGTTTGAACTTTTCATGAGGAAGACAAAAGCTGGGTGTGATAACCCTGATTTTTGTGAAGTAATGATTTAAATTAGTTTATGTTTGTTTTAAAATTACATTGAAAAATTGATAGGAATAGAAACCTATCTGCAAGTGTATGGTTTAAATATAAATGTGTACACAAGATGGCGCACACACATGCACACATTTTTCTGTGTAATAAAATAGGCAACAGTTAATATATATGTTAGGATAAATAAATTACAAATACATATGTAGGCAGATACGATCAGTTCTTTAAATTTTTTGGCATAAATAAAACAAATATATATATATAGGAAGAAATAGTAAATACATGCAGAAAGTATAAGATATTTAAAATTATTTAAAGAAAGAAAAAAAAGACTTAGGCAAAAATAGGCATACATATGTTATACATGTACACAGGCAAGCATTGCAGGTAAAAAAAAAGAAGAGAGAAAAATAAAGCTTGCATGGAAATGGTATGAACCCTTGCATAAACACTTTATCCATTTCCAGCAATTCTTTTTGCTTAGGAAAAATTAAAGTCATGCATATAACATAACCCGGGGTAAGATTAAAAGAATAAGGTTTATTTTCTGGAAAAATATAACAAGGACCACATACCCTTTTCTTTTATGAATCAAGTGTAAGGCAGATCATATTAATGGGTAAAAATAACATTGGGTAATTCCATAAAACCCTAGTAACAGCCATGGTTTATATAAGGAGGCTTAGTGTATTGAGATCATGCACATTTGCTCTTCATAACCTAAAGGAAAAATAAAAACATAAGCCAGAAAAAAATAAGGAACACTGACCATTAGAGTTAGAGGAAGGCAGAGGATCAAAAGAAAAGAAAGGCTTAGAAAAAAGAAATTAAGGTGAGTAACCTCACTGAAAAGTTTGACATTAAGTCCTGAATATTGAGGCAGCCTATTTGAATTAATAATTCACTTTTGCAAGTTATGTTAATTTTATGATTTGATGACTTTGGTTTGTTAATGATCTGTTCAAGTGTAAAACCCTTCATAGTGATTTACCCAAAAAAATAAGAATCATGGATTTCATGTTTAAAATGTTTATATGTGATGTGAATTAACTTTGAGATGGAGTGACTTCTTTTTATGGGTTTTCTTCATAAAGTTATTTATTAAATTCCTAGGGTTCATGTTGTAGATATATGGTCTGAAAATGGAAGGAAATATAGGGCTGCAACATTGTGCTGTTGCTTATGTCTCATGTTAACTGAAACAAAGGAAAATGTAGAAGTGCAATGTTATACATGTGCTGAGCTTCTACGTTTTATGAACTACCCAAATCAAAGTACATATTTATAGTTTAGCCAGATCTTCAAGATTAATAAGGATCTGATTGAACCAGAGGTAAGAGGAGATAACCAGTAAACTATTTATGACCATATGTTTATAACTTGATCCATTGAAACCCATAGGCAAAAATAATAGGCTAAGAAATCACATATGTTTTCATGAGTAAATGTTTGCTTCCGAGAACATGACTTGCCAATCTATGGATGAATACATGTTGGTTGAATTGTTTATTTTTCTCTGATTGAAAAGTGAGATGCAGAGAGGATTAGCACAATTATGAAAAAAAGAAATAACACTTAGTAATTTAACTAAGGACTTTGGATCTTAGGGCTACAAAATTTAGCTTGGCAAGGTGAACATTGCAAGCACACACATGGTATGTTTATACCCAGGGGCCTGAATGTGCTGGGTTAACAGAGAGATGTCCCAGGCAGTGTGTGGTTTAACAAGAGAAAGTAGCTAAAGACTATATGACACTTGATAGTGAACAATCGAAATAGGTTCAAATGAGGCTTGGGTGAAGTCCTTGATGGCCAATAAATTTGTAAAGGGGGCTTGATGGCCGAATTGATGATTGCATTGGTTGGTTTATGATGTTTTATTAGTGAATTTTATGATTGTTTTCTCTAAACTAAACCACTTGGATCATACATAATTTGTTTTGCACTGATATGAAGGCACATGCCTCACAAAAACATGCACAAAGATGATACTGAGTTTCTTAATTCATTCGAAGTATTTGAATATAAATAAAAGTCATTTAAAATCATGTTTTTAGGTAGATTACTCATACCAGACATTAGTCTGACCCTTGTGTGTTTATGCACCATAGGGTGTCTCATATTTGTATGAGGCAGTCCATGGTGATTATGCAGGAAAATAGGAATTTCATTGATCAATCTTTGGATGAGTTAGCTGCATAGGGAATTGGATGCAATAGTTACAGATTTGCTGAAGTTAAAATAGATTTTTATGCCAAATTTATGTTAAGCTATGTTGTTTAAGTTGCTTAGAAAAACCAACGTATTGTTATTTACTATTTTGTAAGTATTGGACTTAAATGGGTGTTTCAGCTGAAACTTATGGGTTTTATTTTGAAAACGTTTCACTAAGTAATAAAGTTTTTTTAAGCTTTCTGATTAAATAATTTATATTGATAGGAAACCTGAGATTGTAAGGATTTATAAACTAAATGAACAACTAGGTATTTGGCATGAGAAATTCATGTTTACAGATGATAGAAAATCAGGCAAATAAAGGCTTTGAGTCACTTTAGAAAGAAAACAAAATAACATGTATTTTGGCCAAGAATAGATGCCAGTTGAATAAGGCTAGTATGACCATTTACCGAGCCTTGGTTCAACCAGCACCAAAAGCTTTAAACTCAATTTTCAGGGAAGTTTAATAACCCAAACATAGGGTAGACTCAATTATTTTTAGACTAACAATTTTCTTAAAAATTACGCACTAAAATCTTCTTGTGAATATACATGCACAAGAACATGCACAAACATACACAATTAAAAACACAATTCATACAGTAATAAAATTATGGGAAATACATACAAAATGTTAAGTCTAGAAGGTATGAAATCAATAGTTATGCAGAAATAAGTATGACTGGGAAAACCTGTTTTCAGAAACACTTTTGCTATGTGGGGAATCACTTAATGATCTCCAAATAGATTTTCTGCTTCCAAACTTTTGTACTCTGATTTAAAATAGAAAGTATTATATATATATATATATATATATATTTCATATATGTAAGTTTAAGATAATTTGAACACAGCAATATTTCTATATTGGATTAAAGATCCTGGAAAGAAGAAGAATTAGAGAATGATATTCTCTTGATTAGAGGACCATAACATGTTTAAAAAAAAACTTTAGGGTACGGAGTGGGTCCTCTCATTTGGTATCATAGCTATGTTCTTAAATAACATAGCAAAATTTTGTATGAACTTATTTGCATTGGATGTATGGAGGTGTTGACTGCTTTGGATGCTTTGTTTTGTTAGTGCTTACACTACTAATATCTATTATGACAGAATAGTGATAGATTAAAATGAATTAATCTATGGAGTATTATGAAAAACAGACTAACCTAAGTGTTATATCCATAGAGCTATGGTAGGACCCAGACATCAAAATGTAGGAACAAGTGAACCACCCATGGTGAATATGCAAGAATTCATGAGAGCCATAAGGGATGGAGTAGGCAACAGGCAGGAAAATCCACATAAGGAGCTTTCCAAACTACTTAATACTTTTGCCAACCTTTGAGGCAAAACTTTTGATGGCACAGAAGGAGTTATGGGAGTTCAAAATTGGCTCAGCATTTTTGATAGAATCTTCGCAGACATGCAAGTAGAAGACCAAAGGAAGAGGCAAATTGCATCCAGGCAATTGACAGGAGCAGCTTTGGATTGGTGGGAGGTTATCATAGCTGGAAGACCTGGAGGAGAAGTGACATGGGATCAATTTAAAGCAATGCGGGAAGGTAGATTTGTCCCTGCATCAGCCAAGGAATCTTTGTTAGAGGAATTTATCAAATTAAGGCAAGGGACTATGAATGTCACCGAGTATGCTCAGAAGTTTGAATCATTGGCAAAGTATGGTGTAGTACTCATCACTACTGAGGAGGCCAAGAATGGCTGATATATTCAAGGGCTGAACCCTAGCCTTAGTAGAGCCATGCTACCATACTAGGACAGGACTTTTGATCAAGTTTTGGATTTGACTTTGATCATTGAACAACATGATAAAGCTAGAGAGAATTTTAGGGCATTCAAGAATAACCAAAATAAGAAGGGAAAGGGTAAATTTCACCCTTATGATAAGAAGAAAACAGACATAGCTTCCACTAAGAAACCCAAAGAAGTCAGGGCTGCTGAAATTAAGAAGAAGATTACTTGTTATAAATGTGGCCAAGAGGGGCATATGAAGAATAGATGCACAAATGTTAGGCCTGCATCCTTCAAATGTCACCATTATGGGAAGGAAGGTCACATAAAAAGGAATTGTCCAGATTTTAAGGAATGAAAATTAGGGGCTTTGGAAGGAAAAGGCAGCTGAGGGATCAAGTGTTGAAAAGCATGGTCAAGTTGAAGGTACTTTGCTTATTCACTCAATACCTTTTGCAGTAGTGTATGATACTGGGGCTACACACTCATTGATCTCCCATGATATTGGACAACAATTAAAATTGAATTGTATGATTGTTGATAAGCCACTGTTAATTAGAAGCCCTATAGGTAGTTCATGTGTTCTGGGTGTGATATGTATGCAACTAGGGTTAATATAGGAGGGCATGTGTTTGAGTCAGACCTATATGTGTTGCAATATCCGGGCACTGGGATTATTCTAGGATTTGATTGGTTGAGTAGATATAAGGCTATCATAAATATAGAGACATCCACCATGTCATTGGAAGTTTATGATGGACAAAGAATAGTTGTTCTTTGTGATGCAAACAAGAATAGAAGTATACCCAGCCTTTTTACATTGTCTAATGAAAAACCCATGCCTACATTAGAAGAATTCCCCACAGTGAATCAATATATAGATGTGTTTGGTGAAGTTAGGGGAGTTCCAAACCACAGGCCAGTTGAGTTTTCAATAAAAATAATTCCAGGAGTTAGCCCAGTGGTTAAAAGACCAACAAAAATGGGGCCTAAGGAGTTGATGGAACTGAAAAAGCAACTGGTTGAACTAGAAGAAAAAGGTTTTATTAGACCTAGTAGCTCATCATGGGGAGCACCAGTAGTCTTTGATAAGAAACAAGATGGATCCCTTAGGTTATGTATTGACTATAGGGAATTAAATAAAGTAACAGTTAAAAATAAATATCCCTTACCAAGAATTGATGTTCTCTTTGATCAATTGAGTGGTGCAAAAATATTTTATAGGCTTGATTTAGCTTCAGGCTTTCATCAGATGAAAGTAGAAGAGTAAAGCATTAAGTATACAGCCTTTAACACAAGATATGGACTTTATGAATTTTTAGTAATGTCATTTGGCTTGACAAATGCTCCTTCCTATTTTGTTGATTTGATGAATAGGATTTTTAGAGAATACTTGGATAAGTTTGTATTGATATTTATTGATGACATACTAATTTATTCTAAGTCGGTTAGAGAGCATGAAAATCATTTGCATATGGTATTCAAGAAACTGAGGCAGGAAGACTTAAAAGCCATGTTTTCAAAATGCACTTTTTGGCAAAATGAAGTGAATTTTCTAGGTCACATTATATCAAAAAAAGGAATATCTGTGGATCCCAATAAAGTCATTGCAGTGCAAGCTTGGAAAAGACCTACCGATGTCACTGAGGTCAGATCATTCATGGGAATGGATGGTTACTATAGAAGGTTTATAAAAGATTCTGCAAAAATTTCAATCCCATTAACCAGATTAACTAGGAAAAATCAGGTGTTTACTTGGACTGAAGAGTGTGAGAAAGCCTTTGGGAAATTAAAGGAAGCACTAGTACAAGCTCCAATCCTTAAAGTGCCTGAAGGAAATGAAAACTTGGTGGTGTATACTGATGCAAGTGGACAAGGGCTTGGGGCGGTATTAATGCAACAACATCAAGTGATAGCTTATGATTCTAGGCAGTTGAAACCAAGTGAGGCAAGATATGCTACTCATGACCTTGAATTGGCTGCTATAGTTTATGCTCTTAAGCTGTGGAGACACTACCTGTTAGGGGAAAAATTTGAAGTTTACACAGACCATAAGTCACTTAAATATTTGTTTTCACAAAAAGAATTAAATACTAGGTAGCAAAGGTGGATTGAACTCCTAGCCTCATATGATTTTGAAATATTATACACCCATGGTAAGGCTAATAAAGTAGCAAATGCCCCAAGTAGACAACATGCTAACATGCCTAGATTGATGATAAAAGAGTTTATCACTTTATCATTGTTAATTGATTCAGAGATAGAAAGTGATAATATAGAAAAACATGAGCCTATGCAGTGAGAATGTAGAAATGGGAAAATTAAGTTTTATTACTCTTGGGTCAGAATTGAAGAATAAAGTTGCAAGGCTACAAGACCAAGATCCATTTTTATTTGAAAAGAAAACTCAGATATTAAATGGTGAGGCAGTGGAAGGTTTTCAGTTGAATGATCAAGGCCATTTGAAGAAATGAAAAAGAATATACGTTCCAACAATTGATGAGTTGAAGCAAGAAATCTTGGATGCTTACCACAAAAGCAAATACACTAGACATCCAGGAAGCAAAAGAATGTATCACAACCTCAAGAGGGATTACTGGTGGAGTGGTATGAAGAGTACAGTGGCAACCTATGTATCTAAATGTATGGTCTGCCAACAGGTGAAGGCCGAGTATCAAAAACCCTCAGGGATGCTTCAACCTTTGCAAATACCACAGTGGAAATGGGAAGACATATGTGACACCCCACCTCTATACCCACGCTAGCCAAGAACATTACTGTGAATGCTGTCAACTAGCACGGAGAATAAGGCTGTTGAGGAGCGACCATCTGTATAATTGCTTTGTGCGAGTACCGATATACCGGATGAAAATATAACTTTTCATCTCAAGAGGAAATCCGACATACCGACACAAACTCAAAGCTACTACACAGTGGCTATAATTTCTTCGAAAACAAATATAGAAATAAACATAACATAAATCAGTCACAGATAATTCATATCACAAAGGCGGAAGAAGATATGAATATTACACTAGAAAGTGTACATCAGAGTAGTGGTCTAAAAAGATCCACAATATCACAAAAGAATAGTTACACGAACTACACAAAAGAATAAGTATACATTAAGGAGTCTATATCTCAAATGTATACAACAAAATAACTACTAATCTAAGTAGTTAACCCAAAAGTCAAGGAGTTAATCCCGGATGAGAAGTCAAGCAGAAGCACCTGTAACATCTCGGTCTGACCCGAGTATTATTTAATAAGAAAATAATAAACGGATCAGTCTAACTATAAATATCAGATGAAACGATATAGAGTAAGAGATATGACTAAACACATAATAATCACAATGCCAAGCTGTGATATATATATATATATATATATATATATATAAATATATACTTAGTTGATAATCATCAAGAGATTAATCAATGTCACCAAATCTACACAAGAATCAAAGAAACGTCATTCTCCTAATTTCGTTCACCATACCATAAATATTGACGATAATATCAACGTCAATCACAAAAGTCAATGACACACAAATTCCAGAAGACTACACAAGAAATCCAGAAACCACTAAAGTCAATGACACACAAATTCACCAATGCACAAATATTGATAAAACTTATCAATGGAAATCACGAAAATTGGTGAAACACAAATTCTAGGAATCTACACAAGAAATCCAGAAATCACAAAGGGGGGGAGGCCTATCACAAACGGGAGCATAAAGCTCACCAACACGTGTATCACAAACGGAACGCTAATTCCATGGTCGCTAACCATCACAAATTGAGCCGAAGCTCCACAAACGGCCCGAAGACCATGGGTTGCTACCCCATCACAAATTGAGTCGAAACTCCACAAAACGGGGTTTAGTCTCCCTCGCAGACAAAGAGACATCGCACATTGCTAGTCTAAATCACAAAGATGATCGTCATGATCAGCGAGAAGTGTCAATTACACTAAGCTAGTAAATATATGAGTTTAGCTTCATGTCCCATAACCACTTGCTTAACTTAAATATTTACGAACAAATTGTAGATCTCCACTAGAAAATTGTCACAAGAGGTTCAATCGAACAAGTCCAAGAATTAACCGACAAAGTAAACGCAAGCGTTTCATACCACTTGTTTTACTAAGCCGTTTAATTAGATTTCTCATACGAGTGAGGTAAAGGTTTGTATATACTAATAGATTGGAAAACGGTTTTCTAAACGAATTTGGTATTAAAAGAGTATTGAAATCGTTTGAGTAAAGAGTTTTGATATTTACTACTAGTATAGGAAACCTTTATATTTTTAAAGTGACAAATCACGAAGAAGATTGTAAGAACAACCAATCACAAAAATTCACATACGAAGACGTGAATAAAATCCAAAGAAATCGATAAAGAATCCATCGAAATGGATATTCAAAAATCCCTAAAAAGAGTCATCAAAATCATAATAGATGATAACAACAAATAGGATTATCACGAATCGATTTAAATTGGAATTCCAATCCAAAAAGGCAAATTGGACTCAAACAGCAGGTTCAGTCGACTGAACATAGAATTTCAGTCGACTGACCCTGTACATGGAAATTTTCCAGGTTCAGGAAACTTTTTGTTTCCAGTTTCAGTCGACTGTGCAGAAGTTTTCAGTCGACTGAATCATGCCTGGAAACTCTCGGGTTTCAGGTTCAGTCGACTGAACAGAGATTTCAGTCGACTGAATCATGCCTGGGCTGTTTTTCAGCCTTATACAAATGAAGAGCAAACTCTTCCAAAATGCAATCGGACGAACATTGGCTCTAAGGGTTTATGCCAAACGGCAACCCGGCCCTATATGCTCCTCGATGCATAACCAAAAGCATGATCAAACATCCATAAAAGGATTTTACACAAATTTGTCTTAAAAACCCAAAAATTGGAATATTCACAAAACCAATCCAAATCAAGAGCAAATGCACATGAAGAAGTGTTAGGAATTCATACCCAACAACCAAAGATAGTAATAGTCATAGATGTGAGATAAAAATCTCACCTTTGAACTAAGTTTATGAAGATGAAGCTTGAAAGCAATGGCAAGAACAAGCACTCTTCAATCTCAACACTAGAAGCTTGAATCTAAGCTTAAAAGAGAAACATTTCCTAAATTAGGTTTAGGAAATTTCTGAAATTGAATGGAGAAAGAGTTGGAGAAGGTGAAGGAAATGCTTACCAAGGGGTTCTCTTTGACTTTGGAGCAAGAACTTGGATTTGCAAAGGAAGCTAGGGCTTGGAGTTTTAATTTCCTCTTCCACCCTCCATTAACATAAAAGCTTGAGTATTAGGAAAATAGAAGAGAAGTGAATGAAGAGGAGAGGGTTGGAACTGAGTTAGTAAGTGGTTAATTGGCTCAGCCCAAACCAAAACCCTAAGAAAAAAGTAGAAAAATTCAACTTTCTCCAAACACATCGAAGCTTATACTCAAAAAGGTCGCAAACGTCATTTTGAACTCAATGGAGGTGGTCTCGAGTCCTAATTCGACCGTATGCAAAAAGTAGGTTTTCGGACTAATCCGACGAACGATAAAATATTAAAATATAAAATCGATAAATATGCGGGTTGTTACAGCATATCAATGGATTTCATTGATGGTTTGCCTAGAACTAGGAGGGGAAATGATAGTATTTGGGTAGTGGTTGATAGGTTAACCAAGTCAGCCCACTTTATACCAGTAAAATCAGAAAGAAATGCAAGTACACTATCCCAGTTGTTTATTAAGGAAGTAGTCAGACTGCATGGTATACCAAAGACTATAGTAAGTGATAGAGATACCATCTTCACTTTAAAATTTGGCAGAGTTTTCAAAAGGCAATGGGGACTGATTTATGCTTAAGCACGACATACCATCCTCAATCTGATGGCCAAACAAAAATTGTGAACAAATTGCTTGAAGACATGTTAAGAGCTTGTGTATTGGATTGGGGAGGAAGTTGGGAGGATCATATCTTTTTAGCCGAATTTGCATACAACAATAGCCATCATAGTAGCATAGGCATGGCACCCTTTGAAGCTCTCTATGGGAGACCATGTTTATCACCCTCAAGTTGGCTTGAATCTGGGGAAAAAGTGGTCTAGGCCCAGAAAATGTGAAGGAAACTTATGAGAAGATAGCTTTGATCAGAAAAAGAATTGCTTCTGCCCAAGATAGGCAAAAGAAATACGTAGATCAAAGAAGGAAGGCAGTACAATATGATGTTAGAGATTATGTATTTATCAAAATATCACCCATGAAAAAGGTTCTAAGGTTTGGGAAACAAGGAAAGTTGATTCCTAGATGTATAGGGCCATATAAAATTTTAGAAAGAATAGGAACTGTAGCCTATAAGCTAGAGTTGCTAGAAGAAATGAGAGCAATGCATGATGTTTTTCATGTGTCTCAACTTAGAAGATGGGTTCATGATAAAGAAGTAATCCTAAAATCCTCTAAGGATGTGCAGATTGATCCAGGATGATCTATGAAAAGGAGCCAGTGGGCATAGTTGCTAGAAAAATCAAGAAATTGAGAAACAAAGAAATTAAACTAGTGAAAATGCAATGGAGTCTTGACCCAAATGATTGCACATGGGAAGTGGAAGATAAAATCAGAAATGATTACCCACAACTATTTGATTAAATAAAAGGTACAATATGTATACTGATGAATGTTTTGATTGAATTGCATTGTGAATTCTTGTTTCGATATGCCCAGAGTTTAATAAAAGGATTGGCTTGAGAATGGTTTGAGATCAAAAAAGTTGATTTTCTGGATAAATGAGATTTAAGTTAAGTATGAGAGAATTGCGGGACACAATTCCTAAAAAGGAGGTGTATATGTGATAACCCTGATTTTTGTGAAGTAATGATTTAAATTAGTTTATGTTTGTTTTAAAATTACATTGAAAAATAGATAGGAATAGAAACTATTTTGCAAGTGTATGGTTTAAATATAAATATGTACACAAGATGGTGCACACACATGCACACATTTTTCTGTGTAACAAAATAGGCAACAATTAATACATATGTTAGGATAAATAAATTACAAATACATATGTAGGCAGATATGATCAGGTCTTTAAAAAGTTCGGCATAAAGAAAACAAATATATATGTAGGCAGAAATAGTAAATACATGCAGAAAGTATGAGATATTTAAAATTATTTAAAGAAAGAAAAATAAAAAGACTTAGGCAAAAATAGGCATACATATGTTATACACGTACACAGGCAAGCATTGCAGGTAAAAAAAAAGAAGAGAGAAACAAATCTTGCATGGAAATGTTATGAACCCTCAAATAAACACTTTATCCATTTCCAGCAATTCTTTTTGCTTAGGAAAAATTAAAGTCATGCATATAACATGACCCGGGGTGAGATTAAAAGAATAAGGTTTATTTTCATGAAAAATATAACAAGGACCACATACCCTTTTCTTTTATGAATCAAGTGTAAGGCAGATCATAATATGGGGTAAAACTGTCTTTGGGTAATTCCATAAAACCCTAGTAACAACCATGGTTTATATAAGGAGGCTTAGTGTAGTGAGATCATACACATTTTCTCTTCATAACCTAAAGGAAAAATAAAAACATAAGCCAGAAAAAAATAAGGAGCACTGGCCATTAGAGTTAGAGGAAGGCAGAGGATCAAAAGAAAAGAAAGGCTTAGGAAAAAGGAATTAAGGTGAGTAACCTCACTGAAAAGTTTGGCATTAAGTCCTGAATATTGAGGCAACCTATATGAATTAATAATTCACTTTTGCAAGTTATGTTCATTTTATGATTGATGACTTGGTTTGTTAATGATCTGTACAAGTGTAAAACCCTTCATAGTGATTTACCCAAAAAAATAAGAGTCATGGATTTCTTGTTTAAAATGTTTATCTGTGCTGTGAATTAACTTTGAGAAGGAGTGATTTCTTTTTATGGGTTTTCTTCATAAAGTTATTTATTTAATTCCCAGGGTTCATGTTGTAGATATATGGTCTGAAAATGGAAGGAAATATGGGGCTGCAAAATTGTGTTGTTGCTTATGTCTCATGTTAACAAAAACAAAGGAAAATGTAGAAGTGCAATGTTATACCAGTGCTGAGCTTCTATGTTTTATAAACTACCCAAATCAAAGTATATACTTATGGTTTAGTCAGATCTTCAAGATTAATAAGGATCTGATTGAACCAGAGGTAAGAGAGATAACCAGTAAACTATTTATGACCATATGTTTATAACTTGGTCCATTGAAACCCATAGGCAAAAATAATATGCTAAGATATCACATCTGTTTTCATGAGTAAATGTTTGCTTCTGAGAACATGACTTACCAATCTCTGGATGAACACATGTTGGTTGAATTGTTTATTTTTCTCTGATTGAAAAGTGAGATGCAGAGAGGATTAGCACAACTATAAAAAAATAGAAATAACACTTAGTAATTTAACTAAGGACTTTGGATCTTAGGGCTACAAAATATAGCTTGGCAAGGTGAACATTGCAAGCTCACACATGGTATGTTTGTACCCAGGGGCTTGAGTGTGCTGGGTTAACAGAGAGATGTCCCAGGCAGTGTGTGGTTTAACAAGAGAAAGTTACTAAAGACCATATGACACTTGATAGTGAACAATAGAAATAGGTTCAGGTGAGGCTTGGGTGAAGTCCCTGATAGCCAGTAAATTTGTAAAGGGGGATTGGTGACTGAATTGATGATTGCATTGGTTGGTTTATGATGTTTTATTGGTGAATATTATGATTGTTTTCTCTGAACTAAACCACTTGGATCATACATAATTTGTTTTGCACTGATATGAAGGCACATGCCTCACAAAAACATGCACAAAGATGATACTGAGTTTCTTAATTCATTCAAAGTATTTGAATATAAATAAAAATCATATAAAACCATGTTTTTAGGCAGATTACTCATACCAGACATTAGTCTGACCCTTGTGTGTTTATGCACCATCGGGTGTCTCATATTTGTATGAGGCAATCCACGGTGATTATGCAGGAAAATAGGAATTTCATTGATCAAGCTTTGGATGAGTTAGCTGCATAGGGAATTGGATGCAATAGTTACGGATTTGCTGAAGTTAAAATAGATGTTTATGCCAAATTTATGTTAAGCTATGTTGTTTAAGTTGCTTAGAAAAACCAATGTATTGTTATTTACTGTTTTGTAAGTATTGGACTTAAATCGGTGTTTCAGCTGAAACTTATGGGTTTTATTTTGAAAACGTTTCACTAAGTAATGAAGTTTTTTTTAAGCTTTCTGATTAAATAATTTATAATGATAGGAAACCTGAGATTGTAAGGATTTATAAACTAAATGAACAACTAGGTATTTGGCATGAGAAATTCATGTTTATAGATGATAGAAAATATGGCAAATAAAGGCTTTGAGTCACTTTAGAAAGAAAACAGAATAACATGTATTTTGGCCAAGAATAGAAGCTAGTCGAATAAGGCTAGGATGACCATTTACCGAGCCTAGGTTCAACCAGCACCAAAAGCTTTAAACTCAATTTTCAGGGAAGTTTAATAACCCAAACATAGGGTAAACTCAATTATTTTTAGACTAACAATTTTCTTAAAAATTAGGCACTAAAATCTTCCTATGAATATACATGCAGAGGAACATGAACACACATGCACAATTAAAAACACAGTTCATACAATAATAAAGTTATGGGAAATACATACAAAATGTTAAGTCTAGAAGGTATGAAATCAATAGTTATGCAGAAATAAGTATGACTGGGAAAACCAGTTTTCAGAAACACTTTTGCTATGTGGGAAATCACTTAATGATCTCCAAACAGATTTTTTGCTTCCAAACTTTTGTACTCTGAATTAAAATAGAAAGTATTATATTTTTTTTTATATATGTAAGTTTAAGATCATTTGAACATAGCAATATTTCAATATTGGATTAAAGATCCTGGAAAGAAGAAAAATTAGAGAATGATATTCTCTTGATTAGAGGACCACAACATGTTTAAAAAAAGATTTAGGGTAAGGGAGTGGGTCCTCTCACTGGGAGTCGAAGATGGAGCAGTGAAGTGTAAGGGCTAGTCGCTACTAATCCTGAGGTGATTCCAAAATGGATGTAGCAGGAGTAGTGCCTTCGGTTCCGTTCGAACCTAGGATGGACTTGTATAGATAATGCTTTTTGAACATCATTTGGTGGATGATGGGCGTTCTAAGTGAAACGATCTAAAAAGATAACGCTTAGCTTCAAGCCTCATCAACCAGGAATGACCAAAAATATGGGGTTATGCAGCAAGGCTAGGTGGGTAGCACCCATTATGGTGAGGTCACCCTTGTCTAGATGTCCCTTTTTTCGGCTTAGTGGTGCGGTTATTGATCCCAACCGTGGGGTGATCTTACTCGGGATTATCCAGTAAGGGGTAGTCCCGGTCTTATGTTGTAAGGGATTCGGAGTAATCCTTGGCACGGTGATCTAGGCTACGTACTGTGACAGGTGATACCCTAGTGCCTAGTCATTAGTTGGAAATCCATTCTCCCTACGTGCTTTTATGGTTTTGTTTGTATTACCTACGACTGTGGCTACTAGCTGGAATTTTAATTAATATAACAATTTCGGCTATTTGAATAAGTATTTGTATATAGACACTATTATAATGTCATAGGATTTTATAATAAATGTTCTAGCTATCGTAAGGTAAAAACCCGACATGCTTATTTATGGTGTGATCTTACAAGATGCTTTTGATTTTCAAAGGATTTTTGGAACTTTAATAATCAAATTGAGTGTGATTTTCTCACGCTGGTTTTCCAGACCGACTCGGGTGTTATTTAACTATAATGCTCGGGTCAGACCGAGTATTATAGATTACAGGAAATGATGTTATGTAGCTTGATGGCGATATGTACTTCCGTATTTGTATGAAATATTCCGCTGTTTATTCAGTTTTAGGGAGGAAGAGATATTATAACCATCTTGAGTTGTGTTGTTGTTTGTATTAAATTCTGATGTTGTACTCTGATGATATAATGTATAAACAGATGTATTTGTTATTGTGTAAAGATCATTTATTATATATTATACTTTATTCCACTACGATTGTTAGATTCTGATGTTGTTTTCTATTTTCTTCTTCTAGCACTTCTTCTTTAACCCAAATGGTCTGTATTTCCATTCATCTTGAGTTGATTGATCGAGAATAGTGTCGACTTAAGCGGTACGAGTTTGCGGGTCATTACAGTTGGTATCCGAGCTTAGGTTGGAGATAACCTTGGCTCTGGTGGGGATTACTCGTTAAATAGAGTTCGTAGTACTCCAAAATGAGTTTGAGTGTATTAATATATATGAGCACGTATTTGTTAGTGAGTATAAAATTGTTTTTATATTGTGTTGATTTATCGATTGGGTGTTTATGCATTCTGGTCGATGTGTGGAACGCCATGTCATCGATAGGGGTTTCTAAGCTCTTAAACAAGATAAACCAATACAGTATTATTTTAAATAGGGTAAATGAAATAATTTTACCCAAATTATTTTTGTATATAAAGAAAATAATTTTTTGTAAATTATTATAGTTATATATGGTTGCTTGGTTGTTAGGAGATGGTAGTATTAAATTATTATCATTGTTAAGTGAAAGTTGAATAAAGAATTGAAAATTATAACTAAAGCTAAGGAATAAATTAATATACAAAGGAAATTTGTAAATGTAAACTGTAAATATGATTTATAAATTGAAATAAGATTTCAGAATAATATTTGAATATGAATTGAAAGAATTTGGAATTTGGAATTTTGGAAAAAGTTAAATTCCTTTGGATTTGAAAATATTTTCAAAGGTTTTGGGGAGGAATAATAGGAACATTATTCGAAAATATTTAAAATGGATTTGAAATCTGGTGAGATTTGGAATTTAAAAATATTTGAATTTTTTTGAAGAGATAAAAGCATTGAACTCTTTTCGGTCGCTAGAAAGTAACTTCGGTGATGACTGTAGCATCATCAATGATCATTTTCGAGCTTCCGACAGAGAAATTGCTACCAAATTGTTTTAAATTGGATTTTTTTTGCAAAAACTGGGTTTGGATTTGAAATTCAAATAGGTAATTGAATTTACCAAAGAATTTTGGATATAATTGATTTCAAATGATTTTTTAAATACTTAAGTGATTATTGAGGACTCTGGAATTGGTTTAAAATGTTTTGAGTGTCTAAATAATGGTCCAAACTCTAGAGGTTTAACTTAAAATGTTTATGGATTATAAAAAGATTTGGAAACTTATAAAGTTTGAAAATTTCCTAGAATGGAATTAACTTGTAAAACGGTTAATAAGTTAGGAGGGTAAGTCGAATTAAATGAACCTAGGCTAAGTTTAATAATATTGTGATTGGATTTGGATTAAAGTTGAAATATAATTGAAATGGAACTGTATCACGTGGTGGATATATTAAATGAAATTAAGTTCTTACTTAATAAAATTAAAATGGATAAGGAGAATGGGGTAATTGAAATTGATGAGAATCAAATTAAATAGAAGTGAACTTAAGTTGTGAAATTGAAAAAGTTTGAAGAAAGTAAATTAACTTAAGTTTAAAAATAAGAGAAGCTTGGCTTCGAGTAAGGGTGAAAGCCCATTAGATAAAAGTTTGTGTTAAATTAATTTGGGAAATGGTTATTAATGTTAGCATGTAATGTTGTCAAGCTTAATGGAATGGGTTTAAATGAAACCAACGCGGGAATGAATGAAATGCAAGTGAACGGTTTGTAAATAAGTTAAAATGGAAATGAATTAAATGAAAATTGAGTTGGAATCGATTGGAAGTAGTTAAAAACTAAAATGGATATGCCATTAAGTGAATATCATCGAAATTGCATAGAGATGATTGTCGTTTGATACAAACGAGATTTAATAAAATTCTATGAATTAGTGGAAGCAAATATAATTGAATTTTTGAAACAATTGATAATAATATGAGTTTGTATGGAATTATAAATGATTTGAAGGTAAGAAAAGCGAGTAAAAGCAATTGAATTGGTGATAAAACCTTATTAATTAATTTTAAGTGTTGTTTTGTAGGTATGGCTTATGAAATCCATATGTTAGCTATTGAAAATGAGTGAAATGTAAATAAGTTTCCTATATATGGCACTTACATATTTAAATTGAGTAATTACAGGTACCAGATGACCGTTTGGTTGGATTTTGGTTGCGCAAAATTGCTAAAATAATAAGCCGCTTGCTCAAAAATGCTAAATAAAGGTACGCCTACGCAATCAAAATAGGAAATATGAACTATTTTTTTCCGACTGTGTGGGTCGATGTATACATATTTATATCTCTTGCCAAATTGCAAAAGCTCCTCCGTACAATGGAGACTATGCAAAAAAATATCGAAAATTTTGGGAGTCAGAAAATTTTATGAAATTTTTTTTTTGGAAAATTTTTGTTAGCGAAAAATTGATTTCAAATTGGAAATTGAAATAAACTAATGGATGAAGCTAATTTAAAATAATGATATGAATCAGTTCTAAATGGAAGATAAAATTTAATATTCATAGTTGAAGATAAATTTAATTCATATGGAAATGGGAGAACCAATTTGAATAGAAGTAGATATTAACTAAAGCGGTGAAGTGAAAATAAATATAAGAAGCATATAAAATACTTATATCGAACTGAAGAAGAAATGGTGAAATTCTTAAGTAATATGGGTGTCGGGAAAATATATTGAATAAGTATTTGAGTGAAGATTTAATAAAGATATGTGAAATGATAAGCGTTGATAAGTGAATAGAAATAAAAAAGAATGTGAATAAAAGAGAATGGATATAAATACGTAGGATGTACGAATATTATTTTATTCGTATAGCGATTTGATCCAGATTCGAGCACAGAATTTCGAGATAGTTATATCGATCCGAGTTAGGATTTTACACTGGATTTTCAACGGCGAACGCTGGAGATGGATTTGGATTGACTCTGGAAATTCTCTATCGTAATTATGACTATGCAAGTAGAATGATGGTTTCTGATCAAGAAACCAGATCTAAGTCCGCACTAGGATGTCGGGTGGATGATACTAGTTCGTAAATGAAATTGTGTGATCGAGCGAGTGATCTAATTTGATATTTCGTACGGATGGTATGTGCACATTGTACGAGCTTGGATGAATAAATATTGAAATTTTGTAAGGGAGTCAATAAAATGATTTTGAATGTTGTGACTGGATATTATTGCTATGTAGGATATACAGGTATTATAAAGGAAAAAAAGAAAATTTGTTTGATTTCAGAAGATAAATTTGAACTGCTCGACAAAAGGTATGTGTTTAAATTTCTGTATGAAATTTGATTGAGTCTTGGATCTAGCCACTTGGCCTTTTGTTTTCTTTTGGGATTTGGGAGCCCGTAGAGGCATTTTGTAGTTGTACCGAGCTAGCTGCGCAAAGTAAACGCTGGAGAAATTTTTCGAAAATTTAAGGAGCTAGAAAATTTTTGAGAAATTTTTGATAATTCAAAATTGGGTTTAAATTGAAATTTGAATGATTGAGCAAAAAGGTATAGTTTGAAAACTGTGGGAGAGTTTGGGAAGTTAGTAAGAATGATAATGGGTCTTTTATAAAATTATATTTGGTAGGATGTCGAATTGTTGGTTTTGGTGGAAAAGTAAACGGGTATTGAACCATTTTTCCTAACTAGTAATTTCGGGGATGATATTCTTTTAAGGTGGAGGAATGAGATGACCCAGAATTTTGGACATTTAAAATTGAAATATTTAATTGATTTTGAATATTTAAAAGTTAATTTTTAACTTGAATTCAAACATCACTATTTATTTGCAATTAAATTATTGAATTAAATATTGAGGTTGGGTAAAATGATGAATCTGGAGTTTTAAGCCTGTTAAAAAAAATTTGAAGGCTTGTAAAATTTATATTGATAGTACTGAAGATAATAAAATCTTTTAAATTGAAATTGAAAGTGATTTGTTCAATTTTGAAATTTTGTCGTTTAAATTGAATTTAAAATTGGCTTCCAAGGCACATCTCGGAAGTTGACGAAACCAGTGCCATTGGATCCGTAATACTGTATTATTATCGAATTTTAATTTTTGTAGTGTTTGGAGTGAAAGTTTGGCCGTAAGGTAGATAAACGCACTGAAATTTTATCAAAATTTAATATAATAACTGGGTCCAAAAAGCTATCTTCTCCGTACGATCGAATTAGGACTCGAAACCTTTTCCATTTTGTTCGGATTAGGGGTATAACATTGTAAACGCCTGGTGGCACACCTTGATAGGAGGCCAATATTTTGAGTTACATTTATCGAGACAATGTAAATTTAATTAAAAATATATTTATTGATTGACTGGTCAAACTTTCAGCAGTATTCCATCACATCTGAACTTTTTACTGTCACTGTAACCTTCTTTTGCAAGTCACCTTCTGGTCATCATCTCATCTTGTTCCCTTAGTCTCTTTTATCACGCGAGCAGTTTCTTTATCATCCAGAAGAAAATAAAAGGACAAAATCAATGGTCGATACTTCAGGAAAACAAAGGGGAAGAGAGATTTCAAAGCCAAATATTGAGAATTATCTTCCTCTTCCATAATTAAATCATGTGTATTCACTTTCCCTTCCCCTATCTTCAGTTCGTTCAAATCCTTAGTTATCGAAATCAAGGCAACGAAATAAATCGAATTCCACTTTCCCTTTTCACCCATTCACGGAATCGAAGAAAAGACGAAGGTAACCGGATCGCCTCTGGGAGTAGGCGCTCGCGCATACACACTCGTATGCTGCGCGTATGTGCTCGAGTTATTGGCATTGGCATCCGTGGGTTGTCGGGGATGGGTCGCGGTCGAGTTTCGAAGGGGATGGTGAGGAGCTTTGGCGTTCGATCGACGAGGGTTTGGCTGTGCAATGAAGGATGGCTGCTCAATGGAAGGACGAGGGTTTAAAGGCAGAAGGTATTCAACTTCCTTCTTTTTAAAATAAAATTAATTTAAATAAATATATGTATATATGCAATAAAAGGAAAATATATTTGTCTATTTAACTCGGTAGGTGATTTATCGTATAGTATTAGTTAAATTGATGCATATACATATGTATTTGATTTACTGCAAGCAATAAGGTTTCTGATAGATAAAAAATAAAATAGGTATATATGTATAATTTTGGAAAATACAGGAATCTGAATCTTTAATAGTTTTGTTTTTAAAAAAAATTGAATTAGCTATATATATATATATATATGTTAGGAAAAGGATTTTTGCAGTTAGGTCCACGTGTATATAATATTTTTTATAGTAAAGTAAGTGTATGTATGTATATATATGTATATAGACACACACACACACACACACACATATATATATGATTTTGGAAGTATAAGAATTTATTCAAAAATTAGATTTTTTTGAATATAGGTTATTTTATAAGTGTGTGTGTGTGTGCGTATGTAGTTTCAAAGGGAATTAATAGTTTAATTAAATCATTAGTCAACTAAAATTACTACATGGAAATTGATTATTAAATTAATTCAATTTTTAATAAATTGTATAACGTTTATACAAGGTTAAAAATAATGAAGAACAAGTTGGTCTGGAATGGATTACAAAACAAAAATCAAACGTAAGTTAATCTCACTCATCTGGTTGCTATTTAAATTTAAATGGTTAAATTTAAATAATTGGTTGAATGATTGAATTGATTTGATGTGCTATATTATATATAGTACTATATAATATATATTGGAGTGATTGATTTCCCGCATCATATAGCGGATGAGGCCCTATGAGCCGCATAATAGCGGACGATATTGTATTAATTCCTTATACCGTGATATACCACCTCGAAATGGAATTGGTATTGTGCTAATGTCTGTGCATGCAGGGAAACAGGTTAGAGGGATGCAACTGGATTCCTAATTTTTTATAGATTGTTCTAATAATTCTGTATCATGATTATTGGATATTCTGCGGTGAATTTCATGGATAATCGGAATATTGGATGCTATTCTTGAAATTAATATATTCGGTATAGTGAGTTGTCAAAATCTATAGAATTGGATTTTTGAAAAAGGAAAATAAAAGAGAAAAATTTTAAGTAAAATAATTATAGAAGTTTGAATAAATTGAAGGATAAATTGGAATGAATAAAAGTGAAAAAAAAATTATTTCAAATAAATCTATTCCGAATATGGGAAAGGGGATTTTGAATAAATAGAGTAATATTGAATTTTAAAACTTAAGTGATGTTATTTAAAGGAATAAAAGAATTTACTTTAAATTCAAGGCTAAATTTATTTGAAAGGATAAAGAAGGAATTTGGGAAATCTGAAATTGGTATTTTCGGTAAAAGCATTTTAAGTCATAATTAGGAATTACAATATGAAGTTTGTGGATTTTGAAATAAATTGAGTAAGTAAAGAAATTTATTTCAAAATGGAGTAATTTGAAAATCAATTTGAAAATTGATTTAAGTGTTGAAATTGAAATTTTTAGAAGAATGGGACTAACAAATTTATAAACTGGGTTTATAAAGGTGAAATAATATATCAATTGACATTTGAAGAATAAATTCATGATGGGAAAGTATTAAAGGAATGAGAAAATTTGTTTAATAGTAAATAGTGATTTATTTTTAAAGGATGTGAAGAGAAGTATATTTCCCTGGATAACCAAGTACAATTCAAAGTAAATTTTTAAATATAAGTTAAAAGCTTTAATGTTGTTTTAAAAAGCATGTCTTAGAAAATTTGTTATTTTTAAATGTTTAAATTCTAAAGTAAGTATTTTCTTTTAATCTATTATAGAAGTAATTATTTAAAGGAGGTTTGGTATTATTTTTAAAAGTTAGAAATTCACTTTTATATTGTACAAAATAGTTTTATTTTAAATATTCTTAAAGTATATAATTTGAATAAGTATTAGAGTAATTTTTAGTTTAAATGTTTTAAAGGATATTCTATGATAAAGTGTTTTTAAATTATTTAAAAAAGCTAAAGTTTTGTGCTTGGTGTTTTCAGTGGAAATAAATATTTGGAAATTTATTTCATGAGAAAAGTATGGTTTGAAAACTATTTTCAAAAGGGTTGAAAATAGAAAAATAGCATGCGAAGTTATTTTGACATTAATAAATAATTTGGTGAAATTATTTGTGGTTGATGGTTGTTTGTGAAAGTTAATTGATAGTTAAATAACCGATTATCAATATTGGCCAATGCGCTGATCGTTTCAAAGAGGCTGGGATCGAGATTAATTTTCCGAAATCCACATCGATCCGGTTTGAACATTTTCTTGAGCAAGACAAAAGCTGGGAGTCAAATATTGAGCAGTGAAATGCAAGGGCCAGTCGCTACTATTCCTGAGGTGATTCCAAAATTGATGTAGTAGGAGTAACGCCTTCGATTCCGTTCGAACCCAGGACAGACTTGTGTGGATGAATGCTTTCGGAACATCGTCAGGTGGATGTTGGGCATTCTAAGTGAAACGATCTAAAAAGGTAACTCTTAGCCTCAAGCCTCGTCAACCAAGAATGACTAAAAATCAGAGGTTATGCAGCAAGGCTAGGTGGGTTGCGCCCATTAGGGTAAGGTCATCCCTGTCTAGATGTACATTTTTTCGGCTTAGTTGTGCGGTTGTTGATCCCGACCGTGGGGTGATCTTACTCGGGATTATCCAATAAGGGCTAGTCTCGGTCTTGTGCCATAGGGGATTGGGAGTAATCCTCGATATGGTGATCTAGGCCACGTACTGTGACAGGTGGTACCCCAGTGCCTAGTCATTAGTTGGGAGTTTATTCTCCCTACATGCTTTTACGGTTTTGTTTGTATGACCCACGACTGTGGCTAGTAGCTGGAATTTAATTAATGTAACAATTTTGGCTATTTGAATAAGTATTTGTATATAGACACTATTATAATATTAGAGGATTTTATAATAAATGTTTTAGCTATCGTAAGATAAAAACCCGACATGTTTATTTGTGGCGTGGTCTTACGAGATACTTTGGATTTTCAAAGGATTTTTGGTACTTTAATAATCAAATTGAGTGTGATTTTCTTACGCTGGTTTTCCAGACTGACTCGGGTGTTATTTAACTATAATGCTCGGGTCAGACCGAGTATTATAGATTACAGGAAATGATGTTGTGGAGCTTGATGGGATACGTACTTCCGTATTTGTATGAAATATTCCGCTGTGTATTCAGTTTTGGGGAGGACGAGATATTATAACCGTCCTGAGTTGTGTTGTTGTTTGTGTTAAACTCTGATGCTGTACTCTGGTGATATAATGTATAAACAGATGTAATTTTTTGTGTAAAGATCATTTATTATCTATTATATTTTATTCTGCTGCTAGATTCTGATGTTGTTTTCTATTTTCCTCTTCTACCTCTTCTTCTTCAACCCAAATGGTCCGTATGTCCGTTCATCTTGAGTTGATTGATGGAGAATAGGGTCGACTTAAGGGGTATGGGTTTGCGGGTCGTTACACATTGCGTATGGCTATGCAAGGAGAACGACAGTTTCTGGTCAGGAAACCATATATGAGTCCGCACTAAGGAGTCGGGTGAACGATACTAGTTCGAAAGTGAAATTGTATGATCGAGTGAGCGATCGGATTTGATATTGCATACGGATGATATGTGTACATCGTATAGGCTTAAGTAAAGCAAATATTGAAAATTTTGAAAATTTTGAAAAGAAGTGAATAAAATGATTTCGAACTAAAATGATCGGATATTATTGCTGAGTAGGATATACAGGTGTTTTAAAAGCAAATAGAAAATGGTATTTGTGATTTCAGAAGATAAATTGAATTTCTCGACAAAAGGGTATGTATATCAAATTGGCATATGAAATTTGATGATTTTCTGTTCTAGCCACTTGGCTTTTGTTTTCTTCTCAAAATTTGGGGGCCCGTAAAGCCATTTCGTAGTTGTTTCGATCTTGCCGCGCAAAGGACACGCTGGCGAAATTTTCCGAAATTTAGGGAGTCAGAAAAAATTTAAGGAAATTTTGATAATTTTAAAATTTGTTTTAAATTATAAATTGAATGGTTGAGTAAATAATATAGCTGGGAGCTATGGATGAGTATGGAAAGTTAATAAGGGTGATAGTGTGTCTTAAATTAAAAGATTGTTTTGGGAAGTTGATAAAAACTGTTTGGTTTTAGGAAATATTAAACAGATAATGACCCAAGATTCTTGGATATTTAAAATTGGAATATTTAATCCATTTTGAATATTTAAAAGGGGTAATTTTATCTTGAATTTAAAATATCACTTTTATTTGGTAATTTAATTGTCGGATTCAATTACTTAAAATTGGGTAAAATATTGAATCTTGAGTTTTAAGCTTGTTAAAAATAATTTGATGGCTTGAAAAATTTATAGTGATAATATTGAAGACAGTAGAAGTGTTAAAATTGAATCTAAAAGTGATTTGTTTAGTTTTGAAAATATATCGTTTAAATTGACATTTAAAAATAGCCTTCCAAGGCACGGTCTTGAAATTCGATGAAACCAGTTCTATTGGATCCGTAATAGTGTATTATTATCGAATTTCAATTTTCATAACATTCAGAGTTGTCGTGTGATCGTATGGTACGCAAAGGCGTTGAAATTCATATACAAAATTTTATATAATAATTGGGTCTAAAAAGCTGTCTTCTCCACACGATCGAATTGGGACTCGAAACCTTTTCCATTGCATTTAGAATAGGGGTATAACATTTTGAACGCCTAGGGCACGCCTAGATAGGAGGTCGAGATTTTGAGTTGCATTTGTCGAGATAATTTAAATTTAAATATAACATATATATGTGTGTGTGTGTGTGTTGACTGGTCAAATCATTCACATCAGCTGAAATATTTTCACATTAGAGCTTTTTGGTCTCCTCTTCAATCATTGTAGCAGACTGAGCTTCCTTGTTCCTTCTCTGGCACACTTTCCCTTTCAAAAACCAAGCAGAGAAAAGAAAATTTGCTGACCCTTAAACAAGAAAAAAAATATAAAATTCGATCGAGCCGCCCTCCATTCTTCTTTGTTCAAAGCAAAAGCAAAAGTTAGAAGGAATAGCCGAATCAAAAAAAGAAAATATACATATTCGCTTGTAAACAAAAATATAGCTTCCTCTTCAAATCAAATCGAATACCTTTCCATCTCGGAATCAATTCAAATGATTGATTAAAAACGAGGTCGGCTCAAGTTAAGGAGACACACTCGTTCGTTTAATGACAGTTGACTAAGGGGGTATTTTCGATAGCCGGAGTGGGGTCGTTGGTCGATCCATTAAGCGCGTTTGGATTTGGGTGGCGTTGTTCGAGTTCGATGGGGCTGAAGAGGTCCTGGAATCTAGTGCAGCGACGTGAGGTTGTCTCGTTGAGGCGATGCTAAATTCTGCTCGAGCACAAAGGGTCGAAGGATGAAGTCATGGCCATACTCACAGAGATGGGTGAACCGATGATGGTCCGAGCATGGCAGAGGAGATGGTGATGTCGAGATTGAAGATTCATGGGTTTGTGGTGGCACTGTTCTAGAGTAGAAGCTGATCGATTCTAGGTTTGGTTACTATGTGTTTTCCTGGAACGAAATGATAAAGGTATTTTCAGTTTATTAATTAAATTTTAGCTAAAATGAACATATTACAGGAAACAAAGAAAATTATATAGATAGACAAGATTTTAAAAGTACAGTAAGAGATAAAACAATTTATTATTCCAATTTAAAGGAATATATATGTATGTATATGTATATGTTGACAGTAAAGAAGATTATAATATAAATGTTGATATATATACACATGCCTATTTCGACTGTAGGTAAACAGAAAAATTATGAGGTTTTAAAAAAATATTGGGTTTTTAAAATGTTTTGAAGAATTTATATAAAGTTTGATTTTGAAATCTCTATGGATTTTCTTGGTGTTTATGCGGTTCAAAAGGAAATTAAATTTACATAAACACATTGTAAACCTGCCGTTTAATAAAAAAAAGTGAAAGTTTAGGTTTTTGGTTTTTACCAACGAATGAGGTTTTCAAAAGGTAGGTTAAATTAGTTAAGACAGTTAAAAATTTTGAGGTAAATTTTATAGGCATTAGAGAAAAATAAAATAGATAAATAGAAAAACTAAAATCACAAAGCTAATAAATTAAATAATGACTTCATGCGAGGTTCAAAATTTTAACAGAATCAGTCGTGTGAAGTTTGGAGCTACGGGGTCATAAGCAAGAGGATTTGAATTGGATCAGATTGCAAATTGAAAATCAAAGGTGAGAATCTCTCACTCATTTGGATTACCATTTAAATTTAAATTACTGGATGTTGATTGGATTGATAGATCTATGATTATCTATTGTATGATTACATATTCTACATAATAGTGTGTATATATAAAAATATATACATGTATATATTGGAGTGATTGATATTTCTGCATTATATAGCGGATGAGACCCTATGCGCCCCGCATTATAGCGAATCACCCTTTATACTGCATTATCCCTCTCGAGGAAGGATTGGTATTTTTATATTGTGCTAACATCTGTGGATGCAGGGAAACAGGTTGGAGGGATCCAATTGGACTTCTCAAAAATGTTGATTTCATTTTCATATTAGGTTATATGAAAGGGGTTTTTACGCTCAAGGAAAAAGTTAGAGAAAAATTTAGTCTCAGGGACAAGAAGTTTGTTTTTTTAGGTTGAAGCACACTTTTTAGTGTAATTCACAGAATGATAGTTGACTATCATTTTCAGTTTACACTAAAAAGTGTCCTTCAACCTAAAAAACAAACTTATTATCCTTGAGACTAAATTTTTTTGCAACTTCTTCCTTGTGCCTAATTACCTGTATGTGAAATGTGGAATAATCTGTGACATATTATGTTGGAAAATTAATTTATTAGATGTAAATATATTGTTGGATTTATTGTGGCATTTAATATAAATATTGAATTTTAAAGGGAAAATTTAATGAAGGAAATTTATAGTGAAAATGGAAAAATTTATAAGGGTGAATTGGGAAAAAGCAAAGAGTTGATTTTAAAAATCCTACTTAATAAATTCCGAAATATGGGAAAGAATAGAGTCTTTGGATAAATGTAAATTAAAAGGTTTTAAAATTAAGGACTTAAGAAATATTGATTTTTATGTGCAAAGGATTTATTTTTAAATTTAAGCTTTAAACGAGTTGGAAAAAAAATAAAAGGAGAATTTTGAAATCGAGTATGAATTTGATATTTCAGATTTAAATAAGGTTTTGAATCAAAATAAAAGAATAAAACTGGAATTAATGGATTTTGATATTAATTTAGTTAAATCAAAATAAGTTTTAAAATGGAATTAATTCAGAGAATGGAAAGGGAAATCGATTAAGTGTTTTGGAAATTGGGATTTAAAGGAAAATAGGGTATGGAAATTATAAACTAGGTTTATAAATAAAGTGAAATATTTATCAGTGTATAAATCTAAAAAAAAATTACGGAGGGAATTTATAAAGGAATGAGTAAATAGTTTTAAAAATAAAAGAGTTGTTTTATTTTTAGAAGTGTGGAAAGAAAATTATGGTATTGACGCGTAAATTAAATTGGGATAAATCGAGAAGGATTTATAAATGATTAGATGGACTATGTTAGAATGAAAAGTGTATTTTCCTGGAAAGCCAAGTATAATTTCAAAGGAGAATTTCAAGTACAAATTAGAAGTTTTAAAAGCGGTTTTGGAAGAATGTTTTAGAAAAATTATTATTTAGTTGTTTTAAAATTGTAAAAGTAAATATTTATTCAAGTTAATTATTGTAGTAATTATTTTGAAAGGTTAAATTAGTAGTTCGATGTAAAGGATAACTATTGAATATATTTATACCTTATATAATAGTTTTATTCTAAAAGTAGTTTTGGCTAAAGCTTTACTTGGGAAATTTATTATAGAGTTCTATAACTATTATTTTGAATAAAGTGCTTTAACTAATTTTATTTTAAATGTTTTAAATGTATATATTTGGATAAAGTGATTTAGTTTATGTGAAAACTAAATTTGATAAGACTGGGTGCTTTTCAGTGGAAAATAAAATATTTTGCTTGTGAAAGTTATTTGATAGTTAAATAACTGGCTACCAATATTGGCTAATGCGCTGACGTTTTGAAGACACCAGGATCGTGTTTAATTATCCGAAAACCACTTCGATCCGGTTTGAACGTTTGCGAATGAAGACCGTGAAGATGATGAAGACGATGATTCGATTTGTCCAGACCTAAGGCAACTTGAATGGACGAATGCTATCTGACCATCGTCGGGAGTATGATGAGCATTCTAAGTGAAATGTGTTCTAAAAAGGTAACGTAAAACCTCAAGCCTCATCAACCGGGAATGGCTAAAACAAGGGAGGTGCAACAAGGCTAAGTCTGTAGCACCCAAGTAGGGTAAGGTCATCCATGTCTAGATGTCCTTTTTTTATCTCGGCTTAGTGGGTGGTTGCTGATCCCAACTGCAGTGTTATCTTATTCGGAATATCCAGTAAGGGGTAGCTCCAGTCTTGTGTTGCAGGTATCAAGAGTGGTCCTCGATACGTAAACCAGGTACTGTGACGGGCGGTACCCTAGTATCCCTGGCATTGTATGGAATCCAATCTCCAACAAGCGCCTATACGGTTTTGATTGTGCCCAACTATGAAGGAACGTGAGATGCAAGCATTTTAGCTAAATTCTATTTTACTTTCTATAGAAAATATTATAATATCTGACGAATTTGATAAAAATGTTTTGGTTATCGTAAGGTAAAAAAACCCAGCATGTTTATTTGTGGCGTGGTCTTATGAGATACCTTTGATTTCAAAGGATTTTGAAAACTTTACCAATTGAGTGTGTTTTCTCACGCTGGTTTTCCAAACGAACTCGGATGTTATTTAATTATAATGCTCGGACCGAGTATTATAGATACATGATAGGATGCTATGGAGCTCAGGAGATGAGTTGGATGGCGAGATGTATATCACGTATCTGACACATATTCTGCTGTGTATGGTAAGCTGTATATTCAGCTGTGTGGAGACAAGTTATTATAACTGTCCAGATTTGTGTTATTGATTGTGTGTACTCTGATGATGTAATGTATAAACAGTTGTACTCCTTTCGTATAAAAGTCAATTGTTATTTATTATATATTGTTCCACTACTATTGTGAGATTCTGATGTTGTTTTCTATTTCATCTTTTACCTCTTTCTTCATTTACCCTAATGGTTCGTATTTCCGTTAAATTTGATTTGAACTGATGGGGAAATTTGTCGACTCAAAAGGGTACAGATTTGCGCGCTATTAAAGAAAAGGTTGAAGAATAACTAAAATGTGGATAGGATGTGTACGAAAAAGGGGAAAAAATCATGTTTCGTAAAAGAAAGATTTTGGATTTGCAAGAATAAGAGCATTTGGATTTCCAAGAATAAGAGCTTCTATATATGATGTGTCAGGAGAAACAAAAAGCAAATGAAGAAATAAGTTGTAGGTTATTTATAATTTGGAAATGAAGGTGGAGGAACAGAAATAAATGTCACATTTTATTTTGAAAGCTCCAGGAATTAATAATGCATAAGGAAATGCATGTAGGAATGAAGAAGTTTGCAAACCAAAGGAAAGTAAAATTGTGTATTCGTGAAAACTAGGTGGCAATAATTAAATACAGCCTAAAAGTCTTGGCTTGGGTATTAAATACAAGGAGAAATGAACGGATAACGTATTAAAAATAAGTTAACTTTTTTAAAACGTTAATGAAATAATTAATAGCAAAAGAAATGAAGGGACCATGCACATCGCACAACCTTTTGAAATTCAATTTTTTGAAATGCAACCAAATTAATTTCATTAACTCAAATAATATTCTAATTTATATGCATTTAGATTTTTTTCTACGCATAACAAAGATTTTATACTTACCTTAAAAATTAAAACGTTCAATTTAGTTTTCCCAAATTGATCTTTTATTTCCAATAAACACCCCTTTTGTTTAACACAAACTTGCATTTCTTTTATTAAATCCATTAATTTTATTCAACATTTTCTTTTCTTTTAATTGAAATATTCAAATTACGTTAATTGCAATTACTTAGAAAGTTAAATTTCAAAACAGAAAACCAAAATGGATGAAACATAGAACAACTGTTTATTTGAAGACGTTTATAAATTTATTGTTTATGCACGAGGGTAATAAATAACTTACTGAAATGAATTATTTTCCTATTCTTAAAATCAATCTGCAACCTAAAACACAGTTCAAACAAACATATAGTTCATTCATTGAAATCAATCATTCTATTCTTTATTTTAATGAAATTAAACCAACATTCACAAATGAAACATTCATTTTATTTGATGTAAATGTTCTTTTCATTAAATCAAACTTTCATTATATTTTCACAAAACATAAGCTACTTTTAATTACACCTATCAATTTACAATTTAGTATTCTCTCTCCTATTAATTCAAATTTTCGATTACATTAATTTTAGTTGATTAAGTTTCAAAATGGACTAAATGAATGGAATGAGAAGTTGAACAATTATTTCCCATCTGATAATAATTTAAACATTTTTATACATTATGGATACAAACAGTAATTATACATTTCTAACTAAATAATAGTTTCTCGTCTCTACAATCAATCTTTCAGCTACCAAACATTTCAAATAAATAAACATATGTTTACTCCTTTACAAAACTAATCCATTTTTATTCTTTTGTTTTGATTTACACTCCTACTATTAAATTTACCAATACCTTATGAAATTATTAACATAGGTTTCTATCTTATTATCCTCATTTTCTACAATTGATGCCTTTTCTTACATTCACATAATTAATTACATTAAATTCCAATTAATTATATTCTAATTCCAATAGTTTGATTTAATTTTATTTCAATCCTTTTATACAATCAAACGTTACTCAATGGACATAGTTAACATTTGTTTACATCTTATTGCATCAATATTCTACAATTATCATCTTTAACTATATTAGTTGCAACATTTCAAATATATTGAATTTCTTTGGATTTTCACATTAATTGTAATTTAAGTCCCAATAAATTCATTTATCTCAGTTTCACTTTTTTATTAAATAAATTATTTCCTTAAGAATATAATTGAAATTTCTGTACATTTTATTACCTTCACTTTTTCGGTTATTGTCTTAACTCATACTAATGTAATATTTAATTACATTAATTGCAATTGATTTCCAATTTAATCCAACGTATTAAATAAATTAGTAACAAATAACACTTGTTACCTTTTCTTAATTTAGTCACATTTATAAGTTCGTTATCTACAACCCAAATATTATAACTACTAACACAACACAAATTTTATCCAATTTCAATTTATTACATTTTATTTCGTCAATTAATATAACATATAAATTTATTTTGTTATTTTAAATTTATAACCGATTATAACTTACAATTATTATTACTATTACTTGAGATTACATTCAAATAGTTATCAATTACATTAATTTACATTATTAAACTTCATTCTAGTTAGTTTTTCCATTCGTACATCATAAATTTTATTTTCTTCCAACATTAAATTGCAAAATGTTATTTAATTCAATATTTTTAATTATCGAAAAAATGCGCGTCATTATATTCTCCCTCACTCAAAACTTTTCATCCTCGACAAGGGAAAAGAAGGGATAAGGAATTAATTTATTGTGATAACCCGGAATTTTGGGGCAATAACAATGTGATAATCTTCTTTTATAAATTATTTTAAATTAGAAAATTATTCTTTTAAAGAAATGAAATATGTATTTGTTTACGCATATATATAAGTAGATTTTAAATAGAATTTGAATTAGAAATTCGAAAGGTAAATATCTTAAAAAATAAATTGGATCTAAAAATAATATATATATATATATATATATATATATATATATATATATATGATTATTTATTAGTGTATCATTAGTTTTAAATCATTTTCTTTTAAAGTTATATAAATATTAATAAAGGAAATGCGTAAATTAAAATAGTAATATAAAATTTATATAAAAACATATTAAAAACATAAGGCATGCAAAAAGAAAAGTGTTAGCCTAATTATAACATGTAAATAACAAGTGTCAATTTATTTATTTTCTTTTTTTAAATAATTTTTTTAAGATTTTATATACACCTATAACATTCTCTTCTCATTTTCTTTTATTCAAACTAAAGAAAACAAAAACCTGAGATAAAATCTAAAGCAAAGTTTTTAAACCTAAAGAATAGATCTAACATAATCAAAGCAAGGATCATCTCGAACATCAAGTTGCAGATCAAAACATTTTCCAGATTTTAAAGATCAAGCATTTCCAGTTTTCAAGTTTAAAGCTCCTTTGTTCAAACATCAAAACAATGAGTAAACATCTTTTTTAAAAAAATTAAATCTGTTTAATCTTAATTGCGTATGATGAAAACTGAAGCATGCTATGAAAAATGTTTGCATAGATGTGAATATATACTGCATGTCTACATATATATATGAAGATTATCTGTGTGCACGTCTGTACATACATATATTCCTCTGTCCTAGTTTTACAGTTTCAAAACAAATTCAAAAATCAAAATCTCTTCACTTATTCTCTTATAGACTTAAATGTTTAAACAAAAAGTGTTTAAATTAACAAGATCTTGATTTTAAAAATATTTGTAAGTACAATTAGTTTAAGTTTTTTTAGAAAATTGGAAAAATACATTAAAACTCAAAACATGCAACATTCGAATGTCAGTATTTCTGGTTTGTTATTCATCATCAGATTCGATTTCAGAAACCATGATTTTTAAAACAAAATCAAGATTTTTAGTTTAGTACAGATTGAGAATTCGTGGGTTGAATGGGATCGTTGTTTTGGGCATTTTCTGGCGATTAATGAGGAATGGGAGGTCGGAAACGTTGTTGGAGGTAGCAAGGATGTCGTCGATCTTAGGAAAAATGATCGGGGAATTTCGTAATCAATGTGGCAGCGGCACAACGTCGAAGTAGGGTTTAAACCGAGGTCTTGGTCGACGTGGGTTTCCAGGCTATTGCGTCGTCGTCGAAGCATCGAACTCGATTGGAGCAAGGAGTTTAGATGCGTAGGCCTTCGGCGAAGGTTTGATCGGAGTTGCGAGGTCTCTAATGACCTGAGGCAGTGGGTCGAGTTGATTTTGGGTGATCCATTTCTGTTCCAATGGAGTAGAGATGCTCGAATTCAATTTTCGAGTTCGAATCGAATATCTGGATGGTTCGATTGCTTGAGGAGGTTGACGTCGACGTGTTGGAGGTGACAGCGATAATTGGAGTAGCGGGCATTTTCCTGTGCACATGTACGGGTGTCAGGTGTGCATGGTCACTGGGTTGTTCGTGGAAGAGGATGGTGGTCTCGGGTTTGATCTCGGGGAAGCGATGTTGTGGCTCGTGTGTTGTATCGGGTAGATGCACAAGTGTTTAGCATGTTATTGAAGTTTTCAAAATAAAAACGAAGCAAATATTAAAAAAAAGTGAAGTGGCTAGGGTTTATGCTCAGGATAGATCTGGGTTTGACTCGGGTATAAGAAGTTGCAGTTTAAAAACTTTAACAAATCTAGTTTAAAACAATTTCTTTACAAATTATTTTAAATAATAATTTTTTTATCTAAGTTTGGATTAGTTAAAGATTTTAAAATAAATTATTTCAAATTAATCAAGTTTTAAAATATTTTATGTGTCCATTATTTATAGTTTATTCTTAAGTTTATTTTAAACAAATTAAATAGTATAATGAAGAAGTTAATTAAGAAGATGAAATGTTTTAGTTATTAATAATCTTAAGGGTCTTAATTTAATTCATATGTTAATTATAATTTAATTCCAAGGTTTATTAAATAAGATTAAAATGATAATTAAGTGATTAATAAAGATAAATGTTTTATCTTTAATTAATTAAGATCTTGGGTAATTAAAGATAAATTAAGTAATGAAAGTAATTAGAGAATAATTATTTAATTAGTAGTTAAAGGTTATTAATTAAAGGTTAACTAATAATAATTAAAGATTAATTAATTAATAATTAAAGATTAGTTAATTAATAATAATGGGTGATTAGTTAATAACTAAGGGGTGATTAATTAATAATTAAGGGGTAACTAATCAGTAATTATTGGATAATTAATTAATGTAAGTAATTAAGGATGATTAATTTCATTAATTAATAGAATAATAACAAATGATTTGTAATTGATTAAGGTTAATTAAGTAGAGGTAGGTAATTAATTCATAAGTAATTAATTTAATTTGAGTTAATTAAATTAATTATAATTATGTGATTAATTAATCTTGCTTGTGGAAAATTAATTGTATAGAATGTATGGATTGATTAATATTTATAGTATGTTAATCTGTGATGTTCTGTGACGTGCAATACTTTGGATATAGCTGTGATAAATATAAGTCATTTATCTACGATGAATTGTTGTGTGAATACAATGTTTCGAATTGAATTAAATTGTTTTACTTAAACAACTTGGCCTTAAAAGAAACATTTGGATTTCAGTGAGACCGAGATCGGATATCAAATTTGTCATCCGAAAACCACATCGATCCAAATTAAACAATAGGTCATGAAATCTCAAGTGAAGATCGAGATGAAGATTCAGAGTTCAAGGGTATTTGTCGTTAACTCCGAGGGTGATTCCAAAAGGAGGGTAATGGAGATAGTGCCTACGGTTTCGTTCGAACCCAGAACAGACTTGTATGGATGAATGCTATCAGACCATTGTCAATGGAGGATGATGAGCATTCCAAGATATGTGCTCTTAAAAGGTAATTGTAGCTTTAAGCCTCATCAACCGGGAATGGCTAAAACAGGGGAGGTGCATGCAAGGCTAAGCGGGTAGCACCCAAGTAGGACAAGATTTTCCCCTGTCTTGGGATCTCTTTTTCGGCCGTGTGGGTGGTTGTTGACCATAACCGCAAGGTTGTCTTATTTGGACTATCCAGTAAGGTGTAGTTCCGATCTTGTGTTGCAGGGGATCAGGTTGGATCCTCGGTACAGTGATCTAGGCCACATACTATGATGGACGGTACCCCATTAGCCCTGTCATTGTATGTAACAATTTCGGGTATGTGAATATATGTTTGAAAACCTTAGACATTATTATAATATAACTGGATTTCCTATCAAATGTTTTGGTTATCTTAAGGAAAAAACTTGTCCTTGTTTATTTGCTGAGAGTCTTACGTGATACCTTTTATTTCAAAGGTTTTCAAGTTAAACAACTTGATCGTTTACTCACACCAGACCCATGTCTGACCCGGAGTTTATTTTCGTGTTTCTTAAACTCTGGGTACTCAAGTTTATATGAGCAGCCAAGTGATCAGGTTGTCTTGACGAATTTTGGAAAGGCTTAGAGCAGGAGACTAGGTGTATCTATATATATCTATTTTCGCTGTATTGGTATCATCTGTTTTGTATTTAGGATGTAATGGATAGACAGGTCTTCACGATTTTCTAATGTGATGTTGTTGTAACTGTATAACTCTGATGTATAATGACTATGTAATATCTATGTGATATAATATTTTTTTTTTGTTTCCACTATGACATTCTGATATTATTGTTTGTTAATTTCTATCTATTCTCTTTTCTACCTATTTCTTTCTTAATGATGATACGTCTTTCTTTGGAATGAAAGACGGGTCGTCACAGTTGGTATCAGAGCGCTAGGTTGAGATAATACCTAGGCTTTGGAGTAATATCTATCCTGAGAGAGCGTACTTGTAAATTTTTATATGTATATCTATATACCTATTTAATTATTGGTTTACCTGTCCAGGTTTCCAACAAGAGTTCTAGAGGAAGAAGAGGCAGAGGTGTAGGCAGCACGACGACCATTAATGGAAGAGGTCTGAATGATGATGGAGGAAGGGTAACTAGCAAGGCAACCTAGCACCGCCTCGAGTAAGCTTTGATGCATTGTAAAGGATTTTACCAATCTAGGAGGAAAGCCTTTTAAAGGAACAGAGTCCATCATTGAAGTTCATGCTTGATTACGCTCATGTGAGCGAATTTTTAAGAGATTGGATCCGTAAGATGAGAAAAAGAGAGTGATGACATCATGGCAACTTCAAGAAGGAGCAGCTTCATGGTGGGATGCAGTTACCATGAATATTTCTACGGATGATATTTATTGGAGAAAGTTTAAGGAACTTTTTGAGGAAAAATTCATGCCTACAGCTGGAAAGACTCGTTTGTAGAGAAATTTTTTGGATCTAAAGCAAGGGATTATGTCAGTTTCAGAATATGAGACTAAGTTCCACGAATTATCCCACTATGGACCTGGTCTTATTGATACACCCCTCAAGAGGAATGAGATGTTTATGCTTGGAATGAGGCCCAAGTTTTACGAGAAGATGACAGCACATTTTAAGGGATCATCAATGGAATTGATAGATATGGCATTCAGATATGAAGAGCTGATGGAAAAGAAACCCTTGGCATATGTGGCAACCTCGAGTGGAACTTCTTCCTATCCTAACAAATGGAAATTCAATCCAAATTAGAAGAAGCAAGGTAAAATGAAACCAGGAGGCAATAATGGAGCTCGGAAGTGTTATGTGTGTTAGCAAGAAGGTCATTTGGCTAGCATTGTCCCAGAGGTAGAGCTCAGCAGCCGTAGCACAAGAGTGCATCCGGTTCCGTAAAGGTTCGTAAGTCTTTATGTTTCAATTGTCAATAGACACGACATATGGTAAAAGCTTGCCCATTTCTTCAGAGAGCTCAACCAACAAAGGTGTTTGCTATTCAGGGGGGCCATCAACTTCTACGGATAGGGAAGGCAAAGGTGTTATTGAAGGTACTTTGCTTTTAGATGGTATTTTTGTTAGAGTTTTGTTTCATTCTTGTGCTTCTCTTAGTTTTATTTCTTTAGAATCGGTAGAGAGATTTCATCTTACCCCTAGTATTATGGACCGCCCTATTTTTATATCAAATCCTATAAGGGGGGTGACCAAGTTTGATATGATCTATAGAGACCTAAGAATTTCTTATTTGTCCCATAGTTTCTCTTGCGACCTATTTGTATTAGATTTTAAAGAGTTTGACCTTATTTTGGGAATGGATTGGTTGGACAAGCATAAGGTTGTTTTTGATTTTTGAAGAGAGAATTGTGTCCTTGGAAACTGAGCTGGGAAGAATTGTAAAAGTGACTTGCGATAGTTCAGGAGCTCACTTGAGTAGTCTTTTGCATGGAATCGAGGCATCTCCAGAAGACGTAGGATCCGTTGAAGTGATCAATGATTTTCCTAATGTCTTCGAAGAAGTCAAAGGTTTTCCCCCGCATCAGGAGATAGAGTTTCGGATCGACTTAGTTCCGGGAGTGATACCAGTTGTTCAACCCAATAGAAGGATGGTGCCGAGAGAGAGAAGAATTGATGAAGTAGACACAAGATTTCACGGAGAGAGGTTTGAGCTAGCCTAGTTATTCTAGCTGGGTTTCTGTCGTAGTTTTTGTGACCAAGTGAGACAGATCCTTAAGATTCTTTGTAGATTATAGGGAGTTGAATAAGGTGACTATTAGGAATAAGTATCCTTTGTCTCGTATGGATGATCTTTTCGATCAATTTCAAGGAGCTTCTGTTTTCTCTAAATTGGATCTAGCTTTAGTTTTCACTATATCCTTGACTGCGTTTAGAGGACCCATTTGTTTTTATGAGTGGCTGGATATGCCTTTTGGGCTAACCAACGCTCCTGCTTATTTTGTGGACCCGATGAACTGTGTTTTCCAGGATGTGCTGAACAAGTTTGTGCTCGTGTTCATCGACGACATTCTCATTTACTCCAAGTCCGAGGAGGAGCATAAGCGTCATTTGGAGATAGTATTGGATACATTGAGGAGGCATGTCCTGAAGGCTAAGTTTTTGAAGTGCCATTTCTAAAAGTCGAAAGTTAAATTTTAAGGGCACACTGTATCTAGAGAGGGTATTTTTGTGGATCCGGCCAGGATAGCAGCTATTCAAGAGTGGAAGCAACCACAAACTCTACGAAAGTTTGCAATTTTCTGGGTTTGGTAGGATGCTAAAGGAAATTTATCCAGGACTACTCTAAGATTTCTTCGCACTTGACCAAATTGACTAGGAAGGGAGCAAAGTTTAAATGGACCCCTAAGTGTGAAGAAGCATTTCTGAATTTGAAAGCAAGGTTGACCAGCGCAACCTATTCTACCTATTCCTGATGGAAAGAGTAAGTTCGAAGTCTACACCGATGCTTGTGGTGTAGGGCTGGGTGCTGTTGTAACGTCCCACCTTTTTGTATGCCTTAAATCGACGATAAATCACACACGTCTGACTCAAACCATACAAAAGTGCGGATTGTTATTGGGGTGAATAAGAAAAAGGAAGAAAGAAAGAAACCAAAAAAAATATCACAACGGAAAGACAAAATATGATAACCAAATAATAGTTCATGAAGCTATTTTACGAAAAATTTAATTATACTTGTACAACATAGAATCAGAGTTACACAAACCAGAGAATAATAAATAACGATGCAGTGGAACAATATGAATGTAGTGGAATAATATAGTAAATAATAGTAGTACAATCTTGGTCATCGTCCTTCAGAAATAAGGTCTTCAAATCCTAAAAGCCTCAGGCTGGCCCAAGCGAATTGAAAAGACAAAACACTCGAGTCGGAACTAAAAGATTTTATGTAAGTTAAATCAACAGAAATAAATATGAGTGGAACGGTGTCAGAGATGTTTACAAGATTTGACATCTCCTATCCAGTGTCAAACATGAGTGCTGTAACATAAGAGATGCTCGGGATTCATATCTCCTAAGGATCCATTAAACTATTTACTATGTAGTAATATTTTAGGTCGCTGAGTCTTCTTGGCAAGTTAGGTCGCTGCTACCCATAGGTCGTAGGTCGCGAGCAGTGTTAGAATTTTAGTAGGACAAGGTTGCACTCTAGTCTGGAGCAAGTTATAGGTCGTAGACGACCTATGAGAGTGGCTAATCTTGTAGTGCTGAGGCATCCGATGTAGCGACCTAAGCTAAGTCGTTCACTGGTTAGGTCGCTAAGTCTTCTTATCTCGGTAGGTCGCTGAGTCTTCTTGGCAGGTTAGGTCGCTGCTACCCATAGTTCGTAGGTTGTGACAATGCTTAAGTCTTTAGGTCGCAGAGCTGCTTTGTGGAGTTAGGTCGTTGAGACTATTATGCCGTTAGGTCGTTGAGACTATTATGCCGTTAGGTCGTTGAGACTATTAGGTCGTCAGGTACTCTTAGGTCGTTGGGCTGCTGAGTTATAGGTCGCGGAGTTTTTAGGTCGTTAGGTCGCGAATTGTTAGGTAACAAGGTCGCAAAGTAATGATAGGTCACTAGGTCGCATTACATTTTAGGTCGCTTCAAAATGGGAGTTAACACTTGCCCCTCGAAGTACCGGCCTACGTCATAGGTCGTGTGCTTCGATCTAACTCTGCTAGGTCGTGAGCGACCTAAAACATATGCTAACTCGCGTGCCTATTTGAATTCTCCTTTTTGCCCCATATAAATTGTTTGGTCGTTTCTTCCTCTCTACCTTACTGTTCCGATTTCCCACTCTCATTGACGAATTTTCGAACTTCCAAAGGCGAATTCAACCCAGCTAATCACCGATTCACCTTTTCCAACATATTACGTAAGTGAATTCGATCTCCATCCCACCATAATCACTGTTGAATTACGAATCCCCATTTTCCGACCTTAAACCAATTCCTTGCATCGTGCTACATTTTGAATCGTTGCAATCGATTTTCGATCGCCGTTTGAGTAGGCATGAAAATGTATTGAATGTACGATGGATTGGAGATGCTTTGAATCGCTTTACAAGTGATTCGGTGATGTGTGGAGATGATGAACTTCACGAAGAGGATGATGGATTTCTGTGTAGTTGATAGCGGGGTCTGGTGAAGCATTGCGTGAAGAGGAAGTTAGTGACCTAGTGAATTTGAGCGACTTAAGATAATTCGCGATCTAAGGACCCTTGCGACCTAAGGAATAGTTTCGACCTACACTAGGTCGTTGAACGACCTAATATTCGTGCGACCTAAGACTTTGCATGAGCTAAGAGTTACTCGAGCTAAGAACTGCACGACCTAACTTCCTCGCGACATAGGCTTTAGGTCATGGCCGAGCTAACACTAGGACGAGTTTGTAATGCCTTATCCTTTACTTTGCACAGCACGACCTAAGAAGGTTCCGACCTATGCTAGGTCGCTGGACGACCTAGGACTTGTGAAATCCTGAGACAACTTTGATTGAACTGTTTGAACTTTGAACTATTTGGACTTGAATTTTGTTGTACTTCTTTGCAGATTATCTCTAATGCTAATAACCTGTTAAACACAATATTTGCAGAAAAATGGGACGAATATACTGCCATTGACTGCCCACATCGAATGACAGATTAGTCGACAAAGAATAATCAACTTAAATGAACTGTGTGAACGAAATGCTGCGAACTAAAGAATTCAAGTGAAGTATTAAAGCAAAACTAAAATATCCAGTTAAAGCCGATTCGTTTACGTTAACACTACACTTGAGTTTTGTATTAACAAGTTCTGAAACCACATAGTCAACTAATTGTCAACTAGTTTAATTTCAGTTATGTTTGCTTTCTGTTTTTGTTAGTTCTGCACAATACTTCACACTTTTTAGGAAACATGCACCTTCTTATTTGAACATCCAGTTCCTTGTATAGAATGACTTCTCAACAAGAAGAAATAGAATCGGCTGAAGAGACTTTCCCAATCGTTACTCCATTGGTTAATCCTCTAGAGAGAATTTCTACTACACTAACATACAAAGTTTTCCGCCAACTATGCACTCTATTCGGCATCGCTGAAGTAGATGCCATTCTTCCTGAGAGAAGCGACACTGCCGATATACCACCTTTTGGTTCTGTAGCAGTTAATCGTAAAATGTGCATGAGTGGAGCTATCCCTCCTTTTAACGACTTTCTCCAACAGCTTCTTCTCCGACTAGCTATCTCCCCCTTCCAGCTGCACCCCAATGGCTATGCTATTCTGATGGGGTTATGTGTGCTATTCGGAAGGACGCTAGATCGCCTTCCGAGTTTTGATGAAGTTTGCTATTTGTGCACATTTCCCAAAAATAAAGATCACCCTTCCATCATTCTTGTGAGAAGCGCTAGAAACCGTAAATTAATAATTGGCCTTCCCGAAAGTGCTCACGGCTTCCTAAGCCAATTTTTCTTCGTTCGCTGTCCTCCGGGATTCTATGCTACCTGGAGAGTAGGATGTAAGAGCATTTATCTTTGTTCCTGATGTTTTTCTCTGAGCTTTTCATAGCCTGAGTTGTCAAATGTTAACTTGGCCTTTTACTTTTCAGCGCTTCCTCCTCCTTCTAGGGATTCCGGTCATATACCAACTTTCGAGAGGCTTAAGGCTGTGCCAGTTGAGGAGAGAGGCATTCAATTTTTGTTGAAAGACGAATTTTTGCATCAATACGGACTTTTGCATACCTCTCGCTCTACACATCCTCATGAAATCCCGGACTCCCCGGCTAGAGCATCGGACGCACCAGTTTCTACCGACACATTCATACCAGAAGGTCCTACTCCCGAGGCTTCACTAGTGAAATGCTCCACTTCTGTTGATGTTGCGGGGCCATCTGATGAACTTGCCCCAGTTATTGAGGAAGAAGAGCCTCAGGGATCTCCCCAACGTTCACAGAAATCTGGCGAAGAAGCTGAGAAAGCCAGCCCTGTCAAGCAGAGCAGGGACGACACTTTCGAAGGATTGAGTGACCTCTTTGCCACCTCACAAGAGATCTTCAAAGATGATCCTATCACTACCGGGATTTCTTCTTCAGTGGTCGAGGCTACTTCTACTCTGCAACAGACTTCGTCGACCCAAGAGTTGACGCTAATTACTACACCCATAACTACCCCACAATTAAAGAGTGGTTCGTAGTTTGCCGCGCGTACCTTGCACATCACACACTTAGAATCTTTCGGCACTTTTATGCTTCTGACCCTTTGTACTTTGAAGAATTCTAAAGTTGTGTTTTTTCCAATTTCAGGTTCTTCAATGAAGCGAGGTGGCTCGTATTATGATGACTTCCAGCGATATGGGAGACGCGGCCAGTATGACTATAAGCATTATCTTCCTGTTCACAGAGAGACTGATGAAGAAAGGGCCGCTCGGAAGGCTCGGGAGAAACGTGCCCATGAAGAACGTTATGGAAGACCGGATGACCGATACGATTCTTCCCACAAAGAGGGTGACTCCCACAAACGCAAATCTCATGATGACAGAGGGAAGAGTCACATAACTGATGACCCAAGTAAACGGGCTAAAGTCAGCGAGCAACCAATGCCTGCAACTTCTGAAAAGATTACCGCTCCTATTTCTTCTTAGTCTTCTGCCCCTTCCCGTACTGATATCCAGGCAATCATTAACAGGCCTACTTACTAAGTTGGACCAGGTCCAGCCACTCTCCAAAGTCGATTTCCAAATTGGTGCTTAAAAGGAGTTCGCTTTGACCTTGACCTGGTTCCCATAGATAAAAATGCCATGTTACGAAACCTTGATGCCGTTAAAACTGGCATTGAGAGGATGTCAAATTGGCAAAAACTTGTTGATGAGCTCCAAAGGGTGAATCGGGCCAATCTCGAAGCTATGCTGACCATGGAGAATGACAAAACCGATTGGCAAAAGACCCTTAAGCAGCATGATGCAGAAATGAGGAGCATTGCCGATTATAATGAAAAACTTGAAGCGGAAGTTGGGAAACTCAAAGACGAGCTTGCCACTTCCTCCGCTTCTTATTCTCAAAGGGAGACTGTGCTCCAACAGTAGGTGCAGGATGCTCATGCTGCGCAAAGGGATGCCGAGGCCAAGGCTGATGGGCTGGAGCAAATTGTAGAGGGCTACCGTACTGATATTACTCAGTTACAAGGGCAAACTAGCTTTCAGGTTGCGGAAATTGAAAAATTGAAAGCTCAACTTTCTAAAGTCGAAAGAGAGCGAGATGAGGCTATTGCTGGTAGAATTGCAGCTGAAGAAGCTCATGAAGCTACCAAAGCTGACATCGTCTCGACATTATTTGAATTCTATTTGCAAAGTGTGTTAGGGCGTGGCAGTCTTGCATTTCTAGGTCCCAAATATGAGGTTACCCTAGCTGAAGTATGGGAAGCCGCGCTTGATATGTTTAAAGGCACCGGGTACACTGAAGAGGAGCTAGAGGCGCACTATTTAGACTTCGAAGCTCGCGCAGCTCTAGTTAGAGGGAAAGAGCAACTTGCTAGGTCGCGAGTTGAAATGATGGGGGAAGAGCATCAAGAGAAAGAAACAACTTTGACTGCCCCTATCCCTCCTTCAACTTCAGTCGATGTTGACATTGCTGGTTCTAGCTCTCATACACCGATTCCTACTAAAGCTGATACCGGAGCCATAATTACACAAGCCGAAGATGAGCCACAAGAGAGTGCTGAAGCTCTAGACTACGAAGTTGATGTGATGCCACCAACTTCTCCAGGTAACCCTAATAATGCTCAGGGGGACAACTTGCAAGTTTCTTACAGATTTGACGAGCTTCTTGATTATTTCTTGAACCTCGACGAGCCATTGTCTCCTCTTTTTGCGGGAAATACTGACACTCTTAACTTTTCCTTTGTAGAGAAAGCGCCGAGCGTCATTCAAACTTCTCCACCTCCAGTTACTGTTCCTCTGCCCCCCCAATCACTCCTACTCCTCATCTGGGATCATAGGAAGAAATAATAGGTGCCCTTCGGGGCTTGGATGACCCAGCTGCTTCGCAAGAGCAAAAGGACGAAGGACTTGAGGGAGGTGAGATATCTTCGGAGCGGACTCCCTCTGATGACATAACTTTGTCTAAACTTGTTACTCCAGGAAGTGAATCTTCTTCAAAGAGGAAAAAGAAGCGTGGAATATCAAAGAAGAGGAGGAAGAGCATCATTGCTACTAAAGAGGAACCGAAAGTTGAACCAGTTGTACCTCCCTCTCCTTCTTCCCTCATGCCTAAAGATCGACCCAAAAAGCTAACCATCCCGCCGGGTGAAGGGTCTAAAGGTGGCAAGAAGAAATGAAGATTCCAATTTTTAGCTTTTTTTTTTTTTTTTTTACGTACTGGTCAGGGATTGTGCGGGTACCGGCCCCCGCTTTCTTTATTTCAAAACTTGTATCTGTTAGAAATTGTAATAGAATTCAATAAAATGATCCTTTATTTGTACAAACTTCTTGTTTGTATTTGAGAATGCATTTATTTATTATTTTTGTACAAGTTTCTTTATATAATATTGCAGTGGGCTTATGGTATGTTGTTTGAGCATTACTTTTGCCAATGTAGCTATACCATGTTGCCCCCATACCATAAGCTCGTTGCAATACTTTCAATTTCGAGGGGACTTGTACTCTTTTCTCTTTTTGGAGAATACTTATTCCGTTCTCGGAGGAATGCTATTCTACTTGAAATAGAGTTCTCCTCGTTTCGTATGACTTCTCACGCCCTACCCTTCAGAAATATCACTTTTTCTTGGCATATATATATATATATATATATATATATATATATTTACAAAGTGAATTCTCCTATGTAGTAGAGCAGGCCTCCGAAGAACACTCTAGTCTTTGTAGGAAGGGTCTCTTTTTTTTTCGCTTTTCTGATGGAATGCTTCTTTAGAAAGTTGTACCTCTGAGGAGGGATTTTTCACGTTTCAACACTTGGAAGTTTTATTTCAATCTTGGTGAAACGTGTACCTCCAAAGAGTTGTGCCTCTGAAGAAAGCCTTTTCACGTTTCAACACTTGGAAGTTTTATTTCGATCTCGGTGAAACGTGGGCTTCCGAAGAGGTATTTTTATCATTTCAGCTCCTGGTGAAGTGGACCTCCGAAGAGCGATGCTTACACTTCAACTCCTGGTGAAATGGGCCTCCGAAGAGGGCTTTCCATGTTCCAGCATTTGGAAGTTTTATTTCAATCTCGGTGAAACCTGTGCCTCCGAAGAGGCCTTTTTATCATTTCATCTCCTAGTGAAGTGGACCTCCGAAGAGCGACTCTTACACTTCAGCTCCTGGTGAAATGGGCCTCCGAAGAATGCTTTTTCACGCTTCAACACTTGGAAGTTTTATTTCAATCTCGGTGAAACGTGTGCCTCTGAGTGGGGCTATTGCCTGGGAGTTACTCTCTCATGGTTGGATGGATTCACGAGGCGGTCACAAGTTACTTGGACGTTCGTTGTGCAAACTGTCTCAACTAGCGAACAAGTGCCTTGCCTCCCCGCGGGGAAGAAGGTGCCTCTGGTCGTCTTATGGACTCCCAGGGCGAACACAAGTTACTTGGACGTTCGTTGCACAAACTGTCTCAGCTAGTAAACAAGCGCCTCGCCTTCCCATAGGGAAGGTTCCTCCGATCGTCTCACCCATAGAGGAAGAAAACTCTCATTTTGCGGCTCGAGCCGTCAGGGGTCTTTATCCTCCGAAGAGTTGTGCCTCCGAAGAGGGCTTTTCCACGTTTCAACACTTGGAAGTTTTATTTCAATCTTGGTGAAACGTGGGCCTCTGAAGAGGTCTTTTGTTGATGCTTGTCAGCTTGCCCATTTCTTTTTGTTGGTTGTCCATATTGGTAATCTCTTGGTACCATCTTTAAGCATGCGTCATTTTATTATTGGGTTGCTTTATCCAAAGTAATGTATTCCAGCGGAACTATGGTTTGCTTAAAGTACTTCTCAAAGGAATGTACTCCAGCGGAACCATCGTTTGCTTAAAGTACTTCCTATATAGGACTTTAGCCCTAGAGTCTTTTGCTGCTTAAAGCTTGCTTGCTTTTGAGTGATGCCAAGGATTGTAATTGCTTGGTACTGCGATGGGTAAGTCTGCCCTTTTTTTAAAAAAAATTGCCTGCGAATTTAAATCGATATTTCAGCAATATATTCGAAGTACTTTACCTATCGAAATAAAATAAGCGACTTGTAACAGTAAAGAACACAAGATTTATAGTGGTTCGGCCAAAAGTCGAGCCTACATCCACTTTATAGTTCTCATTATTCACTCGCAGTGGTTTTACATGAGCTTTCAATACAAGAATCATACATTCATAATTCTTTTACAACATTTCAGTAAAGCTTTTAAGTAAAATATGGACGCAAGTGATTGCTGTTCCAGGCTCTCGGGATTAAATCTCCTTCAACAGTTATGAGTTTGAATGTGCCATCAAGAAGTTTGCTGCCTATGACATATGGCCCTTCCCAGTTTGGCCCGAACACTCCTGTTGCTGTCATAATTCTTTTCAAGACTAAATCCCCAATTTCAAAGCTGCGATGGTGGACTTTGGAGTTGAAATGCCTCGCTATTTTTTGCTGATGAGACGCAACTCTGAGCTTAACCTCTTCTCTTTTTTCATCAAGGAGGTCAAGTGCCTCAAGTTGAAGTTTTTCATTTTCAGCTTGATCGAAGTGAATTATTCTATGTGAAGGGACTTTCATCTCTACTGGAATCATTGCTTCTGATCCATATGCCAATGAGAATGGAGTGTGCCCAGTTGCAATTTTATGAGTAGTTCTGTATGCCCATAGTGCCAGTGGTAGCTTATTGGCCCAACCACCTTTTGCTTTTTCCAATTGCTTTTTGATGTTGACTTGATGATTTTGTTTACTGCTTCCACTTGCCCGTTTGCCTGCGGATGAGCCACTGCTAAAACACTATTCTGGATTTTGAATCGTTTGCAGAAGTCCTGGAATTCCTCACTTTCAAATTGAGTACCATTGTCTGTGATTATTTTCTGTGGCACACCATACCTGCAAATGATATTTTTAGTCACAAAATTTATCATTTTCTTAGAGGTAATAGTAACCAAAGGTTCAGCTTCAGCCCATTTAGTAAAATAATCAACTGCAACAATAGCATATCTAATCCCTGATTTGGCAGTCGGTAATGGCCCAATGAGATCCATTACCCAAATGGCAAATGGCCATGGACTGACCATTTGTGTTAGCTCAGTGGAGGGTGCTCTAGGAATTTTGGCGAATCTCTGGCACTTGTCACATTTCCGAGAATATGCAGCAGCATCTCGATTAATTTCCGGCAAAAATATCCATAACGGAGAATTTTCTTTGCTAATGTCTGACCACCCGTGTGATCTCCACATTCCCCTTCGTGTACTTCAGCTAGAATTGTCTTGGCTTCATCTTTAGTTACACATTGGATTAATGGCATTGAAAAACCCCGCCTGTACAATCGGCCGTCTTGGACTATATATCTGGAGGCTTTCCTTAGAAGCTTCTGTCTTTCTCTCGAATTTTCTGGCAAAGAACATTAAGTAGATAATCCAGTATTGGAGTAATCCATGATTCTTGTTCCTGAGATACATTCATAACCCAGTCAACATCCATCTCCTCTGTACTTGGTGCTGACAGGGCTTCTACATGGACTAGTCCCAATAGTTGAGCTTCACCAGTACTTGAATACTTTACGAGGGAATCTGCCTTCATATTCTCTTCCCGGGGAATATGGCTTATTGAATAATGATCGAAATCCTCAAGAAGCTCCAAGGCCTTTGACAAATAAGCGGGTAGATTTCCTCCTTTAGCTTGGAATTCCTTCTTGACTTGGCATACGATAAGCTGAGAGTCACTGAAGATCTGTAATATTCTGATATTTAGCTCTTTAGCTATTCTCAAACCTGCAATGAGAGCTTCATATTCTGCCTCATTATTCGTCGAAGGAAATTCCAGCCTCAGTGCATAACACAACGATCGTCCTTCAGGGGTTTCAAGGACAACCCCTGCCCCAGAACAGTAGTCATTCCTTGCGCCATCAACGTATAATTTCCATCTCACTGGGACGTCATTAGTTTCCTCTTCCTCACTATCACCTTTATTTGTGCATTTAGCAATGAAGTCTGCTAAAGCTTGTCCGTTGATAGCTCTTCGGGGATGGTAAGTGATGTCATATTGACTGAGTTCAATATTCCACTTTAAAAGATGGCCCGAAGTCTCATGGCGAAATAGGACTTGCTTCAGAGGTTGATCAGTGAGGACTTTGATGGGATGAGCTTGAAAATACGGCCTCAATTTCCGTGATGCAATCAATAGGCAATAGGCGAGTTTCTCCAGCTTCGAGTAATTTATCTCTGCCCCAGTGAATCTTTTACTAATGTAATGGACTGGTCGCTGGATTCTTGTATCTTCTCGAACCAATGCTGCACTCAGAGCGTGAGATGATATTGCCAGATATATGTAGAGATCTTCACCATTGTCGGGCTTTGAGAGTATTGGAGGCACTTCCATATGACGAACCAGCTCATCAAATGCGTTTTGGCACTCGGGAGTCCAGTCAAAGTTTTTTTCTTCCTTTCTTTAGAGCGTCAAAGAATGGAATGCATTTATCAATAGCTTTAGAAATGAATCGGCTCAAAGCAGCAACTTTTCCGTTAAGACTCTGCAGTTCCTTCTTTGTTCTAGGAGCTTTGACCTCCTTCAAGGCAGTGATTTGAGCAGGATTGGCCTCAATGCCCCTAGCGCTCACAATAAATCCCAAAAACCTTCCGGACTCCACTCCGAATGAACATTTCAACGGGTTAAGCTTCATTCCGTATCTCCAGAGGACCGCGAACATTTCCGCCAAGTGATCCATGTGGTCCACTGCTTTCTTTGACTTTACCAACATATCATCGACATAGACTTCCATTGTCTTTCCGATTTGCGGTTTAAACATGGTGTTAACAAGCCTTTGGTAAGTTGCCCCCGCATTCTTGAGTCCAAAGGGCATAACTTTGTAGCAGTAAAGACCAACATCTGTTATGAAGCTCGTGTCCTCCTGATCTGGCTTATGCATCATGATCTGATTGTACCCGGAGTAAGCATCCATAAAAGACAACAATTCATGTCCCACCGTTCCGTCCACCAACTGATCAATTCTAGGTAGCGGGAAACAGTCTTTGGGGCAAGCTATCTGAGAAGTCAATGCATAATCTCCACTTCCCATTAGCCTTTTTAACCAAGACAGGATTTGAGACCCAATCCGGGTAAACAGATTCTCTGATGAAACCATTCTCCATGAGTCGGTCGACTTCTTCTTTCAGCGCTGCTGACCTTTCTGAACCCAGAGTTCTTCTTTTCTGTTTTACTGGCGTGAACTTTGGATCAATGTTGAGAGCGTTTACTGCAATCTCTGGTGATATTCCGCACATGTCAGCATGAGTCCATGCGAATACATCTAAATTTGCCTTCAAGAACGAGATCAGAATATTCTGAGCTGTAGTGTTGAGTTGTGAACCCACATTCAGCACCTTGTTTGGGTCCTTTAAGTCAACAGGTACCGGCACTGTCACCTCTACCGGCACTACTCTATTCTCCCCTGCACTAGCTTTTCTTGGATCCATCTCTCTCCGGGCACCGCGATGTTCGCTAGTGCAGGGACCAACCTGTAGTTGCTACAAGGTTCGTTCTTTGATGCGGACTGAAGGCGCCGCATCTTTTCCCATTTCTCTCTTCTTTGTTTCACGTAGCTCTGCAAGATAGCACTCCCGTCCCACGTTCTGATCCCCTTTAATTATCCCAATTCCGTTATCAGTGGGAAATTTTATTGTTAGACACCGTGGGGCGAGAACAGCTTTGAATGCAGCCAGGGTCGGTCGGCCCAAGAAAGCATTATAAGCAGAAAATTCTTCAACAATTATAAAGGTCTGCTTTCGAGCTACCTTTCTCGGCCCCTTTCCGAGCTCTACAATCAAGTCTATAGTCCCAATCGGCTGCTTTGGCTCCCCAGCGAAGCCAGCAATTTTCAATGACGAAGCCTGAACGTCAGCCATTGGTATCTTCATCTGGTCAAAAGTTTTCTTGAAGAGAATATTACACGAAGCCCCGCAATCGACCAGAATTCTTCTCACAGTGGCCGAGCCAATACCGGCAGAAATGACCAGAGGATCTATCGTAGGGGCTTCAATACCCATAGAGTCCCTGGCGCTAAATATGATGTCATCAGGGAAAGTTTTCTGTTGTTTCAATGGCGCAGCATCCTCTAACACAAAAACACTTTCCTCTGTGGGTGCATGCTTCAGTGCACGAGCATACCTTTCCATCTCACCCCAGCTCCTGCCTGCTGGGTGAGGACCTCCCGTTATCACATTAATGACAAGCCTGTCCGACTCATGCTCTACGGCCTTCTCACTCGAGCTTGGATGGTGAGCGGGGACTTATTGCCTTTGAACTGATGAGGTTGTTGTGTCCCTACCCCTTTTAACATACTGTTGGAGCTTGTTTTCTTTCAACAGTTGCTCAATTACTTCCTCCAAGTGTCGGCATTCGTTAGTGTCATGACCAGGCTGATTATGAAACTGACAGAATCTTCCACTTTTCTCCATTTTACCTCCAACCCTCATCTTAGGTGGCATAGGGTAACTGATATTATCTTTGGTTGCAAAGAAGATATTTTCAGGGGTATTAGACAAGGGTGTGAAGTTGAAAGCTCGACCCTACTTTGCATCCCCTTGTTTCTTTCCGCCGTCATTCCCCCTTTTCGGAGCATTGGATTCCTTTTTGTCTGGAGCGTTACTATCATTCTTAGTTTCTGTTGACGCCACCTTAGCCGATGCTTGAAGGCTTTCCAAGCGCATGAACTCATCGGCTTTTTTATAGAATTTATCGAGTGAATTTGGTTCTTTCATTTTCAACCATTCTCCAAACTTGCTCGATTTATCAATTGCCCTCATCAAGTATGTTAAGACCATGCGTGGCTCAGCATTATCAACCTCGGCCAAAGCTATGTTGAATCGAGTCAAAAACGATTTGATGGATTCTCTTGGGTTTTGCTCCAGACTTGACAATGACATTATATCCTTTGTTTTAGAGGCGTACAATCGAAACTGCTCCTTGAACTTCTTAGTTAAGTCCGAGAACTGATCAATGGATCTAACTGCCAGCTTGGTAAACCATAATAAAGCTACTCCTTCCAAATACACCGGGAAGTACTGGCACTTAATCTCATCGGATGCCTTGGCGCCAGTCATATGCCAATCATACTTATACAGAAATTCGTTAGGATCACTTGTTCCTTTGTAAGCTGGAATAGTGGGCGGAACAAATTTTCTTGGGAATTCAACTTTCAGAATCCTCTCGGTGAACGGAGTTTTGCTTGGAGCAAAGCCCCACTCTTTCTCATCCTCGTCCTTTCGCATACTTTCTTTCATGATTTGACAGACCATCCCTGAAAAATACTCTTCATCATCCACAGGCCCTGCGGGGAAAACATCAGCCATTCTTCCAGAGTTCTGCCTTGACAGTCGTTCACGAAGGGTCGGTTGAGGTCCCGATCCTCCATCCTGAGGAAGTGGCCTTTCAACGGGGCTTGCCGCCCTTTGAGAAGTATTCCCTCTAACATCCTGAGCTCTATCAGCAGAGTTTCCTTCTTTATTTGTTGGCTGACGATTAGCCTCGAGTAAATCATTTAGTTTATTCAATATCAAGGTATTCTGAGCATTCTGAGCCTCTAATTGTGCATTTTGAGCATTTAACTGTTGATTCAATCCCAAAACCACAGCGTCTAATTCTGTTCGTGTACCTCCCACAGTTGGAGTTGTCTGACTCAGAGGAGGAGAAGTGGCGGTGTTCTCTTGAACATCATCGGATCTGGCAGATCTACGTTTCCTTCCGGGAGCCATAATTTCTGTTAGACTTCTGGTCTTAACGGAGATTCTTTCCTCAAAGTTTGGTGAAGCAATGATGCAAATACCCTGAGATCGATGTTCTCAGTGAAAGCACCCAAAAATGTTAACGTGAAATTCTGACGCTAACACCTCGGTGTGTGTAGAAACAGTGTGAAAGCACCACCCGTGAATGCGGGAATCAAGAAATAGCAGTAGGTAACAGAAAATGCAGTAAATGAACATGTAGTTTATAGTGGTTCGGCTTATGATCAAGCCTACGTCCACTTCAATCCTTTTATTGCTGAGTGGATTACAACTTATTACAATCTCTTCCAATTACAATTCAATTCCGTTCAAAAGACAAGTAGCTAGAGAAAACTTCGATGCAACAAAGTTCTTCAAATTCATGGTTGAATGTGTCGAATCTTTGTGTGAAGTGGATCTAAGCGTCTTGCGTATGCTTGAAGTGTTGAAATGTAGATTGACTTGAAGATAGTAGAGTCTTAATGCCTTCAAGAAAAAGATCCAAAAGCCCCCTGAATGTTGGAGGTGGTCGTGTATTTATAGGCGTGATTCTGGACATAATTTATCTTCCAAGTCCTAGGTCGTGGATGACCTAAGTTAGGTCGTAGGTTGTAGGTCGCAGACGACCTAAGGAACCTTCCATATCTGTTGCATTTTAAACTTGTCTTCGCCTGTTTAGGTCGTGAGCGACCTATTATAGGTCGTAGGTCGCGAGCAGTGTTAGAATTTTAGTAGGACAAGGTTGCACACTAGTCTGGAGCAAGCTATAAGTCGTAGACGACCTATGAGAGTGGCTGATCTTGTAGTGCTGAGGCATCCAATGTAGCGACCTAAGCTAAGTCATTCACTCGTTAGGTCTCTAAGTCTTCTTATCTCGGTAGGTCGTTGAGTCTCCTTGGCAAGTTAGGTCGCTGCTACCCATAGGTCGTAGATCGTGACAATGCTTAAGTCTTTAGGTCGCAGAGCTGCTTTGTGGAGTTAGGTCGTTGAGACTATTATGCCGTTAGGTCGTTGAGACTATTATGCCGTTAGGTCGTTGAGATTATTAGGTCGTCAGGTACTCTTAGGTCGTTGGGCTGCTGAGTTATAGGTCACGGTGTTTTTAGGTCGTTAGGTCGCGAAGTGTTAGGTAACTTGGTCGCAAAGTAATGATAGGTCGCTAGGTCGCATTACATTTTAGGTCGCTTCAAAATGGGAGTTAACATCGCTATTATAATAATGTCTATAGTGAAATAAACTTACTTTTAAATAGCATTAAGGCTTTACATTTTCCACCTTAACAGGTAATAGCCCCAGTAGTCCATCAAGTATCATGGTCCCTCCTGAACGGGAAGCCACCAGAGGGTACCACACGGGCTATGGGAGAAAACCAAACTCGTACAAGGCTTACTAAGGTAGGTGACATGGCACACAAGGCAATGCCAAGATAGATATACCAATTATGCACATGGGCTGGTGGTATTGCGTAGCAACTACTACCGCCCACCTCGAGCCACACCCCCACATCAGAAATCAAAAGTGCCCAACAAATCATTCTCAAAATCATAATATAATATCGAAGGAGTGTGTCTGATAAAAGAGGGTACCTGCTTGGCCTGAGATCGCTCATGTTTCAGCCACCTTATGCCAACTCACGGGTGCCAAGTCCATGTATATACCTTAAAGGAACGCCGCCACCATCCTAGTTCATTCTGGAATCTCCACCTGTACACGGTTGTTAAAGTGGTTTTCAGAGTTGGCAGAGAGTATGATAACTTTCGACCCCGGTCTCTTTAAAAACCAAACGTTATTTTAACACCGCGGTCATTTTCAAAATAGTTTATACTTTAAAACCAAATATCATTGCTTTTTCAAAACCAAATTCAACATAATATCATTTCATTTCAAATACATCCTTTTCTATATTCATAACACTTCCAAAGTTATAGCATTTCAAAATCAAACACTTGAAATATAACACTTTCAAATTATAATACCTTGAAACTCATAACATCCATCAGCTATATGGTTTGAGTATTTAAAATACTTTATATGACAAAATAGCTTCTTTAATTTCCCAAATCAATTCCAATCAACTCGAATTTCTAAATTTTCAATTTGACCAAATCCCGACTCATAAAATTTCAATTCAATTCAGTTCCCAAATAAACTAGTCCAAATTATATCGATTTCAAAACAGATTGGGTCCACCGAATATACCATTCTAAATTCGATATATTTCAAACTTTAAGTACTCAACGGCTTCAAAACTAAGTTTGGTAATTTCATATATACGTATCAAATTCAATTTTCTATTATTTAGTTTTGAAATAGTTTACTTAATAAATACATTATCATTTAAATAAATCCTAAATTACAAATAACTAAACATTTCCTTCAATTTATTTATGCTTGAAATACTCGTTTAATTCACCCTAACCCCAAAATCAAGTTATAATAATCATACCTTTTAAAATTTCCAACTTATTAAATTTCACCTCAACTTATTTGAGTTTAATTGTTAAATAAATTCAATTTCAAATAAATTTCCAATTTATCTTCCAACCTTAATTTTATTTAGATCATTATAAACTCAATATTTTATATACTTAACCATATTATCTTCAACAAATATCAAACTTATTATTAAGCTTATTCTATATTAAAACAAATTATACTTAGCTTAAAATCAAGGATGGAATAACATTTATAAACTATCTAACATCAATATTTATCTAAAACCATATATTTCTTCACAAAAACCCTAGAAATAATTCAAAAATATTTTTATATATAAACCACGGTGTCTGTATGTAATTTTTTATCCTATGATCAAGTGATACGGATGTTTATCATTTCAATCCGTAATTTAAATTATAAATACGGTTATATATCATTTCAAACCACAATCCCAAATGAAATAAAAATCCATACAACTTGCAATTTATAATAGTATAAAATACAACATCCTTTCATCCAATACCAATCTTCGAAAATTCATCACAATCATCATCCAATTCAATCAGTAACATCAATATAGGATAGATAATAAGTAATAGGTATTTACTGGCACTTTATATTCAATAACAAATTAAATAACTAATTTATCCAAATAAATTCAAATATACTGAGATGATGATTCAAAATATGCCAAACAGTCATAAATAAATTTCTAATCACATCATAAATCAATTTAACAGACATAAAAAAATTTAGAAGTTGTGAGTGGGTTAAAACACTCACCTTTGGAATTTAAATTGAATTGAAATTCAATTTAAACCCAAAATTTGAATAGTGTCGGAATTTGTCTAAACTAGCGGCAAAATATCCAAAATTTCTATTCGATCCTAGCGGAGAAAACCGTGCAAAAATCGGACCTCGTAGGCAAGAGTTATGTTAGTTAGAGCGACTCGAAATTAAATTTGTATAAAATAAAACGAAACTAAAACTCACCACACATGTTCAGACACGTCATCCCCTTCTTGGTTCACGTGCAACCCTAGTTGCAGCAAAACACGCATGGCGAAGGAAAGGCCGCCATCGTTTACCCATTAACGCGCTGCCAATCAACGTCGAATCCCTACACAAATGATGTTGTGCCATCCGTGAAAGCAGTGTCGTCCACGTGCGAGATCCCGACTCTCGAAGATCACCGCGACAACTAAAAACTCACGCAGCTGCCGCCTAATAGCACAACCCTAATTGAATAGCCTACGGCGATCTTGTCGTCGATATCGCCTGCGAACAACTCTGATGGCCTCCGTACATGACTCTCCACACAACCATGCCTTCAATTTGTCGATCAGGCGGAGTTCATCGTCGAGCAATGAACGGCCAAAAATAGATCAATAATTCCTGGCCACATCAAAACCTAGATTTAAAAATGAACAGTAGAATTGACATGCGCTCTTCAAGAGCTTCGAATCGATATATGATATGATATAGTTTGAGGAGTTTTAAATTTGAAGTTGAAATTTAAACTGAAATTGGATCGGAAAGATTAGGATTTTCAGCCATTGAGGAAGAGGAGCAACGGAAGTTTCTGTACGAGCAGAAATGAGAAATAGAAAGGTTATTAGGGTTTAAAACAGTGTATTTATAGACAAAGATGAAAACAGAATAGATGGACCCGATTGAATTATACGTTGAATGATAAATGGCCCAAAAAGCCCGTTTTTACTCCAGAACAAAATTAGGTCAACCCATATATCAAAATATATGTTTTAAAATATTTTAAAACTAATCGAACATGTTTCAAGTCCAAATTCCATCATATGAAGAAGTTATGCTAAAATCAAGTTATTTCAAATTGATTTCAATTGATTTCAATTTCATTGATTTCTGGGCGTTTCGAGCCCGTACGATCAAACGACAAGTCCGATCGCTACGAAACTTGAAATCCTACAATAAATCACCATTACGGATCAGATGAAACTGGTTTCGTTGAAATCCGAGTTAGTGGCCAAAATGGCTACTTTCTAGTTAATTAAATAATTTAATATTAAATTAATTATTCACTTCTTTAATTCAAATTTAATTATTTACCATTTCTATCATTTTTGATTACATATAAACTTCTACTTCATTAACCAAAATTTCCATATCAATCAAATAAGGATTTATTGTAAAATATATAGTATTTACCTTCAATTTAAGTAAATTCAATTTAAATTATTTATTTTTATTTCAATTAAATTAATACAATTCGTATTAAGTTTCTTTAATCAATCAATCATCATCTTATGGATAAATTTAACATTATATATCCAGTTACCCTAATATCTTACAGTCATCAACTAAATTCATATAAACGTAGTTTTTAATTAAATTTAATTGCAATTTGATTTCAAATTTATTAAATAGACTAAATAAATATGTAGCCCATATTAATTGTCACCATTAACTTGTAATCATATTTATAGGTTTATTATTTACAAACAATTGTTACCATTAGTTTCCTAACACTAACTGCATTCAATTACTATTAACCAATATATTATTTCCTTGGTTAATTCAATTCTCACTATTATTTTCTTATATTCAATGAATAACCAAGCATAGCATTTAAATGACAATGAATTAGAATTTCATTAAGATTTCAATAATTAACTTGGGTTAACATTGTTTCATTTTTATTTAGTTATGAAATTGCAAATTTTTATTTCCTTAAATATTAAATTACCAAAATCTTAATAAATTAACAATTTTAAATTATAGAAAATTATGGGTCGTTACACTATCCCTTACTCAAAAATTTTCCTCCTCGAAAAGGAAAAAGAAGGGGAAGGATGAATTTTTTTAATCAATTTATCTTATTCAAATATTAACTTTATAAACGAATAAATTTACAAAATTAATTAATTTAAATAAAATATACCAACTTATAACCATTAAATCTTTTTATACACTTTTCAAAATTTTCTAAGTCCAAAATTTATGGAAAATTCCGGTAGAGTCTCCTTTGTACGGAGAGGCTCGGGAGAAAATATAATATCAAATATAACAAAATATAATATATATTTTCCAAATAATATATCCCAACATGGGAAAAAAATATAATAACTTATAAAACCATAATCCGAGAACGTACCTATTTGTCGGGCAACTAACGCTTATATTAGGAAACCAAAAGCAGTAGCAATTGCTTCCACAACCTTTATTTCACTTATATAATCCAAAAAGATTCAATAATTATATAAATTGAAATGTTTAACTTGATTCAACCACCAACAACCAAATCAATATAAACAACCATCATTTGCAACGAACATACAGTCATCATATGAAATCAAAACAAATCATTCATCCATATCAACCAAAACAAATAGTTAGTTCGGGCTTAGACACTTTTAAATTGTATAGAATGACAAAAAAACTATTAAGTATACCATTTACTCAACAGTCTTAGATGAAACTAAATAGATATTCATACATCCAAACAATTTTAAAGTACCCTTGCGCAAACAACCATAAGCCAAACAAACAACAAATTCTAACATTATTTTTTTTTTTTAATTTTTCTTTCACAACATTTACTACTTACTAAATTTTATTCCAATTCATTCATATCATGTAAATTTTCATTTTATTGTATTACATTCATTTATTAATAATATTTATGTTCAATTAATTACTCAGCATATCAATTTATTAACTTAAATTTATAATTTCTTACTTACCTTAATCCCTCTTTTTATTGAATTTTATTATAGCACATTTCAATTATAACTTAAGTTTATAACAACTACAACATCAAATTTTTGTTTGTTAAAATATTTCACTGAATACTTTCATTACTTTAAGTATAATTTCCTATTACATTTTCTTATTAGACATTGCAACTTTTCTTTTAGTAAGTTATATATATGTTTTAAGAATGCAATTTGAAAATTACACAGTTTCATCTTATTTCTTTAAATTAATTTAATCTATTATTTTATTTAGAGATTCCAATTATTAATTAGTTACATTCTGTTTCATTGCGATAATTGAACTATTAATTAACAGAAACTTAAGAACTAAATACCAGGTTTAATTTCGAATCATTTTAAAATAGAAGACAAATGTATACACTTACAATATATATATATATATATATATATATATATATATATATATATCCAATTATATTTAAAACAATTCGAAATTTTTTTTCTTACCAAAATAAATCTGTAGTCAAACTACTACAATGGCCTTTCCACTTTGAAACCCAAAAATGAATGTCGACGATGCGTCGACTCCTCACCGAAATTATTTCCCAACGACATAGAGGGGAGTACAGAACTTGTTTCTTTTCAAAGTTTCTTTAAAACAATTATTTCAAATCACATTGAAATATTTATATTAGAAAATACTTATAAACAATATTATTATTTTCCAAAAATCCTTTGAAAGTAGTTTTCAAACATCCCGTAATTTAAGTTCTAAAATTTCAAATTTTCATTATTTTATTTTCTTTAAATCTTGTTTCCAATCAATATTTATAAATCTCATTACCTAACAACCAATATATTGCAACCAAATATATATTATTTATAAAAAATTATTTTATATATATAGAAAATATAATATGCAAAATTATTTCATTCACCTATATTCAAAATAAATATTGTGTTTGTCTGCCCTATTAAGTGTTTAGAAATCACTATTGAAGTCATAGCGTCCTATGCACCAACCAGAATCTATAAATACAAAACAGAACAAATTAACACAATATAAAAACTTTTTGTAACACTAACAAATACGCTCTCTCATATATATACACTCAGTGACTCATCATAAGGTATTACTACCCTATTAGTAACGAGTCAGACCCCATAAAGCTAAGGTTTATCGCTAAACCTGGCTCTGATACCAAATGTAACATCCCTCCTTTTTGTACGCTATAAATCGAGGATAAACCACACACGTCAGACTCAAACCATACAAAAGAGAGGATCGCTAAAGGGGTGAATAAGAAAATGGAAGAAAGAATGAAAACCAAACAGAATCTCGTAGCGGAACGACAAAATATGATAATCAAATAACAGTACATGAAGCTGTTTTACAAAAAATTTGATTATACTTATACAACATATAATCAGAGTTACACACATCAGAGAATAATAAATAACAATGCAGCGGAACAGTATGAATGTAGTAGAATAATATAGTAAATAATAGCAATACAATCTTCGTCTTCTTCCTCCAGAAATAAGGTCTTCAAATCCTTAAATGCTAAGGCTGATATGGGCGAATTGAAAAGACAAAACACTCGAGTCAGAACTAAAAGATCTTATGTAAGTTAAATCAACAGAAATAAATATGAGTGGAACGGCATCAGAGATGTTTACAGGATTTGACATCTCCTATCCAGTGTCAAACGGGAGTGTAGTAACTTAAGAGATGCTCGAGATTCACATCTCCTAAGGATTCGTCAAACTATTTATTATGTACTAATATTTTGCTATTATGATAATGTCAATAGTAAAGTAAACTTACTTTTAAATAGCGTTAAGGCTTTACATTTTCCACCTTAACACATAATAGTCCCAGTAGTCCATCCAGTATCATGTTCCCTCCTGATTGGTAAGCCACCAAAGGATACCACATGGGCTACAGGAGAAAACCAAACTCGTACAAGGCTCGTTAGGGTAGGTGACACGGCACACAAGGCAATGCTAGGGTAGATATACCAACTACGCACACGGGCTGGTGGTAATGCGTAGCAGTTATTACCGCCCACCTCGAGCCACACCCCCACATCAAAAATCAAAAGTGGCCAATAAATCAGTCTCATAATCATAATATAATATCGAAGGAGCGTGTCCGTTAAAAGGGGCTACCTTCTTGGCCCGAGATCGCTCCTGTTTTAGCCACCTTATGCCAACTCACGGGAGTCCGTTCCACATATATACCGTAAAGGAACACCGCTGCTATCCTACTTCATTCTGGAATCTCTACCATGTACACGTTTGTCAAAGTGGTTTTCGGAGTTGGTAGAGAGTATGACAACTTCCGATCCCGGTCTCTTTCACAACCAAACGTTATTTTAACACCGCGGTCATTTTCAAAATAGTTTATACTTTAAAACCAAATACCATTCCTTTTCAAAACCAAATTCAATACGATATCATTTCATTTCAAATGTATCTTTTTGTATAATCATAACACTTTCAAAGTTATAACATTTCAAAATCAAACGTTTGAAATATAACACTTCCAACTTATAATACCTTAAAACTCATAACGTCCACCACTTATATGGTTTAAATATTTAAAATACTTTATATGCTAAAATAGCTTCTTCAATTTCCCAAATCAATTCCAAACAACTCGAATATCTAAATTTTAAATTTAACCAAATCCCGACTCATAAAATTTCAATTCAATTCAGTTCCTAAATGAAGTACTCCAAAATATATCGATTTCAAAACAGATTTGGTCCACCAAATAAACCATTCTAAATTCGATATATTTCAAACTTTAAGTATTCAACAGTTTCAAAACTAAGTTTTGTAACTTCATATATACGTATCAAGTTCAATTTTCTATTATTTAGTTTTGAAGTAATTTACTTAATAAATCCATTATAATTTTAATAAATCCCAAATTACAAATAACTAAACATTTCCTTCAATTTATTTATGCTTGAAATATTCGTTTAATTCACCCTAGCCCAAAATCAAGTTATTATAATCATACCGTTTAAAATTTCCAATTTAATAAATTTCACATCAATTTATTTGAGTTTAATACTTAAAAAAATTCAGTTTCAAAGAAATTTCCAATTTATCTTACAAACTTAATTTTATTTAAATCATTATAAACTCTATATTTTATATACTTAAACATATTATCTTCAATAAAAATCAAGCTTATTATTCAGCTTATTCTATGTTAAAACAAATTATACATAGCTTAAAATCAAGGATGAAACAACATTTATAAACTATCTAACATTAATATTTATCTAAAACCATATTTCTTTACAAAAACCCTAGAAATCATTCCAAAATATTTTTATATTTAGACTACGGTGTTTGTATATAATTTTCTATCCTATGGTCGAGTGACATAGATATTTATAATTTCAATACGTAAACTAAAATATAAATACGGTTATATATCTTTTCAAACCGCAATCCCGAATGAAATAAAAATCCATACAACTTGCAGTTTATAACAACGTAAAATACATCTTTCATTCATCCAATATCAATCTTCAAACATTTATCACAACCATCATCTAGTTCAATCAATAACATCAATATAGGACAGATAATAAATAATAGGTATTTACTGGCAGTTTATATCCAATAAAAAATTAAGTAACTAATTTATCCAAATAAAATCTAATATACTAAGAAGATGATTCAAAATATGCCAAATGGTCATAAATAAATTTCTAATCACATAATAAATCAATTTGGCAAAGATAAGAAATTTTAGAAGTTGTGAGTGGGTGAAAATACTCATCTTTTGAATTTAAATTAAATTTATATCCAATTTAAACCCAAAATTTGAACATTCTCATAATTTGTCCAAACTAGCATCAAAATATTCGGAATTTTGATACAATCCAAGTGGAGAAAACTGGGCGCGAATCGGACCTCGCATGCAAGAGTTATGTTAGTTAGAGCGACTAGAAATTAAATTTATATAAAATAAAAAGAAACTAAAACTCATCACACACATTTAGACACATCATCTCCTTCTTGGTTCACACGCAACCTTAGTTGTAGCAAAACATGTACGATCGAAGGAAAGGCCGCTACCATTACCATCAACATGCCGCCAATCAACGTCGAACCCCCACATATACGTTGCCGCGCCATCCCCCAAAGCACGGGCGTCCACGCGCGACCTTCCGACCGCCGAAGATCACCGCGACAACCCAAAAAAAACATAGCCGCCGCCTAATAGCACAACCCTAATCGAATTATCTACGGCAATCTAGCTGTCGATATCGCCTACGAACAACTCTGATGGCCTTCTCACATGACTCTCCACACAACCATGCCTTCAATTTGTCGGTCAGGCGGAGTTCATCGTCGAGCGATGAACGGTCAAAATAGATCAACAATTCCTGGCAACATTGAAACCTAGATTGAAAAATGAACAGTAGAATTCACTTGCACTCTTCGAGAGCTTCAAATCAATATATGATATGATATAGTTCGAGGAGTTTTAAATTTGAAGTTGAAATTTGATTTGAAATTGGATTGGAAAGGTTAGGGTTTTCAGCCATTGGGTATGAGGAGCAACAGAAGTTTATATACATACAAAAATGAGAAAAAGAAAGGCTGCTAGGGTTTATAACAGGTTACTCATAGGCAAAGCTGAAAATAGAATAGATGGATACGATTTATTTAAACGTTGAACGATAAATGGCCTAAAAATCCCGTTTTGACTCCAGAACAAAATTGAGTCAACCATATATCAAAATAGATGTTTTAAAATATTTTAAAACTAATGGAACATGCTTTAAGTACAAATTTCATCGTATGAAGAAGTCAAATTAAAAACAAGTTATATAAAATTGATTTCAATCGATATCAATTTCATTGATTTCTAGGCCTTTCGAGCCCGTACTGTCAAACGACAAGTCCGATCGCTACAAAACTTGAAATCCTACAATAATTCACCGTTACGGATCTGATGAAACTAGTTTCGTCGAAATCCGGGTCAGTGACCAAAATGGCTACTTTCTAGTTAATTGAATAATTTAATATTAAATTAATTAATTACTTCTTCAATTCAAATTTAATTATTTACCATTTCTATCATTTTTGATTACACATAAACTTCTACTTCATTAACCAAAATTTCCATATCAATTAAATAAGGATTTATTGTAAAATTTATAGTGTTTACCTTCAATTTAAGTAAATTCAATTTAAAATATATATTTTTATTTCAATTAAATTAATGCAAGTCGTATTCAATTTCTTTATTCAATCAATCATCGTCTTATGGATAAATTTAACATGAGTATATATCCAATTATCCTAATATTTTACAGTCATCAACTAAATACGTATTAACGTAGTTTTTAATTATGTTTAATTGCAATTTGATTTCAAATTTATTTAATAGCTAAATAAATAGATACCCCGTATTAATTGTCACAGTTAAATGTTAATCATATTTATGGGTTTATTATTTACAAACAATTGTTACCATTAGTTTCCTAACACTAATTCCTTTCAATTACTATTAACCAATATATTGTTTCCTTGATTAATTCAATTCTCACTTTTATTTTCTTATATTCAATTAATAACCAAGCATAGCATTTAAATGACAATGAATTAGAATTTCATTAAGATTTTAATAGTTAACTTGGATTAACATTGTTTCATTTTAATTTAGTTATTATTTCATTATGAAATTACAAATTTTTATTTCCTTAAATATTAAATTAGCAAAATCTTAATAAATTAACAATTTTAAATTGCAGGTAATTACGGGTTGTTTCAGCTGTGATGATGCAGAATGGGAAAGTGATTGCGTATGTGTGTAGGCAGTTGAAGATATGGAACTGTTAGCCATCGTCTTTGCTTTGAAGATACGGAGGAACCATCTATTGGGAGAGAAGTTTGAGCTTTTCACTGATCATAAACCCTTAAAGTATCTTTTCTCCCAGAAGGATCTGAATTTGGGGCAGTAGAGATGGGTGGAATTTTCGGCATCATATGATGTGGATATTCTCTATACTCCGGGGAAAGCAAATGTTATGGCAGATGCTTTGAGTAGCAATGCAGTTTTGGCTATTTTGGAAGTTGTTCCGTCTCAACTTGAAAGGATTGCAAGTAAGAAGGGATCAGATAGAAGTTTAAGAGAAATCTTTAGGAAACTCAAGAATGGTATGCGCTATAGTTTTGAGATTGATGACCGGGGAACTTTGAGGATCAACGGAAGAATCTGCGTTCTGAATATCATGGATCTGAGGCAAGTAGTTTTGCGAAAGAGACATCGCTCCAGGCTGAGTATCCATCTAGGTATCTCGAATATGTATAAGGATATGAAGAGAGTTTTCTGGTGGCCGAACATGAAGAAGGATGTTGTTGCCTTCGTGAATGGATGTGCGATCTGTCTACAAGTGAAGGGTGATCAGTAGAAGTCCGCGGGTTTGTTGCAGCTTCTAGAAGTCCCTAAATGGACATGCGAAATGATATCCATGGATTTCGTCGACGAGTTGTCGAGGACTTGAAAAGGAAATGAGGGAGTGTGGGTAATCGTAGACCGGCTGACCAAGAGCGCCCATTTTCCCAGTTATGGCAACCTGAACTGTAGCGTCTTTAGCAGTGATTTTCTTCAAAGAGATCGTCAGGTTGCATGGAGTTCCTGTCAGCATAGTGAGTGACCATGATACAATTTTTACTAGCAAATTTTGGGAAGCTCTACAGACAGCTCTGGGAACAAGATTGAGTTTAAGTACAACCTATCATCCCCAGACCGATGGACAAACAGAAAGGCTGAATCATATTCTTGAGGATATGTTGAGGGCTTGTGTTTTAGATTTCGAAGGATCTTAGGAGGACCATCTGCATTTTGTGGAATTCTCGTACAATAATAGTTATCAAATGAGTATTAAGATGGCACCCTACGAAGCTTTGTATGGAAGATCTTGTAGATCACCGTCTGGTTAGGTATAGTCGGGAGATTGTCTTGTTCTTGGTGCTGATTTGATTCGAGAGGCGTCTGCGAAGGTGGAACTAATCAAGAAGAGAATGAAAGCAGCCCAGGATCGTTAGAAGAGTTACGCGGACAAGAGACAAAGGCAATTGGAATTTGAAGTCGAAGATTTGGTTTTTGTCATGGTTTCCCCGATAAAAGGAGTGGTCGGATTTGGAAAGATGGGAAAGCTTGCTCCGAGATACATTGGACCTTTCCATGTGCTCGAGAGAATTGGTGCTTTGGCCTATAGGATTGAATTGCCAGTCTAGATGGTTGGAATTCATAATGTTTTTCACGTATCTCATCTGAGGAAGAAAGTGTACGACCCATCTCTAGTTGTGGAACCGGCAGTGCAGGAAAATTTAGAGCTCAAACCAAACTTAACTGGGCCAGGCATCCAGTCCAAATTGTTGATAGAGATGAGATGCAGCTCAGGAACAAAGTTGTGAAGCCGGTCAAGAATCAGTGGAGCGAGAATCCCAGAGATTATACCTGGGAAACTGTAGATAGTGTTAGGAACACTATCCAGGTTTGTGCAAGGATAGTTAAGATTGTTTGTTTGAATGAATTGTTTTCTTTGGATGTTAGTGTATGGCTAATATGTATGCTTGATTGTTTGAAATAAAGCTTTTGGATTACCTTTTGCTTTTAAATTTCGGGGACGAAATTCTTTTAAAGGAGGGAGGAATGTGATAACCCAGAATTCTGGGGCAATAACAATGTGATAATCTTCTTTTATAAATTATTTTAAATTGGCAAATTATTCTTTTAAACAAATAAAATATGTATTTGTTTATGTGTATATATATATATAAATAGATTTTAAACAGAATTTGAATTTGTAATTAAAAAGGTAAATATCTTAGAAAAAAATTGGATTTAAAAATAATATATATATGATTATTTATTAGTGTATAATTAGTTTTAAATTATTTGTTAAAAAATTATATAAATATTGATAAAGGAAATGCATTAATGAAAATAGTAAATATAATATAAAATTTATACAAAAACATAGGCATGTAAAAAGACAAATGTTAGCCTAATTATAACATGCAAATAACAAATGTCAACTTATTTATTTTCTTTTAAAAAAAAAAGAATTTCAAGATCTATACACATCTATACCCTTTTCTTCTCATTTTCTTTTATTCACACTAAAGATAACAAAAAGGTGAGATAAAATCTAAAGCAATGTTTTTAAACCAGAAGCATAGATTCGACATAATTAAAGCAAAGATCATCTCAAACATCAAGTTGCAGATCAAAACATTTTCCAGTTTTCAAAGATCAAGCATTTCCAGTTTTTCAAGTTTAAAGATCCTCTGTTCAAACATCAAAACAATGTGTAAACATCTTTTTAAAAAAACTTAAATCTATTTAATCTTGATTGCATATGATAAAAACTGAAGCATGTTGTGAAAATTGTTTATATAGATGTAAATATTGCCTGCATGTGTGTGTATATATATATATATATATATATATATGAAGATTATATGTGTGCATATCTGTACATATGTATATAATCCTCTGTCCTAGTTTTAAAGTTACAAAACAAATTCAAAAATCAAAATATCTTCACTTATTCTCTTATAGGCTTTGATGTGTAAACAAAAAGTGTTTAAATTAACAAGATATTGATTTTAAAAATATTTATAGGTATAATTAGTTTAAGATGTTCGAGAACATTAGAAGAATATAGTAAAACTCAAAACATGAAAAATTCGAATGTCATGATTTCTGGTTTCTTATACATCATCGGGTTCGATTTCAAAAACCATGATTTTAAAAAAAAATCAAGATTATTAGTTTAGTATTGATTGAGAATTTGTGGGTTGAATGGGAACGTTGTTTTGGGCATTTTCTGGCGATCGACAAGGAATGGGAGGTCTGGACCGCTACTGGAGGTAGCAGGGTGTCGTCGATCTCGGGAAAAATGATTAGGGAATTTTTTGAATACTATGGCGGCGGCACGACGTCGAAGTAGGGTTTAAACCCAGGTCATGGTCGACGTGGGTTTCTTGGTTGCTGCATCGTCGTCAAAGCACCGGGTTCGACCGGAGCAAGGGGATTAGGTGCGTGGGTCTTCGGCGAAGGTTTGGTCAGAGTTGCAAGGTATCTAATGACCTAAGGCGGAGGGTCTAGGTATTTTGGGTGATCTAGCTCTGTTCAAGTGGATATGAGATGCTCGAATTCTATTTTCGAGTTTGAATCGAAGATCTGGGTGGTCGCTCCGCTTGAGGAGGTTGACATCGACGTGCTAGAGGAGGAGACGATGACTGGAGTAGAGGCGCTCGCCTGTGCACGTGTACAGGTGTCAAGTGTGCATGGTCACTGGGTTGTTCGTGGAAGAGGATGGTGGTCTTAGGTTTGATCCCGGGGAAGTGATGTTGTGGCTTGAGTGTTGTATGTGGTAGATGTTCGAGAGTTTAGCATGTTATAACAGTTTTCAAAACAAAAACAAAGTAATTTAAAAAAAAAAGAAGTGGTTCGGGTTTGGGCTTAGGATGGATCCGGGTTTAACTCGGGTATAAGAAGTTGCGGTTTAAAAACTTTAAACAAATCTATTTTAAAACAATTTCTTTATAAATTCTTTTAAATAATAATTTTTTTATTTAAGCTTGGATTAGTCAAAGATTTTAAAATAAATTATTTTAAATTAATCAAGTTTAAAGTATTTTATTATGTGTCCATTAATTATAGTTAGTTCTTAAGTTTATTTTAAACAAATTAAATAGTATAATTAAGAAGTTAATTAAGAAGATGAAATGTTTTAATTATTAATTATTCAAGGGTAAGTTAGTGATAATTTAAGTCCAAAGTTTATAAAATAAGATTTAAATTATAATTAAGTGATTAATAAAGATAAATGTTCTATCTTTAATTGATTAAGGCCTTGGGTATTAAAAGATAAATTAATTAATGGAAGTAATTAAAGAATAATTAATTAGTAATTAAAGGTTATTATTAAAGGTTAATTAATTAATAATTAAACATTAATTAATTAATAATTAAAGATTAACTAATTAATAATTAAAGGGTAATTAATCAGCAATTATAGGATAATTAATTGATGTAAGTAATTAAGGATGATTAATTAATTTCATTAATTAATTAGAATAATAATAAATGATTTGTAATTAATTAATGTTAATTAAGCGGGGTTAGGTAATTAATTCATAAGTAATTAATTTAATTTGAGCTAATTAAATTAATTATAATTATGTGACTAATTAATCTTGCTTATGGATAATTAATTGTATAGAATGTTTGGATTGATTAATATTTATAGTATGTTAATCTGTGAGTTCTATAATGTGCAATACTTTGGATATAGCTGTAATAAATATAAGTTATTTATCTGTGATGAATTGTTGTGAATACAATATTCAAATTTGAATTAAATTGTTTTATTTAAACAACTTGGCCTTAAAAGAAACAATTGGATTCCTGTAAGACCGGGATCGGATATCAAATTTATCATCCGAAAACCACAATGATCCAAACTAAGCGACCCAGTAAGGGGTAGTTTCGGTCTTGTGTTGCAGGGGATCAGGGTGGACCTCGGTACAGTGATCTAGACCCTATACTGTGACGGGCGGTACCCAGTAGCCCTACCATTGTATGGAATCCAATCTCCAATAAGTGATCTCGGATTTGATTGTATACCTATGTCTGTTGGAAATTAATAATGTAACGATTTTAGCTATGTGAATATTTGTTTGAAAACTCTAGACACTGTTATAATATAACTGGATTTCCTATCAAATGTTTTGGTTATCGTAAGGGAAAAATTTGTCCATGTTTATTTGCGGAGAGTCTTACGAGATGCCTTTTATTTCAAAGGTTTTCAAGTTAAACAACTTAACCGTTTACTCACACCAGACCCATGTCTGATCCGCAGTTTATTTCTGTTTTTCGTAAACTCTTGGGTACTCAAATTTTTATTTGAAGCCAAGTGATCAGGTTGGCTTGACGAATTTTGAAAAGGCTTGGAGCAGGAGACTTGGCGTACCTATATATATATCTATTTCCGTTGTATTGGCGTCGTCTGTTTTGTATTTAGGATGTAATGGATAGACAGGTCTTTAGGACTGTCTAATGTGATGTTGATGTAACTATATAACTCTGATGTGTAATGACTATGTAATATCTATGTGATATAATATATTTTTTCTGTTTCCGCAGTGAGATTCTGATATCGTTGTTTCTTTCTATCAGTTCTCTTTCCTACTTATTTCTTTCTTAATGATGATACGTCTTTCTTTTGAATGAAAGGCGGGTCGCCACATATATCTTACTCAAAATATTAAATTTGTAAACAATCAATTTACATAATTAAATAATTTAAATAAAATATTTCAATTTAAGATAATTAACTCCTTTTACATTCAAGTTAACAGAAGTTTGGAAAATATTTCACAAAATTTTTCTATGTCCAAAATTCACCAAAAATTTCGACAGTCTCCTTTTACAGATAGGCCTGGAAGAAATAATAATATCAATAATAACAATATATATCTTATATTTCAACATAAAATATCTCAAACCATGGAAAAACAATATAATATCACCATAAAACTGTAACCCTAAAACGTACCTATTTGTGCGCCAAATAGTGCTTATTTTATGAAAACAAAAGCAATAACTATTGCTTCCATACCTATATTTCATTTAATAGTCCAAAGTGGTTAATAATTACATAAAAGAGAAATATTTAAGTTGTTTCCATAAATAACAAACAAATCATCATTAATATAACAATAGTCATTTGCAAACAATAGTATAAACATCATTTTCAACAAAGAGAGCAATCTTTCATCCATAGCAACCAAAAACAAATAGTTTGTTTGGTTTCATAACTTCTAATCACATAAACTGATAAATAAACTATGAAGTAGACCATACACTCAATAGTCGTAGATTCGCAACCAATCCATAATCCCAATAAACAAAGAATTCAACACATTTTTAAATTTACTCTTTTTATCTTTTCACATCATTTATTGTTCACTATTTCTTTATACGATGATTTTCTTTAATTCACGTTCATTACTTACAAAATTTTAATTCTCATTCATTCATATAAGGCTTATTTCATTAATTTCCATTTTTTTCTTAGATAGGTTATATCCATTTCAATTATTGGATCATTTATTTCAGTTTACTTCACATTTTCTATTTAGTTTGATTTCCACTTTTTCTTTTTTGGCCACATTTACTTTTCTTTTCTCATTCATATATTGTTTATTTATATTAATTTACATTCCTTATTACTTATAAAAGTTCATTTCTCCTTTATTCATATAGTGCTATTTTCTTTCATTTCATTACTTTACATTAGTTGCTTAAGTAAATTATTATTATTTCAATTATTGGATTATACATTATTAAGTAAGTTTTTTATAATTCAATTCACCAGTTATAGAATATTTCTTTTTCACATCTATTCTTCCATATATGGTATTATTGAACATTAACTCCATTTCTAAATCATTTCAATGTTTCATGAAGTTATAATCATTCAATTAATGTAGTACTTTTTTTAATTATGAATGGCTTCAATATTAATTTAAGTTTATAGTCCATTACTTAGAGCATTCACCTTTTCCATTCAATTTGATTATTGTTAACGCTAAAATTTGAACGCTAACACCCCGGTGTGTAAAGTGTAGTTGTGAAAGCACCACCCGATGATTCGGGAACAGAGTATAAGCAGAAAACCGTAGAAAAAACAGTAAACAACAGCAGTTTTATAGTGGTTCGGCTTAATAGTTTGCCTACATCCGCTTTGAATATCTTTATTGATGATTTCGTTACAAGTCGATACAATTCTTCCCAAGTACAATACACTTTGAATTACTAAACACTTTGAACGAGAAGCTTAAACTTCAATGTAAGTGAAAATCTTCAAATCCATGTCGGATGTATGAGATTCCTTCTTGAAGTTGTTGGTAGCGTTCTACGTGTCTTGAAAGCTTTGAGTGTCGAGTCGGTTTGGAATGCAGCAGAGTATCGATGCTTGAAAAGAATGAGCCAAAAGCCCTTTTCTAGTTGGAGCTAGGGTCGTATTTATAGACATTTCTCGGAGTTAGGTCGTAACTCGTACACGACTCATGATAAGTCGTAACTCGTAGATGACTCATGGTAGGTCGCGGCCGACCTACTGGGTTTAGCTCATGGCTTGGTCCAAAGTTATGCACCCATTTGAATGAATGATATAAGTTCTAAGTCGTTCCTGAGTTAACCAAATGCAACTTCCTTTATGCTAGCATGAGTCGTACACGACTCATCATAAGTCGTAAGTCGTCAACGAGTCATTTCATTACAGCATGGTATTGAACTTGTCTCCAAGTCTTAGGTCATGAACGACTTATCTGCAGTTATAAGTCAGCAGCGACTTAAGTGTTGCTGACTCTTCCTTTTAGTGCTTTGAGTCGTCACTCCTTTAGGTCGTGGACTTTCTTAAGTCGTAAGCTGTGAGCTGTGGTCGCGCACGAGTTAACTAGTCGTAGCTCGTTGTTTGCTTGCTTGAGTCGCTGACGATTCAAGGTAGGTCGTAAGCACAATTCTTTAACTCGTGCAACTCCTCAATTGTTGAGTCGGTAACTTGCTGAGTTGTGAAGTACCTTGAGTCGTGAAGTACCTTGAGTCGTGAAGTACCTTGAGTCTTGAAGTATCTTGAGTCGTGAAGTACATTGAGTCGGCCAACACCTTTAAGGCATTAAGATTATAACCCGGTGAGTCGCTATCCCTCTTGAGTCGTTAAGTCGGCAATCAGTTGAGTCGTCATTCATTTTAGGTTGGCAATGAGCTAAGGCTGTTGAGTCGTGACATTCCCTAAGTCGTTTAGGTCTTCACCTGTTAGTTCGTTAGCTCCTTAACTCGTAAGCTCTTTAACTCGTAGACGCCTTAACTCGTGTTCTCTTTAACTCGTAAGCTCCTTAACTCGTAGATGCCTTAACTCGTGTGCTCTTTAACTCGTAAGCTCCTTAACTCGTGGACTCTTTGACTCATAAGCTCCTTAACTCGTGGTCGAAACGGGGTTAACATTTGCCCCTCGAAGCACACGCTTAAGTCGTAAGTCGTGTGCTTCGACTCATCATAACCCGGGCGCGCCGATTCGAGTTACAGCGCCTCCAGATATAAAATACATGAGTCGTTCCTCCTATCTCACTCTTCTCATTACTTATCCCCTGAGCCATTCCTGCCATTATTACGTCTTCAAGATTCCAAAGGCGATCTCGACCCAATTTTACTCCCAACCATCTTTAGATTCACACCACGTAAGCAACGTTCTCTTTTTCCCCAATCGCCGATCACCATCATCGATCTCCGCCCACGATTTACCTCCTTGAGCCTTGCAAATACTACTGCATGGATCATCGATGGACTTAAGGCTATTTGATTTGATTCAGGATAACTCGCGATTTATAACGATTTCGTGGTGTGATAAGATTAAAGTTAAGGATTGTGAAGTTACTGGATTAATGGGTCAGGAGGAAAAAGCTTGTGGGTTAGGAGAAAAGACTAACGGGTTAGGAGAAGAAGTTAACGGGTTAAGAGTGAACCGTTGTTTTGAGTATGATTCAGGAGTCATATGGACCAAGTATTCTCTGCTACTTAGCAACCTTTACGACTCAAACCCTGAGTCGTAGCCGAGTTAAAGCTTGAAATCTTGAGTCGTGGCCGTGTTAGTACTTAGGAAATTTCCCACTGCTTTTCCACTGGAGTCCTTCCTCTGTTTCGTGGCCTTTGACCCAAAGCACTGCCGACTTAGAACATCATTGATTTAAAATTGAAGCAACTTAAACTGACTCGCCCCTTAATCCTTAAGTCGTGGGCAAGCTAGCCGGAAAACCAATAACCTGACCTAACTTTGAACCGTTGCATGGACTTTGAACTGTTGAACTTTATTGCATTCATTCACAGGTCACCTTAACTTGCGAGCTAACAATCTGTCCAATACAACATTTACAGAAAATTGGGACGAATATACTGCCATCGACTGCCCACATCAAATGACAGATTAGTTAATAACAGATAATTAACTCAAATAAATTGTGTGAACGAAGTGCTTTCATCAATTTCAAGTAAAATATTAAAGCAACACTGAAATAGTCAATTGAAACTGACCAGCCTGCACTAATATTATGCTTGAACTTTAGATTAACAAGTTCTGAAATTTTGTGGTCGATCAATCGTCGACTAGTTTAATTCTAGTTATATTTACTTGCTATTTTTATTAGTTTTGCACGACACTTCACACTTTTAGGAAATGTGCACCTTCACATTTGAATATCCAGTTGCTTGTGTAGAATGACTTCTCAGGAAGAAGATACAGCAGTTCAGGCTGGAGAGGCAACTGTTATTCCGGCTCCACTAGTCAATCCTCCCGAAAGAGCCCCTACCACGCAATCATACAAAGTTTTTCGCCAGTTGTGCGCTCAGTTTGGCATTGCTGAATCAGATGCCATTCTTCCCGAGAGAAGTAACACTGCTGACATAGCACCTCCTGGCTTTGTGACAGTTAACCGACAAATGTGCCTGAGCGGGGCCATCCCTCCTATCAACAACTTTCTCCAGTATCTTCTTCGTCAACTGGCCATCGCTACATCCCAGCTACATCCCAACGGTTATGCCATTCTAATGGGGTTGGGTGTGCTATTTAGGAGAACGCTTGATCGACTTCCGAGCTTTGATGAAATCTGTTACTTATGTTCCTTTACCCGGACCAAAGATCATCCTTCTATTACTGTTGTGAGAAGCGCCCGAAACCGCAAATTGATCGTTGGCCTTCCAGACACTGCTCATGGGTTCCTAACCCAGTTCTTCTTTCTTCGTTGCCCCCGGGGGTTTTATGTTGTGTGGAGGGAAGGAAGTAAGATCATCCATCTTTGTTACTACGTTTGTTATCCGACTTTTGCGAGACTGAATTGTTAAGTGTTAACTCCGCTTCTTTTTTACTTTCAGCGCTCCCCCTTCCTTCTAGGGATCCCAGTCATAGGCCAACTTTCGAGAGGCTCAAGGTCGTGCCAGTTGAGGAGAGAGACATTCAATTTCTGTTGAAAGACGAATTTTTGCATCAGTACGGACTTTTGCATACTTCTCATTCTACACATCCTCATGAAATCCCAGACTCCCCGGCTAGAGCGTCGGATGCCCCAGCTTCTACTGACACATCCGTACCAAATGGACCTGCTCCCAAAGCTTCACTAGTGAAGTGCTCCACTTCTATTGATGTTGCGGGGCCATCTGACAAGAAGCTGAGAAAACCAGCCCTGCCAAGCAGAGCAGGGACGATACTTTCGAAGGATTGAGCGATCTCTTTGCCACCTCACAAGAGATCTTTAAAGATGATCCTATTACTGCCGGGGTTTCTTCTTCAGTAGTTGAAGCGACTTCCATTCTGCAACAGACTCCGTCAACTCAAGAGTTGACGCTAACTACTACACCCACAACTACTCCACAATTAAAGAGTGGTTCGTAGTTTGATGCGCGTAGTTTGCACATTACACACACTTAGAATTTTTTGGCACTTTTATGCTTCTGACTCTCTGTACTTTAGAGACTTCTAAAGCTTATCTTTTTATTTCAGGTTCTCCAATGCGACGTAGCGGCTCCTACTATGATGACTTCCAACGCTACGGGAGGCGTAGCCAATACGATTATAGGCTCTACCTCCCCTCTTACAGAGAATCCGATGAAGAAAGAGCCGCCCGAAAGGCTCAAGAGAAGAGGGCTCAAGAGGAGCGTTACGAAAGAAGAGAGAGGGAGGAGCGCCACGATTTTTCGCAGAGAGGCGACGACTCCCACAAGAGAAAATCCCATGATGGCCGAGGAAAAGGTCATATGGTTGAAGACTCAAGCAAGCGAGCCTGACATGGCGAGAAGCATACCTCTTCTACTCCTGAAAAGGTTACTGCTCCCATGTCGCTAGAAATTCCTTCCGGCTCCTCCGCTCTTGGGAAAACAGACATTCAAACAATAATTAGCAGGCCTAAATTTCAAGTTGGACCAGGCCCAGCCACTTTGCAAAGCCGGTTTCCACAGTGGTGCCTGAAGGGAGTGTGGTTCGACCTGGATCTGATCCCTATTGACAAGCCAGCCATGCTGCGAAACCTTGATGCCGTCAAGCTTGATATTGAAAGGATGTCGAACTGGCAAAAACTTGTCGATGACCTCCAAAGAGTCAACCGTGCAAATATAGAGGCCATGCTTACTATGGAGAATGATAAAGCCGAGTGGCAGAAGGTTCTTGAGCAGCATGATACTGAAATGAGGAGCATCGCAACTTTCAACGAAGAGCTTGAAGCGAAAGTTGAGGAACTTAAACAAGAACTCGCTACTTCTTCTACCACATATACTCAAAAAGAAGAAGTACTTCAAAAGCAAGTTCGCGATGCTCATGCAGCTCAGCGACATGCCAAGGCACAACTTGAAGCTGAGCAAAGAGCAACAGGAATGTATCATTCTTAGGTTACAGATCTACAGGAGAAAGTCAGCTCTCAAGAGGCGGAAATTCAAATGCTTAAGCTTCAACTTTCCCAAGCTGAAAGAGAGCATGATGAGGCCGTCGCCGGCAAGATTGCAGCTGAAGAATCCCATGAGGCGACAAAGACCAACATCAGCTCTGCATTATTTGACTTCTACCTGCACAGCGTCTTGGGGCGCGGTAGCCTCGCCTTTCTAGGCCCTAAGTACGAAATTACTCTGGCTGAGGTATGGGAGGCCGCGCTTGATATGCTCGGTGCTAAAGGCGCTGGTTAGGTTGAACCAGCTCTTTAGGAGCACTATTTTGATGAGGTTGCTCGCGCCGCTCTTGCCAAGGGGAAGGAACAACTTGCAAATTAAGGGCTGAAATGGCGGTGGGAGAACATTCAGGAAAAACTACCTCAACTGCTCCGGTTCAGCCTTCTCCTTCGGACGAAATTGACATCATCGGTTCCAGTTCCCATTCTCCATTTCCTACTAAAGTTACCACCGAGATCACAAGTATACAGGGTGGAGATGAAGGCAACGAGAGTGCCGAGGCACAAGCTTATGAGGTTGATGTCAGGAAACCGACTTCTCCAAGTAACTTTACCGTTAATCTTGCCCAAGTAGACTGCTCGTCTGTTTTTTACGAGCTTGATGAGCTTTTTGACTATTTTCTGAACCTCGGCGAGCCTTTGCCTCCGCTCTTTACTGACTTTAACTTCTTTTCTTCTGTAGAGAAAGCACCGAGCATTGTTCAGGCTTCTCCTCCTCCAATTATTCCTTCTCCTCCTCTTAAGGTCGCTCCTCCTTCTGCCTCGCAACCCGGGTCCCAAGAGGAGCAAATAGAAGCTCTTCACGGCTTGGATGATCCTGTTGCTTCACAAGATCCGAGAGGAGAAGAAACTGAAGGAAGCGAGAAGACCCCAGAACCTACTGGCTCCGATGATGAACCGCTATCTAAACTTTTTTCTCCAGGGAGTGGGTCTTCCTCCAAAAAGAGGGGAAAGCAGGGAGTCTCTAAGAAGAAGAAGAAATCTTCGATTGGCGACGAAAAAACGGAAGAAAGTCCGACTGAGCCCCTCTCTCCTTTGTCCCCTACCCTCAGAAACCGACCTAAGAAGTTGGTCATCCGGCCAGGTGCGGGCTCAAAAGGTGGAAAAAAGAAGAAATGATGGCCCTAGTTCTCTGGCTTTCGTATCGCTCTTTGCTTTTTGTATATACTGACCGGAGATTGTGCGGATACCGGCCTCCGTTTTTCTTTTTCCTTTTTATTTTGAAACCTGTACCTGTACTAAATTTTAACAGTGTCGAATAAAATGATTCTTTTTCTTTGTACAAACTTCTGTCTGTATCTGAGAATGCATTTATTATTCATTTCTGTACAAGTTTCTTTGTTTTCTTTATGTAATATTGCAATGAAGCTGTGGTATGTTTGTTTGAGCATTGCTTTTATTACTACAATCATATTATATTGCCCACATACCACAGCATATTGCAATCTCTTTGAAGAACAATTCTTCTGCTTCGAGAAGACTTGCACTTTTATTTAAGCGGTGAAGCGAGCCTCTAATGAGGGCTTTCTTTCGACATTCCTTTTTTGAGAAACGCGCCTCGTTAGAGGTCTTTTCATATTTAACCCTTGCGAAGCTTGCACTTCGCATTGTGGTGAAATATGGGCCTCCGAAGAGGTCTTTATTTTATTTTTCATTATTATTTTTTTTTTTTTTTTTGCATTTCAACTTTGGTGAAGTGAAACTCCGAAGAGCGGCTGTTGCACTTCAACTCTTGGTGAAGTGTGCCTCCGAAGAGGGCTTTATTTTGTTTTGCATTTCAACTCTGGTGAGGTGAAACTCCGAAGAGCGGCTGTTGCGCTTCAACTCCTGGTGAAATGTGCCTTCGGAGGGAGCTTTTCACGTTTCAACACCTGGAAGTTTTATTTCAATCTCGGTGAAACGCGTGCCTCTGAGTAGGGCTTTTGCCTGGAAGTTTGGAGTTTCTTTCTCTCGGTTGGACGGATTCACGGGAGTGTATCGATCGATCATTCTGCATCTTTATGACGAGAAAGATCTCTCTTTTTCTGGCTAGGCCCGCTCAAGGTCTTTGATTTGGACTCTAAAGAGTAGCTTTGGACTCTGAAGAGTAGCGTTGGACTCCAAAGAGTAGCATTGGACTCTGAAGAGTAGCGTTGGACTCCAAAGAGTAGCATGGGTCTCCGAAGAGAAGCATTTGGACTCTGAAGAGTATTTTGGACTCTATAGAGTAGCGTTGGGTCTCCGAAGAGAAGCATTTGGACTCTGAAGATTATTTTGGACTCTAAAGAGTAGCGTTGGACTCCAAAGAGTAGCATGGGTCTCCAAAGAGAAGCATTTGGACTCTGAAGAGTATTTTGGACTCTAAAGAGTAGCATTGGGTCTCCGAAGAGAAGCATTTGGACTCTGAAGAGTATTTTGGACTCTAAAGAGTAGCGTTAGACTCCAAAGAGTAGCATGGGCCTCCGAAGAGAAGCATTTGGACTCTGAAGAGTATTTTGGACTCTAAAGAGTAGCGTTGGGTCTCCGAAGAGAAGCATTTGGACTCTAAAGAGTAGCGTCGGGGCTTGTGTCTTTATACCCTGCGCTTCTTAGCAATCCCACACAATAACTTCAAGTACATCTTTCATTTGTTCGTTGCTAAAGAAATATGCCTTATTGCTGAGTGGATCCATGGGGCAGATGCAAGTTGCTCCGCCAGATGTTCGTTTACGCAAACGATTGTGGTCGGTTAGCAAAGGCTCATAATCTTCCTATTAGGAAGGTGCCCTTTTTGGTGAAGTCCTCAATCGTTTGCAAATTTCACTTCTTTCGAAATACTTGAATTCGGAGCATTTGTGACTTGTCATTTGTTTGCTCCTTGATTTGTAGGGATCACTTCGCTTTGTGATGTGTTGGATGAGCAAGCCTTATTTTGATAGCCTGCAATACTAAATCGATATTTTTAGTAATATTTGCATATCGAAATGATACAGGCATTTTAACGGCATTAAAGAATACAAGATTTATAATCGCTCATTACTGATTCACATCAAATTTACAGTGGTCAACAGCACAAGAATTATACATCCATGATCATTTTACAAAGTTAAGCAACGCTATTAAGTAAAATATGGGTGTAAATGAATGCTATTCCATGGTTTTGTGATTCATATGTTAATCAAAGACCAGCTTCTCGGATTCCTGCTCTGTAGTTCTGTTGCCCGAGCTGGACCGATAACCAAGACGTGGTTGCCCCTGAGTGGACGAGATTGGGTCAGTTCTGTCTTTCTTCACATATTGTTGAAGTTTATTCTGTTTCAACAATTCTTCAATCACACTCTTTAACTGGCGACATTGATCAGTATCATGACCGCGTTGGTTGTGAAATCGACAGAATTTCCCATTGTGCACTGCCCCTCTTCCCATCTCAGGTGGTTTAGGGTATTTGATAACATCCTTTGTTGCCAAGAAGATTTTTTCCGGTGTATCAGTTAAGGGGGTGAAATCTGAAGGGTTAAAACGTCGAGGTTTCTTCTTATTTCCCTACCTCTTTCCTTCATCACTTTCTCTTTCCTGGTTTCCAGATCCTCTCTTGTTAGAAATGACATCGTTATTCTTGATTTCAGCCACCGCTGCTTCTACTGGTATCGAGAGGTTTTCTAGGCGTATGAACTCGTCGGCCTTTTTGTAAAACTTCTCGAGTGAGTTTGGTTCCTTCATTTTGAGCCACACCCCGAATTTACATGACTTGTCGATGGCCCGCACTAAGTATGTTAGGATCATTCGGGGTTCAGCGTTATCTACCTCAGCTAAAGCTATATTAAAACGGTTCAAAAAAGACTTGATAGGTTCTCCGGGTGCTTGTTCTAGACTGGACAATGACATTATATCTTTTGCCTTTGACGCGTACAATCTGAATTGTTCTTTAAACTTTCGGGTTAAATTGGAGAATTGATCTATAGATCGAACTGGTAGCTTGGTGAACCAAAGCACAGCCACCTCTTCTAAATATACTGGAAAATATCGGCATTTAATCTCATCCGATGCTCGTGCCCCAGTCATATGCCAATCGTATATGTATAGAAATTGGTTAGGGTCACTTGTCCCTCGATAGGCTAGGATGGTAGGAGGTGCAAACTTCCTGGGAAACTCCGCCTTTAAAATCCTTTCAGAGAACGGAGTTTTGCTCGGAACGAATCCCCAATCATTTTCATCCTCATGCCTCCGCATACTTTCTTTCATGATTAAGCGGACCATCCCTGATAGATACTCCTCGTCGTTTTGAGACTTTGCCTGTAAGAAGTTAGCTGCCCTTCCGGAAGTTTGAAAGGTTGGTTGTGGCCTTGACCCTTCAGCTTGAGAAGGTGCTCTTACACCGGTGTTATCTGGTCTTTGAGGAATATCCTTCTCTTGGGGGTCACGGGCATCCTCAGCATAGATTGCTTCATTACCCTGACGTTGGTGATTTGACTCAAGCAGGGCGTTTAAGCTATCCATAATCAAGGCGTTCTGAGCATTCTGTGCTTCTAATTGTGCATTCTGAGCATTCAACTGCTGATTCAGTCCCAGAATCACAGCGTCCAGCTCTGCTCGTGTAACTCCAGCAGCCGGAGCTGCTTGACTTGAAGGAAGAGAGGTGGCTGTATTTCCATGAACATTATCGGACCTTGCAGAACTTCGTCTTCTTCCAGGAGCCATTATTTCCAATAAACTCCCAGTTTTAAAAGAAATCCTTTCCGTGGACCTTTGCGAAGCAATGATGGAAGTAGCCTGAGTTCAATTCTCAGTGAAAGCACCAAAAATGTTAACACTAAAATTTGAACGCTAACACCCCGGTGTGTAAAGTGTAGTTGTGAAAGCACCACCCGATGATTCGGGAACAGAGTATAAGCAGAAAACCGCAGAAAAAACAGTAAACAACAACTGTTTTATAGTGGTTCGGCTTAATAGTTTACCTACATCTACTTTGAATATCTTTATTGATGATTTCGTTACAAGTCGATACAATTCTTCCCAAGTACAATACACTTTGAATTACTAAACACTTTGAACGAGCAGCTTAAACTTCAATGTAAGTGAAAGTCTTCAAATCCATGTCGGATGTATGAGATTCCTTCTTGAAGTTGTTGGTAGCGTTCTACGTGTCTTGAAAGCTTTGAGTGTCAAGTCGGTTTGGAATGCAGCAGAGTATCGATGCTTGAAAAGAATGAGCCAAAAGCCCTTTTCTAGTTGGAGCTAGGGTCGTATTTATAGACATTTCTCGGAGTTAGTCGTAACTCGTACACGACTCATGATAAGTCGTAACTCGTAGATGACTCATGGTAGGTCGCGGCCGACCTAATGGGTTTAGCTCATGGCTTGGTCCAAAGTTATGCACCCATTTGAATGAATGATACAAGTTCTAAGTCGTTCCTGAGTTAACCAAATGCAACTTCCTTTATGCTAGCATGAGTCGTACACGACTCATCATAAGTCGTAAGTCGTTAATGAGTCATTTCATTACAGCATGGTATTGAACTTGTCTCCAAGTCTTAGGTCTTGAAAGACTTATCTGCAGTTATAAGTCAGCAGCGACTTAAGTTGTAACGAGACGAATTTTGCCCGCTCGAAAATCGACATCCATACTTCAAATCATATTCGAATGCCATAGATTCGACCGTTCAAATCCGATTCGCCGGAGCTTATAACAATCATTAAGTAAACAACACAGCGGAATAAAAGAATAATACATTGATATAGAGCTTTGATACAATATCTGACACAACAGATGATCCAATAGATATCAATATACATCAGAGATATGATACAATAAAACAGCAGCGGAAAGAAAATAGATAACATCTAGCAGCGGAACAATATCACTCTAAGATAGTCTTCAAGGAAGAACTCCAAGAACTGCAACTCCATCTCCAAGAACTAATCCAGCAATAGCTCGAACTCCCCATAACAATGCACCAAGCTAGGCAAGACTGGTGCGAACCAAAGACTGAACTAACTCCAGATAATCCACTAAACCTGACTACCTGAAAAACCCAACTCTAGACTGCTCGTGTAGAAAATAATGAGCATCCAGAGTTTAGGAAAGAAACAATAAACTCCGGATCAGTCGTGGGACTGGTGTGAGCAACAAAAACAGTTTATCTTTTAAAACATTCAACAAAAGATTTTCAAAGTCAATTCGCAATGCTTTTTAAAAATGAGACTACCATAAGGCCTCCCGCACACACAAACAATGCAAACGCAGAATCAGAGGAGATTTCTCCTTGTGATAGTCAAAGATGCTTGATACGCATTAAAAAGAACCTTTGATATTATTACTAGTGCATAGTGTAGGAAATTATTTCGAAAATAAAGATATAACTCTTAGCCAGCATAGACATTCCGCACTTATGCCTACTATAGCTACCATGTTCAATAGCAGGTTACCGCCACATTCCATGGCAGGTTCTACAACTAAAACCGTACAAGTTTCGTATTGTTTCTTTGGATTTCCAACAAATGGTCAGGCCAAGGAACTTCCCATTGCCACAAGAGAATGCCTCTGGATGGACATCCCCGAGAACCAAACCGGATCTCTACCAACACAAGGCCGGGTTACCCCTAACTGAGTAACAACTGACCGAATATGCCATCCCCCGGTCCTTTGGGACCTTTATCCGAGAGCTCTCTAATCAATTCACACAATCATAAAGTGTTTTCAACATGATTAAGTATCTGGGCTCCATACCATGACACCACCCTTTTCCAGAAGGAAATGCACACATCCTAAAGGGCGCTACCCCTCATAACCTTGCCGCATCTTTCCTGTTTTGACCATTCACGGGGTGTGAGGCTCGACGAAGTCACGTCCACAAAAACATACTTTATACAAAAGCCATGCTTTGGGTCAACAAATGATCATAGAAATGATCACCAGGATAGACGATCAAACAAATGACCCTATCACAAAAAATCAACACAATGATCATTTCACAGCAACACTCAGCATGTCACATTACCAAATTGGGAATATATCGCTGATAACATTCAACTACATAACCTCTGAGCTCGTACGTCTCAGAGAAGGGTGTTAAGCTAAAAGAATAATTCTCCGCCACCAACAGAAATATATTTGAAAGAAATCGGCTTTATATCTCAATTTGTAATGTTAGACATACAATCCATACAAGTCTGTTCTGGGTTCGAACAGAAGCGAAGGCACTTACAAAGAAGTCCTTGAAATCCAGATATCCACAATCCCGATCGAATTTCCCATCACTTAGGAAGTTTCTATACCGGCGCGACTCGGTGCAGAAACAATCGATAGGTCATCCTATCGCTTTCGTAAATACCCGGTCTTAATCACTGGTCTTCAAATGCTATCCATAACGACGTATCACATATTCGGAATGGGTTATACGACACAAAGGTCCTTTCCCGACTAAACCGAATAATGAGCACGATATTTCAAAAACAAATGGATAATGGGATTTCAATTAAGTCACAACTTATTACCCAAAACTTGCTTCAAATGGCTTAACAAATTACCATTTTCAATCTTTAAACAAAAAGATTCATTTTCACAACCTTTAACGGTTTAAACAATTTTCACATTTTTAATCTTTTAAACAAAAGATTTATTCACAGATTTTCCAAATCAATTTTCATTTCAATTTGATTAACTCGTTAAATCTTTAAATCAAAGATTTAACTTATAGCCTTCAAAACAATTTCATTTCAATTTGATTTAACTCGTTAAATCTTTAAATCAAAGATTTAACTTATAGCCTTCAAAACAATTTCATTTCAATTTGATTTAAACAAATCATCAATTTAAATCTGTTAAAAATAAACAGATTTAATTCATAGCTTTCAAAAAGAATTCATTCATAACTTAGGAAAATCATTTCTCTATTCAATCTTGAAATTCCCCTAATTAACTGGAATCTCGGTTCTTATCTAAAAGTGTTTATCATTTGAAAACAACAGTTTTCATTTTGGAAATCTGGTTCATTTATACGAGTTGAAATCCTTGGGTTAAATTCAAATTCCCAAAAATAATACTTTAAAAATGATTTAACTCTTAATGACTAGTATAATATCGTTAATCCCTAGTTTCAAATTACAGAATTCAATTCCTAATTTTGAATTCAAATTTAAATCAAAGTACTTAAATTCCAACACTTAATCCAGTTATTCAAAATAAATTTCCATCTTTGAAATTCCTTTTTCAATTGCTTTTCACATTTAGTCCGATTCCATTTCCAAAACATTTGAATTTAAAAATTCAAATTTAAAACTATTTCAAACATCTGTGACTTAACCGATTTCTTCGTGAAATCCATATTTGTGTGTGTACGGTGTGGTCCAGGGTTTTAACACAATAGTGCAACATCATTCAATCATGACAGATCAAATACAACAATATATCTGATAAGCGATATAAATTATAACGCTTATCTTCATTCACAGATCACAGATTTATATATCACAGATAATAAATTACATCACAGATCTCAACACAAATCAGGATAATCATAAAGCATCATATAACAGGGATATCAAACAGTTTAACATCCAATATAATCCAAACATCCATAAATAGGATTAATTTAATTATCTGATTAATTTAAATTAGATTAAATTTCTATGAATAATTCTTTTCACATTTATTATCAAAATAAATTTCAAGTAAATGATCCTCATTAACTATTCATAATTATTTAATTACTATTCTTAAGTAATTAAACTCAATTTAACTATTGTTAATTATCATTTAATTAACCTTTAAAATCATATGTTTAATCACTAATTATTTAATTTATTAAGTTCTAAACTGTAACTTAATAAATCTTAATTACTTGATTAAATAACCTTAATCATTTGTTTAAAAGACAACTCTTTATTAATTTAATGAATCTTATTTACAAATTAATTTACCTTAATTAATTTAACTCGAATCTTAATTTCTTGATTTAATAAATTAATCAATTATTCACTTGAACTAATTTAATGAGTGCATATCATTTTATCTTCACTAATTCAAATTTAAAACATTTTCTAACTAATGTTTTAATTATCATCACAAAGCAAATCTAAACAATTTAAATATTAAAACTTCTTTGATTTCAGGACTAGGATTCAAATTATCTTTAATTCAGATTTAAATTTAGATTTAAACTTCTAGTTTCAACTTGCTTAAATTTTTCATTTAAAATTTCAACTCCATTTCAAATTTCTTTAATATATATTGAATTGCTTTTAAGTTATTAAAACAATTTAAATTTAAAACTTATTTATGTTTAAACTAAATTCTACCTTCAACTTGAATTTATATTAACATTTTAATTTGAACTCAGCTTTTAAAAATCTTGGTTTAAAATTTAAATTTGGTTTTAAAATTCTCAAACCAAAATAGTTTCAGGTTAAAAAAAAACCTGCAACAACTTTTACTCGAGCTCAGACTCGATTTGCTTCGAGTCACTTACTCGATTTACTCGAGTACCACTTCGGGTAAAAATCCACTGGAACGCTGCTTCTACCCAAACAACATCACCAGGTACAAGAAGATGCACAGTGCACTTGCACGGTCGCCGTGCGACGTTCTGACCATCACCACGATCATCTACACGACCACGATCATCCATTCATACACTCCAACCCACCAAATCTCCCTCCTTCACACGAAAATCGAAATCGAGTTCAATGCCAAAACCTGGAACAACGAAAAAAAAACTGGAACGCCCTCACCTGTCAACGCCGTTCGCTCGACACTCCGACCACCATTCACCACCAAACTCCGGCCATAGCGTCATCAATCTTCCCTCCACCTTCCCACGAAACCGCGTGACACTCGCACCTTCGTCGACGTCGCGCGAGTAGAAAATATCGGTCACCCCAAAACTAGGTCACCGAAGTTTGATCACTTCCCGCCGCCACCACAAAGCTTCGTTCAACCTCCAAGTATTTTTCCTAGAACCCTCGATCACCTTCCCACCTCCAGACCACGTCGCGTCTTCCCCGATCAACCCAATCACCGGCAATTCCCCAAAAACCACACTCCCTTCAACTTCTAACTGCACCCAAACTACACAACTAAAAATCACGAAACCCATCTCAAAAATCATCATTTCCAATATGAATTCAAGTTACATATATAAATCACCATTTCACGAAGTTCGAATTTTGTTCCATCTTGAGTTTGTTCAAGATTTTGGGTTTCCAGAGATGAATTTTAAGTTGTTTTAATCTTAACTAAATTTTAAAGCTTAGTTTACAATGATATAAACATTTTTTGTTTAAGTCCTAAGTTCAATCATCAATCAAAAGAAGAGTAAAAGATTTTTGAATCCATAAGTTGGAGTTTTACTGAAAACTGATGCAATTTTTTTAAAACAAAAGCTTGCATACATATTTTCAGTCTTCCCATATATATATATATATACAGAGAATTATATATGCACACACAACATTTCTCAGATACACTTGCATAGATTCAAACCCTTAAAAAAAATGAAATGTTACTCACTTGATTTCCAGGAAATGAACAGAGACTTAAATTTGAACAGGCTCTTGAATTTGAAATCTGAAATACTTTGTTTTTAAGTTGATCTGTAGCTTCAAGATTTGGACTTGAACTTCCAGGCTTGATGTTGAGAAACAGATCTTACTTTCTGAGATGATTCTAGGTATGGATATATAGACAGAGGTGTACAGGTGATGTATATTGTTGTTTGTACAACCAGAGTAAGGCTGAAAATGCTTGCATTAATTGCTTTAGTCCTTCTGTTTCATATTATATTTTATTTTCTTTTCTAGCCTACTCTTGAATATTATTGTTGTCTTGTTTATTATTTGTTTCTCGGCCTATATGCCTATTCATATTTGCTTGTATTATCACATATTGGTCTGGTTCCTTGTTTATTTTGTATGTACTTACTTTAGTTATATTTGTTTTATAAGCTTGTACAGTTTGTTTATGTTTTACAAACTCTATAGACTGCATATGTATGTTTTTATTTGTTTGTTATTTGCTTTTACAGGTTGCTTTTGTTTGGTTTGAACGAACAAGTGTATATGGATGGGTATGTACCTATATGAATGTATAAATAAAGGAACAGGTTTGTACAGAGAGGTATTTCTTTTGTTTATACTTTATTTTGTTTATACTTGCCTTGCCTTACCCAGGTTGATGCTGCATTACTTGCTTTAACATGCTTTTGTACTGTATTATTTTTACTTACTTTATTTATTATGCCTTAGTTACAGTTATTTGTTTATAAAATTTACTCAAGTATAAACACACTTTTATACTTAAACAAAGTTTTAAAATCTTACCTTTCCTTTATTTTTAAACTTATATTATTAAATACTTAATTTACTTAAAATTATTTCAAACTTATGTACATTTTTATAAGATTTATTTTATATTTACAATCATAGTTTCCCAAAGTACATACATATATTATTTTATTTTTATACTAATGTTTTGCTTGTATATGAACATAAATTTCTATTGTCAATATATTGTTTAAATTTTTAACTAATTTGTTTCATGTGTATATTTTACATTTTATAGTTTACATAACCAATTTTATTTTCTGAAATGACTTTTTAACTTGCCTAATTTATCTCTATTTATAACTCAAATATTTATCATAAATTTTACTTTAAAAATTATTTTTTTACATTTCTCTATATACACATATAATTTATACAACTCAAATTATCATCATTTATAAATTTTTAAATCAATTTATTTATTTATTTTTATACTTATGTCCAAAGTATATTATTTATTATTTCAAAATCATTTATTTAAGAATTTATTTAAAATCCAATATATACATATATATTCACATATATACAAATTTTCAAATCCATATGACTTTATATATTTTCTATTTGAATCGAGGAAACTCGCTTCCATTTATAATTAATTTTATAAATTTTAATTCAAAAATTCATTTAAATTATCAATTTAAATTCATAAAAATCCGGGGTCGTTACATAAGTGTTGCTGACTCTTCCTTTTAGTGCTTTGAGTCGTCACTCCTTTTGGTCGTGGACTTTCTTAAGTCGTAAGCTGTGAGCTGTGGTCGCGCACGAGTTAACTAGTCGTAGCTCCTTGTTTGCTTGCTTGAGTCGCTGACGATTCAAGGTAGGTCGTAAGCACAATTCTTTAACTCGTGCAACTCCTCAATTGTTGAGTCGGTAACTTGCTGAGTCGTGAAGTACCTTGAGTCGTGAAGTACCTTGAGTCGTGAAGTACCTTGAGTCGGCCAACACCTTTAAGGCATTAAGGTTATAACCCGGTGAGTCGCTATCCCTCTTGAGTCGTTAAGTCGGCAATCAGTTGAGTCGTCATTCATTTTAGGTTGGCAATGAGCTAAGGCTGTTGAGTCGTGACATTCCCTAAGTCGTTTAGGTCTTAACTTGTTAGGTCGTTAGCTCCTTAACTCGTAAGCTCTTTAACTCGTAGACGCCTTAACTCGTGTGCTCTTTAACTCGTAAGCTCCTTAACTCGTAGACGCCTTAACTCGTGTTCTCTTTAACTCGTAAGCTCCTTAACTCGTGGACTCTTTGACTCGTAAGCTCCTTAACTCGTGGTCGAAACGGGGTTAACAATTATCAATAGCTTAAAATGTTAACTTAAGTTTATAATCATATTTCTTATATTATTCACTTTTATTATATTTAATTAGTAGCATTTCATATTATTAATTTAGTTTATAACAATTTATACTATCAGAATTTTTATTTATAGAAGTAATCCAGAACACTTTTATTTTCCAAGTTTTACTTGAATAATATTCTATTACATATTCTTTATTTAACAATTCAACTTTTAACATTTGGTAAGTTATATACATGTCGTAAGGATGCAATTTGAATATTACCCAAGTTTCTCTTATTTATTTAGTCAACAAAATGTTTAATAATTGCCATTTCTCATTTTCTTTTCCTTTTTATTTACAGTTTTCTGTTTTTCAGTTTCTTATATATTTCATTATTCGTTTAACATCAAATTTATTATTTTCATTTTTGAAATTTCCAATTATAAATATATTCAAGATTCCACTTCAATTATTTTAAAATAATATTTGGAATTCAAAAATCAAGGTTAGTTTAATAAAACAATTGTGCAACTGCAATGGTCTTCCCACTTTGAAACACGAAAATGAACATCAATGATGCGTGCAATCATCATCGAAATTAATTTCCAGTGACTAAAAGGGGAGTACAAAGTTATTTCATTCCAAAATTCCTTTAAAACATTTCTATCGAATCATATTGAAATATCCATATCAGAATATACTTCTAAATACTACTAATTTAATCTTCCACCTTTGAAAAAAAAATCCCAGAATTTAAGTCTAAAGTTTCCACTTTATATTTATTCTATTTGTAAATCTTATTTTTCAATCAGTATTTATAAAATTTCAATACCAAACAAACAAATATAAACCAACCAACTATATCATTTATAAAATTTATTATTTTATATAAAAATATATAATAGGCAAAATTATTTCATTTACCTATATTTCAAAACAATATTATGTCGATCCGTTCTATTAATTGTTAAGAAAAACCTATCGATTCCATAGCGTCCTATGTACCAATTGGAATTTATAAATACTAAACAGAAAAAATTAACGCAATATAAAACCTTTTACAACATTAACAAATACGATGTCTCATATATACACACAAAGTGGCTCATTCTAGGGTAGTACTACCCTATTCTATATGAGTGAAGCCCCACAAAGCTAAGGATATAGCTAAACCAAAGCTTTGATACCGAATGTATTGAACTGCATTTTTGGACGGTTTAAATCTGTAACGACCCATAAATTTTCGATAATTAAAATAGCTAATTTAATAAGATTTCGTGATTTAATGTTAGAAAAAAATTGTAAAGCGTTTGGAATAATAATAACTGGAATGAATTGCAACAATAATTATCCAAGTAATTATTTATAGATTGAATGGAGTTCCAATCTATCTTAATCAACTCAAATGTTATAACATGGTTATAAGGGAATATATGGAAAAACAAATGTAAATAAGTGAACAAGAATTTTGAATCATTTAGGTAGTAATACAAAAATTTAATAGATTGGTTCGAAGATTTGAATAGTAATAAGTATTGAAAAAATAAATGCTACTTAGAGATTGCCTTTGCAATCAAAAGTTGGATAGGATAATAAATGTCGAATTCATTGGGTATAATAGAGTAATTTATTGATAAGTAAAATCTATTTAAAATCAAATAATTGAATATTGAACAGGTAAATAGTTTAAAGTAAATATTTAAACTTATTGAATAATTGAATAATTGTAAAATGGAAATAGTATTCTAAGATGTGAATTGGTTTGAAAAGTTGAATCTTATAAGTTCAATTTCAAATATTTCAAATGATAATGAATTATTGGATAATCAAAATTGATTAAATTTAATATTTGGAATTTATTGAGTAATTGAATAACGGGTTTAATATGATTAAAAATGATTTGTAAAATTTTATTTTATCATATTAAAGTTAGAATGATGTTGTAGAACTTTTAAAATCGCATTAAAAGTTAATTTGTGAAAATTGAATATTTTAATATTTAATTGACGAGTTAAAATAGCCATTTTTCAAACAGTCTCGGATTTGGACGAAACTAGTTTCATCGGACCCGTAATGTTAAATTATTGTATGGTTTCAAATTTCGTGTCAATCGGATTTACCGTTTGTCCGGGGCAAGCCAAAACGCCTAGAAAATTTAGTTAATCGGTTTAAATTTTAAATCGAACGTTTATTGTCGTAACTCGCACAGATGATCGAATTAGCCTCCGAAACCTATCCCATTGTGTTCGAAACGCGGGCTAAACCCTAGTAACGCTGGTCATAGCGCGAGATTTGAAGTTCGAAAAAGTCGGATGAATAGTGTTTTTCGTTGAATTTTCTATATAAGGACTTTATTCTTCGATTTTGCAAACAACTCACAAACCCTAGGGTTTTAAAGAAGCCAACCGCCACTTACAATAGCCAATGGCCAAAAATCTCCTATCTTCTCACTCAAATTTCTTCAAATCCACTCAATAATTCTGAATACTTTCTAAAGAAAAACTGTATAGCTTCGCGAGCTCTACGTTGTGAACGGCTATGATCAAGAAACAAGCGATGGATTGGTGGCAATTGGGGCTGGAAGTTCGCACGTTCGTGCATGTTTTCTGAGGATGGGAGTTAACCGAGCTTCAAGCTACACGGGGCGATGATGGAGTGGAAGATGCTTTCGAAGTGGTGCTTCCTGATCGCGGTGGAAGTACTTGAATTGCTTGCGTGTATTAGGGCTTTGGGGCGTGTTTGGGTTCATGTCGCGCGCGTTCGTTTACTTGGAACGAAGATGGAAGAAAGGGGAGTGGGCGTGATTCATCAAAGGGGATGGACAGCCAGATTGAGATAGGTTTAAAAAAAATTAAATTAAAATTGTAAATTTACATAGATTATAAATTGGGTAAACTTTAAAATTGTGCATCTATTTCATACGAGGTCCGTTTTGGACGAAACGAATTGCGTTGCAATCGTTTTGTCGAATATTACGATATGGAGCTGGATTGGAATCGTTTGGTGCTTGTGAAAGGGTAAAATTAAACGCTCGTTTAATTTTATTAGAAATAAAACGCTGGAACTACAACGAAAAATCAAGGTGTGTTTTATGACGCTCACAACGTACTGAACATCTTTGTGGTAGTTAAACTTGATATTATGAAGTGATATGAATTTTACTTGCCGTTGTTTGATAAAATTTAATTGTCATATTGATTGTCATTTGAATTCACCGATGAAAAATTAAATTGACAGTCAAATTGAAATTAAATTGAATTGCGATTAAATTACCTAACATTGATAACAATGAAATTGCCGTGAATTGTATTGTCTATTGGATGATGTATTTCGATGGATGCTATTGGTTGATATTTAAATGTTTGGATGTTTATTTGCTTATATATATCCTGTTATACATACATATGACACTGTGATTTTGTTTAAGTGATATATATTCATCCCTGACATTTAATTGAAATAAATAATAACTTGGCCATAGGATAGAAAATTTTATAAGGACACCAGATTGGCTAATTAATAATTTTTTAAAATCATTGATTTTAAATTTATTTAAATGTTGTGATTTAAAAGTTATAAACAAAATCAATTTATAGAAATTGAATTTATCGCAAAATTGAGCTTGGAATGTTGAAATAAACTTTGGTTAAAAGAAATTGTTAAATAATTTAAGTTGAGATTTTGAAATTTAAAATCGGGATATGATTGAATTTCGAAAATGTTAACGCTAAAATTTGAACGCTAACACCCCGGTGTATGAAGTGAGATCGTGAAAGCACCACCCGATAGCTCGGGAACAGATTATAAGCAGATAATAGTGACAAAACAGTAAACAACAGCAATTTTATAGTGGTTCGGCTTAAGAGATAGCCTACGTCCACTTTAAATTTCTTTATTGACGATTTGATTACAAGTCAATGCAGTTACACTTCGATTACAACACACTTTGAGTTTGAAGTGACTTAGAACAAGTAACCTAAACTTCAATGTCGATCCAAATCTTTGAACACATGTTTGACAAGTTTGATTTCTTCATGAAGTTCCTTGAAGGTGTTGAAGTAGTTCAGAATGCAGCAGAGTAACGGCGCTTGAAATGAATGAGCCAAAAGTCCCTTTAATGTTGGGGGTGGCCATGTATTTATAGGCAATTCTGGATAGAAGTTTTTCGCCCAAGTCCTGAGTCGTGACCGACTCAGGCTAAGCCGTGGCCGAGTCAAGTTGAGTCGTGGCCGGCTTATCTGATTAAGCATTTGGTCTTCTCACTAGCTCATTCTCTTGCTGGATTCTAAGCCAAGTCCTGAGTCGTTGGCGAGTCAATTCTCACTGGGACATGCATTGTAGCAACGGAATATGACTCAGTGGCTTTAAGTCGTGGACGAGTCATCCTGAGTCATGAGTCATCAAGTCATTTCTTAGGTCGTCAATCCTCTTGAGTCGTTTCTTATGATGAGTCGTGGACCTGTTGAGTCGCTGAGGCAATACCTTTGATGAGTCGGTAATGCATTGAGTCGGTCCTGCCTTGTGAACCGTTAACCCCTTGAGTCGTAACCCTTTAAGTCGCTTTGAGCTTTAGGTCATTAACTTATTGAGTCGGTGACTCGATGAGTCGTGAGGCTTCCTGAGTCGTAGATCCTTCCTGAGCCGTTAAACACCTTAAGTCGTGGCTCATCCCAGGCCTTAACTCGTTGACTCCTTTAACTCATGGGCCCCTTAACTTGTAGGCTGGAACGGGGTTAACATTTGCCCCTCGAAGCACACGCTTAAGTCGTAAGTCGTGTGCTTCGACTTATCATAACCCGGGCGTGCCGATTCGAGTTCCAGCTCTTCCAGATATAAAACGGTTGACTCGCTCCTCCTATCTCCCACTTCTTATCAGCGATCCTCTAAACCGCATCCGCCAATAACACATCTCCAAGTTCTCAAAGGCGATTCCAACTCGACTCTCCTCCGATCATCTTTGACACCACATTACGTAAGCAATCTTGCTTCCCTTCCGATTGTCGACCATCATTAACCCATGCGCTCCGTCCCTACCTTCAATTTACCCCCTTGAGTCTTGCAAGTTCGGTCATTCTAACCATCAATGGATGTAGGGTTGTCTGATCTGATGATTTGCGTCTTGAGGTGATTTAGTGGCGTGATAAGACCGGGGTTGTTTATTGAGAGTTTTATTGGGTTAATGGGTTAAAAGTTGGAAGATTAACGGGTTAGGAGTGAAATGGTTTATGGGTTAGAAGGTAACCTGGTTAGGAGTTAGGTGATTAGTTGGTCAGATAGAGTCGAATACTGCTTTAGGTATGACTCGGCCATTTTTGTATGATCCAGCAACCATGATCCGACCCAAAATGCTCCACGACCTAAGCCTTGAGTTGTGGCCGAGATAAGACTTGGAGATTTTCTTATTACTTTGAACCAGAGCTTCTCCCTTTTTATAGGACTTACGACTTAGGGCACTGCCGACTCAAAATTTTTGAGCCGTTGACGAGTTAGGACTTGCGTGAATTCTGCTCAACCTTTGAACCATTGCATAAACTTTGAACTGTCGAATTTTATTGCATTCATTCACAGGTTATTTTGACTTGCAGGCTAACAATCTGTTCAATACAACATTCACAGAAAACTGGGACGAATATACTGTCATCGACCGCCCATATCAAATGACAGATTAGTTAATAACAGATAATTAACTTAAACAAATCGTGTGAACGAAGTGCCATCGATTTCAAGTAGAATATTAAAGCAACACTGAAATAGTCAATTGAAGCTGACCAGCCTGCACTAATATTATGCTTGAACTTTAAATTAACAAGTTCTGAAATTACCATAGTCGATCAATCGTCAACCAGTTTAATTCCAATTATATTTACTTGTTATTTTCATTAGTTCTGCACAACACTTCACACTTTTAGGAAACGTGCACCTTCGCATTTGAACATCCAGTTGCTTGTGTAGAATGACATCTCAACAAGAAGAACCGATGGGCCAGGCTGAAGATGTCTTCCCAGTAGCCAACCTGTTGGATAACCCTCCGGAGAGAACTCCCACAACTCTGAATCAGCGGGTGTTTAATCAATTGCTCATCCAGTTTGGTATTGCCGAAGCTGATGCCTTACTGTCGGGGCCAAATGATACTGCAGATAGGCCCCCTTCTGGCTTTATTGCCGTCAATCGCCAAATGTGCTTGAGGGGTGCCATACCACCTTTTAATGACTTCCTTCAGCAGTTCCTACTTCGATTATCTATCTCTCCATTCCAATTGCACCCCAATGGCCATGCCATTCTGATGGGGTTATGTGTGCTATTTAGTAGAGTTCTGGGCCGATTATCGAGCTTTGAGGAAATCTGCTACTTCTGCTCATTCACAAAAATTAAAGATCATCCCTCTATCGTAGTTATAAGGAGTGCTCGAAACCGCAAACTCATCACCGATCTTCCTGAAAGCGTTCATGGGTTTCTAAATCAGTATTTCTTTGTTCGCTGCCCTCCAGGGTTTTATGCCATCTGGAGAGTAGGAAGTAAGATTTTCCTGTTTTTATTTCTCCATTCTTGGGCTTTTAGAAATCTGAGTTGCTAAATGCTAACTTGGCTTCTTCTTTTTTTTCCTGTTTTAGCACTTCCTCCTCCCTCTAGAGATCCATGCTATAAACAAATTTTTGAGAGATTGAACGCCGGGGCGGCAGAAGAGAGGAGTATAAAGTTTTTGTTAAATGATGGATTTTTACATCAATATGGGCTTCTTCATTCCTCTCGCTTCACTCAGCTTCGTGAAGTCCCAACTGAAATTCACGATTCTCCGACGGAAACTCCTGATGCCCCGGTCTCTACTAAAGAGCACATGCAGGGAGGAACCTCTATAGAAACTCCACTAGTGAAGTGTTCAATTCCGAAGGATGTTGCGGGGCCGTCTGACAAGTCTGCACTTGCCCCAGTTATCGAAGAGGAAGACACTCCACGATCTTCCGGAAGATCTGCTGACGAAGGAGTTGAGAAAGTCAGTCCCAAAAAACATGATGGTGATGATGTTTTCGAGGGGTTGAGCGATTTAATTGTGACTTCTCAAGAACTTTTCAAAGATGATGTTTCCAAAACTATCTCTTCTGTAATTGAGGCGACATCTTCTCTGCAACAAATGTCAACTCCTTCCACTCAAGTTATCACTACCTCTACTCCACAGAGTGGTCTGTAACTTGATGCGTGTGTTTACACGTTACACAACACTTAGGACTCTTCAGCACTTCTACGCGTTCATCTTCTTATACTTTAAAGATTTCTAAAGCTTATTATTTTTATTCCAGATTCTCCAATACGGCGCAGCAGTTCATACTATGATGATTTCCAGCGCTACGGGAGGCGTAGCCAATATGATTATAGGCGTCACCTCCCCTCTTACAGAGAATCCGATAAAGAGAGGGCCATCAGGAAAGCAGACGAGAGACGAGCATATGAAGAACGTCACCGAAGAGAACAAGAAAAACATGACCCTCCCCACAGAGATGATGATACCCAAAAAAGAAAGACTCACGATGAGAGAGGTAAAGGTCACATGGACGATTCTTCTAGCAAGCGGGCTAAACTTACTGAAGAAACTATGCCGACAGTTTCTCAAAATGTTCCTGCTCAATCTCCTGCCCCCGTTCGTTCCGACATTCAAACAATCATTAACCGGCCCGCATACCAAGTTGGGCAAGGTCCTCCCACTCTTCAAAGTCGATTCCCTCAGTGGTGCCTGAGAGGGGTTCGATTTGATCTCGACTTGGTTCCTCTCGACAAATCGGCTATGCTACGAAATCTTGATACTGTTAGGACCGATATTGAAAGAATGTCGAACTGGCAAAAATTTGTCGACGAGCTTCAGAGGGTTAACCGAGCCAATCTCGAGGCCATGCTCACAATGGAGAACGATAAGGCTGAGTGGCAGAAGACACTCGAACAGCATGACGCCGAAATGAGAAGTATTGCTTCCTATAATGAAAAGCTGGAAGCGGAAGTAGAAAAGCTTAAGGAAGAGTTAGCTACTTCATCTACTTTCTATTCTCAAAAGGAGAGCATGCTTCAGCAACAAGTACGAGATGCGCATGCCAGTCAAAGGGCAGTCGAAGATAAACTTACACACCAGGAGAAGGTCATAGAAGAATATCGCGCTGAAACTTTACAGCTGCGAGAACAGACCGGCTCTCAAAGCTTGGAGATAGAGATGTTAAAAGCTCGACTTGCTATGGCCGAAAAGGAGCGTGGCGAGGCTGTTGCTGGTAAACTTGCAGCCAAAGAGGCCCATCAAGCAACCAAAGCTGACATTGGCTCCACATTATTTGATTTTTATCTGCACAGCATTTTGGGGCGTGGCAGCCTTGCCTTTCTAGGCCCTAAGTATGAAATTACACTAGCTGAAGTTTGGGAGGCAGCACTCGATATGCTCGGTGGTAAAGGTGCGGGCTACGCTGAGTCAGCTCTTGAAGAGCATTATCTTGATGATGATGCCCGCGCCGCTCTTGCCAAGGGAAAAGAGCAACTCGCCAGAGTGCGGGCCAGAATGGCGGAAGGGGAACGTTCTGAAAAAGAAATACCACCTACCGCTTCTGAACGTCCTTTAGTTTCTTCTGAAGTTGACATCACAGGTTCCAGCGCTCATTCGCTGCCTCCTACAAGAACCGGGGTAATTACCCCTACTAATGATGAGGCTTTGGAGGATATCGGGGCTCAAAATTATGAGATTGAACTAACAAAGCAAACATCTTCAGGTAATTTTGACATTGGTCTGATTCAGGTGGATCGCCTGCTTTCTCCTCAAAAGTTTGATGAGCTTCTCGATTACTTCTTGAATCTCGACGAACCCATATCTCCCTTCTTTTGGGGAGATACTAATATTTTTAATTTCTCTTCTTCTGCAGTTGAAACACCAAGTGATGTGCAGACTTCACCTCCTCTGGTTATCCCTCCTCCGTCTCTTCATGTGACTCCTCCTTCTGCTTCACAGCCCGGGTCACAAGAGGAGCAAATTGAAGCTCTTCACGGCTTGGATGACCCTATCGCTTCGCAAGAGCAGAAAGACGAGGGACTTGAAGGAGGCGAGATCTCTCCGGAGCGGACTCCTTCTGATGACGTAGTTTTGTCCGCTCTTGTTACTCCAGGGAGTGAGTCTTCTTCGAAGAGAAGAAAGAAGCACGGAACATCGAAGAGGAGGGGAAAGAAAATCATTGCTACTGAAGAAGAACCGGAAGTTGCACCGGTTGTACCTCCCTCTCCTGCTTCCCTTATGCCTATAGATAGACCTGAAAAGCTAATCATTCGGCCGGGCAAAGGGTCCAAAGGTGGTAAGAAGAAGTGAAGAGTCGGGCTTCGGGCTTTTTGATTCCTTTTTTGTGTAATGGTCGGATGTTGTGCAGGCACCGGCCCCTGCTTTTGTATTTTGAAACCTGTATGTGCAATTGAATAAAATGATCCTTTATTTGTACAGACTCTTGTTTGAATTTGAGAATGCATTTATTATTCATTTTTGCACAAGTTTATTTATATGATATTGCGGTGAACTTGTGGTATGTTGTTTGAGCGTATTTTACCGATGTAGCTATACCATTTTGTATGTAACTATACCATGTTGCCCCCATACCATAAGCTTGCTGCAATATTTTATACTTTGAGGGGACTTGCACTCTTATTTTCTGAAGAATAATTACTTCATTCTTGACGAAATTTTCCGTAGAGTACAACTTCCTTCATATAAGTTTTTACGCTTTGTCCTTCGAAGAAATCACTCTTTTTTTTTTCTTTTGCTTATGTACGCATTTTGCCAAGTGAATTCTTCTATGTGGTAAAGCGGGCCTCTGAAGGGTACTTTAACTTTCTTCTTTTTTTTTTTGAGGAAGGTTATTTTCTAGAATAGGTAAATCACTCTTCCTTTGAAAGTTAAAGTATGCCCTTGATGAGGATTTTTTTAAAAAAAAAATAGAAATTTGTACTTCTGAGGAGGGATTTTTCACGTTTCAACACTTGGAAGTTTTATTTCAATCTTGGTGAAACGTGTATCTCCAAAGAGTTGTGCCTTTGAAGAAAGCCTTTTCACGTTTCAACACTTGGAAGTTTTATTTCAATCTCGGTGAAACGTGGGCTTCCGAAGAGGTCTTTCTTTTTTATTGTGTCCCCGGGAGGGGGTTGTACCTCTGAGGAGGGATTTTTCACGTTTCAACACTTGGAAGTTTTATTTCAATCTTGGTGAAACGTGTACCTCCAAAGAGTTGTGCCTTTGAAGAAAGCCTTTTCACGTTTCAACACTTGGAAGTTTTATTTCAATCTCGGTGAAACGTGGGCTTCCGAAGAGGTCTTTCTTTTTGATTGTGTCCCGGGAGGGGGTTGTACCTCTGAGGAGGGATTTTTCACGTTTCAACACTTGAAAGTTTTATTTCAATCTTGGTGAAACGTGTACCTCCAAAGAGTTGTGCCTTTGAAGAAAGCCTTTTCACGTTTCAACACTTGGAAGTTTTATTTCAATCTCGGTGAAACGTGGGCTTCCAGAAAGGTCTTTATTTTGTTTTGCATTTCAACTTTGGTGAAGTGAAATTCCGAAGAGAGGTTGTTACACTTCAACTCCTGGTGAAATGGGCCTCCGAAGAGGGCTTTTATTTTGATTGCATTTCAACTCTAGTGAAGTGAAATTCCGAAGAGCAGTTGTTACATTTCAACTCCTGGTGAAATGGGCCTCCGAAGAGGGCTTTTATTTTGATTGCATTTCAACTCTGGTGAAGTGAAATTCCGAAGAGCGGTTGTTACACTTCAACTCCTGGTGAAATGTGCCTCAGAGAGGGTTTTCATCGCCTGGAAGTTACTCTCTCATGGTTGGAGGGTCATGACTCCTCCAATCTTTTTTGTTGAGTAGAGAACTTTCTTTTTTGTGGCATATGACCCATTAGAGGTCTTTATCCTCCGAAGAGTTATGCCTCCGAAGAGGACTTGTGCTGCCGATGATGGCTTTGGTTGTTCACTTGTCCACTTGCTTATGCCTTTTCAGCGGTCCTCTTTTTTTTTTTTTAAGTAACTTGTTTAATCCAAGGAAGTGTACTTCATTGTCAGGCAAGTTCGTGAGAACGAGCATCAGCTTCTTAATTGGATGTTTGTTTGTTCAAACAATCTCAATTTATTAGCAAAGGCCCGTTTCTGTCGAAATCATAAGCCGTTCAATTGAAGTACTTCCTATCTAGGATTTGTATTCGGAGCTTTTGTGACTTGAAATTTGGCGAGAATCACTTGGTCTTATTATGTGCAAGTTTCACTTCCATTGTCTGCAAAAATTTAAATCGACATTTCAGCAATACATTCTATGTACTTTTTTATATCGAAAATAAAGCAAACATGTAATAAGGAACACAAGATTTATAGTGGTTCGGCCAGGAAATTGGGCCTACATCCACTTTATATTTTTTATTATTTACTTGCATCAGTTTTACAATTGCCTTCAATTACAAGAATCATACATTCATAATTCTTTTTACAATATTTCAACAAAATTTTCAAGTAAAGTATGGACACAAATGATTGTTGTTCCATGCCCTTGGAATTTGATCTCCTTCAACAGTAGTGAGTTTGAATGTGCCGTCAAGAAGCTTCTGACCTATGACATACGGTCCTTCCCAATTTGGCCCAAACACACCTGTCGCTGTCATAATTCTCTTCAAGACTAGGTCTCCAATCTCAAAGTTGCGTTGGCGAACTTTGGAATTGAAATGTCTGGCTATCCTTTGCTGATGAGCTGCAATTCTGAGATTAGCCTCATCTCTTTTTTCATCAAGGAGATCTAGCGCTTCAAGCTGTAGCTTTTCGTTTTCTGCTTGATTGAAGTGGATTCTTCTATGTGAAGGGACCTCTATTTCTACCGGAATCATTGCCTCTGACCCGTATGCTAATGAAAACGGGGTGTGCCCAGTCGCAGTTTTGTGAGTGGTTCTGTATGCCCATAGTGCCAGTGGTAGCTTATCGACCCAACCACCTTTTGCTCTTTCAAGTTGCTTTTTGATGGTTGACTTAATAATTTTGTTCACGGCTTCCACTTGCCCGTTTGCCTGCGGATGAGCCACTGCTGAGAAGCTTTTCCGTATTTTGAATTGCTTGCAAAAATCTTGGAATTCTTCACTTTCAAACTGAGTACCATTGTCTGTAATTATTTTTTGAGGCACACCGTATCTGCAAATGATGTTTTTAGTCACAAAACTTATCATCTTCTTTGAGGTGATAGTAGCCAGTGGTTCAGCTTCTGCCTACTTAGTAAAATAATCTACAGCAACAATGGCATATTTAATTCCAGATTTGGCAGTTGGTAACGGTCCTACAAGGTCTATCCCCCATATTGCAAACGTCTATGGACTGACCATCTGTGTGAGTTCAGTGGAAGGAGCTCTAGGAATTTTGGCGAATCTTTGGCATCTGTCACATTTTCGGGAATACTCTGCTGCATCTCGATTAATTTCTGGCCAAAAATATCCGTATCGGAGAATTTTCTTTGCTAATGTTTGGCCTCCTTAGTGATCACCACATTCTCCTCCGTGTACCTCCTCTAGGATTGCTTTGGACTCTTCCCTGGATACACATCGAAGTAATGGCATTGAGAATCCCCGTCTGTATAATCGGCCATCCTGGATTATATATCGAGAGGCTTTTCTCAGTAGCTTTTGTCGTTCTTTTGAGTTCCCTGGTAAGGATCCATTGAGCAGATATTCTGTTATCGGAGTCATCCATGATTCTTGCTCTTGAGACATGCTCATGATCCAATCAATGTCCATCTCATCAATGCTAGGAGTCGACAGGACCTCCACCGCAGTTAACCCTAGAAATTGAGCTTCGCCTGTGCTAGAATACTTTGCGAGAGAATCTGCTTTCATGTTTTCTTCTCGAGGAATGTGACTTATCATGTAATGATCGAAATCACCCAGGAGTTCCCAAGCCTTTGACAAGTAGGCGGGCAGATTCCCCCCTTTTGCTTGGAATTCCTTTTTGACTTGGCATACAATAAGCTGAGAATCACTGAATATCTGTAACGCTCGGATGTTTAATTCTTTAGCAATCCTTAAGCCAGCGATAAAGGCTTCGTATTCTGCTTCATTGTTTGTTGAAGGAAATTCCAATCTTAGTGCATAGCATAATGATCGGCCTTCAGGGGTCTCAAGTACAACTCCGGCTCCAGAACAGTAGTCGTTTCTCGCACCATCGACATATAACTTCCATTGGATTGGGGAATCGTCGACCGTTTTCTCCTCACTGTTACCCTTATCTGTGAATTCTGCGATGAAATCCGCTAAAGCTTGTCCATTGATTGCTTTTCGGGGATGATAAGTGATGTCATACTGACTGTGTTCAATATTCCACTTTAGAAGACGACCCGAAGTCTCAGGGCGAAACAGGACTTGCTTTAAAGGTTGATCAGTGAGGACTCTGATAGGGTGAGCTTGAAAATATTGCCTCAACTTTCTAGATGCAATTAGTAGGCAATAGGAGAGTTTTTCCAACTTAGAATAATTCATCTCTGCCCCAGTGAGTCTTTTGCTGATATAGTAAACTGGATGTTGAATCCTTTTGTCTTCTTGTATCAGCGCTGCACTTAAAGCATGAGATGATACTGCCAAGTATATAAGAAGATCCTTGCCATCGCCAGGCCTAGAAAGTATTGGAGGCGTTTCCATATAGCGAATCAATTCATCAAAGGCTTTTTGGCATTCGGGAGTCCAATCGAAATTTTTCTTTCCTTTCTTTAGGGCGTCAAAGAATGGGATGCATTTATCTGTGGCTTTGGAAATGAACCGACTCAAGGCGGCAACTTTTCCATTGAGACTTTGCAATTCCTTCTTTGTTCTAGGGGCTTTGACTTCTTTCAATGTAGTAATTTGAGCTGGACTGGCCTCAATGCCCCTAGCGCTCACGATGAAACCTAAAAACTTGCCGGATTCCACTCCAAATGAACATTTCAAAGGATTGAGCTTCATTCCGTATTTTCGGAGGACTGCGAACATGTCCGCTAAGTGTTCTATGTGATCCACTGCTTTCTTAGACTTTACTAACATGTCATCGACGTAGACTTCCATAGTCTTGCCTAATTGCTGTTTGAACATAGCATTAACAAGTCTTTGGTATGTTGCCCCTGCATTCTTTAGCCCGAAGGGCATAACTCTGTAGCAGTAAAGACCAATGTCGGTGATAAAGCTCGTGTCCTCCTGATCTGGCTCATGCATCATGATCTGGTTATATCCGGAGTAAGCATCCATAAAAGATAACAATTGGTGTCCCGCTGTTCCGTCTACCAGTTGATCGATTCTGGGTAATGGGAAGCAGTCTTTGGGGCAAGCCTTGTTTAGATCTGAAAATTCGACTCATACTCTCCATTTTCTGTTGGCTTTCTTAACCAGCACTGGATTTGAAACCCAATTCGGATAGGTAGATTCTTTGATAAAATTATTCTCCATGAGCCGATCAACTTCTTCTTTTAACCCTGCTGACCTTTCTGGGCCTTGAGTTCTCCTTTTCTGCTTCACAGGTGTAAATTTTGGATCAATATTTAGAGCATGTACTGCAACTTCCGGGGATATTCCGCACATATCAGCATCAGTCCAAGCAAAAACATCCAAATTTGCCTTTAAAAAAGATATTAAGGTATTCTGAATTGACGCATTAAGTTGCGAACCCACATTCAACACCTTGTTTGGGTCCTTTGGGTCAACAGGTATTGGTATTGTCGTTTCCACTGGTACCACTCTATTTTCCCCTGCACTGACTTTTCTAGGGTCCATCTCTTTCCTTGCTCCGCTGTGCTCGCCAGTGCAGGGTCCGCCCTGTAATTGCTACAAGGCTGGTTCTTTGATGCGGACTGGGGCTGCCGCATTCTTTCCCATTTCTCTTTTTCTGGTTTCTCGTAGCTCTGTCAGATAACACTCTCGCCCAGCATTTTGATCCCCTTTTATAACTCCTACTCCATTGTCTGTAGGGAATTTAATAGTGAGGCACCACGGGGCGAGAACAGCTTTGAACGCTGCTAGAGTTGGACGACCAAGGAAAGCATTGTAGGCAGAAAATTCGTCGACAATCACAAAAGTTTGCTTGCGGACCATTTTCCTCTCTCCTTCTCCAAGTTCCACAAACAAATCAATGGTTCCTACTGGCTGTTTTGGCTCCCCCGTGAAGCCAGCGATTTTCTGCGATGAGGCTTGCACATCAGCCATAGGGATCTTCATTTGGTCGAATGTTTTCTTGAAGAGGATATTGCAGGATGCGCCACAATCAATGAGAACTCTTCCGACAATAGCTGGCCCGATACCAGCCGAGATGACTAAGGGATCCAAGGTAGGAGCATCAATACCTGCGGAATCCCTAGCTTTGAACACAATATCATCATCAAAAGTTCTTTGTTGCTTCAAGGGCGTAGCACCTTCCAAAACGAATACATCTTCCTCGGTCGGTACATACTTTAAAGCTCGGGTATACCTTTCCATCTCACCCCAGCTTCTGCCCGCTGAGTGAGGTCCTCCTGTAATGACATTGATAATGGGCCTTCCAGATTCATGCCCTGCAGGCTTCTCACTCGTCCTAGGCTGATGAGTAGGAGCCTGTTGCCCCTGACTAGATGAAGCAGGATTGTTGCTATTCTTTTTCACAAATTGCTGCAGTTTGTTTTCCCTTAGCAACTCTTCAATCAGATTTTTCAACTGGCGGCATTCATCGGTTTCGTGACCGGGTTGATTATGGAAGCGGCAGAACATCCCACTCTGTATAGCCTTTTTCCCGGTCCTTAGAGGAGGAGGTTTAGGAAAGTCAATAGAATCTTTAGTGGCAAGGTAGATACGCTCCGGCGTATCTGATAAAGGAGTATATTCTGATGGCTTGAAGGATCGGGGCTTCTTCAGATTACTCTGTTTCTTTCCATTGTTATTTTCCCTTTTTTGCCCTACAGATTCATTCTTGCGTGGAGCAACAGTGTTATCTTCAGCTTTTTCCAGCACTGCCTTTACCGGTACGGGACGGCTTTCCAAGCGCATGAATTCATCTGCTTTTTTATAGAATTTTTCAAGGGAATTTGGTTCCTTCATGTTTAGCCATTTCCCAAATTCGCTCGACTTGTCGATGGCCCTCATTAGATAGGTCAAGATCATCTGTGGTTCTGCATTGTCTACCTCGGCCAGCGCTATATTAATGCGATTCAGGAAAGATCTGGTAGTTTCACCCGGATTCTGTTCTAAACTTGACAATGACATAATATCCTTGGCTTTTGAAGCGTATAGTCTGAACTGTTCCTTGAACTTCCGGGTTAAGTCAGAAAACTGATCGATAGATCGGACTGGCAGCTTGGTGAACCAAAGAAGAGCTACGCCTTCCAGGTATACGGGAAAATATCGGCACTTTATTTCATCAGAGGCTCTGGCACCTGTCATGTGCCAATCATACTTGTATAAGAATTTGTTCGGATCACTTGTCCCCTTGTAAGCTGGGATGGTTGGAGGGACAAACTTCCTTGGGAATTCAGCCTTTAAGATTTTCTCAGTAAATGGAGTTTTACTTGGGGCGAAACCCCATTCTTTCTCGTCTTCAACCCTCTGCATACTCTCTTTCATGATTTGTCGGACCATTCCAGAAAGATACTCCTCATCATGTCGAGTTCTAGATCCACCAACTTCAGGAAGTGTTTGTTCAAAGGGGCTAGCAGCCCTTTCAGGAGCATTCCTTTCTTCAACCTCATGAATGTTGCAAGCAAAATTCCTTTCATTACCTTCTGGTTGACGGTTTGCCCCAAGCAAGTCGTTCAACCTATTCAGAATTAGGGCATTCTGGGCATTCTGAGCCTCGAATTGTGCATTTTGGGCATTGATCTGTTGGTTCAGCCCTAAGATTGCAGCATCCAGCACTGCCTTTGTAACTCCGACAGCTGGAGTGGCTTGATTTGATATAGGGGAAGTGGAGGTTCCCTCTTGAATATTCCCAGATCTGACAGATCTACTTTTCCTTCCAAGAGCCATAATCTCGGATAGACTTCTGGTTTTCAAGGAAGTTCTCTCTACAAACCTCTGTGAAGCAATGATGATAGTTCCCCTGAGTTCAATTCTCAGTGAAAGCACCCAAAAAATGTTAACGCTAAAATTTGAACGCTAACACCCCGGTGTATGAAGTGAGATCGTGAAAGCACCACCCGATAGCTCGGGAACAGATTATAAGCAGATAATAGTGACAAAACAGTAAACAACAGCAATTTTATAGTGGTTCGGCTTAAGAGATAGCCTACGTCCACTTTGAATATCTTTATTGACGATTTGATTACAAGTCAATGCAGTTACACTTCGATTACAACACACTTTGAGTTTCAAGTGACATAGAACAAGTAACCTAAACTTCAATGTCGATCCAAATCTTTGAACACATGTTTGACATGTTTGATTTCTTCATGAAGTTCCTTGAAGGTGTTGAAGTAGTTCAGAATGCAGCAGAGTAACGACGCTTGAAATGAATGAGCCAAAAGTCCCTTGAATTTGGGGGTGGCCATGTATTTATAGGCAATTCTGGATAGAAGTTTTTCGCCCAAGTCCTGAGTCGTGACCGACTCAGGCTAAGCCGTGGCCGAGTCAAGTTGAGTCGTGGCCGGCTTATCTGATTAAGCATTTGGTCTTCTCACTAGCTCATTCTCTTGCTGGATTCTAAGCCAAGTCCTGAGTCGTTGGCGAGTCAATTCTCACTGGGACATGCATTGTAGCAACGGAATATGACTCAGTGGCTTTAAGTCGTGGACGAGTCATCCTGAGTCATGAGTCATCAAGTCATTTCTTAGGTCGTCAATCCTCTTCAGTCGTTTCTTATGATGAGTCGTGGACCTGTTGAGTCGCTGAGGCAATACCTTTGATGAGTCGGTAATGCATTGAGTCGGTCCTGCCTTGTGAACCATTAACCCCTTGAGTCGTAACCCTTTAAGTCACTTTGAGCTTTAGGTCATTAACTTATTGAGTCGGTGACTCGATGAGTCGTGAGGCTTCCTGAGTCGTAGATCCTTCCTGAGCCGTTAAACACCTTAAGTCGTGGCTCATCCCAGGCCTTAACTCGTTGACTCCTTTAACTCGTGGGCCCCTTAACTTGTAGGCTGGAACGGGGTTAACAGAAAACTTATTGGGTTCAAAGACTGAACATTATTTCGAGCATTGAGTATTACTAAGTAAAAGTGGTATAAAATGATATTTTAAAATTGAGCTTGAAATTGAATCATATTGGAAATTTGGATTTAAATTTGAATATTGAAGGATAATTTTGTTAAGTGTTATAAATTGATATTTTGAAAATCAAGCTCCAAATCGATATAAAGTGAAATTGAATTAATTGAAGGTGAATGTGGAATTGATTTAATTTGAAGTCAAAGTTGACATTGATTTGAATTGAAATCGAAATTGAATCAGTAGAATGGAAATTGGAATTGTTTTGAATTGGAAAGTTATGATTGAAATGGATTTAGTTTTGAAGATGTTTCATTATGTTTTCCAAATTACTCTGTAATATAAACCATTTTAAATACTTAAACTATTTTAACCTACATTTACAATATTAAATTAATTTATCTATTTGAAATCCATTTAATTATTTTAAGTATTTTAACTATTTTAATTATTTAAACTATTTTTAAACCACTTTAAACTATTTTTCTAAAATTTCAAGCTGGTTAATAAGGTGAAATGTTAATTTTTAAATCTTGAATATAAATATGAATTGGGTTAAATGAAGTTGCAACCTAAATTGAAATTCGAAATGATTTCGAAATTGAAATGAGATATTGAGGCGAAAGAAAAATGATTTTCAAAACGGAACCATACATTTTGAATAGATATGATGATATTTGAAATAGATTTGATTTTTGAAGTGAATATGATATTTTGATATAAATTATGAATTGATTTGAAATGTAAAAGAGCCACCGGTGAAATAATACGTAGTTATTAAAGAGACCGGGATCGGATATGGACATACTCTCTGTCGATACCGAAAACCACTTTAACAACTATCATATGCGGTGTGTTAATCCAGAATGAAGTGGATGGTTAGGTGAACGCGTTGATTGAAGAAAGAGAACGATATTGGATGACCCCTGACATGACTAAAACAGGAGCCGCGCCGGGCCATTGAGGTTTGCCATCTGTAGCGGACACACTTCTTCGATACCATATCTATTACTTTTGTGATTCCATTTGGGTGCACCACTCGATTTGGGAGTGTTGTTTCGCGGTGTTGAGGTAGCTGCTGGCTATGCTCAACTTCAGTCCGGATCACGCAACTACTAGTATCCTAGTTGGTATCACCTCATGTACCTTGTCATACTGATTATCCTATCCGCGACCACTACGTTTTGTTTTGTGTTATACCTATGGTGTACCCTCTGATAACCACCAGTTTACGGAGGGGTTTATGGTGCTGTATAGACTATGGCATTATAAAATGTGTTAAGGGGAATTATGGTAACGCCTTAACGCTATTTCAATACCTTTACTTTACTGTAGGCATATTATAATAGCGTATTGTACTACATAGTAGATAGTTTAACGGATCCTTGAGAGATGGAAAATCCCGCAACATCTCTTGAATTACTGCACGCACATTGACACTGGATATGAGATGTCAAACCCCATAAACATCTCTGACGCCGTTACACTCATATTTATTTACGATTGATTTAACTTTCATAAGGATATTTTAGTCCTGACTCGAGTGTTTTGTCTTTTCATTATGCTCGGGTCAGACCTGAGTTTTTCAGCTTATTGAAGATCTATTCTGGAGGACGAAGACGAAGATTTGGTATACTATTACTCTTATTATCCTTGCATCATGTTGTCTGCTGCATTATTTTATTTGTTTTGTTGTATATGTATAACTCGGATAAAGGTTGTATAAACAATTATCAAAGTATTGTAAACAGCTTCATGAACTTTTTATTTGACTATTATATTTTATCGTTTCGCTACGAGATTCTGTGTTGTTTCATTTCCTTTATTTCTCTTTCTTTCTTTTGTTATTTACCCCAATAACCATCTGCCCTTTTGAACAGTTTGGAACCGCATGTGTATTTGATCGTCGGTTTAAACTGTCCAAAAAGGCGGGTCGTTACATTTGGTATTAGAGCTTTGGTTTAGCGATAACCTTAGCTTTGTGGGGTCTGACTCTTTATAAATAGGGTAGTAATGCCCTATGATGAGTCGCTGAGTGTATATATATGAGAGCTTATTTGTTAGTGATATGAAATGTTTCATATTGTGTCGGTTGATTTGTTGAGTGGATTATGGATTCCGGTCAATACGAGTTATTAACGTCATTGATAGGGATCTCTAAACACTCGAACAGAACAATTCGACATAGTATTGTTTTGAAATTGGGTAAATGAAATAATTTTGCCCTAATTATATTTTGTATATAAAGAATTTATTTTCAAAAATTATTGTGATCTATCTAGCTTATTTGGTTGTTGGAAACGATAATATTGATTGTTATCATCAATTGGATATTGTAACGACCCAGAATTCATATTAATTATAAATTCTGGGTCGTTACAGATATTGTGTTTTAATAAATAAGGTTTGTTGAAAAATAAACAATAATAAAACACTAGTGGAATGTTTTAAGAAAGAAAATTTTATAAGAAAATTTTATAAAGGTGACTTATAAATTAAAATAGATTTAAATTGAGAAATATTGAATTTAAGACCCGGGATTTTGAAAATGGTTCTCAAAGCTCTGAAGAAATATATAGTAATATTAGTTGGAAAATGTTTATGGAAATATTTTGAAAGGATTTTTAAGAAGGAATGAATTAAGTACTCCTCACTTTTGTCGCTGGAAAATAATTTCGGTGATGACTGCGCAGCATCATCGACGTTCATTTTCGAGTCTCAAAGTGGGGAGACTTCTAAGAAGCTTTGCTTTTCTTCGAAATTATTTTGGGTAAATGGGTTTTGGTTTAAACTCCAAAGGTATGATTTGATATATTAAAGATATTAGTGTATATGTTTATTTCAAACGACTTGAAAAGAAGCGGGCACTCAAATTTCAAATTTATGGTAATTAGTAATTTTCAAATTATTTGAATGAAATGTGAATAACCAGAATTTATAAAATAAGAGGATTAAGATATCTAAGCTTATTGTTTTGGGAAAACTTTAAAGTTGAAAGGAGAAGAGGATTTAAACAAATTTAATTTGTGAACATTCTAATTAAGTAAAATGAAATTTTATAAATTGGTATAATACAAAATTTGCATTCTAATAATATATAATATGACTTACCAAATATAAAAAACGTTAAAATGATGTTTTGGATATGTAATGAGATATTGTACAAATAAACAGAACCTGAAAGTAATTGAAATATACAAGTAAGGAAAACTCAAAAGGAATTAAAATGTATATAAATGGAAAATTTTGATTGTGATAAAATTTATATATACTTAAATATAGCATGAAATGATGAATAGATAAATGGAACAAGTAAGTGAACTTATGAAAAAGGCCTTTGAGTCAAGCAATGTCTTTGTAAACTGGTTGTAGACTTTAAATATAAATTTGCAACAAAAAGAAAAATATGTGAAGATAAATTTGTAACTTTTGAGATAACTATAAACTAAGAAAAGTCATATATAAGAAGTTAGGCTTTTATGAAATGACTATAAATTAAAGTGACGATTAGCAAAATTTTCTGCAAATAAATTGGTTATTAACTGAAACTGAATATGAAGTAAATATAAACAAAAGAATTTGGTGTGGCTAAGAATCAATTGGAATTGAAAGAGATAAACCAAATTGAATGTAAAATTAATAATTTGGTTATGTTGGGTATGATTTGGTTGTTATATGATTGTTAGTTGATTGTATATAATTCATTAAGTGTTAATAAAATTGTACGCTATAAATCATTAAAATCAAATTGGAAGTTAAATGAATTTAAATAGAATTTAATTTGATTCAAATTGGAAGTGAACTAATGTAAATATAAATTAGTGAATGTTTACTAATTGAATTGAGAATGAATGTTAGTAAAATCCAACGTTAATGAGTCAACTGTGATTAAAATTGAAAACCAAGTCAATAAATATTAACGAGAAGTGAATTTATATTGATTGGTTATGGATTCGTTGGAAGATAGTTGGATGATAATTGATTTGGTGGATGCATTTGTTGTTTGTTGCATTTGCTATGTTGGCACATGTAGTTGTTATATTGCTATATGATGTATATTGATATTATTTTCATATATGCATGTTTCTCATGGTTTGTTGAGTGTTTAGGAGTTGCGGATTGCGCTTGCTTCGCATTTGGAGCTCGCTTTCGTGCTATATTAGCCGTATGTACTCGCTAATAATATTTAAGGTACATATCTCGGATTACATACCATACTTTTACACTTTTTCCTTACGAGATTCCTCATCACTTGATGAGATGTATATTTGTGATATATATACTGTCATTTTTTTCCCGATCGAGCCGCGCAAAGGAGACTCTGCCGAATTTTTTCGAGTTTTAAAATTTTATAACATGTTTGATAACTAACTTTTAATGTTAGAAAGTCGTTCAGAGTAACTTAGTGGAAGCGTAGTTATGAATTTATAAATGGAATTTCATTGTTTTATAAGTTAGTAACTTTGAATAAAATATATCTATTGTTGAATTCTATATGTAGTTCCTTTTCCCTTCTTTTTCCTTTTCGGGGATGAAAAGTTTTGAGTGGGGGAGAGTGTAACGACCCGTAAATTTTCGATAATTAAAATAGCTAATTTAATAAGATTTCGTGATTTAATGTTGGAAGAAAAAAAATTTGTAATTCGTTTGGAATAATAATAACTGGAATGAATTGCAACAATAATTATCCAAGTAATTATTTATAGATGGAATGGAGTTCCAATCTAATTGAATTAACTCAAATACTATAACTCGGTTATAAGGGAATATATGGAAAAACAAATGTAAATAAGTGTATAAGAATTGTGAATCATTTAGGTAGTAATACAAAAATTTAATAGATTGGTTTCGAAGATTTGAATAGTAATAAGTATTGAAAAAATAAATGCTACTTAGTGATTGACTTTGCAATCAATAGTTGGATAGGACAATAAATGTTGAATTCATCGGGTATAATAGAGTAATTGATTGATAAGTAAAATCGATTTAAAATCAAATAATTGAATATTGAACAGGCAAATTGTTTAAAGTAAATATTTAAACTTATTGAATAATTGAATAACTGTAAAATGGAAATAGTAATCTAAGATGTGAATTGGTTCTAAAAGTTGAATCTTATAAGTTCAATTTCAAACATTTCAAAGGATAATGAATTATTGGATAATCAAAATTGATTAAATTTAATATTTGGAATTTATTGAATAATTGAATAATGGGTTTAATATGATTAAAAATGATTTTTAAAATTTTATTTTACAATATTAAAGTTAGAATGATGTTGTAGAACTTTTAAAATCGAATGAAAAGTAAATTTGTGAAAATTGAATATTTTATTATTTAATTGACGAGTTAAAATAGCCATTTTCAAAAAGTCTTGGATTTCGACGAAACCAGTTTCGTCTGACCCGTAATGTTAAATTATTGTATGGTTTCAAATTTCGTGTCAATCGGATTTACCGTTTGTCCGAGGCAAGCCAAAACGCCTAGAAAATTTAGTTAATCGGTTTAAATTTTAAATCGATCATTTATTGCCGTAACTCACACAGATGATCGAATTAGTGTCCGAAACCTATCCCATTGTGTTCGGAACGTGGGGTAAACCCTAGTAACGCCGGTCACCGCGCGAGATTTGAAGTTCAAAAAAGTCGGATGAATAGTGTTTTTCGTTGAATTTTCTATATAAGGACTTTATTCTTCGATTTTGCAAACAACTCACAAACCCTAGGGTTTTGAAGAAGCCAGCCGCCACTTACAATAGCCAATGGCCGAAAATCTCCTATCTTCTCCCTCAAATTTATTCAATTCCACTCAATAATTCTTTATACTTTCTGAAGAAAAACTGTAGAGCTTCGTGAGCTCTACGTTGTGAACGACTATGATCAAGAAACAAGCGATGGATTGGTGGCAATTGGGGCTGGAAGTTCGCACGTTCGTGCGTGTTTTCTGAGGAGGAGAGTTAACCGAGCTTCAAGCTACTCGGGGCGATGGTGGAGTGGAAGATGCTCTTCGAAATGGTGCTTCTTGATCGCGGTGGAAGTACTTGAATTGCTTGCGTGTATTAGGGTTTTGGGGCGTGTTTGGGTTCATGTCGCGCGCGTTCGTTTACCTGGAACGAAGATGGAAGAAAGGGGAGCGGGCGTGATTCATCAAAGGGGATGGATGTCCAGATTGAGATAGGTTTAAAAAAAATTAAATAAAAATTGTAATTTATATAGATTATAAATTGGGTAAACTTTAAAATTGCGTATCTCTTTCATACGAGGTCCGTTGACGAAACGAATTGCATTGCAATCGTTTTGTCGAATACTACGATATGGAGTTGGATTGGAATTGTTTGGAGCTAGTGAAAATTTCGGGTAAAATTAAACGCTCGTTTAATTTTATTCGAAATAAAACACTGGAACTACAACGGAAAATCAAGGTGAGTATTTTATAACGCTCACAACGTACTGAATATCTTTATGGTAGTTAAACTTGATATTATGAAGTGATATGAATTTTATTTGTCATTGTTTGATAAAATTTAATTGTCATATAGATTATCATTTGAATTCACCGATGAAAAATTAAATTGACAGTCAAATTGAAAGTAAATTGAATTGCGATTAAATTACCTGACATTGATAACTATGAAATTGCTGTGAATTGTATTGTCTATTGGATGATGTATTTCGATGGATGCTATTGGTTGATATTTAAATGTTTGGATGTTTATTTGCTTATATATATATATCATGTTATGCATACATATGACACTGTGATTTGGTTTAAGTGATATATATTCATCCCTGACATTTAATTGAAATAAATAATCACTTGGCCATAGGATAGAAAATTTTATACGGACACGGGATTGGTTCAATTAATAATTTTTTAAAATCGTTGATTTGAAATTTATTTAAATGTTGTGATTTAAAATTTATAAATAAAATCAAGTTATAGAAATCGAATTTATCGCAAAATTGAGCTTGGAATGTTGAAATAAACTTTGGTTAAAAGAAATTATTAAATAATTTAAGTTGAGACTTTGAAATTTAAAATCGGGATATGATTGAATTTCGAAAATTTATTTGTTTTAAAGATTGAACATTATTTCGAGCTTTGAGTATTACTAAGTAAAAGTGATATAAAAATGATATTTTAAAATTGAGCGTGAAATTGAATCATATTGGAAATTTGGATTTAAATTTGAATATTGAAGGATAATTTTGTTAAGTGTTGTAAATTGATATTTTGAAAATCAAGCTCCAAATCGATATAAATTGAAATTGAGTTAATTGAAGGTGAATGTGGAATTGATTTAATTTGAAGTCAAAGTTGACATTGATTTGAATTGAAATCGAAATTGAATCGGTAGAATGGAAATTGGAATTGTTTTGAATTGGGAAGTTATGATTGAAATGGATTTAGTTTTGAAGATGTTTCGTTCTGTTTTCCAAATTACTCTGTTATATAAACCATTTTAAATACTTAAACTATTTTAACCTACATTTACAATATTAAATTAATTTATATATTTGAAATCCATTTAAATATTTTAAGTATTTTAACTATTTTAATTATTTAAACTACTTTTAAACTACTTTAAACTATTTTTCTAAAATTTCAAGTTGATCAATAAGGTGAAATGTTTATTTTTAAATCTTGAATTTAAATACGAATTTGGTTAAATGAAGTTGCAACCTAAATTGAAATTCGAAATGATTTCGAAATTGAAATGAGATATTGAGGCGAAAGAAAAATGATTTTCAAAACGGAACTTTGCATTATGAATAGATATGAAGATATTTGAAATGGATTTGATTTTTGAAGCGAATATGATATTTTGATATAAATTATGAATTGTGTTTGCGTAAAAAATGGCCGCAAACACCCAATACCGTGAAAGCACCAGTGTATGAATATAAGTCAGCGATATTCAAACACAAATCACAGATCTCAGCAAATAACTCAAATACGTTTGCACAAAAGATGGGCAAAAAACTCCAAGTCGTATGATTTAGTTGATTTTATGTTGTTCATAGTGATTTAGGTGGTTTATGCAAATGCGTAAAAAGCAGGGACTAAACTGTAAAAGACACACAGATTTATAGTGGTTCGGCCAGAATGTGCCTACGTCCACTTTATATGTTATTCTCCTTTTCCGATCCGATTACAAGTACAAAGCTTGTAGTACAAGTGTATGAAAGTTGTTTGAAAGTTCCTTCCCGGTTTGAGCTCTCAAACTTCTCTGCCATTGTTGTACCCCTGCCCCTCTATTTATAGAGTGAGGTAGGGGGCAGGGGTCTTGGAAGTATATAGCTGCTGGTGGGCCCGGGCTGAAGCAATCTGGACTGGCAATTGTCTGGTTCGGTGGGGCTTCATTCGGTTTGGAATGGGTGGTGTTGGACCGGTGAAGGAGTGGAATGGAGGTCCATTCGGCATTGAGGTAGGTGGCTGGTCCGGTAGTGGAGTGGATCCGGTAGTGGTATTGGTCCGGTGGTGATCTTGGTTCGGCTGTAGAGGGATAAGGCATGTTGGTTCGGTATTGGAGGGCTTGGGCCGAATGAAGCTTGGGGCCGAATGAAGCTTGGGGCCGAATGATCTTGGGGCCGAATGAAGCTTGGGGCCGAATGTTCCTGGGGCCGAATGAGCCTCTGCACTAAGAATGTTGGATGGACTTCTAGGCTAGTGTTGAGCCTTGCTTCCAATCGATTTTCAATCCCGGCATCCATTATTCCTTGCTAATTTGTCGATATTCCAGTTTTGACCAAAAAATGGGATAACACTTTGCCCCCCAAAACATGCCTTGTGATAACAAGGTGTGTTTTGAATAGTTCCGAATCCAATATCCAAGGTCCATAGCCATATCGGTAGAGTAGATCATCCTTGACTGCTCCGAGTCGATATCCAATTCCAAATCCAATAACCAAAGCTTGAGCAAATTCCATGTCCATCCGAACTCGACAGCCGAGCCTCAAATCATCCTTATCCAATAGCCAATAACCGAATCCAGGACCTCTCTGGGTCGATATCCAAACCCATAACCTCTCCGGGCTCTTGCCAAGCGCAATCCACACCTGACGGCCATGATCCCGTGTCCCTGGATGTTGAGCTAACCTCTCCGGGTTCTTGCCATGCGTAATCCACACTTGACGATTTTGATCCAGTGTCCCTGGACTTTGAGCTAACCTCTCCGGGTTCTTGCCATGCCTAATCCACACATGACGACCTTGGTCCAGTGTCCCTGGATGTTGTACAATGCCATGGCTTAAGTCCTAAGCCGAATCCTGGTCTCTCCGGACCCTTGCCGAGCATAGTCCATACTCGACGACCTGAAAATAACGATTGATAATATAGGGCCTAAGTCCTAGGCCGAATCCTGGTCACTCCGGACCCTTGCCGAGCATAGTCCATACTCGACGACCTGAATGAGTCAACTTACCACGTTCGGGCAAAGCGACTCACCCCTTGCCAGGCATAATCCATACCCGACGACCGTTTATCAAAAGTCAGATAAAAATCCAATTAAAATCCAACTCAAAATCCAAGTCCAAAATCCAAATCGAGAATCCAAATCCAAAATCCAAATCCAGAATCCAAATCCAAAATCCAAATCCAGAATCCAAATCCAAAATCCAAATCCAAAATCCAAATCCAAAACCATAAAAACAGAAATCCAAACTAACATCCAAAACCGAAAACAATTGTCCAAAGGAAAATCCAAATCAAAAAGCAAGGAAAACCAGGAGCTCAATCCAAGCTCCAAAACCGAAAACCAAAAAGAAAAGCATTGTCCAATCCAAAAGAAAAAGATAAATTTCACAAACCATAGCGTCGCAGTTTATCATCATTCAGAGCATGCCTAGGGGCTATCTCCGTCCCCGTACATGTGTAAATGACTTGGTTGCTTGCCAATAGTTTGCTACTTATTTCATATTAACCTGGTTAAGGGACGATCAACCGACCATCATTCCTGGGCCTCCCACCATCGTAGCTTGAGGTAGGCGGCGGTTGCTCCTGCCTCGCCGTTGCATTCCGCGGTCCAACATATTGCGGCAGTTGTCCATTCCTTACATGTTCCTCAATTATGTCCTTTAAGTGCCTGCGGCTGTTGGTGTCGTGTCCATCCAAATCATGAAAGAGACAGTGCCTTCCTGATGTCCTTTCCCGTTCTGTTGGTTCTCTCCTAGCCGGCCTCCGGTAGTGAAGGCGATTTCGAGTATTCAGGTATATCTGCTCCAGTGTCTCGTTCAATCCTGTGTATGTGGAAAACTTTGGATCCTTCCATTGCTTCCTAGCATTTCCAGAATCACTGTCCAACTTCCTTTTTCCTTTGTTTTTATCCGAACCATTGCTGGATGGTCCTCCCCCCTCAACCGCGTTAACCTTTTTCAGCTTTAAATCCGTACTCGCATCTTCTTGTCGAAGGAACCTTTCTGCCTCATGAAAAAATTCGTCGAGATTCCGTGGGGGATCTCGTATCAGAGATACCTTGAAATCCGAGTTCTCCCTGACTCCTGATACTGCTGCCATTAAAACCATCGATGGATCGGGCCGATCCACCGAAGTAACTGCGGCACTGAATCGAGTTAGAAAAGCTCTAAGCGATTCATCCATCCTTTGCCTTACCGACGTCAACGTCATCACATTCTTCGGTCTCTTGACATGAACCCGAAACTGTCCCAAAAACCTTTCCACCAATTCCCTCCAAGTCCTGATAGATCCTTCTTCCAGCTGCCTGAACCACATTGCAGCTAAGTCCGTCAAGTACAAAGGGAAGCATCGGGCCATCACCTCCTCCGATGCCCCCAGCACCTCCATGTGTCTGGTGTATCTCATCAAGTGATCCGTAGGGTCTTCCTTGCCATTGTATGCCTCCACGCTAGGTAGCTTGAACTTAGGTGGATTCTGAGCCATCCTTATTTCCCGGGTGAACGGACTCCTGTTTACTCCTTCCAAGTCTCCGTTGGTCAAACCACCTCGCACAGTCTTCCTGATTATATCTACCAATCCACCGTTATCTGTCGGGGGTTGCCCCCGAGGGAACTCCGGTACATACTCTTCGTGTGGCTCGTTAGCAGCAACGTTGGTTCTAGCCTGTTGAACTCCTTCCAAAGGTTCTCCTGTGTTGAATCCTGTGGGCCTGCCCCCAAGCCCTTGTCGATTGCCGCCTGGCTCCGTATCCTGTCCTTCATTGGGTTCCATAACCCTAGCTTCTTGTCCTGCATCCACAGCCGTTGTAGCTGTTCCTAGGTTCTGCATCCCTGCAACTCTCATTTGCTCCAAGAAAGTTTGCATCATTTCCTGTTGACTTTTCAGCAACCTCTCTTGCAGTGAATTTGTTATGGCTTCCATTTCATCCCGGGTTATATAGATCGAAGCCGGTCCTTCCTCACCTCCGGAGGATGCTTGTTGACTTCCTCCTTGTTGGCTTCTCTCAGCCCTTAGCCTTCTACTGTTTTGCCTAGTCATTGTCTTCCAAATCCAAACTTCTATCCGATGTAGTGGGAGCTGGTCCTTCTCAGTGAAAGCACCAAAATGTTTGCGTAAAAAATGGCCGCAAACACCCAATACCGTGAAAGCACCAGTGTATGAATATAAGTCAGCGATATTCAAACACAAATCACAGATCTCAGCAAATAACTCAAATACGTTTGCACAAAAGATGGGCAAAAAACTCCAAGTCGTATGATTTAGTTGATTTTATGTTGTTCATAGTGATTTAGGTGGTTTATGCAAATGCGTAAAAAGCAGGGACTAAACTGTAAAAGACACACAGATTTATAGTGGTTCGGCCAGAATGTGCCTACGTCCACTTTATATGTTATTCTCCTTTTCCGATCCGATTACAAGTACAAAGCTTGTAGTACAAGTGTATGAAAGTTGTTTGAAAGTTCCTTCCCGGTTTGAGCTCTCAAACTTCTCTGCCATTGTTGTACCCCTGCCCCTCTATTTATAGAGTGAGGTAGGGGGCAGGGGTCTTGGAAGTATATAGCTGCTGGTGGGCCCGGGCTGAAGCAATCTGGACTGGCAATTGTCTGGTTCGGTGGGGCTTCATTCGGTTTGGAATGGGTGGTGTTGGACCGGTGAAGGAGTGGAATGGAGGTCCATTCGGCATTGAGGTAGGTGGCTGGTCCGGTAGTGGAGTGGATCCGGTAGTGGTATTGGTCCGGTGGTGATCTTGGTTCGGCTGTAGAGGGATAAGGCATGTTGGTTCGGTATTGGAGGGCTTGGGCCGAATGAAGCTTGGGGCCGAATGAAGCTTGGGGCCGAATGATCTTGGGGCCGAATGAAGCTTGGGGCCGAATGTTCCTGGGGCCGAATGAGCCTCTGCACTAAGAATGTTGGATGGACTTCTAGGCTAGTGTTGAGCCTTGCTTCCAATCGATTTTCAATCCCGGCATCCATTATTCCTTGCTAATTTGTCGATATTCCAGTTTTGACCAAAAAATGGGATAACAAATTGATTTGAAATGTAAAAGAGCCACCAGTTTAATAATACGTAGTTATTAAAGAAACCGGGATCGGATATGGACATACTCTCTACCGATACCGAAAACCACTTTAATAACTATTACACGCGGAGTGTTGATCCAGAATGAAGTGGATGGTTTGGTGAACGCGTTGATTGAGGAAAGAGAACGACATTGGATGACCCCTGACATGACTAAAATCGAAGCCGCGCCGGGCTATTGAGGTTCTCCATCTCTAGAGACACACTTATTTGATACCATATCTATTACTTTTGTAATTCGATTTGGGTGCACCCCTCGATTTGGGAGTGTTGTTTCCTGGTGTTGATGTAGCTGCTGGCTATGCTCAACATCAGTCCGGATCACGCAACTACTAGTATCCTAGTTGGTATCTCCTCATGTACCTTGTCATACTGATTATCCTATTCGCGACCACTATGTTTTGTTTTGTGTTCTACCTATGGGGTACCCTCTGATAACCCCCAGTTTACGGAGGTGTTTACGGTGCTGTATAGACTATGGAATTATATAATGTGTTAAGGGGAATTATGGTAATGCCTTAATGCTATTTCAATACCTTTACTTTACTGTAGGCATATTATAATAGCGTATTGTACTACATAGTAGATAGTTTAAAGGATCCTTGAGAGATGGAAAATCCCGTAACATCTCTTGAGTTACTGCACGCACATTGACACTGGATATGAGATGTCAAACCCCGTAAACATCTCTGACGCCGTTACACTCATATTTATTTACGATTGATTTAACTTTCATAAGGATATTTTAGTCCTGACTCGAGTGTTTCATCTTTTCATTACGCTCGGGTCAGCCCTGAGTTTTTCAGCTTATTGAAGATCTATTCTGGAGGACGAAAATGAAGATTTGGTATACTATTACTCTTATTATCTTTGCATCATGTTGTCTGCTGCATTATTTTATTTGTTCTGTTGTATATGTATAACTATGATAAAGGTTGTATAAATAATGATCAAAGTATTGTAAACAGCTTCATGAACTATTTATTCGACTATTATATTTTATCGTTCCGCTGCGAGATTCTGTGTTGTTTCATTTCCTTTATTTCTCTTTCTTTCTTTTCTTATTTACCCTAATAACCATCTGCCCTTTTGAATGGTTTGGAACCGGCATGTGTATTTGATCGTCGGTTTAAACTGTCCAAAAAGGCGGGTCGTTACAAAATCCACGATAAACTGCGCACTTCAGACTCAAACCATTCAAAGAGTTAGTTTTTTATGGGGTAAATAAGAAAAAGAAGAGAAAGAAATAAAAAAATATAGAATCTCACAGCGAAATAAGTAAATATAATAATCAAATAAACTATTCATGAAGCTGGTTACAAATAACATTAATTATTCTTTTAAAATACATATCATAGTTACACACCACAAAATAAGTAATAAACAAATGCAGTGGAACAACATGATGTAATGGAATAAAAATAAAAAATAAAAATAGTACAAAATCTTCGTCTTCATCCTCCAGATAGCAGTCTTCGATAAACTGAAAATCTCATACTGACCCAAGCGAATTGAAAAGACAAAACAGTCGAGTTAGAACTAAAAGATCTTATGTAAGTTAAATCGACGGTAAAAAAAATATGAGTGTAATGGTGTCGGAGATGTTTTTGGGCTTTGACATCTGCTATCCAGTGTCAAAGGTGAGTGTAATAACTTAAGAGATGTTCAAGATTCCAACTCCTAAGGATCCATTAAACTATCTACATACATAGTACAATACGCTATTATAATAACGTCTACGGTAAAGTAAAGTATTAGAATAGCGTTAAGGCGTTACCACTAACCCCTTTAACACATTTTATATATTCCCATAGTCTATATAGTATCGTAAGCTCCTCCGTGAGGTTTACCCAGAGGACACACCATAGTTATGGTACAAAACAAACTCGTAAATGGCACGATAAAGCATGTGAACACGACACTCGCGGCAATGCCAAGGTAGATGTGCCAATTGCAAAACCAGGCTGGTGGTAATGCATAGCAGCTACCACCACCCACCTTCGAACACACTCCCATAATCAAATCAAGGGTTGGTGCAACAACCCGCATATTTTTCGGTTGTATATTTAAATATTTTATTTAAATATAGCATCGTTTGTCGGATTAAAGTCTAAAAAGCTACTTTTTGCAAACAGCCAAATTAGGACTCGAGGCCACTTCCCTTGAGTTCAAAATGTATTTGCGACCTTTCTGGGTATAAACATTGATATGTTTGGAGTAGAGTAGAATTTTGATGTTTTCACTTAGGGCTTTGGGTTTTGGTTTAGGTTTCAGCCCACTAACCAAACTCATCTTATATCCTAACTTCACCCCCTCTCCTCTTCATTCATTGTATTATTTTCCTAACACTTCAAGCTTTAGCAAAAATAGGGGAAGAGAGTGGAAATTCAAAATCCTAAGCCCTGGTTTCTTTTACAAATTAAGTTCTAGCTCCAAAATCAAAGAGAAGCTTAGGTAAGCATCCTCTTCTTCTCTCCATCTCATTCTCTCTCCAATTTTAGAAATTTCCTATAACCTAACTTAGGAATATTTGCTTATGATCTTAGATTGGAGCTTTTATAGTTGAGATTGAAGAGTAGTTGATCTTCCTTTGTTTTCAAGCTTCTCCTTCCTTGTTCTTGAGTAAAAGGTGAGTTTGAACTCACATCTACGTCTATATCTTTGATAGTTGTTAGGTAGTGATTCCTAACATTTATCCCTTGTCCATTTGCTGTGGATTGAATTTCTTTTATGAATATTCCAATTTTTGGTGTTTTGAGGTCAAATCTTTAAAAATCCTAGCTTTGATGTTTGAACATGTTTTTGGTGGTGTATCGAAGAGCCCATGGGGCTGGGTTGTCGATTGGCATAAACCCCTAGTGCCCATCGCTCGTACGACCGCAATTTGTTGGATTTTTGCCCCACTTGCGGGCTAGGCTAAAAATAATTGAAATTCCAGTTCAGTTGACTAAACTAGGAAGTCAGTCGACTGAACCAAACCCAAGAAATTTCCTGGGCCAGTAACAATCGACTGACCACTCTGGGTCAGTCGACTGAGCCTAGAAACCGAAAGTTTCCAGGCATGATTCAGTCGATTGACCGCCCTGGTTCAATCGACTGAGCCTAGAAATAGAAAGTTTTCAGGAATTGTGCCATTCGACTGACCACCCAAGTCCAGTCGACTGAATTTGCTGTCTCAGCCAAATTTGCCTATTTTTCTTGTGTTTCCAATTTTAATCGATTTGTGTTGATCCAATTCGTTTTTATCACCTTTGTTGACTTTGATAACTTCTTTTCGAGATTTTTAGAAATATCCATTTCGGTGGATTTGGTATCAATTCTTTGGATTTGATTCACGCCTTTGAATGTGAATTTTTGGTGAATTATTGTTTTTACAATTATTTTTTGTGATTTGTCACTTCGAAATACAAAGGTTTCTATATTAGTAGTAAATAATCAAACTCTTTCATAAGGATGATTTCAACTCTATTTTTAATACAAAGCTCGTTTATAAAACCGTTTTCCAACCTATTTGAATAAACAAACCTTTACCTCATTCGTATGAGAAAATCTAATTAAACGGCTTAGCAAAACAAGTGGTGTGAAGCGCTTGCGTTTACTTCGTCTGTTAGTTTTTGGACCTGTTCGATTGAAACTCATGTGACTATTTTCGAGTGGCGTAAATATTTAAGCTAAACCAATGGTTATGGGACATGAAGCTAAACTCATTTATTTACTAACTTAGTGCAATTGACACTTTTTGATGATCGATAACGATCATTTTTGTGGTTTAGAGTAGCAATGTGCGATGTTTCTTTGTCTACGAGGAAGACTAAACCCCTTTTCTGTGGAGCTTTGGCTCAAATTGGTGGGGTAGCGACCTATGGTCTTTGAGCCATTTGTGGAGCCTCAGCTCAAAAATTGATGGTTGGCAACCATGGAATAGCGTTCCGTTTGTGATACACGTGTTAGTGAGTTTTCATGCTCCTATTTTGTGATAGGCCTCCCCCTTTTGTGATTTCTGTATTTCTATTTGATGATTTCTAGAATTTCTGTTTCACCAATTTTGTGATTGGCATTGATGGATATTTGTCAATATTGGTGGTTTGGTGGATAAAATAAATAATATGACATTCTTTTTAGTGCTTTGAGATTTCTTGAGATATTGTATGACTTTTTTTGTTTAACATATACTGAAAGTGCGCTATGCTCGGATACCAATTGAGAGTGCGGTGTGTATACAATTATATGTGCTAATATAGTACACACGGATCGTGTAATATGGACTATAATATAAATGCGGAAAATAGATGATAGTAGCAAAGCAAATAGAAAAAATAGAAAAATCACACCAGAGATTTTTATACTGGTTCGGAGCACCGTCCTACGTCCAGTCCCAGACTTCTGTCTGGATTTTCACTATTAACTACCTCGCTTCACCCGGAGGAACAGGTTTACAATACCCGAACAGCCGAACGGGATTTCACGCCTCTAATACACTGAGGACTTCAACACTTGCCTCTTACAACACCGAGGACTTCAACACTTGCCTCTTACAACACGAGGACTTCAACAAATAGAAAAAATAGAAAAATCACACCAGAGATTTTTATACTGGTTCGGAGCACCGTCCTACGTCCAGTCCCAGACTTCTATCTGGATTTTCACTATTAACTACCTCGCTTCACCCGGAGGAACAGGTTTACAATACCCGAACAGCCGAACGGGATTTCACGCCTCTAATACACTGAGGACTTCAACACTTGCCTCTTACAACACCGAGGACTTCAACACTTGCCTCTTACAACACGAGGACTTCAACAAAAACAAATACAATTGTTGTTGACAACTTGTGTTCTTGAAAACACGGATTTGTCACTAGTAGTACACCCTTCCTATAATCTTATCCTCAAAGAATATGAATGATGTTTTGTAAAGATTAAAGAAGGTATTTACTTATTGAATCAAAAGATATGAAATAATTTCAATGATTCAATAAGCTAAATTAATTTTTAGAATGCAGGAGTGTTAGAGATTAGATTAGAGAGCATATATGATCGTGTAAAAACTTATTATTTTAATCAATGATATTGATGTGTATTTATAGAGAGAAAATAGTTATAACCCTTGGTGAAAAGTTGCAGTCAAAAGTTATGATCATTGATGAAGAAGAAGAGACGCAACCATTGAAGAAAGATGTGTCTTTTGGAAGAAGTTGCTCTCTGTTTAAAAACGGTCGACAGGTCAAAAACTAACCGGTAGACAGGTTTTTTAAAAAATATAGTCGTTATGTGCATGTCTGAACATTTATTGTGCACATCCAACAGGAACGGTCGACCGCCTATATTTGGACCGGTCGACCGGTCTCTGTTAAATTGCACAATAAAGTGCACAACCTATATAAATGTGTATATATATATATTATATTTTGTGCATGATTATTTGAGGATAGATTTTGACAATTTTATTACTATTATAACATCAAATAATCAACCTATAATCTAGAGTACCATATGTAGGTCTTGATTTGTCGATCGCTTTAATATTGTTGTCAGCAATCAAAATCTTCATAGAAGCTGTGACTCAACATTCTCCCCCTTTTTGATTGATGACAACATATATCTGAAGTTCTGAATCTCCCCCTGAATATGTGATCTCCCCCTGATATTTTGTCTATATATATATATTCCTGCAAATAATTGTTAGCACTTTCTCCCCCTTTGTCATCGACAAAAAGGAGTTGTTAAATGGAAGGTGTAAAACAGATTATAGGCAACATAAAACCATAGGCAACATAAAACTACTATCACAGATCAAGAGTAACATTCACACAAGTGCCAGATAATGTCTTCAAAGCTCTACCTAAGTATAACATCTCCCCCTAAGTATAATATCCCCCTCTATTTATATGCATATGAATTTCTCCTCCTTTGTCATTATCAAAAAGAATGAGGAAATATATAAAATTATATAAAATATCTTGTATATAACGAGATAAACTCATTATTAATTATGAAGGAAAAGTAAAATAAATTTTACCATATTTACCGAAGTCCATATTTTATTGTAAGCACGTAATTCTATTAAACATATGGAACATTCTTTGAAATTCCAAAATCTATCCTTTTCCTTTTGTTTCTCTGAGTACCTGTAAAAAATAATAATAATTTTCGGTACCCACTTACTATGTTAGGGTCCGGGGGGTTAGGTCTTTGGAAACCATACCCATTTGGGTGTGGTTGAACCTTTATAAATATAATTTTCATTACAAATTACATTCTCATAATAGTTGCTAATATAAAGTTGTTTATCATGATCAATCATATTAGCTGGAATCCATATCTTAATACTATTAGTCATTAGCTTAGTACTTGAAGAATAATTTCTATCATTTCTAAGCAAAGTACTATTATGACTATAACTGGTTTTTAAACTATCTTGATTACTAGTACTAGCACTAAAGTTAGTATACATGAATGCATATCTAGTACTATTTTTACTTTTAGCTTGTTAATAGCCTACACCACTTCTATCATTGTGAGCTTTTGAATTCTTAACATAACCTAATCCCTTCTTATTTGAAGCAGATCGAGAATTTTCAATAATCCTGCATAAATTTTCTCTCCCTTTATTAAAATTGGAAATATTTTTAGTAATGTCATCAAGCTTAGTTTTGAGACTAGTGTTATCTAACTCAACAATTTTAATTTTTGTTTTTAACTCATGATTTTCAGAAGCTAGAGCATTATTCTTTTCTTTTTGAGCTTCTATTTCTTGACTTAATAGAGCGAGTTGAGAATTGTCTGAATCTTGAATTTTCTCAAGTTCTTCTTCTAATATTCTCTTCTCGTCTTTAAGCATATCTCTTTCGAATTCTGCTTTCTTCTGATTTTCCAGAGCTTCCTTATATTTTCTTTTGAGACTTTTTAAAGTGTCTAGAAGTTCTGAATTTATTTCTATCATATCATCAAAAGTTAGATCACTAACCTCGTTATCTTTTGCCATGAAGCATTTGTTTGTTTGCTCCTTTGATTGTTCTTTATTGCTCTTCCTCTTCTTATTGCCTTGACTAGATCTCTTTGTAGCCATTTATTCTAGGATGTTGTTACGATCTCTAGAAAACCAGGCTCTGATACCAAATGAAAGTGCGCTATGCTCGGATACCAATTGAGAGTGCGGTGTGTATACAATTATATGTGCTAATATAGTACACACGGATCGTGTAATATGGACTATAATATAAATGCGGAAAATAGATGATAGTAGCAAAGCAAATAGAAAAAATAGAAAAATCACACCAGAGATTTTTATACTGGTTCGGAGCACCGTCCTACGTCCAGTCCCAGACTTCTATCTGGATTTTCACTATTAACTACCTCGCTTCACCCGGAGGAACAGGTTTACAATACCCGAACAGCCGAACGGGATTTCACGCCTCTAATACACTGAGGACTTCAACACTTGCCTCTTACAACACCGAGGACTTCAACACTTGCCTCTTACAACACGAGGACTTCAACAAAAACAAATACAATTGTTGTTGACAACTTGTGTTCTTGAAAACACGGATTTGTCACTAGTAATACACCCTTCCTATAATCTTATCCTCAAAGAATATGAATGATGTTTTGTAAAGATTAAAGAAGGTATTTACTTATTGAATCAAAAGATATGAAATAATTTCAATGATTCAATAAGCTAAATTAATTTTTAGAATGCAGGAGTGTTAGAGATTAGATTAGAGAGCATATATGATCGTGTAAAAACTTATTATTTTAATCAATGATATTGATGTGTATTTATAGAGAGAAAATAGTTATAACCCTTGGTGAAAAGTTGCAGTCAAAAGTTATGATCATTGATGAAGAAGAAGAGACGCAACCATTGAAGAAAGATGTGTCTTTTGGAAGAAGTTGCTCTCTGTTTAAAAACGGTCGACAGGTCAAAAACTAACCGGTAGACAGGTTTTTTAAAAAATATAGTCGTTATGTGCATGTGTGCACGTTTATTGTGCACATCCAACAGGAACGGTCGACCGCCTATATTTGGACCGGTCGACCGGTCTCTGTTAAATTGCACAATAAAGTGCACAACCTATATAAATGTGTATATATATATATTATATTTTGTGCATGATTATTTGAGGATAGATTTTGACAATTTTATTACTATTATAACATCAAATAATCAACCTATAATCTAGAGTACCATATGTAGGTCTTGATTTGTCGATCGCTTTAATATTGTTGTCAGCAATCAAAATCTTCATAGAAGCTGTGACTCAACATATACTTGTCGCGGTATGTCATTATTGTTACCATATGGTTTTTTTCATATCTCTTATCCTATCTCATTTTATCTTATATTTATAGCTAGACTGATCCGTTTATTATTTTCTTATTAAATAATACTTGGGTCAGACCGAGATGTTAGAAGTGCTTCTGCTTGACTCCTTATCTGGGACCATCATCTGACTATTGTCTAACTACCTAGTTTAGAAGTTTTCATCAATATACATTCGAGATAAAGACTCCTTGACGTATACATATTCTTTTGCGTAGCACTTGTATCTATTCTTTTGTGATATTGTGGATCTTATTTGACCACTACTCTGATGTACACTTCTATGTGTTATATTCATATCTGTTTCCGCCTTCGTGATATTGATATATGAGACTGATTTGTGTTATGCTTATTTCTATATATATTTCTGAAGATCATATAGCCACCGTGTCTAGCTTTGAGTTTGTATCGGTATGTCGGATTTCCTCTTTAAAAGAAATGCATATTATATTATCTGACATATCGTTGCTCGCACAAAGCAATTACATGGATGGTTGCTCCTCAACAGCCTTATTCTTCATGCTAGTTGATGGCATTACCTCGTAGTGTCCTTGGCAAGCGTGAGTATAGGGGTGGGGCGTTACAGTTGGCCACCAAATCATCACAATGTCATAATATGGTATCGAAGAAGCATGTCCGATCGGGGGAATGACCTCACTTTGCCCAGGTATAGCTCCTGTTTTAGTCACATCTAAGCTGACTCATGGGAGTCAGGGTCACATAAATACCTCATACAGAATCATTCGCCAAACCATCCTACTTCATTTCTGGAATCTCCACCACGTGCATGGTTGTTAAAGTGGTTTTCGGTATTGGCAGAGAATATGACAATATCTGATCCCGGTCTCTTTAACAACCAAACGCTTATTTCACAATGGATGGTTCTTTCACATTTCCAAAACCATTTCATAATTAATATCAAAGTATCATATTCGATTTCAAATCACATTAATTTCAGAACCATATTCACTTTCAAAACCATATTCGCTTCAAATCCATATTCACTTTAGAAATTATCGATGAGATAGGCTATTTAAATCCTCATTCCAAAACCATCATATTTACTCAATTATGTCATTTCACAAAAGGTAACAATTCCAAATTCCAACTTAAGGTGTATCATTATAAAGGATTTAAATATAAATACTTCAACTTTACACAATCTGAAATTTTAAAAAGTAGTTTAGATAGTCATAAATAGTTTTAAAAGTATAAAATAATTTGAATAGATTTAATTAGTTTATATATTAGAAATAGATCAAATAGATTTAAATTATATTAAATAGATTTAAAATAGATTAAATAAATTTATTTTGTTTAATATAGATAAAATAGATTTAATGGGATTAAACAGGTTGTAATAGATTAAAATAATTTAAATAGCTCAAATTTATTAAAATAGTTTAATTTATTAAAATATTTTAAATTAGTTTAAAATAGATTCCAAATTTATATCCAAACAATTTAATAACTCAATTTCGATAAATTCATTTATATTTGACGCTTCAACTTTGAAATTCAAATTAAAATCTTTTGAAAAAATTCATTAAATCAATTCCAGTTTCAACATTAATGCTTGGATTATCGAAAATAATTCGGTTTATATAAATCAATTTCTATTTCAAAACGCATTTAATTGAATTCAAAATTTAAGGAATAACAATCATCATTAAATTTAACCAATCTGGTTTTCATATATAATTTTCTACCCTATGGTCATGTGATATGGACATTTATCACTTCAATTCGCAATTTTCTACCCTATGGTCATGTCATTCAGGTATGTATCATTTCAACCCATAGGGAACTTGCAGTGTTACGAATTCCAAAGCAAAGCTAGATGTACACGATTCGACAAACAAAGTTGATAAATCGAAATAGATGAAATCAAATCAGAAGTGGATTAATGAAGATAAATAGTACAAGTGAATTTATATATATAATCATATATAACTATTTATGAAATCATATTCTCAATTCAGACATATTTTAAATTTAAATATATTGGTATTTCAAATCATTGTTTAAATAATAACACACAAATAAAAAAAACATATCTTCATAATAAAATTTGAAGAATATATATATATATATATATATATATGCAAAATACTTACATATTTTTAAATCAACACACACACACGCATAACAAGTCACTATAAATTTACAAATTATAAACTTATACTCTGTTGGGTATACTTCCATAACTATATATTTTATAACTAATAATTTATAAACTAACACAATATCCACATATACTTTGAAATGAACATAGTATATCTAACTGGCCTATAATATATTGCTTTAACATTTATAAATACCGTAACCATATACACATATACGTGCTACAAAAACATAGTTGATGTTTCTTCTAAAATGATATATATTATAAACAAATATATATATAACATTATATTAAGAACCAACTTAATATATAGAATCAATATGTATATACAGCAGCATGTATACCAACATATTATTGTATAAAATACTAGTACATTTATAAACAACACATATATTAAATTAATGCAAACATATACATATTATATATATAACTAACTAAGACAGATCATACATATATGAAATAAACTAACCTATAGCCAACAATAGGTTATATATTAATAGATAAATAAGCTTAACTTTTATAACTCAGACAACCTATAATATAATATTTCTATATTATGCACATATATAATTTTTTTCAAAATCTTAACACTTATTAATATGTTCATTATAACATATATATATATATATATAAACAAGCTTATATAGGTTTATATGAACACACGATTTTAATTTACTTGATGATGTTCATGAACAGGCATATATATATATATATGTATATATATATATATATATATATTACACACACGGCTTACAAACAATATATATATATATATATGTATAAAATTTGACACATACTAACTATATACATAAACCTCACTATATTTATATATATACTACCGTATTTTAACTGACATATACTAACATATATATTAATATACATATAAACAGAATAACTCAAAATATATGTAAAATTAATAAAACTAACCTATATCTATAAGCTTAAAGAAGCAAGGACGGTACGACAGGGCTAGCTTCGACTAAGGGGAACCAGGCGGGGACATCGTGGAAGTAAGTGATGTCGGTGGTGATGCCGATGTTGTTGGAGGGTGGCGCCTAGGAGCTCGATTGAGGAAAAAAACTAATGGGTTCGGTTGTGCTGCTTGAGAGAGGGTCGAGGTAGATCTGCTGCCAACGTGGGTCAAACAAAGCCAAAGTGGAGCAGGAATTTGAACTATGGGTTTAGGGCGGACGTGGTGGCAAGGCTGGAATAAACTGGAGTGACTTGAGGGAAAGGCCGTGAAAAATGAAAAGAAACTAGAGAAGGTAGTTGCTTTAAGAAATAAAGCCAGCGTCATACTATCATAACAAAGTTTTGAATAAAAAAAATAATGTAACTGAGTGAAAGAATAAGTAACCATAGAAAATGAAAGGACAACTAGTGACGTTGGAATGTGCGAAAAAGCAAAATCACTGTAAATTTTGGAAATCGTATAGGATAGAGGCATTGAAGGGCTATTGGAAAAGTCGAAACCAAAATGCCTGATAAGGGAATTGTTACGTAGTTTTTCACCGTCTCTCGGACTTTGAAATTGGAAACTAAATATACCGTAAATATCAACACGACGAGATGATCAAAACGGTATACAAATACCAGTAGTACAATCATCCGATCAAAAGTCGCTAATCGATGCCGAAAATGCTGCTAAAATGTCTGAAATAAGATAAACGAAGCAATAACGGTTCAAATTTGGATAAACGAAATATGACGACTCGCTTAGAAGATGATTTACAAATTTATTGTATAAAAATATTCAGGTTTGAAAAACATTTTATTATCATCAATTTTACTGGTTTGAATTTAAATAAAATTCCACAAGGAAATAAACTTCCATAATATCAGATGAAAATTTAGCATTAGCTATGTTTTTAAATATGTATTCCAAATATTAAATATATTTCCAAATATTACTTTTTAAAATTCCAAAAAAATTCAACTAAATACATTATAAAATAAATAAAAATTTATGGGTCATTGCACTCTCCCCCACTCAAAACTTTTTGCCCCCGAAAAGGAACGAGGTAGGAGAATAGAAAAAACCAGAAAGAAAAATAGATAATAAAACAATTAATTTAAGACCATAGAAATTTCAATTTAAATTAATTAATATTCAACAATTGATTTTAAATTCAAGGTATTTCATTAAGTTGATTTAATTCAATTTATAAATTCTTTTAACATTATTTTACATTGTAAATTATCCAATTACATATTCAACTTCTGGATGATTTAGGTAAGTTATATTGGAATGTGATTGAGTATTTTACAACTAAAATTTTTCTAATTTAATTATTTCAAGTTTAAATATTCATTTAAAATTTTTGGCTTCATTTTATTATTGAAATCAACTTTAACATAAAATTTAAGAATTAAGTTTCCAACTAACTTTGAACAATTTAGATATATATATAAACACACACACACACACATTCAATATATCAAATCAAATCTATAATCATATACCAATATATATATATATATATATATATATATATATAATTCAAGTCATATTTTAGAAATTCAAATCAATTTAATTTCCAAAACAAAAGTGTAACAAAGCTACGAATTGGTCTCTCCACTTCGAAACTCAAAAATAAATGTCGATGATGCAGTTGCCATCACCGTAATTATTTACTGGCGAAAAAAGAGGAGAGCACTGACTTATTTCTTTAAAATTCTTTAGAAACGATTTATATTCGAAAATACCTTTAAATAATTTACCTTTTAAAACTTCAAAACCAGAGTTTGGAATTACCGAAAATTAAATTCTCAAATTCTTAGTCTAAATTCATTTGAATTCCAAATTAATTTAAAAACGAAGTTTTATAGTTCAATGATTTATATATGAGACAAAAGTCATTGGTTTACAAAACCAAAAATAAAATCAAATAGTATTATTTCTTAACAACCAATTTATTTAACAGGTTAATTTTAGAAATTATACTTATATATAATATAATTATAAAAATATTCATGTCAACTGCCAAATTTGAAAATAACATTGTGTCAGTTTGCTTTGTTCAAGTGTATTGGAATTCCTATCGACAGCGTTGATTGGACGAATCGATCGAAACCCCAAATAAGCATTAACAACTCAACAACATAATATATAAAACATTTTAATATTAATAAAAATACACTCCCTGACTAGATAATTTCATAATCGGTTTAAAACGAAGATAGGGGTTCAAATTAGAGGGACCCTAAATCAAAAGAATTCCAAACAGAAGATAGGTTCGATGTGACAATCCAGTATTTTTGGATATTTGAAATCGGAATATTCAATTGATTATAAGTATTTGAAAGTTAATTTAACATGAATTTCAAATATCACTATTTAATATGATAATTAAATGTAACAACCCGCATATTTATCGATTTTTATATTTAAATATTTTGTCGAACTCGGAATTTAGTCCGAAAAGCTACTTTTTGCATACGGTCGAATTAGGACTCGGGACCACTCCCATTGAGTTTAAAATGCCATTTGCAACATTTTTGAGTATAAGCTTCGGTATGTTTGGAGTAAGTTGATTTTTGCTACTTTTTACTTAGGGCTTTGGTTTGGGCCGAGCCCAATAACCCCACTTAACTAAGTTCCAACCCTCTCCTCTTCATTACTTCATTTCATATTCCTAACACTTCAAGCTAAAGTAAAAATGGTCGAAGAGATTGGAAATGGAAATTCCTAAGCCCTAGCTTTCTCTGCAAATCCAACTTCTAGTTCCAAATTCAAGAGAACCCATTGGTAAGCATCTCCTTCTTCTTCTCCAACTCATTCTCCTTCCAATTTCAGAAATTTCCTAAACCTATTTTGGGAAATATCTCTCTTTTAAGCTTAGAATCAAGCTTCATGAGGTGGGATTGAAGAGTGGTTGATCCTCCTTTGTTTTCAAGCTTCTTCATTGATTTGAGTTTAAAGGTGAGATTTTTATCTCACATCTATGCTTATATTTATCTTCGATTGTTAGGTATGAATTCCTAATACTTATTCGTGTGCAATTGCTTTTGGTTTGGATTGATTTGGTGAATATTCCAATTTTTAGTGTTTTGGGTTCAAATCCTTAAAAATCATAGCTTTGATGTTCAAATGTGTTTTTGGTGATGCATCGAGGAGCCAATAGGACAGGGTAGCCGTTGGGCATAATCGCCTATCGTCCGTGCTCGTTCGGTTGCGAATTGGTGGAGTTTGCACATCAATTAATTGGGTTTCAATTTGCAGAACATCAGGGTCGGCCGACCGAACCCTAGTCCGACCGACCGACCTGCTACTAAGGTGCATAGGCACCTTTCTGTCTCTGGTCCGGTCGACTGGCTACAGGGCTCAGCCGACCGACCTGCTTCCCGAGACTTTTTTGGAACAGGGTCCGGCCGACCGAGCTCTATAGCCGGCCGACCGACCTGATGAAATTTTGCCTATTTTGCCTAGTTGCTTGAATTTCCAACTTTAATCGATTCGTGTTGTTTCCTATTTGTTGTTATCATTTATTATGACTTTGATGACTCCTTTTTAGGGATTTTTGAATATCCATTTCGATGGATTCTTTATCGGTTTCGTTGTATTTTTAGTCACATCTTCGTATGTGAATTTTAGTGAATGATTGTTCCTACAATCTTCTTTGTGATTTGTCACTTTAAAAATATAAAGGTTTTCTATACTAGTAGTAAATATCAAAACTCTTTCTTCAAATGATTTCAACACTATTTTATAACAAAGCTCGTTTTCTCAAACCGATTTCCAATATATTAGTATATACAAACCTTTACCTCACACGTATGAGAAATCTAATTAAACGACTTAGTAAAACAAGTGGTATGAAATGCTTGCGTTTACTTCGTCGGTTAATTCTTGGACCCGTTCGATTGAAACTCTTGTGATAACTTTCTAGTGGAGATCTACAATTTGTTCGTAAATATTTAAGTTAAGCTAGTGGTTATGGGACATGAAGCTAAGCTCATATATTTACTAGGCTACTGTAATTGACACATCTTGATGATCATGACGATCATTTTTGTGATTTAGACTAGCAACGTGTGATGTCTCTTTGTCTGCGAGGGAGACTAAACCCCGTTTTGTGGAGTTTCGACTCAAATTGATGGGGTAGCGCCCCATGGTCTTTGGGCCGTTCGTGTGTCAAAAATTAATGGCTAGCTACCACGAGATAGCGTCTCGTTCGTGTGATACATATGTTGGTGAGTTTTCTTGCTCCCGTTCGTGTGGCAGGCCTCCCCCCTATTTTGTGTGATTTCAGGATTTCGTGTGTCGAATTCTGGAATTTTCTTCTTCACCTATTTTTGTGATTTCTATTGATATGATTTATCAATTTTTGTGCATAGGTGAATTCGTGTGTCATTGACTGGATTTCTTGAGGTGATTTCTAGAATTTGTGCTTCACCGATTTTCGTGATTTCCATTGATAAGTTTTATCAATATTTGTGCATTGGTGAATTTGTGTGTCATTGACTTTTGTGATTGACAGTGATATAATCGTCAATATTTATGGTTTGGTTGAACGAAATAAGAAGTATGACATTTCCTTTGATTCTTGTGTAGATTTGGTGATATTGATTAATCTCTTGTTGATTTTTAATTACTTATATATATCACAGCTTGGCATTGTGATTATTATGCGTTTAGTCATATCTCTTATTCTATATCGTTTCATCTGATATTTATAGTTAGACTGATCCGTTTATTATTTTCTTATTAAATAATACTCGGGTCAGACCGAGATGTTACAGGTGCTTCTGCTTGACTTTACATCCGGGATTACCTCCTTGACTTTTGGTTAACTACTTAGATTAGTAGTTTTTGTTGTATACATTTGAGATATAGACTCCATAATGTATACTTATTCTTTTGTGTAGTTCGTGTAACTATTCTTTTGTGATATTGTGGATCTTTTTAGACCACTACTCTGATGTACACTTCCTAGTGTAATATTCATATCTATTTTCGCCTTTGTGATATGAATTGTCTGTGACTGATTTATGTCATGTTTATTTCTACATTTTTTTCTGAAGATAATATAGCCAATGTGTAGTATCTTTGAGTTTGGGTCGGTATGTCGGATTTCCCTCTTGATAAAGAAATGCATGTTATACTATCTGACATATCGATGCTCGCGCAAAGCAATTACACGGATGGTCGCTCCTCAACAGCCTTATTCTCCGTGCTAGTTGACAGCACTACATCGTAGGTTCTTGGCTAGCGTGGGTATAGAGGTGGGGCGTCACAGCCTGGTATCAGAGCCAAACTTCGTAACAATATGGAATATTATAACAAGGATCATCGTCCTAAGTCCATCTTAGGAGTCGTGCTTTAGGATTTAACTAGTGTGAACCCGTGCTTCGCATACAGGTTGGTTTAAGTAGTTGTATATTAATATAAAGTCCGTAAAAGATGAAAAGCAGCTTAGGGAGGAATTGATTCATCAAACATTAAGCAGCAGCCAACTTAGAGGTACAGGGAATTACCATGCCAAACTGGTAAAATATTTTAATGTTATTATTTGCATTTTGTTGGCATATAATGACCGATTATTTATTTTGTTGCTAAACTGCATATCACAATGGGTAAGAGAGTAATAGTCTAAAAAGTTATAAATAATGACGATAGAATATAATAGCCATGAAATGGTATAACCTCTTTTATGACCAAAAGTTGGGGTGAAGTCGGAATAGATCGTTCGAAATAAGTAGGCCGTTAAACATATGGTATGAAGCAGAAAAAAATTCAGAAATGAAAAAGGCACAATTCTACATTTTTAGAAAAAATTTGTGCATACCATCACACCAACTTGCATGCTAATTCAACCCGTTAGAATCCAGAAAAACGTGAAGATGTTAAACGTGCGATGGTTGAGCAATCAGAACAATATCAGTAATAAATTAAAGTATCATTAAATACTCCAAACTCATGTCAACCACGTGGTTTTAGGGACAACTAAAACGCTGTAGTTTGAAGCAAGGGGTGTGAAATCCCAGCAAACGATACCAGAAATATGATTTGGATGCCAAACGCAAAGGAACCAAAAAACGCATTAAACATAAAAGCAGTCGGATCATGGAAACAGACTTAGCTAAATAGCCAAACCTGAAAAATACAAAGCTTGTTAAAATTGTTGAAGTTCAGTACAGAAGAATAAAACTACATGTTTTGATACTGGTAATTAAGAAAATTACAGGAACAGATAATTGGCCACTTCATTAAAAAGGTTAAAAAAAGGATATCAGTAGCAAAACATTAAAATGGAAGCAAATAGAATTCTAATATGAAGAACTATGAAAGGAATGGAGCCCAACCAAGCATGCGACTATGAGATGTAAAAGACAGACTGTGAATGTTGACTATGCTGACAACAAATCCAACTCTAAACAATGCCAACATTGAATTGTTGTGGTGCTGAACTGAACTGGCCAGTGTTATAGATGTTTAAAAAAAGATGAAAGAAGTCAGTAGCATATAGCAAATAACAGCATGTAAACATTCATAGGTCTTACCAAAAATAAAATATTTATATGTAATGAAATGAAGCTATTGCTATTATTATGTCATATGCACATTGTATGCTGTAATACATTTGTAAGTAATTGTCCAAGATATTTCAAAAAGATGCACAAATTTTGTTTTGCGCAGAATCATGCCTAACTTGTTTATTCCATGCAGGTGAAATATACATTACTTCATAAATGGCAGCTGTCAATATTTAACAACAGTGTAGAAAATTTACATTAAAAATAAATCTGTATGTATGCAGGTAGAAATAGTAAGAAGTAAAAAATATAGTATAAACGGCAACAAAGGCTAATTAAATGCAGCACTGATCAACTTGTTGATCATATTTCTTTCTTCAACGCGATGCTGCTACATAACTGTGGACCTGTAGAAGAAAATATGACCATGTATATGAGTGTTGAAAATGAACAATGTGTATGTACTTTTGCTAGGATGACGAAACAAAGAATGTCGTTGTGCCAGTTGAGTAAAGCTGAATACAGTCTAGTAATGAGTGATGTTTTAAGTCAGTTAAGTCAGTAGTCGATGGGATGAAGTTGTTGGAAGCTTTGACATTGTAAATACAAATTCAGTATTCAAACAATGTTTTTAAAAGCAAAGAAGGTAATGGACAGGCATAAATTTTTTGTCGAAAAACAGAATGTCGAAAGTGGATCATGCAACTCAAAAATGCTGTAATATTTAAAAAATTGCAAGTATAAAAAATTGGATTTTAAAACTAAAAATCATCTAAAGACAAATGATTTCAACATCTAAAAATCATCGACAGAGAGAGATGGCTTAATTTTAAAACAATAATTCGTTGATAGAACCATATGTTTGCTGATTTCTTAATAAAATATAAATAAAATAATAAATCAATTGCAGGAATTTTTTTGAAAAAAAGGTGAAAATATTTATAAAAAAAACCGTTCCATAACTATGTTTGGTTAGAAGTTACCGTTTTTTTCTTTTTGTTGTTCAGTAAGTTCTTTTCTTTTAGTCAAGGGGAAAACTCTAACGTTTGCAAATATCTAGATATAATGTTTTTTTAAATACCCGGCGATGACATTTCCAAAAGCTTTTGTTGAAAAACTGAAATAAATGATCTCCAATTGACAACATCTGTTGATAAAATGGCAGGATCTAAACGACTTTGTGTCATGCATATTTTGATTTGTACTCAATACAAATTATTGAAAATAAATTCATGATTATTAAGTAAGCAACAACATCAAAATCACATGCATCTATCTTTTATTAAGCGTGCGAGTTTATTAAACCTTGATCCAGTTCAAAAGTTTGTTTGCATCTAAGTTCACTCTGACTACTATGAGTGTACATGCACCTAAAACTATCCACCATGATGGCAATCATAGAAAAAAGAGAAAAACTAATGAACACTATAGATCTAATTTTTGGTATAAGCTTATAACACACATGCATACAAATATGTTAGAAATGCACTTATGACACGGGTTAATTAATATTCAGTATGTTGCAATCCGGTATAATTACAAATTCTGCATTGTGGGTGCTTTCAGAAAAGGTAAATTGTCATTCATGATGTATGTCTATAGCGAAGTATAAATAAATAATTACTATTAACATAGTGGAAATATAATAGTAGAAGTAGGGGAGACAATGTTCCAGCAGCATAAAAAATATTTTTATACATAAACTCCAGATAGGCATAGAAAAAATAGTACACAACATTTTCCTGTTTTAACAATGTGGCATCTCGGCTCCTTGCATTTTGAAAGCATGCAATAGAATCCTCAATGTTTAATTTGCCATGATCATTATCCAAATTTAGTGTAATATGAAGAACAACAAAAATTCAAACGTCATGCAGAACTGACGAAATAGTAAATTTTTCATCATAAATATCAAATGGTTGTTGCACCAAAAACTTTAGAAATACACAAATATATTAATGTTTAACAACAAATTTGATTAGAGCAAATTTTCATTTCTTGACTTGTCACTCATTCATTCAGGCTAGTTTGATAAATTTGTTCTCAATGGTACATCCTTCTAACATACTACTTATGTGAAGATCGAAAATTAGTTATGAATTTTGCATTATATAATAATAATAATATAGTGAACACATTGTTTTATATAATTTAAGACGTAATGAAAATCATGCATAACAGAAATATTTTTAAACTCATCAATACTTTTCTTCATCCTAATCTTCTTCAGCCAAAGCTAGGATTTGTAGCAAAATACATCTGCCTATTGTTCAATGCCTTGCATGCTATTCAACCATCTTTCTCTCATGGCCTATTTTAATGTAATCAGCACAATTGGACTCCAAATAGCAATAACTACTGATCAAACTATATGCATTCAATTCCTATAAATATGTGCATCCACATACCAGTTATCCTACTCACAATATATGCATAGATATACATGTACTGAGAAAATTTCATTCAAGTGGATGGGTTATGGACATATGTCAGTGCATATCTCGATAAAATTATGTTTGATTAAGTGCATAAAGCATTAAAACTATTATAAGATGACAAATATTTTTACACCAAGAAAAAAATTGTGTGGGCAACAGGAATAAATTATTAACATTCATTCACAATGGTTAATTAGAGTTTCAATATAAATCAAATCAAAATATCACTATAAACTTTGAAAATTCAAAATTAGAAATAATTATTTATGCATCACCTATCGTAGAGTAACATTTGTTACATTCACTTGCATTTAAATTGCATCATGCTTGTTACATTCACTTGCATTTAAATTGCATCATGCCCTTTAGATTTGAGTAAAATTTAAATAAGATGATGCTTCAAATGAAACCCATGAGTGAATAATGTAAAAAAAAATTGTAGGAAAAGAAACGTAAAAGTGAAACTTAAGAAATCATAAATGTCCATTTAACATAAATATCGCATCTAAGATATCTATAAATCAAATTTTTAATCCAAATTTTCAATATCCAAAAAAAAAGATCAACAATCCATGTTTTAAATATGGAATTTATTTAAGTGTTTAAAATCCATAATACCTACAATAAAACCCATGCTTTAAACTGGAATCCAAAGAGTCCAAAACAAATGCAGCCTGACAAAAAAGAGCAATTTTAACGGTGAATTATATTTGTAGGTTCTATTTCTTGGGATTTGGATGAAATGGCCATAGCATAACTTTTTTGTTAATAATAAATTAAATTAAACATATTATTTTATTTTTCAACTGAAAATTTAAGTTTCAACTCAAAAGAGGATCACCACAACTTGAAAGTGTATCGACCACAAAAATATAATCTACTAAGAGAATAATAGCATGGAAGACGACTGCTTAAGATTAGAATTTGTAAAGCTAAAATTTTACCTCAATACAGCAATTCAACGGTGGTTTAAATTGTTTGGTTAAAGAAATCGACGTTGTATGGCATGAAGAAGAACCATGTCTTCTAGATGCCACAGTTACTAAAAAGGAAAATACTAACAATTTCCTTACAAACTCTAGCTAAGCGGAAGAAAATTTTGAAAATGTTCCTGAACTTCTCTTGATTGAAACAGGCGAGGATGCATAGGTTAGTGACTCAACTGCAATGTAAGAAATTTGGAAGATTATTCCAGAATCTTCTGTATCTACTCCGGAAAAGAAAGGTACTCTAATTCTTGAATCAAGAATGAATATGCAGTATGAAAATAAATATAAAATGATTTCTTCGAATCTCATGTTCTTCCTACGTTAAAACTTTGCAGTAGAGTAAAAAACAGTGTAGCTAAATTACAAATTGAATCTAAAGCTTTAATGTGAATATAATTCGATGTCTAGTTAGAAAATAGTCTACGCAAATGAAAATAATCTAAGAAATCACCAACTTTTCTACTGCAGTGGTGGAAAACCTAAAACTATACAGCAAATCAAAAAAAAACAGGGGTAGAGAAATTGCAAGGAAAAGCATACACCAATGTAAAACTAAATATCCAGGCAGTAATAGCCACCGGATCAGTAGCAGAAAACAACAGAATAGCAAAAAATGCATTCAGAAAACGTTTAAAATCAGTGCCAAGCATCAGTTAAGAATTTTTTGTGCATTTACTATCTTGCTCTACCTAGGTATAGATCCTCTAACACTTATACCAAACTGAAGATGCTTGACTGACGGGTTGAATCCTATGTCACATGTTGAGCTCGTTGTAAAGAAAAATTACTGTTATACAATACAATTAACAAAAGTTGAAATTTAGGTAGTTTACAAAAATAATTTAAATTGCTAGATAAGTCACAATTTGGAGCAGGGAAAAAGAGTTTCCCGTGTTATATAATAAAACGTGTATTGTTCAGCAAGAGTAAATTATTAATTAATATTATCAAACTACCAGTTTGTTACATTTTTTGCGACCCCTAAATTTTATCTACATTTAGTACGTAAACATTAAAAAATATATTAAAGTTCTAAGAAGATCGTAAGATTTAACTAATGGCTTTAGCAGTGTTGTTTTAGAACTATATGTAGATAAAAGATATAGTAACAAACTATAATATGCTTGTTCTACCAATACTGGTCAGGGGAAGGCCAGATAGATACTCCAGTAAACCTAGAATATTAACAATGCATCAAACCATACAGTTCTATAATTTTAACAATATTAAAAGTCCGACGCCTTGATATTGTGATCATATGATGTATAATGTTACGATGCAAACCTCCGCTTGCATCGATTGCCCAGACATTGTTGCCTTAGCCGTTAAAGTGTGTTGAATTATGCTTGTTCTGGTGTCAAATACATATAGGGTATAGTTGTTGCTGGATGTGATGATACCTTATTAGATAAGTGCAAAAGGGTATTGCCGTTGTCAACAACAGAGATAACACACAGAGTTAACGCTCTCTCAAAAAATTTAAAACAATGTTACTACCCTAAACCAAACTATTGCCTATAAAATTAAGTTATATATCTGGTCAGGTTAGTGTGAAGTATCGAACCCATAGAAAAAAAAGGAAAGCGGTTCCTATTTTTTCGGCTAACCACTGAAAAAAAGATGTTAGTAGCAAGTGTATTACCACTCGAATGTTTATCAACACAATATCGCTCCTTTAAAAATTCACAATATTTTTCATGATAAGGATTTTGCTAAAAGGCTCATTGTGTGTCGCTTGTAAAATTGTTCTTAGATCCCAAATGAATGATATTTTTAAAATAGCATGAGCACTTACTATCGAAATAGTGAAGGCGAAAAGGGCAAAAAAGTACAACGCGCATTCGCTTTTTTATGCGCCTTAAATGCACTTTTCTGCTACCGCTACACTATAAAAATTGCAGCTAAAACCATTAGTGAATACGCAGTTTTGACAATAAAAAATATCATATACTTGCAATTTTGAAATTAAGACTTTGTAAGTTTACGTTACAAACCAAAATAAGTAGTCAAAAAGCTGTTCAATTTAAGTTTGGAAGAACAAATTTTATTTTTTCTAAAAAAGCAGGAAAAATTGTAGAAGGACAAATATAATAGCTCACCAACTGTACACAACCATGGAAAACTGGACAGAGTAAAAGATATTTTGGATTAACACAATATTTTGTCTTTGTAGAAGAATTTGAAATGACGACACGCTAATTTACCATGCATTACGAAATTATCAATGATGATTTAAAACTTCAATTTACGATCATGAGTAAAATCTATGAAATCTACCATCACAAATTTTGATAATGATGTATCAATGCACATGATAAAATAGCACAAAAAGTTAAAATGAAGATGAACTAAATTGAAAAATGTAAAGTTTGATGTAGATAGCTTCATATAATAAATCATCCATTACACTAATCATAAATATAACATTTGGCAGCTGACAGTTACAATATTAGCTAAGAGAGCAATTAAGAAACCAGCTATTGTGATAGATGTTTCATTTAATGCACTTGTGTGGAGAGGAAAAAAATCAATAGTCTTTTAAATAATTATCAACAAACTATTTGACGTATATAACACTTACAATTTCATATATCGCCATACACTCTTAAATAAAAAGCTACACATGTAGACAATTTAACCCCAAAGAATTGAGTTTATAGCAATTTCCAAACATGCTTCTATTTCTCAAATTTAATAAGTCAAAACCCTCCTACAAATATATGATCTAACTTGTAACTTATTATCATATCCCAAAACATTTTTTTGTTTTTATTGAAATCATAAACCCCACATAAGATGGTGACAACAAAGGAGGTACAAAATAAATGGATATCCAAATAATATATACAATTTCGGAATGAAAATTTTGACATTCAATAGGAGTAAGATATGACTTCATATGTTCTTTTTCAAACGTCCAAATAACACGACATGTATGGAAGAACACATCATGCTTACAACTAAAACAGAGACGAAAATAAAGATAATTTGATAGTTAACCAATCAACCGCCCATTACTACTCTAATATCATCCATTCATGGTAAACTTTCATTTAAATCCTACCACAGTTTTATGGTTTTCAATGTCAAATTTAACCACTTGATTATAGTTGATGATGCAAGAATTTTAAACTCTATCAACATTCTACAACCTATGGTTTGCATTTACGTTATAACAATGTTATGGATTGCAGCAAATAGTCAAAGCAATGTTGGTTGATTGCAATTTATAGTGGCTGGCACAAAGTGGTACCCAAATGAAAATATTATCATAACAAATTATGCATGAGTGGGCACAACATTGCAAGAAATCTATTGTGGATATGCATGTAATTTATATCTTTCAGCATGTCAATAGGTTGCAAGGCCCGAATTTGGAAGGAAATATTTTTTTTTTTTCTTGCAGGCTTTTCAATTATGAATACATTATATCAGCTGCATGCCATGCTTCAAATCAAGTAAAATATTTCCCATAGTGTCAAATATAATTTATGCACTTTCAGCTTCCCACAATCAAAAGAGCATAGATTAATTATCAAGTAATACCTAGTGGATGTTATGATTTTAACATGAAATTAAAATGAATTATATGCCCTTGCTCAATTATTTTAATTCTTAAAAGAACAGTCACATTTCTACAGTTAAAACATAAGATGTTAATATTCGCACATGCATCTTCCAGTTTAATAATTACATATTTTAAAATAGAAAGAAAACTTGATTACCTTACACTTGTTAACTTAAGCACACCATGGTCTCTTTTCAAATTTTCAAGATGAAATCATCATTCTGTAGCAAAGTGAATTAGCTCCCTCTTAATCAACTTAAGCATACACATATGAAATAAGGATATGAACCAAATGGCACTTGAATTCGACCAAATACTATCAATTAGGAACCAAAAATAGGATTAGGGCTTGAACTAAATGTAAAAAATATTGCGATCAAAGAAACGGATAGAAGAACAAAATCAGAAAATACCTGAAGCATGTTGTAGAGTAGCATGAGTAAACAGCGATAATGAAGCAGGACTTGTATTTGCATGCTGTAGGAATTCCATGTATAGAAGATCAATTAGCAAAAAATGATTTTTTTTCCTTGTTTAAAAATGGAAAAGAAAAAATTACTTATTTCCTCTAGGGTTTGAGGAGCACGATACCATAGTTAAAATAAATGGAAATAAGGGTGATATAGGCAGATGGAGCTCTGAACAGCAAGGATAAATAAATGGATTATCAATTAAAAACTAAAATTAAGATTAAGGTTTGGATTAAATGTAACATATTGCGAACTAAGAAAAAGGTAGAAGAACGTAATCTGAAAATACCTAAAGCATTGTTGGAGAGCAACGTGAGTAAATAGAAACAACGAAGTAGTAGTTGTATCTGCAACTGCAGGAATTCCAAGTATAGAAGAAGATCAATGAGAGAACAATGATTTCGTTTTATTTAATAATGAAAATTAAAAAAAAATGACTAATTGCCTCTAAGATTTGAGAAGCACGATACCGTAGCTAAAATTGATGGAAATAAGGGTGATAGAGGCAGATTGAGCTCTAAACGGCAAGGATAAATAAATGGACAGAGGAAGGCAGTTCATGTAATTTGCGATTATTGTAATCGAGAAGGGGAGGAGAAAACTTTAGGGCTTGGATAACCGAAGAAAGGGTAAAGAAGAGGACGAAAATGTACATGCGCGTGACTGTTCGTTTCAAAATTTTATGCGAAATGGAAGGAGGCCGGAGAGCTATCGAAATTAAAGTAATTCAGAGACTCTTCGGTTGCCGAAATTCAAGAGGGCTTGTGTGCTTTCGAAATTGAACTGGGTATTCATATTATAGTATAGATTCGAGTCTTCGTACCGATTCATCCTATTTTCCTTATGATTCCTTGTTTATCTATCAAGATTGCTTGATATTCAATTTGGTGAATAACTTTTTTCTTCTTCTTCTTTCTTTCTAAAGGAAGAGAAATGTCTAGACCAGGCCGCCCCACAGCCGTACCATCTAGCACTCCATACCAGGATGGAGTTTTTATGACTGCTCAACAGCTTCTTGATTTAGTGACAAATGCTCAAGCAGCTGGAGCTTACCCGAAACCTACTCACTCAAAGTTGGGATTTGCACGCTTATGCAGCGATTACACTAATTTGGGTGGGGAGCCATTCATAGTTTCCGAAACTATTATTGAAGTACAGGCTTGGCTAAGGTCATGCGATCGAATCTTTTCTCGCATGAATCTTATTGACCTTCACCGAGTTCAGGTGGCCTCTAGTATGCTCCGAGAAAGAGCATTGGATTGGTACGAGCTTCTTATTTCTGATATTAATGAAGCGGATCTCACCTGGGAGCAATTCCGGGAACGCTTCGAGTTGAAATTTGTACCAGAAGCAGAGAAAGTGACAATGGCTCGACGATTTATAGACCTTGTTCAAGTTGATTCTTCCGTGACTGATTATGTCGCCTCCTTCGAGTCACTTTCTAAATACGGGGTTGAATACATCAACACCCCTTTAAAGAAGAACCAGAGGTTCGTCTATGGATTAAACAAAAATCTCAAGAAGCCATTACTTCTAAAGTTAGAAGTTTCTTTCACCAACTCATTGATATCGCTCTTCGTCTTGAAGAGGCGGATAAGGAGAATGATGTTGAAGTGGTGGGTTCCAAACCAAACTTCAACAACAAGAAGAGGCCAAACAAATTCAAAGGTCCTTATCCCAATAAGAAAGGGAGGCAAGCAACTCCTACTGCAAAGACCTTTTCATCTACTGAAGGGAAATGCTTTAACTGTGGTTCCAGAGACCATTTTGCGAACAAGTGTTCAAAGCCTCGTACTTGTCGCTATTGTAAAAGCCCGGACCATTTTATGCATGTATGTCCCAAACTACAAAATAGCAAGGAGGGAAAGCTTAATGTTGCTCAAGCCCCTGGCAACACATCTCATGGCCAAGGTATTTTTCATTCTATTCTGGATGGAATTATTTTATTTCGTGATCATTCTATTCGAGTTCTTTTTGATACGGGTGCGTCCCATTCTTTTAGATCAAAAGAACTTGTTGATACTTTTTCTTTGGATGTTTTGTGTTTAATGACTTCTTTGAGAATTGCGAATCCAGTTGGTGGATCCGCGACAATCAGTTTATTGTGTAAAGATGTCGAGATTATTTTGTGTGATTTTTCTTTCCGAGCCAATTTGCATGTCATGCGTTATTTAGGCTTTGGAATGATTTTGGGAATGGATTGGCTTAACCATTATGAAGCTCATATCCTATGTCCTGAGCGGACTATTCATCTTCGACATCCTCAATCTGTTAAGCAGATTTCTATTAATCTTAAAGATTCGGATTCCAGCTTGGTTGGATCTTTATATTCTTTAAATCCTCGTGATGACGATGATGATGATGAGGGTGATATTATTTCTCATATTCACGTCGTTCGTGAATTTTCCGACATATTCAAGCCCGTTTTAGGATTACCACCTAAGCGAACAATTGAGTTTAGAATTAATCTCATTCTTGGTGCTCGACCTATCACTCGCCCTCCTTATCGTATGTCCAATAAAGAAAACGAGGAGATGCGTAAACAATTATCCGAATTGGAGACGAAGCAATTTATTCGCTCTAGTTCCTCGCCTTGGGGAGCTTCATCTATTTTTGTGAAGAAATCCGATGGAACACTCAGGCTTTGCGTTGACTACCGCAAGCTTAATGATCTTACTATCAAAAATTAATATCCTTTACCTCGGATTGATGATCTATTCGATCAACTTAGTGGTGCTAGAGTCTTTTCACAATTAGACTTAGCTACTGGTTTTCATCAGCTTCATATTGTAGAAGATAGCATTCCTTTGACATCGTTCCGTACGCATTATGGATCTTATGAATGGCTTGTTATGCCATTTGGTTTAACGAATGCTCCAGCTTATTTCGTTGACCTTATGAATCGAGTTTTCAAAGATTTTCTCGATCGATTTGTTCTCATCTTTATTGATGATATTCTTGTGTATTCAAAAACCGAGGAGGAGCATGAAAAGCATCTTCGGATTGTGTTGGAAACTCTTAGGGGTAATCAATTAAAGGCAAAAATTTCTAAATGTCATTTTTGGCAATCTCGTGTGAAGTTTCTCGGTCATATTATTTCCGAATCCGGAACTTCCGTGGATCCTTCAAAGATTGAAGAGATTCAAGATTGGAAGAGACCGGAGAGTGTGGCAGAGATTCGTAGTTTCCTTGGATTGGCAGGTTATTACTGCCGTTTTATCAAAGACTTTTCTAAGATTGTCGTGCCTCTCACTAGCTTATCGAAGAAAGGTGTTAAATACATTTGGTCGGACAAATGTGAAACTTCTTTCTAGAAATTAAAAGAACTCCTTTCTGATGCTCCCATTCTTGTTATTCCCGTGGGGAATTAGGATTTCGTTGTTTATACCGATGCTAGTTGGTTTGGGTGCCGTTCTTATGCAAAGAGAACGTGTTATTGCTTATGCTTCTAGGCAATTGAAGCCTGCTGAGACTAGATATGCCATTCATGATTTAGAGCTCGCGGCTATTGATTTCGCTCTTCATATTTGGTGTCATTATCTTTTAGGAGAGAAATTTGTTCTTTATACCGATCATAAATCCTTAAAGTATTTATTCTCTCAAAAGGAACTTAATTTGTGTCAACAGCATTGGCTCGAATTTCTTGCTCCTTATGATCTTGATATTCTTTATACCCTCGGTAAGGGTAATCGTGTCGCCGATGCTCTTAGCCGTAAATAACAAGCTGTTGTTTCTATGATGATATCCGAATGGAACAATCTCGAGATCTTATCCACTAGTGAGATTCGAGACCGCGTATCCGATTTATGCTCATCATTTGATTTATGTACCCATGAGGCTTGTCCTTCTCTTTTAGACCGCATTCTTGAAGCTCAAAGGCTAGATCCCTAATTGGCTCTACTTGGCCAAAATATTAAGGATAAAATTGATATTGAAGGTTTGAAAGACTTTGATATTTATTCTCGTGGCGGCATTCGAAAATTTGGTATATTTATCGTACCAAATATTAGTGATCTTCGTAAAGATATTTTAGAAGATTCCCATCGCTCTAAATTTACCATTCATCCTGGTAGTAGTAAAATGTACGCGGATATGAAGCGACTTTATTACTGGGAGGGAATGAAACTTGACATCGCTAACTTCGTTAAGCGTTGCATGACTTGCCAACTCGTTAAGGACGAACATCAAAGGCCCGGTGGGTTATTGCAACATTTAGAAATTCCAATATGGAAGTGGGACCAGATTTCCATGGATTTTATTAATGGCCTTCCCCGTTCTAATTCAAGTCATGATAGCTTATGGGTGATTGTTCATAGGCTTACTAAATCTGCCCATTTTATTCCAGTTCTTTCTAACCGAACCGTCCCTCTTTTGGCCAAACTCTTTGTTAAAGAGATTGTTGAATTGCATGGAGTTCCAACTTCTATTGTTAGTGATCGTGATCCATTGTTTACTAGTGGATTTTGGAAGAGTCTTCAAAAAGCTTTAGGAACAAAGCTTAATTTTAGCACCGCTTATCATCCTCAGTCCGATGGACAAACCGAGCGTGTGAATCAAACTCTTGAAGATCTTCCTCGTGCATGTGTTCTTGATTTTGGTGGAAGTAGGGAAGATCATATTTCACTTGTTGAATTTTCCTATAATAACAGCTTCCAATCTAGTATTGGTATGGCACCTTTCGAGGCACTCTATGGAAGGCCATGCCGATCTCCTTCTTGTTGGCTTGAGGCCGGTGAGAAGCTGGTTTTAGGTCCAGACTTTATTCGTGATTCCACAGAGAAGATTGAACTTATTCGACATAGGATGAAAGAAGCCCAGAGTAGACAAAAATCCTATGCCGATAACCGGAGAAGGAAGTTAGAGTTTTCTGTGGGAGATCTTGTGTTCATTCGTGTGTCACCTATGAAAGGTGTTGTACGTTTCAGTGGATCGGGAAAGTTAGCGCCTCGATGCATTGGACCATTTCCTATCGCTGAATGTATTGGTTCCATGGCTTATCGCCTTTTATTACCGGCTCAATTTTCTGCTATCCATGACGTGTTTCATGTTTCTCAACTTCGGAAGTGTCATCGAGATTCCGATTCTATTCTTGAGCCTGGTGTTGTGGATCACCTAATTTAACTTATGAGCAGCATCCTATTCGAATTATTGCTTCGGAGGTCAAACGTCTTCAAAATAAAGATGTTCCGCTTGTGAAAGTTCAATGGTCTTCAAATCCTAAGGATTGTTCTTGGGAGTCTAGAGAGTTCATCGAGCGATCACATCCGGACTTACTTTCCCATGCTCATTAAGGTGAACCTTTTATTTCAAATTTCTTTTGTGTTAAATATGCTTTTATGGTTGTTATTTTATATTCTCTTCTTAAATATTGCGAGGACGCAATTTCTTTATGGAGGGGAGTCTGTAACAACCCGCATATTTATCGATTTTTATATTTAAATATTTTTTCGATACTCGGAATTTAATCTGAAAAGCTACTTTTTGCATACGGTCGAATTAGGACTCGGGACCACTCCCATTGAGTTTAAATGCTGTTTGCGACCTTTTTGAGTATAAGCTTCGGTATGTTTGGAGTATGTTGATTTTTGCTACTTTTTACTTAGGGCTTTGGTTTGTGCTGAGCCCAATAACCCCACTTAACTCAGTTCCAACCCTCTCCTCTTCATTACTTCATTTCATATTCCTAACACTTCAAGCTAAAGTAAAAATGGTGGAAGAGATTGGAAATGGAAATTCCTAAGCCCTATCTTTCTTTGCAAATCCTACTTCTAGCTCCAAATTCAAGAGAACCCATTGGTAAGCATGTCCTTCTTCTTCTCCAACTCATTCTTCTTCCAATTTCAGAAATTTCCTAAACCTAATTTGGAAAATATTTCTCTTTTAAGCTTAGAATCAAGCTTCTTGAGTTGGGATTGAAGAGTGGTTGATCCTCCTTTGTTTTCAAGCTTCTTCTTCATTGATTTGGGTTCAAAGGTGAGATTTTTATCTCACATCTATGCTTATATTTATCTTCGATTGTTAGGTATGAATTCCTAACACTTATTCGTGTGCAATTGCTTTTGGTTTGGATTGATTTGGTGAATATTCCAATTTTTAGTGTTTTGGGTTCAAATCCTTAAAAATCATAGCTTTGATGTTCAAATGCGTTTTTGGTGATGCATTGAGGAGCCAATAGGACAGGGTACCCATTGGGCATAATTCCCTATCGTCCGTGCTCGTTCGGTTGCGAATTGGTAGAGTTTGCACATCAATTAATTGGGTTTCAATTTGCAGAACATCAGGGTCGGCCGACCGAACCCCTGGTCCGGCCGACCGACCTGCTACTATGGTGCATAGGCACCTTTCTGTCTCTGGTACGGTCGACTGGCTACAGGGCTCAGCCGACCGACCTGCTTCCCGAGACTTTTTTGGAACAGGGTCCGGCTTACCGAGCTCAGTAGCCGGCCGACCGACCTGATGAAATTTTGCCTATTTCGCCTAGTTGCTTGAATTTCTAAGTTTAATCGGTTCTTGTTGTTTCCTATTTGTTGTTATCATTTATTATGACTATGATGACTCCTTTTTAAGGATTTTTGAATATCCATTTTGATGGATTCTTTATCGGTTTTGTTGGATTTTCATCTTCGTATGTGAATTTTAGTGATTGATTATTCCTACAATCTTCTTTGTGATTTGTCACTTTAAAAATATAAAGGTTTTCTATACTAGTAGTAAATATCAAAACTCTTTCTTCAAATGATTTCAACACTATTTTATAAAAAAGGTCATTTTCTCAAACCGATTTCCAATCTATTGGTATATACAAACATTTACCTCACTCGTATGAGAAATCTAATTAAACGACTTAGGAAAACAAGGGGTATGAAACGCTTGCGTTTACTTCGTCGGTTAATTCTTGGACTCGTTCGATCGAAACTCTTGTGACAATTTTCTAGTGGAGATCTACAATTTGTTCGTAAATATTTAAGTTAAGCTAGTGGTTATGGGACATGAAGCTATGCTCATATATTTACTAGCTTACTGTAATTGACACTTCTTGATGATCATGACGATCATTTTTGTGATTTGGACTAGCAATCTGCGATGTCTCTTTGTCTGCAAGGGAGACTAAACCCGTTTTGTGGAGTTTCGACTCAAATTGATGGGGTAGCGCCCCATGGTCTTCGGGCCGTTCGTGTGTCAAAAATTAATGGCTAGCTACCATGAGATAGCGTCTCGGTCGTGTGATACATATGTTGGTGAGTTTTCATGCTCCCGTTCGTGTGACAGGCCTCCCCCCTATTTTGTGTGATTTCTGGATTTCGTGTGTCGAATTCTGGAATTTTCTTCTTCACCTATTTTTGTGATTTCTATTGATATTATTTATCAATTTTTGTGCATAGGTGAATTCGTGTGTCATTGACTGGATTTCTTGAGACGATTTCTAGAATTTGTGCTTCACCAATTTTCGTGATTTCCATTGATAAGTTTTATCAATATTTGTGCATTGGTGAATTTGTGTGTCATTGACTTTTATGATTGACATTGATATAATCATCAATATTTATCGTTTGCTGAACGAAATAAGGAGTATGACATTTCCTTTGATTCTTGTGTAGATTTGGTGATATTGATTAATCTCTTGTTGATTTTCAATTACTTATATATATCACAGCTTGGCATTGTGATTATTATGCGTTTAGTCATATCTCTTATTCTATATCGTTTCATCTGATATTTATAGTTAGACTGATCCGTTTATTATTTCCTTATTAAATAATACTCGGGTCAGACCGAGATGTTATAGGTGCTTCTGCTTGACTTTACATCCGGGATTACCTCCTTGACTTTTGGTTAACTACTTAGATTAGCATTTTTTGTTGTATACATTTGAGATATAGACTCCATAATGTATACTTATTCTTTTGTGTAGTTCGTGTAACTATTCTTTTGTGATATTGTGGATCTTTTTAGACCACTACTCTGATGTACACTTCCTAGTGTAGTATTCATATATATTTCCGCCTTTGTGATATGAATTGTCTGTCACTGATTTATGTTATGTTTATTTCTATATTTGTTTCTGAAGATATTATAGCCACTGTGTAGTAGCTTTGAGTTTCTGTCGCTATGTCGAATTTCCCACTTGATAAAGAAATGCATGTTATACTATCTGACATATCGATGCTCGCGCAAAGCAATTACACGGATGGTCGCTCCTCGACAGCCTTATTCTCCGTGCTAGTTGACAGCATTACATTGTAGTGTTCTTGGCTAGCGTGGGTATAGAGGTGGGGCGTCACATTAAATTTTTGGATTTAATAATTAGAAATTTGGAAAATATTGAATCTGGAGTTCGAGGCTTGTTAAAATAATTTGAATGCATGGAAAAATTTATATTTATAATACTAGTGATAACCGAAGTGTTGAAATTTGATTTTATGGTGATTTGTTCAGTTTTGAAAATATATCGTTTAATTCGTATTTAAAAATAGTCTTCCGATGCACAGTCTCGGAATTCGACGAAATCAGTTCCATTGGATCCGTAGTATTGTATTATTATCGAATTTCAATTTTCGTTGTGTTTGGAGTGATCATCTGATTGTATGGTAGATAAATGCGCTGAAATATGAATCGAAAATCTAGTATGATAACTGGATTCAAAAAGCAATCATCTCCATACGATCGAGTTAGGACTCGAAACCTTTTCCAGTGCGTTCGAAATAGAGGTTTAACATTATAAATGCCCGGCGGCATGCCTTGATTGGAGATTGGGATTTTTAGTTGCATTTATGGAGACGATTTAAAATTTGAATTTAAATTTGATATATATATATATATATTGTATTTTTATATTGAATAATGTTTTCTCAATTAACACGTACCCTCTTTTATAACACATATTCGCTCCGATTACACACACGTCCTTCCTAAAAAATTGAAATTGAATATCTCGTTCAAAACAAGATAAAACACAAAACGAATCAAAGCGAAAAAAAGAAGTAATGGCCAAGCATAACTTTGAATCGGCAAATCAAATTAAAAAATGGCGGACGACTCATTCGGTTTTCTTTCTTTGCAATCGAATAGGAAGGGGAATCCCTCGATCGAGCCGATCGAGACTCGATTACAAGTTGCTGCCAGAAGGTTGTCAATTGGGTAGGCGGCAATAGGCATGTCATGCACGTCAGTGGCAAGTCAAGACGGCGAATTATCGGGGCGGCGAAGGCATCAAGGGGGCGGCTCGCCTAGAGAAGGAGCAGATGATGGGATGGTTTGTTCGAGCTAGGAGGGTTTTGGTCGCAGGTTTGAAATGGTAGACGCGGCAAGGTGGGCGGCTGCGATGGATTTGTCGTTATCGAACGAGAATGGTTCAGATCCAGTAGGTATATCCCATTTTAATTTTTATTCTATTTGTATGTGTAATTTAGAATTTTTTTGCAGAAAATAAACAGATCCTATTTTCTTAAATTTTACACATACACACACTCACCACACACACATATATACATACATACATACATACATACATATATATATATATGTTTAGATTAGGGTAAAGAAAATTTCTTTTATAAAAGAAATACCCATTTCTAAAGAGAAAATGTATATACATGCCTATTTTGATTTAATTATATATATTAATAGGTTAATAGAAGAAAAAAGGGTTATGTATATAAAAAAGACTTCGGAAGATATATAGGAATTTTTAAAATGTTTCAAAAATAATAGTTAGATTTTTTAAATCCATAATCTATTTCTATAAGTGTATATGTAGTTTCAAAAGGAAAAAAATATTAGTTTAAAATTAAATCATTAAGTTAAATTGAATCATTAGTAATTAAATTTAGTAAGTGGAAATTAATTATTTGGTTATTTCAAATATTAATAAATTGTATAAATATTTATACAAGGTCAAAAATTCATGAAAACAAGCTGGAATGGAAACGAATTTCAAAACAAAAGTAAAGGTGAGATTAAGTGTGTGTGTGTGTGTGTATGTATATATATTGGAGTGATTGATTTCCCACATTATATAGCAGATGAGACCCTATGCGCCCCGCATAATAGTGGATGACCCCATATACCGTGATATTCCACCTCAAAGTAGAATTAGTATTTTATATTGTGCTAACATCTGTGAAAGTAGGGAAATAGGTTGGAGGGATCCAATTGGATTCCCCAAATGTTTGAATTTATTCCATATGTTGCGATATGATTTATTGATAATTTGTGATCAATTATATTGGTAGTTGTAATTATTGAAGGTAATGGTTTTGCTGAATATATTTTTGGTATCATAAGATACCAGAAATATAAAAATTTGATTTTTGAAAAGAAATTTAAATAGAGTATTTTAAGTAAAATAATTTTAGAGATCAGAATAAATTAAAAGAAGGAATTTGGAAAAGGATAAAAGTTGATTTTTGAAAACCTGTCGAATAAATTCCAAGTATGGGGAAAAGATTTTAATAAATGGATTTAGAGAAATTAAGTAGTATTTTTTTAAAAGTTGAAGAATTTATTTAAAATTCGATTTTTAAATAGTTTGGGAGAAATAAATGGATAATTTTAAAATTTAGAATGAAACTAATATTTCAGATTTTAAATAAGGTTTTAAATTTAAAACAAGGAGTGGGTTTGGAATTTATAGATTGTGAAATAAATTTGGATAAGTAAAGGAGTAATTTCTAAAAGGAGTAAATTTTGGAAATCGATTTGGGAATCGATTTTGTGTCTGAAACTATGTTTTAAAAGGAGAATGAGACTGTGGAATTTATAAACTGGATTTATAAAGTGAAATTAATATCAGTGGATATTTGAAAGTATAAATACATGGAGGGAATTTATAAAGGAATGAGTAATTTGTCTTAAAAATAAATGGTGGTTTATTTTAAAAGCGTGGAAAGAAAATTTACGAATTTAAGATGTAAATTTGAGATAAATCGAGAAGGATTTATTAATTGATTTAAATGGAATATTTTGGAATGGAAAGTGTATTTTCCCAAGAAAGCCGAGTATGTTTTTCAAAGTAGCTTTTAAGTATAAATTAAAAGTTCTAGAGTTGGTTTTACAAAGAATGTTTTTGGAGAAATTATCTTCTTAAGTTGTTTTTAAAATTTTAAAATAAATGTTTACTAAGTTAATTATAGAAGTGATTATTTTGAAGATTTACCTATTATTTGATTTAAAAGATGGTTATTAAATAATTATTCTCCATCTACTAATTTTATTTTTAAAATTAGTTTGGGCTTAAGTTTTACATGAGATATTAGTATAAAAATTTCATAAATAATATTTTAAATAAAGTGTTTAAAATAATTTTTATTAAGTGTTTCCAAGTATATATTTTTGGATAAGTGATTTAAATTATTTTAAAAACCTAAAGTATTCGGACTTGGCAAATTTTCAGTGGAAATAAACAATATTTGGAAACTTATTCTGTGAAAGGAAAGTGATTTGAAAACTGTTTTCAAAAGGTTTAAAGTGTAGAAAAATTTATATCTTGCGAAGATATTGTTGAAATAAATAATTTGGGGAATTATTTTTAATCTGATGGTTGTTTATGGATGTTATTTGATAGTTAAATAACCGACTATCAATATTAGCCTTTAAAACGGCATTTGAATTTCGATGAGACAGGGGGCCGGATTCCAAATGGCTATCCCAAAACCACATCGTGTCTTAAAGATGAATCTTTTGTTTAAAAGATCAAAGATGGAAATTTGTAGTGACTTATCCAAGATCTGAAGTATCTACTTGTTTTTAAAATAAGCGCTTGTTATTCGGATAAGCCGGGGGAGGACATTAAGTAATAAAACCCATTCCGAATAACGATACAACGAAATGGGATTGCATTTGAAGACAGTGATTGAACGCCGGGTATTTTCGAAAACGAAAGGATTAACTGTTGATTGTCTTTGCACCGAGTTGCCCCTGTATAGAGATTACCCTATGTGATGGGGAGTCCGAACGTGATTAGGGAATATCCAGATTTGCAAGGACTTCTTTCCTTAATTGGACGAAGTGCCTTCAATTCGGTTCGGACCTAGGATGGACTTGTATGGATGTATGTCTGGCATTAATCTTTGAGACATAAAGCAGGTTTCGATCAAATACATTTCTATTTGGTGGCAGATAATTTATCCGCTTAGCTTAACACCCATCTTTGAGACATACGAGCTCAGAGGTTACGTAGTTGATGGTTATTAGTGATATATTCCCAATTTGGGAATGTGGCATGCTAAGTGCTGAGCCTTAGTTGATCGAAGCATGGCTTTTGTGAAAAGAAAGCTTTGTGGGACGAGACTTCATCGGACCTCACACCCCGGAAATGGTCGAAACAGGAAGGATGCGGCAAGGTTATGGGGGTCACGCCTCTTAGGGTATGTGCATTTCCTTCTGTATAAAAAGTGGTATTCTAGTACGGAGCCTAGATATTTAACTTATGTGGATTAAAAGTGGTAATCTGGTATGGATCCTAGATATTTACTTATGTGGTTATTGGAATTGAGTCGCCTCGGCAAACGTCGGTTACGACCGGGGGATGGCATACTCCTGACAGTTAGTTACCTAGTTACAGAGGTAACCCGGCCTTGTGTTGGCAGAGATCCGATTAGGTTCTCGGTGCGTCCCTCCAGAGGCGTACCCTTTCGGATAAAGGAAGTTCCTTAACCTTGACCATTTGTTGGAAATCCAAACAGTCAAATACGAGCCCTGTACGGTTTTAGTTGTAGAACCTGTCATCCAACATGGCAGCTACAGTAGGCATACTACAACGGTATGTATGCGGGCTAAGATTAATATTAAAATTTTGAAATTTTTTCCGCACTATGCACTAATAATAATATCGAAAGCATTTTTACATATCAAGCATGTTTGACTGCTATAAGGAGAAACCTTCCCCAAGTGTGTGATTGCATTGTGTGTTTGCCGGGGGACCTTATGGTAGTTTCATTTTCAAAAAGCATGAACGGATTTCTTTTTCTTTTCTTTTGTACAAATAATCATTTTTAAGATCTCGCACCAGTCCCATGACTGACTCGGAGTTTATTGTTCCCTTTTCTAAACTCTGGATTCCCCTAATTTTGCCCACAGGCAGCCTAGAGTAAAGTTATCAGTAGGTTTTGGAGCTAAGTCAGGAAAGTATGCTGTGGAGATCAAGAGACAAGAAAGATTGCGAGACGTATCACACGTATATGATGTATTATCCGCTGCGTATGGTTTGCTGAAAATTCGGTATCCATATGGGCAAGTTATCATAGCTGCCCAGTGTTGTGTTTAGTTACGATGTATATGAGCTTGATGATGTAATTCATAATCAGATATAGTTCTTTTGTTTTAAATACTAGTCATTTATTTATTATATATTGTTCCGCGGCGATTTTGAGATTCCGATATTGTTTCTATTTCTTCTTCTACCTCCTTCTTCTTTAACTCCAACGGTTTGGTTTTTCGGCATTCGATTGTTCGGCATTTAATACAGTGGATGTATTGATGTCGATTTTCGAGCGTCGGAAAATCGAGTCATTACAATTCGGTATCAAAGCTGAAGGTTAAGCGAGAACCATGGCTTTGGTGGGTATTACTAATTTGAAATAGCGCCAGTATTACTCTAGAATGAGTTTGAGAGTAATAATAGATATGAGCGTGCATTTGTCAGTTAATATAAAAATCGATTTTATATTGTGTTGACTTATCGGTTGAGTGTTTTATGAATTCTGGTCGATATGTGGGACAACGGTTTATCGATAGGGGTTTCTAATCTCTTAAACAAGATAAACCGACGCAATATTGTTTTATAAAAAGGGTAAATGAAATAATTTTACCCAAATTATTTTTGTATAAAATAAATAATTTTCCGTAAATTATTATAGTTATATGTGGTTGCTTGGTTGTTAGGAAGTGATAATATTAAATTATTATCATTATTGGATGGAAATTGAACTAGAAATTAAAATTATAACCAAAGGTTAAGGAAATAATTCAGATAACAAAATGGAATTGTAAATGTAAATTATAAATGTAAATTGTAAATGTAATTTATAATTCGAAATAGAATTCCAGAGAAATATTTGAAAAAAATTGAAAGAATTTGAAATTTTGAGATTTGGGAAATTTAAATCCGTTTTAAGTTTGAAAATGATTTTCAAAGGTTTTGGAAAAATAATAGTGAAATTATTTGGGAAATATTTTTGAATTGGGTATGAAACCTGATGGGATATGGAATTTAAAAATATTTGGAAAAATATTTTTGTAGGGATAAAATCACTAAGCTCTTTTCGGTCATTGGGAAAAAATTCCGATGATAATCGCGACATCATCGGTGTTCATTTTCGAGTTTCCAGGAGGGGAACTGCTGCCAAATTGTTTTAAAATTGGAGATGTTTGTAAAAATGGGTTTGGTTTTGAAATTCAAACGGTAATTTGATATGCAAATGAATTTTTAATATAAAATTGATTTCACAATGATTTTGAGATGCAAAGAAATGTTTATAAACTCTGGAATCTTATTCAAATGTTTGTGTAATGGAAATAAGTTTAAGAAAAAAGTGTAAGTGAGCTTAATGAATGGCTATTGAAATAGAATTTACTAAGTGTGAAATAAATTGGTAAATGAATAAATGAATTTACAATTGCAAGTAAATGAAATTGAAAACTAAATATTGAAATTCATTTTGAATTTGTAAGTAAATGGAAAAGTAGCGAGGTGGACTAAAGATTATTTGGAATGGGATCGAAAATTTGAGTCAAATAAAATGATGATATGGATGAGATATGAATGAAATATTGTTGATAAAAATTCAGTGTAACATCCCGCCTTTTTGTAAACTTTCAATCGACGATAAGACATACACCTCAGACTCAAACCATGCAGAAGGGCGGATTGTTATTGGGGTAAATTAGAAAAACGGAGAAAGAAATAAAACAAAACAGAATCTCACAACGGAATGACAAAATATAATAATCAAATAACAGTTCATGAAGCTATTTCACAATACATTCGATAATACTTATACAACACATATCAGAGTTACACATACTAGCAAATAATAAATAATGCAGCGGAACAGTATGAATGCAGTGGAATAATATAATATATAATAGTAATAAAATCTTCGTCTTCTCCTCCAGAAATAAAGTCTTTGAATCCCGAAATGCTCAGACTAACCCGAGTGAATTGAAAAGACAAAATACTCGAGTTAGAACTAAAAGATCTTATGTAAGTCAAATCAATGGAAATAAATATGAGTGTAACGGCGTCAGAGATGTTTAAGGGATTTGACATCTCCTATCCAGTGTCTAACATGAGTGCAGTAACTTAAGAGATGCTCAGGATTCGCTTCTCCAAAGGATCCATTAAACTATTTACTATGTAGTAATATTTCGCCATTATAATAATGTTTATTATTAAAATAAACTTACTTTTAAATAGTGTTAAGGAGTGACCCAATATTCCCCTTAACACGTAATAGTACTAATAGTCTATAGTACCGTAATACCTCCTGATCGGGAGGCTACCAAAGGATACTCCATAGTACGACACAAATCAAACTTGTACAAGGTGCGCTAGGGTAGGTGACACGGCAAAACTAGGCAACACCAGGGTAGATATACCAATTACGCTTCCGGACCGGTGGAAACACATAGCAGCTACTACCGCCCACCTCGAGCCACACTCCCAAAATCAAAAGGGCCCAAATCAATCACAAAGTAATAGAATAGCATAAAAGGAGTGTGTCTGATAAAAGGTGCAACCTTCTTATGTGATACCCCGGAAATTTTGGCAATATCAATTTAATAATCTATGTTAAAATTAAATTGATTTGCTAATATTTGTTAATAATATTTAAATTGATTTAATAATCTTCTTTTAAATAAATATATAATGGATAATTTATCTTTTAAAAACTAATAAATTGTTTCTATTTATAATCTATACGTTTGTATGTATATATTTGTATAGATAAGCTCTATTTGAAATTAATAAATAAAGTTATGTTTTCTAATTCTAACATTTTTGGTAAATTTGAAAATTTGATTTAATTTAGTATTAAGCTATTAAATAGATAAAAATATGGTTTATTTACTCAAGATCAAGTTATTTGTTTAAAAATAAATTTTAGCCTTTGTTTAAATTTAAATAAAAAGATTGTTTTGTTCTTTTTAATTTAGCTTTATAGAATAAGTAATTTATAATAAAGAGATAATTTCTTTTATAAATCATTTCAAATTGATAAATGTATTTGTAACGGCCCGTAAATTTTCGATAATTAAAATAGCTAATTTAATAAGATTTCGTGATTTAGTGTTAGAAAAAAATTGTAAGTCCTTTGGAATAATAATAAATGTTGAATCCATTGGGTATAATAGAGTAATTGGTTGATAAGTAAAATCTATTTAAATCAAATATTTAATATTGAACAGGTAAATTGCTTAAATTAAATATTTAAAACTTAATGAATAATTGAATAACTGTAAAATGGAAATAGTGTTCTAAATTGTGAATTGGTTTTAAAAGTTGAATCTTATAAGTTCAATTTCAATATTTCAAAAGATAATGAATTATTGGACAATCGAAATTATTTAAATTTAATATTTGGAATTTATTGAATAATTTAATAATGGGAATTGGATAACTGTTTTAATGAAAATGGTTGTTCTATAATTTGAATTTGTTAAATTTTATAAGTTCGTTTTGAATATTTCAAAAGATAGTGATTTAAGAATAATCAAATTTAAATAAATTTAATATTACAAATGCTTGAATAATTAAATTTCGAATTTGATATGATTAATTTGATATTTAAATTTAATATATGAAAATAGGGTGAATAACTGAAATTTGATTTAATATGATTCAAATTGGTTTCCAAAATGAATGTAAGTTATATCGGGATTATATAGAGTTAATAAGATTTTAAAATTGGAATATATTTGATAATTGAATCACGGGTTTAATATGATTTAAAAATGAGTTGTAAAATTTTATTTTATCATATTAAAGATAGAATGATGTTGTAGAACTTTTAAAATCGAATTAAAAGTAAATTTGTGAAAATTGAATATTTTAAAATTTAATTGACGAGTTAAAATAGCAATTTTTCAAACAGTCTCGGATTTTGATGAAACCAGTTTCATTGGATCCGTAATGTGATATTATTGTAAGGTTTCAAATTTCGTGTCAATCGAATTTACTATTTGTCCGGGGCGAGCCAAAACGCATAGAAATTCGTTTAATCGATTTTATTTAAATTTATCGTTTATTGCCATATCTCGCACAGATGATCTAATTAGCTTCCGAAACCTGTTCCATTGTGTCCATAATGCGGGATAAACCCTAAAAACACCGGTCACCACGCGTAAATCGAAGTTTGAAAAATCCAAAATGAATAGTGTTTTGAATATTTTCTATATAAGGACCATTTGTTCACAATTTTGCAAAATAATCAAAACCCTAGTTTATACGTTCAGAGCCTCCACCATTAGTAACCAATGGCCAGAAAACTCAATCATTCCCCTTCATTTTCCTCTCAATCCACTCTTCATCATCAAAAAAATTCAACATGAAAAATGTAGAGCACGTTGCGAACTACGTATTCAACGGTCACGATCGGATTTGAGGCGTTGGATCATCGACAAATCGAGTTCAAAGGCCGGCCGTTCTTCACGTTATTTGAGACGAAATAAAGCACCGGGTGGGGCCGGTCACTATGCGCAGGGAGTAAGCGGTGGCGGCTTCGACGTGGCATCCTCCGATCGTCTTCAAGCTTCGTGTAGAGGGAGGATAATTCGATTCAAAAATTGGAGGCTTTGGGTTTGTTCATCGCATATCATCTGGAGGGAGTGGGGAAGAAGAAACGTTCGGCCCTGATGTTGGATTAGTGAATCAACGGCCCGGGGGGTTTAAGGTTGAAAATAGGAAAAAAATATTGTAAATTAGTTATATTTAAATTCGTGTAACTTTAAAATATTGTAACTTCCTCATACGAGGTCTGAATTCGACGAAACTTTTTGCGTTGGCTTCGTTTTTACGAGCACTACGCAATGGAGCAGGATTGGAATCGTTTGAAGCTATTGAAAATTTTGGGTAAAAATTAAACGTCCGTTTAATTTTTTTCGAAATAAAACGCTGGAACTGCATTGAAATCAAGGTGAGTGTTTTATAACGCTCACAACGTACTAAATATCTTTATGCTAGTTAAATTTGATATTATGAAGTGTTATGATTTTATTTGTCGTTGTTTGATAAAAATTTAATTGTCATATAGCTTGTCATTTGAATTAACCGTTGAAAAATTAAATTGACAGTTAAATTGAAATTAAAATTGAATTGCGATTAAATTACCTGACGTTGATAACTATGAAACTGCCATGAATTGTATTGTCTATTGGATTATGTATTTTGATGGATGTTATTGGTTGATATCTAAATGTTTGGATGTCTATTTGCTTATATATACTGTTATGCATACATATGACACTGTGATCAGTTTAGGTAATATATATTCATCCCTAACATTTAATTGAAATAAATAACTAATTGGCCATAGGATAGAAAATTATATACGGACACCGAATTGGCTAAATTAATAAGTTTTGAAATCTTCGATTTGAAATTTATTTAAATGTTTGATTTAAAAGTTATAAATAGAAATCAATTTATAGAAATTGAATTTTAGAAAAATTGAGTTTGGAATGTTGAAATAAATTTTGTTTAAAAGAAATTGTTAAATAATTAAAGTTGAGACTTTTAAATTTAAAATCGGGATATGATTGAATTTCGAAATTGATTTGTTTGAAGATTTAACCCTAATTCGAGCTTTGAATATTACTAAGTAAAAGTGATATAAAAATGATATTTTGAAATCGAGCTTGGAATTGAATCATATTTGGAATTTGGATTTAAACTTGAATATTGTTGGATAATTTTGTTAAGTGTTATAAATTGATATTTTTGAGAAATCAAGCTCCAAATCGATATAAATTGAAATTGAATTAATTGAAAGTGAATATAAAGTTGAATAAATTTGAAGTCAAGGTTGACGTTGATTAAATCGAAATCGAAATTGAATCGGTAGAGGGGAAATCGAAATTGTTTTGAATTGGGAAGTTATAATTGAAATGGTTGGTTTTGAAGCTGTTTTATTTTGTTTTCCAAATCACTCAGTCATATAAACTTTTTTTGAATACTTAAACTATTTTGATCTATTTTAAATCTACTTAACCAAATTTAAATTATTTTAAACTAATTTATCTATTTTAAATCCATTTTAAGATTTTAAGTATCTTTAACTATTTTAATTATTCAAAACTACTTTTAAACTACTTAAACTATTTTCTAAAAATTCTAAGCTGGTCAATTAAGTGGATTGCTTATATTTAAATCTTGAATTTAAATACGAATTGAGTTAAATGAAGTTGCAACCTAAATTGAAATTCGAATTGATTTTGAAACCGAAATGAGATATTGTTGCGAAAAATGATTTTTGAAACGGAATCTTACATTTGAATAGATACGATGATATTTGAAATGGATTTGATTTTTGAAGCGAATATGATATTTTGATATCAATTATGAATCGATTTGAAATATAAAAGAGCCAACGGTGTAATAATACGTAGTTATTAAAGAGACCAGGATCGGATATTGACATACTCTCTGTCGATACCGAACACCACTTTAATAACTATTATACGAGGAGTGTTGATCCAGAATGAAGTGGATGGTTCGGTGAACGCGTTGACTGAAGAAAGAGAACGATATTGGATGACCCTTGACATGACTAAAACAGGAGCCGCGCCGGGCCATTGAGGTTCGCCATCTCTAGCGGACACACTTCTTCGATACCATATCTATTACATTTGTTATTCGTTTTGGGTGCACCCCTTGATTTGGGAGTATTGTTTCGCAGCGTTGGGGTAGCTGCTGGCTATGCTCAACATCAGTCCGGATCACGCAACTACTAGTGTCCTAGTTGGTATCGCCTCATGTACCTTGTCATACTAATTATCCTATTCGCGACCACTACGTTTTGTTTTGTGTTATACCTTTGGGGTACCCTATGATAACCACCAATTTACGGTGGGGCTTACGGTGCTGTATAGACTATGGCATTATAAAAATGTGTTAAGGGGGATTATGGTAACACCTTAACGCTATTTTGATACTTTATATTACTGATAGGCATTATCTACTTAGCGTACATTACTACATAGTAGATAGTTTAACGAATCCTTGAGAGATGGAAAATCCTGTAACATCTCTTGAGTTATTGCACGCACGTTGACACTGGATAGGAGATGTCAAACCCCGTAAACATCTCTGACGCCGTTACACTCATATTTATTTACGATTGATTTAACTTTCATAAGGATATTTAGTCCGGACTCGAGTGTTTTGTCTTTTCATTACGCTCGGGTCAGACCTGAGTTTTTCAGATTTTTGAAGATCTATTCTGGAGGATGAAGACGAAGATTTGGTATACTATTACTATTATTACCCTTGCATCATGCTATCTGCTGCATTATTTTAATTGTTCTGTTGTATATGTATAACTCTGATAAATGTTGTATAAATAATTGTCAAAGTATAGTAAACAGCTTCGTGAACTGTTTATTTGACTATTATATTTTATCGTTCCGCTACGAGATTCTGTGTTGTTTCATTCCCTTTATTTCTCTTTCTTTTCTTTTCTTATTTACCCCAATAACCATCTGCCTTTTGAATGGTTTGGAATCGACATGTGTATTCGATCGTCGGTTTAAACTGTCCAAAAATGTGGGTCGTTACAGTTGGTATCAGAGCTTTGGTTTAGCGATAACCTTAGCTTTGTGGGGTCTGACTCTTTATAAATAGGGTAGTAATACCCTATGATGAGTCGCTGAGTGTATATATATGGGAGAACGTATTTGTTAGTGATATAAAATGTTTTATATTGTGTCGATTGATTTGTTGAGTGGCTTATGGATTCTGGTCAATACGAGTAATTAACGTCATTGATAGGGATCTCTAAACACTGAAACAGAACAATTCGACATAGTATTGTTTTGAAATTGGGTAAATGAAATAATTTTGCCCTAATTATATTTTTTATATAAAGGATTTGTTTTCAGAAATTATTTTGACTTATCTAGCTTACCTGGTAGTTAGGAATGATAATATTGGTTGTTATCATTAATTAGGTATTGTAATTCAATAAATTAGGTTTATTACAAAATAAACAATGATAAAACAACTTGTGGAATATTTCAAGAAAGTGAAATCTTATAAGAATATTTTACAAAGGTGACTTATAAATTAAAATAGATCTAAATTGGAAATATTGAATTTAAGACCCGGAGGTTTTGAAAATGGTTTTCAAAGCTTTGAAGAAAGTATATTGTAATATTAGTTGGAAAATATTCATGAGAAATATTTTGAAAGGATTTTAAGAACGAAAGAATCAGTACTCCTCTCTTATGTCGCTGGAAAATAATTTCGGTGATGACTGCGCAGTATCATCGACGTTCATTTTCGAGTCTCAAAGTGGGGGGGACTTCTACGAAAGCTTTGTTTTTCTTCGAAATTATTTTGGGTAAATGGGTTTTGGTTTAAACTCCAAAGGTGTGATTTGATATATTAAAGATATAAGTGTATATGTTTATTTCAAACGATTTGAAAAGAACCGGGCATTTAAATTTCTAAGTTATGTTAATTAGTAATTTTCAAATGAAATGTGAATAACTAGAATTTATAAAATAAGAGGATTGAGATATCTAAGCCATTGTTTGGGAAAACTTTAAAGTTTAAAGGTAAAGAGGATTTAGACAAATTAAATTTGTGAATGTTCTAATTAAGTAAAAAACGAAATTCTATAAATTTGTATAATACCAAAATTACATTCTGATAACATATAACAAGACTTACCAAATGTTAAAAGTTAAAATGATGTTTTGGATATGCAATGAGATGTTGTACAAATAAACAAAACCTGGAAATAATTAAAGTATACAAGCAAGGAAAACTCAAAGGGAATTAAAATGTATATAAATGAAAATTTGGTTGAAAAAAATTTATATATACTTAAATATAGCATGAAATGATGAATGGAAAAATGGAACAAGTAAGTGAACATAAGAAAGAAGACAAATGAATTGTATAATATCTTTGTAAATTGGTTATAGAAAATAAATATAAATTGCATAGAAAAATTTTGAATTTGTAACTTTGAGATAACTATAAACTAAGAAAAGTCGTATATAAGAAGTTAGACTTTTAGGGAATGACTATAAACTAAAGTGATGATTGATAAAATGTTCCACAAATAAATTTGTATTAACCGAAACTATGAATATGAAGTAAATGTAAACAAAAGAATTTGGTATAGCTAAGAATCAATTGGGAAAAGAAATTGAGCTTAATTAAATTATATAGAATGTTTAAAATGAACTTGAGTAAGCAAATTCTTTGATATGATGTTTAAGAAAAGATAATGTTAAAGAATATGCTATGTATAGAAATGAATATACTAACTGAATAATGGATTGTGAGTAATTAAGTGAAAAAATAGAAGTCAATAAAATAATTTAGTATAGATAAATTGGATAGATCTCTATTGGAAGGTAATACGTGAGATTGTATGTACACTATTTTATTCGCATAACGATTTGATCCAAATTCGAGCACAAAATTTCGAGATGATTTATATCGATCCAAGTTAGGATTTTTCACTCGATTTTCGATGGCAAACCCTGGATATGGATTTTTAATTTGATTCTGGAATTCTCTAACATAGTATATGGCTAAGCAAGGAGAGTAACAGTTTCCAATCAAGGAACCAAATCTGAGTCCCACTAGAGAGTCGTGTGAAGGATACTAGTTTGGAAGTGAAATTGTGTGATTGAATAAGCGATTAGATTGATGTTGCTCACGGATGATATATGTACATCTTATGGACTTAATTAAAGAATATTGGAAATTTAAGATGCCAAATATAAAATGGTCCTTTTAAAATTATATAACAGGATATATACATAAAAGAGATAAACCAAATTGAATGTAAAATTAATAATTTGGTTATGTTGTGTATGATTTGGTTGTTATATAATTGCTAGTTGATTGTATATAATTCATTAAGTGTTAGTGAAATTGAAAGCTATAAATCATTGAAATCAAATTGGAAGTTAAATGAATTTAAAAGAATTTAATTTGATTCAAATTGGTAGTGAACTAATGTAAATATAAATTAGTGAATGTTAACTAATTGAATTGAGAATGAATGTTAGTAAAATCCAACGTTAATGAATCAACTGTGATTAAAATTTAAAACCAAGTGAATAAATATTAATGAGAAGTGAATTTATATTGATTGGTTATGGATTTGCTAGATGATAGTTGGATGATAGTTGATTGATGGTTGCATTTGTTGTTTTTGTTGCATTTGCTATGTTGGCATACGTAATTGTTATGTTGCTATATGATGTATATTGATATTATTTTCATATATGCATGTTTCTCATGGTTTGTTGAGTGTTTAGTAGGTGTGGATTGCGCTTGCTTCGCATTTGGAGTTCGCTTTCACGCTATATTAGCCGTATATGCTCGCTAATAATATATAAGGTACATATCTCGGATTACATACCGTACTTTTACACCTTTTTCCCTGCGGGATGCCTCATCAGTTGATGAGATGTATATTTGTGATATATATACTGTCATTTTTTTTCCAATCGAGCCGCGCAAAGGAGACTCTACCGAAATTTTCCGTAAAATCCGGGTGTTAGAAAATTTTTCAAGTTTTTAATTTTTTTTTATAACTTGTTCTGATAACTAACTTTTAAAGTTAGAAAGTCGTTCAGGGTAACTTAGTGGAAGTGTAGTAATGACTTTATAAGTTGTTGACTCCTAGGCTAAGCGACTTAGAGACCCAAGGAGGCAAGCGACTCAAGGCAATAGCGTAGCAACTAAAACGAAGCCCTGCATCGCGACTTAGCGACTTAAAGACAAAAGCGACCTACGAGTTAACAAGGCAAAGGAACTAGCGACTTAACGCATGAGGTGGGCCAAGCGACTTAACTCCTGAAGTGAAGCAACGACTTAAGGAGAGCAGCGGCTTAACTGGTAAATGACTCACCGAGTTATCGACCTTACGACTTAAGAGGTCCATGACCTAGCGAGTTAAACGTGGCACGACCTAGCGACTTAAGGGTTTGACAACCTAAGGAATTAAAGTTTTCACGGCCTACGATGAGTCGTTCTCGACCTTATACTTGGTGATTGAACTATGTCGCCTTCTATAAGTCGCGAATACCCATCAGTTAGTACAAAGGGTCATGTATGAACCAGTAAAGTCGTAACTAATCACCCCTTAACCCGGTAGCGACCTAAGGACCATCCTAAGTCATAACCCGCGACTTACGACTTACTTTAAGTCACAAACGACTTAAGGTCAGTAGAGGACTCTCTATAAATACGGCATGTGCTCCAACATTAAGGGGACCTTTCCGATCATTTTCTTCAAAGCATTGAGACTCTGCCATCTTCAAGCCGAGCCTTACTCCAACATTCGAAACTCACAAGAAGCTTCAGTCAACTTCAAGCAGGGATTCAACATATTCAACCATGAATTCGGAGAATTCTCTTGCATCAAAGTTTTTCTAGCTACTTGTCTTTTGAAGTGAACTGTAATTGAAGGAAATTGTAAAGGATTGTAATCATATAAGCAATAAAGAAGGATTGAAGTGGACGTAGGCTTGATTATAAGCCGAACCACTATAAACTCTGTGTCTCTTACTGCTTTCATTGAATTCCTGCTTTTTCTGTTTCCCGTGTTAACGGGTGGTGCTTTCAGTCAATCTCTATTTGTATCGGGGTGTTAGTGTCAGACTTTTTACGTTAACATTTTTTGGTGCTTTCACTGAGAACCCAACTCAGGCTATTTTCATCATTGCTTCACAATAGTTTGTGGAAAGGATCTCTCTAAGAACCAGGAGTTTATCAGAAATAATGGCCCCCGGAAGAAAGCGCAAATCTGTCACATCTGATGATGTTCGCGAGACCGCTGTCACTTCTCCTCCTTTAAGTCAAACAACTCCGACTGTCGGAGTTACACGAGCAGAGCTAGATGCCGTGGTATTTGGGCTACATCGATAAGTGGAAGCTCAGAATAACCTAATAATGGAAAGGTCGAATGCTTTATTTGAGGCAAATCGTCAGCCGGTGACTAAGAAGGGAAACCTTGCTGATGAAGTGCAGAATGTGGAAGGAAGAAATATCCCTCAAAGGCCAGCTAACCCGGTGGAAAGGACACCTCCCCAAGCCGGAGGATCGGGACATCAACCAACCCTCCGCGAAGGATTGTCAAGACAAATTTCGAAGAGAATGGCTGATATTTGTCCCGCTGAGCGTCAAAATGATGAAGAGTATTTCTCAGGCATGGTTCACCAAATTATGAAGGAAAGTATGCAGAGAGTCGAAGATGAGAAAGAGTGGGGTTTAGCCCTGAGCAAAACTCCATTCACTGAAAAGATCTTGAAAGCAGAATTCCCAAGGAAGTTTGTCCCACCAACTATTCCAGCTAACAAGGGAATGAGCGATCCTAATGAGTTTCTGTATAAGTATGATTGGCACATGACGGGTGCCAGAGCCTCTGATGAAGTCAAATGCCGGTATTTTCCGGTATACCTGGAAGGAGTCGCTCTACTGTGGTTCACAAAGTTGTCGGTCCGGTCGATAGACCAATTTTCTGATTTAACTCAGAATATCAAGGAACAATTTCGATTGTATGCGTCGAAGGCAAAGGATATATGTCACTCTCCAGCCTCGAGCAAAATCCTGGAGAATCTATTAGGTCATTCTTGAATCGCTTTAACATAGCTTTGGCCGAGGTGGATAATGCAGAGCCACGCATGATTCTGACATACTTGATGAGGGCGATTGATAAATCAAGTGAATTTGGAAAGTGGTTGAAAATGAAAGAACCAAATTCGCTCGACAAGTTTTATAAGAAAGCCGATGAATTCATGCGCTTGGAAAGCCTTCAAGCACCGGCTAAGATGGTATCGACAGGGGCCGGAAGTGGTGATGTTGTTCCGAATAAGAAGTAATCTGGCAATCAGAAGAGGGGGAATGATGGCCAGAAGAAGCAAGGAGATGCAAAGAAAGCTCGTCTCTTCAACTTCACCCCTCTAACTGATACCCCAGAGAACATTAACTTTGTGAACAAAGACACAGTTGAATTCCCTGCACCAGCTAAGCAAAGAGTTAATAGGAAAGCTGAGAAGAATGGAAGGTTTTGCCGGTTCCGTAACCAACCCGGGCATGATACTAACGAGTGCCTTCACATGAAGGAGGTAATTGAGGAACTATTGAAGGAAAACAAGCTCCAGCAATATGTAAAAAGGAACAAGAATAACCCGACTTCATCAATTCAAGGACAACAAGTTCATGTTCATCGTCCTAGCTCAAACGAAAGGGCGGCAGCTCATGAATCAGAGAGGCCTGTTATAAATGTGGTTACAGGGGGCCCTCACTAAACTGGCAGGAGTTGGGGTGAGATGGAAAGATACGCCCGTGCTTTGAAGTATGCACCGGCAGATGAAAGTGTTTTTGTGTTAGAAGATGCTGCACCTCTGAAGCAGCAGAAAACTTCTACTGATGACATTATATTCAATGCTAGGGATTCGATGGGAGTTGAAGCTCCTACCATTGATCCTTTGGTCATCTCCGCTGGCATTGGGCCAGCTATTGGGAAAAGAGTTTTGGTTGATTGTGGATCTTCGTGCAACATTCTCTCCAAGAAGACTTTTGATCAGATGAAGATTCCAATGGCTGACGTTCAAGCTTCATCACTAAATATTGCTGGTTTTACTGAGGAGCCGAAACAGCCAATCGGGACTATTGATTTGTTTGTAGAGCTTGGAGAGGGGCAGAGAAAGGTGGCTCGAAAACAGATCTTTGTTATTATTGAAGAGTTTTCTGCCTACAATGCCTTCCTAGGCCGACCAACTCTGGCAGCATTTAAAGCAATTCTCGCCCCATGGTGTCTGACCATAAAATTCCCCACAGATAATGGAGTCGGTGTAGTGAAAGGGGATCATAATGTTGGACGGGAATGTTATCTTACAGAGTTGCGCGAAGCAAGGAAGACAGAAATGGGAAAAGATGCGGCGGCCCCAGTCGGCATCAAAGAATCAACCTTGTAGCAATTACAGGGTGGACCCTGCACAGGCGAACTTAGTGATGCACGAAGAGAGATGGATCCTAGAAAATCCTGTGCAGGGAGAATAGAGTGGTACCAGTTGAAGTGACAGTGCCGGTACCTGTTGACCCTAAAGACCCGAACAAAGTGTTGAACGTGGGTTTGTAGCTTAATGCAACAGTTCAAAATGTTTTGATATCATTTTTGAAAGAAAATCTGGATGTATTCGCTTGGACTCATGCTGATATGTGTGGAATATCTCCAGAAATTGCAGTGCATACCTTGAATATTGATCCAAAGTTTACACCAGTATAGCAGAAAAGAAGAACTCAGGGTCCCGAAAGGTCAGCAGCGTTGAAAGAAGAGGTTGATCGGCTCATGGAGAATGGTTTTATCAAGGAATCTACTATCCGAATTGGGTCTCAAATCCTGTACTGGTTAAAAAAGCTAATGGGAAATGGAGAGTGTGCATTGACTTTTCAGATCTAAATAAAGCCTGCCCCAAAGACTGCTTCCCGTTACCCAGGATTGCCAAGTTGGTGGATGGAACGGCAGGGCATGAATTGCTATCTTTTATGGATGCCTACCCCGGATATAACCAGATCATGATGCATGAGCCAGACCAGGAGGACACAAGCTTTATCACCGATGTCGGTCTCTACTGCTACAGAGTCATGCCTTTTCGACTTAAGAATGCGGGGGCAACTTACCAAAGACTTGTTAATGCCATGTTTAAACCACAGATTGGCAAGACCATGGAAGTTTATGTCGATGATATGCTGGTAAAGTCAAAGAAAGCAGTGGATCACATGGATCACTTGGCAGAGATGTTCTCAATCCTGCGAAAGTATGGTATGAAGCTTAATCAATTGAAATGTTCATTTGGGGTAGAATCTGAAAAGTTTTTGGGTTTCATTGTGAGTGCAAGGGGCTTTGAAGCTAATCCTGCTCAGATAACTGCCTTAAGAGAAGTCAAAGCTCTCATAACAAAGAAGGAATTGCAAAGTCTCAATGGAAAAATTGCAGCCTTGAGTCGGTTCATTTCCAGAGCTACTGATAAATGCATTCCATTCTTCGATGCTCTAAAGAAGGGAAGAAAAAACTTTGATTGGACTCCGGAATGCCAGAAAGCTTTCGGTGAGCTGATTCATCATATGGAAACGCGTTATATACTTTCTAAGCCTGACAATGGTGAAAATCTTTTTGTATATTTGACAATCTCGTCTCGTGCCCTCAGTGCAGCTTTGGTACGGGAGGATGCGAAAATTCAGCGCCCGGTCTACTACATCAGCAAGAGATTCACTAGGGTAGAATTGAATTATTCAAAATTGGAAATGCTCGCCTATTGTCTACTGATTGCATCAAGAAAATTGAGGCCATATTTCCAAGCTCATCCCATCAAAGTCCTCACCGATCAGCCCTTGAAGCAAGTTCTGTTTCGTCCTGAGACTTCGGGTCATCTTTTGAAGTGGAATATTGAGCTCAGTCAATATGACATCACTTATCATCCCCGGAGAGCAATCAACGGACAAGCTTTGGCAGACTTCATCGCAGAATGTACAGACAAAGGTGATAGTGAGGAGGCAGTAACCGATAATTCCCCACTTCTATGGAAATTGTATGTTGATGGCGCAAGAAACGATTACTGTTCCGAGACCGGGGTTGTGCTTGAAACCCCTGAAGGACGGCCACTGTATTATGCTTTAAGATTGGAATTCCCTTCGACAAATAATGAAGCAGAGTATGAAGCTCTTATTGCCGGTTTAAGAATTGCTAAAGAACTGAACATCAGGGCATTGCAGATCTTCAGTGATTCACATCTTATCGTGTGTCAAGTCAAGAAAGAGTTTCAAGCCAAAAGGGGTAATCTACTCACATATTTGTCTAAGGCCTGGGAGCTTCTTGATGATTTCGACCATTACACAATAAGCCATATCCCCCGGGAAGAGAATATAAAGGCAGATTCTATCGCAAAGTATGCAAGCACTTGTGAAGCTCAATTATTGGGATTAGTTCCTGTGGAAGTCCTGTCAACTCCAAGCATTGATGAAATGGATATAGACTGGATCATGACCATATATCAGGAACAGGAATCATGGATGACTCCGATAAAGGATTATCTGCTCAACGGATCTGTGCCAGAGAGTTCAAAAGAACGTCAAAAACTGTTAAGAAAGGCTTCAAGGTATATAATTCAAGATGGCCGATTATTCCGACGAGGATTTTCAATGCCACTACTCCGATGTATGACTGAAGAAGAAGCTAAGACAATTCTAGCTGAGGTACATGGAGGGGAATGTGGAGGTCGTACAGGTGGTCAAACTTTAGCAAAGAAAATTCTCCGTTATGGATACTTTTGGCCGAATATCAACCGAGATGCTGCAGACTACTCCCGAAAGTGCGACAAATGCCAGAGATTTGCTAAAATCCCAAGAGCACCTTCCATTGAGATAACACAGATGTTTAGTCCATGGCCATTTTCTATTTGGGGAATGGATCTCATCGGGCCTCTGCCAACTGCGAAATCCGGAATCAGATATGCTATTGTTGCTGTGGATTATTTTACTAAATGGGCTGAATCCGTACCCTTAGCTACTATTACCTCTAAGAAAATGATAAACTTTGTAACTAAGAATATCATTTGCAGGTATGGAGTACCTCAAAAGATAATCACAGACAATGGAACCCAATTTGAAAGTGAAGAGTTCCAAGATTTTTGCAAAAAATTCAAGATCCAGAATAGTTTCTCAACAGTGGCTCATCCGCAGGCAAACGGGCAAGTGGAAGCAGTAAATAAAATTATCAAATCAACCATCAAAAAACAGCTGGAAAAAGCAAAAGGTGGTTGGGTCGATAAACTTCCGCTAGCACTATGTGCATATAGAACTACACATAAAACTGCGACGGGGCACACTCTATTTTCATTGGCATATGGATCAGAGGCAATGATTCTGGTAGAAATATAGGTCCCTTCACATAGAAGAATCCATTTCAATCAAGCCAAAAACGAAAAGCTGCAACTTGAAGCCCTTGACTTCCTTAATGAGAAAAGGGAAGAAGCTGAGCTCAGAACTGCAGCTCACCAGCAAAGAATAGCCACGCACTTCAATTCCAAAGTTCGCCGGCGCAGCTTTGAAGTGGGGGATCTAATCTCAAAAAGAATTATGACACCTACAGGCGTGCTTGGACCAAACTGGGAAGGGTCGTATGTTATAGGCCATAAACTTCTTGATGGCACATTCAAACTTGTAACTGTCGAAGGACACCCAATGCCAAGAGCTTGGAACAGCAATCATTTGCGCCCATATTTTACTTAAAGGCTTTAATGAAATATTGTAAAAGAATGATGAATGTATGATTCTTGTATTGAAAGCCGTTGTAAAGTCAGTGCAAGTGAATAATAAGAACTATAAAGTGGATATAGGCCCAGTTCTTGGCCGAACCACTATAAATCTTGTGTTCTTTACTATTATAGACTGCTTTGCTTTATTTAGATATATAAAATGCGTCAATTGTATTACTAAAATGTCGATTTAATAATGCAGGCCATAAAAACAAAGCTTACCCATCACAAGACCAAGCAATCCTCGACATCACCCAACAAGCAAACGCTAAGCCGTTCAAAATTTCCATACTCAAATCCTACGAAAGAAGTGCTTCGAACAAAAGTTAGCGATTCGGCTGGAAGTGGGACATTGCTAACTAACTGTGAATGTTTGTACAAACGAGCATCTAGTTAAATAGCCTGTGTCAACTACCACCAACTCGCTTAACTATGAAGTATATTTCTTTGGAAAAGGGAAGTTGTTGGCAACTAAAAGGGAATGGTATTTGAAAAACATAACGGGGATCGCCGATATGAATAGGTGGCAAAGAAACATGGGCGAGCAAGCATCAAACAGCAAAAGACCTCTTCGAAGGCACAAGCCCTCTTCGGAGGCACAACTCATCGGAGGATAAAGACCTCAAACAAGGCATGCCAGAAGACTTTCTCAATGAAAAAGATTGGTATGGATGACCGGGAGCACCTTCCCGACTAGAAGGCAAGGCGCTTGTTTACTAGCTAAGACAGTTTGCGCAGACAAGCGTCCAAGTAACTTGCGTCCGCCGCGTGAATCCATACGATGATTGGAGGCACCTTCCCAAGTGGAAGGCAAGGCGCTTGTTCACTAGTTGAGACAATCTGCGCAAATAAGCATCCAAGTAACTTGCGTCCGCCCAGTGAATCCGGCCAACCATGAGGAAGAAACTTCCAGGTAGACTTGGAGGTACGCATTCCACCGAAATCTGAAATAAAACTTCACAAGTGCTGGATGTGAAAAGCCCTCTTCGGAGGCCTATTTCACCATAGTTGAAATGCTAAAAGACCTCGAGCGGGCCTCGCCAAAAAAAGAGAGTTCTTTACCGACATAAAGTTGCAGACTGATCGGTGGCACAGAACACTTGTGTCCGCTCCGTGAATCCATCCAACTAAGAGAAAGAAGCTCCAAACATCCAGGCAAAAGCCCTACTCAGAGGCACACATTTCACCATGATCTGAAATAAAACCTCACACGAGTCGAAATGTGAAAAGTCCTCTTCGGAGGCCCGCTTCCCAACGAACAGGGAAAAATAAAAGCCTCTCCCCAGTGGCAGAAACAAAGAGCCCTCTTTCCAGAGGCACAATCAAACAAAAAGCCCTCTCCCCAAAGGCTCAATCAAACAAAAAGCCCTCTTACCAGAGGCAGAAGCAAGTCGAAGCCCACTTACCACGAAAGAAAGTTCACTCGCCAAAACAAAAGCGATTTTCTCCAAAAAAAAGTGAAGTGTAAAAACTTCGCAACAAAAAAAAATAAAAGAGAAAAAACTCCTCCAGAATGAGGTGCATCCTACTAAATACGAAAAATGTTTCCTTGAAATGGAAATATTATCCTATAAAGTACAGATGCAAACCCCCTTCAAACGGAAAAGTTGTTTTCTAAAGAAAGAGTACAAGTCTTCTCGAAATAGAGGAATTGTTCTCTAAAAACTTTGCCAATGTGAAAGAGATTGCAATAAACCATGGTATGGGGGCAGCACATTATAGGTGCAAGAATGGAAACAATGCTCAAAAAACATACCATAGGCTCATTGCAATATCACACAAAGGAAACAAGGAACTTGTATAAAGATAAAGAATAAATGTATTCTCAAATATAGACTGAAGTTTGTATAGGTAAAAGGAATATTTTATCCAGTACTATGAAAATTTTATACAGGTACAGGTTTCAGGATAAAAAAAAGCGGGGGCCGGTACCCGCACAATCTCCGGCCAGTACATGCAAAAAGCAAAAAGTAAAGCAAAGAAGGGAAAGCGGGACTCATCACTTCTTTCTCCCACCACCTTTAGAGCCTTCACCTGGCTTAATAGGCAATTTTTCAGGCCGGCTTGGGAGAATTGGGGGAGAAGGAGAGAAAGCTAGTGCTGGATCAACTTCCGTTTCCTTTTCAGAAACAGAAATGCTTCTCCCTTTCTTCTTTGAAGTTGTACGCTTCCTCCTCCTCTTTGAAGAAGACTCACTCCCTGGAGTGACAAGAGCAGACAATTTTATGTCATCAGAAAGGGTTCGCTCCGGAGATACTTCGCCTCCTTCAAGTCCTTCGGCCTTCTGCTCCTGCGAAGCGGTTGGATTGTCCAAGTCTAGAAGGGCTCCTATTAATTCTTCCTGCGATCCCGGCTGGGAAGTAGGAGTAATTTGAAAGGTTGGAGGAGGAATAGCTGGAGGAGGAGAAGTTTATAAGAAGCTGGGCACTTTCTGTACGGAAGAAAAGAGATTATAATCAGTAAAGAGAGGAGATAAATGCTCGTTGAGATTTAAAAAATAATCGAGAAACTCGTTTAACTCAGTCGAAGCAAACAAGCAGTCCACTTGAGCAAGATTAATAGAAGAGTTACCTGGAGAAGTCGGCTTCCTAATGTCAACTTCATAAGCTTGTGCTTCGGTGCTTTCTTCGCCTTGATCTCCGCCCTATGCACTTGTAATCTCAGTTATGACTTTAGCAGGGGACGGAGAATGGGAACCGGAGCCTGTGATATCAACGTCGGCCGAAATTGGAGGAGGGACAGGGGCAATTAATGGTGCTTCTTTCTCTGGATGCTCCTCTCTCATCGTCCCAGCACGCTCTGTAGCAAGCTGCACTTTTCCTCTGGCAAGGGCTGCACGAGCTCCGTCATCCGGATAATGTGCCTCGAGTTCTTCTTCGGCATACCCAGCATCTTTAAACATATCAAGCGTGGCTTCCCATACTTCAGCCAAAGTGATTTCATATTTGGGGCCCAAAAATGAGAGACTGCCACGCCCTAGGACACTTTGCAAGTAGAAGTCGAACAATGTCGAACTGACATCGGCTTTAGTGGCTTGATGAGCTTCTTCGGCTGCAATTTTACCGGCAACAGGCTCATCGCGCTCTTTCTCAACTGTAGCAAGGCGAGTTTTTAATGTCTCAATTTTGAGGTTTTGGGAGCTGGTCTGTTGTCGCAACTGTGCAACTTCAACGCGATAATCTTCTACAACCTTTTCCTGCCACTTGAGTTTATCTTCGGCCTCTCGTTGGCTAGCATGAGCATCCCGCACTTGTTGCTGAAGCACACTTTCCCTTTGAGAGTAGGAAGTGGAGGAAGTAGCAAGCTCCTCTTTAAGTTTTCCAACATCCGCTTCAAGCTTTTCATTATAAGCGGCGATGCTCCTCATCTCTGTGTCATGTTGATCGAGAGTCTTTTTCCATTCAGATTTATCATTCTCCATGGTCAACATAGCCTCAAGGTTCGCGCGATTCACTCTCTGGAGTTCGTCAACAAGTTTCTGCCAATTCGACATTCTCTCAATATCAAGCTTGACAGCATCAAGATTTCGCAACATGGCTGGTTTGTCGATTGGAACGAGATCAAGATCAAAGCGAACTCCCTTCAAGCACAAGTTCGGAAATCGGCTTTGAAGAGTAGCTGGGCCCGGTCCGACCTGATATGAGGGCCTGCCAATGATCGTCTGAATGTCGGTATGAGCAAGAGCAGGAGTATGAGGAGGCACCAAAGCAATGGGCTCTATAAGAATGTCAGGTGATGACTTTTCACCATGTTTGGTCCGTTTGCTCGAATCTTCGGCGGCGTGGCTCTTTCCTTTGTCATCGTGGGATTTTCGTTTGAGGGAATCACCCTCTCTGTCGGAAGAGTCGTGACGTTCATCCCCTCTCCCGTACCGTTCTTCGTATGTTCTTCTCTCCTGAGCTTTCCAAGTAGCCCTCTCTTCATCAGTTTCCGTATGAGGGGGAAGATAACGCCTGTGATCATATTGACCGCGCCTTCCATACTGCGTAAAGTCATCATAATACAAGCCACTTCGCCTCATTGGAGAACCTGGAATAAAAGAAAAAGCATAACTTGAGAATCTTCAAATTGCAAGGAGTTAAGTGCATATAGGTGCTGAAAAGTCCTAAGTGTGTGTAATGTGCAAACTACGCGCGTCAAACTACGAACCACTCTTCGATCGCGGGGGAATGATGGGGGTAGTAGATAACGTCAACTCTTGAGTCGATGGAGTTTGTCGCAAAATAGAAGTTGCTTCAACTACTGAAGAGGAAACCCTAGTAGTAATAGGATCGTCTTTAAAGAGCTCCTGTGAGGTGATAAACAGGTCGCTCAACCACTCAAAAGTGTCATCCCCACTCTGCTTGACAGGACTTGTTTTCCCGGCTCCTTCGTCACCAGACTTCTTCGAATTTTGGGGAGATCCCTGAGGATCTTCTTCTTCTTCAATGAACGAGGCAAGTGCAAATTTGCCAGATGACCCCGCAACGTCAGTAGAAGTAGAGCACTTCACCAGGGAAGCCTCGGAAGCAGGTTCTTTTAGTGTGGGTTCGTCAGTAGAAACTGGGGCATCTAATGCTTTAGCTAGGGAGTCTGGGACCTCATGGAGGTGTGTAGAGAAAGTAGAATGCAAAAGTCCAAACTGATGTAAAAATTCGTCCCTCAACAAAAACTTTATACTTCTTTCCTTTGCTGCCACGACATTCAGTCTTTCAAAAATTTGCTTATGGCCTGGATCTCTAGAAGGGGGAGGAAGTGCTGAAAAAGGGAAGAGTGAAATTAGCACTTAGCAACTCAGATCTCGAAAAGCCCAGGAATGGAAAAAATAGAAGCAGGTAATCTTACTTCCTACTCTCCAGATAGCATAAAACCCTGGGGGGCAGCGAAGAAAGAAAAACTGTTTCAAGAAGCCATGTGCACTTTCGGAAAGATCGGAAATGAGTTTGCGATTCCTAGCGCTTCTTACAACAGTAATGGAGGGATGATCTTTAGTTTTTGTAAATGAACATAAGTAACAGATTTCCTCGAGACGTGGATCGATCTAGAGTTCTCCTGAATAAAACACACAACCCCATTAAGATGGTGTAGCCATTGGGGTGCAATTGGAACAGAGAGATGGTCAATCGAAGTAGGAGCCGTTGAAGAAAGTCATTGAAGTGAGGAATGGCACCGCACATGCACATTTGGCAGTTAACAGCAACAAAGCCACGAGGTGGCCTATCAACAAAATAATTTGGTCCAGGTAGTAAAGCATCCGTTTCGGCAATGCCAAATTGGATGCGTAATTGAATAAACACCCGTTGACTCACGGAAGTTGAAACTCTTTCTGGAGGATTGTTCAGTGGAACAGCTATCGGAAGGGCCTCTCCAGTTTGTTCTGTTACTTCTTCTTGATGTGAAGCCATTCTACATAAACAACTGGATATTCAAACGTAAAGGTGCACGTTTCCTAAAATGTGTGAAGTGTTGTGTAAAATCAACAAAGCAACAAGCAAATATAACTGGAATTAAGACTGGCAAGCATTTGTCAGTTATAAAGTTTCAGGGCTTGTTGTTTTAAGTCCAAATATGCAAGTGTAATGTTGATGCAAACAAATCATTTCAAGTTAACGATGCTTTGCATTAATAGTTCGCTTTAGTTGATTGGTTCATCACAGCATTTCATATAGTTTCTTTAAGTTGATTATTCTATGTCGACTAATCTGTCATTTGATGTGGGCAGTCAATGGCAGTATATTCGCCCTGGTTTTCTATAATTGTTGTTTTCAGCAGGTTGTTAGCTTATAAGTTAATGTGATCTGTGAAAAAGTGCAACAAAGTTCGAGCAATCCGGAATTTAGGCAATTCAATCCGGCAGTTCAAGTTAAGCACTCAAGTTGAGATTATGCTTCTAAGTGTGAATTCGAGTTGAGCATCCAAGTACTAACTCGTCCACGACTTAAAAGATTTCACGCGAGTTAAGTTTTGGTTCTTTAAATCATTGGTCCTTTAAGTTGTGGGGCATTTTAAGGGGAAAAGGCTTCAGTTCAAAGTGATACGAATTTCTCCAAGTCCTAACTCGGCCACGACTCGAGGCTTATGTTGCATCTAATTAAGTCGGTCAAAAGATAAGTCGCGAAGGTTCATAGGTCGCCCAAAATTGTTGGGTCGTGTTCAAGCTAGTGTCTCAACCGACAAACCTCCTATCTAATCGGTAACTCGTCGACCTACAACCCAATAACTCGTTATCACCTGAGCGACGAAACCCATTGTATATCGATACCGCAAAATCACCTAACGCCAGTCTAAATCATTACAGACCCATCGCAATTCCAATACACCGTTGGACCCTCGTGAGCCACAACAACAGCGTAGTAAATCGCAATCTAAAACTGATCACAGCATAGCTCAAAAAGGGAATGCGATGTATGGATAGTGAACTGGGAGCAGAAAGTGAAAATTCATGGTTTGACGGTGATTTTGGGTTGAATGGAGTTGAAATTCACTTTCACAATGCAAAAGAAAGGATGGATTGACAGCAGAATGGATCGGTTTCACCATTGGGAGCTCGAGAGATCGTTAATGGTGGAAAGAGTTATCAAGACGATTCAGTAAAGACGAAAGAGCGAGTCAGTGATTTAAATAGTACAGAAGAAGGGAGGCGAATAGCCATACGAGTTACCTCTTGAGTCGCTCACGACCTAAGGAAACTAAATCGAAATACACGACCTACGACTTAGGCGCGTACTTCGAGGGGCAAATGTTGACTCCTAGGCTAAGCGACTTAGCGACCCAAGGAGGCAAGCGACTCAAGGTAATTGCGTAGCAACTAAAACGAAGCCCTGCATCGCGACTTAGCGACTTAAAGACAAAAGCGACCTACGAGTTAACAAGGCAAAGGAACTAGCGACTTAACGCATGAGGTGGGCCGAGCGACTTAACTCCTGAAGTAAAGCAACGACTTAAGGAGAGCAGCGGCTTAACTGGTAAATGACTCACCGAGTTATCGACCTTACGACTTAAGAGGTCCATGACCTAGCGAGTTAAACGGTGGCACGACCTAGCGACTTAAGGGTTTGACAACCTAAGGAATTAAAGCTTTCACGGCCTACGATGAGTCGTTCACGACCTTATACTTGGTGATTGAACTATGTCGCCTTCTATAAGTCGCGAATACCAATCAGTTAATACAAAGGGTCATGTATGAACCAGTAAAGTCGTAACTACTCACCCCTTAACCCGGTAGCGACCTACGGCCCATCCTAAGTCATAACCCGCGACTTACGACTTACTTTAAGTCACAAACGACTTAAGGTCAGTAGAGGACTCTCTATAAATACGGCATGTGCTCCAACATTAAGGGGACCTTTCCGATCATTTTCTTCAAAGCATTGAGACTCTGCCATCTTCAAGCCGAGCCTTACTCCAACATTCGAAACTCACAAGAAGCTTCAGTCAACTTCAAGCAGGGATTCAACATATTCAACCATGAATTCAGAGAATTCTCTTGCATCGAAGTTTTTCTAGCTACTTGTCTTTTGAAGTGAATTGTAATTGAAGGAAATTGTAAAGGATTGTAATCATATATACAATAAAGAAGGATTGAAGTGGACGTAGGCTTGATTATAAGCCGAAGCACTATAAACTCTGTGTCTCTTTCTGCTTTTTCAGTGAATTCCTGCTTTTTCTGTTTCCCGTGTTAACGTGTGGTGCTTTTAGTCAATCTCTATTTGCATCGGGGTGTTAGCGTCAGACTTTTTACGTTAACATAAGTGTAATTTCATTGTTTTATAAGTTGGTAACTTTGAATAAAATATATCTAATGTTGAATTCTATACTTAGTTCCTTTTCCCTTCTTTTTCCTTTTCAGGGACGAAAAGTTTTGAGTGGGGGAGAGTGTAACGACCCGTAATTTTTCGATAATTAAAATAGCTAATGTAATAAGATTTCATGATTTAGTGTTAGAAAAAATTTATAAGTCATTTGGAATAATAATAAATGTTGAATCCATTGGGTATAATAGAGTAATTGATTGATAAGTAAAATTACTTAAATCAAATATTGAATATTGAACAGGTAAATTGTTTAAATTAATTATTTAAAACTTATCGAATAATTGAATAACGGTAAAATGGAAATAGTGTTCTAAATTGTGAATTGGTTTTAAAAGTTGAATCTTATAAGTTCAATATCAATATTTCAAAAGATAATGAATTATTGGACAATCGAAATTATTTAAATTTAATATTTGGAATTTATTGAATAATTTAATAATGGGAATTGAATAATTGTTTTAATGAAAATGGTTGTTCTATAATTTTAATTTGTTAAATTTTATAAGTTCGTTTTGAATATTTCAAAAGATAGTGATTTAAGAATAATCAAATTTGACCAAATTTAACATTACAAATGCTTGAATAATTAAATTCCGAATTTGATATGATTAATTTGATGTTGAAATTTAATATATGAAAATAGAGTGAATAACTGAAATTTGATTTAATATGATTCAAATTGGTTTCCAAAATGAATGTAAGTTATATCGGGATTATAATAGAGTTAATAAGATTTGAAAATTGGAATTTGTTGGATAATTCAACATGAAAATTGTAGAGCACGTTGCGAACTACGTATTCAACGGTCACGATCGGATTTGAGGCGTTGGAACATCGGCACATCGAGTTCAAAGGTCGGCCGTTCTTCACGTTATTCGAGACGAAATAAAGCACCGGGTGGGGCCGGTCACTGTACGCAGGGAGTAAGCGGTGGCGGCTTCGACGTGGCATCCTCCGATCGTCTTCAAGCTTCGTGTAGATGGAGGATAATTCGATTCAAAAATTGGAGGCTTTGGGTTTGTTAGTCGCGTATCATCTGGAGGGAGTGAGGAAGAAGAAACGTTCGGCCCTGATGTTGGATTAGTGAATCAACGGCCCGGGGGGTTTAATGTTGAAAATAGGAAAAAAAATTGTAAATTAGTTATATTTAAATTCGTGTGACTTTAAAATATCGTAACTTGCTCAATCTAGGTCAGAATTCGACGAAACTTTTTGCGTTGGCTTCGTTTTGACGAGCACTATGCAATGGAGCTGGATTGGAATCGTTTGGAGCTATTGAAAATTTCGGGTAAAAATTAAACGTCCGTTTAATTTTATTGGAAATAAAACGCTGGAACTGCATTTAAATCAAGGTGAGTGTTTTATAACGCTCACAACGTACTAAATATCTTTATGCTAGTTAAACTTGATATTATGAAGTGTTATGATTTTATTTGTCGTTGTTTGATAAAAATTTAATTGTCATATAGCTTGTCATTTGAATTAACCGTTGAAAAATTAAATTGACAGTTAAATTGAAATTAAAATTGAATTGCGATTAAATTACCTGACATTGATAACTATGAAACTGCCATGAATTGTATTGTCTATTGGATGATGTATTTTGATGGATGTTATTGGTTGATATCTAAATGTTTGAATGTCTATTTGCTTATATATACTGTTATGCATACATATGACACTGTGATCGGTTTAAGTAATATATATTCATCCCTGACATTTAATTGAAATAAATAACTACTTGGCCATAGGATAGAAAATTATATACGGACACCGAATTGGCTAAATTAATAAATTTTGAAATCGTCGATTTGAAATTTATTTAAATGTTTGATTTAAAAGTTATAAACAGAAATCAACTTATAGAAATCGAATTTATCGGAAAATTGAGTTTGGAATGTTGAAATAAATTTTGTTTAAAAGAAATTGTTAAATAATTTAAGTTGAGACTTTGAAATTTAAAATCGGGATATTATTGAATTTCGAAATTGAATTGTTTGAAGATTTAACCTTAATTCGAGCTTTGAATATTACTAAGTAAAAGTGATATAAAAATGATATTTTGAAATCGAGCTTGGAATTGAATCATATTTGGAATTTGGATTTAAACTTGAATATTGTTGGATAATTTTGTTAAGTGTTATAAATTGATATTTTTGACAAATCAAGCTCCAAATCGATATAAATTGAAATTGAATTAACTGAAAGTGAATATAAAGTTGAATAAATTTGAAGTCAAGGTTGACGTTGATTAAATCGAAATCGAAATTGAATCGGTAGAGGGGAAATCGAAATTGTTTTGAATTGGGAAGTTATAACTGAAATGGTTGGTTTTGAAGCTGTTTTATCTTGTTTTCCAAATTACTCAGTTATATAAACTTTTTTTGAATACTTAAACTATTTTGATCTATTTTAAATCTACTTAACCAAATTTAAATTATTTTAAACTAATTTATCTATTTTAAATCCATTTTAAGATTTTAAGTATCTTTAACTATTTTAATTATTCAAAACTACTTTTAAACTACTTAAACTATTTTCTAAAAATTCTAAGCTGGTCAATTAAGTGGATTGTTTATATTTAAATCTTGAATTTAAATACCAATTGAGTTAAATGAAGTTGCAACCTAAATTGAAATTCGAATTGATTTTGAAACCGAAATGAGATATTGATGCGAAAAATGATTTTTGAAACGGAATCTTACATTTGAATAGATACGATGATATTTGAAATGGATTTGATTTTTGAAGCGAATATGATATTTTGATATCAATTATGAATCGATTTGAAATATAAAAGACCCAACGGTGTAATAATACATAGTTATTAAAGAGACCGGGATCGGATATGGACATACTCTCTGTCGATACCAAACATCACTTTAATAACTATTATATGAGGAGTGTTGATCCAGAATGAAGTGGATGGTTCGGCGAACGCGTTGACTGAAGAAAGAGAACGATATTGGATGACCCCTGACATGACTAAAACAGAAGCCGCGTCGGGCCATTGAGGTTTGCCATCTCTAGCGGACACACTTCTTCGATACCATATCTATTACATTTGTGATTCGATTTGGGTGCACCCCTTGATTTGGGAGTGTTGTTTCGCGGTGTTGGGGTAGCTGCCGGCTATGCTCAACATCAGTCCGGATCACGCAACTACTAGTATCCTAGTTGGTATCGCCTCATGTACTTTGTCATACTGATTATTCTATTCGCGATCACTACGTTTTGTTTTGTGTTATACCTATGGGGTACCCTCTGATAACCACCGGTTTACGGTGGGGCTTATGGTGCTGTATAGACTATGGCATTATAAAAATTTGTTAAGGGGGATTATGGTAATGCCTTAACGCTATTTTGATACTTTATATTACTGATAGGCATTATCTACTTAGCGTACATTACTACATAGTAGATAGTTTAACAGATCCTTGAGAGATGGAAAATCCTGTAACATCTCTTGAGTTATTGCACGCACGTTGACACTGGATAGGAGATGTCAAATCCCGTAAACATCTCTGACGCCGTTACACTAATATTTATTTACGATTGATTTAACTTTCATAAGGATATTTACTCCTGACTCGAGTGTTTTGCCTTTTCATTACGCTCGGGTCAGACATGAGTTTTTCAGATTTTTGAAGATCTATTCTGGAGGATGAAGACGAAGATTTGGTATACTATTACTATTATTACCCTTGCATCATGCTATCTTCTGCATTATTTTAATTTTTCTTTTGTATATGTATAACTCTGATAAATGTTGTATAAATAATTGTCAAAGTATAGTAAACAGCTTCATGAACTGTTTATTTGACTATTATATTTTATCGTTCCGCTGCGAGATTCTGTGTTGTTTCATTCCCTTTATTTCTCTTTCTTTTCTTTTCTTATTTACCCCCATAACCATCTGCCTTTTGAATGGTTTGGAATCGACATGTGTATTCGATCGTCGGTTTAAACTGTCCAAAAAGGTGGGTCGTTACCGTATTATTTTTAAATAATATTAATAAATAAAAATGTACATGTAGAAATACAAGACTAAAAATTAAGTTAGAAATAAATATTTGTGATAAAAGTAGAACTCAGTATATATGGTTACATGACAACATAAAGTAAACACCTTTGATAAATTCTAGCATCGTGATAACTATAGGAATTCATTTAGGTACAAAGTAACAAGACAGTAATGTATATGTACAAACTGGATGAGTATGTAGGCTAAACAAGACAAAATTTGTACAAACAAATAAAGAATAAATATGTAAACTTGGAAGAGGAAGCAATAACAACTACTGTAAATGATTAAAGAAATATCTATGTACATGCAAGACAAAAGTATATATGCTAACATAATATATAAATTAAAATCAGGCAAGAATCTTATATGAAAGATTAGATTAGATATGCTGCAAAGTGAAATGTTAACATACACAAATAAAGATGCAGGTAGCCTGCAAAATAAGACTCAGGCAAGAAAAATAAAATAATAATGCAAGTAGCTTGTAAATTAAGTATGCATGTGAGAATAGAAAAAAGAGACAAGTATGAAAAACAAAATAAAATATCTAAGCTTAAAACTAAGTAAGTTGAGACACAAAGTACATTAGCATTAAAATGCTTTCATCTCAGCATAAATTTTTGTCATTTCGAATTGTATAAAATCATTCCAGCCTCCCTAATGCAAAGATTTGGCCTGATAAAACAAAACACAATGTTGTACTTGCATGTGCTAAACCCAGATAACACCTACCCTATACAAACTTATCTTTCTATATATACATATCTTCCAATTCATTCTAAACATATAAAACCAGAGGAAAATTTTATTGCAAGCCTATTCATTTCTATGCAAACTCAAATATAAACTGAAACCATTATTCAATAATAAGCAAGTAAGATGAAATAAACAGGAAGATCAAAGCCAAAGCATTTTACAGTTTCAGAAGTTCAAAATAGTTTTCAAAGATCTGTCTTCATTCTTCGAAGCTGTGAGTAACTTTTTTAAGAAATTAAATTTTAAATATAGTTGGATGTTAATATTTAAAGGTATGTTCGTGTGAATATTCATTGCTCTGTGTATGGTGAAGATTGATGTCTGCATATTGATACCCTGTAAATATAAATCTCTGTTTACAGGATTGAAACCCAGATTTAATTCCAAATTTCATTACTACTCAATCTATTGATTTTTAGGGTAAAGTATTTAAACAAGATAAGCTTGTTTGAGTATAAAGTAAATTCTTGAATTTTTGTATTTAAGAAAAATAAAGTAAACTGCTCTAAAATCTCTAGATCAGCTGATACTTAATGTAGGTGACATTTTCAATATCTCAGATTTTCAATTTAAGAATATGAATTGGATGCTAAAACAAAACTCTGATTTTTAAAACTAAAATTTTATTTTTTATTTAAGGATTGGTGGAGTTGTCTTAGGTTGTTCTGTTTTTGGTTTTTGGGCTATTACTGGTGATCTATGCGGCTGGAGATGGTCGGGTTGTGCGAAGTGATGGAGGAGCTTATCGAGGTGATGGGGAAATTGGCCGATGGTGATGGAATTCATTGAGGAGGGTGTCGTAGTGGATTTTTGTCTAGAACCCTAGTTTAATTAGGCTTTGTTGTTTGATCAACCTCGGTTGCTACAGTGGACCGAGTGTACTGTGCTTTTGGGGATGGGTAGGAGGATGTTAGTCGAAGTGGTGGCCGGAGTTTTTAACTTACTGGTAGTCGAGACGGCGTGTATAAGCTGTTGACAGGTCTGGTGGTGGTGGGAGTATGTTGTTCCAGGTTTCGAATTCAAGTTCGATTTCGAATTCGAGATAAAGACTGTAACGACCCGCCTTTTTGGACAGTTTAAACCGACGATCAAATACACATGCCGATTCCAAACCATTCAAAAGGGCAGATGGTTATTGGGGTAAATAAGAAAAGAAGAGAAAAGAAATAAAGGAAATGAAACAACACAGAATCTCGCAGCGGAACGATAAAATATAATAGTCAAATAAACAGTTCATGAAGCTGTTTACTATACTTTGACAATTATTTATACAACATTTATCAGAGTTATACATATACAACAGAACAATTAAAATAATGCAGCAGATAGCATGATGCAAGGGTAATAATAATAATAGTATACCAAATCTTCGTCTTCATCCTCCAGAATAGATCTTAAAAAATCTGAAAAACTCAGGACTGACCCGAGCGTAATGAAAAGACAAAACACTCGAGTCGGGACTAAAATATCCTTATGAAATTTAAATCAATCGTAAATAAATATGAGTGTAACGGCGTCAAAGATGTTTACGGGCTTTGACATCTCATATCCAGTGTCAACGTGCGTGCAATAACTCAAAAGATGTTACGGGATTTTCCATCTCTCAAGGATCCGTGAAACTATCTACTATCTAGTAATATACGCTAAGTACATAATTCCTATCAGTAATATAAAGTATCAAAATAGCGTTAAGGCGTTACCATAATCCCCCTTAACACATTTTATATTCCCAAAAGCATATACAAGACCGTAGTTTCCCCAAAACCGAAAGTCACCAGAGGGCAATCCATATACTCAAGGTACAAATCAAAATGTAGCGGTCGCGAATAGGATAATCAGTATGACAAGGTACATGAGGCGATACCAACTAGGATACTAGTAGTTGCGTGATCCGGACTGATGTTGAGCATAGCCAGCAGCTACCCCAACACCGCGAAACAACACTCCGAAATCAAGGGGTGCACCCAAATCGCATCACAAATGTAATAGAAATGGTATCGAAGAAGCGTGTCCGCTAGAGGTGGCGAACCTCAATGGCCTGGCGCGGCTCCTGTTTTAGTCATGTCAGGGGTCATCCAATATCGTACTCTTTCTTCAGTCAACGCGTTCACCAAATCATCCACTTCATTCTGGATCAACACTCCGCGTATAATAGTTATTAAAGTGGTGTTCGGTATCGACAGAGAGTATGTCCATATCCGATCCCGGTCTCTTTAATAACTACGTATTATTACACGTTGGCTCTTTTACATTTCAAATCGATTCATAATTCATATCAAAATATCATATTCGCCTCAAAAATCATATCCATTTCAAATAACATCGTATCTTTTCAAATGTACGATTTCGTTTCAAACATCATTTTCGTCTCAATATCTTATTTCGATTTCAAAGTCATTTCGAATTTCAATTTAGGTTGCAACTTCATTTAATCCTATCCGTATTTAAATTCAAGATTTAAATATAAACATTTCACCTTATTGACCAGCTTAGAATTTTAGAAAATAGTTTAAGTAGTTTAAAAGTAGTTTTAAATAATTCAAATAGTTAAAAATACTTAAAATCTTAAAATGGATTTGAAATAGATAAATTAGTTTAACATAATTTAAATTGGGTTAAGTAGATTTAAAATAGATTAAAATAGTTTAAGTATTCAAAAATGGTTTATATAACAGAGTAAGTTGGAAAACGAAATAAAGCAGCTTCAAAACCAATCCATTTCAATTTATAACTTCCCAATTCAAATCAATTTCAATTTCCATTATACTGATTCAATTTCAATTTCAATTCAAATCAATGTCAACTTTGACTTTAAATTTATTCAAATTTATATTCACTTTCAATTTATTCAATTTCAATTTATACCGATTTGGAGCTTGATTTTTTTCAAAAATATCCATTTAACACTTAACAAAATTATCCACCAATTTTCGAGTTTAAATCCAAATTTCAAATATGATATAATTCCAAGCTCGACTTCAAAATATCATTTTTATATCACTTTTACTTGGTAATATTCAAAGCTCGAATTTAGGTTAAATCTTTAAACAAATCAATTTTCGAAATTCAGTCATATCCAAATTTTAAATCTCAAAGTCTCCACTTAAATTTTATTCAACAATTTTTTTTAACCAAAATTTTATTTCAACATTCCAAACTCAATTTTTCAATAAATTCGATTTCTATAAACTGATTTCTATTTATAACTTTAAATCGAAACATTTAAATAAATTTCAAATCGACGATTTCGAAAATTATTAATTTAGCCAATTCGGTGTCCGTATATAATTTTCTATCCTATGGCCAAGTAATTATTTTCAATTAAATGTCAGGGATGAGTATATTACTTAAATTAAATCACAGTATCATATGTATGCATAACAGGATCTATATAAGCAAATAAACATCCAAACATTCAATTATCAACCAATAGCATCCATCAAAATACATCATCCAATAAACAATACAATTCATGGCAGTTTCATAGTTATCAATGTCAGGTAATTTAATCGCAATTTAATTTCATTTCAATTTAACTGTCAATTTAATTTTCAACGGTTAATTCAAATGACAATCTATATGATAATTAAATTCTATCAAACAACGACAAATAAAATCATAACACTTCATAATAGCAAATTTAACTAGCATAAAGATATTTAGTACGCTGTGAGCGTTATAAAACACTCACCTTGATTTTACTATTTTAAATCAAATCGAACGACGTTCGATTTAACTCAAAAGCTCTCTAGCTCCAAACGATTCCAATCCAGCTCCATTGCGTAATGCTTGTCCATACGATTCCAACGTAACTTGTTTTGCAATTTTTCGATCTCGTATGACAAAGATACAACGTTTAAACATCACAGGATTTAAATTACAATTAAATTTACAATTCTATTATTTATTTCATACCATAACAATTCTGGGCCGTAGGATTCCCAAAATCAAATCATGGCCGCGAATTACCCCTTCTCCCCCACGCGCGTGCTTGCTCCAGTAAACAATCGAAGCTGAACCCATTCGTTCGTTCAAAATCAAAATGCCGAACCCACCAAGCTCATCGAGGCGTTGATCCAAGGCCGCCATCCCGTAGCTCGTGTCCTCCCCTACTCACGCCTATGAGCACGTCGAGCTCGGTCGACATTAAGGCTCGTAAAACGATGATGAACGGCGCGCCATTGCACGAGGATTCACGTCAATCCGCTTCGTTAAATACGATCTTGACCGTTGAACTGATAGATCACATCGCGATCTACAATATTGTAGTTGGAAACTTTTTGAAATTGTGAACGGATTTGAAGAATTTGCGGGGAGAAGGGCGTGCGTTTCTGGCCGTGGGTTTCAAGAATGGCGGCCTGAAGAACCCTAGGGTTTAGTATATTCTCAAAAAAGAAAATAACGTAGTGCCTTTATAAAAAAACGACGAACTCTATTCATTCCGTATTTTCGAACTCCGATTTACGCGCGGTGACCGACGTTTCTAGGGTTTATCCTGCGTTCCGGACACAATGGAACAGGTTTCGGAAGCTAACTCGGTCATCTGTGCGAGTTACGGAAACAAATGATCAAATTTAAATTAAACCGATTAAACGAATTTCTAAACGTTTTGGCTTGTTTCGGACAACCAGTAAATCCGATTAACACGAAATTTGAAATCTTACAATAATATCATATTACGGATCCGATGAAATTGGTTTCGTCGAAATCCGAGACTGTTTGAAAAATGACTATTTTAACTCGTTAAATTAATATTAAAACAATTTCGATGCGTTTCGAGCTGCCACGGTCAAACGACAACTCCGATTGCTACGAAAATTGAAATCCGATAATAACAAACTACTACGGATCTAATGGAACTAGTTTCGTCCAATTCTGAGACTGTTTGAAAATTAGCTATTTTTCAGTCGATAATTAAATATTGAAATATTCAATTCTCACAAATAAATTTTAAATTCAGTTTTAAAAGTTCTATAACATCACTATAACTCCAATATGATAAAATAAAATTTTAAAAATCATTTTTAATCATATTAAACCCGTTATTCAATTATCCAATAATTTCAATTTTAAAATCTTATTAACTCTATTTTGATCCCAATATAACTTACATTCACTTTGGAAACCAATTTGAATCATATTAAATCAAATTTCAATTATTCACTCTATTTTCATATATTAAATTTCAATATCAAATTAATCGTATCAAATTCGAAATTTAATTATTCAAACATTTATAATATTAAATTTAAACAAATTTGATTATTCCTAAATCACTATCTTTTGAAATATTCAAACGAACTTATAAAATTTAACAAATTCAAATTATAGAACAACCATTTTCATTAAAACAGTTATTCAATTCCCGTTATTCAATTAATCAATAGATTCCAAATATTAAATTTAAACAATTTAATTGTTTAATATTTGACGGATTTCAATATTGGATTTTAAATAAAAATTTCATTATCAGTCGATTTACTATATTACATCAAATGAACTCTACATTATTATTAATCAACAGTTAGAGATAATGCACTCAACTATATATGAACTTTCATTTTAATTTCAATTGGTTCACAAATTCAATTCGTCTAACTAAATGAATAGGTAACTTAAATAATTATCACCGTTAACTTTTGATTTCTTATAAGTTTATTATTTACAAACAAGTGTCACAATTACCTATACAATACAAATTCATTCAATCACCTTTGACTACATAACATTTCAATTGATTTGGGATTTTATTCAATTTATAAATACTTAACTTAGATGGAATCTTGTTGCATTTCGTTCTAGTTATTATTATTCCAAACGACTTACAAATTTTTTTCTAACACTAAATCACAAAATCTTATTAAATTAACTATTTTAATTATCGAAAACTTACGGGTCGTTACACTCTCCCCCACTCAAAACTTTTCGTCCCCGAAAAGAAAAAAGAAGGGAAAAGGAACTAAGTAAAGAATTCAACATTTGATATATTTTATTAAAAATTATCCTGTGACGCCCCACCTCTATACCCACGCTAGCCAAGAACATTACTGTGAATGCTGTCAACTAGCACGGAGAATAAGGCTGTTGAGGAGCGACCATCTGCATAATTGCTTTGTGCGAGTACCGATATACCAGATAAAAATATAACTTTTCATCTCAAGAGGAAATCCGACATACCGACACAAACTCAAAGCTACTACACAGTGGCTATAATATCTTCGGAAACAAATATAGAAATAAACATAACATAAATCAGTCACAGACAATTCATATCACAAAGGCGGAAATAGATATGAATACTACACATAAAAGTGTATATCAGAGTAGTGGTCAAAAGATCCACGATAATACAAAAGAATAGCAACACGTGCTATACAAAAGAATACAACTATGAGTCTATATCTCAAGTGTATACAACAAAATAAACTACTAATCTAAGTAGTTTGCCAAAAGTCGGGATGATAGTCCGATAAGGAGTCAAGCAGAAGCACCTATAAAATCTCAGTCTGACCCGAGTACTATTTAAGAAGAAAATAATAAACGGATCAGTCTAGCTATAAATATCAGATGACATGATATAACATACAAGATATGGCATAAACATAATATCCATAATGGCATACTACTATAAGCATGTAAATGATAATCAACAAAAGATTAATCAATATCAAAGAATCTTCTCAAAGATCCAAAAAGGGTATCATACCCAAAACTTGTATTCACAACAAGTTAATGACACACGAATTCACCAATACACAATAACTGATAAATCATATAAATGAAAATCACTAAAATTGGTGAAGCGTAAATTCTAGAAACCATCTCAAGAAACCCAGTCAATGACACACGAATTCACCTATGCCCAAGAATTGATAACTCATATCAATAGAAATCACTAAAATAGGTGAAGAAGAAAATTCCAGAATTCGACACACGAAATCCAGAAATCACACAAAATAAGTGGGGAGGCCTATCACATGAACGGGAGCATGAAAACTCACCAACAGCTGTAACACACGAACGAGAAGCTATCTCATGGTAGCTAGCCATTAATTTGACACACGAATGGTCCGAAGACCTGACACACGAATGGTCCGAAGACCGTGGGTTGCTACCCCACTAAATTGAGTCGAAACTCCACAAAACGGGGTTTAGTCTCCCTCGCAGACAAAGAGACATCGCACATTGCTAGTCTAAATCACAAAGATGATCGTCATGATCATCAAGAAGTGTCAATTACACTAAGCTAGTAAATATATGAGTTTAGCATCATGTCCCATAACCACTAGCTTAACTTAAATATTTAAGAACAAATTGTAAGTTTCCACTAGAAAATTGTCACAAGAGATTCAATCGAACAAGTCCAAGAATTAACCGAACAAGTAAACGCAAGCGTTTCATACCACTTGTTTTACTAAGCCGTTTAATTAGATTTCTCATACGAGTGAGGTAAAGGTTTGTGTATACTAGTAGATTGGAAAACGGTTTAAGAAAACGAGCTTTGTAATAAAATAGTGTTTAAATCATTTGAAGAAAGAGTTTTGATATTTACTACTAGTATAGAAAACCTTTATATTTTTAAAGTGACAAATCACAAAGAAGATTGTAAGAACAACCAATTACTAAATTCACATTCGAAGACGTGAATAAAATCCAAAGAAATCGATATCAAATCCATCAAAGTGGATATATCTAAAATTCCCAAAGAAAAGGTCATCAAAGTCATAATAGATGATAACAACAAATAGGAAACAACACGAATCGATTAAAGTTGGAAATATACTCAAAAATAGCCAAAATAGGCAAAACTGCACATTCCAGACGTCTGATTTGGAATCCAGACGTCTGGATTTGTTCTCTGGAAATAACCCAGGGAACACTCAGATGTCTGAAACCTCAAGTCAGACGTCTGAGACCTATCCAGACGTCTGGTTTGAAGGTTCAGACGTCTGAAAATAGTCTCTGGCTTTTTTTTTATAATATGCGTGTCCAAACCAGACGTCTGGACTTGGTCACCAGACGTCTGGTCACCTGGTCTGTACAACAATTTGCCTAGGCCAAAGTGGCCAAAACGTATCGGAAGCGATCGGACGAGCGCCGACGACTAAGGATTTATGCCTAACGACAACCCGGTCTTATAGGCTCTCCGAAACACCTCTTAAAGCATGATCAAACATCAAAGTTATGATTTTTAGAGAATTGGCTTCAAATGCCAAAAATGGAAATATTCACAAAACCAATCCAAATCAAAAGCAATTGCACATGAATAAATGTTAGGGATTCATACCTAACAATCAAAGATAATTATAAGCATAGATGTGAGATTAAAAATCTCACCTTTGAATCCGAAAATAATGAATGAGAAGCTTGAAAACAAGCTAAGATCAATTCCTCTTCAATAACAACTCAAGAAGCTTCAATCTAAGCTTAAAATAGAAACATTTCCTAAATTAGGTTTAGGAATTTTCTGAAATCAAGGAGAGAAAGAGTTGGAGAAGAAGAAGGAGTTGCTTACCAATGGGTTCTCTTGAGTTTGGAGCAAGAAGATGGATTTGCTAAGGAACTAGGGTTTTGGATTCCCTAATTCTTTTTCTCTTCCCCCATTTTTGCTTGAGCTTGAATGAATAAGGAAATTATGAAGGAATGAAGAGGATAAGGGGTTGGGACTGAATATATAAGTGGGCTCACCCCAAACCAAAACCCTAAGTGAAAAGTAGCAAAATTCAACTTTCTCCAAACATACCAAAGCTTATACTCAAAAAGGTCGCAAACGGCATTTTGAACTCAATGGGGGTGGTCTCGAGTCCTAATTCGGCTGTTTGCAAAAAGTAGCTTTTCGGACTAAAATCCGACTAACTATAAAATATTTAAATAAAATATTAAAATATAAAATCGATAAATATGCGGGTTGTTACAAACTCCCCTCCTTAAAGAAATTGCGTCCTCGCAATAATTAAGAAGGAAATATAAGAAGTAACAACCATAGAAGCATATTAACACAAAAGAAAATTTGAATCAAGAAGTTCACCATAAAGAGCACGATGGAGTAAATCCGAAAGTTTTCGTTCGATGAATTCTCAAGATTTCACATTTGAGAACCATTGAACTTCTATCAAAAAGAATATCTTTATATCGAAGGCGCTCAACCTCCGAAGCAATGATGCGAATGGAATGGTGCTCAAAAGTCAAATTTGGTGAAACTTCAATCCCTCAATAATACCGGGCTCAAGAATAAAAAACCGAAAACATAAAAGCATTTCCATAGTTAAAAGACGTGGAAAACGTCAATAATAGCAGAAAGTTGAGCCGGTGCAACGGCGTAGTACAATCACGGTACGCCCGAGAAAATAGAAACTCGAATAATTTGGAACACCGACGTAGTACAAAGACGGTACGTCCAGTGAACCAAAAAGCCAAGTCATTGATGTAGTGCAAATGGTACATCCAATGAATCGAAGCCCGAATGATTTCGGAACACCGACATAGTACAAAAACGCTACGTCCAATGAACCGAACACAATAAAAGAACATCGGACGCAAGTTCATAAAAGAAATGAGATGAAACTCAATAAAATGAAGTACATCAAAACGCCCGATGAACTTGATAAAAAGATAATTTCATTTAGTCATCAACAAAGAAACAACCCCTTGTTGCTTACGACTAAACGCATTGGCAACACGATTTCCCCTTCGGGAATAAAAAGAATATCAAGATCATAAGGAGCTAGGAACTCGAGTCAACATGCAGTTCCTTAAGAGAACATAAATATTCCAAAGATTTATGATCGAGGTAGAGAACAAATTTCTCATCCAAATATGGTGATGCCAAATTCCAAAAGCAAAAACAATTGCCACGAACACTAGATCATGAGTGGCATATCTAGTCTCGGTAAGCTATAATGATTTAGAAGCACAAGTGATAGCACGTTCTCCTTTGCAAGAGAATGGCATTCCAAACCAATACGACTAGTATCGGTACACATAGCAAAGTCTTGGTTCCCCTTCAGGAATCACAAGAATAAGAGTATCGAAAGGAAGAGTTCTTTTAATTAATCCTCTTTCCCAAAAATTTAGAACTTTCAAAATACATTTTTACAAGTCAATATATCGTGTCTGATTGTCTCATCAAAGCGTTTAGGAAATTCCTATCGATAACGTTGATCAAGCGCATCGACCAAAATTCTTAAAGCACTCAACGGGCAATACAATCACAAAATCATCTTTTACAGGATAAATAAATCTCTTAAAAAGTTTTAAGAATATTCTTTGTTCGTTTCAAGAACAAAAATCCAGTTTTACTTATAAATAAATCTTATGAAAAAGATTTGCAAAATTTTAAATTACTATTTTCATCCAAAATCAATAAATACAAGAATGGTCTCATCGAAATATTCATAGAATATTCGATTTATAAAATGGATGAAATAAGCTGGACAAATTGAATGATATAATAAGTCATTCATAAGAATCATAACGAGTGCGGAATGCGGTAAGTGGAATGCTAACTTCCGCAACTCGTAGCAAACGAAAACCGGTGATAAAGTCAAACTAAAAAGACCTTAGCACCGCACAAAAGATATTGCTTAGGTGATGATCCTAAGACAAGCTCCAAAATACCGGAAAAGTTTCACAAATTATTTAGATAAGAGAAACAACACTTTCCTTATAAGTGGGCTTAAGGAATAAAATGATGCCATCAAATTGGAATCAAAATCAAAAAGGAAAAATAGAAATCTGCTTAACAGATTGAAAATGTCGAAGATGAATAATCCACTCGGAAGAATAGGATATGGGCTTCACAATGATTAAGCCGATCCCTTCAAAAAAATCGATTACGAAGCCTAAGTAAAAATATCGGCTCAGAAAGAAAAATCTCATAAAATAATTTCGACATCAATAAATAGCAAATTGAATGTTGCGGATCTACCATCCGGATTCACAATCCTGAAAGAAGTTATCAAGCCCAAAATATTCAAAGAAAAAGAATCGATAAGTTCTTTTGATATAAAAATAATGAGATGAAACCCATATCAAAAATAACTCGAATAAGAAGATCACGAAATAAAACAATGCCATCAAGGATTGAGTGAAAAATACCTTGACCAAGAGAAGAGTTGCTGGGGGCTTGCTCAATATTTAGCTTTCTCGTGTCCATATTCAAAAGTTTGGGACATGCAGATAAAAGATGACCCGGTTTCTTGCAATAGCGACAAGAATGGGGTTTTGGACACATATTCGCATAGTGTTCCTTAGAATTACAATTGTAGCATCCTCCACGATTAGGGATTGGAGTCTTTGCTACAAAAGTAGTTTGCTTCACTCTCTTATTGGGATTAAGGATTTTGAACTTAATATGCCTCTTCTTGGAAGTCCCAATATCACAACCACTTCCTTTACTAACCTCTCCATGAAGAAGAGTAACATCCACAAGCTGATTGAAAGAAACTTTAAGTTTCAAAGGTAGAACCATTTCGGGGTTCTTACTCAAAGCTTAGATAAACTCTTGATTCTTTACAAGATCCAAAAGTTGTTGAGCAGACATGAATACTCCATAGCACTAGATTGACCGGCGCTGGGACGGCCTGGTCTAACCATTTCTCTTCTTTAAGAAAGAAAGAAAGAAGAGGAAAGCGTTACTCTCAAAATAAATATCAAGCAATCTTGATAGATAAAACAAGGAATCATAAAAGAAAGTAGGATAGAACGGTACGAAGACCCGAATAAAATCCTAAAGCACAACTCCTAAGAAAGACTTAGGACGATGATCCTTGTTATAATATTCCATATTGTTCCGATGTTTGGCTCCGATACCAAGCTGTGACGCCCCACCTCTATACCCACGCTAGCCAAGAACATTACTGTGAATGCTGTCAATTAGCACGGAGAATAAGGCTGTTGAGGAGCGACCATCTGTATAATTGCTTTGTGCGAGTACCGATATACCGGATAAAAATATAACTTTTCATCTCAAGAGGAAATCCGACATACCGACACAAACTCAAAGCTACTACACAGTGGCTATAATATCTTTGGAAACAAATACTGAAATAAACATAACATAAATCAGTCACAGACAATTCATATCACAAAGGCGGAAATAGATATGAATACTACACATAAAAGTGTATATCAGAGTAGTGGTCAAAAGATCCACGATAATACAAAAGAATAGCAACACGTGCTATACAAAAGAATACAACTATGAGTCTATATCTCAAGTGTATACAACAAAATAAACTACAAATCTAAGTAGTTTGCCAAAAGTCGGGATGATAGTCCGATAAGGAGTCAAGCAGAAGCACCTGTAAAATCTCAGTCCGACCTGAGTATTATTTAAGAAGAAAATAATAAACGGATCAGTCTAGCTATAAATATCAGATGACATGATATAACATACAAGATATGGCATAAACATAATATCCATAATGGCATACTACTATAAGCATGTAAATGATAATCAACAAAAGATTAATCAATATAAAAGAATCTTCTCAAAGATCCAAAAAGGGTATCATACGCAAAACTTGTATTCACAACAAGTTAATGACACACGAACTCACCAATACACAATAATTGATAAATCATATAAATGAAAATCACTAAAATTGGTGAAGCATAAATTCTAGAAATCATCTCAAGAAATCCAGTCAATGACACACGAATTCACCTATGCACAAGAATTGATAACTCATATCAATAGAAATCACTAAAATAGGTGAAGAAGAAAATTCCAGAATTTGACACGCGAAATCCAGAAATCACACAAAATAAGGGGGGGGAGGCCTATCACTTGAACGGGAGCATGAAAGCTCACCAACAGCTGTAACACACGAACGAGAAGCTATCTCATGGTAGCTAGCCATTAATTTGACACACGAATGGTCCGAAGACCTGACACACGAATGGTCCGAAGACCGTGGGTTGCTACCCCACCAAATTGAGTCGAAACTCCACAAAACGGGGTTTAGTCTCCCTCACAGACAAAGAGACATTGCACATTGCTAGCCTAAATCACAAAGATGATCGTCATGATCATCAAGAAGTGTCAATTACACTAAGCTAGTAAATATATGAGTTTAGCATCATGTCCCACAACCACTAGCTTAACTTAAATATTTACGAACAAATTTTAAGTTTCCACTAGAAAATTGTCACAAGAGACTCAATCGAACAAGTCCAAGAATTAACCGAACAAGTAAATGCATGCGTTTCATACCACTTGTTTTACTAAGTCGTTTAATTAGATTTCTCATACGAGTGAGGTAAAGGTTTGTGTATACTAGTAGATTGGAAAACGGTTTAAGAAAACGAGTTTTGTAATAAAATAGTGTTGAAATCATTTGAAGAAAGAGTTTTGATATTTACTACTAGTATAGAAAACCTTTATATTTTTAAAGTGACAAATCACAAAGAAGATTGTAAGAACAACCAATTACTAAATTCACATTCGAAGACGTGAATAAAATCCAAAGAAATCGATATCAAATCCATCAAAGTGGATATATCTAAAATTCCCAAAGAAAAGGTCATCAAAGTCATAATAGATGATAACAACAAATAGGAAACAACACGAATCGATTAAAGTTGGAAATATACTCAAAAATAGCCAAAATAGGCAAAACTGCACATTCCAGACGTCTGATTTGGAATCCAGACGTCTGGATTTGTTCTCTGGAAATAACCCAGAGAACACTCAGACGTCTGAAACCTCAAGTCAGACGTCTGAGACCTATCCAGACGTCTGGTTTGAAGGTTCAGACGTTTGAAAATAGTCTCTGGCTTTTTTTTATATAATATGCGTGTCCAAACCAGACATCTGGACTTGGTCACCATACGTCTGGTCACCTGGTCTGGGCAACAATTTGCTTAGGCCAAAGTGGCCAAAACGTATTGGGAGCGACTGGACGAGCGACGACGACTAAGGATTTATGCCGAACGACAACTCGGTCTTATAGGCTCTCCGAAACACCTCTTAAAGCATGATCAAACATCAAAGTTATGATTTTTAGAGAATTGGCTTCAAATGCCAAAAATGGAAATATTCACAAAACCAATCCAAATCAAAAGCAATTGCACATGAATAAATGTTAGGGATTCATACCTAACAATCAAAGATAATTATAAGCATAGATGTGAGATTAAAAATCTCACCTTTGAATCCGAAAATAATGAATGAGAAGCTTGAAAGCAAGCTAAGATCAATTCCTCTTCAATAACAACTCAAGAAGCTTTAATCTAAGCTTAAAATAGAAACATTTCCTAAATTAGGTTTAGGAATTTTCTGAAATCAAGGAGAGAAAGAGTTGGAGAAGAAGAAGGAGTTGCTTACCAATGGGTTCTCTTGAGTTTGGAGCAAGAAGATGGATTTGCTAAGGAACTAGGGTTTTGGATTTCCTAATTCTTTTTCTCTTCCCCCATTTTTGCTTGAGCTTGAATGAATAAGGAAATTATGAAGGAATGAAGAGGATAAGGGGTTGGGACGGAATACATAAGTGGGCTCAGCCCAAACCAAAACCCTAAGTGAAAAGTAGAAAAATTCAACTTTCTCCAAACATATCGAAGCTTATACTCAAAAAGGTCGCAAACGGCATTTTGAACTCAATGGGGGTGGTCTCGAGTCCTCGTTCGGCTGTTTGCAAAAAGTAGCTTTTCGGACTAAAATCCGACTAACGATAAAATATTTAAATAAATTATTTAAATATAAAATCGATAAATATGCAGTTTTTACATATCCACTTATAAACAATGAAATTCCATTTATAAAGTCATAACTACGCTTCCACTAAGCTACTCCAAACGGCTTCCTAACTTTAAAAGTTAGTAATCATAACAAGTTATAAAAAAAATTTAAATCTTGAAAATTTTTCTAACACCTGGATTTTACGGAAAATTTCGGCAGAGTCTCCTTTGCGCGGCTCGATCGGAAAAAATATATAACAGTATATATATCACAAATATACATCTCATCAAGTGATGAGGCATCCCGCAGGGAAAAAGTGTAAAAATACGATATGTAATCCGAGATATGTACCTTATATATTGTTAGCGAGCACATACGGCTAATATAGCGCGAAAGCGAGCTCCAAATGCGAAGCAAGCGAAACCTGCACCTACTAAACACTCAATAACTAAGTTAGAACCATGCATATAAAGATAGATCGATATATTTAGCCTACACAACATATATATAACATATTTAGCTTCAAAACTGAGATTCCAATTTCAGGACAGCAAACAAATTCTAGTTTTATGTCAACTAAACGATAAAATTCGGCAATAGAATCTGAACAAAAGTTTTTGTATTCATCTTAGGCTTTCCGGAATGTCCAAAATCATCGAATTCCGACCATACGTTCGAAAATTATGGCCGTTTTACTTAGAGGATACGCCTCAGCCTAGGCAATGAATTGTGCAGGTCCGCGACGGTCACCTACGTTTCGACCCTCTAAACGACATTAAAACACAAAACACTTAAAACAAAAGTTTTAGCTTAAGTTCTTAGATTTTCAGAAAGTGCAAGATCATCAAAATTCGATAAACCAGTCAAAAGATATGGCGAAAATACTAAGGGTGTATACTACAGATTTTACTTATTTTTACACAGGACAGCGAGTAACATTCAAGTTTTTAACCTATTAGACGAAGGAATTTTCTCAAGTTATCTAAACAAAAGTTGTGCTATAGTTTTTAAGCTTTTCGAAAAGTCCAAGATCGTCGAATTCCGCTCAGCCATTTAAAAGTTATGGTTGTTTTCGTTTCAGCATATATTGGACAATTTTTGGATTTTTCCAAAAATTTGCTTTTATTATTTCAAAGTACAAACCATCATAACTTCAAATTTCTAAAGAACAATTATAAGCACAAAGTTATTTATTTTCTTATTCATCCATGCAAAAGGTTTACATTCAATTTGTTCTAGATTTATTCAAGTTTGTTTCATTCACATTTTAAATTCAAGTCAATTTGCTTCAATTTAAATTGAATTCAATTATATTTAATTTCACTTTGCTTCAAATTTGAATTTAATTATTTTAAAATTTTATTCCGTTTATTCAATTCCATTAACACTAATGAATTCTACTTAATCAATTTTCATCCATCTAACAACCAATGCATATCAAACATTAACATCCATCCACAATCTACACTAAAACAATTATACATTTCCAAGTCAATTTTAATTTCGTACACTTTCAAGTTTATTGACATTTAGTTATATTCAAATTTAATTAGTTTCCATTTACCAATTTTATATTTCATTAATTTTAAAATTTATTTATTCACTTAGATATATCATTCATTTTACAGCTTAAATTTCTTTTATATTTACAACTATCAATAGATCTTCACATTTTATTATTCACTCTCACGCTGGTATATTATTTCTCTACCTATCCTTATTAGCATTTTAAACCTTTTAAGTATTTGGTAAGTTATAGTTATTCAAATAGAATGTAGTTAAACAACATACAACTTCTTTCATTTAAAGTTGAATTTTCAATTAATTAATTCTTAAGTCATTACTTAAATTTCACTGTAATTTAATTTCACATTTACATTCACATATAGTATTTCCATTTTATATTAACATAATTGTAAATCACCCTTAAATGTTAATTTAAATTCCAATTGTTTGCTAACAATTTTTATTTATATTTGCAAACCATTAATTAAATGTATATTTCATTATTCAAACCTATACTTGTATATTATCCAATTAACAATTCATATAACATTTTTGAACTTCTTAAATATTTTGGTAAGTTATATCTATGCTATAAAATGAAATTTAATACTATGCGAGTTTTACAGTTTCAATTTTACTTTAAGTTCATAATTTCCTAATTCTAAGGATTTCTACGTCAATTGATATTTTCACTTAGCTCTTAGGTTCATTTCTCAGTTCACAATTCATAAGTTTCTAAATGATTCAAGTCTAAATTCATTTCAATCATTTAAAAAAATCATTAATTTTTAAAGGACTTAAGAATTCCAATCCCGGTTTCGTTTCAAATCAAGTTTTGAAATAATATATACTTATATAATTTATATATCAAATCATACTATAGAGAATACAAAATAAATAAAATTTGAATCAAACAAGGTTTAGACAAGCTATTAAGTGGTCTCCCCCACTCGGACTCTCGAAAATAAACGCCGATGATGCGTGCACTGTCACCGAAATCATTCTCTCGCGTCAAGAGAAGGGAATATAACACTTATTATAAAAAAAAAATCCTTTGAAAACAATTTCAACTCGATTATACTATCATATAATACTCATATTATATTTTTCAAATTCTTGTAAGTTAATTGTAAACACCGGAATTTAAATTCCCAAATCTGAGTTAAAATTCATTTATATTCATTATCAATTGCGTTTACAAGATTTCATTTTCCTAAATCCATTGTTATTTAATCAATTGTTGTAAATATTGACTGATCAAACAATAACGATAATAATCTAATATTATCATCTCCTAACAATCAATTCAATCAAAATGGATAAATATTCAAATAATTCTTTTATATAAAATATTTTCCAAAACGATATTGTGTTGGTTTGTCTTATTCGAGTGTTTAGAAATTCCTATCGACGCCTTGGCGTCCCAAGTATCGACCAGAATTCATAAATACTCAACAGAACAAAGTTAACACAATATAAAACCATTTTATATCAAATAACAAGTACGCTCTCTCATATACACTCAACTCATTCATATAGTTTACCTCTATTTCAGTGAGTTATTCCCCACTAGAGCCAAGGTTTATCGCTAAACCAAAGCTCTGATACCAACTGTAACGATCCGCCTTTTTGGACAGTTTAAACCGACGAACAAATACACATGCCGATTCCAAACCATTCAAAAGGGCAGATGGTTATTGGGGTAAATAAGAAAAGAAGAGAAAAGAAATAAAGGAAATGAAACAACACAGAATCTCGCAGCGGAACGATAAAATATAATAGTCAAATAAACAGTTCATGAAGCTGTTTACTATACTTTGACAATTATTTATACAACATTTATCAGAGTTATACGTATACAACAGAACAATTAAAATAATGCAGCAGATAGCATGATGCAAGGGTAATAATAGTAATAGTATACAAATCTTCGTCTTCATCCTCCAGAATAGATCTTCAAAAATCTGAAAAACTCAGGACTGACCCGAGCGTAATGAAAAGACAAAACACTCGAGTCAGGACTAAAATATCCTTATGAAAGTTAAATCAATCGTAAATAAATATGAGTGTAACAGCGTCAAAGATGTTTATGGGGTTTGACATCTCATATCCAGTGTCAACGTGCGTGCAATAACTCAAAAGATGTTACGGGATTTTCCATCTCTCAAGGATCCGTGAAACTATCTACTATGTAGTAATATACGCTAAGTAGATAATGCCTATCAGTAATATAAAGTATCAAAATAGCGTTAAGGCGTTACCATAACCCCCTTAACACATTTTATATTCCCAAAAGCATATACAAGACTGTAGTTTCCCCAAAACCGGAAGTCACCAGAGGGCAATCAATATACTCAAGGTACAAATCAAAACGTAGTGGTCGCGAATAGGATAATCAGTATGACAAGGTACATGAGGCGATACCAACTAGGATACTAGTAGTTGCATGATCCGGACTGATGTTGAGCATAGCCAGCAGCTACCCCAACACCGCGAAACAACACTCCGAAATCAAGGGGTTCACCCAAAACGCATCACAAATGTAATAGAAATGGTATCGAAGAAGCGTGTCCGCTAGAGGTGGCGAACCTCAATGGCCCGGCGCGGCTCCTGTTTTAGTCATGTCAGGGGTCATCCAATATCGTTCTCTTTCTTCAGTCAACGCGTTCACCAAATCATCCACTTCATTCTGGATCAACACTCCCCGTATAATAGTTATTAAAGTGGTGTTCGGTATCGACAGAGAGTATGTCCATATCCGATCCCGGTCTCTTTAATAACTACGTATTATTACACCGTTGGCTCTTTTACATTTCAAATCGATTCATAATTCATATCAAAATATCATGTTCGCCTCAAAAATCATATCCATTTCAAATAACATCGTATCTTTTCAAATGTAGGATTTCGTTTCAAACATCATTTTCGTCTCAATATCTTATTTCGATTTCAAAATCATTTCGAATTTCAATTTAGGTTGCAACTTCATTTAATCCTATCCGTTTTTAAATTCAAGATTTAAATATAAACATTTCACCTTATTGACCAGATTAGAATTTTAGAAAATAGTTTAAGTAGTTTAAAATAATTCAAATAGTTAAAATACTTAAAATCTTAAAATGGATTTGAAATAGATAAATTAGTTTAACATAATTTAAATTGGGTTAAGTAGATTTAAAATAGATTAAAATAGTTTAAGTATTCAAAAATGGTTTATATAACAGAGTAATTTGGAAGATGAAATAAAGCAGCTTCAAAACCAATCCATTTCAATTTATAACTTCCCAATTCAAATCAATTTCAATTTCCATTCTACTGATTCAATTTCGATTTCAATTCAAATCAATGTCAACTTTGACTTTAAATTTATTCAAATTTATATTCACTTTCAATTTATTCAATTTCAATTTATACCGATTTTGAGCTTGATTTTTTTCAAAAATATCCATTTAACACTTAACAAAATTATCCATCAATTTTCGAGTTTAAATCCAAATTTCAAATATGATTCAATTCCAAGCTCGACTTCAAAATATCATTTTTATATCACTTTTACTTGGTAATATTCAAAGCTTGAATTAAGGTTAAATCTTTAAACAAATCAATTTTCGAAATTCAGTCATATCCAAATTTTAAATCTCAAAGTCTCCACTTAAATTTATTCAACAATTTTTTTTAACCAAAATTTTATTTCAACATTCCAAACTCAATTTCTCGATAAATTCGATTTCTATAAACTGATTTCTATTTGTTACTTTTAAATCGAAACATTTAAATAAATTTCAAATCGACGATTTCGAAAATTATTAATTTAGCCAATTCGGTGTTCGTATATAAATTTCTATCCTATGACCAAGTAATTATTTATTTCAATTAAATGTCAGGGATGAGTATGTATTACTTAATTTAAATCAAAGTATCATATGTATGCATAACAGGATCTATATAAGCAAATAAACATCCAAACATTCAATTATCAACCAATAGCATCCATCAAAATACATCATCCAATAAACAATACAATTCATGGCAGTTTCATAGTTATCAATGTCAGGTAATTTAATCGCAATTCAATTTCATTTCAATTTAACTGTCAATTTAATTTTCAACGGTTAATTCAAATGACAATCTTTATGACAATTAAATTCTATCAAACAACAACAAATAAAATCATAACACTTCATAATATCAAATTTAATTAGCATAAAGATATTTAGTACGTTGTGAGCGTTATAAAACACTCACCTTGATTTTACGATTTTAAATCAAATCGAACAACATTCGATTTAACTCAAAATTTTCTCAAGCTCCAAACGATTCCAATCCAGCTCCATTGCGTAATGCTCGTCCATACGATTCCAACGCAACTTGTTTTGCAATTTTTCGATCTCGTATGACAAAGATACAACGTTTAAACATCACAGGATTTAAATTACAATTAAATTTACAATTCCATTATTTATTTCATACCATAACAATTCTGGGCCGTAGGATTCCCAAAATCAAATCGTGGCCGCGAATAACCCCTTCTCCCCCATGCGCGTGCTTGCTCCAGTAAACAATCGAAGCCGAACCCATTCGTTCGTTCAAAATCAAAATGCCGCACCCACCAAGCTCATCGAGGCGTTGATCCAAGGCCGCCATCCCGTAGCTCGTGTCCTCCCCTACTCACGCCTATGAGCACGTCGAGCTCGGTCGACACTAAGGCTCGTAAAACGATGATGAACGGAGCGCCATTGCACGAGGATTCACGTCAATCCGCTTCGTTAAATACGATCTTGACCGTTGAACTGATAGATCACATCGCGATCTACAATATTGTAGTTGGAAACTTTTTGAAATTATGAACGGATTTGAAGAATTTGAGGGGAGAAGGGCGCGCGTTTCTAGCCGTTGGATTCAAGAATGGCGGCCTGAAGAACCCTAGGGTTTAGTTTATTCTCAAAAAAGAAAATAACGTAGTGCCTTTATAGAAAAACGACGAACTCTATTCATTTCGTATTTTCGAACTCCGATTTACGCGCGGTGACCGACGTTTCTAGGGTTTATCCCGCGTTCCGGACACAATGGAATAGTTTTCGGAAGCTAACTCGGTCATCTGTGCGAGTTATGGAAATAAACGACCAAATTTAAATTAAACCGATTAAACGAATTTCTAAGCGTTTTGGCTTGTCCCGGACAACCGGTAAATCCGATTAACACGAAATTTGAAATCTTACAATAATATCATATTACGGATCCGATGAAACTGGTTTCTTCAAAATCTGAGACTGTTTGAAAAATGACTATTTTAACTCGTTAAATTAATATTAAAACAATTTCGATGCGTTTCGAGCTGCCATGGTCAAACGACAACTCCGATTGCTACGAAAATTGAAATCCGATAATAACAAACAACTACGGATCTAATGGAACTAGTTTCGTCCAATTCTGAGACTATTCAAAAATTGGCTATTTTTCAGTCGATAATTAAATATTAAAATATTCAATTCTCACAAATAAACTTTAAATTCAGATTTAAAAGTTCTATAACATCACTATAACTCCAATATGATAAAATAAAATTTTACAAATCATTTTTAATCATAATAAACCTGTTATTCAATTATCCAATAATTCAATTTTAAAATCTTATTAACTCTATTTTGATCCCAATATAACTTACATTCACTTTGGAAACCAATTTGAATCATATTAAATCAAATTTCAATTATTCACTCTATTTTCATATATTAAATTTCAATACCAAATTAATCGTATCAAATTCGGAATTTAATTATTCAAACATTTATAATATTAAATTTAAACAAATTTGATTATTCCTAAATCACTATCTTTTGAAATATTCAAACGAACTTATAAAATTTAACAAATTCAAATTATAGAACAACAATTTTCATTAAAATAGTTATTCAATTCCTGTTATTCAATTAATTCAATAGATTCCAAATATTAAATTTAAACAATTTAATTGTTCAATATTTGACGATTTCAATATTGGATTTTAAATAAAAATTTCATTATCAGTCGATTTACTATATTACATCAAATGAACTCTACATTATTATTGATCAACAGTTAGAGATAATGCACTCAACTATATATGAACTTTAATTTTAATTTCAATTGGTTCACAAATTCAATTCGACTAACTAAATGAATAGGTAACTTAAATAATTATCACCGTTAACTTTTGATTTCTTATAAGTTTATTATTTACAAACAAGTGTCACAATTACCTATACAATACAAATTCATTCAGTCACCTTTGACTACATAACATTTCAATTGATTTGGGATTTTATTCAATTTATAAATACTTAACTTAGATAGAATCTTGTTGCATTTCGTTCTAGTTATTATTATTCCAAACGACTTACAAATTTTTTTCTAACACTAAATCACAAATCTTATTAAATTAACTATTTTAATTATCGAAAACTTGCGGGTCGTTACAAAGACAAGGCTCTGGAAACCGAGGGAAGGAGTATGGGTGATCGTCGACTTTTTCGACATCGTGGCAACGTTTGGAGATGATCGGAGATGCCGTGCACGTGAACGTGCACGAGTTGTAGGACCTGAAGATTTTGATGGGTGCAGAGTATTTTTTCCTCGGGAAGTACTCGAGTACGTGACTCGAAGCATGGGAGGTGAAGATTCGGTGCAGTTTTAGTTCGCATCGAGTTTATGATTGTTCAGGCTTTTTACAGAAACCTGGAAGCAGTGTTTGTTTTTTTAAAACAAATTCAAATGTAACCTGAAAATAAGTAATAGATTTAAAAAGTCTATATTTAGTGGGGAGTTTGAATTCAAGTTTATTGTTGGATTCAAATTTGAAAGGAAATCAAAGTTTAAGTGTTTAAAGGTAGGTTTCAGGTTTTTAAAAACCTGACAGGTTTCAGAATGTAAGTTAATTTAAAATTTGAAACAGAATTTAAATTGTGATCTAAATTCAAAAATTTAAAGTATAGTTTCAAATGAACATTTGAACCTTAAGGTTTTAAATGGATTTGGATTTGAAAATCAGTTTTTAATTCAAGTTTTTAAGGGAAGTTTAAATCAAAAAGTTTGAAATCAAAGATCAATTGATGGAATCCAAGATTACCTAGAATTCAAATCTGAAAATTTAAATCAGTTTTAATATGGATGTTTTAAAAAATAAGTTCAAATAAATTAGTTTGAAAAGTAAAGTTGTTTCAAATAAATGTTTAACCTGATGTTAAAAAGAAAAAGTTTTTAAAGGAAAGTAAATAAACTTGAACTTGCAAGTTAAAATATTAATGTATTTTGGTAGATTAAGTTTATACAAAGTTAAGTAGTTCAATTTAAAAGATTTTCTTATATAAGTTCATATGTAAATAATAAATGTTATTTACATTTATTTAAAAAGATTTTAAATTTAGTTGATGTTTAAACAATGATCATTTTGATTCTCAAATTATAAATGGAATTTGAATTTAAAATTTGAAATGTAATGTTCTAATACACTTTAATATTTATGAAGTCATAAATAAAGAAATAAGTTATCTTAAGAAAAATTAAGATATTTAAATGATTAAATGAATAAGGTAATTAAGAAATGACTTATGTATTTAATTTATAATTTATAACTAGAAATTAATTAAGAAAGTAAATTAAGAAATGTTATTAGTTAATAAGATAATTAACTAAGAATTATTAAGTATTAATTAATGTGATTAATTTTAATAATTAATTAGATTAATTAATTAAGATAATCATTTGTAAATTGTGAAGTAATTTCTTAATGGATGTAATTAAGAGATTAATTACTTATTGTAATAAATTTTGACAAAATGATTAATTTAAGTTAATTAATTTAGTTTAATTAATTTAAGGATCATTTGATAAATTGATATACGTAATTTCCTAGTGTATTTAATGGAGCATAATTACTTAAGGAAGTAATTAATGATAATTACTGAATGTAATTAGTGAAAGATGATGTGTCAATAAAGTAATTTGGATAATTACTTTTGAAATTAATCAAGGGATTTATTAATGGAGATAATTAATTATGGAATAATTAATTTATTAATATGTAATTAAGGGTAGTTAATTACTGGTTGATATTAATTAAGGATGATTAATAATTGTGTTTAATTAAATATTAATTGCTTAATGTAGTTAATTTAAATAAAGTAATTCAATTTAAATCTAAATTAAAGATCATTAATTAATAATTAATGATGTAATTAAGAATTGGTTAATTAAGGAATAATCAATAATGGGGTGATTAACTCATGTAATTAATTAGCAATAAATATAATTAATTATATCTAAATTAATAAATAAGGTAATTAAATGTTAATTACTATGAATGATGTAGAATAATTAATTTGTGAAATTAATTAAAGACTAATTACCTACTGTAATTAGAGAATGATTAATCAAGGGTGTTTAACCAAGATGAATACTTAGAGGATGATTAATTAATTTGATTTATAATTAACGACTGTATAAGCAAAATTTATAGATGAAGTAATTAATTTAATTTACTTTAAATTAATTAGAGATAAAAGTAGTTAATTTACTTCATTTTAAATTAATTACAAATGGTATGATTATAAATCATTGCTTATGGATGAATGATATTGATATTTCATTTGATGATTGTGAACTCAGATATGAGATGAATAATATCTATGTGACATGGATGTTTGATTTAAATATGATAGTATATTATTATCTGATTGGGTTGATAATTTTGATTATCTGTTTATGATGATGATATGATTATCTATTGTGATATTATGAGTGTATATTGATATTGTTGAATTAAACTGTTAAGACTAAATAGACAACTTGGCCTTCAAAGACACGTTTTGGATTTCGACGAGACCGGGATCGGGTTTCCTTATTTGGAACATCCGAAAACCACATCGATTCCAAATTAACGATAGGTCATGAATCTGAAGTGTAGATGAAGATTCTGAGTGCAAGGGTTATCGTCGTTAACTCTGAGGGTGATTCCAAAATGAGTGAACGAGATAATGCCTTCGGTTTCGTTCGAACCCGGAATGAACTTGTATGGATTGAAAGCTTTCAACACATCGTCAAGTGGGCGATGAGCATTCTAAGAAATGTTTTCTGTAAAGGTAATCGCAGCCTCAGCCTCATCAACCGGGAATGGCTAAAACAGGGGAGGTGCATCAAGGTTAGGTGGGTCATGCCCAAGCAGGACAAGATATTCCCCGGTCTAGATGTCCCTTTTTATTTCGGCTGTGTGGGCGGTTGGATGTATTCCAACTGCGGGGTTATCTTGTTCGGGACTGTTCAGTAAGGAATGGTTCCGGCCTTGTGTTGCAGGGGGTCGGGAGTGATCCTCGGTACGTTGATCTAGGCCACGTACTATGACGGGCGGTACCCCAGTAGCCTTGCCATTGTATGGAATCCACAATCCAATAAGTGCCAACGGTTTTAATTGTGTTACCCACTTTTGTGGCTAGTAGCTGGAATTTAATGAATGTAACAATTTCGGCTATTTCTATTTACTTGAAAACCCTAGACCTATTATGATATCACAGAATTTCCTATCAAATGTTTTGGTTAGCGTAAGGTAAAAACTTTCCCATGTTTATGTGTGGGGAGTCTTACGTGATACCTTTTATTTTCAAAGGATTTTCAAAATTAAGCAACTTTAACCTGTTACTCACACCAGACCCATGTCTGACCCGGAGTTTATTTTTGTTTTTCACAAACTCTCGGGTACCCAAATTTTTATTGGTAGCCAAGGGATTTAGATTAGCTTTGACGAATTATGGAGGAGCAATGAAGCAGGAGGCTTCAGCGTTGTAGATATATATATAGTTCCGCTGTATTGGTATCTTTGAGTCATTTGTTTGAGTTGTGTTGTATTAACTAGACAGGTGTTTATAACTGTCTAGTATGTGATGTAGTATCTGTATAACTCTGATTGATGTTGTATATTATGTAAATACTTATGTGATTATTATAATTTATTCGTTCCGCTGTGAGATTCTGATGTTGTTGTTCTTTCTTCTCTATCTTTTCAATTTTCTCACCCCTTTCTTTCTTCAAGACGATACGTCTTCCTGGGCGTAGGAAGTTGGGGTCGTTACATCTTTGCCCGTCAATCGCTCCTTTTTCAGCCACCTTATGCAAACTCACGGGAGTCGGGTCAACATGTTTACCTCAAAGGAAACGTCGCCACCATCCTACCTCATTCTGGAATCTCCACCGCGTACACGGTTGTTAAAGTGGTTTTCAGAGTTGGTAGAGAGTATGACAACTTCCGATCCCGGTCTCTTTAACAACCAAACGTTATTATAACACCGCGGTCTTTTCAAAATAGTTTATATTTTTAAAACCAGAATATAATGTCCATTTCAAAACCGTATAAATACGATAATCGTTTCCCTTTCAAAATCAAATCAATATGATATCATTTTTTTAAACCCAAATCAATATAATATCATTTTTATTTCAAATATATCCTCTTACCCAAAATCATAGCACTTTCAATGTTATAACACTTCGAAATCAAATACTTGAAATTATAACATTTTCAAATCATAATACTTTGAAATTCGTAACTTTGAAACATAACTTCTATCACTTAAACGGTTCGAATATTAAAATACTTTATATAATAAATAGCTTCTTAAATTTCGCAAATCAATTCCAAAACAACTCGAATTCCAAAAAAACTTATTTAAACCAAATTCCCAAATCATAAATTTCGATACAATTCAGTTTCCAAATAAACTATTCCAAATTAAATTGATTTTCCAACCGATTGATCCACAAAATAAACCCATTCAAATTCAGTATATTTCAAGCCTTAAGTATACAACAGTTTCAAAACTAAGTTTGATAATTACAGTTCAGCAATTCAATTTTCTATTATTAGTTTTGAAATATTTTACTTAATAAATCCATTATAATTTAAATATAACCCAAATTTCAAATAGCTGAATATTTTCTTAAATTTAAATATACTTGAAATATTCATTTAAATCGCTCTAAACCAAAATCAAGTTATAAGAATCATACACTTTAAAGCATCAATTTTATTTAAATTTCAAATCAAATTTATTTGAGTATAATTCTCAAATAATTCCATTCAAACCAATTTCATATTTATCTTCCAACCATAATTTCATTTAAGTCATTATAAACTCTATATTAAAATAAAATTTAATACTTACTCACATTTTATTTTAATAAAATTCAAACTCCATCAAAAATGAACATTCGTTAAACCGTATATTTTTTTCCAAAACCATAGAAATCATTTTCAAAATATTTTATATATAGACCACGGTGTCTGTATATAATTTTGATTCTATGGTCAAGTGATACAGATATTTATCATTTCAATTCGAAATTTAAAATATAAATATGGTTATCTATCATTTCATACCGCAATCTCGAATGAAATCAAATCCATAACAACTTGCAGTAATATAAAAAAATACAACATCCATTCATCCAATATCAATCATCGACATTTATCACAATCATCATCCAGTTCAATAAGTAACATCAATATAGAGCAGATAGCAGGTATTTACTTGCAGTTATATTCAATATAAATTAAATAACAATTTAACTGGCAGTTTATATGCAAAAATAAATTAAATAACAATTTAATTCAATAAATTCAATTTAACTGAGATGATGATTAAAAATATGCCAAACAGTCATAAATAAATTTCTAATCACATCATAAATAAATTTAACAAACATAATAAATTTTAAAAGTTGTGAGTGGGTTAAGACACTCACCTTTTTGAATTTAAATTAAATAAATCCAATTTAAACCCAAAATTTGAATAGTCTCTGAATTAGTCCAAACCGGCGTCATAATGTCTAAAATTTCACTAGGATCGCAGCGGAGAAAACCGCGTGTGACGTGGACCTCGTATGCAAAAGTTATTGATGTTAGAACATTGAGTTTTAAATTTAAAGTAAATAAAATAAAATAAAATGAGACAATTACCACGTCAGCTCTCTCCTCACACAAGCTATAGGGAAGCCTCTTCTATATCTTCAGCTCGAGAAAACCTAACGCACATGCAGCTTCATCGGCCGCCGATCACGCACGCGCTGCGCACTTCGTTGCCACGACCAACTTTACTCCCAAGGACGCGCCTACCTTCGACCCCCCTTCGCACGGCCGCCATCTCCACCGATCGCCCCCAAGCACGAGTCGTCGCCACCCATCATTTTAAACCCTAATTGAATTTATCACGATGATCCGATTATCAACACGTCAAGCAACTCACTCCGATGGACTGCGAACGGTCCCCTCCACCCAATGGTATTATCGAATCGACGATCTGTTGTAGTCGATCACGACGAAAGGAAAGGCTGAGATTTGTTCTCAAATTTCTAGACAGATAGAGATTCAAATTGAAAAACGAATTATAGATCTGAGATGCTCTCGTCGAGAGCTTCAGATCGATATAAAATTTGATGTTAATTGAGGAGTTTGAAATTTGAAGTCGTCTTTTGAATTGAAATTAGATTGAGGGGTTTAAGGGTTTTCAGCCTTGAAAAGAGGAGGAGCAATTGGAATTGTACCTATATAAATGAGGAATAAGAAATGAGCTTGGGTTTATAACAACATATATATAGGCAAAACTGAATAGAAAGAATGGGCTTGATTGGACTTGGGTTTTGAACGATAATTAGCCTAAAAAGCACGTTTCGACTCCGGAACGAAAATAGGTCAACCTATATATTCACGTTTTTGAATATTTTAAATGCAATCTAAAATCAAGTTATTTCAAATCGATTTCAATTAATTGATTTCTAGGCGTTTCGAGCCCGTACGATCAAACGACAAGCCCGATCGTTACGAAACTTGAAATCCTACGATAATTCACTTTTACGGATCCGACGAACTTGGTTTCGTCGGAATCCGAGTCAGTGGCCAAAATTGCTATTTTCCAGTTAATTAAATAAATTAATAATTAATTAATTAAATCACTTTTTCAATTTCAATTCCATAATTAACAAATCTTATCATTTTTGATTCCTTAAACAATAACCGTAATTTAAAAAAATTTAGATGTCAATTTAAAGTTGCTTAATCCATCAATTGTAGTGTTTAATTTCAATTTCATTAAATTCAAAAATTATAAATTAAAATTTCCAAAATCCATTTATTAAATTTTAAACCTTGTTATTCAAGTCTTTCATTATAAGAAGGCTATAACTAACATTGGATTACCTCTTAGTACACTAATGTTTCCTAATTTGAGCTTAATTTCCATTCATGTAATATTTAAATATTTAATTCCATTTATTTGCAGTCAACCCAACTATTAAATTTAAATCTTAATAAATAAATAAATCTTGATTTTGCATTCTTCTCATTCAACCAATTGTCATATTATGAATAGAATTAATATTATTTTCAATTATTTCCTTAATTTACACTAACATAACATTGAATTGAGATTCATTGCAATTGATTACAATTTTTGATCTAATGGACTAAATAAATGATTAACTTATAATAATTGTTAACATTAACTCTCAATCACATTTTTATAAGTTTATCATTCCCAAACCATGTTATAAATTTCTTACTAAACATTGATTTTATTCAATTACCATTTGATATATATTAATTCATTAATTAATTCAGTATTTACATTTGTTTTCTTATATTTGATTTATAGCATAGTATAACATTTACATTAATTCCATTAATTGTAACTTCATTCAAATAGTTAATATTTAACTTAGATAAGCATTATTGCATCTCATTTAAGTTATTATTTCACTAATGAATCAAAATTTTGTTTTACCAATATTAGATAACAAATATTTAATAAAATTAATAACTAAATTATCGAAAATTTTACGGGTCGTTGCACTCTTCCCCACTCAAAACTTTTTGTCCCGAAAAGGAAAAAGAAGGGAAAGGAAGAATTAAATAGACAACACATCTTATTCAAAAATATTAACTTTATAAACAAATAAATTTACAAATTAACCATTTTAAATAAAATATACCAATTTCATAACCATTAAATCTTTTTATACTAAAATAAATAAAGTTCGGAAAACATTTTCAAAAATTTCTAAGTCCAAAATTTTCGAAAAATTTCGGCAAAGTCTCCCTTGTACGGAGAGGCTCGGGAGAAAATATAATATCAAATATAACAATGTGTATCATAATATCTCAAAATTATATACCCCAACAACGAGAAAAACAATATAATAATGCTATAAAACCGTAATCCGAGAACGTACCTATTTGTCGGTCAAAAACGCTTATATTACAAAACCAAATGCAGTAGCAATTGCTTCCATAACCTGTATTTCACTTATATAATCCAAAAGGAGTTAGTACTTATATAAAATGAAATATTTAAAGTTGTTTCAACCACCAACAAACAATCGATATGAACAACAATCATTCGCAACCCACAACATACACATCATATACAAATCAACCATTCAAGCAAAACAAAACAATTGGTTGGTTCAGGTTAAGACACTTTAAATCACATAAAATGACAAATAACTATGAAGTATTCCATTTACTCAACAGTCTTAGATAAAACTCAATAGATTATTTATATATCTAAGAAATTTTAAAGCATCCTTGCCCAAACAACTGTTTCGGACAATAGATCAAATTCATTCTTAGAATTTCATTTCATAATATTTGTTGTTTGATTTCCCTTTCATTCATAAAATGATTCAACTTTAAATTTACATTTAATTCTAAAAATAAATCCTTTCCATTCACTTTCATTTATTCGTATCATGTAAATTTTCTTTTTTGTATTACATTCATTTATTCACTACTTAATTCATTTATTTACAGTATTCATCTTTTTGCTTGTTTTTATTATAAACAACCTCAACATTTACTTAAATTTATTTTCATCTCTTTACAACCTTTCTATTTTATTTAATTAGTCGCCTTTTAGTAATACTAAAGTTTGCAATAACTATAATATGAAATTCTTCTTTATAAAATCAAATTCATTGAATACTTTCATTTACTTCAAGTTTTACATGTATAATATCCATTACATTTTCTTATCAGACATTTTAACTTTTAAATCTTTTGATAAGTGATATATATATGCTTTTAAGAATGTAGAAAGTTATACAAGTTTTCTCATTTCTTTTAATTAATTTACTATTCAATCATCATATCATTTGTTTTATAGATTACAATTTCAAGTTTCTTGAAATTTCACTTATAACCTAGCATTTAATCTCTTATTTTACTTAAAAGTTCCAATTATTAATTAGTTACAACCCGTTTCACCACAATAATTGAAACTATTAATTAGCGGGAACTTAAGAACTAAATACCAGGTTAAATTTCAAATCATTTTGAAATAATAGATAAATGTATATACTTACAACTTATATATCCAATTATATTAAACTATTAGAAATTTTATATTCGTTTATCAAAATAAATTTGCAGTAAAACTACTACAGTGGCCTTCCCACTTCGAAACTCGAAAATGAATGTCGATGTTGCGTGCACTCATCACCGAATTTATTTCCCAGCGACATATAGGGGAGTACAAAACTTATTTCTTTACAAAGTTTGTTTAAAACAATTTTTTCAAATTATACTGAAATTTTATATCAGAAAATACTTCTAAATAATATTATTATTATTATATACTAAAACCATTCGAAATAAATTTTCAAAAACCCCGGACATTAAGTTCTAAATTTCCAGTTTATTCTCATTTATTTTATTTCAAATCTTATTTTCAACTAATATCTAAAATTTCACTACCTAACAAACAAATATATTACAACCAAATATACCATCTATAAAATTTATTACTTTATATACGGAAAATATAATAGGCGAAATATTTCATTCACCTATATTCAAAACAAATATTGTGTCGGTCTGTCCTATTAAGTGTTTAGAAATCCCTATTGATGTCATAGAGTCCTACGCACTAACCAGGATTTGTAAATACAAAACGAAACAAAATGACACAGTAAAAAAACCTTTTTATAACACTAACAAATACGATTTCTTATATATACACTCTCAGCGACTCATTATAGGGTATTACTACCCTATTAATTAAGTGTCAGACCCCACAAAGCTATGGTTTATCGCTAAACCAAAGCTCTGATAAATTGTTTTAATACAAACCTGTTTTTCCAAGCTATTGATTATATATACAACCTTTCTTTTAAAAGCCAAACTATCTTATACTTGTTTTACAATTATTTTTGAAATTGTTTAACAATTTTCCAACTGTTTTATAAATTAATTACTATATTTCAACTGTTTTACAAAACTAATTACTATATTACTATTATTTTGCAATTATCTAAAATTTCTATAATTATTTTCTAACTATTTTACACTTATTTTACAAACTAGTAATTATTTTCCAACTACTTATCTATTTTTAAATTTTCCAAACTATTTTCTAAATAAACTGGTCGGAGTTCAAACTGTTATTGGTTGAATACCCAATCAAGATAAGAATAGAGGTGATAATCCAAATGGATTGAAGCAATTGTGAGTAAGTGGATGAAAATTAATGTGAATGTGAATAGTAATGGAATTAATTTGGCTATGACCAATAAAGATAAATATGTAGGGTGTACGTATGTTGTTCTATTCGCATAGTAATGTGATCCAGATTCGAGCACATAATTTCGGGATAGTATGTCGATCCGAGTTGGAATTTTTTCGCTCGATTTTCAACGGCGAACCTGGATATGGATTACTGATTGGTTCTGGATATTCTCTATCATAGTTAGGCTATGCAAGGAGAATGAAGGTTTCTGATCAAAAAACCAGATCTGTGTCCGCATTAGGAAGTCGGGTGGACGATACTAGTTCGGAAGTGAAATTGTGTGGTCGAGTGAGCATTCAGATTGGTATAGCATACGGATGATATGTGTACATCGTACGGATTTGAATCAAAATGATATTGGAAAGAGTAATCAAATTTGAATATTCGATTTTGTGTAAACAAAGTTAAATATCTTTGTTTTATAAAATGAAACTCCCCTTATTGAATCTTTTACCAGAAGAAAAGAACTTTGAAGGTGTTTTGAAGTATAAAAGGAGTTTTATACAAGTTTGAAATGATCCAAAGTTTTAAAAAATTATATATATCTGTATATATATAAAGGATCTTATGGGGATTTTGGAAAAAGGTTTCGAAAACCTTTGGATTTGGAAAGGCTTTTGATTTTTGGGTAAAATCAATATTGAATTTGGAAAGCCTAGTTTGAGAATTATCGATTTTGGGATAATCGATTTTGTGTAAAGAAGCTTTGTATGAGATCATACTAGGTGTATGATTTGAAGATACTATATATGTATAGTATTAAATGTTTTGATGATGGCTCTGGGGAAAAAGGCGCTTCCTTGAAATGAATTTCTCAGGAGTACCACCGGGTGGTGCTGCCTTGAGCCCCAAGGGGGGTTCTAAAGTTGATCCTGTGAGGGGTCCGGACAAAACTAGTTCCTGGGGATTATGAGTAGAGTATACCATAGTGAAAGTCGTGTGTGTCGCTGAGAGCCACAGTCTGCGTTTGATTTTTTATCGGTAGACTGCGACCTATGGTATAACATAGCGAAAGTCGCGTGTGCCGCTGGGAGCCAACAGTCTGCGTTTAATTTTATATCAGTAGACTGCGACCTATGTAGGAGTGGAGAAGTTTCAATTCGACAGCGAAAATCAGGGGCCGCTAAGAGCCTGTAGTTACATGTGCTTTTGCTGTGACGGCAACGTAACCCTGGATGTAACTGTGATCTGTTGTGTGGGTTCCATGGCATAATCGAGAGGCCGCGGAGAGCCGGCAGTTACATGGACTTTTGGTGCGATGGCAACGTAACCCTGGAATGTAGCTGTGACGATGGATTGAGGTGATGATTTCTAGAGCATCTCACCAAAGATATTTCCTCTATTTTCAAAAGTGTTTTCGATATTTTCAATCAAATTATTTTCAAAGTATTTTCACCGGATGTTGAAATTGGGTCTGCCAAGTACTTATAGAACTTCGGTCCTACGCCCGATCAACGTATGACCGAATTTCTGTGAGAACGAAGATGGACCTGTTGGAACATCGAATTATAAAAAGTATGTCTTTATATAAAACTATTTTTGTAATACTATGTAGATTTTAAAAGTATTTTAGAAATTCTTAGTTAAAGAATAGTGTTACTGATAATAAATGTTTTAAAATTCTGGCTTCGATCCTTTTCGAGGACGAAATAATTCTAAGAGAGGAGGAATGTGATAACCTGAATTTTGGATATTAGATAATTAGATAATTATTTGATTAAACTATTGAAATTAGTGATTTATAGATTGGACATATAAAATTCTGATAATAAAAGATTATGGATATATAAATGAATTTGAAATTATAATAGAGGTTGAATTATAAATACCTCGATAAATATTTATTTGATAATCCACTATGTAATTATTTATCATTGGCAGATTATTCCTTTAGAACAAATAATGTATTGTTAAATATATAGATATATGGGTTGGTTTTAAATTTGATGTTTAATTTAAATTGAATTTGAATTGGAATTCAAAGGGATAAATATCTTAAAATATTCTGGATTTAAAAATATATTATATATGATTCTAGTTTATTTTATATATGATTGGTTTATGTTATTTTCTTTTAACAAAAAAATAATTTATATAAATTATATATTTACTTAATAGGAAATATATATGTAAACATAAACCTAAGACAAAAGCTTTTATCTAACATTTAAATGTTTAATTTAATTTGGCAAAATTACAAATGTAAATCATACATAATACAAGATTAACATATGCAAGGCATTAAGCATAAAAAATGGACAAGTGTGATAATTATAATACATTTGAAACAAGTGTCACTTATTAAAAAAAGAAAAATGATGTAAACCAGATTTTTCTTTAGAAAAGTTGCAAAGCTAAAATTAAAAAAAAAAAAGTAAGATCTGTTCAACATCTACAGTAAGCTCATCAACATGTTTGCAAGGATTCTATGGATACAGCTAGCAATTCAACAACTTTTAGCATTTGTAAGAATCAAGAATCAAACTGCAATCAATCAACAAACGTCAGATACATATTAAAATAGTTGTAGGAAAAGAAAGCATGTTCTCTATTCTCTGGAAGGTGAGTAAATCAAACTTAATCTTTTAAATCTTGTGACATGTAGTAACGCATGGGGGAAAGTATGATAAGTAATTTGCATGTATATGTGTATGAATTGAATGAATATAGATATCTGATTTCATGTTATGCATATCAGAACACAAATCAATATCATGTTTCTGGTCATCAAGTTGCAAAATCTGATCAAAATTTAAAATATCTTTTCCCTGATTCAGTTCAAAACATTGTTATGAACAAAGTTGCCAGGAATAACAGAATATAAGTTTTTAAATGTTTACAGGTAAGAAATTAAGTAGATTTATCTAAAAAATAAAGAGGATTAAGAGGATCATATTTTATTTCGAAAATTTGAGTTAAATAATCTGATGTTTCGTGGATATAATCTACTAAAGCTTCGAAAAACAAGATTTTTAAAGGTAAAATTTTGATTTTTAGATTTGTAAAATAAGAGGAATTGGGACATGACCATAAATTGAGTTTGGGCAATTTTCTGTTGTTCGAAGGATTTTGGGGTCGCGTACTCATGGGAGAAGCAAGGTTGGCGATGGTCGATGTCGGAAAAATGGCTTTATAATTTTCAGCTTACTGAGGCGTTGGGGCATCGGTGAAATAGGGCTTTGCGCCAAATTTTGTTGCCAGTGTTTCAGAAAGGAATCGCAACATCGGGAATTGATCAGAGGGGATCGCGATAGGGAAATTAGGAGCTGGAAGTCGAGGAGCACCTGCGGCGAAGACGGCGGGGTACCTCGAGGCAAGGAACGTCGAAGGTAGGTGGATTTCCGGTGATGTTGGGTTTCCAGATTTGGGTTGAAACACTCGTTTTCAATTCGAAAGTGAACAGTGGGATCTGGTTGATGGGAAGGCTTCGCGAAGTCGTAGATGATGTGTGGGTGGCTTCGCAGATGATCGGCGTCGAGGGGTTCGCCGTGTAGCGTACACACGTGCACATCAGGTTCTATTGGGTTTAAGTCTTCGGGTAACTCGTGTTTTACTGTGACGGCCCAGAATTTTTGACAATTTAAATTGGAATATTTAATTGATTTTCAATATTTAAAAGTTAATTTTAACTTGGATTTCAGATATCAATATTTACTTGATAATTAAATCATTGAATTATATAATTTAAATATTGAATTTAATAATTGAAAATTGGGTAAATTGTTGAATCTGAAATTTCTGAGCCTGTTTAGAATAATTTGAAGGCTTATAAAATTTATAATGATGATACTGAAGATAAATATAATGGTTGAAGTTTAATTTAAAGGTAATTTTTTTAATTTTCATGATATATCGATTATATCGATATTTAAAAATAGCCTTCCGAGGCACAGTCTCGAAATTCGACGAAACCAGTTCCATTGGATCCGTAATAGTTAGTTATTATCGGATTTCAATTTTCGTAGCAATCGGAGTTGTCGTTTGACCCTAGCATCTCAAAACGCTTAGAAATATTTTAATCAATTTAATTTAAATTTGATCGTTTTCTTTTGTAACTTGCGCATACGATCAAATTAGCCACCGAAACACGTTCTATTGTGTTCAGAATGCGGGTAAAACTTCATAAATGCCTGTCGGCATGTCTGATTCGGGGTTCGAGATTTCGCGTTATGCGTAAGGAGATATTTTTGATATTCAATTATATAATAATAATAATAAAGCGTATTCAAGAAGCTAACCTCAAAACAATATAATCACCGGCCTCTCACCTTCAACAGAAGGTCAAACTCATTTATAAAAATAAAAAATAAATAACAGAAATGGTCGAAGCCCTCGAAGACAAAAAAAATGGCGACGCGGTCATAATCGAGTTCGAACTCGATGACGAAGGGGCGCATTCGCGTGAGAATAGAGAGGGGGGGGGGAAAGCTTTAGGCCATTCGATTTTGGGGCCACGATTGGATTCATGCACGCATGCGTGATGTATAGGCGGCGATTTAGGGCGCGTGGGTCGCGATGATGGTGGGAGGCTGTGACAGTAAAGGGGTTTCGTGCTGGAGCGGCAGTTGTCGTGGAGGTTAGTGATGTCGTGGTCGAATCTGGCGACCGATAAGTGGTGCTCGACAAGGTCTAAGGCGGTTGATGCTCGATTCGAGTGAGGCTTTGTGTGACAGACGAACTCGTGAAACTGATGTAGTGAAGCACGTGCGATTTGAAGGCGTTGAGTATATCCATTATTGAAGGGTTTCAATCGCTACTAGAAGGGGCTGGGGCGGCAACAACATTGTGAGGTAAGATTAAACCCTTCTAATTTTTTTACAAATTAATTTCTGACTTATTGCATATAATATGTTAATCCACTGATGAAGTTGGGGAAAACACGAGTGATTTGATTTAAGAATACAGTGAAGTTTGTAAACAATGGTTGTCTGAGAGTTTATCTATATATATATATGTAGAAATGATGTGGAGAATTATAAATAGAAACTGTTAAAACGGTTGATAGTTTATATACGATATGATTTTGGAAGTTATAGATTTTTATAAAAATATTTGTAGTTTCAAAAGAAAAATATAATAAATATAAATATGTACATTTTAAAATTTTAGAATTATCTTAAAATAATGGAATATAGTGATTTATGTGAAAATTAACTTATCATTATAGTTGCTAAAAGATTTTTCAAAAGGAAACTAGTTCAAAATTTAATTATTCATTTCAAATTTAAATCGTTAGTCAAATTAAATTATTAAATGATGATTGATTGTTCGAATGCTTATAACATCGTCTAATTATTTATACAAGGTCAAAAATCGAGAAAACCAGGGCAATTTTGAAGTGGATTGCAAATTAAAGTAAAGGTGAGTAAATCTGACTCTGTTGGATTTTTATTTCAATTTAAATGGTTAAATTTAAATATTTGGCTGAATGATGAAATTGATTTGATGTGCACTGTGAATTGATGATCTGTTGATTTTGGTTTTGATTGGTTCTCGAGTTAATTGTTGCTTAACTCGAAGTATTGGGAGTTTTAAGTTGTTTTAACTTAAACATAAATAAGAAACTATTTCCATTTTAAAGTTACTAAGGGCTTATTGATTTGTGAATCACCAAAATGAGTAAGGTAATTAAAATGGATAATTAATTAATTCAATTAGAATTAATTATTTGATTTAGTTTAAGTTAATTGATTAAGTGTAAGTAATTCAGAATAGTCATTGGATGGTTGGATGGTTTGATTAGTAATTACTTAATGTAATTAATAAAATATAATTGCATTGTGGGATTAATCAAGAGAGTAATTAAAATAGTTAAATAAAGGAATAATTTATTTATTTATTTAATGAAGAAAATAAAAAGATAGTAAATTACTGGTTGAGATAAATCAAGAGTGATTAATATTTATAATTTGATTAATGATTAATTATTTAATGTAATTAATTTAGATTAGGATAAGTTAAAATATAATTGAAATCTTTAATCTATAAAATTAATGATGTAATCAAAGATTGATTAATTAAGATTGATTAATCCATAATAGTGACTTATGAAAATTAACTAACATAAGCAATTAAGGATGAATGTAGTTAAAGCAGTCGATCAATTTATTCAGTAATTAAGATTACTTATCGTTTTGGTTAAGGATAATTAATATGGAGAAGATAATTAAAGATAATTGCTTGAATGAAATTGAAGGACAATTAATCCAGGTTGATTAATTCAGATGAATATTGAAGGGATCGAAAATTTCGGGTCGTTACATTTGGTATCGGAGCAGAAAGGTTAAGCGAGAACCTTGGCTCTGGTGGGGATTACTCATTTAATAGAGTCTGTACTACTCTAGAATGAGTTGAGAATATATATATGTATATGACCGCGTACTTGTTATTTTCTTATATAAAGATTTTAAATGATTTTATATAAAATATATTTTGATATATATAAAGCAATATTTCCTTCTAATAAATATTAAAGTGATTGGTTGTTAAATTTATTGAAATTAAAATTAAGAAGTGATATAATACAACCAAATTGAAGTTATTCAAGTTAGAATTGGGTCAATTAAAATGGAAGTGGAAATTTAATTTGAATTGTTGTGGAAGTGAACAGTTGACTCTTGACTATTTTCAATATAAATTGTTTTAATATAAACTTATTTTTCTAAGCTATTAAATATATACAACCTTTCTTTCTTAAAGCCAAATTATTTTATACTTGTTTTACAATTATTTTTTGAGCTATTTAATCATTTTTCAACAATTTTCTAAACTAATTACTATTTTTCAACTATTTCACAAACTAATTTCTATTTTACAACTATTTGGCAATTATTTAAAAATTTATGAAACTATTTAACTGTTTTCAACTATTTTATAATTAGTTAACTATTTTATAGCTATTTTGCAAACTAATTATTATTTTTCAACTACTTATCTATTTTTAAATTTTTCAAGCTATTTTATAAATATAAACTGGTCGGAGTTCAAACTGTTATTGATTTAAATACCCAACTGAGATAAGAATTGAAGTGATAATTCAATGAGAATTAAGGCAATTGTAAATAAGTGAAAGGGAATTAATGGAAATGTGAATAGAAAGGAAATTGTTTTGGCTAATAATCAGTGAGGTTAAATACGTAGGATATAGGTATATTATTCTGTTCGCATAGTGATTTGATCCAAATTCGAGCACAGAATTTCGAGATAGTTTATCGATCCGAGTTGGGATTTTTCACTCAATTTTCGACGGCGAACCTGGATATGGATTGTTGATTTGTTCTGGATATTATCTTTCATAGTTATGGCTATGCAAGGAGAATGACGGTTTCTAATCAAGAAACCAGATCTGTGTCCGCACTTGGAAGTCAGATGGACGATGCTAATTCGGAAGTGAAATTGTGTGATCGAGTGAGCGATCAGATTGGTATAGCGTACGGATGATAAGTGTACATCGTACGGATTTGAATGAAATTGATATTGAAAAGAGTAATCAAATTTTAATATTTGATTTTGAATAAAAAAAGTTATATATCTTTGTTATATTTAAGATGAAAACCCCGTGTTAAATCTGTTGCCGGGAAAAAAAATATTTTCGAAGATGTTTGAAATATAAAAGAAGTTTTATACGAGTTTGAAAGGATCCAAAGTTTTTTTTAAAATTATATATATCTGAATATATATATATATATATAAAGGATCTTATGAGGATTCTGAAAAAGGTTTTGGCAACCTTTGAATTTGGATGGGCTTTTGATTTTTGGGTAGAATCAATAGTGAAACTTGAAAAGCCTAGCTTTAGAATTATCGATTTTGTGTAAAGGAGCTTTGTATGAGATCATACTAGGTGTATGATTTGAAAGATACAATATATGTATAGTATAAAGTGTTTTGATGATGGCTTTGGGGAAAAAGGTGCTCCTTTGAAATGAACTTCTTAGGAGTACCACCGGGTGGTGCTGCCTTGAGTCCCAAGGGGGGTTCTAAAGTTGATCCTGTGAGGAGTCCGGACAAAACTAGTTCCTGGGGATTATGAGTAGAGTATACCATAGCGAATGTCGTGTGTCCCGCTGAGAGCCAACGGTCTGCGTTTGTAACGACTAGCTATTTTGGACCATTCAAATCGACAATAAAACCGTACGTGTCCGACTTGAAGAATTCAAAACCGCGTTTATAATTTAAATTTGGCAAAACTTATCATTTACAGTAAATACATCAATCACAGGTCACAGACACGGAGTAAATAATGCAGCGGAATAGATAAGCAATAGTAGTTCATGAAGCTACTATATACATATCAGAGTTAGAAATAAAATACAGCAAAACTCTCAAATGCAGTGAAGTCTCCAGTACGAGCAGATGACTTCTCTAAACCAATTAACTGGAAAAGCTGAAAGAATAGATAGCTGGATCTTCAAGCTAAACTCCAACTTCGAAGGTGAGTCTCAAAAGCTGTATCACTCGGTCTGACCCGAGCGTAAAGCAAAACACAAAACACTCGAGTCAGGATTAACATTCTTATATCAATAAATCCAACCCTAGTGAAATATCAATTGAAATATAATTAACTTAAAGGATGTTTGGGATAACCATCCTCTAAGGATCTGCAGAACTATCTACAAGGTAGAAATATACATTATAACACCGTGGTCGTTTTAATTTATACTTAAAAACCAAATATCAATTTTACTTCAAATATCTCTATATTTCCCAAAATAGTATTTATATTTATTAAATAATTTATATAGTAAAGTGTTTTCAATTCCCTTAACTTAACAAATCGTTTCAACATCAACCCGACCTTCCCATTCACATTTTATCCAAGCACAGATTTCGAAGCAAAGCAATATTGGCAAGAATTTTAACGATCAAAGCTGATAAAGAGGAATCGACGAAATCAAATCAGAGTTGGGTCGAGGAGGATAAATAGGACAAGTGAGCTATATATAGTTGTATATGTAACTATATACAAATAAAAATGTATTCTAAATTTAAACATATATTAAATTAAATATATATTTTCAAAAATCATTGGTTTAAACAAAACATATCTATATGTAGTATTGTTTGAAATAATGTATATGTTTAAACCCATATACAAACCAATATCCAAACACCATCTAAAATTTAAATCTTTATAAAAGTAACCTTTATAAATAAAATATTAAAATCTATATTAAAACATATAACATAAAGTCCATATATTATATATCAATACCAAATCTAACTCAGGTATATGTAAACTAATATAAACCCATGTAAACTTTATAAAATATATATGCTACTAAAACAGATTATATATAAAATAAACCAATATAAAATACTAACAGTAATATATGTTAGTTAAAGTCAGTACATAAATATACTCAACACCTTCTATACTTTATAATGCTTTGAACATGCTAGCACTGCAACTATACAAAATATGCACAGTACCGTCAAACAATTATATACAGTAAAACAGAATAAAATAAAAACTCACACACCTTATACATAACGCATACAACAAACACTACATATGTATATTTCTTCTTTATAGCCTTACATGCATAGACTAAGCCTTACCCAAGTTTATACAGTATAATATTAGATAAAAATAGGACGCAGTATATGATATTATCACCTTTACTTTATAGTTTATACATACCTAAGTTTAATATATATATATATATATATATATATATATATATATATATGCAGACAAGATATAGAACCAGAGAAAAATCTAGGAAGATGACAACAAAACTCACCGCGACAAGGTAGTGGATCGCCGAACAACGTCAGCATGGAAGAGGAGGAGATGGAGGGCAGAGATGATCAGGTGGAGGTATGGCAGTTGAGGCGGAGAGGCTAAGGGTGCAAGCCAGAGGCGGAGAAGTGTGTTCGTTTTTTTTTGCTGGGTTTCAAAAGAGAAGGGAGCAATTTATGTAGAGGGAGTAAAATGTGTGCAGGTGAGTAAAAGAAGGATGCAAGCATGAGGTGGAAAGTGAAAGCAAAGTGAAGTTGCGAAAGTGGAAATTGATTTATAAACGCAATTGAAATATGAGCCTTTGCCCAATCAATGTAAAAAAACGTACACAAATAAATGAATATGGGACAAATGAAGATGAAGGGGGAAAGAAATAAACTATTTATGGGCGATCAATTTATAAAAGGAACCATGATGTGTACAATAATTAAAACGAAAACGCACACAAATAAATGAATATGAGACAAATGAAGATGAAGGGGGAAAGAAATAAACTATTTATGGGCGATGAATTTATAAAAGGAACCATGAGGTGTACAATAATTGAAACGAAAACGTACACAAATAAATGAACATGAGATAAATGAAGATGAAAGGGGGAAGAAATAAACTATTTATGGGCGATGAATTTATAAAAGGAACCATGATGTGCACAATAATTGAAACGAAAACGTACACAAATAAATGAATATGAGACAAATGAAGATGAAGGGGGAAAGAAATAAACTATTTATGGACGATGAATTTATAAAAGGAACCATGATGTGTACAATAATTGAAACGAAAACGTACACAAATAAATGAATATGAGACAAATGAAGATGAAGGGGGAAAGAAATAAACTATTTATGGGCGATGAATTTATAACAGGAGCCATGAGGTGTACAAAAATTGAAACGAAAACGTACACAAATAAATGAATATGAGACAAATGAAGATGAAGGTAACCTTATATATAATATTAAAAAAAATATTCATTTAATGTTATGTATATTCTTTAAAAATGTAAAGGCTACGTATACATGAATTTATATATGCTTATCTTTGTACATAACAAACATGCAGACTACCAATTTTAATGCAGACCTTAAATCAACCCTTAAAACATATACTTCATATATGTAGTTAAATATAGTATATACTTCTCTTCTTCTTCGGTTCATATGATATATGAAACCCTTAACTATCGTATTTATAGCTGATGACATATGTATAGATATACTAAATATGCACTAAAATAAACTGGAAATGGTGACACAAAAACCCAAAGTCAAATATATATATTTAACATAACTAGAAATCAAACATCAGTAAAACTATATACTAGTATCAAGACTAACATATATATATATATAGCTATTATAACACATATAAATAAAATAAAATTTGGTATAAATATGCTTTACTATATATACACTTCAAATAGACCATCATACATGTAACGTCCCGCCTTTTCGCACACTTTAAACCGAAACACGTGCCAATTCAAACCATATGGAAGGGCGGATTATTATGGGGTAAATAGGAAAAACAGAGAAGAAATAAAACAAAACAGAATCTCACAGCGGAAGGATAAAAATATAATAATTAAATATACAGTTCATGAAACTGTTTTACAAAATATTTTATTTTATTTGTACAATAAATATCAGAGTTACACATACCAATAAAATCAATGCAGCGGAATTAAATGTTGTAGTGGAATAATATAGTAGATAATAGTAATACAAATCTTCATCTTCGTCCCCCAGAGCTAAAGTCTTCGATCCTGAAACGCTCGGACTGACCCGAGCGAATTGAAAAGACAAAACACTCGAGTCAGAACTAAAAGATCTTATGTGAGTTAAATCAACAGGAGTAAATATGAGTGCAGTAACTCAAGAGATGCTCAGGATCTGCATCTCCTAAGGATCCGTTAAACTATTTACGATGTAGTATATTGCGCTATTATAATAGTGTCTAATTGTAAAATAAACTTACTTTTAAATAGCGTTAAGGCTTTACATTTTCCACCTTAACACGTAAAATGCCAATAGTCTATACAGTACCGTAATACCTCCTGACCGGGAAGCTACCAAAGGATACTCCATATGTACGACACAAATAGAAACTCGTAGTAAAGGCTCGGTATGGTAGGTGACACGGCACAACTAGGCAATGCCAAGGTAGATATACCAATTGCTATCCGGGCTGGTGGAAAAGCGTAGCTGCAGTTACCGCCCACCTCGAACAAACTCCCCCAAAATCAAAAATAGAAGTGGCTACTGAATCAATCCAAAGTCAAAGTATAATATCGAAGAGGAGCGTCCGATCAGAGGTATGACCTCATTGGCCCGAGAATCACTACTGTTTTAGCCACCTTATGCCAACTCGCGGGAGCCGGGTCCACGTATTTACCTTACAGGAAGCGTCGCCACCACCTACTTCATTCTGGAATCTCCACCGCGTACACGGTTAGTCAAAGTGGTTTTCGGTATCGACAGAGAGTATGTCCATATCCGATCCCGGTCTCTTTGCCAACCCATCGTTATTATAACACCGCGGTCATTTAAAAATAGTTTATACTTTAAAACCAGAATAAAATTTCCCATTTCAAAACTATGAATACGATATCAATTTAAACCCAAAACAATATGATATCATTTTATCTCAAATATAATTCTTTTCCCAAATCATGCTGGTTTAAAATTTAAAATGTCTGGAAACCAAATATTTGAAATATACTTTCAAAGCATAATATTTCGAAATTCAAAATTTTAAAACCATAACTTCTAAAACTTGAATGGTTGGGATATTCAACGATATGTAAAATAAATGGTTTAACTTTAAGGTTACTTTGAAAAGAAAAATAATTTCCATGGCTTTACAAATATATTTCTTTATTTAAAGTCTAAACCATAAATTTAAATATCACTTTCAAGTTGCAAAACCACTTCAAATTCTATATATATATATATCCATTTGGAGTATTAATATTTCAAAACCAAAGTTGGAATTTATTCTTTCGTAGTCTTGAATAATCACATAAAATAAATAAATAAAACTCCAATTTCTAGCAATTAAATATTTTCTTCAATTTAATTATACTAGAATATTCATTTTAAATTTATCTTGGAAAAATACAGTTATAAATATCATACCTTAAAAATTTCCAAATATAAACACATAATATAAATTTCAAATTCCCTTTTCTAAATTTCCATTTTTATTCAACAGATTTATACACAGCTTAAATTCAAAAAATTTAACTTCATATGTGTATATATAGAAGAATAATATTTATAAAATATCAAAATATCAAAATTTTATAAACCGTATCCCATCCAAACCATAGAAATCACTTTAAAATAATTTATATATAGACCACGGTGCCTGTATATAATTTTCTATCCTATGGTCAAGTGATACGGATATTTATCATTTCAATCCGCAATTTAAAAATAAAATTTGCGGTTGTATATCATTTCAAACCACAATCCCGAATTGAAACGAAAATGCATGATAACTTGTAGTTTAATGATAAAAAAAACATCCATTCATCAAAATCATCCATCATCCAAATCACAATCATCATCCAATAATAAATCAATATCAATATATATCTGGTAATATATAACAGGTAATAACTGGCAGTTATATTCAAAATAAATTTTAACAACTATTAAACTAACAGTTTATATTCAGTAATAAAATTTATAACTGTTTACTAGCAGTTTATATGCAAATAAATTAATTCTAACCATCAATTAATATGCAATAAATAAAATAAATTAACAGTTAAATTTTATAACATGATTTAACAAATATGATGAATAAACATGCCAAACAGTCATAAATAAATTTCTACTCATATCTACGATAAATTTAACAAACATAAAAACTTTTAGATGTTGTGAGTGGGTTAAAACACTCACCTTTTGAATTTTAAATCGAATTTAAATCCGATTTAAACCCAAAAATTCGACGATATCCAAATCCATCCAAACCAGCGTCACCAGATCCGAAATTTAAATACGAACCTAACAAAAAAATTCTCGCGTGAAACAGATATCGTATGACGAAGTTATGGCAAAATTGGTCTTTGAAATCAAAATTAAACTATAAACAAAATAAACACTTGCCACCATCCTATTGGGCCACGTCACCACAATATAACGTCACTCCATCTCCTACAGGCCACGCACGTGAAGGAAAAAAAAAGCGTTACAACCCTACAGCTGAGAACTGTGTTGAAGCCGCCACCTATCGCGAAAAATTGCCGCTGATCCAATAGCCTAGGGCCAGATCCAACGTCGCCTAACAACCTAGCAGGCCGAGGCGCCTCCACGGTAGCCACTTGAAACCCCCCGACCACCTCCTTTGACCTGCGCCGACGCCCTATTCACGGCCACTTTCTGGCGATTCTAGGCGCTGCCGAGACGAATTGAACCAATGGAATTGTGGCTCTAGGTCCCCCCCTACGCTCTCCAACTTCCCGATCTACGAAACAACGACGATATACCGTAGATCAAGTACATACACATACGGACGGCCGAGAAGAAACAATGATTTCTGGATAAATCGAAACCCAAATCGAAAAACGAACAGTTCGAGCAGATTACGCTCTTCGAGAACTATGGCATATAATTTTTTTTGGAATTTTTTTGAGGTGTTTGAAATTTTAGCTTTTGATTTGCATTTGAAATTGGATCTAGAATGCATACATTGAGGAAGAGAGAGAGTCGAAGAAATGAACGTACAGAAAATGAGAATAAAATGGAGGCTAGGGTTCATAATCGTCTATTTATAAGTAGGGTTGGATTGGAGTTGATAGACCAGATAGATGAACGTACGGAACAAACTATGGCCCCAAAAACCCGTTCTAACCCCGGAACGAAATATGTTAAACCCATATATCCAGATAGGTATTTTAAAATATTCTGAACGCGATGGAAAAAGTTTCACGTCCAAATTTGATCGTATGAAGAAGTTATGCTGAAAACAAAATTTCCAAATTAATTTCAAATTGATTTTAATTAAATCGATTTCAAGACGTTTCGCGTCCGTACGATCAAATGAAAGGTCCGATCGATACGAAACTTGAAACCCTATAATAATTCACCGATACAGATCCGATGAAACTGGTTTCATCGAAATCCGAGTCCGTGGCCAAAATGGCTATTTTTATATTAATTAAAATAAATTAAAATAAATTTATAAAAATCCAATTTTATATTTAACTTCTAAAATTGACCAAATTTTAGCGCTTTTATATTCCTTAATCAATTTCAATGATTTAACACGTCAGATGTGAATTATAAGTTGATGAGTCTATCAATTGCAGTGTTAATTTCTCCGCTTCCTTATATTTAGGAATTATAAATTAAATTCTCAAAAACCCATTTATTAGATTTTCAACTTTTATATTCTCACCTTTTATCCAAAATAAATATGCCACTAACATTGATTTATGATTTCACATTATTAACCTCAAAGTCCAATTTAATTTCAATAACGTAATATTTAACCGTTAAATTCCTTTTTATTATGCAATAAATGCAATGGTTGAATTTGATACTCTAATTAAGTTTATAAATCCTGCTTCCTATACTTTAAAACAACCCATGGTCCTATTATAAATAGAATTAGCATAAATTTTGTCTATAAAATTAACCCTCTTCAATCACAAACCAAATCTACGCTACTGCACAAATTAAGTCAATTAATTTACATTGAGTCTACATTAAATGTTATAAATTATGAATTGGAACCTCAATAAATTTGTTTATTGATTTAAAATCTTTCTATTCAGTACATAGACATTTTATGGGTATAAATAACATTGAATTATAATACACTTCATTAGTGCAGGCTTCATTTCTTATAAATTCCCTTTTATTACTAGAACATATTAACAAAACAAAATAAATAAATTTAGATATATTTCAATCTATTTCCATTCTTAACTTAATATACTTAATGAATGGTTAACCTAAATATTGTTACCCTTTTACATTCAAAATCACTTACAACCATTAATAACAAAATGTTGCCATAGATTTAGATTCAATTAAATAAATTAGATGAATGGGTAAAACTTTGTAATTATCCCAAATGCCAAATATATTTATGCATTAATTACTACTTATTATTATGAATTCATTTATAAATTCACTAGTTGCCTTTGTCATCTTATTTCCTATTTACTACCAAACTTCCTACTTAGTTATAGTTTATCAATATATACATACCTAGGCAAATCAAGTTCTTGTCCTTTCTGTTATTTCAATTAAATCGGGTATGCACAAATAGATTGTTAATTAGCTTATTCCTACAAAATTATTTACATACATTCAGTTCCAAATTTTTATGGAATTAAATTCTAATTACTTAACACTCCTTAATCCATCAATTATATATTCCATCCAAACATGCATTTAAATCTTTTTATTTAAATAAATCTATTCAATGTTGACATCCACTAAATAAAATTTACTTTTATTTATATATAGTTGCAATTCAATTCAGTTATTATTTCATAAATACTATTTCCGATTTATATCTTCCAGTATTAATCAACAAATTATAACTTATAACCACAAACGCCAATTTACGTTATTTCAATCTATTGCCATATAAACATTTAAATTGTTATACTATATCTAATTCCGACATTTACTCAAATAAAATCTTAAGACTTTTATTTCATTCTAAATTAGATTAGAAATCATATTAAATTAACTCATTTAATATCATCAAATTTAACGGGTCGTTACACTCTCCCCCACTCAAAACTTTTCGTCCCCGAAAAGGAAAAAGAAAAGAGAAGGAAGAATTTAATAAACAGCACATCTTATTTCAAACATTAACTTATAACCAATCATTTACTAAATTTATTACCTTAAATAAGATATACCCGTTTTATAATCATTATATCCTTTTATATTTAAATAATTAGAGTTTGGAAAACAATTTCAACATAATTCTAAGTCCAAAATTTACGGAAATTTTGGAAGAGTTCCTTTGTACGGAGAGACTCTGGAGAAAATATAATATCAAAAATATAACAAATATATTACATATATTATCCAAAATAAAATATCCCAACACAGGAAAAATTATATAAAATAGTGCTATAGATCGTAATCCGAAACGTACCTATTTGTCGGGCAAATTTCGCTTAATTTATGGAACCAAAAGCAGTAGCAATTGCTTCCATACCTGCATTTCACTTATATAATCTAAAAGGTTAACTATTTATATTAAAGAGAAATATTTCCATGGTTTTCAACTACTAACAACAATCAGCACACAATCAAACAAAACAACCATTCAATCAAACAAGCAAATAGTTGCTTGGGTTCAAAACTTGAAATGGTACGGAATGAAAAATAACTACCCAGTGCATCATTTACTCAACAGTCTTAGATGGAACAACAATAGATTATTTACTCGTCCAACAACTTCAAATTTCCTCACCTGACCAACCATAAATCAAACAATAACCATTCAACCAACAAATCAATTAACTCATTATAAATTTTTATATTTCATACATTAACTGTTTGATCTTTTCATTCATATAACAGTTTATCTTTTAATTTTCATTTATTTCTAACAACTTTTAATTTTATTTACTCATCAGTGGTTGTTTCCTTTATTTCTACTTATTCCTTACAATTATTCATTTTTATTTATTCAGGTCATGTAAGTTTCTTTTGTTTGTATTACATTTAATGCACTTCTCAATTTCAATCATTTATTCTATGCTTACAATTTTATTATATTTGATTATAGTAACCCTTTTTAATTTACCTTAAATTCTTAACCTTATAACATCCATTCTTATAAGTAAGGATTTTATTAATTCATTACTAGGGTTTGCAGCCATTTATTTATATTACCTACTTCCCATTATATTAAACTAGTAGCATTTATATCATACTTAAGTTTTTATAACCCTACACATCAATCTTTATTTATTTAAGAATTTCATTTTATTTGCTTAAGTATAAAATCACCTATTTATAATACTTACCTTTAATTATGGCAAAATTTCAATTATAACTTAAGTTTATGCCATTAAGTTCTCATTTATAATAGCAATTCATTGAATACTTCATCATTTCCAAAATTTCTACTTGTATAATATTCTATTCCAATCTCTTATTTAACATTTCAACTTTTCATATTTGGTAAGTTATACTTGTTAAAGAAAAATGCAAAAGAACTTATACAGGTTTTATCTCATCTTTTTAATTAATTTTAATGCTCAACAATATTACTCTTCGTTTTCATATGTTACATATTTCAAATTCCTTTAATTCCCATTTATAATTTTGCATTAAATTTCTTGCCTAAATTAGAGATTTCAATCTTTTATTTCATCGCTTACCTTTTATTTCACTAAAATAATTTAACCAATTAATTAATGGAAATTTAAGAATTAAATACCGGGTTAAATTTCAATTTATTTTAAAATAATAGATAAATATATTCTTATAACTTACATACCTCTAATTACATTTAAAACAATTAAAATTTTAGATATTTTCAAAACAAATCTGCAGTAGAATTTACTACAGTGGCCTTCCCCCCTCGAAACTCGAAAATGAAAGTCGATGATGCGGCCACCATCACCGAAATTATTTTCCAGCGACACAGAGGAAAGTACGAAACTTATTTTCTCCAAAATCTTCTTTAAAACAATTCTTTCGAATTATACTAAATATTTATGTAAGAAAATACTTATAAACCAAATTATTTTGTTTCATAAATCCTTTGAAAGCAGATTTTCAAAATCCCGGACTTAAGTTCTAAAATTTCCAAATTTCATTGATTTTAAATTCAATCTTATTTAACTATTATATATAAATTTTATTCCTAACACCCAAATTATTGCAACAAAATATATATATATATATAATATCATTTAAAAATTTATTTTATATATAGAAAATATAATAAGCAAAATTATTTCATTCACCTATATTAAAACAGATATTATGTCGGTTTGTCCTATTAAGTGTTTAGAAATCCCTATTGATGTCATAGCGTCCCATGCACCAACCAGAATTTATAAATACAAAACGGAACAGATTAACACAATATAAAAACTTTTATAACACTAACAAATACGCCCTCTCATTCATATATACACTCAGCGACTCCCATAGTGGCACAGCGGATAAATCAAACAAAACTTCAATCGGTGAAATGTAACAATCGGTGAGTTGAAGATACCAAAATGCCCAAGTTCGTTGATCCAAAGATATCGAACTCTAGCTATCTCAAACACGTTGATAGCGCACTATACCGTGTTTAAAAGATCTACGATTCTTCGCACGTTGATCTAGCGCACTAGATTCCGTGAATCGGCTTCTACGATCGTTGAATCGAGCGCACTCGATTAACCGAAAGAGGAGATAGGAGATTACACTCAACTACCAATTGGTATGAAAGCACAAAGCTAACAAAAAGGAATTTTATTCAAAAATCAACAACCACAAAAATTACAACACACACTCTATTTATAGCTTTTACAACGCAACGCAACAAATCATCACCTGACTCTTAGGTCGGCCACGACTTACGACCTAACTTAGGTCGGCAGCGACCTATCAGCACAACATACTCTCCTGTATACAACACAGCACTCAACGACCTAAACAACTCACGCGACTCAACACGACCGACTCACCATAGGTCGTACGCGACCTAACACTTCCCATTCATGACCGAGTTAAGCAATACAACACACAACATATGTACACGACTTAACTCGTTACCGACTTAACATATAACGACTCAACGATTCACGACTTAACACCCAACACAACCCATAGGTCGGTAACGACCTAAAATACAACACTACCCAATCCCCTACGACCTAAAATAGAAAGTAGTTCAGCTTGCTTAGATCGGAACTCGGCGAAGTTATCTTGTTCAATATCACTAGGTCGTTCAATATCATTAGGTCGTTCAATATCACTAGGTCGGAGCTTGTTAGGTCGGAATGCTTCTTCCTGTGTTTTCTTAGGTCGGAGACGACCCAAAACTCCGTTGTTAGGTCGTGACCATGCTTTCTTAAGTCGGAGACAACTCAATCTCAATTCGTTAGGTCGCGCTGTATCATTGTTAGGTCTTGAGCGACCTATCTCTTCCTTTTTAGGTCGTGAGCGACCTAATACTTGCATTTCTTCTGTTTGCACTGCATCATCCTCCCCGGGTTGACAGAAATTCGACCTCGAATTCTCAACATCTTCTTCCACAACAATTTCATTCCCACGATACGGAATTAAATGTTTAATATTGAAATCATCAGAAGTGTATACATCCTCCGGCAGCTTCAACTTATAAGCATTCTCATTGATTTTCTTTAAAATTTCAATCGGACCAATTTTCCGTGCTTTCAACTTATTATACGTTCCAACCGGAAAACGGTCTTTAGTCAGTACTGCATAAACCAAATCACCTTCATTAAATTCAACACTTCGTCTCTTCAAATCAGCAGCTTGCTTATACTTCTCATTCGACTTTTCCAATCGTTCCCGAACGATCTTATGACACTCCGTCAATCCTTCAATAAAATCAACAGCTCGTTTAACCGTCCCCTTTGCTTGTGGTACCACCGCTAAATCTAACGGTCCCCTGGGTAAAATTGAATAAACAATCTGAAATGGACTGAATCCTGTGCTACGATTCACTGCATGATTATGAGCAAATTCTGCCTGGCATAGCTTCATGTCCCAACTTCTCAAATTATCCTGTACAAGACAACGCAAGAAATTTCCCAATGACCTGTTAACAACTTCCTTCTGTCCATCAGTTTGTGGATGATAAGCACTGCTAAATTTCAGTTTCGTTCCCACCATCTTCCACAAACTCAACCAAAAGTGACTCAGAAAACGAGTATCTCGATCAGAAATAATAGATTCTGGTAGACCATGAAGTCGATAAATCTCCTTGAAAAATAATTGAGCAACACGAACAGCATCCGCCGTCTTTTTGCAAGCAACAAAATGTGCCATCTTTGAAAATCTGTCCACCACAACAAATATCGAATCATTTCCCCTTTGAGTTCTAGGCAAACCCAAAACGAAATCCATGCTAATATCAACCCATGGCTTAGACGGTACAGGCAACGGCATATACAACCCTGCATTCGTCGCTGTTCCCTTCGACACCTGGCAAATATGGCATCTCTCCACGAATCTTTCAACCTCTTTTCTCATCGACGGCCAAAAGTAAGACTGTGAAATCAATTTCAAAGTACGATCACGGCCCACATGCCCTTCCTCGTGCAACTCCTTAATAATTTTCAATCTGAAAATACAATCTGGAATGCATAATTGATTTCCTTTGAACAAGAATCCATCAACCAACATAAATTCATCGGTACTCCCATCCTTCACTTTCTCAACATATTTCACAAAGTAAGGATCTTCTTCAATCATCTCTGGCAGTAATTCAAACCCCGTCACTTCAACTTTCATTGTCGTTAATAAATGACTCCTCCTACTCAAAGCATCAGCTACCTGATTTGTCACCCCTGATTTGTGCTTAACGACAAAAGTAAACTGCTGTAAATAAGCAATCCATGATGCATGTCTCGCTGAGATTTTATCCTGCCCTGTAAATGCTTCAATGCCTCATGATCAGTGTATAGAACAAATTCTTTCTGAAATAGATAATGTCGCCAATGTTTAATCGTTTGCACCACAGCATAGAATTCAACGTCATATGTGCTGTATCTCATCTTCGCCCCTGACAACTTTTCACTGAAATATGCAATAGGTCTCCCCTGCTGACTCAACACTCCTCCAATTCCCACCTTTGATGCATCAGTGTGTAGCTCAAACAACAACTGAAAATTAGGTAAAACAAGAATTGGGGCTGTCGTCAATAGTTCTTTGATCCGTTCAAAAGCAACTCCCGCTTCCTCTGACCATACAAACTGTTTTCCTTTCATGCAATCGGTAACTGGTGCCATCACACTACTGAAGTGTGGAATGAACCTTCGGTAGAATGATGCCAATCCATGAAAACTTCTAACTTCAGTGATAGTTCTCGGCTGTGGCCAATTTCTAATAGCTTCAACTTTACTCTGGTCCACTTGGATTCCCTTCTCAGACACAACATATCCCAAAAATAACACACTTCTCGTCATGAACACACATTTCTTCGTGGCTGCATAAAATTGTTCCTCACGAAGAATAATCAACACTTCCCTCAAATGTAGAACATGCTCCTCCATACTCCTGCTATATATCAGAATATCATCGAAATAAACCACCACGAACTTCCCAATGAATGGTCTAAAGATTTGATTCATCACCCGCATGAATGTACTAGGTGCATTTGACAAACCAAATGGCATAACCAACCATTCGTATAACCCTTCTCTCGTCTTGAAGGCTGTCTTCCATTCGTCACCTGGTCTAATTCGAATCTGGTGATAACCACTCTTCAAATCAATCTTCGAAAAGATAGTTGCCCCACTCAACTAGTCTAACAAATCATCCAACCTCGGCATAGGAAATCTGTAACGAACAGAAATCTTGTTCAAAGCTCTACTATCTGTACACATTCTCCATGTTCCATCCTTCTTCGGCACCAACAATGTTGGGACGGCACAAGGACTCAAGCTTTCCTGAACACGTCCCTGTTCCAACAACTCTTCCACCTGCCTTCGTAACTCCTCATGTTCCTTCAGACTCATTCGATAATGTGGTCGATGTGGTAACATTGCTCCCGGAACAAGATCAATTTGATGTTGAATGTCTCTAAGTGGCGGTAACTCTTTAGGCAACTCCTCTGGAAAGACATCTTCAAATTCTTTCAAAATTGGCTTTGCTTCTTCTGGAATTTCAACTTCTTCACTACTCTCCCTCCCAATCAACAAAAACACTTCAGGTTCTTCCTCAACTTCTTTAACAAACTCCTTCAAGGATAATAAAGTTTTCAATTCCTCAATCTCCTCCAGCTTGCTCTCCTTCTGTTGTTGCTTCTTGGGAACCAAAGTAATTTTAGTACCCTCGTACATGAAACTGTAGCTATTGGCACGACCATCATGTTGAACTGATCTATCAAACTGCCACGGTCTGCCCAACAACAGATGACATACGTCCATGTCTACAACGTCACACCAAATTTCATCTTTGTACTTTTTCCCAATAGAAAAATTAACACAAGCCCTTCGACACACCTTCACCTCACCTCCCTTCCTTAACCATGCCAACTTGTACGGTTTAGGATGTTTCTCAGTTTTCAAGTTCAACTTCTTCACAGCCTCGGTAGAAATAATATTATCGCAACTTCCAGCATCAATAACGAATTTGCAAACTTTTCCCAGAATAGTGCATGTCGACCGAAATATGTTACTCCTCAACCAACTACAATCCTCCTCTTGCTTTGGTGTAAGACATGACCTCCTCATCATAAGATTACAACCTTCATCCCCAGACAATTCTTCTTCCTCCTCAACATAAGGTGTATTTGAACACTTTGCTTCCTCACCATCATCCTCCTCAACTTCTGCAACCATTGCTCTCTTCTTCGGCTTCGGACATTCGTTGCTTTTGTGACCCAACTCCTGACAGTTATAACATTTGAACCCACTGCTAACCTTCGCCTTCTCAGCCTCCTTCACCACTGGTTTTGTAACAGGTTTAGGAACACTAGAACTTCCACTAACACCCTTTGCTTGATTATTGGAATTAGTAAACACACCACCTCCACGCCTTCCTTGCTTTTCCCAAGCTAACGCTTTCTGATGTGCCTCTGCAACTGATCTAGGATCGAACATATTAACCATATCCTGGATCTGCATTCTCAATCCCCCAATGAATCTAGCAGATAGCTGTTCCTCCGTTTCTATAATATCATTTCTGGCAATGAGTTGGTAAAATTCATCAGCATAATCACTAACAGACTTCGTCCCTTGCCTCAGATTCTGCAACCTTTGGTACATAAGTGACTGATAATTGTAAGGTAAGAAAGTAGATCTCATCAACTTCTTCATCTTATCCCACGATTCTATCTTTGACTTCCCCATTCTCTCCCTTGTAAGTTTAGTTTGCTGCCACCATGCCAAAGCTCTCCCCCTCAACCTAGTAGCAACCAACTTCACCCTTCGATTCTCAGGAACCTCCTTGAAATCAAAGATCTCTTCAACATTAGATAACCAATCAAGAAATTCTTCAGCTACCATCCCTCCTTTAAATTCTGGAATTTCCATCTTCATACCCGATTCCCATCGACGATCCTCTTCAACATCCCGAAATGAATTTCGAACCTGGTCTCGATCTCGGTAATGAATACTAGCTCTATCACCCTCTTCAACAAAGTCAAAAGTATGCCTACATCGATCTCGACCATTATCATCCCTTCATTCATGCATGCTTCTTTGACCATGTCTCTCTTCATCTCTATATGCTTCATTGTCAAATTCACGTTGACTTCTTCTTTCTTCATGTGCATAGTCATGATGATCTCTTCGTGATGAAATTGATGTTTCTCTTCTATCTCTACAAGAATGTGGCGATACCCTCCTCGCTTCCGTAACCGATGGCGAAACTCGGTTTCCTCCATGGTTCGAGTTTGGTGATCTCCTCCTTTGATTCAAATCATTCATCAATTTCTCCAATTTTCCAATGCCTTCATCAAATTTTTCATTAATACGTTGTTCCATAAGCTCGGCTTCTTCTCTACGATACAAAGCTTCAACGTTTTGATGACGATTAGCTCTCCTTGGTGGCATGATTGAAAAAAACTTCACAAACTTCAACAATTCGAACAAAACAACAAATCACGGCTCAACAATGTCTCGCTATGCTTTATACGACTCCAAATTCAAACTCTTCAAACCTTGGCGCGCAAAACCCAAGATAGATCCAAACAATTTCCAACTCCTCGATCCAAAATGAAATGAATCAAACACTCTAATGTTGTTACAAATTCAACAAGAACACAACGAACTCCTTCAAACTTCAAAAACTTCAAAAACTTCAAAAACTTGGCTCCAAGAATCAACTTAGCTATGATTGGCTAAGTATGGCTCTGATACCAAAAAAACTGGCACAGCGGATAAATCAAACAAAACTTCAATCGGTGAAATGTAACAATCGGTGAGTTGAAGATACCAAAATGCCCAAGTTCGTTGATCCAAAGATACCGAACTCTAGCTATCTCAAACACGTTGATAGCGCACTATACCGTGTTTAAAAGATCTACGATTCTTCGCACGTTGATCTAGCGCACTAGATTCCGTGAATCGGCTTCTACGATCGTTGAATCGAGCGCACTCGATTAACCGAAAGAGGAGATAGGAGATTACACTCAACTACCAATTGGTATGAAAGCACAAAGCTAACAAAAAGGAATTTTATTCAAAAATCAACAACCACAAAAATTACAACACACACTCTATTTATAGCTTTTACAACGCAACGCAACAAATCATCACCTGACTCTTAGGTCGGCCACGACTTACGACCTAACTTAGGTCGGCAGCGACCTATCAGCACAACATACTCTCCTGTATACAACACAGCACTCAACGACCTAAACAACTCACGCGACTCAACACGACCGACTCACCATAGGTCGTACGCGACCTAACACTTCCCATTCATGACCGAGTTAAGCAATACAACACACAACATATGTACACGACTTAACTCGTTACCGACTTAACATATAACGACTCAACGATTCACGACTTAACACGCAACACAACCCATAGGTCGGTAACGACCTAAAATACAACACTACCCAATCCCCTACGACCTAAAATAGAAAGTAGTTCAGCTTGCTTAGATCGGAACTCGGCGAAGTTATCTCGTTCAATATCACTAGGTCGTTCAATATCATTAGGTCGTTCAATATCACTAGGTCAGAGCTTGTTAGGTCGGAATGCTTCTTCCTGTGTTTTCTTAGGTCGGAGACGACCCAAAACTCCGTTGTTAGGTCGTGACCATGCTTTCTTAAGTCGGAGACAACTCAATCTCAATTCGTTAGGTCGCGCTGTATCATTGTTAGGTCTTGAGCGACCTATCTCTTCCTTTTTAGGTCGTGAGCGACCTAATACTTGCATTTCTTCTGTTTGCACTGCATCACATAGGGTATTACTACCCTATTAACGAAGAGTCAAACCCCACAAAGCCAAGGTTTATCGCTAAACCAAAGCTCTGATGCTAACTGTAACGTCCCGCCTTTTCGCACACTTTAAACCGACACATGTGCCAATTCAAACCATACGGAAGGGCGGATTGTTATGGGGTAAATAAGAAAAACAGAGAAGAAATAAAACAAAACAGAATCTCACAGCGAAATGATAAACATATAATAATTAAATATACAGTTCATGAAACTGTTTTACAAAATATTTTATTTTATTTGTACAATAAATATCAGAGTTACACATACCAATAAAATCAATGCAGCGGAATTAAATGGTGTAGTGGAATAATATAGTAGATAATGGTAATACAAATCTTCGTCTTCGTCCTCCAGAGCTAAAGTCTTCGATCCTGAAACGCTCGGACTGACCCGAGCGAATTGAAAAGACAAAACACTCGAGTCAGAACTAAAAGATCTTATTTGAGTTAAATCAACAGGAGTAAATATGAGTGCAGTAACTCAAGAGATGCTCGGGATTTGCATCTCCTAAGGATCCGTTAAGCTATTTACTATGTAGTATATTGCGCTATTATAATAGTGTCTAATTGTAAAATAAACTTACTTTTAAATAGCGTTAAGGCTTTACATTTTCCACCTTAACACGTAAAATGCCAATAGTCTATATAGTACCGTAATACCTCCTGATCGGGAAGCTACCAAAGGATACTCCATAGGTACGACACAAATAGAAACTCGTAGTAAAGGCTCGGTATGGTAGGTGACACAGCAAAACTAGTCAATGCCAGGGTAGATATACCAATTGCTATCCGGGCTGGTGGAAACGCGTAGCCGCAGTTACCGCCCACCTCGAACAAACTCCCCCAAAATCAAAAATAAAAGTGGCCACTGAATCAATCCAAAGTCAAAGTATAATATCGAAGAGGAGCGTCCGATCAGAGGTATGACCTCATTGGCCCGAGAATCACTCCTGTTTTAGCCACCTTATGCCAACTCGCGGGAGCCGGGTCCACGTATTTACCTTATGGGAAGCGTCGCCACCACCTACTTCATTCTAGAATCTCCACCGCGTACACGGTTAGTCAAAGTGGTTTTCGGTATCGACAGAGAGTATGTCCATATCCGATCCCGGTCTCTTTGCCAACCCATCGTTATTATAACACCGCGGTCATTTAAAAATAGTTTATACTTTAAAACCAGAATAAAATTTCCCATTTCAAAACTATGAATAGGATATCAATTTAAACCCAAAACAATATGATATCATTTTATCTCAAATATAATTCTTTTCCCAAATAATGCTGGTTTAAAATTTAAAATATCTGCAAACCAAATATTTGAAATATACTTTCAAAGCATAATATTTCGAAATTCAAAATTTTAAAAGCATAACTTCTAAAACTTGAATGGTTGGGATATTCAACGGTATATAAAATAAATGGTTTAACTTTAAGGTTACTTTGAAAAGAAAAATAATTTCCATGGCTTTACAAATATATTTCTTTATTTAAAGTCTAAAACATAAATTTAAATATCACTTTCAAGTTGCAAAACCACTTCAAATTCTATATATATATCCATTTGGAGTATTAATATTTCAAAACCAAAGTTGGAATTTATTCTTTCAACAAAATAAATGTTCTATTATTTAGTCTCGAATAATCACATAAAATAAATAAATAAAACTCCAATTTCTAGCAATTAAATATTTTCTTCAATTTAATTATACTAGAATATTCATTTTAAATTTATCTTAAAAAAATCCAGTTATAAATATCATACCTTAAAAATTTCCAAATTTAAACACATAATATAATTTTAAAATTCCCTTTTCTAGATTTCCATTTTTATTCAAAAGATTTATACACAGCTTAAATTCAAAATTTTTAACTTCATATGTATATATATAGAAGACTAATATTTATAAAATATCAAAATTTAAAATTTTTATAAACCGTATCCCATCCAAACCATAGAAATCACTTTAAAATAATTTATATATGGACCACGGTGCCTGTATATAATTTTCTATCCTATGGTCAAGTGATACGGATATTTATCATTTCAATCCGCAATTTAAAAATAAAATTTGCGGTTGTATATCATTTCAAACCACAATCCCGAATTGAAACGAAAATGCATGATAACTTGTAGTTTAATGATAAAAAAAAACATCCATTCGTCAAAATCATCCATCATCCAAATCACAATCATCATCCAATAATAAGTCAATATCAATATATATCTGGTAATATATAACAGGTAATAACTGGCAGTTATATCCAAAATAAATTTTAACAACTATTAAACTAACAGTTTATATTCAGTAATAAAATTTATAACTGTTTGCTAGAAGTTTATATGCAAATAAATTAATTCTAACTATCAATTAATATGCAATAAATAAAATAAATTTACAGTTAAATTTAATAACACGATTTAACAGATATGATGAATAAACATGCCAAACAGTCATAAATAAATTTCTACTCATATCTACGATAAATTTAACAAACATAAAAACTTTTAGATGTTGTGAGTGGGTTAAAACACTCACCTTTTGAATTTTAAATCGAATTTAAATCCGATTTAAACCCAAAAATTCGACGATATCCAAATCCATCCAAACCAGCGTCACCAGATCCGAAATTTAAATACGAACCTAACAAAAAAATTCTCGCGTGAAACAGATATCGTATGACGAAGTTATAGCAAAATTTGTCTTCGAAATCAAAATTAAACTATAAACAAAATAAACACTTGCCACCATCATATTGGGCCACGTCACCACAGTATAACGTCACTCCATCTCCTACAGGCCACGCATGTGAAGGAAAAAAAAAGCGTTCAAACCCTACAGCCGAGAACTGTGTTGAAGCCGCCACCTATCGCGAAAAATTGCCGCTGGTCCAATAGCCTAGGGCCAGATCCAACGTCGCCTAACAACCTAGCAGGCCGAGGCGCCTCCACGGTAGCCACTTGAAATCCCCCGACCACCACCTTTGACCTGCGCCGATGCCCTATTCACGGACACTTTCTGGCGTTTCTAGGCGCTGTCGAGACGAATTGAACCAATGGAATTGTGGCTCTAGGTCCCCCCCTACGCTCTCCAACTTCCCGATCGACGAAACAACGACGATCTACCGTAGATCAAGTACATACACATACGGACGGCCGAGAAGAAACAATAATTTTTGGGTAAATCGAAACCCAAATCGAAAAACGAACAGTTCGAGCAGATTACGCTCTTCGAGAACTATGACATATAATTTTTTTTGGAATTTTTCTGAGGTGTTTGAAATTTTAGCTTTTGATTTGCATTTGAAATTGGATCTAGAATGCATACATTGAGGAAGAGATAGAGTTGAAGAAATGAACGTACAGCAAATGAGAATAAAATGGAGGCTAGGGTTTATAATCGTCTATTTATAAGTAGGGTTGGATTGGAGTAGATAGACCAGATAGATGAATGTATGGAACAAACTAAGGCCCCAAAAACCCGTTCTAACCCCGGAACGAAATATGTTAAACCCATATATCCAGATAGGTATTTTAAAATATTCTGAACGCGATGGAAAAAGTTTCACGTCCAAATTTGATCGTATGAAGAAGTTGTGCTGAAAACAAAATTTCCAAATTAATTTCAAATTGATTTTAATTAAATCGATTTCAAGTCGTTTCGCGTCCGTACGATCAAACGACATGTCCGATCGATACGAAACTTGAAACCCTATAATAATTCACCGGTACGGATCCGATGAAACTGGTTTCATCGAAATCCGAGTCCGTGGCCAAAATGGCTATTTTTATATTAATTAAAATAAATTAAAATAAATTTATAAAAATCCAATTTTATATTTAACTTCTAAAATTGACCAAATTTTATCGCTTTTATATTCCTTAATCAATTTCACCGATTTAACACGTTAGATGTGAATTATAAGTTGATAAGTCTATCAATTGCAGTGTTAATTTCTCCACTTCCTTATATTTAGGAATTATAAATTAAATTCTCAAAAACCCATTTATTAGATTTTCAACCATATTCTCACCTTTTATCCAAAATAAAGATGCCACTAACATTGATTTATGATTTCACATTATTAACCTCAAAGTCCAATTTAATTTCAATAACGTAATATTTAACCGTTAAATTCCTTTTTATTATGCAATAAATGCAATGGTTGAATTTGATACTCTAATTAAGTTTATAAATCCTGCTTCCTATACTTTAAAACAACCCATGGTCCTGTTATAAATAGAATTAGCATAAATTTTGTCTATAAAATTAACCCTCTTCAATCACAAACCAAATCTACGCTACTGCACAAATTAAGTCAATTAATTTACATTGAGTCTACATTAAATGTTATAAATTATGAATTGGAACCTCAATAAATTTGTTTATTGATTTAAAATCTTTCTATTCAGTACATAGACATTTTATGGGTATAAATAACATTGAATTATAATACACTTCATTAGTGTAGGCTTCATTTCTTATAAATTCCCTTTTATTACTAGAACATATTAACAAAATAAAATAAATAAATTTAGATATATTTCAATCTATTTCCATTCTTAACTTAATATACTTAATGAATGGTTAACCTAAATAATTGTTACCCTTTTACATTCAAAATCAGTTACAACCATTAATAACAAAATGTTGCCATAGATTTAGATTCAATTAAATAAATTAGATGAATGGGTAAAACATTGTAATTATCCCAAATGCCAAATATATTTATGCATTAATTACTACTTATTATGATGAATTCATTTATAAATTCACTAGTTGCCTTTGTCATCTTATTTCCTATTTACTACCAAACTTCCTACTTAGTTATAGTTTATCAATATATACATACCTAGGCAAATCAAGTTCTTGTCCTTTCTGTTATTTCAATTAAATCGAGTATGCACAAATAGATTGTTAATTAGCTTATTCCTACAAAATTATTTACATACATTCAGTTCCAAATTTTTATAGAATTAAATTCTAATTACTTACCACTTCTTAATCCATCAATTATATATTCCATCCAAACATGCATTTAAATCTTTTTATTTAAATAAATCTATTCAATGTTGACATCCACTAAATAAAATTTACTTTTATTTATATATAGTTGCAATTCAATTCAGTTATTATTTCATAAATACTATTTCTGATTTATATCTTCCAGTATTAATCAACAAATTATAACTTATAACCACAAACGCCAATTTACGTTATTTCAATCTATTTCCATATAAACATTTAAATTGTCATACTATATCTAATTCCTACATTTACTCAAATAAAATCTTAAGACTTTTATTTCATTCTAAATTAGATTAGAAATCATATTAAATTAACTCATTTAATATCATCAAATTTAACGGGTCGTTACAATACATACAAAGTGGTTTTCCAAAATAATTATATATGGAACGTACTCAATATACTTCAAATTTACACACCTTGATGAAATGAAAAAGGAGACCGTAAATTATTACCCACACTATTGATATTTATACCCAACTGAAATGAACTATACTATCCAATTTACATCAAACTTAACTTATATTATAGTATAAATAATAGTTTATAAAGTTTTTGTACTAGATCTTACGGTATAACCACAACCAAACTTTAAAATATATGTACACAGCTTGCACTACAAATCATTAATATACATAACATATTTTCTTTTTTTTCAAAATTTTGTTACTAATAATTTCTCAAAAATCCAATTCAATACGTTAAATACCAATTAAAAATTGCTAAAATTTTATGGGTCGTTACTCTCTTCCTGTAACGACCCAGAAATTTTGAACAATTTAAATTGAAAATATTTAATTAATTTTAAATATTTAAATGATGGTTTGACTTGAATTTCAAATTATCAGAATGAATTTGGCGATTAAATTATGGAGTTTAATATATTGGAAGTTGAATACAAATTTGAATCTTCAATTTTAAGCCAATTAAAAATATTTCAAAGGCTTGTAAAATTTATATTGATAATATTGAAGATTATAGAAGCTTCAGAATTGAATTTGAAAGTGAATTGTTCAGTTTTGAAATTATATCGTTTGAATCGATATTTAAAAATAGCCGTCCGAGGCACAGTCTCGGAATTCGACGATACCAGTTCCATTGGGTCCGTAATATCGAATTATTCTCAGATTTCAAATTTCGTATTTTTCGGAATTGATATGTGAGCACACGGTGAGTAAACGCGTTGAAATTTTCAACGAATTCAATTTAAATTTAAATTTAAATTTAGTCAACATCAGCACTCTTTTGCCTCAAATCAAAACACTGTAGAGGTAAGGTAGGCATGTTAATACCAACGACTCTTCCCTGCAAAATCACGTCGTTCTTTATTTTATATGTCGAGCCTCTCCTTTGTTTCCAAATAAAAATCGAACAGTTTGAAAATCATGGCCGATGGAAGAAAATGAAATTCTTCTCCTAGTTCAAAAATAAAATGGCCGCGTATACTTTTCTCTGTTCGAAATCAAAGCCGATAATTCCCTCCAATAAAATCACATATTCACCTTCATCCCCAAATTCATTCTTCAAAAATTCTTCAGAAAACAAATCCATGGCCGACCTCAATTTAAGTCGCGAGCAAGCGCGAGCGAGCTGGAGTGGGAGCTCGAGTAGCTCGGTCAAGTTCAAGCACACGCGCGCGTATACCGAGGTGAAGGCGGCGACGTCAACGATGAGGCGATTTCTCGGTGGGGTTTGGCGAAGGGCATGACGCGTGCTCGCGCGTGGGAGAAAGCGACGCGATTTGGCTGTCGCGATTCGTGGGGGTCGATAGCATCGAGGCGGCGACGTTCGTGTTGGCCACGATTGGGAAGGGCGGCACTCGCAAATTGGAGGTCGCGGCTGCGTTGGGTGCCGCGCGATTCGAGGAGGAGAGGCGATGGTCTAGGTTCGCAAATTTCTTCCAGTGAGGTATATTGGTTTTTATCTTTATTTTTGATTTAATTTAATAAACATTTATATATGTAAAAAAATAAATATAGATAAACAGGGAAAAAAACAGTAATTAGTTTAAGAGAAAAATTTATATACAGTAAATATATGTATATATATATATAAGATTTTGAAAGTATAGAATTTTTTTTTTAAAACAATATAGAGTTTACAAAAGACTAAATTTTTAAAGAAAAGAATTAGTTTAAAACTAATTTTTTGTTAAGTCAGATTTTAAATGAAGCTGATTATTCGATTGTTCGAATATTTATAAATTGTATGAAATATTTATACAAGGTTTAAACATAGGAATCTTTAAATGTTAAGGAGTTATTTAAAATTATATTTTTGAAATATATAAATTATTTTAGTTAAAATAACTTATTAAAAAGGAATCTGTTAAAAAATTTAAACATAGAAGTGGAATTTATAAAGCTTACAGTGAAAATTGTTAGTTAATTAAATTTATTTAAATGAGAAATTGAATTTTTCGTCTAGTTCAAATATTTATAAAGCGTATAATGTTTATATATAGTAAATGAAATTATCAAAGAAAATTTAGATTGAATAGAGATTATGTAAGGAAATTAGTTTAAAATTTAATCTAAATTATTAAAACGATAATAAATTATTCGATCTGTTCGAATATTAATAAATTGTGTAAATATTTATACAAGGTATAAATCAAGAAAAAAGAGTCAAGGAAATGGATTGCAAATAAAAAGCAAAGGTGAGAACTTCTCACCCAAAAATTTAAAGTTGGATTTGCAGTTATTTATTGATTGCTATTTGGTTGTGATATTAGATATAGTAGGATATATCTATATATATAGCAATATATATATATATATTGGCATATGTATATATTGCAGTTGATGATTTCCCGCATTGTATAGCGGATGAGACCCTATTGCGCCGCCTATTAAGCGGATAATGTTTTATAAATCCCATATACCGCGATATTCCACCTCGAAGTGGAATGGGTATTGTGCTAATGTCTGTGGATGTAGGGAAACAGGTTGGATGGATCCAACTAGATTCCTCACAAATATTTATTTGATTCAGATATTGTGATATTTGATTGTTTATCATATCGATATATGATGTTTGAAAGTCGTGATTGACTATTTGATGTGTTGCATCATCGAATCCAATTTTGAAGCCTAAAAATAACGATTTTGATTTTTAAGGGATTTCTAAAGTGATTTTTGAAAGTATACGTTTATAAAATATTTTTGGAATTAATTCATCTTAAATAAATAAACGTTATAATTTTAATATTATAAAAATTATGATTTTTGAGAAATACAGTTAAAAGTTGATTTTTGAAAATATGGGATTAATGATTTTATAAAATAGTTTAAATTGGGTTTTCTGAATTTTTTTATAAAAAGTTTAAAAATAGGATTTATGAAATTTGATTATTTTATAAATCAAAATGAGGAAATTATAAAGGAGTTTAAAGACGTTTTAAAAGAATAAAATAAATTGATCCATATAAAAGATTTATAAATTGATATTTATAAATTAAAAATATTGGAATTGTAAAACGAGCTTTTATAAGTATTAGAATTAATTGTGAATGAATTTCATAAATGAATGAAATTTATAGGATTATAACGGTGAAGTTGTAAATGGAATTTTATAAATAGTAGGTTTATAAAATTCGTAAAGTTATTTAAAAGAATAGATTTTGGATAAATAAATGAATCTTATAAGTTATAAGATTTATAATTTGGGAAGTTAAAAGAACAATTTTGTAAATAAATAAATTATAAGCATTTAACTAATAATATGGACTTTAGGTATATAATTGAGTTATAAATCGAATAGGTTAATAAAGGAAATTTATAAGGGGAAATAGTTATAAAATAAATAGAAATGGAATTTATAAACATTATTTTATAAATCCGCAACGACTTATTTTGATAAGTAAATTGTTGTAATTTATTAATGGAGTTATATTCACGTTTTAGACAGTGAATAATCCTGTAAAACAAAATGAATAGAAATGATAAAATTGGTTAACAAGTACATTCACGTTTTTGAATAGTCAATAATATGTTAAAGAAATGTTTTGGATGTGATGTTTTAAATAGAATTAAAACGATCTAAAGATGTTTTAAAATGTATTAACTATCGAAACCATAGATTTCAACATTCATTGTTGAAATAGACGTTTTCGAGAAATAGAAGGAAATGGTAGATTATAACACTGTTGTTATAATAGATGATTTCCGAAAGGAAATGTTTTGTATAGTCTTGGGATTTATATATCTATTTTAATTTCGAATCCCTATACTAGTGATTTTGGGTTGTCGTAACGATGTTTTACACAACATTTGTTTTGGCCCAAATAAATATGTTTAAGAGAATGATTTCCCTATAGAATGAAATATATACTTAATTTCGATTTAATTATATTGAATATTTTCCAGGTGTAGAAAATAAAAAGACTTGTGAATTACTTATAAATAAATAAGTATGGAAATGCTTTTCCAATATTAAGTGAATATTTTGAATTTATGTTTTTGAAGATAAATTGAAAATGAATATTAGAAATCGAATGGAAATCGTGTATTCATAAATAATTTGGGAATTGGAAATTCACTATGGAATTTATAAATGAAAAGGTGAATCTGTTTAGAAATAAATATTGATTTATTTTTGAAGTGTGAATATATATATCTTTTAAAGATATCTTTGGAAAATAAATAATTTGGGAAAATTATTTGGAATCTGGTGATGTTATGCATATCTATTGATAGTTCAATAACCGACTATCAATATTTACCTTTAAATAGGTATTTGTTGTGATTTGCTTGAAATTGAATGCCACACTTATTTTTTTTAAATAAGCGCTCACTATTCGGGTTAACGGGAAAGGACCTTAGGGTCGTATAACCCATTCCGAATATGTGATACGTCGTTATGAATTGCATTTGAAGACCGCTGTTGAAGACCGGATATTTTTGAAAACGAAAGGGTTTCTTATCGATTGTCTCTGCACTGGCTGATCCCCGGTATAGAGATCTCCATATGTGATGGGAAATCCGGACGTGATTAGAGATTATCCGGATTGCAAGGACTTCATTGTAAGTGCCTTCGGTTCTGTTCGATCCCGGAACAGACTTTTATGGATTGTATGTCTGACATTACAAATTGAGATATAAAGCTGATTTCTTTCAAATACATTTCTGTTGGTGGCGGAGAATTTATTCTCTTAGCTTAACACCCTTCTCTGAGACGTACGAGCTCAGAGGTTATATAGTTGAAGGTTATTAGCAATATATTCCCAATTTGGAAATGTGACATGCTGAGTGTTGCTGTGAAATGATCATTGATTGATCATTTGTGATAGGATCATTTGTTTGATCGTTTATCTTTATGATCATTTCTATGATCATTTGTTGACCCAAAGCATAACTTTTGTATAAAGCGTGGCTTTGTGGACGAGACTTCGTCGAGCCTCACACCACGGAATGGTCAAAACAAGAAAGATGCGGCAAGGTTATGAGGGGTAGCTCCCTTTAGGGTATGTGCATTTCCTTCTGGAAAAGGGTGGTATCATGGTATGGAGCCCAGATGCTTACTCATGTTGAAACACTTATTATTATGGTGTGATGTTGATTACGAGCGCTCGGTTAAAGGTCCCAAAGGACCGGGGGATGACATACTCGTGTCAGTAGTTACCCAGTTAGGGGTAACCCGGCCTTGTGTTGGCAGAGATCCGGTTTGGTTCACGGGGACGTCCTTCCAGAGGCGTTCTCATGTGGCAATGGGAAGTTCCTTGGCCTTACCATTTGTTGGAAATCCAAAGAAACAATACGATCTTATACGGTTTTAGTTGTAGAACCTGCTTCCTCAGGAGGTAGCTATAGTAGGCATAATATAATGGTACCTATGCTGGCTAAGATTTATATTCTACTTTCGAAATGTTTTCCTACATTATGCACTAGTAATAATATCAAATGTTCTTTTTAAATGCGTATCAAGCATCTTTGACTATCATAAGGAGAAATCTCCTCCAAGTCTGCGTTTGCATTGTGTGTGTGGTGGGAGGTCTTATGGTAGTCGCATTTTCAAAAGCATTGCGAATTGACTTTAAAAATATTCCTCTATTTTGATTTTAAAGATAAATAAACTGTTTTGAGTTCTCACACCAGTCACATGACTGACTCGGAGTTTATTGTTTTCCTTCCTAAACTTTGGGTGCCCACCAATTTCCATACGGGCAGTCAAGAGTTAAGGTTTATCAGGATATTCTGGAATTCAGGAATTGCTGGAGGCAAGATGGATGGCATTGGCGTATTACTAGTATATAGTATTTCTTTTCCGCTGTTTGTTATAGTTTGTTGTTGTTCACTCTGATAATGTAATGTAATGAGATGTAATGTAATAACTGATATAGTTCTTTGTTTAAAGATTATTCATTTATTTATTATATGTTGTTCCGCTGCGATTGTGAGATTCTGATGTTGTTCTGTTATTTCTGTTCTGTTCTATCTTTTTTCTCTCTTCTTCTACCTCTTTCTTTTTCTTAAAACTCTAAGGGTTCGTATTTCCGTTCATCTTGAGTTAATCACTGGAGATTAGTGTCTATTCAAGGAGTACGGATTTGCGGGTCTTTACATTTGGTATCAGAGCATATGGTTAAGCGACAACCATGGCTCTGTTGGGTGTTACTCATTAGAGATAGAGTCAGCAGTACTCTAGAATGAGTTTGATTGTAATAATAGATATGCGCGCGTATTTGTTAGTGAATATAAAATTGTTTTTGAATCGGGTGAATAAGATAATTTTGCCCAAAACTATTTTTTTGATAGAGAAGAAATGATTTTCTATGAATTATTATAGTATATGGTTGCATGGTTGTTAATAATATTAAATTATTATCATTATTATATGGATTTAAATAAGAAATAAAATGTATAACAAAAGATTTGAGATAAATTCATTTGACAAATGAAATTTATAAATTGAATTAAAAAATATATAAGGAAATGAATTCATATACAATTGGGTTTTGTAAAATAAATTGTAAATAAATGAATTGGAATTGAATGATGAAATGAGATTTGATTTGATCAAATTGAATAAAAAATCAAAACCTGAAGAAAATAAAATAAAATGGATCAAATTCAAGTAAACTAACTTGATAAATTATTAATTGATGGACAAATGAATTGGTTAAATTAAAGTTTAGTCGTGAGCTAAATTTGAAGATAAATTTGAATTTGTATATAAATTCCAGTAAGTAAAAGAAATAAATTGAAATTCCCTTTGTTAGTAATTAAGTAAATTCGAGATGAGTTGAATATGGAAATTGAAATTTAAAATTAATAAGTGAATGTACTAATTGAAATGATTAGTGAATAAAACTAATTTAAAGTAGTAATATGATTAGTAAATGAAAGTTAATCGTTAGAATTCAATGTTTAGAATTGAGAATTGAATTCGAATGGAATTTAAATTATGAATTGAATTCAAATAGAATTGAAATTGTGAATTGAATTCAAATGAAAATGAAATGTAAAATTGAATGAAAATGGATGTGTAACTTCAATAGTGAAGTAAAAATGTATGAGAAGCATATGTTGGAAATTTTGTAATGGAATTGGCAAAATGGTTTGAATGTTGGAATTGGATATTATGACTAGCAGGATATACAGGTGTATTAGAAGAAATGGAATTGGGATTTTGATTTCAAAAATAAAATTGAATTGCTCGACAAAAAGGTACGTATTTCAATTTCAGTATGAGATTTGATGATTTTCTTCTCCAGCCACTTGGCTTTCTCTTTTCTTTTTGATTCTGAGGGGCCGTGGTTCCATTTTGTAGTCGTACCGAGCTAGCCGCGCAAAGGAGACGCTGGCGAAAGCGAAAATTTAGGGTGTTAGAAAATTTTTGAGAAATTTTAAAAGTTTGAAATTTGAATTTAAATTCAAATTTAAATTTAAATTTGAATTGTTAAGAGAACAATATTGTTTGAAACTTATAATTGAAGTTGGAAAGCTAGTTGAAATGATAATGAATCTTTAATAAAAGATTTGTTTTAGTAAGTTGATAAAACTGTTTAGTTTGGAAAGATAGCGAACAGGATAATGACATTCTTCTTAACTTGTAATTTCGGGACGAAATTCTTTTAAGGGGGGAAGATTGTAACGACCCAGAAATTTTGAACAATTTAAATTGAAAATATTTAATTAATTTTAAATATTTGAATTATGGTTTGACTTGAATTTCAAATTATTAGAATGAATTTGGCGATTAAATTATGGAGTTTAATCTATTGGAAGTTGAATAAAAATTTGAATCTTCAATTTTAAGCCAATTAAAAATATTTCAAAGGCTTGTAAAATTTATATTGATAATATTGAAGATTATAGAAGCTTCAGAATTGAATTTGAAAGTGAATTGTTCAGTTTTGAAATTATATCGTTTGAATCGATATTTAAAAATAGCCGTCCGAGGCACAGTCTCGGAATTCGACGAAAACAGTTCCATTGGGTCCGTAATATTGAATTATTCTCGGATTACAAATTTCGTATTTTTCGAAATTGATATGTGAGCACACGGTGAGTAAGCGCGTTGAAATTTTCAACGAATTCAATTTAAATTTAGTCAACATCAGCACTCTTTTGCCTCAAATCAAAACACTGTAGATGTAAGGTAGGCACGTTAATACCAACGACTCTTCCCTGCAAAATCACGTCGTCCTTATTTTATATGCCGAGCCTCTCCTTTGTTTCCAAATAAAAATTGAACAGTTTGAAAATCATGGCCGATGGAAGAAAATGAAATTTTTCTCCTCGTTCAAAAATAAAATGGCCGCGTATACTTTTCTCTGTTCGAAATCAAAGTTGATAATTCCCTTCAATAAAATCACGTATTCACCTTCATCCCCAAATTCATTCTTCAAAAATTCCTTAGAAAACAAATCCATGGCCGACCTCAATTTAAGTCGCGAGCAAGCGCGAGCGAGCTGGAGGGGGAGCTCGAGTAGCTCGGTCAAGTTCAAGCGCATGCGTGCATATACCGAGGTGAAGGCGGCGACGTCAACGATGAGGCAATTGCTCGGTGGGGTTTGGCGAAGGGAATGACGCGTGCTCGTGCGTGGGAGAAAGCGACGCGATTTGGCTGTCGCGATTCGTGGGGGTCGATAGCATCGAGGCGGCGGCGATCGTGTTGGCCACGATTGGGAGGGGCGGCACTCGCAAATTGGAGGTCGCGGCTGCGTTGGGTGCCGCGCGATTCGAAGAGGAGAGCCATGGTCTGGGTTCGCAAATTTCTTCCAATGAGGTATATTGATTTTTATCTTTATTTTTGATTTAATTTAATAAACATTTATATATGTAAAAAAAATTATATAGATAAACAAGAAAAAAAAACAGTAATTAGTTTGAAAGAAAAATTTATATACAGTAAATATATGTGTGTATATATAAGATTTTGAAAGTATAGAAATTTTTTTTTAAAACAGTATAGAGTTTATAAAGACTAAATTTTTAAAGAAAAGAATTAGTTTAAAACTAATTTTTTGTTAAGTCGGATTTAAAATGAATCTGATTATTCGATTGTTCGAATATTTATAAATTGTATGAAATATTTATACAAGGTTTAAACATAGGAATCTTTAAATGTTAAGGAGTTATTTAAAATTAGATTTTTGAAATATAAAAATTATTTTAGTTAAAATAATTTATTAAAAAGGAATTTGTTAAAAAATTTAAACATAGAAGTGGAATTTATCAAGGTTACAGTGAAAATTGTTAGTTAATTAAATTTATTTAAATGAGAAATTGAATTTTTCGTCTAGTTCAAATATTTATAAATCGTATAATGTTTATATATAGTAAATGAAATTATCAAAGAAAATTTAGATTGAACAGAGATTATGTAAGGAAATTAGTTTAAAATTTAATTTAAATTATTAAAACGATAATAAATTATTCAATCTGTTCGAATAAATTGTGTAAATATTTATACAAGGTATAAATCAAGAAAAACGAGTCAAGGAAATAGATTGCAAATAAAAAGCAAAGGTGAGAACTTCTCACTCAAAAATTTAAAGTTGGATTTGCAGTTATTTATTGATTGCTATTTGGTTGTGATATTAGATATAGTAGGATATATCTATATATATAGCAATATATATATATATATATATATATATTGGCATATGTATATATTGCAGTTGATGATTTCCCGCATTGTATAGCGGATGAGACCCTATTGCGCCGCCTATTAAGCAGATAATGTTTTATAAATCCCATATACCGCGAAATTCCACCTCGAAGTGGAATGGCTATTGTGCTAATGTCTTTGGATGCAAGGAAACAGGTTGGAGGGATCCAACTGGATTCCTCACAAATATTTATTTGATTCAGATATTGTGGTATTTGATTGTTTATCATATCGATATATGATGTTTGAATGTCGTGATTGACTATTTGATGAGTTGCATCATCGAATCCAATTTTGAAGCTTAAAAACAACGATTTTGATTTTTAAAGGATTTCTAAAGTGATTTTTGAAAGTATACGTTTATAAAATATTTTTGGAATTAATTCATCTTAAATAAATAAACGTTATAATTTTAATATTATAAAAATTATGATTTTTGAGAAATACAGTTAAAAGTTGATTTTTGAAAATATGGGATTAATGATTTTATAAAATAGTTTAAATTGGGTTTTCTAGATTTTTTTATAAAAAGTTTAAAAATAGTATTTATGAAATTTGATTATTTTATAAATCAAAATGAGGATATTATAAAGGAGTCTAAAGACGTTTTAAAAGAATAATATAAATTGATCCATATAAAAGATTTATAAATTGATATTTATAAATTAAGAATATTGGAATTGTAAAACGAGCTTTTATAAGTGTTAGAATGAATTGTGAATGAATTTCATAAATGAATGAAATTTATAGGATTATAACGGTGAAGTTATAAATGGAATTTTATAAACAGTAGGTTTATAAAATTTGTAAAGTTATTTAAAAGAATAGATTTTGGATAAATAAATGAATCTTATAAGTTATAAGATTTATAATTTGGGAATTTAAAAGAACAATTTTGTAAACAAATAAATTATAAGCATTTAAGTTATAATATGGACTTTCCGTATATAATTGTGTTATAAATCGAATAGGTTAATAAAGGAAATTTTTAAGGGGAAATAGTTATAAAATAAATAGAAATGGAATTTATAAACATTATTTTATAAATCCGCAACGACTTATTTTGATAAGTAAATTGTTGTAATTTATTAATGGAGTTATATTCACGTTTTAGACAGTGAATAATCCTGTAAAACAAAATGAATAGAAATGATAAAATTGGTTAACAAGTATATTCACGTTTTTGAATAGTTCATAATATGTTAAAGAAATGTTTTAGATGTGATGTTTTAAATAGAATTAAAACGATCTAAAGATGTTTTAAAATGTATTAACTATCGAAACCATAGATTTCAACATTCATTGTTGAAATAGACGTTTTCGAGAAATAGAAGGAGATGGTAGATTATAACACTGTTGTTATAATAGATGATTTCCGAAAGGAAATGTTTTGTATAGTATTGGGATTTATATATCTATTTTAATTTCGAATCCCTATACTAGTGATTTTGGGTTGTCGTAACGATGTTTTACGCAACATTCGTTTTGGCCCAAATAAATATGTTTAAGAGGATGATTTCCTTAAAGAATGAAATATATAATTAATTTCGATTTAAGTATATTGAATATTTTCCAGGTGTAGAAAATAAAAAGACTTGTGAATTACTTATAAATAAATAAGTATGGAAATGCTTTTCCAATATTAAGTGAATATTTTGAATTTATGTTTTTGAAGATAAATTGAAAATGAATATTAGAAATCGAATGGAAATCGTGTATTCATCAATAATTTGGGAATTGGAAATTCACTATGGAATTTATAAATGAAAATGGGAAACTGTTTAGATATAAATATTGATTTATTTTTGAAGTGTGAAAATATATATCTTGTAAAGATATTTTTGGAAAATAAATAATTTGGGAAAATTATTTGGAATCTGGTGATGTTGTGCATATCTATTGATAGTTCAATAACCGACTATCAATATTTACCTTTAAATAGGTATTTGTTGTGATTTTCTTGAAATTGAATGTCACACTTATTTTTTTTTAAATAAGCGCTCACTATTCGGGTTAACCAGGAAAGGACCTTGGGGTCGTATAACCCATTCCGAATATGTGATAGTCGTTATGAATTGCATTTGAAGACCGGCGTTGAAGACCGGATATTTTCGAAAATGAAAGGGTTTCTTGTCGATTGTCTCTGCACTAGCTGATCCCTGATATAGAGATCTCCATATGTGATGGGAAATCCGGACGTGATTAGAGATTATCCGGATTGCAAGGACTTCATTGTAAGTGCCTTCGGTTCTGTTCGATCCCGGAACAGACTTGTATGGATTGTATGTCTGACATTACAAATTGAGATATAAAGCTGATTTCTTTCAAATATATTTCTGTTGGTGGCCGAGAATTTATTCTCTTAGTTTAACACCCTTCTCTGAGATGTACGAGCTCAGAGGTTATATAGTTGAAGGTTATTAGCAATATATTCCCAATTTGGTAATGTGACATGCTGAGTGTTGCTGTGAAATGATCATTTATTGATCATTTGTGATAGGATCATTTGTTTGATCGTTGATCTTTGTGATCATTTCTATGATCATTTGTTGACCGAAAGCATAGCTTTTGTATAAAGCATGGCTTTGTGGACGAGACTTCGTCGAGCCTCACACCCCGGAATGGTCAAAACAGGAAAGATGCGGCAAGGTTATGAGGGGTAGCTCCCTTTAGGGTATGTGCATATCCTTCTAGAAAAGGGTGGTATCATGGTATGGAGCCCAGATGCTTACTCATGTTGAAACACTTATTATTATGGTGTGATGTTCATTACGAGCGCTCGGTTAAAGGTCCCAAAGGACCGGGGGATGGCATACACGTGTCAGTAGTTACGCAGTTAGGGGTAACCCGGCCTTGTGTTGGCAGAGATCCGGTTTGGTTCTCGAGGACGTCCTTCCAGAGGCGTTCTCATGTGGCAATGGGAAGTTCCTTGGCCTGACCATTTGTTGGAAATCCAAAGAAACAATATGATCTTGTACGGTTTTAGTTGTAGAATCTGCTTCCTCAGGAGGTAGCTATAGTAGGCATAATATAATGGTACCTATGCTGGCTAAGATTTATATTCTACTTTCGAAATGTTTTCCTACACTATGCACTAGTAATAATATCAAATGTTCTTTTTAAATGCGTATCAAGCATCTTTGACTATCATAAGGAGAAATCTCCTCCAAGTCTGCGTTTGTATTGTGTGTGTGGTGGGAGGTCTTATGGTAGTCTCATTTTTAAAAGCATTGCGAATTGACTTTAAAAATATTCCTCTATTTTGATTTTAAAGATAAATAAACTGTTTTGAGTTCTCACACCAGTCACATGACTGACTCGGAGTTTATTGTTTTCCTTCCTAAAATCTGGGTGCCCACCAATTTCCACACGGGCAGTCAAGAGTTAAGGTTTATCAGGATATTCTGGAATTCAGGAATTGCTGGAGGCAAGATGGATGGCATTGGCGTATTACTAGTATATAGTATTTCTTTTCCGCTGTTTGTTATAGTTTGTTGTTGTTCACTCTGATAATGTAATGTAATGAGATGTAATGTAATAACTGATATAGTTCTTTGTTTAAAGATTATTCATTTATTTATTATATGTTGTTCCGTTGCGATTGTGAGATTCTGATGTTGTTCTGTTATTTATGTTCTGTTCTATCTTTTTTCTCTCTTCTTCTACCTCTTTCTTTTTCTTAAAACCCTAAGGGTTCGTATTTCCGTTCATCTTGAGTTAATTACTGGAGATTAGTGTCTATTCAAGGAGTACGGATTTGCGGGTCTTTACCCTCCCCCACTCAAAACTTTTCGTCCCCGAAAAGGAACAAAGTAGGAGAATAGAAAAAACCAGATGAAAAATTTAGACTTTGAAAAACAAATTAAACAATTTATTTAAAACCATATACTTTTTTTTTATTTTTTTATTTTTAAATTAATTAATATTTAATAGATTACTCATTTTATTAAATCCATTCAATTAATTATGAGATCAATTATTTATAAAACACTAAAAATTTTTACTATTAAACCAGGTAGAATATAAATAAACAATATTTTAAAGGATATATTCGAAAGAAGGAAAGAAGATAGATTCGGAAAAGAGAATATAGGTGAATAAATAAAGCAGGGCAGATAAGGTAGATTCAAAAGAATAGTATCGGGCTCGAATAGTTAATTTCAAACCAAAAAAATTTCAATTTCAAATATTAATACAAAATTTATATTTCGAATAATTTGGATAAATTGAGGTTAGGAAGATAAATTGGGATTTAGTTGAAATGGTACTAAATTAAGAATTTTTGTTGGAAATACCTTTATAATAAAATACTTTTATATCGAAACCAATTTTCCTTTCGAAAAGTACTTTTATAACTCGATGTTTCAACAAGTTTATCCTCGTTCTTCCAGACTCTGGCCATGCGTTGATCAGGCGTAAAGCTAGAATTCTTCAAGTACTTAGTAGACCCGTTTCAACACTTAGTGAAAATACTTGGAAAAAACTTTTAAAAACAGACATGGAAAGTACAATCGAAAAAAAATCAACCAAACCAAATACTTTGTCCAACAATGGTTCGCAGATACACAATGGTCACACCTGGATCCCCCAGGAAACAAACCGTATCCGTAAGCTTTCTCAGCCCTGTGAGTTACGTCATGATGACTAGTAGGGTGTAGGATACACAATGGTTACGCCTGGGTCCCCCAGGAAACAATCCGTACCCCTAGGCTGTCTCAACCAAGCAGTTTCGCTACTACTCGCGACCTACACAGATTGCAGGATGCACAATGGTTACGCCTGGATCCCCCAGAAACAATCCGTACCCCTAGGCCAAACTCAGCCAGGCAGTTGCGCTATGCAGTCACGAGAGAAAAAAAAAACCATGGGTTACGCCATGGTGGGAACACTCAAGTATCACATCAGGAAAACCAAAAATTAGAGAGAATAATATCAATAGAATGAATCCACAACGTGGCCACAAAGCGGATATCAAGCAGAAGGCACTTTCCATATCTTTACTTCGAAAATATGTATCATATAGTACCTTCTCAAATCAATTTCAAATATCATACTTATATAAAGTCCAATATATATTGGATTCCATTTTTAATCGAATACTTTCCAAATTGAGTACCTTTCAAATCAATAGGTTTGAAATCAATTTCATACTATACAAATCAGTTTATATGAGTTCGATGTAAGGACACGGGTCTTCGACGCCCGAAAATGGACATCAATACGTCCACTGTATCAACTGTCGAGCAATCAAATGACGAAAAACTGAATTCTTAGGGTTTAAAAAGAAGAAAAATATAGAAGAAGTAAGAAAAAGATAGAACAGAACAGAAAGAAAACAACAGAAGAATATCAGAATCTCACAATCACAGCGGAACAACATATAATAAATAAACGAATAATCTTTAAAACAAAGATTTATATCAATTATTACCTTACATCACATTACATTATCAGAGTTTACAACAACAAACAGCGGAAAAGGAATACTATATACTAAATGATACGCCATGCCCTCCAGCTTGCCTCCAATTCTCTACAACAACTCCCGAATTCCAGAATGATCTGATAACCTTACTCTAGACTGCCCGTGTGGAAATTGGTGGGCACCTAGAGTTTAGGAAGGAAAACAATAAACTCTAGGTCAGTCATGGGAATGGTGTGAGAACTTAAACAGTTTATTTTTAAAAAAACAAAATAGAGGAATATTTTTAAAGTCAATTCGAAATGCTTTTAAAAAATGAAACTACCATAAGGCCTCCCGGCACACACACAATGCAAACGCAGACTTGGAGGAGATTTCTCCTTATGATAGTCAAAGATGCTTACTACGCAAAAATCAAATCATTTTTGATATTATTATTAGTGCATAGTATAGAAAACATTTCGAAAGTAGAGTATAAATCTTACCCCGCATAGGTTCCATTGTAGTATGCCTACTATAGCTACCATATTAAATGGCAGGTTCTACAACTAAAACCGTACAAGGCTCGTATTGTTTCTTTGGATTTCCCACAAATGGTCAGGCCAAGGAACTTCCCATTGCCACATGGAAACGCCTCTCGAATGACGTCCCGAGAACCTAACCGGATCTCTGCGAACACAAGGCTAGGTTACCCTTCAAACTGGGTAACTACTGACACGAATATGCCATCCCATGATCGTAACTGATCTATATCCGAGGATCCTCGATTTCCAACAACCACAAAGTAATAAATTTGCAGCAACAACATAGGTTATGTATCTAGGCTCCATACCATGATACCACCTCTATCCAAAAGGAATGACATACACTAAAGGGGCGCTACCCCCTAATAACCTTGCTGCATCCTTCCTGTTTTGACCATTTTCGAGGTGTGAGGTACGACGAAGTCTCGTCCACAAAGCTACGCTTTATACAAAAGTTGTTCTTTGATTCAACAAATGCTCAACCGCACTTAGCATATCACACTACCCAATTGGGAGTATATTACTAATAACCTTCAACTACAAAACCTCTGAGCTCGTACGTCTCAGAGAATGGTGTTAAGCTAAGAGAATAAATTCTCCGCCACCAACAGATATGTATTTGAAAGAAAGCAGCTTTATATCTCAATTTGTAATGTTAGACATACAATCCATACAAGTCTGTTTCGGGTTCGAACAGAACCGAAGGCACTTCCAAAGAAGTCCTTGCAATCCGGATATTCACTAATCACGTCCGGACTTCCCATCACATATGAAATCTCTATACCGGGGCTATTTGGTGTAGAGACATTCGACGATAACCCTTCCATTTTCAAAAATATCCAGCCTTCAACACCGGTCTTCAAATGCAATTGATAACGACGTATCACATATTCAGAATGGGTTATATGACCCAAAGGTCCATTCCCGGCTAACCCGAATAGTGAGCGCTTATTCAAAAATAAGTGTGGCATTCAAATTCAAGCAAATCACAACAAATACCCATTCAAAGGTAATTATTAATAGTCGGTTATTGAACTATCAATGAATATGCACAACATCACCAGATTCCAAATAATTTTCCAAATTATTTATTTTCCAAAAATATCTTTACAAGATATATAATTTCAATACTTCAAAAATAAATCAATATTTATTTTTAAACAAATTCCCCCTTTCTTTTATAAATTCCATAGTGAATTTATATTTCAAAATATCTACTGATATACGGTTTTCAATAGATTTCAAATATTCATTTTCAATTTATCTTTAGCAAGATAAATTCTCAAAAATGTTTCATTTCATATTGGAAAAGCGTTTCCATACTTACTAATAATAAGTAGTTCACAAATCTATTTATTTTCAACACTCGGAAAATATTCAATATACTTAAGTCATAATTTAGTATATATTTTATTCTTTAAGGAAAGTGTTCTTTTAAACACATTTATTTGAGTCAAAACAAATGATGCGTAAAACATCGTTACGACAACTCAAAATCATTAGTATAGGGATTCGAAGTTAAGATACATATATAAATCCCAATACTATATAAAACATTTCCTTCCGGAAATCATTTACTATAACAACAGTGTTATAGTCCACCATTTCCTTCTATTTCTCGAAAACGTCTATTTCAACAATGAATGTTGAAATCTATGGTTTCGAACCTTAACACATTTTAAAACAGCGTTAAATCGTTTTAATTCTATTTAAAATATCACCTCCAAAACATTTTCTTTAACATATTACTCACTATCCAAAAATGTGAATATACTTTGTTAACCAATTTCATCATTTCTATACATTTTATTTTAAAGGATTATCCATTGTCCAAAATCGTGGATATAACTCCTTTAATAATTTCTACATTTATTTTATCAAATTCAATTGATTTATATTTATAAAATAATATTTATAAATCCTAATTCTATTTATTTTATAACAACTTCAATTCATAAATCTCCTTTATTAACCTATTCAATTTATAACTTAATTACATACCAAAAGTCCATTATTAAAAGTTAAGTACTTATAATTTATTTGTTAACAAAATCATTCTTTTAAACCTCCCAAATTATAAATCTTATAACTTAGAAGATTCATTTATTTACCGAAATCTATTCTTTTAATAACTTTACAAAAATTTTAAATCTTACTACTTATAAATTCCATTTATAACTTCACCATTTATAATTCTATAATCTCATTCACTTATGAAATCCATTTACACTTCATCCTAACATTTATAAAAACTCGTTTTGTAATTACAATATTTTAATTTATAAATATCAATTTTATAAATCTTTTATATAAGTCAATTTATATTATTATTTTAAAACGTCTTTAAACTCCTTTATAATTTCATCATTTTTGATTTATAAAATAATCAAATTTTATAAATCCTATATTTAAACTTTTTACAATAAATTCAAAAATCCCAATTTAAACTATTTTATAAAATCATTAACCCCATATTTTCAAAAATCAACTTTTAACTATATTTCTCAAAAATCGTAATTTTTATAACATTAAAATTATAAAGTTTATTTATTTAAAATGAATCAATTCAAAAAAATATATTTTATAAAACGTACACTTTCCAAAAATCACTTTAAAATCCTTTTAAAATTCCAAAATTGGCCCAATGATGCTACACACCAAATAGTCAATCACGACAACAACGACATCATATATCTGTGTATGATAATCAACAAATATCAAAATATCTATAATCATATAAATACTGTTGAGGAATCCAGTTAGATCCATCCAACCTGTTTCCCTACGTCCACAAACATTAGCACAATACCAATTTCGTTTCCAAGCGAAATATCGCGGTATATAGGATTTAAAATATTATCCGCTATTATACGGCGCAATAGGGTCTCATCCGCTATATAATGCAGGAAATCAATTCCAAGTACATAAATAATACCAATTCCACTATACTGTAAAATATTCGCGGTATATGTTTTTAATAAATAACCTCCGCTTAATAACGGCGTATAATGTCTATTTCAACAATCAATATTTAAATATACAATCAAGAAATTTGAAATATAACTATTTAAAATTTAAATCGAAACAATTCGATTGAGTGAGAAGTTCTCACCTTGCTTTCAATTCAGTTTCCGCGTTTTATTTCGAATAAAATTAAACACGCATTTAATTTTACCCAAAATTTTCACTAGCTCCAAACGACTCCAATCCAGTTCCATAGCGTAGTATTCGTCTATACGGTTCCAATGTAACTAGTTTCGTCCAAAACGGACCTCGTATGAAAGAGATACACTATTTTAAAGTTTACACGATTTATTATATGTAAATTACAATTTCTATTTTAATTTAAAACCTAATGAATCTCAACCGTCCAACCCTAAACCCTAGAAGATCTCGGCCGCACCTCTCTTCTTCCCCATCATCAGGTAACGCGACCGAACATTGAACCCAAAGCCGCCATCAACTCGAAATTAACACGGCCTCCACCTTCACCTGTACTTCGATCAGAAGCTTCTACTCAACAACCCATGATGAGAGCTACCTACGGCCACCATACTGATGAACTCGGCCTCTCCCCCATGCACAGAAACGCATGCGAACAATAGCCGAACGCGGGCCAAAATCTCCTCCAAACGACGACAATTCGCCAGATCCACCGTTGGATATATAGATCTCTTCGTCCTCTACACGTTTGCACTTGACAGTTTTCGACGATTGTTGGTGGATTGGAAGAAAAAAGAGGAAGAAGATGGGAGCTTTTCTAGCCATTGAATTATGAAGGTGGCGGCTGGTTCAGAAACCCTAGGGTTTAGTTTTAGTTTTGCAAATTGAAGATAACATGTCCTTTTATAGAAAATTTCTCAAAACACTATTCACCCGAATTTTTCCGAACTCGGCTGACGTTTATAAGGTTTACCCCGCGTTCCGAATATAATGGAACGTGTTTCGGAGGCTAATTCAATCATCTGTGCGAGTTACGGCAATAACCGATCGATTTTAAATTAAACCGATTAAACGAATTTTCTATGCGTTTTGGCTTGCCCCGAACAAACGATAAATCCGATTGGCGTGAAATTTGAAACCTTACAACAATATAACATTACAGATCCGATGAAACTGTTTTCATCGAAATCCGAGACTGTTTGAATAATGGCTATTTTAACTCGTCAATTAAATATTAAAATATTCAATTTTCACAAATTAACTTTTAGTTCGATTTTAAAAGTTCTGTAACATCATTATAACTTAAATATGATATAATATAACTTTATGAATCATTTTTAATCATATTTAACCCAATTTCAATTATTTTCGTATTTTCAATATTAAATTATCGATTAAATTATCCAATTTAATCCAATTATTCGAAATAAAATTTATTTGACTGTTTAATTTCACTTATTAATGTTTAAAATCAATTAAATATATGAATTTTAATTGACAGAAATTCTGGGTCGTTACATTCGATAACTCCCAAATCAAGTATTTAGCAAATCAAGGTTCTCAAAAATTTTCTCGTTTCAATAACATTTCAGTTTCAAGATCATATATGATTTCACAAATTTTCTTCCAAATTAAACATATTCAGTTTCAAAGTTTCTTAAGCAATAGGTTTAGAAAATAATCCAAATTTCCAAATCAACAAAATTTAGGTCAAACAAATTCATTTCCAAAATCACCATATAAGTACTGGTTTTAATTCCAATCTAATTTCAAAACCAAATATTCTTCTCAAAATCAATTATATTCAAAATGGTTTCTAAATTTGTAATTATCCCTTTAAAACCTTTAAACTATTTATTTCTATGTGGAAAAAAAATCCAATTTTCCTTTTTCAAATTATTTATTTAACAAAAGTTTCAAATTTACTTAAGTCATTCTCTTCATAATTTAAAGATACAAAACTACACTTATATTCTTTATCGAATATTTTAATCTTCGAAATTTCTTAGTTTTAAAATTTTAAACCTTGATTTGGAAGTGCTCGAAACCTTCAAAATAGTCGGTGAAATCAAATTTCAAACTCAAGAGTTGGAAATCAGCAACAAATCAGTAAATTAATTTTTATAAATAGAGTTATACTGAATCAAATCAAAAACTAGAGGTTGATCACCGGCTTTCTTTAAATCATTTTAAATATATATACCTATATCTTTCGAATATCGAATTCTACTTCGGAATTTGAAATCAAAATTAATTTCACAATATCCCTCGCATAGCAAAGCTACTAGAGTGGCCTCTCCCCCACTCTGAAACTCGAAAATCAACGTCGATGATGCGTGCACTCATCACCAAAATTATTTTCCAGCGACAAAGTGAGTTCGGGACTTCTATTTTCTTGAAAACTTTATTGAAATTTCTTCTAAATCGTCGTAATTCTTTTGAACTCTTTTGAAATATTTCTTATCCGGAAAATACTTTTAAATCGTATTATTATTATAATTTCAAAAATCTTAAAACCATTTTAAAAATACTGGAGTTCAATTCCTCGAAATTAAAATTCAAAATACCTTAGTTATAAATCCTTTATAAAATCGAATTCCTTATAAATTTCCAAAATTTCAAATCCTTTCAAAATTTCAGACTTTTATTTATAAAAGATACATAATCCTTAACGAAAATATTTCACTTTTATATATATAATTTCGATATATAAAACAATTTTCAAAATACAAACAAAACCCGATTTTTCAAAGGATGATTCAAGAATGGATTTTAAAACAAAGCTAGAGATTCAAATTAGAGGAACTATAATCAAATAGAATTCTGATTCGAAGACAGGCTTGATCGAAGATGAGGTAATTAAATTTTTAAAATAGAAGATGGATATAAATCACGGGTGACCTTATCCGAGCCAACCGTGACTTCAGGAATATGATCGATGCAGAATTCCAAGGCAAATCGACATTCGATCGCCAGATATAGAATTCGACATAACCAGAGATAGCAGCATCTAAACAGAGGATATATAAATCTTCGGTGAATCAATGCCGATTGTAAAGGAGTTTTCACCCCCTTTACAAAACATTCAGTGGAGTTATGGAATACTCTAGAATCAAACGAATATAAATAGAAGAGACAAGAATGAATTTTGGAACCGAGGGACATTCCAAAGTTCAAAGGAAATCGAGTCAAAAGGAAGAGATTCAACTCGAACGAAAGTGATTCTGTAAATAAATTTACCATACGTGCTAAGTTTTGCCTAGAGACAAAGCTCTGATACCAACTGTAACGACTCGCTATTCTGGACCATTCAAATCGACAATAAAACCGTACATGTCCGACTTGAAAAATTCAAAATACCGCGTTGTTAATTTAAATTTGGCAAAACTTATCATTTACAGTAAATACATCAATCACAGATCACAGACACAGAGTAAATATTGCAGCGGAATAGATAAAGATTAGTAGTTCATGAAGCTACTATATACATATCAGAGTTAGAAATAAAATACTGCAGAACTCTCAGATGCAGTGAAGTCTCCAGTACGAGTAGATGACTTCCTGAACCAATCAACTGGAAAAGATGAAAGAATAGATAGCTGGATCTTCAAGCTAAACTCCAACTTCGAAGGTGAGTCTCAAAAGCTGTATCACTCGATCTGACCCGAGCGTAAAGCAAAACACAAAACACTCGAGTCAGGATTAACATTCTTATATCAATAAATCCAACTCAAGTGAAATATCGACTGAAATATAATTAGCTTAAAAGGATGTTTGGGATATCCATCCTCTAAGGATCTGTAGAACTATCTACAAGGTAGAAATATAGACTATAACACTGTGGTTGTTTTAATTTATACTTCAAAACCAAATATCTTTTTTACTTCAAATATCTCTATATTTCCCAAAATAGTATTTATATTTATTAAATAATTTATATAGTAAAGTGTTTTCAATTCCCTCAACTTAACAAATCGTTTCAACATCAACCCGACCTTCCCATTCAAATTTTGTTCAATCTCAATTTATCAATTTAAATTCAACTCAATTCCTTAAATAACCACTTAAATTTTATCAATCTCAAATTCGGATTTGAAATCACAACATACCCCCTTATATTTCAATATATTTCAAAACTTTGAGTATTCAACGTTTCAACTAATTTTTTTATTTAATCTACTTTTCTAAATAATAATTTCAAATTTAGTTTAACCAAAATTTTAACTTAGTTTCTAAATAACAAATTCAACTATATTGATTTCAAATACAGATCCGAATCTCAAAATAAACCATTTAAATTCCAATGTAGTTCAAGGCTTTAATATTTAAATGTTCAATATAACAGTTTCATATAGATCTCGATTTATCCTCATTATTATTAGTCTTAAAATACTCCCTCGTTAGATTAAATATCATTTAAGTAACCTTGATTTACATTTTGCTCAATATTTTCTTTAATTTATTTAAACGCAAAATATTCATTAAATCACTTAAATCAAAAATCCAGTTATAAAATCATACCTTTTAAATTTCCCATTCAATAATTTCAAATCGATTTAATTAAATAAATCCTTATTTAAATACCATTTTTAATAAACCAAATTTATCTCCCAATCTTACTTATTCGATTTATTACAAGAAAATCTATTGAAATATAGATTTACAAAAATACTTTACCATATATATGTATTAAATCCATCTAATTTATATCAAATATTACTACTATATCTATGTATAAAATTTCCACTTATATAACATCTTAAGAATAAAAACTTATTAAACCATATATTTCTTACCAAAATCATAGAAATTATTTTCAAAATATTTATATATGGACCAACGGTGTCTGTATATATTTCCTATCATATAGTCAAGTGATACAGATATTTATCATTTCAATCTGTACACTAAATATATATACGGGTGGATATCATTTCAACCCGTAATCCCAAATTCAATTAAATGAAATTCGCTTGGGTCTATCATTTAAACTCATAACGAAATTCTCCTATTCTAAAGTCCGTTCGGGTATGTATCATTTCAACCTATAGTGAATTCTAAACTACAGGGAACTTGCAGAGTGATAACAGATATGATAATAATAATAACAATAACAGGCATATATCATCAATAATAATAAACAACGGGATATGATGTCATATCCCACAAGTGAACAATTATAGATAATAGCATATATAGCAATGTAAATAACTATCAACAGTATGTTTCAATTGTCGTTTCAATTGAAATCAAATTTAATAAAATAAGAACATTAATCGTGAGTGATTGCTCACCTTTCGAGCCTAAAGGAGAGGGCGGAATGAGGAGAGATAGGAATCCAAGCATAGATTTCGAAGCAAAGCAATATGTGCAAGAATTTTAGCGATCAAAGCTGATAAAGAGGAATTGACGAAATCAAATCAGAGTTGGGTCGAGGAAGATAAATTGGATAAGTGAGCTATATATATTTGTATATATAACTATATACAAATAAAACTGTATTCTAAATTTAAACATATATTAAATTAATATATATTTTCAAAAATCATTGGTTTAAACAAAACATATCTATATGTAGTATAGTTTGAAATAATGTATATGTTTAAACCCATATACAAACCAATACCCAAACACCATCTAAAATTTAAATCTTTATAAAAGTAACCTTTATAAATAAAATATTAAAATCAATATTAAAACATATAACATAAAGTCCATTTATTATATATCAATACCAAATCTAACTCCGGTATATGTAAAATAATATAAACCCATGTAAACTTTATAAAATCTATATGCTACTAAAACAGATTATATATAAAATAAACCAATATAAAATACTAACAGTAATATATGTTAGTTAAAGTCAGTACATTAATATACTCAACACCTTCTATACTTTACAATGCTTTAAACATGCTAGCACTGCAACTATACAAAATATGCACAGTACTGTAAAACAATTATATACAGTAAAACAAAATGAAATAAAAACACACACACCTTATACAGAATGCATACAGCAAACACTACATATATATATTTCTTCTTTATAGCCTTATATGCATAGACTAAGCCTTACCCAAGTTTATACTGTATAATATTAGATAAAAATAGGACGCAGCATACGATATTATCACCTTTACAAAGTTGCTTTATAGTTTATACATACCTAAGTTTAATATATATATATATATATATATATATATATATATATATATGCATACAAGATATAGAACCAGAGAAGAATCAAGGAAGAGGACAACAAAACTCACCGCGACAAGGTAGTGGCTCGCCGAACAACGTCGGCATGGAAGAGGAGGAGATGGAGGGCGGAGATGATCAGGTGGAGGTACGGCAGTTGAGGCGGAGAGGCTAAGGGTGCAAGCCAGGGGCGGAGGAGTGTGTTCGTTTCTTTTTTTGTTGTTGCTGGGTTTCAAAAGAGATGGGAGCAATTAATGTAGAGGGAGTAAAATGTGTGCAGGTGAGTAAAAGAAGGATGCAAGCATGAGGCGGAAAGTGAAAGCAAAGTGAAGTTGCAAAAGTGGAAATTGATTTATAAACGCAATTGAAATATGAGCCTTTTCTCAATCAATGTAAAAAAACGTACACAAATAAATGAATATGGGACAAATGAAGATGAAGGGGGAAAGAAATAAACTATTTCTGGGCGATGAATTTATAAAAGGAACCATGATGTGTACAATAATTAAAACGAAAACGTACACAAATAAATGAATATGAGACAAATGAAGATGAAGGGGGAAAGAGATAAACTATTTATGGGAGATGAATTTATAAAAGCAACCATGAGGTGTACAATAATTGAAACGAAAACGTACACAAATAAATGAAGATGAGATAAATGAAGATGAAGGGGGAAAGAAATAAACTATTTATGGGCGATGAATTTATAAAAGGAACCATGATGTGTACAATAATTGAAACGAAAACGTACACAAATAAATTAATATGAGAACAATGAAGATGAAGGGAGAAAGAAATAAACTATTTATGGGCGATGAATTTATAAAAGAAACCATGACGTGTACAATAATTGAAACGGCAACGTACACAAATAAATGAATATGAGACAAATGAAGATTAAGGGGGAAAGAAATAAACTATTTATGGGCGATGAATTTATAAAAGGAACCATGAGGTGTACAAAAATTGAAACGAAAACGTACACAAATAAATGAATATGAGACAAATGAAGATGAAGGTAACCTTATATATAATATTAAAAAAATCAATATTCATTTAATATTATGTATATTCTTTCAAAATGTAAAGGCTACGTATACATGAATTAATATATGCTTATCTTTGTACATAACAAACATGCAGACTACCAATTTTAATGCAGACCTTAAATCAATCCTTAAAACATATACTTCATATATGTAGTTAATATAGTATATACTTCTCTTCTTCTTCGGTTCATATGATATATGAAACCCTTAACTATCATATTTATAGGTGACGGCATATGTATAGATATACTAAAATTCACTAAGATAAACTGGAAACGGTGGCACAAAAACCCAAAGTCAAATAAATATATTTAACATGACTAGAAATCAAACTTCAGTAAAACTATATACTAGTATCAAGACTAACACACACACACACACACACAGCTATTATTACACATACAAATAAAATAAAATTCGGTATAAATATGCTTTACTATATATACACTTCAAATAGACCATCATACATATAAAGTGGTTTTCCAAAATAAATATATATGGAACGTACTCAATATACTTAAAACACTCCTTGCTGAAAAGCAAAAGGAGACCGTAAATTTATTACCCACACTATTGATATTTATACCCAACAGAAATAAACTATGCTATCCAATTTACATCAAACTTAACTTATATTATAGTATAAATAATAGTTTATAATGTTTTTGTACTAGATCTTATAGGTATAACCATAACCAAACATTAAAATATATGTACACAGCTCGCACTACAAATCATTAATATACATAACATATTTTCTTTTTCTTTTTAAAATTTTATTATTAAAAATTTCTCAAAAATCCAATTCAATACGTTAAATACCAATTAAAAATTGCTAAAATTTTATGGGTCGTTACACGTTTGATTTTATAACGGTAGACTACGACCAATGGTATAACATAGCTAAAGTCGTGTGTGCCGCTGAGAGCCAACAGTCTGCGTTTGATTTTATATCGGTAGACTGCGACCTATGTAGGGGTGGAAGAGTTTCATTTCAACAGCGAAAATCAGAGGCCGCAGAGAGCCTGCAGTTACATGGACTTTTGCTGTGATGGCAACGTAACCCTGGGGTGTAACTATGATCTGTTGTGGGTTCCATGGCGTAATCGAGAGGCCGCGAAGAGCCCGCAGTTGCATGGACTTTTGCTGTGATGGCAACGTAACCCTGGAATGTAACTACGACCATGGATGGGGGTGATGATTTCCAGAGCATTCTCACCAAAGTTATTTCCTCTATTTTCAAAAACTGTTTTCTATATTTTCAATAAAATTAATTTTCATGTATTTTCACTAAATGTTGAAAATGGGTCTGCTAAGTACTTATAGATTTTCAGTTCTACGCATGATCAACGTATGACTGAATTTCTATGAGAACAAGGATGGACTGGTAGGGACATCGAGTTATAAGAAGTATTTTTTTATATAGAGCTATTTAATAGTATTATGTGAATTTAAAAAATTTTCTAAAATTTTGAAATAAAAGGTTGGAATTTTGGAAAATCAAGGGAAACCCAAACTGAAATTATAAAACAAAATTGAAACTCGGGAAAATTTAATGAAGTGATTCTTTGTAATTAAAAATCGATTATTAAATTAAAAATGGAAGTGAGCTAATCAGTTAAATAAATTATTTAATAATGTATGTTAATAAAATTTAATTCGGTTAAATAAAATGGATTGTAAGTTAATAATGGGTTTGGGAATGAATTCGAATTTTAAATAGAAATCTACTTAGATTTGATAATGAATTAAATAAGAGGAGATGTTGTAAAATAAAAATAAAATAGAGTTGGATTGAAAAATGTGATGGTTTGAATTACAAATAAAATTCACGGGTGATTTGAATAATATTTAATGAAATTTGCAAGTAAATTGGATATAAGAGAAGTGATGTCATATGAAATAGAAGTGTTTATAATTAAAATGGTTTGAGTTGCAAAACAAAACAAAAGTGAATAGAAATAATTGAGAATAGCCTTGTATTAATAAAATAAATTCGAAAATGAATCAAGTAAGTAAATGAAAATTTTAAAATGGGTTAATTGAATTAAACAATAATTGGATGAAGTCTGATTGAATAAAAATCAAAGTTATGATTGGAATTGGATTACTAGACTGAACTTAAGTTCGGTGGCATATTAATTTGACTTATAAATGAGTTAAGTATGTGCTTGGATATCATTTTGATAAATTGAAAAGGTGAATTTAAAATTAAAATTTAAAATGGATGGCTACTTGAATTTAATGGAAGTTGATTAAATGAGAATCAGATGGAAGTAAACTTAAGTTTGATGTTGGAATAAATTAAAGTAAATTCCCTTAAGTTTAAAATTTATGGAAGCTTGACTTCAGATAAGGGTGAAAGCCCATTAAATAAAAGCTTGGATTGAATTAAATTGGGATTGGCTAGTAGTATACAAGGATGGAATGTGTCGGGCTAAATAAATGGTAGGTGGATAAATTTGAAATGAAATGGAATTAAATATAGAATGAGTTGAAATTAACTTAAAGTAGTTACAAACTAAAATAGATACTTCATTAAACGAATATCGTTGAAATTGCATAACAATAATTGTCGTTTGGCGTAAACAAAAATAATTAAATTTCTGTGAGTTAATAGAGATTAAATAAATTGGATTTAGAATTAATTGAATTGAATATTGGCTTGTTTGGATTAAAAATCAATTGGATATAAGAAATTGAGTTGCAAACCATTGAAATTGAATGAAATGGCTTATGAGTTGGTTGAAAGCAATTGAATTAGGTTTGAAAACATATAAATTGCTTGTGGAAGCTATTTTGAATGCATTTCTTTTAGAATTGAAGTGTTATAATTGTTTAAGTAAGAGAAATGTTATAAACTTTATATATATAGTGCTTATATGTGTAAATTCAGTAAGTACAGGTACCTGAAGGCCGTTTGGATGGATTTAGATGCACTAATTGCTAAAATAAATACGCTGCATGCTTAAAATGCTAAATAAGGTACGCCTATGCAATAAAAATAGGAAATATGAACTATTTTGCTTTTTCCGACCGTGTGGGTTGATGTATATATATTTATATCTCTTGTCAAAGTGCGAAAGCTCCTCCGTACAAAGGACACTCTGCCAAAAAATTTCCAAAATTTTGGGAGTTAGAAAAATTTTGAAAATTTTGGGGAATAATTTTGTTAACGACAAAACAATTTCAAATTGAAAATTAAAGAAAACTAGTAGATGAATTAATATGAATCATTTATACTTGAAAGATAAAATTTAATATTCAAAATTTAAATTAAATTGAATTCGTATGGAAGTGGGGAAAACTAGTTTGAATAGAAATGGATATGAAAACTTCTGTAAGGAAAAGTATGTAAAGATGTGAAAGGGCTATGATTGGATATTATTGCTAAGTAGGTTATGCAGGTATTATGAAGAAAAAAGAGATTGGATTTGATATTAGCAGATAAATTTGAATTGCCCGACAAAAAGGTATGTATTTAAAATTTCTGAATGAAATTGGATTGGATTTTGATGTAGCCACTTGGCTTTTGTTTTCTTTTGGAATTTGGGAGCCCGTAGAGGCCTTTTGTCGTTGTACCGAGCTAGCCGCGCAAAGGAGACGCTGGCAAAAAATTTCGAAAATATAGAGAGCTAGAAAAATTTTGAGGAAATTTTGATAATTCAAAATTAGTTTTAAACTGAAAATATAAATGATTGAGCGGAAGGGGTATTGTTTGTAAACTATAGAAGATTTTGGAAAGTTGGTTGACGTGATAGTGAGTCTTTAATAAAAGAAAGATGGTAGGATGTTGAATTGTGGATTTTGGAAGGCAGGTAAACGGGTATTGGTCCATTCTTCCTAATTAGTAATTTCGGGGACGAAATTCTTTTAAGGGGGAGGAATGTGACGACCCGGAATTTTTAACAATTTAAATTGGAATATTTAATTGATTTTAAATATTTAAAAGTTAATTTTTACTTGGATTCCAGATATCAATATTTACTTGATAATTAAATCATTGAATTATATAGTTTGAATATTGAATTTAATAATTGAAAATTGGCTAAATTGTTGAAACTCAAATTTCTAAGCCTGTTTAGAATAATTGGAAGGCTTATAAAATTTATGATGACGATACTGAAGATAAATATAATGGTTGAAATTTAATTTAAAGGCAATTTGTTTAATTTTAATGATATATCGTTAAACGTAGCCTTCCGAGGCACAGTCTCGGAATTCGACAAAACTAGTTCCATTGGATCTGTAATAGTTAGTTATTATTGGATTTAAATTTTCGTAGCAATTGGAGTTGTCGTTTGACCCTGGCGGCTCAAAACGCTTAGAACTATTTTAATCAATTTAATTTAAATTTGATCGTTTTCTTTTGTAACTTGCGCATACTGTAACAACCCGCATATTTATCGAGTTTGTATTTAAATATTTTATTTAAATATTAACTCGTTAATCGGATTTTGGTCCGAAAAGCTACTTTTTGCAAACGGTCAAATTAGGACTCGAGACCACTTCCATTGAGTTCGAAATGTCGTTTACAACTTTTTTAAGTACAAACATCGATAGGTTTAGAGTTAGTGAAATTTCACTAACTTTTCCCGCTTTGGACTTTGGGTTAGTTTAGCCTATTAAGCCCAAGTTCCAACCCTCTTCTCCTCACTCTTCATAAATTTCCTAACTAATCAAGCTTTGGCATTAATGGTGGAGGGAATGGGAAATTAAAATTCCAAAACTCAAATTCAATTGCAATTCATCATTCAACACCAAATTCAAGAAGAAGACATTGATTCAAGTTTGTGGTTGCTTCTCCATTGCCTTCAAGCTCTTTCTTCATAAATTTGGTGAAAAGGTGAGATTTTTATCTCACAATTCTAGTCTATAACTATATTGGACTGTTGGGAATGATTCCCCATCACTTTAGCATGTATATTTGCATTTGGTTTGGATTGGATTGGCGAAAAACTCCAATTTTTAGTTGTTTGGTGAACTTCCTGAGCTTAGGTCGCTCTGCCCAGGTATAGGTCGCTCGGAATCATTAGCTCGCGCGTGTGGAAAAGTCAAGGCCTGCATATTTCGTTCGCCTCGGATTTAGGTCGCCTCGGATTTAGGTCGTAGGTCGTTGGACTTTAGGTCGTTCGCGTATAGGTCGTTCGGCCTTGCCTGCCTCATTAGGTCGTGGGACCTTAGGTCGTAGGTCGTTAGGCTTAGGTCGTTAAGTCGTTCCCTCTGTTGGAAACGTCTCCTCGGTCTTAGGTCGTTGAACCTTAGGTCGCCCCCCCCTAGGTCGTTAGACCCTGAGTTGTTCCGCCTTCATTTAGCTCGCGCACTTCTTTAGGTCGCATACTACTTTAAGTCGCATGACTCTCATCCCTTTAGGTCGTTGGACCTTGTTTTCCTTAGGTCGTTGGACCCTGTTTCCTTTAGGTCATATGACCCACTAGGTCGCTTGGCCCCTTAGATCGCGACATTTTTGGGTCGTGTTACCTATATACCCCTAGGTCGAAAGACCTTAGGTCGTGCACCTTTAGGTCGCGAACCATATTAGGTCGCGAACCACTTTAGGTCGCATGACCTCGTCTCCGTTAGGTCATGAACCTTGTTAGGTCGTGAACACCTTTAGGTCGCGAACCACTTTAGGTCGCATGACCTCGTCTCCGTTAGGTCGCGAACCCATTTTAGGTCGCATGACCTTTACCCTTTAGGTCGCTGGACCACTAGGTCGTGCCCCTTAGACCCCTAGGTCGCAACCATTAGGTCGCTCGACTCTATCCCTCTTAGGTCGTTAGACCTCATTTTGTCTTCACTAAGTCGTACCGTTTTGGACTCTATCCCTCTTAGGTCGAACCCCGTAAGCGGTGGCGTTGCCCCTGCACCCCCACCTTTGGGGGGTTGCCACCCCCCTTGGACCCCCCCCCCCGTAGGGGATCTTATCTGAAAAACATTGAACTGATTTCCTTGGATTTTATTCACATCTCCGTATGCGATTTTTGTGACTGATTGTTTCTACAATTGCTTCTGTGTTTTGTCACTTTAAAATATAAAGGTTTCAATACTAGTAGTAAATATCAAAACTCTTTTAACAAACAATTTCAACTCTATTTTTAATAACAAAGCTCTTTTCTTAAACCGTTTTCCAATCTATTAGTATATACAAGCCTTTACCTCACTCGGGTGAGAAATCTAATTAAACGACTTAGTAAAACAAGTGGTATGAAACGCTTGCGTCCACTTCGTCGGTTAATTCTTAGACTTGTTCGATTGAACCTCTTGTGACAATTTTATTAGTGAAGATTTACAGTTTGTTCGTAAATATTTAAGTTAAGCAAGTGGTTATGGGACATGAAGCTAAACTTCTATATTTACTAGCTTAGTGTAATTGACACTTCTCGTTGATCTTGATGATCGCTTTATGAATTAGACTAGCAATTGCGCGATGTCTCTTTCATTGCAAGGTTAGACTAGACACCACTTGTGTGATTCCATTCACACATACCTTTCTGCTTTTTGGTTAGTCTTGACCTCAATCTGTTTGATTCCATTCACACATGCGGGGTAGCTCCCCATGGTCTTCGGACCGTCATGTGATAGGCCTCTTTCCCTTTTTATGATTTCTGGATTTCTTGTGTTGATTTATGGAATTTATCTCTTTGACTTGTCATGAGTACAAGTTTAGGGTATGATGCCCTCTTTGGATCTTTGAGAAGATTCTTGTGATATTGATCTATCTCTTATCGGTTGATCTCCCGTTGATCATTATTTGCATACTTATAGTAGTATGTCAGTATGGATATTTTATGTTTATGCCATATCTTTTATTTTATATCATGTCATCTGATATTTATAGCTAGACTGATCCGTTTATTATTTTCTTATAAATAATACTCGGGTCAGACCGAGATGTTACAGATGCTACTGCTTGACTCCTCCCCCAGTGATTCACTACTCAGACTTTTGGCTACTTGTTTAGATTAGCAGCTTTTGTTATTTACACTTGAGATATAGACTCATAGTTGTATTCTTTTGTATAGCAAGCGTTGCTATTCTTTTGTATTATCGTGGATCTTTTTAGACCACTACTCTGATGTACACTTTCATGTGTTAGTTTTATATTCATATCTTCTTCCGCCTTTATGATATAGATGTCTATTACTGATTTATGTTATGCTTACTTCTATGTTTGTTTCCGAAGCTTATTTATAGCCACCGTGTGATAAGAAATTACATGGATGGTCGCTCCTCAACAGCCTTATTCTCTGTGCTAGTTGACAGCACTACACTGTAGTGTTCTTGGCTAGCGTGGGTATAGAGGTGGGGGGTCACACATACAATCAAATTAGCCTCCGAAACACACTCTATTGTGTTCAGAATGTGGGTAAAACTTCATAAACGCCTGCCGGCATGTCTGATTCGGGGTTCGAGATTTCGCGTTATGCGTAACGAGATATTTTTGATATTTAATTATATAATAATAAGAAAGCGCACTCAAGAAGCTAACCTCAAAATAATATAATCACTAGCCTCTCACCTTCAACAGAAGGTCGAACTCATTTACAAAAAAAAAATGAGTTCGAACTCGATGGCGAAGGGGCGCATTCGCGTGAGAATAGAGGGGGCGGGAAAAGCTTCAGGCTATTCGATTTTGGGGCCGCGATTGGATTCGCGCATGCGCACGCGATGTATAGGCGGCGATCAAGGGCGCGTGGGTCGCGATGATGGTGGGAGGCCGCGACAGTAAAGGGGTTTCGTGCTGGAGCGGCAGTTGTCGTGGAGGTTAGTGATGTCGTGGTCGAATCTGGCGACCGATAAGGGGTGCTCGGCGAGGTTCAAGGCGGTTGACGCTTGATTCTAGTGAGGCTTTGTGCGACAGGCGGACTCGTGAAACCAATGTGGTGAAGCACATGCGATTTGAAGGGGTTGAGTATATCCGTTATTGAAGGGTTTCGATCGCGACTAGAAGGGGCTAGGGCGACAACAACATTGTGAGGTGTGATTAAACCCTTCTAATTTTTTTACAAATTAATTTCTGACTGATTGCAATCAATACGTTTATCCACTGATGAAGTTGGGGAAAATACGATTGATTTGATTTAAGAACACAGTGAAGTTTGTAAACAAAGGTTATCTGAGAGTTTATCTATATATATGTAGAAATGATGTGGAAAATTATAAATAGAAATTGTTAAAATGGTTGATAGTTTATATACAGTATGATTTTGGAAGTTATATATTGTTATAAAAATATTTGTAGTTTCAAAAGAAAAATATAATAAATATAAATATGTACATTTTAAAATTTTAGAATTATCTTAAAATAATGGAATATAGTGATTTATGTGTTAATTAACTTAGAATTATAGTTACTAAAATATTTTTCAAAAGGAAATTAGTTTGAAATTTAATTATTAATTTAAAATTTAAATCATTAGTTAAATTAATTATTAAACGATGATTGATTGTTCGGGTGTTAATAAAATCATCTAATTATTTATACAAGTTCAAAAATCGAGAAAACCAAGGCAATTTTGAAGTGGATTGCAAATAAAAGTAAAGGTGAGTAAATCTGACTCTGTTGGATTTTTATTTAAATTTAAATGGTCAAATTTAAATATTTGGTTGAATGATGGAATTTATTTGATGTGCACAGTGAATCGATGATCTGTTGATTTTGGTTTTGATTGGTTCTTGAGTTAATTGTTGCTTAACTCGAAGTATTGGGAGTTTTAAGTTGTTTTAACTTAAACATAAATAAGAAAATATTTCCATTTTAAAGTTACTAAGGGCTTATTGTTTTGTGATTCACTAAAATGGGTAAGGTAATTAAAATGGATATTAATTGATTAAGTGTAAGTAATTCAGAATATTCATTGGATGGTTGGATGGTTTGGTTAGTAATTACTCAATGTAATTAATAAAATGTAATTGCATTGTGGGATTAATCAAGCGACTAATTAAAATAGTTAAATAAAGGAATAATTTATTAATTTATTTAATGAAGAAAATAAAAAGATAGTAAATTACCGGTTGAGATAAATCAAGAGTGATTAATATTTATAATTTGATTAATGATTAATTATTTAATGTAATTAATTTAGATTAGGATAAGTTAAAATATAAGTGAAATCCTTAATTTATAGAATTAATGATGTAATCAAAGATTTATTAATTAAGATTGATTAATCCATAATAGTGACTTATGAAAATTAACTAATATAAGTAATTAAGGATGAATGTAATTAAAGCAGTCGATTAATTTTAGCAGTAATTAAGATTACTTATCGTTTTGGTTAAGGATAATAAATATGGAGAAGATAATTAAAGATAGTTGCTTTAATGAAATTGAAGGACAATTAATCCAGGTTGATTAATTCAGATGAATATTGAAGGGATCGAAAATTTCGGGTCGTTACATTTACTCGAGTCATTCTCGAGGTGGTTTCGAGGGAAGAGGGTAGTGCGTGTACATGGTCTGCTCAGGTTTGACTTCGAGAATGGGCGTAAGTGTAAAGTTTGCAGGCTTTGGATTTTAAACTAACTGAGTTTTGTAAAAAAAGGATGCTCGTGTCATACTCGAGAAAATTTAGCTATGGCACGAGATTAGCCTGATGAGTTTCCAGGTTGTTGTTGTGTAAGTGAAAGTTGAACAGTATTTTGTAAAATGGAGAGATTAGTACTGAGTTTTAAAAAGTAATAATTAAACATGTTTCCAAGTTAAAGTATGGTTTGAGTACAAAGTAAGGCATTTAGACAAGTTTAAATTTAAAATGGATTTTAGTTGAGCTATCAATTGATAAACGTTTAAGGTTATGGAATTTATGTTTCGATAACTTTATTTTATCAAGTTAAAATGTTTATCTTATTTTAAATCTTAATTGATGGTAGAGTTAAGTAAGTTATTCATAAAAATAAAATGGTTTATAGATGTAAATGGAACTTTAGCCGTTATTAAGATAATGTTTTATCTTAAAATTATTAGGGTTTTAATATCTTGAAATTAATTAAGTTAACTAAGGAAAACTAGGTACGATTAATAAATATAATTAATAATGATGTGGGTCAAATTAAAGAATTGATCTATTAATGTTGTGACGCCCCACCTCTATACCCACGCTAGCAAAGAACACTACGGTGTAGTTCTGTCAACTAGCACGGAGAATAAGGCTGTTGAGGAGTGACCATCCATGTGAATGCTTATCACACGGTGGCTATAAATAATCTTCAGAAACAAACATAGAAATAAGCATAACACAAATCAGTCACAGACATCCATATCACAAAGGCGGAAGAAGATATGAATATATAACTAACACATGAAAGTGTACATCAGAGTAGTGGTCAAAAAGATCCACAATAATATAAAAGAATAGCAGCACGTGCTATACAAATGAATACAACTATGAGTCAATATCTCAAGTGTATAAAACAAAAAAACTGCTAATCTAAATAGTTAGCCAAAAGTCGAAGTAGAAAATCCCGGGATGAAGTCAAGTAGAAGCACCTGTAACATCTCGGTCTGACCAGAGTATTATTTAAGAAAAAAATAAACAGATCAGTCTAGCTATAAATATCAGATGACATGGTATAAAATAAAAGATATGACATAAACATAAAATATCCATATTGACATACTACTATAAGTATGCAAATGATGATCAACAGAAGATCAATCAATAAGAGATAAATCAATATCACAAGAATCTTCTCAAAGATCCAAAGAGGGCATCATACCCTAAACTTGTACTCATAACAAGTCAATGACATAAATTCCAGAAATCACAAAAAAAGTGAAAGAGGCCTATCACATGACGGTCCGAAGACCATGGGGAGCTACCCCATATGGGTGAGTCGGAATCACCCAGATGAGGTCTAGGCTAACCAAAAAGCAAATAGGTATGTGTGAGTGGAATCACACAAATGGTGTCTCGCCTAACCTCGCAACAAAAAGGTATGTGTGAGTGGAATCACACAAATGGTGTCTAGACTAACCTTGCGGACAAAGAGATATGTGTGAGTCGGAATCACACCCATGAGGTCTAGTCTAACCTTGCAAACAAAGAGACATCACACAATTTCTAGTCTAAATCATAAAATGATCATCATGATCAAGGAGAAGTGTCAATTAAACTAAGCTAGTAAATATAAAAGCTTATCTTCGTGTCCCATAACCACTTGCTTAACTTAAATATTTACGAACAAACTGTAAATTTTCACTAGAAATTTGTCACAAGAGGTTCAATCGAGCAAGTCCAAGAATTAACCGACGAAGTGAACGCAAGCGTTTCATACTACTTGTTTTACTAAGCCGCCTAATTAGATTTCTCATCCGAGTGAGGTAAAGGTTTGTATATACTAGTAGATTGGAAACGGTTTAAGAAAAGAGCTTTGTTATTTGAAATCATTTTGTTGAAAGCGTTTTGATATTTACTACTAGTATTGAAACCTTCATATTTCTAAAGTTGTTATCCCGCCTTTTTAGCAAGGCCGTGATACCATAAAATCGGCCGAGAAGCCAAAGATAGTTTGTCTCGAAGAATGGTCAACTCAGCTTCTCGACAAAGCAAGTTCTGTTGAATGTTTTTCGGATAAGATCCCCTACGGAGGGAGGTCCAGGGTGGTGGTAACCCCCCAAGGTGGGGGTGCGGGGGCAACACCCCCGCTACGGGGTTCGACCTAGTTTCGAGCGACTTAAGAAGCTCACGACCTATCATTAGCACGGTCGAGCGACCTAAATAGAACGGCCTAAGGTTGAAGGCCTAGCGACCTAATGTCCAGCGACCTACGACCTAACGGGTTCAAGCAGGGTCAAGGTGGAACGACCCAACGGCACGCGGCCTAAGGGGTTTATTACTCGATTGACCTATTGGTTGTGACCTAACAGAGGCGAGCGACTTAAGGGACTCGCGACCTAACAAAAGCACAGGCCAAGCGACCTAACATTTTAAGGCCGAACGACCTAATTAAACTCGCGACCTAATAGTATTAAGGTCTAACGACCTAAGGGAAATAGGGTCACGCGACCTAGAGGGTTAAAGGTCCAACGACCTACAGTAAATAAGGTAAAACGACCTAAGGGTCCACGCGACCTAGTGGAACACGTAAATAAGGTCGTGCGACCTAATGAAATGAGGTCCAATGACCTAAAACACGAACGACTCAAAAACAGGTCGAGCGACCTAGGGGGATAAGGTCGTGCGACCTGCGACCTACGACCTAGCGGTCCACGACCTACGACCTAGCGACCTAACTCCGAAGTGGCATTTCGTGGCAGTGCGACCTAAGTGCAGGAAATCTCCAAGGTCGAGCGACCTACACTTACGACCGAGGGACCCACGACCTACGACCTAACTCCGAAGTGGCATTTCGTGGCAGTGCGACCTAAGTGCAGGAAATGTCCAAAAACACTAAAAATTGGAGTTTTTCGCCAATCCAATCCAAACCAAATGCAAATGTACATGCTAAAGTGATGGGAGATCATTCCCAACAGTCCAAGATAGTTATAGACAAGAATGTGAGATAAAAATCTCACATTTTCACCAAATTATGAAGGTAAAGCTTGAAGGTGAATGGAGAAGCAACTACAAGCTTGAATCCAATGCTTTTCCTTGAATTTGGAGTTGAATGATGGAGTTGGAGTTGAAACCTAGGCTTGGAGTTTCTAATTTCCCTTTCCACTCACTATTAGTGTTAAAGTTTGTGTTTGGTAGGAATTTATGAAGAGTGAGGGGAAGGAGTGAAATGGGTTTGGGTTATAATGGCTAATCTAACCCAAAGTCCAAAGCGGGAAAAGTAAGTGAAATTCCACTAACTCCAAACCTATCAATGTTTATACTTAAAAAAGTTGTAAACGGCATTCAAACTCAATGGAAGTGGTCTCGAGTCCTAATTTGACCGTTTGCAAAAAGTAGCTTTTCAGACCAATATCTGATTAACGACGAAATATTTAAATAAAATATTTAAATATAAAATAGATAAATATGCGGGTTGTTACAAATGTGATTTATTAATTAAGGAAATTGATTAAAGGATGATTAATTTATTTAAGGCTTAATTACTCGATGTAGTCAAGTAATGATAATTAATTGGTGTAAGTAATTTAAAGGATTAACTATTACGAATTATTTAATTTAATCAATAATTAAAGGTTAATCACATAATTAATTAATGATAATAATAAAGGAAATTACTTAATGCCATTAATTAAGATAGGTAAAACTAAAGGTGGTTTAGTAAATGGTAATTACTTAACAGAAGAAATTAAGGGTTAATTACTTCGTTAAAAGATTGGTTAATTTATGAAATTAATAAGTAAGAAATAATTAATCAATAGATTGATGGATAATCAAATTGGGTAATTAAGTAAGATGTTAATTAAAGGTTAATTAATGTGAGGGGTTTGAGAATAAATAATTTGTGTAATTGGTTAAGGGCAAATTACTTAATGTAATTAAAGAAAGATTAATCAAGAATGATTAATCAAGATGAATAATTAAGTGGTGATTAATTAATTGAATATAATTAATTAATGTTATATAAGAAAGATTTATAAGTAATAAGTAATTAATTTAATTCATTGGTAGATAATTGAATTAATTAGTAATGATATGACTAATTTATCTTGCTTATGGATGATTGAATGTTATTAAATGCTTTGAATTGATTGTTACCCTGGTATGTGATCGTGATGCTATGTGATATGAATTGTTTCTGTAATACGATATATTGGGTTGAGCAGTGATAATGTGGTTATCTATGATCAAATGCTATGCGAGTAACATTAGGTATTTAAGAATAAATTGTATTTACTTGAATAACTTGAGTTAGGATGGCAGTGGATTCGAAGAGACCGGAGTCGGGTATTAGTTAATACCTAAAACCACTTCGATTCTTTATAGATTGATATGTGAAATCAATAAGCCTGTTTGGAACGATTTAAGTGAATCGGACCATTTAATATAAGTTTGGCACTTAGAAATTGATGTGTGAAATAAGTAATTTTTATAACAGTTTGTGAAGTTGTAAATTGATATAAATTACCCCGGGTTTCTGTAAGTTGTATGCTTCTGTATTCCTTGTTAGATGGGTTTACTCACGTTGGTTTCCAGCCTGACCCGGATGTTACTTTGATGTAATGTTCGGGTCAGACCGAGTATTACATATTTTCAGGTAAGGACGTTCTGGAGCTGAAGAGGCGAGCTGGATGGCAGGGACGTATGGAGTGTTTCCTCCCATGTATATTATTGTTATTTATCTAGGACATGTTGTTTAAAACTGTCCAGTGTTGTGAAATTGTTGTAACTTTGATGTTTAAATGTATAAGTGAATTGATACAGTTCTTCTTTGTAAAACTATTTTTTATGTGATATTATATTTTATCCGCTGCGAATGTGAGATTCTTAGTTCGAATTTTCTGTTTCTTCTTCTTTCTCTTTCTTCTTTTCACTAACTATCTGGAATTTTCGGGATCGGAATTTCCGGGTCCTTACAAGTTTTTTCGATGCCCGAAAGTTGACATCAATACGTCCACTACATCGAATGCCGAACTGTCGAATACAGGAAAACCGAACCGTTAGGATTTAAAGAAGAAGAGGCAGAAGAAAATGAACAAAAACAATAACAGAATCTCATATTTCGCAGCGGAAAAAATATAATAGATAAGTAAATATCTTTAAATGAAATCACTATATCAGTTATTACATTACATCACATTACATTCTCAGAGTGTATAACAACAACAGCGGAAATAAATATTAAATATATAAGTGATACGCCTCGCCATCCTGCTCCAACTCCTGATTTCCATAGCAACTTCTTGACTTCGCTCCTGAATAACTACTAACCTGACTCTAGGCTGCCCGTGTGGAAAATTATGGGCACCCAGAGTTTAGAAAGGGAACAATAAACTCCAGGTCAGTCATGGGACTGTTGTGAGATCTTAAAAATAGTTACTTCCACAAAGAAAATAATCAGAAATCTGCTGTGCTTTTGGAAAAAGAAACGACCATAAGGCCTCCCGCCACGCACATAATGCAAACGCAGAATTGGAGGAGATTTCTCCTTATGATAGTCAAACATGATTAATACGCAAAATCTTTTCGATATTATTATTAGAGCATAGTGCAGAAAACATTACGGAAGTATAATATTAATCTTAGCCAGCATACAACCATTATTGTATGCCTACTATAGCTATCATGTTCAATAGCAGGTTACCGCCACACTCCAGGCAGGTTATACCACTAAAACCGTACAGGGTGCATATTGTTTCTTTGGATTTCCAACAAACGGTCAGGCTAAGGAACTTCCTACTGCCACATGGGTACGCCTCTGGAGGGACGTCCCGAGAACTTAACTAGCTCTCTGCCAACACAAGGCCGGGTTACCTCTGTAACTAGGTAACTAATACACGAGTATGCCATCCCCCGGTCCTTTGGGACCTTTATCAGAGGATCCTCTACACCGACAACCACAAAGCGAAGTGTTTGCAGTAACCACAAAGGTTAAATATCAGGGCTCCATACCTGACACCACCCTTTTCCAAAAGGAAATGACATACCCTAAAGGGCACGACCATCATAACCTTACCGCATCTTTCCTGTTTTGACCATTTCCGAGGTGTGAGGTCCGATGAGGTCTCGTCCACAAAGTTACACTTTTCACAAAGTCATGCTTTGATCAGCAAATGATCGGCATCACTTCGTGTGCCACATTACCAAATTGGGAATGTATCACTAGTAACCATCAATTAGATAACCTCTGAGCTCGTACGTCTCAGAGAAGGGTGTTAAGCTAAGAGAATAAATTCTCCGCCACCAACAGAAATGTATTCGATAGAAACCAGCTTTACATATCAAAGTGAACGTCGGCCACACATCCATACAAGTCCGTTCCGGGATCGAACGGAACCGAAGGCACTTCCAAAGAAGCCCTTACAATCCGGATATTCACTAATCACGTCCGTAATCTCCATCACAAAGGTGATAAAATCTCTATACCGGAGCAACCCGGTGCAGAGACATTCGACAGGTAATCCTTTCGCTTTCGAAAACACCCGGTCTTCAACATCGTCTTTAAATGCAATCCCATTTGGACATATTATTATCCGGAATGGGTTTTAACGAGCGCTATTATTTAAAAATAGGTGTTACATTCAGATTTCAACAATTTTCCATTTTGATCTTTTAAATAAGATATCCATCACAATCACAAAGGTTCGATGTGGTTTTCGGATATTTACTTGGAATCCGACCCTCGTTCGCATCGAAATTCAAATGCCATTTAAAGGCCAATATTGATAGTTGGTTATTTAACTATCAATCAACATTTGCAACAATTACTGTATTCCACATTTCAATACTTTGAAAATAAATTTCAAATCATTTTTCTCTCGCGGAATAAGATTCCCGATATTATTTGTTTCCATTGAAGGTCTGCCGAGTTAAAATACTTTTTAAAATAAATAAATTATTTATCCAAACATATATACTTGGATAATTAAAATAAAACTATTTTAAAACATTTACTTAAATATTAGTCATGAAAATATTATATTAAAGTGTCGTATAAAAATTCAACGCCAAACTAATTTTAAGATAAAATTAGTAGATAGGATATAACTATTTAAAGATCCATTTTCTAAAACAAATATCAATTTAATTTTTAACTAATTACTTCTATAATAAATAAACATAAATATTTACTTTAAAGATTTTCAAAATAACCCAAATAAATAATTTCTCCAAAATAATCTTTCCTTAAAACCATCTTCACAACTTCAATTACATATTTAGACTATATTGAAAACATACTTGGCATTCTAAGGAAAGTACACCTTCCATTCTAAAATGGTTCATTCAAATCAATTTATAAATCCTTTTGGATTTACTCTAAATTTACATTCCAAATCCGTAAATTCCTTTCCACACTTTCTAAAAATAAAACCATATTTATTTTTAAAACAAATTCCCCTTTATTTTATAAAATTCCCATTGTGAATTTAAATTTTCAAATATCCACGGACATGCGATTTTTAAATCGATTTCAAGTATCGTATACAACACCAAATCAATTTCCAATTTGATTTCAAATTTTATTTTAAACAGAAAATCAAATCCCAAAATGATTTCCCAGAGATTTATTTTAAAACACCAAATTAATTTTTTCTATTTGATTTACAAATTTATTGCCTTTAAAAATAAATTCCTTTATCAAATCTTTTCATATTTTCTTGGAATTTGTATAATAGGATTTCACTATAGATTTCCTACTAAATTTAAAAATCAAATTTTATTTATTTATGGTATCTTACGATACCAAAAATATATTCGGCTAAATTTTAGCCTACAATAATTTAAATTACAATATAATCACATAGAGATTATCAACACACAACATATGAAACAAATTCAATATTTGAGGAATCCAGTTGGATCCCTCCAACCTGTTTCCCTACATCCATAGATGTTAGCACAACAATTAAATACCAATTCCACTTCGAGGTGGAATATCGCGGTATATGGGATTTATAAAATATCATCCGCTATTATGCGGCGCAATATGGTCTCATCCACTATATAATGCGGGAATCAACAACTCCAATATACTATATACTACTATATATAATGTCATCCAATGAATAATTATTATAATTCGATCACCCAGCACATAGTCAATCAATTCAAATATAACTATTTAAAATCAAGCTGGAATTTTAAATTTAAACGTGAGTGAGAAGATCTCACCTTTGTTTTTACTAGCAATCCATTTCCATCTTGACTCGATTTTCTCGATTTAAGACCTTGTATAACAATCATATAATTTTATTAATATTCGGAAAAAAATCGAACAACTAATTCTTCCATTTACTAATTTAATGATTAACGATTCAATTTAACTTGGTGATTCAATTTTAAACACATATAAGATTTTTTCTCTCTTTCAACCCAATTTCCTAGTATTAAATAATATATTTAATTTCTTTCAACCCTTGCAAGGACAAAAATTTCTTTACTATTGGTTTACAGTTTTTTTTCTTTTTTCTAACGTATATTTTTCTTTACTACATAAATATACATATTTTTTGTAAATCTTTAAATTGAAGAAAAAGAAGATTACCTGTAGATACCATAATGCTAAAATACGAATCTCGACTCCACCTCGAACAACGCCGAAGCTTCCACCATCACCAATAATCCATTGCACCCATCGTATGGCGCGCATGAAGTCACCACCCCCATCGAATTCGAACTCGGGTTCGAATTCCCAGATGCACGAAAACTGTGTCACCTCGCCTCGATCCTCATCTCAACCGACCATGCCGCGACCACGGGCTTGCGCGCCCATACGCGAACACGAATCAATTGCCAGCGACGATTTCCCATCATCGCGGTCCGCGTTATTCACTTTGCTCGTTCGCCCTATCGCCGATTTGAGATTGCTTCACAAATTTGAACTATGTCGCTGCCAATTTAGACTTCCCCTTCGAACTAATTTCGACCCCATTTGAAGCCAAGCTCGATTGCGTCCATTAATTTTGTTTTGATTTTTTTTGGAAATGAACGATTTTAACTTGAGGAGCGGCCATTTTTCGTTTTGATTTCTAATTGGAGTTTTGTTATAAGTTGATTTGGATAAGAGGGCTCGGTCATTATATTTTGATTTGAATTTAACTACTTGTGTTTGAAGATTACAAAGGAAGATTGTGTGTTATCAACTTGAAAGGGGGACAAGGAAAAGATGTTTGTGCGTTTGAACAAACATGCTAGAGTGGCGGCGAAGTAAATGAAAAACAACTGATGTGAACCACATTGACCACTTAACCCATTTGTACAAATTATTCAAACTTAAATTTAAATCGCCTCGAAATCGTAACTCAAAATCTCAACTTCCTATCACGGCATGCCGCTAGGCATTCCTAATGCTAAACCTCTATTCTAACGCAATGGAAAAAGTTTCGAGTCCTAGTTCGATCGTATGGAAAATATAGCGGTTTGAACCAGTTATTAAATTAAATTTTGATATAATTTTTAGCACGTATGCCTATCGTATAGCCAAACGACAACTCCAAACATTACGAAAATTGAAATCCGATAATAATACAATATTACAGATCTAATGGAACTGTTTTCGTTGAAATCCGAGATTGTGCCTTGGAGGGCTATTTTGAAATATCGATTTAAGTCATATAATTTCAAAACTGAATAAAGCATTTCCAAATCAAATTATGAAGATTCCATTAACTTCAGTATTATCCATATAAATTCTTTAAGCCATCAAATTATTTTTAATCGACATCAAAATGAGGATTTAATTTTTACCAAATCTTCTACAATTAAATTTGATAATTAAATTGCTAAATTCATAGTTATATTTGAAATTCAAGCAAAACCATCATTCAAATATTTAAAATCACTTAAATATTTTCAAATTTGAATACAAAAAATTCTGGGTCGTTACATCCTTCCCCCTTAAAAGAATTTCGTCCCGAAATTTCTAGTTAAGAAGAACGATCCTAAACCCGTTTACTATTTTACAAATCTAAATAGTTTTATCATCTTAGAAAAACAAATCTTTTTAATAACGATTCATTATCACCTCAATTATCTTTCTAAAATTTTCCATAGATTCCAAACAACATTGGTTTCTTAACAATTCAAATTTAAATTCAAATTCAAATGCGTAATCCCCAACAGAGCCAAAATTGTCACTTAACCAAATACTCTGATACCAAATGTAACATTTCGATTTTATCGGGATCCAAAGGTCGGCATTCTTACGTCCACTGTATCAAATGCCGCATAATCGAATGCTGGAAAATCAAACTGTTATGGTTAAAGAAGAAGAGGTAGAAGAAGGAAGAAAGAAAGAAGAACAAGAGAACAAAAACAATAACAGAATCTCACAGTCGCAGCGGTACAACATAGAATAGATAAATGAATAATTTTTAAAACAAAGAACTATAAATTCTATACATAACATCATCAGAGTGTACAACAACAATATACAAGAATACAAGAATAGACGGCTATACAACGTGTCCTTACAAGTGAATTTACAGCGGAAAGATAATGTCATATACAAGTAATACGTCTCGCCATCCAGCTCGCCACTTGAGCTCCATATCTCTTCTGAATCCAGAATGACCTGATAACCTGACGCTAGACTTCCCGTGTGGAAAATTTTGGACACCTAGAGTTTAGAAAGAGAACAATAAACTCCAGGTCAGTCATGGGACTGGTGTGAGAACTCAAAACAATTATTTATCTTTTAAAACAACAACAACAACGGAAGTTGAAAAATATCCGCAATGCTTTTGGAAAATGAAACTACCATAAGGCCTCCCCACACACACACAATGCTAACGCAGAATTGGAGGAGATTCTCCTTATAATAGTCAAAGATGCTAACTATGCAAAACAAATCATTTTTTGATATTATTATTAGTGCGCAGTGATGAAAACATTTTGAAAATAGAATATAAATCTTAGCCAGCATAGACATTCCGAACTATGCCTACTATAGCTACCATCCAAACAGTGGGCACCACCATAAGTGAATGGCAGGTAGTACAACTAAAACCGTACAAGGCTCGTATTGTTTCTTTGGATTTTCCAACAAATGGTCAGGCTAAGGAACTTCCTACTGCCATATGGGATCGCCTCTGGCGGGACGTCCCGAGAACTGAACCGGATCTCTGCCAACACAAGGCCGGGTTACCTCTGTAACTAGGTAACTACTACTCGAGTATGCCACTCCCCGGTCCTTTGGGACCTTTATCCGAGGGCCTTCTATCACCAAGCAACAACCATACAGAAAATGAGATTGGAGCAATAACATAGGTTAAGCATCAGGGCTCCATACCTGACACCACCCTTTTCCAGAAGGAAATGACATACCCTAAAGGGAGCGACCCTCATAACCTTGCAGCATATTCCTGTTTCGACCATTTCCGAGGTGTGAGGTCTGACGAAGTCTCGTCCACAAGGCTATACTTTTTCACAAAGCCGCGCTTTGATCAACAAATGATCAATAAATAATCATCACACAACAACACTCAGCATGCCACATTACCAAATTAGGAATATAACGCTGATAACCTTCAACTACATAACCTCTGAGCTCGTACGTCTCAGGGAAGGGTGTTGACTAAGAGAATAAATTCTCCGCCACCAACAGAAATGTATTTGAAAGAAATCTGCTTTATATCTCAAAATGTAATATCAGACACGTAACCATACAAGTCTGTTACGGGTTCGAACAGAACCGAAGGCACTTCTAAAGAAGCCCTTGCAATCCGGGTATTCACAATCCCGATCGAATTTCCCATCACAAAGGAAATCTCCGTACCGTAACTAACGGTGTAGAGACAATCGATAGGTCATCCTATCGTTTTCACAAATATCGACCTTCAACACCGGTCTTCAATGCTATCCATTACGTCGTATCACTATTCGGAATAGGTAAACCGAATAACGAGCGTAATAATTTAAAAATAAGTGTAGCATTCAATTTCAACCAATTCATAACAAATAGCCATTTAAGGGTCAATATTGATAGTCGGTTATTTAACTATCAATCAATATTCACAACATAAACCGATTTCAAATAATTTCCCAAATTATTTAATTTAAAAAATATCTTTATAATATATAATTTCCACACTTCAACCATTTGAAAACAAATTCCAAATCAATTTTCACCTTTACAACTTCCATTTCAAAATGGTTCATTTAAACCAATCAAATAAATCCTTACCGATTTATTAAATTTACGTTCCAAATCCGTAAATTTATTTCCACACTTTTAAAAATAAATCAGTGTTTATTTTTAAACAGATCTCCCTTTCCTTTATATATTCCAAAGTGAATTTACATTTTCAAATATCCACTGATATGCGATTTTCAAAACGATTTCAAATATTCACTTTCTATTTATCTTTAAAAGATATAATCTCAAAACATTCACTTCATATTGGAAAACATTTTCATACTTATTCAATAATAAGTAATTCACAAATCCATTTAATTTCAACATTTGGAAAATATTCAATATACTTAAATCCAAATTAAGTATATATTTTATTCTTTAAGGAAAACTTCTCTTAAACACATTTATTTGAGTTAAACGAATGTTGCGCAAAACATCGTTACGACAACCCAAAATTGCTAGTATAGGGGTTCGAAATTAAAATAGATATATAAATCTCAATACTATATAAAGCATTTCCTTTCGAAAATCATTTACTTTAACAACTGTGTTGTAGTCCACCATTTGCTTCTATTTCTCGAATATGTTTATTTCAACAATGAATGTTGAAATCTATGGTTTCGATACTTAACACATTTTAAAACATCTTTAAATTTTTTTAATTCTATTTAAAATATCACTTTCCCAAAATATTTCTTTAATATATTATTCACTGTCCAAAATCGTGAATATACTTCATTTACCAAATTCAACATTTCTACATAGTTTATTTAAAGGATTATTCACTGTCCAAAATCATGGATATATTTCCTTTATTAAGCTATAATAATTAAACTAATCAAAATAAGTCGATTTCGGATTTATTAAACAACGTTTATAAATTCCATTTATACTTTATAACAACTTCAACTTATAAAATCACTTTATTAACAAATTCTATCCATATCCCATTTACATGCCAAAATCCAGTTTATAAGTTAATTACTTATAAATCTTTTATTTTACAAAATCTATTCATTTTATAACTTCACAACTTATAAATCTATAGATTTCATTCACTTATGAAATCCATTTATACTTAATTTTAACAGTTATAAAAACTCGTTTTATAATTCCAATATTTTAATTTATAAATATCAATTTTATAAATCTTTTATATAAATCATTTATAATGATTCAAAAATCCCAATTTAAACCACTTTATAAATTAATCAACTACTTATTTCAAAAACCACATTTTGGTTATATTTCACAAAAATCATAATTTTTATAACATAAAATTTCAACATTTATTTATTTAAAATGAATCAATTCCAAAATTAAATTTATTATGAATTCTCAACTTAATTTTTCAAAAATCAAATTTTACTTATTTTTGGCATCTAACGATACAAAAATATATTCGGCTAAAATTTAGCCTTTAACAATTTCAATCATAAAGATAATCACGCAGGTTATAAATAGATCAACACACAACATTGAAACAAATTCAATCATTTGAGGAATCCAGTTGGATCCCTCCAACCTGTTTCCCTGCATCCAAAGATGTTAGCACAATAACAATTCCGTTTCGAGACGGAATATCGCGGTATATGGGATTTATAAAATATTATCCTCTATTATGCGCCGCAATAGGGTCTCATGCGCTATATAATGCAGGAAATCAACTCCAAGTACATATATAATGCCAATCCCACTTCAAGATGGAATATCGCGGTATATGTGTTTAATAAATAACCTCCGCTTAATATACGGCGTATAGGGTCTATTTCAAAACAATAGAAAGCAATTTATCATCCAAGCATGCAAATCAGCACAATCAAGCAATTTTAAATCTAACTATTTAAAATTTAAATCGAAACTAATTCGATTGAGTGAGAAGTTCTCACCTTGAGTTTCCGATAACAGTTGTAGCGTTTTGTTTCGAATAAAATTAAACGCGTGTTTAATTTTATCCGAAATTTTCACTAGCTCCAAACTACTCCAAACCAGCTCCATTGCGTACTGCTCGTCCATACGATTGCAACGTAATTTGTTTTGCACAATTCCGACCTCGTATGAAAAAGTTATGGTATTAAAAAGATTACACGAATTTATAAATATAATAATTTACACTTTTAATTTTTTTTTAACTTTATACAATTCAGGCCGTTCGATTTGCAAACGAAATCTGAGCCGCACACAAACCCTCTTTGTTCCTCCTCCAGTAAAACAAATGCGTACGTGAACCCAAAGCCGCCAATTTGCCCTAAATCTCGCAACCACCACGTCGACTTAGGCAACGATCGAAGACCGCCATCATGAAGCTCATCACGAGCTCGACCCACGCCTGGAAGGTCTTGAAGCTCGGTCATCCCCTGATATCAAAAACGTGCTCAAGCTTCGGCTGTTTGTGGTCGATTTGCTGCTAATCTATAGCGCCTTTTACGATCTTGAACGTTGAAGTGGAAGATCTCACCGTTACCTACAACTTTGCAGTTGGAAACTTGTTGAATCGATGTGTGGATTTGAAGAAATTGAGGGAGGAAGAAGAATGATTTTCGGCCATTGATAATAGAGGGAGACGACCTGACATTGAAACCCTAGGGTTTTCTTATTTTTGCAAAATGGAGATAATAGGGGCCTTTTGTAGAAAATTCTCAAAAACACTATTCATCCGAAATTTTCCGAACTCCAAACGAAGCGTGCCTAGGGTGTAACCCATGTTCCGGACACAATGGAATGTATTTCGGAGGCTAATTTGATCATATGTGCGAGTTACGCAAATAAACGATCAAATTTAAATTAAATCGATTTAAACTAATTTCTATGCGTTTTGGCTTGCCCCAGACAAATGGTAAATCCGATTAACACGAAATTTGAAACCATACAATAATATAACATTACAGATCCGATGAAATAGGTTTCGTCGAAATCCAAGACTGTTTGAAAAATCACTATTTTCACTAGTCGATTAAATATTAAAATATTCAATTTTCACGAATTTACTTTTAATTCAATTTTAAAAGATCATAAACATTGTTCTAACTTTGATATGATTTAATATAACTTTATAAATCATTTTTATTCACATTAACGCAATTCCCAATTATTTACGCAATTCCAAATATTATGTTCTCGATTTAATTATCCAATTAAATTTAAATATTCGAAAAATAAATTATTCGACTTACAAATTTTACTTGTTGATATTTAAAAATCAATTGAATATCTAAATTTCAAATGACAGAAATTTTGGGTCGTTACATGGAATATCGCGGTACATGGGATTAAATATAATATCATCCGCTATTTAATGCGAGAAATCAAACATTCCAAGATATACTATATACTACTATATATAATATAACATACCAAATCCAATCAATCAGTCAATTATTTAAATTTAACCAATTAAATTTAATTTAAAAATTCAGCTGAGTGAGATTAACTCACCATTGATTTTATTTTGCAATCCACTTCAATATTGCCTTAGAGTTCCAGATGTTTGACCTTGAATAAACAAGTTATATAATTTATTAATATTCGAAATAATCGAATACTCAATTGGCATTATATTTTTTAATTTAATTAATATTTTAAATTTTAAACTAATGAATTTAGTTTAAACATATTTCTTTCGATAAATTTATTCAACTACAAAATTTGATTTAAAACTAAATTTTCTTTACAAATTTATTTTAATAACCATAGCATCTTAAAACAATAAATTACATTCAAAGTCTTTTTACCTTGCTGTTAATTTCAGATTCCTATATTTTCCAACATCATATATATCTACATACATATTTTACCATAAATAACAAGACAGTAAATTTCCTTACTGCAAAATTTTCTTCTTCTCTTTTTTTTGTTTATCTAAGTATATTAAAACAGGTATATATTTTATTTTCTAACCAAACATAAATTTTATAACAGCCTAATATACCATAAACACTATTTAACAGTTTTTTTTTTAAAAAAATTAACAGCAAGCTAAATATTAGTATATATCTATATGTTTCTATAAACATTTATACTTCACCGTTATTGGTATTATTTTCTTTTTTGTATATATATGTTCAAAAATATCTTATAGACATAATAATTTCTTTAATCTACACCATACCTATATCCATACATTTAAATTTAATTTAATTGAAAAATAAATTAAAAAGCCGAATGCCTTACTGCTCAGGTGAACCCAGTCCCCACATCGCCACCGCCTACGACGAACCCACGCTCGAACCCTAGTTCGAAATCCTTTTCGCACACATCATTATCACCACTGCCCATCAACGCGATGGCCACCTTCCACGTTCGTCTTCACCCCCTGCCATGATCGACGACGACCCCCTCTTTCCAAAATCGCGCGCTAATATGTACTCGAGCTCGACGTCGAAGCCTCGGCCTCTGCCCTAGTACGAATCCACTTGCGCGGCCTCATCGCGATTCAAATTGAAGGAGGAAGCATCAGCCTACTGAGATGATTTAATTGATACGACTACGGCCTGCCATGGATCTTGTTCGATCAATTTAGGATTTTGTTTTCTTTTCTTCGAACTGAATTGGGGTTTTGGAGAGGAGAAAACGATTCGGCCATAATCGAACTTGATATCGATTTCGAGGCATCGACCGTTGTTATGTTTTTTTCCTTCAGGCTTCGGCCATGATTTTTTTTATAAAATGAACTGTCTTGATTTTTTAACAAGAAGATAGGGCTTTGCTAAAAAGAAACGAGCGTTGGAACATACAAGAAGATAAGGGAAGACGTTGGCGTAGAGTAGAAGGTTTCAGCGATTTGAAATAAAGGAAAGCGGTTGAGGGGAAAGTTTTGACGGTGAAAGAATTTCAACTGATGGGAAGAAACGGTTAATGAGAAAATTTTGACCACTCAAACAAAACATATATGTTATATTTAAATTTCAAATTTGAATTTAAACCGTCTTCAATTTAAATCTAAAAATATTGACATCTTACGGGGAACATAGCTTTTTGTTGATCTGTTATTATTGAATTTCAATATAAATTTCAACGCTTTTATATCGTATGCTCACACAAAAACTCCAAATAAATGAAAATTGAAATCCGATAATAATGCAATATTACGGATCCAATGAAACTGGTTTCGTCGAATTACGAGACTATGCCTCAGAAGGTTATTTTTAAATTCAATTTAAACGATACAAATTTCAAAACTTAACAAACCATTTTTAAATTTTATTTCAACACTTCTATTCTCTTCAGTATTATCAATATACATTTTATAAGCCTTCAAATTATTTTTAACGGCTTAGAACTCTAGATTCAACATTTCACCCAATTTCAACTTATGTAATTCAAAAACTTAATTACCCAATTAAATAGTGATATTTGGAATTCAAGTTACAAATTAACTTTTAAATATTTAAAATTAAATTAAATATTCCAATTTTAAATGCTTAAAAATTCTAGGTCGTCACATTCCTCCCCCTTAAAAGAATTTTGTCCCCGAAATTACTAGTTAGGAAGAATGGTCCAATACCCGTTTACTTTTTCCAAAACCAACAATTCAACATTCTACCAACTATCTTTTTTTTAGAAGACCCATTATCATTCTTACTAACTTCCCAAACTCTTTCATAGTTTTCAAACAATACTATTTGCTCAGTTATTCAAATTTCAATTTAAAATCAAATTTTGAATTATCAAAATTTTCTCAAAATTTTCTTACTCCCTAAATTTCTGATAAATTTCGACAGCGTCTCCTTTGCACAGCTAGCTTGGTACAACTACAAAAGGCCTCTACGGGCTTCCAAATTTCAAAAAAAAAAAAAAACAAAAAGTCAAGTAGCTCGATCAAAAACCTAGTCAAATTTCATACAGAAATTTAAACACATACCTTTTTGTCGAGCAATTCAAATTTATCTTCTTAAATCAAAATCAATTTTCCTTTCCTTTATAATACCTGTATATCCTACATAGCAATAATATCCAATCACAACATTCACAACATTTTATCGACTTCCTTACCAATGCCAATATCTATTCATCCAAATATTAATCATAGAATATATTTGTAATATTAGTTTCAAATCAAGAATTCACCATTCCTTTCTTAAGTTTAGTACAAGCATTTTATATGTTTCTTTATTTATTTTCACTTTACCACTTAAGCTTATATCTACTTCGAATCAAATTGGTTCTTCCATTTCTATATGAATTCAATTTATCTTCAACTCTGAATATCGAATTTTATCTACCATTTATGCTGATTCATATTATTATTTTATAGTAGTTTTAGTCCCTAATTTATTTCAATTTCCAATTTGAAATCGTTTGTCGTTAACAAAAAAATTCCCAAAATTTTCAAAACAATTATAACTCCCAAAATTTTTGGAAAATTTTGGCAGAGTCTTCTTTGTACGAAGGAGCTTTTTCAATTTGACAAATGATATAAATATATATACATCGACCCACACAGTCGGAAAAACAAAAAACAGTTCATATTTCCTATTTTTATTACGTAGGTGTACCTTTATTTATCATTTTTAAGCAAGCGGCTTATTATTTTAGCATATAGCGTGATCCAATCCATCCATACGGCTTCCCTTAACCTGTACTTACTCAATTTAAATATTTAAGTACTAAATATATGGAATTTATTAACATTTCACTTATATTCAAATAGCTAGCACATAGATTTCAAAAGTAATGCATGTGATATACATTCATAAGTACATATGCAAGGTTTCGACACTAGTTTTAAATTGTTTGCATCCAAATTACATACCATTCCATTCAATTCATTTTTAAACGAAACGAACTCATATTCATTTCAATTGATGCCAAAATCAATTTATTAAACTGCTATTGATTCATATAATTTTGTTTACATTCGTTGCATTTCTTCCATATCCAAATGTTGATTCCTAATCATTTTATTAAACTCGACAACCAATATATTAAATAACCATCTCAAAATTTACTTGAGTTATTTATTTTCTTCAAACAATTCCACCCAATAAGTTAAGTTAATTTATTCAACCAACTTCCATTCAAATCTTTGATTTGATTTTCCTTGGGTCAAATCCCAACCATTTTATTAATTTATTCGGTTAGTTTATTCTTTTATACATTTTCAAATTTTAATTCACATTAACAATTCATTATTGAATTTATTAATAATAATGTCATTCAATTTATGCTTGAATTGGATTTGTTTTCATCTCAAATCAGTTTATTTTAATCCAATTCCATACAGCATCAATTCATATTTAATTCACTTACAATTCTAAGTTGAATTTCTATTTATAACTTAAGCTTCATTTCCAAACTCAGTTATCTATTCACAATTTAATTCCAAGTTAATAATTTCGAGTTCCATTTTCATATTTCATCAGCTAATTTATTATGTAATTAGTTCTCCGCTAGTTTAAATTCAATACTTGGTTTTTAATCTCAGAATCTCTTCATTAAATTTCTTAAACACAATTTATTTTATAATTCAAGTTTGGATTTTTCGTTTTATTTTCCAATTCATCAAAAAAAATTATTTTGGTTTTTCTATCCCACTTTCAATCTTATAAGTCATAACTTATTATTTTACGCATTTCCATTCATTCTACGCTTGAAAATATTCATCCTTTATTTTTAACTCAAGATTTATGCTTATTTATAGCCCAAGTATAATTTATTCTATGGATTTTTAATTCTTTTATAAATTATTCTAAATTATTTATTCCAACTTATTGTTATATTCAACTTACTTCCATTTATTCAGGTAAGAACCTATTTCCATTTAATATCATTCCAATATCCAATTTCAGATCATTTGCTTACAATTATAAATTCATTTATTCATTCCCTAATTCATTTTTAACCAATAAATTTTATTTCCAAACATTAATTAATTTTAGTCCATTTGAACAAATTCTGCACTTATTTTTATACAATTTAAATCAAACATCATCCAATGTTCAGTTTCATACCAAATAAATCATTCAGTTACTTACCAATCTTAAATCTCAAAACTTTGTTTTATTTGGTCGAACATGACTAATTTTTTTTCTATTTCACATAATTCAACGCAGTTCAATTTCAAATTCCAGTATTCAGTTTTCATTTTACTTACTTACAAAGTTGAATTTTATTTCAACAAATTCCAAATTTACAAGTTATCAACTTATTATATGCCATCGACATTCTTAGTTAAGACTCCAAAGTTTAAACAGTCTTTTAACATTTCAAAATTCCCTTTGAAATCACCTATATCCAAATTTCCTTGCATTCCTAAAATCAAATTTATCTTTTGCAAACAAACCTTAATCCAAAACATCCCGGTTGCAACTCCCCTTTTGGAAACTCGAAAATGAACACCGATGATGTCGCGATCATCATCAGAATTATTTTCCAGCGAACATAAACAGTTCGATGCTTTTATCCCTTTTAAAACCCTTCAAATATTTTTAAATTCCAAATCTCTCTAGATTTCAAATACGATTCAAAAATATTTCTCAATATATTTTATTTTTTCCAACTTTTGAGAATCATTATCAAATTCAAAGGAATCTAAATTTCCAAATTCCAAATCCCAAATCCTTTAAATTTATATTCGAACATTACTTTGAAACTTTATCTTTTAATTATTAATCACACTATAATTCATATTTATTGTTTCCACTTACAAATCTCATTCGTTTATGAATTTATGTCTTAGTTTTTAATTATGATTTCAATTCCTTATTCAATTATGAATCACATTTACAAATTCCATTTATTTTATTTATTTATTCCTTAATCTTTGGTTATAATTCCAATTTCTTATTCAATTCTCATACAATGATAATAATTTAATATTATCACTTTCAAACAACCAAGCATTCATATATAACTATAATAATTTACTAAAAATCAGTTCCTTTATTTTAATAATTTGGGGTAAAATTATTCCATTTACCCTATTTAAAACAATACTGTGCCAATTTATCTTGTTTAAGAGTTTAGAAATCCCAATCGATAACATGGCGTCCCACACATCAACTAGAATCCATAAACACTCAACCGATAAATCAACACAATATAAATTTTTTTTATTCGCTAACAAATACGCGCTCATATCTATTAATACTCTCATACTCATTCTAGAGTACTTACGGACTATATTTAATGAGTAATTCCCACCAGAGCCAAGGTTATCGCCAACCTAAGCTCTGATACCAAGTGTGACGATCCGTAAATCCATACCCCTTGATTCGGCACTATTCTACATCGATTAACTCAAGTTGAACAGAATTACGAACCATTAGGGTTAAAGAAGAAAGGGTAGAAGAAGAAAATTGAAAACGATATCAGAATCTAACCATCGCAGCGGAATAAAATATAGTAGATAATAAATGATCTTTAACAAAAACAAATATATATCTGTTATACATTACATTATCAGGGTCCATCAATCAACATAACACACAATTGGCAGTAATTATAACCTGCCCTCATACAACTGAGTACACAGCAAATCAACATAGCGGAAAATATAAAACAAGTACGGGAGTACGTATCGTCATCCAGCTCATCTCCGGAGCTCCACAACATCATATCCTGTATCCTATAATACTCAGTCTGACCCGAGCATTATAGTTAAATAACACCCAAGTCAGTTTGGAATACCAGAGTAAGAAAATCACACTCAAATTGATTATTAAAGTTTCAAAGATCTTTTGAAAACAAAAGCATCTCGTAAGACCATGCTACAAATAAACATGTCGGGTTTTTGCCTTACAATAGTTAAAAACATTTTCTTATAAAATCCTCTGATATTATAATAGGGTCTATGTACAAATACTTATTAAAATAGTTGAAATAGTTACATTCATTAAATTCCAGCTACTATCCACAGAGTGGGTAATAAAAACAAAACTCGTACGAGGCGCGTAGGGAAAATGGATTTCCAACTAATGGCTAGGCACTGGGGTACCACCTGCCACACTACGTGGCCTAGATCACAGTACCGAGGATCAATCCCGACCCTCTGCAATAGAAGACCCGGACTACCCCTTGCTGGATAGTCCAGAGAAAAATCAACCCGCGATTGGGATCAGCAACTGCACCACTAAGCCCAAATAAAAAGGGACATCTAGATAGGGATGACCTTACTCGGAAATGGGTGCTGCCCACCAAGCCTTGCTGCATAACCCTTACTTTCAGCCATTCCCCGTTGTTGAGGCTTGAAGCTAAGCATTATCTTTTATAACATACCCCTTAGAATGTCCATAGCCCACCTGACGATGTTCCAAAAGTATTCATCCAACTAGTCCGTCCCGGGTTCGAATGGAGCCGAAGGCTCTATTCCTACTACATCCATTTTGGAAATATCCTCAGGACTAGTAGCGACTAGCCCTTGCAGTTCACTGCTCCATCTTCGAATCCAAACTCGTTTTCCACGAAAACGTACAAACCGGATCGAAGTGGCTTTCGAGAAATAAATCTCGATCCCAGTTTCATCGAAACGATCAGTGCATTTGGCCAATATTGATAGTCGGTGATTTAACTATCAATTAATATTCAAAAACAACCATCAACCAATAAATAATAGCCCAAATTATTTATTAATCCCAAAAATATCTTCACAAGATATATTACCACTTTTCAAACCCTTTTGAAAACAGTTTCAAACTATCTTCCTTTCTCAGAATAAATTCCATGTATTTCTATTCCCACTGAAATCGTCAAGCACAAAACTTTAGATTTTTAAAATAATTTAAACGCTTTACTTTGAAATATACTTTAAAACATTTATGTAAAAAAAACTACTTCAATAATTTATTAAAAATACATGCTATATGAATATTTGAAAAAATGGTTACTTTATAAAATGTAGAACTAGGTTTTCTTTTTTCGAAAATAAAATACTAAGTCGCTTTTTAAATAACTACTACGATAATAGATTTGAAAAATATTTACTTTATAATTTAGATATTTAACAATAATAAATTCCTAAAAACATGCTTTTTAAAACAACATTTAAACTTTTTATCTTATATTTAATAATTTACTTTGAAAACGTACTTGGCTATCCAGAGAAATATACTTCTCTTCACATTCTTCTTTAAATTTCCAATCCAAACTCTTGAATCAATTTCCAAATTGATTTCCAATTTGCTCCCTTTTAATTCAAAAATCCATTAATTTCAGATTTTATTCCTTAATTTTTATTTAAAGTACTTTAAACTAAAAATGCCAATGTTAGATTTCTCAACTTACTTCTTAATCCTTTTTAAACAAATTTAAACTTTACATTTAAAATAATTCTTTATTCCATTAAAATAATATCACTTAATTTACAATTCATTAATTTCTGTTTATTCAGAATATTTGATTCTATTCATACTCGAAGTTATTTATTAGTATTCTTAATATCACTTCCTTTTCTTTTCAGTTCATTTTTAATTTATTCAAATTTTTTATAATTATTTAACTTAAAATTCGAATCTGTTATCTTCTTTCCTAAAATCCAATTTATATATTTTGATAATTCAATGTACCGAATTATATTCATGTAAACTATAGCATTCCATTATTCTAATATAATTCATCATAGAATATCAAATAACCATAACAGAGAATATTAAATAATTTAAATAAATGTTGAGGAATCCAGTTGGATCTTTCCAACCTATTTTTCCTGCATCCACAGATGTTAGCACAATAAAATACCAATTCCACTTCGGGGTGGAATATAGCGGTATATGGGATTAAATATAATATCATCCGCTATTTAATGCGGGAAATCAAACATTCCAAGAAATATATATGCTATTATATATAAAATAACACACCAAATCCAATCAATCAATCAATTATTTAAATTTAACCAATTAAATTTAAATTAAAAATTCAGCTGAGTGAGATTAACTCACCTTTGATTTTATTTTGCAATCCACTTCCACATTGCCTTGGAGTTCCAGATGTTTGACCTTGAATAAACAACTTATATAATTTATTAATATTCGAAATAATCGAATACTCAATTGGCGTTATAATTTTCAATTTAATTAATATTTTTAATTTTAAACTAATGAATTTAGTTTAAACACATTTCTTTCGATAAATTTATTCAACTACAAAATTTGATTTAAAACTAAATTTTCTTTATAAATTTATTTTAGTAACCATAACATCTTAAAACAATAAATTCCATTCAATGTCTTTTTACCTTGCTGTTAATTTCAGATTCCTATATTTTCCAAAATCATATATATCTACATACATATTTTACCATAAATAACAGGACAGTAAATTTCCTTACTGCAAAATTTTCTTCTTCTCTTTTTTTTGTTTATCTAAGTGTATTAAAACAGGTATATATTTTCTTTTCTAACGAAACATAAATTTTATAACCGCCTATATATACCATAATCACTATACAGCAGTTTTTTTTTTAAATTAATAGTAAGCTAAATATTAGTATATATCTATATGTTTCTATAAACATTTACACTTCACTGTTATTGATATTATTTTCTTTTCTGTATATATGTTCAAAAATATCTTATAGACAAAATAATTTATTTTATCTACACCATACCTATATCCATACATTAAAATTTAATTTAATTGAAAAATAAAAAAACAAATGCCCAATACCTTACTGCTCAGGTGAACCCAGACCCCACATTGCTACCGCCTACGACGATCGCACGCTCGAACCCTAGTTCGAAATCCCTTTGCACACACTGGTAACACCACTGCCAATCAATGCGATGACAATCTGCCTCGTTCGTCTTCACCCCCTGCCATGATCGACGATGACCCCCTCTGTGACGCCCCACCTCTATACCCACGCTAGACAAGAACATTACGGTGAATGCCGTGGACTAGCAGGGAGAATAAGGCTGTTGAGGAGCGACCATCCGTGTAATTGCTTTGTGCGAGCATCGATATGTCAGATAGTATAACATGCAATACTTTATCAAGAGGAAATCCGACATACCGACACAAACTCAAAACTACTACACAGTGGCTATAATATCTTCGGAAACAAATACAAAAATAAACATAACATAAATCAGTCACCGATAATTCATATCACAAAGGCGGAAGAAGATATGAATACATAATTAACACATGGAAGTGTATTTCAGAGTAGTGGTCAAAAAGATCCACAATATCACAAAAGAATTGTTTCACGAACTACACAAAAGAATAAGTATACATTATGGAGTCTATATCTCAAATGTATACTACAAAATAAACTACTAATCTAAGTAGTTAGCCAAAAGTCAGAGTAATGATCCTGGATGAGAAGTCAAGCAGAAGCACCTGTAACATCTCGGTCTGTCCCGAGTATTATTTAATAAGAAAATAATAAACGGATCATTCTAACTATAAATATCAGATGAAACGATATTGAATAACAGATATGACTAAACACATAATAATCACAATGCCAAGCTGTGATATATATAAGTAATTGAAAACCAACAAGAGATTAATCAATATCACCAAATCTACACAAGAAAAGAAGAAATGTCATACTCCTCATTTCGTTCAACAAACCACAATAAATGACATATTATATCAATGCCAATCACAAAAGTCAATGACACACAAATTCACCAATACACAAATATCGATATAGCTTATCGATGGAAATCACGAAAATTGGTGAAACACAAATTCTAGAAATCCTCTCAAGAAATCCAGTAAATGACACACAAATTCACCTATGCACAAAAATTGATAAATCATATCAATAGAAATCACAAAAATAGGTGAAGAAGGAAATTCTAGAATTCGACACACGAAAACCAGAAATCACACAAAATAGGGGGGAAGCCTATCACACGAACGGGAGCATGAAAGCTCACCAACAGCCGTAACACATGAACGAGAAGCTATCTCATGGTAGCTAGCCACTAATTTGACACACGAATGGTCCGAAGACCTGACACACGAATTGTCCGAAGACCTGACACACGAATGGTCCGAAGACCGTGGGTTGCTACCCCACCAATTTGATTCGAAACTCCACAAAACGGGGTTTAGTCTCCCTCGCAGACAAAGAGACATCGCATATTGCTAGTCTAAATCACAAAAATGACCGTCATGATCAACGAGAAGTGTCAGTCACACTAAGCTAGTAAATATATGAGTTTAGCTTCATGTCCCATAACCACTTGCTTAACTTAAATATTTACGAACAAACTGTAGATCTCCACTATAAAATTGTCACAAGGGATTCGATCGAACAAGTCCAAGAATTAACCTACGAAGTAAACGCAAGCGTTTCATACCACTCGTTTTACTAAGTCGTTTAATTAGATTTCTCATACGAGTGAGGTAAAGGTTTGTATATACTAATAGATTGGAAGTCGGTTTGAGAAAACGAGCTTTGTAATAAAATAGTGTTGAAATCATTTGAAGAAAGAGTTTTGATATTTATTACTAGTATAGAAAACCTATATATTTTTAAAGTGACAAATCACAAAGAAGATTGTAGGAACAATCAATCACTAAAATTCACATACAAAGACGTGAATTAATTCCAAAGAAATCGATATCAAATCCATCAAAATGGATATTTCCAAAAATTCCAAAATAAAAGTCATCGTAGTCAAATAAGTGATAACAACAACTAGAAATCAAAACGAATCGATATAAATTGGATACCAAGCAAAACTAGGCTCAAATAGGCATTGTGGACAAATAGAAGCAGGTCAGTCGACTGACTCACTAAGTTCAGTCGGCTGATCACAGTCCCAAAAAACTCTCGGGATGCAGGTCAGTCGACTGAACTCAGTGAGTCAGTCGACTGACTGTAGTAAACAGAGCCCCCAAGGCTCTGCATGGAGCCTTCACCCTGCTTAATAGCTTCAGCCAGTCGACTGACCAAGAGGTCCAGTCGACTGACTGGAGCTAAGGCAGTTTTCTGCCTTTGCACAAGATGTGCAAACCCAACCAATTCGCAACCGAATTCGAGCCATGGCGCTAGGGGTTTATGCCAAACGACTACCCGACCCTTTAGGCTCTTCGATGCGTCACCAAAACATGTTAAGATGTCCATAAAAGGATTTTCATAGATTTTGATTTCAGAACACTAAAATTTGGAATATACACCAAATCAATTCAAACCAAAATCAAATGCACATGAATATGTGTTAGGAATTCATACCTAACATTCAAAGATAGTTATAGACCTAGATGTGAGATAAAAATCTCACCTTTGAACCCAAACGATTGAAGAAGATGCTTGAAATCAATGGAGAATCAACCACTCTTCAAATCCAACTCAAGAAGCTTGATTCAAAGCTTTAAAAGAAGAACATTCCCTAAGTTAGGTTTAGGAAATTTCTGAACTTTGATTAGAGATTGAGTTGGAGAAGAAGAAGAGAAGCTTACCAATGGGTTCTTCTATTAGTTTGGAGCTAGAGTTGATTTGCAAGAGAAAACTAGGGTTTTGGAGTTTTTAATTTCCAATCTCTCCCACCATTATTGCCTTAGAACTTAAAAGAGGAAGAAAATGAGGGTGAATGGGAAAGAGTGGCTCAGATTTGAGTATAAGTTAAACATAGGGCTGAGCCCAAACCCAAACCCAAAGTGAAAAGTAGCAAAAATCAACTTTCTCCAAACATATCGAAGCTTATACTCAAAAAGGTCGCAAACTGCATTTTAAACTCAATGGGAGTGGTCCCGAGTCCTAATTCGACCGTATGCAAAAAGTAGCTTTTCGGACTAAATTCCGAGTATTGATAAAATATTTAAATAAAATATTTAAATATAAAATCGATAAATATGCGGGTTGTTACAGACTCCCCTCCTTAAAGAAATTGCGTCCTCGCAATATTTTAAGAAGAAGATATATAGTAACAACCATAAAAGCATATTCAACACAAACGAAGTTTGAAATAAGAAGTTCACCTCAAGGAGCACGAGAAAGTACGTCCGGATGTGTTCGCTCGATGTGCTCTCTAGATTCCCAACAACAATCCTTAGGATTTGAAGACCATTGAACTTTAACAAGCGGAACGTCTTTATTTCGAAGTCGTTTGACCTCCGAAGCAATGACACGAATAGGATGTTGCTCATAAGTTAAATTAGGCGAAACTTCAATCTCTTCCACAACACCGGGCTCAACAATAAAATCGTAATCTCGAAGACATTTCCGAAGTTGAGAAACGTGAAACACGTCATGGATAGCAGAAAATTGAGCCGGCAAAAAAAGGCGATAAGCCATGGAACCAATACGTTCGGTGATAGGAAATGGCCCAATATATCGAGGCGCTAGTTTTCCCGATCGACTGAAACGTACAACACCTTTCGTAGGTGAAACACGAATGAACACAAGATCTCCCACAGAAAATTCTAACTTCCTTCTCCGGTTATCGGCATAGGATTTTTGTCTACTCTGGGCTTCTTTCATCCTATGACGAATAAATCAATCTTTTCTGTGGAATCACAAATAAAATCTAGACCTAAAACCAGCTTCTCACCGGCCCTATAGCCAACAAGAAGGAGATCGGCATGGCCTTCCGTAGAGTGCCTCAAAAGGTGCCATACCAATACTAGATTGGAAGCTATTATTATAGGAAAATTCAACAAGTGAAATATGATCTTCCCAACTTCCACCAAAATCAAGCACACATGCACGACGAAGGTCTTCAAGAGTTTGATTCACACGCTCAGTTTGTCCATCGGACTGGGGATGATAAGCGGTGCTAAAATTAAGCTTCGTTCCTAAAGCTTTTTGAAGACACTTCCAAAACCCACTAGTAAACAATGGATCACGATCACTAACAATAGAAGTAGGAACCCCATGCAATTTAACAATCTCTTTGATAAAGAGCTTGGCCAAAAGTGGAACGGTTCGGTTAGACCGAACGGGAATAAAATGGGTAGATTTAGTAAGCCTATCAACAATCAACCATAAGCTATCATGACCCGAACGAGAACGGGGAAGGCCATCTATAAAATCCATGGAAATTTGGTCCCACTTCCGAATTGGAATTTCTAAAGGTTGCAATAACCCGCCGGGCCTTTGATGTTCGGCCTTAACGAGTTGGCAAGTCATGCAACGCTTAACGAAGTTAGCGATGTCAAGTTTCATTCCCTCCCAATAATAAAGTCGCTTCATATCCGCGTACATTTTTCTACTACCGGGATGAATGGTAAACTTAGAACGATGAGAATCTTCTAAAATATCATTACGAAGATCACTAATATTTGGCACGATAAGTCTACCAAATTTTCGAATGCCGCCACGAGAATCGATATCAAAGTCCTTCAAACCTTCAATATCAATCTTATCCTTAATATTTTGGCCAAGAAGAGCCAATTCGGGATCTAGCCTTTGAGCTTCAAGAATGCGGTCTAAAAGAGAAGGATGAGCCTAAAGGCTACATAAAACAAATGATGAGCATAAATCGGATACGCGGTCTCGAATCTCACAAGTGGATAAGATCTCAAGATCGTTCCATTCAGATATCATCATAGAAACAACAGCTTGTTGTTTATGGCTAAGAGCATCGGCGACACGATTACCCTTACCGGGAGTATAAAGAATATCAAGATCATAAGGAGCAAGGAACTCGAGCCAACGTTGTCGACGCAAATTAAGTTCCTTTTGAGAAAACAAATATTTCAATGACTTATGATCGGTATAAAGAACAAATTTCTCTCCTAAAAGATAATGATGCCAAATTTTTAAAAGCGAAATCAATAGCCACGGGCACTAGATCATGAGTGGCATATCTAGTCTCAATAGGCATTAATGATTTAGAAGCACAAGTGATAGCACGTTCCTTTTTTGCAAAAGAACGGCATCCAAACCAATACGATTAGCATTGGTTCAAAAGATAAAGTCTTGGTTTCCTCCGGGAATCACAAGACTAAAAGTATCGAAAAGAAAGAATTTCTTTTTTTTAAATAATCTTCTTTCCCGAAAAGCTAAAACTTTCAAAAGTACCTTTATCTTTATGTAATAATCTTTCAAGAAAAATTTGCATTTTTCAAGTCAATATATCGTGTCTGATTGTCTCATCAAAGCGTTTAGGAAATTCCTACCGATAACGTTGATCGATCGCATCGACCAGAATTCTTAAAGCACTCAACGGGCAATACAATCACAAAATCATCTTCTATATGATGAAAATATCTCTTAAAAAATTTGAGAATATTCTTTGCTCGTTTAAGATCAAAATCCAATTGTACTTATAAATAAATCTTAAGAAAAATATTTGCAAAATTTTAAATTTCTATTTTCATCCAAAATCAATAAGTACAAGAATGAAATTATTGGGATTAAAATGGATGAAGTAAACTGGATAAATTGAATGACGTAATAAGTCATTCATAAGAATCGTAACGAGTGCAGAATGCGGTAAGTGGAATGCTAACTTCCGCAACTCGTAGCTAATGAAAACCGATGGCAAGGTCAAACTGAAACGACCTTAACACCACACAAAAGATTGCTTAGGTGGTAATTCTAAGACAAGCTCAAAGATTCCGGAAAATTCTCAAAATATATAAATGAGAGAAATAACACGTTACTCATCACGTGGGATTAAATAATGAAAATGATGCCATCAAATTGGAATCGAAATCACAAAGAAAAATAGAAATCTGCTTAACAGATAAAAAATGTCGAAAATGAACAGTCCATTCGAAAATAGGATATGGGCTTCATGATGATTAAGCCAATCCTTCCACACAAATCAATTCCAAAGCCTAAGTAAAAAATATCGGCTCGAAAAGAAAAATCACATAAAATAATTTCGACATCAATAGAAAGCAAATTGAGTGTTGCGGATCCACCAATCCGGATTCGCAACCCTTAAAGAAGTCATCAAGCCCAAAATGTTTTGAAGAAAAAGAATCAACAAATTCTTTTGATATAAAAATGATGAGATGAACCCATATCAAAAAGAACTCGAATCGGATAATCGCAAACAAATGAAATCAAGGGTTAAATAAGAATACCTTGACCCAGAGAAGTTTCGCTAGGAGCTTTTAGCTTTCCCTCTCTCCTACTTCGAAGTTTAGGGCATGTAGATAAGTAATGACCCGAGCCTTTGCAATAGCGGCAATAAAGCGGTTTCGGGCACTTAATTACATAATGGTCTGTGGAACCACAATTGTAGCATCGTTTACGACTTGGGGAAGGTGGCTTGGCTGCCGAAGTTTTCGGTTCCACCTTCTTCTTGCTTAGAAGTATGGGGCAGATAGAAATATGATGACTTGAATTTTTGCAATAACGACAAAAGAGTGGTTTCGGACACTCCTTTGCATAGTGGTCCTTAGAACCACAATCGTAGCATTGTCCATGATTAGGGATTGGAGTCTTTGCTACCGAAGTTGCATGCCTCCCTTTCTTGTAGGGATTAAGGCCTTCGAACTTAATATACCTCCTTTTGTTGCAAATGAGGCTCTTTTTGGAACCTCCGACATCACTGTTACTTCCTTTACCGACCTCTTCTTCTTGTAGAGTGATATCTACAAGTTGATCGAAAGGAACTTCTAGTTTCAGAGGTAAGACCTTTGTGGGATTCTATCTCAAAGCACATATAAACCTTTGATTTTGAGCAAGATCCAAAAGTTGTTGGGCAAACATGAATACACCATCCAGAGAAGGACTACTGGATTGACCAGCGCTAGGACTGCCAGAACTAACCATCTCTTCTTCTTTAAGAAAGAAAGAAAGAAGAGGAAAAAGTTATTCTCAAAGTAAATTTCAATCAAACTTGATTGATAAAACAAGGAATCCTAAAGAAGATAGGATGAATCGGTACGAAGACTCGAATTAAATCCTAAAGCACGACTCCTAAGAAAGACTTAGGACGATGATCCTTGTTATATTATTCTACATTGTTTCGAAGTTTGGCTCTGATACCAAGCTGTGACGCCCCACCTCTATACCCACGCTAGACAAGAACATTACGGTGAATGCTGTCGACTAGCACGGAGAATAAGGCTGTTGAGGAGCGACCATCCGTGTAATTGCTTTGTGCGAGCATCGATATGTCAGATAGTATAACATGCAATACTTTATCAAGAGGAAATCCGACATACCGACACAAACTCAAAACTACTACACAGTGGCTATAATATCTTCAGAAACAAATACAGAAATAAACATAACACAAACCAGTCACAGATAATTCATATCACAAAGGCGGAAGAAGATATGAATACATAATTAACACATGAAAGTGTATATCAGAGTAGTGGTCAAAAAGATCCACAATATCACAAAAGAATAGTTTCACGAACTACACAAAAGAATAAGTATACATTATGGAGTCTATATCTCAAATGTATACTACAAAATAAACTACTAATCTAAGTAGTTAGCCAAAAGTCAGAGTAATGATCCTGGATGAGAAGTCAAGCAGAAGCACCTGTAACATCTCGGTCTGACCCGAGTATTATTTAATAAGAAAATAATAAACGGATCAGTCTAACTATAAATATCAGATGAAACGATATTGAATAAGAGATATGACTAAACACATAATAATCACAATGCCAAGCTGTGATATATATAAGTAGTTGAAAACCAACAAGAGATTAATCAATATCACCAAATCTACACAAGAAACGAAGAAATGTCATACTCCTCATTTCGTTCACCAAACCACAATAAATGACATATTATATCAATGCCAATCACAAAAGTCAATGACACACAAATTCACCAATACACAAATATCGATATAGCTTATCGATGGAAATCACGAAAATTGGTGAAATACAAATTCTAGAAATCATCTCAAGAAATCCAGTAAATGACACACAAATTCACCTATGCACAAAAATTGATAAATCATATCAATAGAAATCACAAAAATAGGTGAAGAAGGAAATTCCAGAATTCGACACACGAAAACCAGAAATCACACAAAATAGGGGGGAGGCCTATCACACGAACGGGAGCATGAAAACTCACCAACAGCTGTAACACATGAACGAGAAGCTATCTCATGGTAGCTAGCCATTAATTTGACACACGAATGGTCCGAAGACCTGACACATGAATGGTCCGAAGACCTGACACACGAATGGTCCGAAGACCGTGGGTTGCTGCCCCACCAATTTGAGTCGAAACTCCACAAAACGGGGTTTAGTCTCCCTCGCAGATAAAGAGACATCACATATTGCTAGTCTAAATCACAAAAATGATCGTCATGATCAACGAGAAGTGTCAATCACACTAAGCTAGTAAATATATGAGTTTAGCTTCATGTCCCATAACCACTTGCTTAACTTAAATATTTATGAACAAACTGTAGATCTCTACTATAAAATTGTCACAAGGGATTCAATCGAACAAGTCCAAGAATTAACCGACAAAGTAAACGCAAGCGTTTCATACCACTCGTTTTACTAAGTCGTTTAATTAGATTTCTCATACGAGTGAGGTAAAGGTTTGTATATACTAATAGATTGAAAGTCAGTTTGAGAAAACGAGCTTTGTAATAAAATAGTGTTGAAATCATTTGAAGAAAGAGTTTTGATATTTATTACTAGTATAGAAAACCTATATATTTTTAAAGTGACAAATCACAAAGAAGATTGTAGGAACAATCAATCACTAAAATTCACTTACGAAGACGTGAATTAATTCCAAAGAAATTGATATCAAATCCATCAAAATGGATATTTCCAAAAATTCCAAAATAAAAGTCATCGTAGTCAAATAAGTGATAACAACGACTAGGAATCAAAACGAATCGATATAAATTGGATACCAAGCAAAACTAGGCTCAAATAGGCATTGTGGACAAATAGAAGCAGGTCAGTCGACTGACTCACTGAGTTCAGTCGACTGATCACAGTCCCAAAAAACTCTCGGGATGTAGGTCAGTCGACTGAACTCAGTGAGTCAGTCCACTGACTGCAGCAAACAGAGCCCCCAAGGCTCTGCACGAAGCCTTCACCCTGCTTAATAGCTTCAGCCAGTCGACCGACCAAGAGGTCCAGTCGACTGACTGGAGCTAAGGCAGTTTTCTGCCTTTACACAAGATGTGTAAACCCAACCAATTCGCAACCGAATTCGAGCCATGGCGCTAGGGGTTTATGCCAAACGACTACCCGACCCTTTAGGCTCTTCGATGCGTCACCAAAACATGTTAAGATGTCCATAAAAGGATTTTCATAGATTTTGATTTCAGAACACTAAAATTTGGAATATACACCAAATCAATTCAAACCAAAATCAAATGCACATGAATATGTGTTAGGAATTCATACCTAACATTCAAAGATAGTTATAGACCTAGATGTGAGATAAAAATCTCACCTTTGAACCCAAACGATTGAAGAAGATGCTTGAAATCAATGGAGAATCAACCACTCTTCAAATCCAACTCAAGAAGCTTGATTCAAAGCTTTAAAAGAAGAACATTCCCTAAGTTAGGTTTAGGAAATTTCTGAATTTTGATTAGAGATTAAGTTGGAGAAGAAGTAGAGAAGCTTACCAATGGGTTCTTCTATTAGTTGGAGCTAGAGTTGATTTGCAAGAGAAAACTAGGGTTTTGGAGTTTTTAGTTTCCAATCTCTCCCACCATTATTGCCTTAGAACTGAAAAGAGGAAGAAAATGAGGGTGAATGGGAAAGAGTGGCTCAGATTTGAGTATAAGTTAAACATAGGGCTGTGCCCAAACCCAAACCCAAAGTGAAAAGTAGCAAAAATCAACTTTCTCCAAACATATCGAAGCTTATACTCAAAAAGGTCGCAAACTGCATTTTAAACTCAATGGGAGTGGTCCTGAGTCCTAATTCGACCGTATGCAAAAAGTAGCTTTTCGGACTAAATTCCGAGTATTGATAAAATAATTAAATAAAATATTTAAATATAAAATCGATAAATATGCGGGTTGTTACACCCTCTTTCCAAAGTCGCGCTCCTACGTCTACTCGAGTTCGATGTCGAAGCCTCGACCTCTACCTTAGTGCGAATCCACTCGCGCGACCTCATCACGGTTCAAATTGAAGGAGGAAGCGTCGACCTACTAAGATGATTTTGATTGATACGACTACGGCATGCCATGGATCTTGTTCGATCAATTTAGGATTTTTTTCTTTTCTTCGAACTGAATGGGGGTTTTGGAAAGGAGTAAAAGATTCGGCCATAATCGAACTTGATATCGATTTCGAGGCATCGACCGTTGTTATGTTTTTTTCCTTCAGGCTTCGGCTATGATTTTTTATAAAATGAACTATCTTGATTTTTTTTAACAAGAAGAAGGGGCTTTGTTAAAAAGAGACGAGCGTTGGAGTATACGAGAAGATAAGGGAAGCCGTTGGCATAGAGCAAAAGGTTGCAGCGATTTAAAATAAAGGAAAGCTATTGAGGGGAAAGTTTTAACGGTGAAAGAATTTCAACTGATGGAAGGTAAAGGTTAATGAGAAAAATTTGACCAGTCAAACAAAACATATATGTTATATTTAAATTTCAAATTTTAATTTAAACCATCTTCAATTTAAATCTTAAAATCTTGACATCGCATGGAGAACATAGCATTTTTTGATCTGTTATTATATTGAATTTCGATATAAATTTCAACGCGTTTATATCGTATGTTCACACAACAACTACAAATACTACGAAAACTGAAATCCGATAATAATACAATATTACGGATCGAATGAAACTGGTTTCGTCAAATTCTGGGACTGTGCCTCCGAAGGCTATTTTCAAATTCAATTTAAACAATATAAATTTCAAAACTTAACAAACATTTTTAAATTTGATTTCAACACTTCTATTCTCTTCAGCATTATCAATATAAATTTTATAATCCTTCAAATTATTTTTAACAGGTTTAGAATTTCAGATTCAACATTTTACCCAATTTTAACTTATTTAATTCAAAATTTTAATTACCCAATTAAATAGTGATATTTCGAATTCAAGTTAAAAATGAACTTTTAAATATTTAAAATTAAATTAAATATTCCAATTTCAAATGCTTAAAAATTATGGGTCTTCACAAATAAACTCCAGGTCAGTCGTGGGACTGGTGTGAGATCTTAAAAACAGTTAATTTCACAAAGAAAATAAATAGAAATTCCTTATGCTTTTGGAAAATGAAACTACCATAAGGCCTCCCGCCACACACATAATGCAAACGTAGAATTGGAGGAGATTTCTCCTTATGATAGTCAAACATGCTTAATACGTAAAATATTTTCGATATTATTATTAGTGTATAGTGCAGAAATTTTTTCGAAAGTATAATATTAATCTTAGCTAGCATACAACCATTATTTTATGCCTACTATAGCTACCAAGTTCAATAGTAGGTTACCGCCACATTCCATGGCCGGTTATACAAATAAAGCCATACAGCGTATTATTTCTTTGGATTTCCAACAAATCGTCAGGCTAAGGAACTTCCTACTGCCACATGGGTACGCCTCTAGAGGGACGTCTCGAGAGCTTAACCAGCTCTCTTCCAACACAAGGCCAGGTAACATATGTAACTAGGTAACTACTACACAAGTATGCCATCCCCGGTCCTTTGGGACCTTTATCCGAGGATCCTCTACACCAACAACCACAAGGAGAAGTATTTGTAGTAACCACAAAGGTTAAATATCAGGGCTCCATAACTGACACCACCCTTTCCTAGAAGGAAATGACATACCCTAAAGGGCGCGACCCTCATAACCTTGTCGCATCTTTCCTGTTTGGTCCATTTCCCGGGTGTGAGGTCCGATGAGGTTTCGTCCACAAAGCTATACTTTTCACAAAGCCATGCTTTGATCAGCAGCACTTCGTGTGCCACATTACCAAATTAGGAACGTATCGCTAGTAACCATCAATTACATAACCTCTGAGCTCGTACGTCTCACAGAAGGGTGTTAAGCTAAGAGAATAAATTCTCCGCCACCAACAGAAATGTATTCGATAGAAACCAGCTTTACATCTCAAAGTGTAACGTCAGCCACACATTCATACATGTCCGTTCCGGGATCGAACGGAACCGAAGGCACTTCCAAAAAAGCCCTTGCAATCCGGATATTCACTAATCACATCTGGAATCCCCATCACAAAGGGTGATAAAATCTCTATACCGGAGGAATCCGGTGCAGAGACATTCGACAGGTAATCCTTTCGCTTTCGAAAATACCCGGTCTTCAACACCGTCTTTAAATGCAATCCCATTTCGACGTATCGTTATTCGGAATGGGTTTTATGACACAAGGTCCCCTCCCGGCTAATCCGAATAACGAGCGCTATTTTTAAAAATAGGTATTACATTCAGATTTCAACAATTTACAACAGTTTTCCATTTTGATCTTTTAAATAAAAGATCCATCACAATCACAAAGGTTGGATGTGGTTTTCAGATATTCACTTGGAATCCGACCCCAGGTCGCATCGAAATTCAAATGCCATTTAAAGGCCAATATTGATAGTTGGTTATTTAACTATCAATCAGCATTTGCAACAATTACTGGATTCCACATTTCAATACTTTGGAGACAAATTTCAAATCATTTTTCACTCGTGGAATAAGATTCCTGATATTATTTGTTTCCACTGAAGGTCTGCCGAGTTAAAATACTTTTTAAAATAATCAAATTACTTATCCAAATATATATACTTGGAAATATTTAAAATAAAACTATTTTAAAACACTTTCTTAAATATTAGTTATGAAAATATTATACAAAAGTCTCGTATAATAATTCAATGCCAAACTAATTTTAAGATAAAATTAATATATAGGATATAACTAGTTAGAGATCCATTTTCCAAAACAAATATCAATTTAATCTTTAATTAATTACTTCTATAATAAACTAATATAAATCTTTACTTTAAAGATTTTCAAAATAACCTAAATAAATAATTTCTCCAAAATAATCTTTCCTTAAAACCATCTTCACAACTTCAATTACATATTTAGACTATATTGAAAACATACATGGCTTTCTAGGGAAACTATACCTTCCATTCTAAAATGGTACATTCAAATCAATTTATAAGTCATTTTGGATTTACTATAAATTTACATTCCAAATCCGTAAATTCCTTTCCACACTTTTTAAAAAGAAAACCATATTTATTTTTCAGACAAATTCCCCTTTCTTTTATAAAATTCCCATTGTGAATTTAAATTTTCAAATATCCATGGACAGGCGAATTTTAAATCTATTTCAAGAATCGTATACAACACCAAATCAATTTCCAATTTGATTTCAAATTTTATTTAAACGGCAAATCAAATCCCAAATTGATTTCCCAAAGATCTATTTTAAAACACCAAATTAAATTTTTTTTATTTGATTAACAAATTTATTGCCTTTAAAAATAAATTCCTTTATCAAATCTTTTCCTATTTACTTGGAATTTGTATAATAGAATTTCACTATAGATTTCCTACTTGATTTAAAAATCATATTTTATTTATTTCTGGTATCTTACTGTACCAAAAATATATTCGGCTAAATTTTAGCCTAAAATAATTTAAATTACAATATAATCACACAGGGATTATCGACACATAACATATGAAACAAATTCAATATTTAAGGAATCCAGTTGGATCCCTCCAACCTGTTTCCCTGCATCCACAGACGTTAACACAAAAATTAAATACCAATTCCACTTTGAGGTGGAATATCACGGTATATGGGATTTATAAAATATCATCCGCTATTATGCGACGCAATAGGGTCTAATATGCTATATAATGCGGGAAATCAACAACTCCAATATACTATATACTACTATATATATAATGTCATCCAATGAATAATTATTATAATTCGATCACCCAAGCACACAGTCAATGAATTTAAATATAACTACGTAAAATCAAACTTGAATTTTAAATTTGAACTTGAGTGAGAAGATCTCACCTTTGCTTTTATTAGCAATCCATTTCCATCATGACTCGATTTTCTCGATTTAAAACCTTGTATAACAATCATATAATTTTATTAATATTCGAAAAAAAATCGAACAAATAATTCTTCCATTTACTAATTTAATGATTAAAGATTCAATTTAACTTGGTGCTTCAATTTTAAACATATATAAGATTTTTCCCTCTCTCTTTCAAACCAATTTCCTATTATTAAATAATATATTTAATTTCTTTCAACCCTAACAAGGACAGAAATTTCTTTACTTTTCGATTACAATTTTTTTCTTTTTTCTAACCTATATTTTTCTTTACTGCATAAGTATACATATTTTTTTGTAAATCCTTAAATTGGAGCGAAAGAAGTTTACCGGCAGATACCTCACTGCTAAAACACGAATCTCGACTTCTCCTCGAACAACGCCGAAGATTCCTCCATCACCAATAACCCACCGCACCCATCGTATCGGGCGTATGAAGCCACCACCCTCATCGAATTCAAACTCAGGTTCGAATCACCAAATGCACGAAAACAGTGTCACTTCGCCTCGATCCTCATCTCAACCGACCATGCCGCGACTACAGGCTTGCGCGCCCATACCCGAACACGAATCAATTGTCAGCGATGATTTCCCATCATCGCGGTCCGCATTATTCACTTCGCTCGATCACCCTGCCGTCGATTTGAGATTGCTTCCCAAATTCGAACGTTGTCTCTGCCAATTTGGACTTCGCCTTCGAACTAATTTCCGCCCCATTAGAAGCCAAGCTCGATTGCGGCCATTAATTTGGTTTCAATTTTTTTGGGAACGAATGATTTTAACTTGAGGAGCGGCCATTTTTCATTTTCATTTCAAATTGAAGTTTTGCTTTAATTCGATTTGGATGAGAGGGCTTGGTCATTATATTTTGATTTGAATTTAACTGCTTGCATTTGAAGATTGCAAAGGAAGATTGTGTGTTATCAGCTGGAAAGGGGAACAAGGAAAAGATGTTTGCGTGTTTGAACAAACTAGCTACAGTGGCGACGAAGTAAAAGAAAAACAACTAATGTGAATCACGTTGACCACTCAACCCATTTGTACAAATTATTCAAACTTAAAATTAAATCGCCTCGAAATCGCAGCTCAAAGTCTCGACTTCGTATCATGGCATTCCGATAGGCGTTCCTAATGTTAAACCCCTATTCTAAGCACAATGGAAAAGGTTTCGAGTCCTAATTCGATCGTATGGAGAAGATAGCATTTTGAACCAGTTATTAAATTAAATTTCGGTATGATTTTCAGTGCGATTTGCCTATCGTACGACCAAATGACAACTCCAAACATTACGAAGATTAGAATCTGATAATAATACAATATTACGGATCTAATGGAACTGGTTTCGTTGAAATCTGAGACTGTGCCTCGGATAGCTATTTTTAAATATCGATTTAAATCATATAATTTCAAAACTAAATAAAGTATTTCCAAATCAAATTCTGAAGCTTCCATTAACCTCAGTATTATCAATATAAATTTTCTAAGCCATCAAATTATTTTTAATCAGCATCAAATTGAGGATTTAACAATTTTCCCAAATCTTCTATAATTAAATTTCATAATTAAATTGATAAATTCATATTTATATTTGAAATTCAAGCTAAATCATCATTCAAATATTTAAAATCGCTTAAATATTTTCAAATTAGAATACCAAAAATTCTGGGTGTCATACCTAGGGTTTACAACGACATATATATAAGCAAAACAGAATAGAAAGAATGGGCTAGATTGAACTTGGGTTTTGAACGATAATTGAGCCGAAAAGCCCGTTTTGACTCCGGAACGAAAATAGGTCAACGCATATATCAAAATAGATGTTTTGGAATATTTTAAATGCAATGGAATAGGTTTCAAGTTCAAGTTCCTTCGTATGAAGAAGTTATGCTAAAATCAAGTTATTTCAAATGGACTTCAATTGATTTCAATTAATTGATTTCTAGGCGCTTCGAGCCCGTTCGATCAAACGACAAGCCCGATCGTTACGAAACTTGAAATCCTATAATAATTCACAATTATAGATCCGATGGAATTGGTTTCATCGAACTCCGAGTCAGTGGCCAAAATGGCTATTTTCCAATTAATTTAGTAAATTAATAATTAATTAATTAAATCACTTTTTCCATTTCAATTCCATAATTAACAAATCTTATCATTTTTTATTCCTTAAACAATTACAGTAATTTAAACAAATTTAGATGTCAATTTAAAGTTGATTGATCCACCAATTGAAGTGTTCAATTTCAATTTCATTAAATTCGGAGATTATAAACTAAAATTTCCAAAATCCATTTATTAAATTTTAAACCTTGTTATTCAAGTCTTTCATTACAACAAGGTTATAACTAACATTGGATTACCTCTTAGTACACTAACGTTTTCCAATTTCATCTTAATTTCTATTCACGTATTGTTTAAATATTTAATTCCATTTATTTTTTTAAATCTCAATAAATAAATAAATCTTGATTTTCCATTCTTCTTATTCAACCAATTGTCGTATTATGAATAGAATTAACATTATTTTCAATTATTTCCTTAAATTACACTAACATAATATAATGACCCGATATTTTCAACCATTCGCATCCGTACATGTCAGACTTGAATTGTTCAAAATATCGCGTTGTAAATAAAATTAGGCAAATCTCAGAATATACAGTAAATAAATGATCTCGGAATCACAGATACAAAAATCAGAATACTCGCAGCGGAATTTGAAATAACTTAGTGGTTCATGAAGGCACTATCACAAAGTCTCAAAATAAGTATAGAGTACATAGTTTTAAAACCAAAACAGTTTGAAATAACCACAGAAAATCCAAAATCCATTTGTCTCAAACTACATATGCTAAAATAAAAGACTGAATGGAAAATAGACAACAGCTTAAAAGAGATTATCTTCAATAGTCCTAGCTCCAGGGAAGGTGAAGTCCGAACTGATACTCAAGCTGACCCGAGTGTAAGAAATAAACACAAACACTCGAGTCAGGACATACATACTTATAAAGTGTAAGCTAATTCAAGTGAACTGTAATATAAAGGCTAGTAACTTAAAGGATGCTTGGGACCGCCCATCCTCTGAGGATCCGTTAAACAATTTACTATGTAGTAATATTTCGCTATTATAATAATGTCTATTGGTAAAATAAACTTACTTTTAAATAGTGTTAAGGCTTTACATTTTCCACCTTAACACATAATAGTGCCAATATTCTATACAGTACCGTAATACCTGCTGATCGGGAGGCTACCAGAGGATACTCCATAGGTATGACACAAATCAAACTCGTACGGGGCTCGCTAGGGCAGGTGACACGGCACAACTAGGCAATGCCATGGTAGATGTACTAATTACGCTTCTGGACCGGTGGTAACGCGTAGCTGCTACTACCGCCCACCTCGAACAACACTCCCAAAATCAAAGGTGCGCCCAAACAATCACAAAGTAATAGAATGACATACAAAGATGTGCGTCCGATCAAAGGTGCTACCTCATTAGTCCGTCAATCGCTCCTGTTTTAGCCACCTTATGCCAACTCACGGGAGTTAGGTCCACGTAAATACCTCAATAGAACGTCACTACCATCCTACTTCATTCTGGAATTTCCACCGCGTGCACGCTTGTCAAAGTGGTTTTCGGTATTGACAGAGAGTATGCCCATATCTGATCCCGGTCTCTTTAACAACCAACGTTATTATTACCCGTGGTTATAAATTCCAAAAATAGTTTATATTTCAATCAAAATACTTCATTTTAAACTATTTAAAAGTGAAGTTATTATTCTTACAAAATCCATTATAAGTCCCAAAGGTTTAGCCTTAATTCACTTGCATCAACTACAGCACTTGCAGAGTGCGGTAATATCCTTTACAACAGATTTAGGTAAATTAAATTTCAGACTTCAATAAATTTTTAGCAATAATAAACCCTTAATTTAAACCAATTTAACTTATAAAATCATATTTTCCACTTTGAAATAGTCATTTAAGTTACTCAATAATTTATGATTTTTATAAAGTAAATTTCGCAAATAAGTATCAAACTTCTCTATGCTTTACTTATTAAAATCAAGTGCACAATTTTCTGTAAAATTTTACTTAATAATTATGTTTAATTACGATTTCAAAAATAAACTTAATTTCCAATTTATTTCTTAACTTACCTTTTATTCTAAAACCAACTTCGTATTTCTAAATTTAGTTATACTTCAACTTCCATTTTGAAGTATTCACTTATTTAACCATTTAATTCATAGAAAAACTTAAACCTTTATTAATTCACTTTATATTCAAATTTATACCATATTATCATATTTTATTTCTTAACTTGAATTCCATTTTATTTTACAAAAATCAAAATTTTAAAAATAAACTTATGCTTCAAATTCCAACTTAACCGTTCATTTATTTACAAATTTAACTTGCATAAAATCACTATACTTATGAAAATCATTTTTAATCCAATTTTAAATAAAATATTATAATATACTAAAAAAATTAATATTTTCGAAAAAAATATATATAATAACCACGGGTGTATATAATATTTTCTAACCTAGGTCAAGTGATATGGATAATATATCATTTCAACCCGTAATTTACAAAGAAAACCCCGGGTTCTATCATTTCAAACCCGCAAATCCCAAATTAAATAAATAAATAAATATCGTTCAGGCCTAACATTTCAGCCTATAATGATTCTACTCTGCAGGGGACTTGCAGTGTAATGAACAGTAATAAATAAACAGTATAACAGCATAAAATATAACAGCATAGCATATAATATAACAGGTGATGTGAAAATTTTATAACAGGGTTTTAATCATCATAAATTTATATCACGGGCAAGTAAAATAAAATATAATCATTCTACAATTTCACTTGTTATTAATTTACGATTCTATAAGTATGTTTGTCAAACGTGAATACTCATCTCTACGACGCTGAAGGTTAGATTCAAAACGATATCCACACCGGAACAAACGTATAGAAGGCACAATCAAATTTTAATGTTGGCGACGATCAGATTTAAATCTTGAAACAAAATGTATAAAACTAATTACGTGAATTCAATTACGATCATATCAAATTTAATAAAGCAAAGCTGAAAAGCTTGATTGAATAAATTGATATGATTAACCAATAACTCGGTCCCTTAACCACACAATTTAAACCACACCTCAAGTCTCAGCTATTTACCATATTCAAGGCTAGAAAAGCACGTTCGCAGAGGGATGCTGAGGTATATAGGCTGAGATTTAATTATGCATAGGTGGCGCATGCAATTTATTTTTATAGCGTGAAACACGCAAGCGGTGGGAGATTGGAAAATTTAGGCTGGGGTTAAAACTCAAAGGTAGTGGAGGGTCGAGTATTTGGTGTTGCAAAACAATGGACAAAAGAAACACAAGAAAAAGAAAAGGAAGAACATAAATAAAAGAAGGAAGAAATACTTTACAGCCATTACCTGAAGGAGAGAGGGCACGCAAGAGAGGGATGAAAACAACTGATGTGGTGAGGGAATATTGTGCGTGGTTTTGTATTTATTAAGGAGTAATTGCGTTAATAAATTTTTAAACGCAAGAAATAATGATAAAGTGGGAAGGCGTAAATAAAGGAAGCAAGAAGATTGAAACCAAAAATGAGATGCAATAGAAATCGGTACGTGGGTTTTGAATTTGTCAGTGCAGTTGCATGATTTAAGAGAAAAGAAATGGCAAGAAATATTAGATATGAACGTTATAGTTGTTTAAAGATTTTATATCAATTTAAAAGAATTGAAGCAAAGGAAAGTGTAGAAGTTTATACGTGAATTATCAAAGCAAGCTTTAAATGAAATTGAATTGCTAGGGGATTCATTTCTTTCCTGCTTGGAAATGCATGGCTACTGATTTATTGATTTATTTATAGCTAAGGTAAGAAATTTAGGAGTGCGTACTATAGACGTTATAAATAAACGAAACGTGCATCCAAATTATGCCCAAATTTATAACAAAAGTAACGTATTTTATTTATACATTTCTTATTCATTTAGTAAATATATTTAGTAAAACATACGCTAACGGATATTTCATCAAATAGCGTACCATTTACATACCAACTAAATTAAACAAAACGAATATAAACGTACCAAATTAAAATGTGAAGTTATATAGCTTATTTATACAATATTTATTACATTAATTTAAAATGTGATTTGTCTACATTCATTTGATTTATTTATCATTTAACTAAGAAACTGATGTATACACATATAAAATAACGTAAAATTTTATTTCTTTTTACACAATATTTATTACTTAATTTAAAAGGTTTATAACCAATTTTAAAATAAACAAAAGCGGAACAGATGTTGTACATAGTTTAAATAAAAGTTTGGAAGAAGAAATAAGTAGAAAAAAAGAGGAAGCCATTGCAATATTCTTAGCCGTAAGAAATAAACATAAGAGGAGATGTTTTTTCGTGAGAAATAAAGTGAGGAAACTCACGGTAATCAAGTGGAAGAAATTGTCAAGCAATCAATGTTTAAAGCGGCAAGAGAAAATGAAGGGATTTGATTCCTATTTAATAAAAAGAATAAGTGGAAAATGAGAACTCTTCCTATCTTCACGTGAATTGATAGGCTGCATGTAAGGAACAGCTATGGATTTTGAGGAATAAGTTAAGGTAGGAAATAAATAAATTATTTCAAGAAAAAAAATGGAAAAGAATTAAGGAAATAGTTTATTAAATTGAAACATGGCTTAAAAATTTACATACAATACCACTAGCTTTGGAAAGAATTTCTACCACACTTTAAAACAAATAAAAATCAGTGCATAAAATAAAACAAACTAAAATAAAGTGAAAAAGAAAATAAATAATTTATTTTAGGAAAATAGAAAGATAAATAAAGAAAATAGCTTAATTTATTGAAACCAGTTTAAGAAAATTGCAAAATAATTAGCTTAACATTGGGAAATTACAACTCTTCTTAAAAATGGTTTAAAATAAATATTTGATAAACAAAGTAAAGTGAGAATGAGAATAAAATAAGTTCTCAAGAAAAATATAAAACTAAATAAAGAATTTCTTAAATTAATTGAAGTTGGAAACTAGAATTTGTAAACAAAATACAACTGACGCTGGAAAATATCAATTACACTTTTAAAAATGTTTTAAAGCCAAAATATATACAAAATAAGTCATTTACCCATTAAAACATAAATTATAACATAGCATGACCAAATAAAATATTATTTATATAATTGAAAGTAAACAATTTTGTTAAATACAGCAAATTACACACAATAGTTAAAAAGGCATAACTTTCACATTATAAATCAGATCTCAACAAAATGAAAAGCAGTATTCTCAAAATTTTATTTACTTTCAAAATAAAAGATAGAATTCAAATTTTCAAACTTTTATTTTTTTAAATTTAAAAGTCAAAGTTTGACCATATTGACAAAATTCACATTTTCGGAAAATATTCTATTAATTCATGTGTGGAATTCTAATCCACGCCAAAATTTATATTTTAAATAACAAAATTATCTATATAAAATAAATAAAACATTTATTAAAAATTTTGGGTTGATACATAGATGGTTTGGATGGCAAGCAAAGTGAGAGTAAACGCTAAGAAAATGAAAAGGCATAAGTTAAGGAGAAAGAAACGTATATATGTTTTATTCTCAAATGCAAGTGAAAATGAGGAGTTTTGAAATGAGAAATAAATATTCTTGTACATGATTTGCAAATGAGAAATACACGGCTAGGAAAAGAGTTTGTACGGCTGCAGCAAGAAATAAAGAGGCCATGTAGAAAAAGGCAAGAAATCAAGCAATGACCTGATGGATTTAATTAATTTCATTCCTTTGTATTAATAGTTGTAATTAATTATATTGAATTTGTTAAATGTGTACATTTATTATGATTGAATCCTCAAATAAATTCATTCAGATAAGTTTCGTACTTTTATACTACCTTATGAATAAAATATGCATTTCCACTTTAACATTCCTTCCTTATTTTATTACAAAGTTTATTTTTCTTCATATTGAATTGCCAAAATTTTATCAATTTAACAATTTTAATTATTAAAAATTTATGGGTCGTTATACTCTCCCCCACTCAAACTTTTCGTCCTTGGAAAGGAAGAAGGTAGTGGAATAGAAACAACTTGAAAGAAAACTAAATTGAAATTCAAAATAGAATCATTAATCTAAACCATACAAATTCAATTTTAAATTAATAGTTGATTTCATCTACTTAATTTTACTTAAGTTAAATTGAACTATTTCAAATTTCATTACTTCATCTTCCAATTATCTTAAAATGAAAATTTCTAAAATCATAAGTTTGAAAATCATTTGTTATACTCAAAAATGTGTTCAATAAATTAATTTCTTATTTATTCCTAATTATAATTAAATTTATTTCTCTCAATATATTTTTATCATCTATGTTAAATATGTTTACATTTATTACAACTGCTTAAATTTATTCTTAGTTACTTTAACATCATATTATATTTAAATTATTCCATTACCCTTTTATTCTATTTACCTCTGTTAACCTTTTTATAACTAGAATTTAAGTGCATAATATTTATTATTACCACTCAAATTTTATTTATAAAATCTTTTTATATTGTATATTATCCAATTACATTGTTAACTTCTGAAAATTAAGGTAAGTTATATTGAAATGCAATTGAGTATTGTACAAATAAAACTTTCAAATTCAGTTATCTCAAGTTTGAATCATTTATTCAAAATTTTGATTTTCTTTTTATAATTTAAATTATTCTTCAAGATAAAATTTAAGAATTAAATTTCTAATTCCCTTGAAACCATTTAGGGATAAATAAATATATGTACATAATATGTCAAATCAAATTTAAATCATATATCTATATGTTATAAATCAAGTCATATTTTAGAGATTCAAATCAATTAAATTCTCAAGGTAACATTGTAGCCAGACTACAAAATGGTCTTTTCTCTTCGAAACTCGAAAATGAATGTCGATGATGCTGCAGTTTTCACCAAATTGTTTCTCACCGACAAAGAGAAGTGCACTTATTTTTAAACCTTTAAAATTCTTTGGAAATAAATTTCTATTCGAAAATAATTTAAATAATATATCCTTTTAAAACTTTAAACACTAGGTTTGAAACCATCGAAAATTGAATTCTCAAGTTATTGTTTTAAATTCATTTCTGTTTCCAAATTAATTTATAACCATTGTTTATAGTTCACTTATTTATATGAGAAAAAACCCATGGTTTACATCACCATAAATAAAATCAAAGATATTATCTCTTGACAACTAGTTAAATTAATTATAAAAATTTTGAAAATTATACTTATGTATATAATATTATATATTTTTTTCAAATATAGGAATAAATTTTTCAAAAAAGGATACATATTCAAATTTGATGGACTCAAATCAAAGAGAATTTTGATTTAAAGATAAGTTGGAATCAGAAGATTCGATGATTAAATAACAGAATGAGAAACTGCATAAGCTTATATAAATCGCGGGCAACCTTAACCAGGTCAACCGTGACTTAAAGAATAAGACCAATGTGGATTTTCTGGGGTAAATCTACATTTGATATGAAGAGATAGAGTTTGGAATAACCAAAGTGTAACAACCCGCATATTTATCGATTTTATATTTAAATATTTTGTCGTTAATCGGATATCGGCCCGAAAAACTACTTTTTGCAAACGGTCAAATTAGGACTCGAGACCACTTCCATTGAGTTCGAAATGTCGTTTACAATTTTTTTAAGTTTAAACATTGATAGGTTTGGAGTTAGTGGAATTTCACTTGCTTTTCCCGCTTTGGACTTTGGGTTAGATTAGCCATTATAACTAAACCCACTTCTCTCCTTCTCCTCACTCTTCATAAATTCCTGCCAAATACAAACTTTAACATTAATGGTGAGTGGAAAGGGAAATTAGAAACTCCAAGCCTAGGTTTCAACTCCAACTCCATCATTCAACTCCAAATTCAAGGAAAAGCATTGGATTCGAGCTTGTAGTTGCTTCTCCATTCACCTTCAAGCTTTACCTTCATAATTTGGTGAAAAGGTGAGATTTTTATCTCACAGTTCTAGTCTATAACTATATTGGACTGTTGGGAATGACTCCCCATCACTTTAGCATGTACATTTGCATTTGGTTTGGATTGGATTGGTGTAAAACTCCAACTTTTAGTGATTTTGGTGAAAACCTACATTTAGGTCGCACTGCCTCGGAATTAGGTCGTTCTGGTGGAAAATTCGCCTCGGAGTTAGGTTGCAAGGTCGTAAGTCGTAGGTCGCTCGCCTTTAGGTCGTGCCCCTTTAGGTCGCTCGGCCTTGCTTACCTCGTTAGGTCGCGTGACCTAAGGTCATTCCCTTTAGGTCGTATGACCTTAAGTTGTTCAAATGGGTTAGCTCTTTAAACCATTAGGTCGCTCGAATGAGTTAGGTCATTGGACCTTAGGTCGTTTACCCTTTAGGTCGCGTGTTCCACTTGGTCATGTGAACCCTTAGGTCGTTGGACCTTATTGCCTCTTAGGTCGGCAACAACTAGGTCGTTCGCCTTGCTTAACTCGCGAACACCGTTAGGTTGCAAGCCTTTAGGTCACATGACCCCTATCTTCCTTAGGTCGTTGGACCTTGTTTCCTTTGGTCATTAGACCGTTAACCCGTTAGGTCATAGAACTCCCTAACTCGCTCGGCCTTGCCTTCGTTAAGTTGCAAGACACGTTAGGTCACACATCACCCTAACTCGCTCGGCCTTGCCTTCGTTAAGTTGCGAGACACGTTAGGTCGCGCATCACCCTAACTCGCTCGGCCTTGCCTTCGTTAAGTCGCGAGACACGTTAGGTCGCGCTTCACCTTAACTCGCTTGACCTTGTTTAGGTCGTTAGGTCGTGAACACCTCTAGGTCGCTCGACCCCTTATACTCGTAGGTCGCTCGATCCTGTCCTCCCTTAGGTCTTCACTAGGTCGTACGGTTTTGGACGGGGCGCTGCCCCGCACCACGCTGGGGGCGCTGCCCCTAGACCCCCACTACCTGACTGGGCAGGTCAAACCCCGTAGCGGGGGCGTTGCCCCTGCACCCCCACCTTGGGGGGTTCTCACCCCCTGGACCCCCCTCCGTAGGGGATCTTATCTGAAAAAAATTCAACAGAACTTGCTTTGTTGAGATGCTGAGTTGACCATTCTTCGAAATAAACTATATTTGGCTTCTCGATTGATTTTATGGTATCACGGCCTTGCTAAAAAGGCGGGATAACAACTTTAGAAATATGAAGGTTTCAATACTAGTAGTAAATTTCAAAACTCTTTCAACACAATGATTTCAACTCTATTTCAATAACAAAGCTCTTTTCTTAAACCGTTTTCCAATCTACTAGTATATACAAACCTTTACCTCACTCGGATGAGAAATCTAATTAAACGGTTTAGTAAAACAAGTGGTATGAAACGCTTGCGTTCACTTCGTCGGTTAATTCTTGGACTTGTTCGATTGAACCTCTTGTGAAAATTTTCTAGTGAAGATTTACAGTTTGTTTGTAAATATTTAAGTTAAGCAAGTGGTTATGGGACACGAAGATAAACTTTTATATTTACTAGCTTAGTGTAATTGACACTTCTCATTGATCATGACGATCATTTTATGATTTAGACTAGTAATTGTGTGATGTCTCTTTGTTTGCAAGGTTAGACTAGACCTTATGGGTGTGATTCCAACTCACACATATCTCTTTGTCCGCAAGGTTAGTCTAGACACCATTTGTGTGATTCCACTCACACATACCTTTTTGTTGCGAGGTTAGGCTAGACAACATTTGTGTGATTCCACTCACACATACCTTTTTGCTTTTTGGTTAGCCTAGACCTCATTTGGGTGATTTCGACTCACCCATATGGGGTAGCTCCCCATGGTCTTCGGGCCGTCATGTGATAGGCCTCTTTCCCTTTTTTTGTGATTTCTGGATTTCTTGTGTTGATTTCTAGAATTTATGTCATTGACTTGTTATGATCACAAGTTTAGGGTATGATGCCCTCTTTTGATCTTTGAGAAGATTCTTGTGATGTTGATTTATTTCTTATTGATTGATCTTCTGTTGATCATCATTTCCATACTTATAGTAGTATGTCACTATGGATATTTTATGTTTATGCCATATCCTTTATTTTATACCATGTCATCTGATATTTATAGCTAGACTGATCCGTTTATTATTTTCTTAAATAATACTCGGTTCAGACCGAGATGTTACAGGTGCTTCTGCTTGACTTCTTCCCGAGATTCGCTACTCTGACTTTTGGCTAACTATTTAGACACTTGAGGTATAGACTCATAGTTGTATTCTTTTGTATAGCACGTGTTGTTGTTCTTTTGTATTATAGTGGATCTTTTTGACCACTACTCTGATGTACACTTTCATGTGTTAGTTATATATTCATATCTTCTTCCGCCTTTGTGATATGGATGTCTGTGACCGATTTGTGTTATGCTTATTTCTATGTTTGTTTCCGGAGATTATTTATAGCCACCATGTGATAAGAAATCACATGGATGGTCGCTCCTCAACAGTTTTATTCTCCGTGCTAGTTGACAGCACTACACCGTAGTGTTCTTGGCTAGCGTGGGCATAGAGGTGTGGCGTCACAACTTGGTATCAGAGCCAAACTTCGGAACAATGTAGAATAACTTAACAAGGATCATCGTCCTAAGTCCACCTTAGGAGTTATGTCTTAGGATTAATTCGAGTCGTCGTACCGATTCATCTTATACCCTTTATGATTCCTTGTTTTATCTAGCAAGATTGCTTGATATTCATTAGTGAATAATCTTCTTCTTTCTCTTCTTTCTTTCTTAAGGAAGATAAATGGTTAGATCTAGTCGTCCCAGAGTTGGACCATCTAGTGCTCCACCCCAAGATGGAGTTTTTATGACGACCCAGAAACTTCTTGGCCTTGTCATGAATGCTCAAGCAGCTGGTTCTAATCCGGAACCTACTCACCCTAAATCTGGGTTTGCACATTTGTGCAATGATTACACCAACCTGGGTGGGAAGCCATTTAAAGGTTCTGAAACTATCATCGAGGTCCAGCCTTGGTTGAGGACCTGTGATCGAGTCTTCATTCGCATGAGGCTCGTCGTTCTTCACCGTGTTCAGGTGGCTTCCATTATGCTCCAAGAGAGAGCATTGGACTGGAATGAACTTCTTATTTCTGAAGTCAACGAAGCGGACCTTACCTGGGAGCAATTCCGGACATGCTTTGAGTTAAAATTTGTACCAGAAGCAGAGAAGGTAACTCTAGCTCGACGCTTTATAGACCTTGTTCAAGGTGAGTCCTCTGTGACTGATTACGTCGCAGCCTTTGAGTCACTTTCCAAATATGGGGTTGAATACATCAACACCCCATTGAAGAAGAACCAGAGGTTCGTTTATGGCTTAAACAAAAGCCTCAAGAAGCCATTACTTCTAAAGTTAGAAGTTCCTTTTGACCAACGTATAGATATCGCTCTTCGTTTGGAAGGGGCTGATAAAGAAAGTGATGTTGAAGTAGTAGATTCCAAACCCAACTTCAACAACAAAAAGAGGCCCAGTAAATTTAAAGGCCCTTGTCCCAACAAAAACGGTAAGCAAGCAACCCCTGCGGCAAAGTCTCCTTCCCCTAGTGGTGCAAGATGCTTCAATTGTGGATCTGGGGATCATTTTGCGAATAAGTGCTCTAAGCCCAAATCTTGTCGTTATTGTAAGAGCCCGGATCATTAAATACATCAATGCCTCAAACGTGAAGGCAAGAAGGAAGGAAAGTTGAATGTGGCTCAAGCCCCTGGCAACACATCTCGTGGCCAAGGTATTTCTCATTCCATTCTTGATGGTATTATTTTATTTCATGATCAACCTATTAGAGTTCTCTTTGATACGGGTGCATCCCATTCTTTTATATCAAAGGAACTTGTCGACACTTTCTCTTTAAATGTTGATGCTTTAATGACTTCGTTGGGAATTGCGAATCCTGTTGGTGGATCCGCAACTCTTAGTTTGTTTTTAAAAATGTGGAGATTATTTTATGTGATTTTCCATTCCTAGCCGATTTGCATGTTATGCATTACCTAGGCTTTGGAATGATTTTGGGAATGGATTGGCTTAATCGTTATGAAGCTCACATCCTATGTCCTGAGCGGACTATTTATCTCTGACATCCGCATCTGTAAATCGGATTTCTATTATTTTTAAAGATTCGAATTCTGCGTTGACTGCATCCTTATATTCTTTAAATCCTCATGATAATGATGATGATGAGGAAGATGTCATTTCTCGAATTCACGAAGTTCGTGAATTTTCCGACATATTTGAACCCGTTTTAGGTTTACCACCTAAACGAGCAATTGAGTTCAGAATTAATCTTACCCCTGAAGCTCAACCTATTACTCGTCCTTCCTTATAGCATGTCTAATAAGGAAAATGAGGAGATGCACAAACAATTACCTGAATTGGAGACGAAGCAATTTATTCTCTCTTGCTCCTCGCCTAGGGGAGCTTCGGCTATTTTCGTGAAGAAATCCGACGGTACGCTTAGGCTTTGCGTTGACTATCGCAAGCTTAACGATCTGACTATTAAAAATAAATATCCTTTACCTCGGATTGAGGACCTGTTTGATCAGCTTAGTGGAGCTAGGGTCTTTTCACAGTTGGACTTGGCTACCGGTTTTCATCAGCTTCGTATTGTTGAGCATAGTATTCCTTTGACATCGTTCCGTACTCGTTATGGATATTATGAATGGCTTGTTATGCCATTGGGTTTAACGAATGCTCCGGCTTACTTCGTTGACCTCATGAATCGAGTTTTCAAGGCTTTCCTCAATCAGTTTGTTCCCATCTTCATTGATGATATCCTTGTGTATTCTAAAACCGAGGAGGAACATGAGAAGCATCTTCGGATTGTATTGGAAACTCTTAGGAGTAATCAATTAAAGGCAAAATTTTCTAAATGCCACTTTTGGCAATCTCGTGTGAAGTTTCTCGGTCATATTATTTCCGAATCCGGAATTTCCATGGATCCTTCAAAGATTGAAGCGATTCAAGATTGGAAGAGACCGGAGAGTGTGACAGAGATTAGTAGTTTTCTCCGATTGGCGGGTTATTACCGTCGTTTCATTAAAGACTTTTCTAAGATTGTCGTGCCTCTTACTGGCTTGACTAAGAAGGGAGTTAAATACATTTGGTCGGACAAATGTGAAGCCCCTTTTCAGAAATTGAAAGAACTCTTTTGTGATGCTCCTATTCTTGTTATTCCCGAAGGGAATCAAGATTTTGTTGTTTATACAGATGCTAGTCACGTTTGTTTGTGTGCCCTTCTTACGCAAAAAGAACTTGTTATTGCTTATGCTTCTAGGCAATTGAAGCCGGCCGAGACTAGATATGCCACACATGATATAGAACTCGCGGCTATTGTTTTCGCCCTTCGAATTTGGCGTCATTATCTATTGGGAGAGAAATTTATTCTTTACACGGATCGTAAGTCTTTGAAATATTTATTTTCTCAAAAGGAACTTAATTTGCATCAACAGCATTGGCTCAAGTTCCTTGCACCTTATGATCTTGATATTCTTTATACCCCCGGTAAGGGTAATCGTGTCGTCGATGCTCTTAGCCGTAAACAACAAGCATATGTTTCTATGATGATATCCAAATGGAACGATCTCGAGATTTTATCCACTTGTAAGATTCGAAAGTGCGTATCCGATTTATGCTCATCACTTGTTTTATGTAGCCTTAAGGCTCATCCTTCTCTTTTAGACCGCATTCTTGAAGCTCAAGGGCTAGATCTTGAATTGGCTTTTCTTGGCCAAAATGTTAAGGATAAAATTGATATTGAAGGTTTGAAAGACTTTGATGTTGATTCTCGTGGCGGCATTCGAAAATTTGGTAGACTTATCATACCAAATATTGGTGATCTTCGTAAAGATATTTTAGAAGATTCCCATCGTTCTAAATTCGCCATTCACCCGGTAGTAGTAAAATGTACACTGATATGAAGCGACGTTATTATTGGGAGGGAATGAAATCTGATATCGCTAACTTTGTTAAGTGTTGCGTGACTTGCCAACTTGTCAAGGCCGAACATCAAAGGCCTGGTGGGTTATTGCAACCTTTATAAATTCCAATTTGGAAGTCGGACCAAATTTCCATGGATTTTATAGATGGCCTTCACCGTTCTCGTTCGGGTCATGATAGCTTATGAGTGATCGTGGATAGACTTACCTAATCCGCCCATTTTATTCCAGTTCGGTCTAACCGAACCTTTCCTCTTTCGGCCAAACTCTTTATCAATGAAATTGTTAAATTGCATGGAGTTCCTATTTCTATTGTTAAAGATCGAGATCCATTGTTTACTGGTGGATTTTGGAAGAGTCTTTAAAAAGCTTTAGGAACGAAGCTTAATTTTAGCACTGCTTATCACCCCCAGTCTGATGGGCAAACCGAGCGTGTGAATCAAACTCTTGAAGATCTTCTTCGTGCTTGTGTGCTCGATTTTGGTGGAAGTTGGAAAGATCATATTTCACTTGTTGAATTTTCCTATAATAATAGCTTCCAATCTAGTATTGGTATGGCACCTTTCGAGGCACTCTATGGAAGGCCATGCCGATCTTCTTCTTATTGGCTTGAGGCCGGTGAGAAGTTTGTTTTAGGTCCAGACTTTATTCGTGATTCCACGGAGAAGATTGAACTTATTCGACATAGGATGAAAGAAGCCCAGAGTAGACAAAAATCCTATGCCGATAATCGAAGAAGGAAGTTAGAATTTTTTGTGGGAGATTCTGTTTTTATTCGTCTTTCACCTATGAAAGGTGTTGTACGTTTCAGTCCGATCGGGAAAGTTAGCACCCCGATATATTGGGCCATTTCCTATCACTGAACGTATTGGTTCTATGGCTTATCGCCTTACATTACCGGCTCAGTTTTCTGCTATGCATGACGTGTTTCATGTTTCTCAATTACGGAAATGCCTACGATATTCCGATTCTATTCTTGAGCCTGGTGTTGTGGAAGAAATTGAAGTTTCGTCGAATTTAACTTACGAGCAGCATCCTATTCGAATTATTGCTTCGGAGGTCAAACGACTTCGAAATAAAGATGTTCCGCTTGTGAAGGTTCAATGGTCCTCAAATCCTAAGGATTGCTCTTGGGAATCCATAGAATTCATCAAGCGAACACATCCGGACTTGGTTACTCCTGCTCTTTGAGGTGAACTTCCTATTTCAAATTTCTTTTGTGTTAATATGCTTTTATGGTTGTTACTTTTTATTTCCATCTTATATATTGCGAGGACGCAATTTCTTTAAGGAGGGAAGTCTGTAACAACCCGCATATTTATCGATTTTATATTTAAATATTTTATTTAAATATTTTGTCGTTAATCGAATATTGGCCAGAAAAGCTACTTTTTGCAAATGGTAAATTAGGACTCGAGACCACTTCCATTGAGTTCGAAATGCCGTTTACAATTTTTTTAAGTATAAACACTGATAGGTTTGGTGTTAGTGGAATTTCACTTACTTTTTCCGCTTTGGACTTTGGGTTAGATCAGCCACTATAACTCAAACCCACTTCCCTCCTTCTCCTCACTCTTCATAAATTCCTACCTAACACAAACTTTAACATTAATGGTGAGTGGAAAGGGAAATTAGAAACTCCAAGCCTAGGTTTCAACTCCAACCCCATCGTTCAACTCCAAATTCAAGGAAAAGCATTGGATTCAAGCTTATAGTTACTTCTCCATTCACCTTCAAGCTTTACCTTCATAATTTGGAGAAAAGGTGAGATTTTTATCTCACAATTCTAGTCTATAACTATATTGGACTGTTAGGAATGATTCCCCATCACTTTAGCATGTACATTTGCATTTGGTTTGGATTGGATTGGCGATAAACTCCAACTTTTAGTGATTTTGGTGAAAACATGCATTTAGGTCGCACTGCCTCGGAATTAGATCGTTCTGGTGGAAAATACGCCTTGGAGTTAGGTCGCAAGGTCGCAAGGTCGTAAGTCGTAGGTCGCTCGCCTTTAGGTCATGCCCCTTTAGGTCGCTCGGCCTTGCCTACCTCGTTAGGTCGTATGACCTTAGGTCGTTCCCCTTTAGGTCGTATGACCTTAAGTGGTTCACATGGGTTAGGCCTTTAAACCATTTGGTCAATCGAATGAGTTAGGTCGTTGGACCTTAGGTCGTTTACCCTTCAGGTCGCCTGTTCCATTTGGTCGCGCGAACCCTTAGGTCGTTGGACCTTATTCCCTCTTAGGTCGGGAACCACTAGGTCGTTCGCCTTGCTTAACTCGCGAACACCGTTAGGTCGCAAGCCTTTAGGTCGCATGACCCCTATCTTCCTTAGGTCGTTGGACCTGTTTCCTTGGGTCGTTAGACCGTTAACCCGTTAGGTCGTAGAACTCCCTAACTCGCTCGGCCTTGCCTTCGTTAAGTCACGAGACACGTTAGGTCGCGCCTCACCCTAACTCGCTCGGCCTTGCCTTCGTTAAGTCGCGAGACATGTTAGGTTGCGCATCACCCTAACTCGCTCGGCCTTGCCTTCGTTAAGTCGCGAGACACGTTAGGTCGCGCATCACCTTAACTCGCACGACCTTGTTTAGGTCGTTAGTTTGCGAACACCTCTAGGTCGCTCGACCCCTTATACACGTAGGTCGCTCGATCATATCCTCCATTAGGTCTTCACTAGGTCGTATGTAACAACCCGCATATTTATCGATTTTTATATTTAAACATTTTATTTAAATATTTTATCGTTAATCGGATTTTAGTCCGAAAAGCTACTTTTTGCAAACAGTCGAATTGGGACTCAAGACTACCTCCATTGAGTTCAAAATGCCGTTTGCGACCTTTTTGAGTATAAGCTTCGATATGTTTGGAGAAAGTTGAATTTTGCTACTTTTCGCTTTGGGCTTTGGTTTGGGCTGAACCCACTTACTAACTCAGTCCCAACCCACTCCAACTATTCATTACTTCATTTCTAATTCCTAACTCTTAAAGCTTTCAACAATGGTGGAAGAGAAAAAGAATTAAAACTCCAAGCCCTAGTTCCACAGCAAAATCCAAGTTCTTGCTCCAAAATCTATGAGAACCCATTAGTAAGCATCTCCTTCTTCTTCCCCAACTTATTCTCTTACCAATTTCAGAAATTCCTAAACCTAATTTCGGGAATGTTCTTGTTTTTGAGCTTAGATTCAAGCTTCTAGAGTTGGTTTGAAGAGTGGTTGATTCCCCTTTTCTTTCAAGCTTCATCTTCATAAATTTAGTTCAAAGGTGGGATTTTTAATCTCACATCTATGCTTATGATTCTCTTCGATTGTTAGGTATGAATTCCTAACACTTATTCATGTGTATTTGATTTTGATTTGGATTGCTTTTGTGAATATTCCAATTTTTAGTGTTTTGAGTTCAATTCGTTAAAAATCCTAACTTTGATGTTTGAAATTGTTTTTGGTGATGCATCGAGGAGCATATAGGGCCGGGTAGTCGATTGGCATAAACCCTTAGCGCCCTTGCTCGAGAGAATGCAATTTTGGTCAAGACTGAACCTCGTTTGTAATAGGCATGGATGAGGCTGGAAACAGGCTCGGCCGACCGACCACTCTGGTCCGGTCGACCGACCTGCTTCCAAGTGCATAAGCACTTTCTGTTTTAAGGTTAGGCCGACCGAGTACAGGGTTCGGTCGAACGACCTGCTATCCCGAGAGGTTCCCAACCTTTGGTTCGGTCGACCGACTCAGGGAGTCCGGTCGACCGACCTGATGATTTTTGCCAGATTAGCCTATTTTGCTAATCCGTTTGAATATCCAACTTTAATCGATTCGTGTCGTCTCCCTTTTGTTGTTGTCATTTATTATCGACTTTGATGACCTTTTCTTTGGGAATTTTAGATATATCCACTTTGATGGATTTTATATCGATTTCATTGGATTTTATTCACGTTTTCGAATGTGAATCTTAGTGATTGATTGTTCCTACAATCTTCTTTGTGATTTGTCACTTTAAAATTATAAAGGTTTTCTATACTAGTAGTAAATATCAAGACTCTTTCTTCAAATGATTTCAACACTATTTTGTTACAAAGTTCGTTTTCTCAAACCGATTTCCAATCTATTAGTATATACAAACCTTTACCTCACTCGTATGAGAAATCTAATTAAACGACTTAGTAAAACAAGTGGTATGAAACGCTTGCTTTTACTTCGTCGGTTAATTCTTGGACTTGTTCGATTGAATCTCTTGTGACAATTTTCTAGTGGAGATCTACAATTTGTTCGTAAATATTTAAGTTAAGCTAGTGGTTATGGGACATGAAGCTAAGCTCATATATTTACTAGCTTATTGTAATTGACACTTCTCTTTGATCATGACGATCATTTTATGGTTTAGACTAGCATTGTGCGATGTCTCTTTGTCCACGTAGAGGACTGTACGTCATTTTTATTGAGCTTCGGCTCAAAGTCCGCAATGGGGGACTATACCCTGTCAGGAGGAGTTTCGACTCACCAGGAGGAGCTTCGGCTCAAAGTCCGCAATGGGGGACTATACCATGTCACGAAGAACTTCGGTTCACCAGGAGGAGCTTCGGCTCAAAGTCCGCAATGGGGGACTATACCCTGTCACGAGGAACTTCGGTTCACCAGGAGGAGCTTCGGCTCAAAGTCCGCAATGGGGGACTATACCCTGTCACGAGGAGCTTCGACTCAAAGTACGCAATGGGGGACTATACCCTGTCACGAGGAACTTCGGTTCACCAGGAGGAGCTTCGGCTCAATGTCCGCAATGGGGGACTATACCCTGTCTGGAGGAGCTTTGGCTCATTTTTATGGATTGGCCATCTTTTTTTTATTGTGATTTCTGGATTTCGTGTGTTGATTTCTGGAATTTATGTTTCACCAACTTTTACGATGGGCATTGATATATATGTCAATTATTGAGGCTTGGTGAATGAAATTAGGAGTATGACATTCCTTTTTATCTTGAGTAGATTATTGTGATATTGATTAATCTCTTGTTGATTTTCAATTACTTATTTATCACAGCTTGGCATTGTGATTATTATATGTTTATGTCATATCTCTTATTATATATCACTTCATCTGATATTTATAGCTAGACTGATCCGTTTATTATTTTCTTCTTAAATAATACTCGGGTCAGACTGAGATTTTACAGGTGCTTCCTCATGGCTTCCTATCTGGAACCATCTTCTGACTTTTGGCTAACTACTCTAGTTTGGTAGTTTACGTTGTATACATTTGAGATACAGACTCCTTGATGTATACATATTTTTGTCTAGCACTTGCATCTATTCCTTTGTATTGTTGTGGATCTTTTTGACCACTACTCTGATGTACACTTTCATGTGTAGTATTCATATCTATTTCCGCCTTTGTGATATGAATTATCTGTGACTGATTTATGTTATGTTTATTTCTATATTTGTTTTCGAAGATTATTATAGCCACTGTGTAGTAGCTTTGAGTTTGTGTCGGTATGTCGGATTTCCCTCTTGATAAAGAAATGCATGTATACTATCTGACATATCGATGCTCGCGCAAAGCAATTACACGGATGGTCGCTCCTCAATAGCCTTATTCTCCGTGCTAGTTGACAGCATTCACCGTAATGTTCTTGGCTAGCGTGGGTATAGAGGTGGGGCGCCACAGCTTGGTATCATAGCCAAACTTCGGAACAATATAGAATAATTTAGCAAGGATCATGTCCTAAGTCTTTCTTAGGAGTTGTGCTTTAGGATTTTATTCGGGTCTTCGTACCGTTCTATCCTACTTTCTTTTATGATTCCTTGTTTTATCTATCAAGATTGCTTGATATTTATTTTGAGAATAACTTTTTCCCTCTTCTTTCTTTATTTCTTAAAGAAGAGAAATGGTTAGACCAGGCCGTCCCAGCGCCGGTCAATCTAGTGCTACTCCCCAGGATGGAGTATTTATGTCTGCCCAGCAACTTCTTGATTTAGTAAAGAACGCTCAAGTAGCCGGACCCAATCCAGAGCCTACTCATCCTAGATCCGGTTTTGCACGCTTGTGCAGAGACTACACCGATTTGGGTGGAGGGCCATTCAGGGGATCGGAGAGTGTTATAGAAATTCAAGCTTGGCTCAAATCATGCGATCGCATCTTTTCTCGCATGAACCTTATTGACCTTCATCGAGTCCAAGTGGCTTCTAGCATGCTCCAAGAAAGAGCGTTAGATTGGTATGAGCTCCTAATTTCCGAAATCGTTGAGGCGGATCTTACTTGGGAGCAATTCCGGGGAAGATTCGAATTGAAATTTGTGCCGGAGGCTGAAAAAGTAACTTTAGCCCGGCGTTTCATAGACCTTGTTCAAGGTGAATCTTCTGTGACACACTATGTCGCATCTTTCGAATCTCTGTCCAAATACGGGGTTGAATACATCAACACCCCATTGAAGAAAAATCAGAGATTTGTTTATGGCTTGAATAAGAATCTTAAGAAGTCATTACTCCTGAAACTTGAGGCTTCATTTGATCAACTTATTGATATCGCTCTTCGTCTTGAAGAGGACGATAGAGAAATTGATTTCGAGGTTAGGAGTGCCAAACCGAACTCCAACAACAACAAGAAGAGGCATCCCTTTATTAGGTTTGAAAGTCCTAATCCTAACAAGAGGGCGAAGCAAGAGACTTCTATAGCAAATACTCCCATCCTTAATCGCGGAGAATGCTACAATTGTGGCTCTAGGGACCACTATATAAATAGGTGTCCAAGGCCTATTTCTTGCCGCTATTGCAAAAGTGCGGATCATTATATCTCTTCGTGTCCCAAGCGTCAAAGCAGGAGAGAAGAGAAGCTGCAAGCCCCTAGCAACTCTTCTCTTGGTCAAGGTATTTCTCATTTAATCCTTGATTACATTTAATTTGTGGTCTTCTTATTTGAGTTCTTTTTGATATGGTTTTCATCTCACTATTTTATATCAAAAGAGCTTGTCGATTCTTTTTCTTTGAATATTTTGGGCTTGATGACTTCTTTGAGGATTGCGAATCCGGATGGTAGATCTGCAACCCTCAATTCGCTTTTATTTGATGTCGAAATTATTTTATGTGATTTATCTTTTCGAGCCGATATTTCTACTTAGGCTTCGGAATTTACTTTTGTAAGGATTGGCTTAATCGTTGTGAAGCCCATATCCTATTTTCTCGTGTGGACTTTTCCTCTTCGACATTTTCAATCTGTTAAGCAGATTTCTATTTTTCCTTTATGATTTTGATTCCAACTTGATGGCATCATTTTATTCCTTAAGCCCACTTATAAGGAAAGTGTTATTTCTCTCATTCATGTAGTTAGGGAAATTTTTCGGAATCTTTGAGCTTGTCTTAGGATTATCACCTAAGTAATCTTTTGTGTGGTGCTAAGGTCTTTTCAGTTTGACCTTACCACCGGTTTTCAATTGCTACGAGTTGCGGAAGTTAGCATTCCACTTACCACATTCCGCACTCGTTATGATTCCTATGAATGAATTATTATGTCATTCTGTTTGTCCAGCTTATTTCATCCATTTTATAAATCGAATATTCTATGAATATTTCGATGAGACCATTCTTTTATTTATTGATATTTGGATGAAAATAGCAATTTAAAATTTTGCAAAATCTTTTTCATAAGATTTATTTAGAAGTATAACTGGATTTTTGTTCTTGAAACGAACAAAGAAAATTCTTAAAACTTTTTAAGAGATTAATTTATCCTATAAAAGATGATTTTGTGATTGTATTGCCCGTTGAGTGCTTTAAGAATTTTGGTCGATGCACTTGATCAACGTTATCGATAGGAATTTCCTAAACGCTTTGATGAGACAATCAGACACGGTTTATTAACTTGAAAAATGTAAAATTTTTGTAGAAAGATTATTACATAAAAATAAAAATGTAATTTTGAAAGTTTTAACTTTTCGGGAAAGAAGAATTATTTAAAAGAAGTTCTTTCTTTCGATACTCTTATTCTTGTGATTCCTGGAGGGGAACCAAGACTTTGCTATTTGTACCGATACTAGTCGTATTGGTTTGGATGCCATTCTCTTGCAAAGGAGAATGTGCTATCACTTGTGCTTCTAAATCATTATAGCCTATCGAGACTAGATATACCACTCATGATCTAGTGCTCGCGGTTATTGTTTCTACATTTAGAGTTTTGCATCATCATTTTTAGGGGAGGAATTTGTTCCCCATCTCGATCATAAATCCTTGGAATATTTATTTTCTTATAAGGAACTTCATGTCGACTCGAGTTCCTAGCTTCCTATGATCTTGATATTCCTTTTATTCTCGAAGGGGAAATCGTGTTGCCAATGCGTTTAGTCGTAAGCAACAAGGGGTTGTTTCTTTGTTGATGACCGAATGAAATTATCTTTTTATCAAGTTCATCGGGCATTTTGATGTACTTCGTTTTATTGAGTTTCATCTCATTTCTTTTATGAACTTGCGTCCGATGTTCTTTTATTGTGTTCGGTTCATTGGACGTACCGTTTTTGTACTACGTCGGTGTTCCGAAATCATTCGGGCTTTGATTCATCGGATGTACCGTTTGTACTACATCGATGTCTTTGCTTTTGATTCATCGGATGTACTGTTTGTACTACATCGTTGCTTTGCTTTTGATTCATTGGATGTACCGTTTGTACTACATCGATGTCTTTGCTTTTGATTCATCGGATGTACCGTTTGTACTACATCGATGTCTTTGCTTTTGATTCATCGGATGTACCGTTTGTACTACATCGATGTCTTTTCTTTTTGGATACATTGGATGTACCGTTTGTACTACATCAATGTCTTTGCTTTTGATTCATTGGATGTACCGTTTGTACTACATCAATGACTTGGCTTTTTGGTTCACTGGACGTACCGTCTTTGTACTACGTCGGTGTTCTAAATTATTCGAGTTTCTAGTTTCTCGGGCGTACCGTGATTGTACTACGCCGTTGCACCGGCTCAACTTTCTGCTATTCTTGACGTTTTCCACGTCTTTTATATACGGAAATGCTTTTATGTTTCCGGTTTTTATTCTTGAGCCCGATGATATTGTGGAAATTGAAGTTTCACCAGATTTCTTGCTAACTCTTTCGTGCACTTTATGATGAACTTCCTATTTCAAATTTTCTTTTATGTTGATATGCTTCCATGGTTGTTACTTCTTATTTTCCTCTTAAGTATTGCGAGGACGTAATTTCTTTAAGGAGGGGAGTCTGTAACAACCCGCATATTTATCGATTTTTATATTTAAATATTTTATTTAAATATTTTATCGTTAATCGGATTTTAGTCCGAAAAGCTACTTTTTGCACAGTCGAATTGGGACTCGAGACTACCTCCATTGAGTTCAAAATGTCGTTTGCGACCTTTTTGAGTATAAGCTTCGATATGTTTGGAGAAAGTTGAATTTTGCTACTTTTTGCTTTGGGCTTTGGTTTGGGCTGAACCCACTTACTAACTTAGTCCCAACCCACTCCAACTCTTCATTACTTCATTTCTAATTCCTAACTCTTCAAGCTTTCAACAATGGTGGAAGAGAAAAAGAATTAAAACTCCAAGCCCTAGTTCCATAGCAAAATCCAAGTTCTTGCTCCAAAATCTATGAGAACCCATTGGTAAGCATCTCCTTCTTCTTCTCCAACTTATTCTCTTACCAATTTCAGAAATTCCTAAACCTAATTTCGGGGAATGTTCTTGTTTTTGAGCTTAGATTCAAGCTTCTAGAGTTGGTTTTGAAGAGTGGTTGATTCCCCTTTGCTATCAAGCTTCATCTTCATAAATTTAGTTCAAAGGTGAGATTTTTAATCTCACATCTATGCTTATGATTCTCTTCGATTGTTAGGTATGAATTCCTAACACTTATTCATGTGCATTTGATTTTGATTTGGATTGCTTTTGTGAATATTCCAATTTTTAGTGTTTTGAGTTCAATTCGTTAAAAATCCTAACTTTGATGTTTAAACATGTTTTTGGTCATGCATCGAGGAGCATATAGGGCCGGGTAGTCGATTGGCATAAACCCTTAGTGCCGTTGCTCGAGAGAATGCAATTTTGGTCAAGATTGAACCTCATTTGTAATAGGCATGGATGAGGCTGGAAACAGGCTCGGCCGACCGACCACTCTGGTCCGGTCGACCGACCTGCTTCCAAGTGCATAAGCACTTTCTGTTTTAAGGTTCGGCCGACCGAGTACAGGGTTCGGTCGACCGACCTGCTGTCCCAAGAGGTTCCCAACCTTTTGTTCGGTCGACCGACTCAGGGAGTCTGGTTGACCAACCAGATGATTTTTGCCAGATTAGCCTATTTTGCTAATCCGTTTGAATGTCCAACTTTAATCGATTCGTGCCGTCTCCCTTTTGTTGTTGTCATTTATTATCGACTTTGAATACATTTTCTTTGGGAATTTTAGATATATCCACTTTGATGGATTTTATATCGATTTCATTGGATTTTATTCACGTTTTCGAATGTGAATCTTAGTGATTGATTGTTCCTACAATCTTCTTTCTGATTTGTCACTTTAAAAATATAAAGGTTTTCTATACTAGTAGTAAATATCAAAACTCTTTCTTCAAATGATTTCAACACTATTTTATTACAAAGCTCGTTTTCTCAAACCGATTTCCAATCTATTAGTATATACAAACCTTTACCTCACTCGTATGAGAAATCTAATTAAACGACTTAGTAAAACAAGTGGTATGAAACGCTTGCGTTTACTTCGTCGGTTAATTCTTGGACTTGTTCGATTGAATCTCTTGTGACAATTTTCTAGTGGAGATCTACAATTTGTTCGTAAATATTTAAGTTAAGCTAGTGGTTATGGGACATGAAGCTAAGCTCATATATTTACTAGCTTATTGTAATTGACACTTCTCTTTGATCATGACGATCATTTTATGGTTTAGACTAGCATTGTGCGATGTCTCTTTGTCCACGTAGAGGACTGTACGTCGTTTTTATTGAGCTTCGGCTCAAAGTCCGCAATGGGGGACTATACCCTGTCAGGAGGAGTTTCGACTCACCAGGAGTAGCTTCGGCTCAAAGTCCGCAATGGGGGACAATACCCTGTCACGAGGAACTTCGGTTCACCAAGAGGAGCTTCGGCTCAAAATCCGCAATGGGGGACTATACCCTGTTCACCAGGAGGAGCTTCGGCTCAAAGTCCGCAATGGGGGACTATACCCTGTCACGAGGAGCTTCGGCTCAAAGTCCGCAATGGGGGACTATACCCTGTCACGAGGAACTTCGGTTCACCAGGAGGAGCTTCGGCTCAATGTCCGCAATGGGGGACTATACCCTGTCTGGACGAGCTTTGGCTCATTTTTATGGATTGGCCATCTTTTTTTTATTGTGATTTCTGGATTTCATGTGTTGATTTCTGGAATTTATGTTTCACCAACTTTTACGATGGGCATTGATATATATGTCAATTATTGTGGCTTGGTGAATGAAATTAGGAGTATGACATTCCTTTTTATCTTGAGTAGATTATTGTGATATTGATTAATCTCTTGTTGATTTTCAATTACTTATTTATCACAGCTTGGCATTGTGATTATTAAATGTTTATTTCATATCTCTTATTATATATCACTTCATCTGATATTTATAGCTAGACTGATCCGTTTATTATTTTCTTCTTAAATAATACTCGGGTCAGACTGAGATTTTACAGGAGCTTCCTCATGGCTTCCTATGTGGAACCATCTTCTGACTTTTGGCTAACTACTCTAGTTTGGTAGTTTATGTTGTATACATTTGAGATACAGACTCCTTGATGTATACATATTTTTGTCTAGCACTTGCATCTATTCCTTTGTATTATTGTGGATCTTTTTGACCACTACTCTGATGTACACTTTCATGTGTAGTATTCATATCTATTTCCGCCTTTGTGATATGAATTATCTGTGACTGATTTATGTTATGTTTATTTCTATATTTGTTTCCGAAGATTATTATAGCCACTGTGCAGTAGCTTTGAGTTTGTGTCGGTATGTCGGATTTCCCTCTTGATAAAGAAATGCATGTATACTATCTGACATATCGATGCTCGCGCAAAGCAATTACACGGATGGTCGCTCCTCAACAGCCTTATTCTCCGTGCTAGTTGACAGCATTCACCGTAATGTTCTTGGCTAGCGTGGGTATAGAGGTGGGGCGCCACACCGTACCATTTTGGACGGGGCGTTGCCCCCTGGACCCCCGCGACCTGACCGGGCAGGTCGAACCCCGTAGCGGGGCGTTGCCCTCGCACCCCCACCTTGGGGGGTTGCCACCCCCCGGACCCCCCTCCGCAGGTGATCTTATCTAAAAAACATTCAACGGAACTTGTTTTGTTGAGATGCTGAGTTGACCATTCTTCGAAACAAACTATATTTGGCTTCTCGGTCGATTTTATGGTATCACGGCCTTGCTAAAAAGGCGGGATAACAACTTTAGAAATATGAAGGTTTCAATACAAGTAGTAAATATGAAAACTCTTTCAACAAAATGATTTCAACTCTATTTTCAATAACAAAGCTATTTTCTTAAATCGTTTTCCAATCTACTAGTATATACAAACCTTTACCTCACTCGGATGAGAAGTCTAATTAAACGGCTTAGTAAAACAAGTGGTATGAAACGCTTGCATTCACTTTGTCGGTTAATTTTTGGACTTGTTCGATTGAACCACTTGTGACAATTTCTAGTGAAGATTTACAGTTTGTTCGTAAATATTTAAGTTAAGCAAGTGGTTATGTGACACGAAGATAAACTTTTATATTTACTAGCTTAGTGCAATTGACACTTCTCGTTGATCATGACGATAATTTAATGATTTAGACTAGCAATTGTGTTATGTCTCTTTGTTTGCAAGGTTATACTAGACCTAATGGGTGTGATTCCGACTCACACATATCTCTTTTTCCGCAAGGTTAGTCTAGACACCATTTGTGCGATTCCACTCACACATACCTTTTTGTTGTGAGGTTAGGCTAGACACCATTTGTGTGATTCCACTCACACATACCTTTTTGCTTTTTGGTTAGCCTAGACCTCATCTGGGTGATTCCGACTCACCCATATGGGGTAGCTCCCCATGGTCTTCGGACCGTCATGTGATAGGCCTCTTTCCCTTTTTCTGTGATTTCTGGATTTCTTGTGTTGATTTCTGTAATTTATTTCATTGACTTGTTATGAGTACAAGTTTAGGTCATGATGCCCTCTTTGGATCTTTGAGAAGATTGTTGTGATATTGATTTATCTTTTATTGATTGATTTTTTGTTGATCATCATTTGCATACTTATAGTAGTATGTCAGTACGGATATTTTATGTTTATGCCATATCTTTTATTTTATACCATGTCATCTGATATTTATAGCTAGACTGATCCGTTTATTATTTTCTTAAATAATACTCGGGTCAGACCGAGATATTACAGGTGCTTCTGCTTGACTTCTTCCCGGGATTTTCTACTCTAACTTTTGGCTAACTATTTAGATTTGCAGTTTTTTTGTTGTATACACTTGAGGCATAGACTCATAGTTTTATCCTTTTGTATAGCACGTGTTGCTATTCTTTTGTATTATAGTGGATCTTTTTGACCACTACTCTGATGTACACTTTCATGTGTTAGTTATATATTCATATCTTCTTCCGCCTTTGTGATATGGATGTCTGTGACTGATTTGTGTTATGCTTATTTCTATATTTGTTTCTGAAGATTATTTATAGCCACCATGTGGTAAGAAATCACATGGATGGTCGCTCCTCAACAGCCTTATTTTCCATGCTAGTTGATAGCACTACACCGTAGTGTTCTTGGCTAGCGTGGGTATAGAGATGGGGCGTCACACAAAGATACTAGCATCTAAACCGAGGATAAATACAAATCTCTGGTGAATCAATGCTAATTGTAAAGGAGTTTCACCTCTTTACTAGAAATTGGCGAGACTTCCAATTCGCTATAAAGATCATCCGAAGTGGAGTTATGGGATACACCAGAATCGAAAGAAGATAAATAGTAAGGGACACGAATGAACTTTGGAACCGTAGGGAACGTTCCTAAATTCAAAGGAAATCTAATAAAAAGGAAGAGATTCAAGCTCGAATGAAAGTGATTCTGTAAATCAAATTTACCGTACGTGCTAAGTTTTGCCTAGAGCCAAAGCTCTGATACCAAATGTAACGACCCGGTATTTTCAACCATTCACATCCGCACAGGTCGGACTTGAATTGTTCAAAATACCGCATTGTAAATAAAATTTGGCAAATCTCAGAATATATAGTAAATAAATAATCACAGAATCACAGACATAGAAATCAGAATACTCGCAGCGGAATTTGAAATAACTTAGTGGTTCACCAAGCCACTATCACAAAGTCTCAAAATAAGTATAAAGTACATAGTTTTAAAACCAAAATAGTTTGAAATAACCACAGAAAATCCCAAATCCATTTGTCTCAAATTACATACGCTAAGATAAAAGACTGAATGGAAAATAGACAGCGGCTTAAAAGAGATGATCTTCAACAGTCCTAGCTCTGGGAAGGTGAAGTCCGAACTGATACTCAGGCTGGCCCAAGCGTAAGAAATAAACACAAACACTCGAGTCGGGACATATAAACTTATACATTGTAAGCTAATTCAAGTGAACTATAATATAAAGGCAAGTAACATAAAGGATGCTTGGGACCGCCCATCTTCTAAGTATCCGTTAAACTATTTAATATGTAGTAATATTTCGCTATTATAATAGTGTCTATTGGTAAAATAAACTTACTTTTAAATATCGTTAAGGCTTTACATTTTCCACCTTAACAAATAATACGCCAATAGTCTATACAGTACCGTAATACCTCCTGATCGGGAGGCTGCTAGAGGATACTCCATAGGTTTGACACAAATCAAACTCGTACGGGGCTCGCTAGGGTAGGTGAAATGGCACAACTAGGCAATGCCATGGTAGATATACCCATTACGCTTCCGGACCGGTGGTAACGCGTAGCTACTACTACCGCCCACCTCAAACAACACTCCTAAAATCAAAGGTGCGCACTAAACAATCACAAAGTAATAGAATGGCATACGAAGAAGTGCATCCGATTAAAGGTGCTACCTCATTAGTCCGTCAATCGCTCCTATTTTAGCCACCTTATGCCAACTTACGGGAGTCGGGTCCATGTAAATACCTCAATAGAACATCACCACCATCCTACTTCATTCTTGAATTTCCACCGCGTACACAGTTGTCAAAGTGGTTTTTGGTATCGAGAGAGAGTATGCCAATATCTGATCCCGGTCTCTTTAACAACCAACGTTATTATTACCCGTTGTTATAAATTCCAAAAATAGTTTATATTTCAATCAAAATACTTCATTTTAAACTATTTAAAGGTGAAGTTATTTTTCTTACAAAATCCAATATAAATCCCATTGGTTTAGCCTTAATTCACTTGCATCAACTACAGCACTTGCAAAGTGCGGTAGTATCCTTTACAATAGATTTAAGTAAATTAAATTTCAGACTTCAACAAAATTTTAGCAATAATTAACCCTTAATTTAAACCAATTTAACTTATAAATCATATTTTCCACTTTGAAATAGTCATTTAAGTTACTCAATAATTTATGATTTTTATAAAGTAAATTTCGCAAATAAATATCAAACTTCTCTTTGCTTTACTTACTAAAATCAAATGCACAATATTCTATAAAAATTTACTTAACAATTAAGTTTAATTACCATTTCCAAAAAAACTTAATTTCCAACTTATTTCTTAACTTACCTTTTATTCTAAAACCAACTTCACATTTCTAAATTTTGTAATACTTCAACTTCCATTTTTAAGTACTCACTTATTTAACCATTTAATTCATAGAAAAACTTAACCCTTTATTAAATCACTTTATATTCAAATTTATACCAAATTATCATATTTAATTTCTTAACTTGAATTCCATTTTATTTTACAAAAATCAAAATTTACAAAATAAACTTATGCTTCAAATTCCAAATTAACCATTCATTTATTTACACATTTAACTTGTATAAAATCACCATACTTTTAAAAAACATTTTTAATCCAATTTTAAACAAAGTATTATAATATACTAAAAAAAAAATATTTCCAGAAAAATATATATAATAACCACGGGTCTGTGTAATATTTTCTAACCTAGGTCAAGTGATATGGATAATATATCATTTCAATCCGTAATTTACAAAGAAAACCCCAGGTTCCATCATTTCAAACCCGCAATCCAAAGTTAAATAAATAAATAAATATCGTTCAGGCCTATCATTTCAGCCTACAACAATTCTACTTTATAGGGAACTTGCAGCGTGATGAACTGTAATAAATAAACAGTATAACAGCATAAAATATAACAGCATAGCATATAATATAACGGGTGATGCGAAAATTTTATAACAGGGTTTTAATCATCATAAATTTATATCACGGGCAAGTAAAATAAAATATAATCATTCCACAATTTCACTTGTTACTAATTTACGATTCTATAAGTACGTTTGTCAAACGTGAATACTCACCTCTATGACGCTGAAGGTTAGATTCAAAATGATATTCACACCCGAACAAACGTATAGAAGGCACGATCAAATTTTAGCGGAGGCGACGATCAGATTCAAATCTTGAAACAAAAATAATAAAACTAATTACGCGAATTCAATTACGACCATATCAAATTTAGTAAAGAAAAGTTGAAAAGCTAGATTGAATAAAATGATATGATTAACCAATAACTCCGTCCCTCCACCACATGATTTAAAACACACCTCAAGTCTCGGCTATTTATCATATTCAAGGTTAGAGAAGCACGTACGCAGAAGGATGCTGAGGTATATAGGCTGAGATTTAATTATGCATAGGTGGCGCATGCAAATTTTGTTTTTATAGCCTGAAACACGCAAGCAGTGGGAGATTGGAAAATTTAGGCTGGGGTTAAAACTCAAAGGTGGTGAAGGGACGAGTACTTGGTGTAGCAAAACAATGGACAAAAGAAACACAAGAAAAAGAAAAGGAAGAAAATAAATAAAAGAAGGAAGAAATATTTTGCAGCCATTACCTGAAGCAGAAAGCTCGTGCAAGAGAAGGATGAAAACAACTGATGTGGTGAGGGAATATTGTGCGTGGTTTTGTATTTATAAAAAAGTAATTGCATTGATAATTTTTAAAACGCAAGAAATAATGATAAAGTTGGAAGGCATAAATAAAGGAGGCAAGAAGATTGATGTAAAGACCTAGAATTTCTATCAATTAAAATTTGTATATTTAATTGATTTTAAATATTAATAAGTAAAATTTGTAAGTCGAATAAATTTTATTTCAAATATCTAGATTTAATTTGATAATTAAATTAGCAATTTAATATTTGAAATTACAGAAATAATTGGAAATTGGGTTTAATATGATTAAAATTGATTTGTAAAATTTTATTTAATCATATTGCAGTTAGAATGATGTTATAGAACTTTTAAAATCGAATTTAAAGTTAATTTGTGAAAATTGAATATTTTAATATTTAATTGACGAGTAAAAATAGCCATTTTTCAAACAATCTCGGATTTCGACGAAACCAGTTTCATCGGATCCGTAATGTGGTATTATTGTAAGATTTCAAATTTCAAGTCAATCGGATTTATCATTCGTCCGGGGCGAGCCAAAACGCATAGAAATTCGTTTAATCGATTTAATTTAAAATCGATCCTTTATTGCCGTAACTTGCACAGATGATCGAATTAGCCTCCAAAAGATGATCCATTGTGTTCAGAACGCGGGGCAAACCTTTGAAACGCCAACCGACACGCTTCGTTTGGAGTTCGGAATTTTTTTGATGAATAGTGTTTTTGGAAATTTCAATAAAAGGACCTAACTATTTTCATTTTGCAAAGAAACCCAAAACCCTAATTTCAAGAGCTCTAGCCACCGGCTATTCTATCAATGGCCGAAATGTTTTAATCTCCTTCCTCATTTTTTCTCTTCATCCACGCTACAATTCGAAAATCTTCCAACTGCAAAAATGAAGAGCTCAACGGGATCTTGTGATTCAACGGCTATGATCGTTTAACTCGAAGTGGATTGGCGGCAAAAGGGATTTGAAGCGCGCACGTTTGCACTCGGTTTTCGAGCACCACCTAAGACCGAGCTTGGTCGTACTCATGGCGATGGTGGGGGGTGGCGGCGGCTACAAGATGAGGGTTGCTGATCATCGTAGAGTTGTGTATATTAGTGGCGTTCACTAGGGTTTCGAATGGCAATTCATGGGTTCGTGCACGATTTTTTGACTGGGAAGAAGAAGCTTAACTAGCGGTCGAGATTCTCATGAATCAAAATCAACGGCTCTGGAATTTTTAGGTTACAAAAATAAAAAAAGAAATTGTTGATTAGTTAAGTTTTAATTCATGTAACTTTAAAAATGCATAACTTTTTCATACGAGGTCGAAAACGGACGAAATGACTTGCATCGGGTTCGTTTTGTCGAGCACTACGCAATGGAGCTGGATTGGAGTCATTTGGAGTTAGTGAGAATTTCGGGTAAAATTAAACGCACGTTTAATTTTATTCGAAATAAAACACTACAACTGTTATCGGAAACTCAAGGTGAGAACTTCTCACTCAATCGAATTGTTTCGATTTAAATTTTAAATAGTTAGATTTAAATTTGCTGGATTGTATGTTTGAATGTTGATTGTTATCTATTGATTGTTGAAATAGGCATTATACGCGTATATTAAGCGGAGGTTATTTATTAAAAACATATACCGCGATATTCCAACTTGTATGGAATTGGTATTATATATGTACTTGGAGTTGATTTTCCCGCATTATATAGCGGATGAGACCCTATTGCGCCGCATAATAGCTGATAGCATTTTATAAATCCCATATACCGCGATATTTCTTCTTGAAGCGAAATTGGTATTGTGCTAACATCTTTGGATGCAGGGAAACAGGTTAGAGGGATCCAACTGGATTCCTCAACTGTATTGATTTATTTACAGATATTGTGATATTTTGTTGATTATTATATACTGATATACGATGTCTTTGTTTTCGTGATTGACTATTTGGTGCTGTTGCATCATCATATCCATTTTTGAAGTTTTAAAAATATGATTTTGATTTTAAAAAGAATTTTAAAGTGATTTATGAAAGTATACGTTTTATTAAATTTTGAATTGTTAAAATAAATAAACGTTATAATTATTATTATTGTTATAAAAGTTATATTTTTGGGAAATAGTACTTAAGTATGATTTTGGAGTTATATATGTTTTAAATAACGTTTTGTCAATTATTAAAAGGATTGATTTATTTAAATTGAGATTTTTGAATTATTATAAACGGTTTATATAAAAGATTTCTAAGATTAATGTTTACAAATTAAAGATATAGTTTGTGAAACGAGTTTTATTAAGTGTTAAAATGAAGTATAAATGGATTTTACAAGTGAACAAAAATTTATAGGTTTATAAATTGTGAAATTATGAAATGAATAGATGTTGTAAAATTAAAGATTTATGAGTAATTAACTTATAAATCGGATTTGACATTTTAATTGATATTTTCGAATAAAGACAAATGGTTTATCGATGAGATTTAAAAATATATATTTTATAAATCGAAATAATGGAATTCTAAAAGGAGTTCTGTTAATGTTGAAAATAAGGTTATGAATAAAATCTTATAAGTAATAAGATTTATAATTTGTGAAGTTTTAAAAGAACGATTTTGTAAATAAATGGATTATAAATTCTTAACTTATAATATGGACTTCTGGTATATAATTGAGTTATATAAGTTGAATCGGATAATAAAGCAGATTTATAAATCGAAGTTTTATAAATAGAAATGGGATTTATAAACATTGTTTGTAAATTCGAAATCAATTGGATTTGATAAATCAAACATAAAAGTTATCAAAGGAGATATATTCGTGATTTTGGGCAGCGAATTATCCTCAAAATTAATTGTTGCAATAATAAGAGTTTGGTTGAAAATTATACTCATGATTTTGGACAGTGAATATATTATTAAATAAAAAGGATATGTTTTGGGAAAGTGATATTTTAAATAGAATTTAAATGATTCAAAAACGTTTTAAAATGTGTTAAGTATCGAAATCATAGATTTCAACATTTATTGTTGAAATAGACTTTTTCGAGGAATAGAAGGAAATGGTAGACTATAACACTGTTGTTATAGTAAATGATTTCTGAAAGGAAATGTTTTTTTATAGTATTGGGATTTATATATCTATTTTAAGTTCGAATACCTATACTAGTGATTTTGTGTTGTCGTAACGATGTTTTACGCAACATTCGTTTTGACCCAAATAAATGTGTTTAAATGAACGTTTTCCTTAAAGAATAAAATATAACTTAATTTGAATTTAAGTATATTGAATATTTTCAAAATGTTGAAAATAAATAGATTGGTGAATTACTTATTATTAAATAAGTATGGAAATATTTTTTTCCAATATGAAGTGAATGTTTGAGATTTTATCATTTAAAGATAAATTGAAAATGAATATTAGAAATCGATTTGGAAATCGTATATTCATAGATATTTAGGAAAAGTAAACTCACTATGGAATTTATAAAAGAAAGGGAAATTTGTTAAAAATAAACATTGACTTATTTTGAAGTGTGGAGATTAATTTACGGATTTGGAACGTAAATTTAATAAATCGGTAAGGATTTATTTAATTGGTTTAAATGAACCATTTTGAAATGAAAGTTGTAAGGGTGTAAATTGATTTAAAATTGGTTTTAAATGGTTGAAGTGTGGGATATATATCTTATAAAGATAAATATTGAAAATAAATAATTTGGGAAATTATCTGAAATCGGGTGATGTTGTGAATATTGATTGATAGTTAAATAACCGACTATCAATATTGACCTTTAAATACGTATTTGCTGTGGATTGGTTGAAATTGAGTGCTACGCTTATTTTTAAATTATTGCGCTCGTTATTCGGATTACCCACTCAGAATAGTGATACGACGTAATGGATAGCATTGAAGACCGGTGGTGAAGACCGGGTATTTGTGAAAACGATAGGATGACCTGTCAATTGTCTCTGCACCGTTAGCTACGGTATGGAGATTTCCATTGTGATGGGAAATTCGATCGGGATTGTGAATACCAGAATTGCAAGGGCTTCTTTTGAAGTGCCTTCGGTTCTGTTCGAACTCGAAACTGACTTGTATGGTTACATGTCTGACATTACATTTTGAGATATAAAGCAGATTTCTTTCAAATACATTCCCGTTGGTGGCGGAGAATTTATTCTCTTAGCTTAACACCCTTAGAGGTTATGTAGTTGAAGGTTATCAGCGATATATTCCCAATTTGGTAATGTGGCATGTTGAGTGTTGTTGTGTGATGATTATTTATTGATCATTTATTGATCAAAGCGTGGCTTTGTGAAAAGGCGTAGCTTTATGGACGAACTTCATCAGACCTCACTCCCCGGAAAATAGTCAAAACAGGAATATGCGGCAAGGTTATGAGGTTCGCGCCCTTTAGGGTATGTAATTTCCTTCTGGAAAGGGTGGTATCATGGTATGGAGCCCAGGTAGTTACTCAAGTTGACACACTATATTTATTACTGTATGATGCTGGTTATCGAGCGCTTGGATAAAGGTCCAAAGGGACCGGAGGATGGCATATTCGTGTAGTAGTTACCTAGTGACAAAGGTAACCCGGCCTTGTGTTGGCAGAGAGCTGGTTAAGTTCTCAGGACGTCCCGCCAAAGGCGATCCCATGTGGCAGTAGGAAGTTCCTTAGGCTGACCATTTGTTGGAAATCCAAACAAAACAATACGATCCTTGTATGGTTTTAGTTGTATAACCTGCCATGGAATGTGGCAGTAACCTGCAATTGAACACGGTAGCTATAGTAGGCATACGATAATGGTCGAATGTTGGCTATGATTTATATCTTTACTTTCAAAATGATTTTTCCTACACTATGCACTAGTAATAATATCAAATGTTTCTTTTTAATGCATATCAAGCATCTTTGACTATCATAAGGAGAAATCTCCTCCGATTCTGAGTTTGCATTGTGTGTGTGTGCGGGAGGCCTTATGGTAGCCTCATTTTCAAAAAAAAAAGCATTGCGAATCTATTTTAAAATTATCCTGTTCTTTGTTTTAAAGATAAACTGTTTTAGTTCTCACACCAGTCCCATGACCGACTCGGAGTTTATTGTTTTCCTTCCTAAACTCTGGGTGCCCACCAATTTCCGCATGGGCAGTCAAGAGTCAGGTTTATCAGGATATTCTGGAATTCAGGAGTTGCTGGAGGCAAGCTGGATGGCATGGAGTATTCACTAGTATATAGTACTTCTTTTCCGCTATTGTTGTTGTTTTGTTGTTGTACACTCTGATGATGTAATGTATTGTAATGTGATGTAATGTAATAACTGATATAGTTCTTGGTTTGAAGATTATTCATTTATCTACTATATGTTGTTCCGCTGCGATTGTGAGATTATGATGTTGATCTCTGTTTCTTCTTCTTTCTTCTTCTTCTTCTATCTTTTTATTCTTCTTTAACCATAACGGTACGGTTTTCCGGCCTTCGATTGCTCGGTAGTTGATACAGTGGACGTATTGATGTCGGTTTTCGTGGACGAAAACTCGTTTCATTACATTTGGTATCAGAGCATATGGTTAAGCGACAACCATGGCTCCGTTGGGAATTACTCATTAGAGATAGAGTCAGTAGTACTCTAGAATGAGTTTGAGTGTAATAATAGCTATGAGCGTGTATTTGTTAGTGAATATAAAATTATTTTATATTGTGATGATTGGTTTGTTGAGTGGTATATGGATTCTGGTCGGTATAGTCCATACAACTCTATCGATAGGGATCTCTAAACATTTGTAAAGAACAATTTGACACGATATCGTTTTAAAATAGGGTAAATGAAATAATTTTACCTTGATTATATTTTATATATAAAGGAATAATTTTTCAGAATTATTAAAGTGTATATGAATTGATTGTTTGGTTGTTGAATAAGTTAAATAAAAACAACAGCTGTAAAAGAATAAATTATATATGCAAATGAATTATAAGTATGGAACTATAATTAGAATGATTTGCACTTGTGAAATAATCTTATATATAAGAAGTGAAATCATATAAGTAAATGACTTATAAATGTGATTTATAATCTAGAACCAAAATTCCAGAGGAATATTTGGACATGTTTGAAAGGGTTTGCAATTTGGAAAAGATTAAATTCCTTTTTGAGTTTGAAAATGGTTAACAAAGGTTTGGGAAAATAGTTTTGGAGAAATTAAAGCTCTAAATTCTTTTGGTCGTTGGAAAATAATTCCGATGATGATTGCAACATCATTGGTGTTCATTTTCGGGCATACGAAAGAGGGATTGCTGCCAAGTTATATTAAATGGAAGTTGTTTGGAAAATTTTGATTTGGTTTTGGAAATTCAAAAGATAATTTGAATTGATTTCAAATATGGTTTTGAAAGGTTGAAAAGACTCTAGAATCCTATTTAAAATATTTATGGGAATGATAATCGAGTTGATAACTTGTACAATTTGAATTTTGATAGAATAAATTTAACTTAAAAGATGGAGTTGAATTAAAGGAAGTGTAAGTGAATCAATAAAAATCCAAGTGGTAATTGTTGAATACAATTGTATAACTTATGAAATGAGAAAATGAAAGTGAAACAAATTGTCAAAAAAAATGGTTAAACAATTTTATTAAGCAAAATAAATCTGAATTTGAATAAGTGATGAAAATTTGACTTTGGAAAAAGTTAAATAGAAATGAAATATGAATTGAATATAAGTGAAAAGAGTTTTGAACTTATAATATGAGATAATAAATTTGACTTTGGTAAAAGTAAATGGAATTTACTTTAGAATTGAAATCTGAATTGGATTTATAAGTGGAAATTTAAGTTAAGCTAAACAAATGATGTTTGAAATGAAATATAACTTAAGTGAAGTTGAATGAAGTTGATTTTGGTGTCGAAGTAAATTAATAGGTGAATTAATGGAATGAAGTCATTAAGAATATGAACTTGAGTTACATAAATGAAATTCAACCTTATATTGTTAAAGGAATTAGCAATTGAATTAATAAATGGATGGAATATGTAACGACCCATAAATTTTTAATAATTTCTAATAAATTAATAGGTGGAGAATAATAGTATAAATTAATAGGTAGAGAATAAAACGTATAAATTAATAGGTAGAGAATGAAATGTATAAATTAATAGGTAGAGAATAAATAGTATAAATTAATAGGTAGAGAATGAAATGTATAAATTAATAGGTAGAGAATAAATAGTATAAATTAAAAGGATCTACAACATCGTAGTTGTAAATTATGAAAGTTATTGTTTATAATCATACATGTAACTCTAATGATACGATTTTAATAACAAATTTTGTGTACAAGATATGGATTACATAATAGTATTTTCTTAATATCCTCATCTTTCAACAATAATCAATTAGCGACCTTAATCTTAATAGGATTTGAAAATCATCAACCTTCGGATAAGTCAAATGATATTCTAAATGTTAATAATAATGTTGAAGAAAAAAAACTTTATCAGAAGAACATTTTAAGTAGACATAAATTTTATGGGATTATGTTAATATGTATTCAGTAGGCATATGCTAACAACCGCTCAAACAAGAAATAATCACTAATACACAGTGTAAATTGTTAAAAAATCAAACTATCTTTATTTATCACGCAAAAATGCAAAATCATAAAGGTTATTAGCGAAATTATGCACATCTTAACATGTGCGTAGAGGGCACATGCTGATTTTTCCAATTTTGTGCATTGCACTAAGAATTATTGGATCCTATTCATCGTTAATTTGCTACCATTTCACGACTTTGACCACCACCTTAATTTGTTGAATGCCACGAATGCCAAAATGATGAATGATATTGCAAGTCAGAAGAAAATGCATGCTCCTATATGCGTTTCTTTTTTTAACATGGGTGTCTGACATGATTGATGCTAGTTAACGTTAAATGACATTAGATGCCAATAATATTATTATGCATTTTCATTATCTTAATTCTTTTATCAATTAACCTCTCCACTTTTCTTTCCAATCAGATTTATAACCTGCCTATTTACTTTTCTTACCATATTTATTATTTGCTAGAATCTAGCCGTTTGATAATTCTCTTTTTCAGCGTTTGATGTGTCTTCTCTAAATCTAAGCGGAAAATCTGGCTTACCCCTTTTATTCATTTACATTTTCTTCTGTTTCAAATTTCATCGTGACTGACACGCAACCTTACTTTAATCACTGCGTCAATCAAGCATCCATCTGTTAATTTTCATTTATTTTATATTTATTGCCATCTTTATAAATTTGAAAGATCACTTACTTCCCTTGTCTCCCTGATTTCACGTCTCTGTGCCTATCCTTTTGAGTTTCTTACTTTTATATTCTATTATTAGCTTAAACGTGAATTTTGACTGTTGCCATCCCCGTATTTATTTCTTTCCTTTTTGAAATTAAAACGTATACGTTTTACATTTATTTATTTCTAAACCATTCATTGCCTTTCCTTTAGATCAATCCATTCAGTCCTTATTTGCTTTAACTTCTCTGCTGAATCAACGCATGAACGTTGATATTTCATTTATTATTCCCTTTTATATTATATTTTTCTCTGTAGCTTTCCACTACCTCTCTCTTCATATATTTCATTGTTGCCTGCACCTTCTTCATTTTCGAGATCCACTCCCCACCATTGTTTACTTTTCCTCCTCCCAAATTTTTCCATGGCCTACGCCAGATATAAAAAAAAAGAAAAAGATATTTTTTTTGCACGACGTATATACCCATCGCCTGAAGCTATCTCTGCCCCTCTTCCCTTCCCACCGCCTACAACCCTCAACCTCCACTCATGTTTCTCCTACAAGTGCCTGCTTACTTTCTTTCCTTAATAAGAAGGTATATTTATTGCTTAAAATTTTTCATATAAACGTTCAAAAGGATTTGAGAAAAGTTTGCATTCTTTGGTACAGATCTTGTTATATGTGAAAGTAAATAAGTTATGAAGCTATAAAGGTTTACTTATACAAGATTTATGTATATATATAAGAGTGTTATATAAATGAATTTTATACTATGCGTTAACTAAATCATTGTTATTTATATGATCCAGTTTTTGAGTATATATTTGAAATGTTTTGATTTTTATATATACAAATATTTTATTTTATACATATATTTTGTTATATATAAAGGTTTTATAAAAAATAAAAAAAATAAAAAAAAGAGAAAAAAAGGAGTAAGTTAACAATGTATTATAAAGAATATTGTTTATCTGCACATATATGTGCATAAATTTGTTTGATTACCTGCTGGATATTTTGAAAAGGAAAGTAATAACTATAATAATTATATATATACATAAGTATTCATTTCAAAAGATATTATATGTGTGTGTGTTGATCTTTAATATATGTGTTTTATGTTAGAACATTGATTTTTTTAACTATACATATATATTATTTTAATGCTGGTTCAAAATGAATATTTATTACATGGAAACGACAACCATAAAATGAATATACTATATATGTGACATTTTGAATAATTATATATTTGTATTTAACATTAATATGAAATGGAAGCGTTTTAAAGTTATATGGTTTTCATGGGTGTGCACATATATATATATAATATATATATATATATATTTCATTTTTAAAATGCATGTTTTGATTTAACGTTCATTTTGAAAGAAAGTAATAAATTAATCATATAATCTTCGTTTCAATTTTATCAAGCTAATTTGATCCGATCCCATCAATTTCTATATAACAGCTTTTCCGTCGAAATCGTACCATCTAACTTTGCTTTGGAAGTCGTGCTTGCATTTCATAACTCAACTTCATTGTCTATCTCTCTAACCTTGAAAGGTGAGCAATCACTCACGATTCACATTCTTTTATTTATTAAATTTGATTTCAATTGAAACGACAATTGAAATATGTTGCTGTAGTTATTTAAATTGTTATATTTATGCTTTTACCTGTATCTGTTCACCTACGGGATATGACACCATATCCTATTGTTTATACTTTATTTAATTACTGATGATATATTCCTGTTGTATATTATTATCATATCTTGCTATATTTTTGTTATCTGCTATCACTCTGCAAGTTCCCTGTAGTTTAGAATTCACTATGGGTTGAAATGATACATACCCGAACAGGCTTTAGATTAGCAGAATTTCGTTATGGGTTGAAATGATAGACCCAAGCGATTTTCATTTAATTAAATTTGGGATTACGGATTGGAATGATATCCACCCGTATATATTTAGTGTACGGATTTAAATGATAAATATCCGTAACACTTGACCAGATGATAAGGAATATATACAGACATCGTGGTTCACATATAAATATTTTGGAAATAAATTCTTTGTTTGGAAAGAAATATATGGTCTTAGTAAATGTTAATTCTTAAATTTCTATATATATATATATATTTAATAATATTTAATTTAGTTAAGTATGATTTAATACATAAACTATGTTAATATTTATGCAAATTATATTTCAAATAGATTTTTGAAATAATTGGGATAAATTAAGATGGGGAGATAAATTTGAGTTTATTAAATGGTATCTAAATAAGGATTTATTTAATTAAATCAATCTAAAATTTTTAAATGGGAAATTTTAAAAAGGTAGGATTTTATAACTGGATTTTTGATTTAAGCGGTTAAATTCATATTTCACGTTTAAGTAAATTAAAGAAAATATTGAGAAATATGGAATTTAAGGTTAATTAAATAATCTTGAATCAAATGAGGAAGTATTTCAAGAATAAATAATAATGAGGTTAAATCGAGATCTATACGAAACGGTTAAATTGAACATTTAAATTTTTAAGCCTTAAACTATATTGGAATTTAAACGGTTTAAATTTGAGATCCGGATCTGTATTTGAAATCAATATAGTTGAGTTTGTTATTTAGAAACTAAATTGAATTAAAATGAAAATTTAGGTTGAACTAAATTTTAATTTATTATTTAGAAAACTAAATTGAATAAAAATTTAGTTGAAACGTTGAATACTTAAAGGTTTAAAAATATTGAATATAAAGCGGTATTTTGTAATTACAAATCCGAATTTGAGATCGATAAAATTGAATTGGTTATTTTAGGAATTGAGTTGAATTTAAATTGATAAATTGAGATTGAATTTAATTTAAATGGGAAGGTCGGGTTGATGTCGAAACAATTTATTAAGTTCAGGGAATTGAAAATATTTTACGGTATAAATTATTTAATATATCTAAATACTATTTTGGAAAATAGCTATATTTGAAGTGAAATGATATTCGATTTTGAGGTATAAATTAAGATGGAAGAACCACGGTGTTATAGTGTATATTTCTACACTGTAGATAGTTCCATGGACCCTTAGAGGATGGTTATTCCAAACATCCTTTAAGTTATTTGTATTTCAGTTGATATTTCACTTGAGTTGGATTTATTGATATAAGAATGTTAATCGTGACTCGAGTGTTTTGTGTTTTGCTTTACGCTCGGGTCAGACTGAGTGATACAGCATTTGAGACTCACCTTCGAAGTTGGAGCCTTGCTTGAAGATCCAGCTATCTATCCTTTCAGTCATCCTGTTGATTTGTTCAGAGAAGTCATCTGCGCATACTGGAGACTTCACTACATCTAAGATATTCAGTTGTATTTTATTTCTAACTCCAATGTATATAGTAGCTTCATGAACTACTATTCTTTATCTATTCCGCTGCATTATATTACTCTGTGTCTGTGATCTATGATGATTTATTTACTATATATGTTAAGTTTTGCCAAATTTTAATTAACAATTCGGTATTTTGAAATATTCAAGTCGGACATGTATGGTTTTATTGTCGATTTGAATGGTCCAAAATAGCGGGTCGCTTCAATTGATATCAGAGCTTTGGCACTAGGCAAAACTTAGCATATATGGTAAATTTATTAACAGAATCACTTTCGCTCGAGTTGAATCTCTTCCTTTCTGACTCGATTTCCTTTGAATTTTGGAATGTCCTTAGGTTCCAAAATTCATTCTTGTCTCTCTCTATTTATATTCTTTAGATTCTGGAGTATCCAATAACTCCACTAAATGATTTGTAAAGGGGGATGAAAACTCCTTTACAATTGGCGTCGATTCACCGAAGATTTTTGTATCCTCGGTTTAGACGCTACTATCTCCTGTTATTCAAAATTCTATCTCTAGCGATCGAATATAGATTTGCCTTAGAATTCCGCATTCATCATATTGCTAAATGCACGATTGACCTGATTAAGGTCGCCCGTGATTTATAGAAGTATATCCATCTCTTATTTTGTAATTTAATCATCTTCGATCGAGTCTATCTTCGAATCAGGATTCTATTGGTTAGAGTCTTCTAATTCAAATCTCTACCTTTTTTTTGAAATCCATTCTTAAATCACCCTTTGAAAAATCGAGTATGTTGTATTTTTTGAAATTGTTTTGTACCGAAATTATTATTTTGATAACTATGATTTTATTCTATATATAAAAAGAAATTGTTTTCGATAAGGATTATATACCTATATATAAAAAAAATAAGAAATGTTATTCTATATATATAAAAGTTTTGAAAGGATTTGAAAATTTGAAAACTTTTAAGAAATTGATTTATATAAAAATGATTTACAACTGAAGGGTTAAATTTGAAATTCGAGAATTGAATTCCGGTATTTTGAAATTGGATTTATGATTTTGGAAAATATATAAAAATAATACGATTTAAAGGTATTTTTCCAAATAAGAAATGTTTCAAATGAGTTCCAATAATTTTGAAGAAAATTCAAAGAAGTTTTCAAGAAAATAGAAGTCCAGAACCCACGTATGTCGTTGGAAAATAATTTCGGTGATGAGTGCACGCATCATCGACATTGATTTTCGAGTTTCAGATTGGGGGAGAGGCCACTTTAATAGCTCGCTATGCGAGTGATTTTGTAAAACCGTTATGATTTCAAATTCCGAAGTATAATTTGATATTTTCGAAAGACATATGTATATATTTGAAAAAATTTAAAGTGAGACCGGTGTTCAATCCTCGAGTTTCGAATTTGTTTTGGTATAACCCTATATATTAAAATTGATTTATTATTGATTTTCAACTCTTGAATTGAAAATGTGATTTCCCCTTATCATTTCGAAGGTTCGAACACTTCCAAGTCAAGGTTTAAAATTTTAAAACTAAGAAATTTCGAAGAGTATAAAATGTTTGATAAAGAATATAAATTTAGTTTGAAATGTTTTGAAAAAAAATATAGTTTTGAATAATAGTTTTCAGAAAGGTAAATTGAATATTTCAACTAGAAATATGTAGTTTAAAAGTTTTAAAGGGATAATTATAAATTTGGAAACCATTTGAGTATAATTGATTTTGAGAAAATTTTTAGTTTTGAGATTAAATTGAAATTAAAAACCAGTACTCTTATGGAGATTTTGGAAATGAATTTGTTTTACTTGAATTATTTTAATTTAGAAACTGGGATAATTTTGTAAACCTATTATTTTAGGAACTTTGAAATTTAGATACTTAATTTGGAAGAAAATTTGGTGAAATCATATATGATTTGGAAACTGAATGGATATTGAATGATTTGAAATTGAGAACCTAATATTATTAAGCACTTGATTTGGGAGTGGTCGAACTTATATAAATTGGATTTGTAAAAGTATGAAATTGATTTGAAATCCATTGATTTGAAGGTACTCAATTTGGAAAGCTATTTTATATAATCGAAGTCTATATAGGTATGATTTGATGTACTATTGATTTGGAAAGTATTCGATTTGGGAAAAAGGGAATCCTATATGTAATGGACTTTATATAAGTATGATATTTGAAAGTGATTTGAAAAGGTACTATATGATATATATTTTCGAAGTAAAGATATGGAAAGTGCCTTCTACTTGATATCCGCTTTGTGTCCACATCGTGGATTCATTCTATTGATATTATTCTTTCTGATTTTTGGCTTTCCGGATGTAATATTCGAGTGTTCGCACCGTGGCGTAACCCATGGTTTTTTTTTCACTCGTGAATGCATAGCGCAATTGCCTGGCTGAGTCTTGCCTAGGGGTACAGATTGTTTCCTGGGGGATTAAGGCGTAACCATTGTGTATCCTGCAATCTGTATAGGTCACGAATAGTAGCGCAAGTGCCTGGCTGAGTCATGCCTAGGGGTACGGATTGTTTCCTGGGGGATCCAGGCGTAACCATTGTGTATCCTGCACTCTACTAGTCATCATGGCGTAACTCGCAGGGCTGAGAAAGCTTCCGGATATGGATTGTTTCCTGGGGGATCCAGGCGTAACCATTGTGTATCTGCGAACCATGGTCGGACAAAGGTTTTGGTTTGCTTGTTTTTTTGGGATTGTACTTTCCATATCTGTTTTTAAAAAAAAGTTTTTCAAGTATTTTCACTGGGTGTTGAAACGGGTCTACCAAGTACTTGAAGAATTCTAGCTTTGCGCCTGATCAACGCATGGCCAGAGTCTGCAAGAACGAGGATAAACTTGTTGAAACATCGAGTTATAAAAGTATTTTTGAAAGAAAGATTTATTTCGATAAAAAGGTATTTTATTATAAAGGTATTTTTCAACAAAGAAATTTTGTGTTAATATTTGAAATTGAAACTCTTATGGTTTGAAATTGACGATTCATGCCCGATTCTATTCTTTAAATCAACCTTATCTTCTCAGCTTTCGTTGTTCACCTTGATTCAGTTTTTCCGAATCTACCTTCTTTCCTTTTTGAATATAATCTTTTAACGATTGCTTATCTGTATACTACATTGGCTAATAGAAAATTTTAGTGGTATAAATATTTTTTAAGTTATTAATTAAATAAAACATATTTAAAGAAAATGATTATTAATTTATTGATAATATTTGAAAAGTACCTTGAGATAAATTAAAAATTTCATGAATTATGAATTTAATGTTTTCAAATAGCTTCTTTAAATATAACTAATGATGTAAATAATTAATTTAAAATAGTTTTCATATATTTATAAAGGTGTTATTTAAAATATAAATGGTATTTGTAAAGGAAGCAAGAAGTTTTACCAATGGGTTTTGAAAAGTATGAATATCTCAAGTAAAATTTATATAGTTAAATCAATTATTTACCCCTGTCTTTCAATCTACTTTTATTTCTGGTTGTTCTATTCTCCTACCTCCTTCCTTTTCGGGGACGAAAAGTTTTGAGTAGGGGAGAGCGTAACGACCTATAAAATTTTAATAATTTTTAATAAATTAATAGGTAGAAAATAATAGTATAAATTAATAGGTAGAGAATAAAACGTATAAATTAATAGGTAGAGAATAAAACGTATAAATTAATAGGTATAGAATAAATAGTATAAATTAATAGGTAGAGAATGAAACATATAAATTAAAAGGTAGAGAATAAATAGTATAAATTAAAAGGATCTGCAACATCGTAGTTGTAAATTATGAATGTTATTGTTTATAATCATACATGTAACTCTAATGATACGATTTTAATAACAAATTCTATGTACAAGATATGGATTACATAATAGTATTTTCTTAATATCCTTAGCTTTCAACAATAATCAATTAGCGACCTTAATCTTAATAGGATTTGAAAATCATCAACCTTCGAATAAGTCAAATGATATTCTAAATGTTAATAATAATCTTGAAAAAAAAACTTTATCAGAAGAACATTTTAAGTACACATAAATTTTATAGGATTATGTTAATATGTATTCGGTAGGCATATGCTAACAACCGCTCAAACAAGAAATAATCACAAATACACAGTGTAAATTGTTAAAAAATCAAACTATCTATATTTATCACGCAAAAATGCAAAATCATAAAGGTTATTAGCGAAATTATGCACATCTTAACATGTGCGTAGAGGGCACATGCTGATTTTTCCAATTTTGTGCATTGCACTAAGAATTATTGGATCCTATTCATCGTTAATTTGCTACCATTTCACGACTTTGACCACCACCTTAATTTGTTGAATGCCACGAATGCCAAAATGATGAATGATATTGCAAGTCAGAAGAAAATGCATGCTCCTATATGTGTTTCTTTTTTTAACATGGGTGTTTGACATGATTGATGCTAGTTAACGTTAAATGACATTAGATGCCAGCAATATTATTATGCATTTTCATTATCTTAATTCTTTTATCAATTAACCTCTCCACTTTTCTTTCTAATCTGCTTTATAGCCTGCCTATTTACTTTTCTTACCATATTTATTATTTGCTAGAATCTAGCCGTTTCATAATTCCCATTTTCAGCATTTGATGTGTCTTCTCTAGATCTAAGCGGAAAATCTGGCTTACCCCTTTTATTCATTTACATTTTCTTCTGTTTCAAATTTCATCGTGACTGACACGCAACCTTACTTTAATCATTGCGTCAATCAAGCATCCATCTATTAATTTTCATTTATTTTATATTTATTGCCAACGTTATAAATTTGAAAGATCACTTGCTTCCCTTGTCTCCCTGATTTCACGTCTCTGTGCCTATGCTTTTGAGTTTCTTACTTTTATATTCTATTATTAGCCTAAACGTACATTTTGACTGTTGCCATCCCCGTATTTATTTCTTTCCTTTTTGAAATTAAAACGTATACGTTTTACATTTATTTATTTCTAAACCATTCATTGCCTTTCCTTTAGATCAATCCATTCTCTTCTTATTTGCTTTAACTTCTCTTCTGAATCAACGCATCAACGTTGATATTTCATTTATTATTCCCTTTTATATTATATTTTTCTCTGTAGCTTTCCACTACCTTTCTCTTCATAAATTTCATTGTTGACTGCTCCTTCTTCATTTTCGAGATCCACTCCCCACCATTGCTTACTTTTCCTCCTCCCAAATTTTTCCATGGCCTACGCCAGATATAAAAAAAAAGAAAAATAAATTTTTTTGCACGACGCGTATACCCATCGCCTGAAGCTATCTCTGCCCCTCTTCCCTTCCCACCGCCTACAACCCTCAACCTCCACTCACGTTTCTCCTACAAGTGCCTGCTTACTTTCTTTCCTAAATAAGAAGGTATATTTATTGTTCAAAAATTTTCTTTTAAAGTTCAAAAGGATATCTTGTTGTATGTGAAAGTAAATAAGTTATGAAGCTATAAAGGTTTACTTATACAAGATTTATATATATATAAGAGTGTTATATAAATGAATTTTATAATATGCGTTAACTAAATACATTGTTATTTATATGATCCAGTTTTTGAATATATGTTTGAAACGTTTTGATTTTTATATATACGAATATTTTATTTTATACATATATTTTTTTATATATAAAGGTTTTATAAAAAAAAAACAGAGAGAAAAAAAAGGAGTAAGTTAACAATGTATTATAAAGAATATTGTTTATCTGCACATATATGTGCATAAGTTTGTTTGATTTCCTGCTGGATATTTTGAAAAGGAAAGTAATAAACTATAATAATTATATATATACATAAGTATTTATTTCAAAAGATATTATATATGTGTGTTGATCTTTAATATATGTGTTTTATGTTAGAACATTGATTTTTTTAACTATACATATATATTATTTTAATATCGGTTCAAAATGAATATTTATTACATGGAAACGACAACCATAAAATGAATATACTATATATGTGACATTTTGAATAATTATATATTTGTATTTAACATTAATATGAAATGGAAGCGTTTTAAAGTTATATGGTTTTCATGGGTGTCCATATATATATTTCATCTTTAAAATGCGTGTTTTGATTTAACGTTCATTTTGGTAGAAAGTAGTAAATTAATCATATAATCATCGTTTCAATTTTATCAAGCTAATTTGATCCGTTCTCATCAATTTCTATCTATCAGCTTTTCCGTCGAAATCGTACCATCTAACTTTGCTTTGGAAGTAGTGCTTGCATTTCATTACTCAACTTCATTGTCTATCTCTCTAACCTTGAAAGGTGATCAATCACTCACAATTTACATTCTTTTATTTATTAAATTTGATTTCAAATGAAACGACAATTGAAATATGTTGCTGTAGTTATTTAAATTGTTATATTTATGCTATTACCTGTATCTGTTCACCTACGGGATATGACACCATATCCTATTGTTTATACTTTATTTAATTACTGATGATATATTCCTGTTGTATATTATTATCATATCCTGCTATATTTTTGTTATCTTTTATTACTCTGCAAGTTCCCTGTAGTTTAGAATTCACTATGGATTGAAATGATACATACCCGAATAGGCTTTAGAATAGGAGAATTTCGTTATGGGTTGAAATGATAGACCCAAATGATTTTCATTTAATTAAATTTGGGATTACGGATTGGAATGATATCCATCCGTATATATTTAGTGTACGGATTTAAATGATAAATATCTGTAACACTTGACCAGATGATAAGGAATATATACAGACACCTTGGTTCATATATAAATATTATGGAAATAAATTCTTTGTTTGGAAAGAAATAGCCTTAATAAATGTTAATTCTTAAATTTCTGAATATATAGATTTAATAATATTTAATTTAATTAAGTTTGATTTAATACGTAAACTATGTTAATATTTATGTAAATTATATTCCAAATAGATTTTTGAAATAATTGGGATAAATTAAGATGGGGAGATAAATTTGAGTTTATTAAATGGTATCTAAATAAGGATTTATTTAATTAAATCAATCTAAAATTTTTAAATGGGAAATTTTAAAAAGGTAGGATTTTATAACTGGATTTTTGATTTAAGCGATTAATTGCATATTTCACGTTTAAGTAAATTAAAGAAAATATTGAGAAAAATGGAATTTAAGGTTAATTAAATAATCTTGAATCAAATGAGGAAGTATTTCAAGGCTAAATAATAATGAGGTTAAATCGAGATCTATATGAAACGATTAAATTGAACATTTAAAGTTTTAAGCCTTAAACTATATTGGAATTTAAATGGTTTAAATTTGAGATTCGGATCTGTATTTGAAATCAATATAGTTGAATTTATTATTTAGAAACTAAATCGAATTAAAATGAAAATTTAGGTTGAACTAAATTTGAATTTATTATTTAGAAAACTAAATTTAATAAAAATTTAGTTGAAACGTTGAATACTTAAAGGTTTAAAAATATTGAATATAAAGGGGTATTTTGTGATTACAAATCCGAATTTGAGATCGATAAAATTGAAGTGGTTCTTTTAGGAATTGAGTTGAATTTAAATTGATACATTGAGATTGAATTTAATTTAAATGGAAAGGTCGGGTTGATGTTGAAACAATTTGTTAAGTTGAGGGAATTGAAAATATTTTATGGTATAAATTATTTAATATATCTAAATACTATTTTGGAAAATAGCTGTATTCGAAGTGAAATGATATTTGATTTTGAGCTATAAATTAAGATGAAAGAACCACGGTGTTATAGTGTATATTTCTACCCTGTAGATAGTTCCATAGACCCTTAGTGGATGCTTATTCCAAACACCCTTTAAGTTATTTGTATTTCAGTTGATATTTCACTTGAGTTGGATTTATTGATATAAGAATGTTGATCCTGACTCGATTGTTTTGTGTTTTGCTTTACGCTCGGGTCAGACTGAGTGACACAGCATTTGAGACTCAGCTTCGAAGTTGGAGCCTTGCTTGAAGATCCAGCTATCTATCCTTTCAGTCATCCTGTTGATTTGTTCAGAGAAGTCATCTACGCATACTGGAGACTTCACTACATCTAAGATATTCAGTTGTATTTTATTTCTAACTCCAATGTATATAGTAGCATTATGAACTACTATTCTTTATCTATTCCGCTGCATTATATTACTCTGTGTCTGTGATCTGTGATGATTTATTTACTATATATGTAAAGTTTTGCCAAATTTTAATTAACAATTCGATATTTTGAATTATTCAAGTCGGACATGTATGGTTTTATTGTCGATTTGAATGGTCCAAAATAGCGGGTCGCTTCAGAATGTTAATCAATCGAATGTAAAAGAATTGATATGGGATAATGAATGTAAGTGTAAATTCTTTAGAAGCTAATGAAGTTGAGAAACTGAATTATTGAATGAAAATCAATTTAATATAAACCAATTGTAATTAAAAGTGTTGGACCAAATTGAATGTAAATGAATAAATTTGGTTGTGTTGTATATACATTGGTTGTTATTTGATGTTAGTTGACTGTGTAAAATTCATTAAGTGTTAATGTAACAACCCATATATTTGTACCATTTAAATTGACGATATTCCAACTTGTCAACTTAAATAATAAAAAACACGAATCATTAATGGAGTATAAATATATAAATGAGAATCATCACAGAATCACAGAAAATAACGTCACAGAATAGTGCAGCGGAAAAACAACATAGTCACAAGAGTAGTTCATGAAGCTACCCATAAATACAACAATGTCTCAGATAAAATAAAATAGAACAACATAGATGTCCAAATAGTCTGAATAGAAAGAGCAATACTGATAAGACAAGATAATGATAGTCATCGGTCTTCAACTCCAAGTAGAACAACAACAACAGTCCTCAGTCTGATCCGAGCATATGCACAAACAAACACTCGAATCAGGACATATATTATTATACAGATAATATTTTTCAAATTCAAATAATAATAACTCAAAGATGAATGGAATAACATCTTTAAGGATCCGTTAAAATATTTATACATAGTAATGTATGATACATAGATAATGTCTAACAGTAAAGTAAAATATCAAAATAGTGTTAAGGCGTTACCATTGTCCCCCTTAACACATTTCATATAGCATTATAGGCTATACAGCACTGTAAACTCCACCATAGACTAGTGGGATATCAGGGAGTACTCCATAGGTATAATACAAAACAAATTCATAGTGGTCGCGTATACGGGAATATAAGTATGACAAGGCACATGAGGCAATACCCAAGGTAGTGAAACTCCCGTTTGCCTGATCCGGACTGGTGAGAACGCATCGCCGCAACGATCGCAACACCGCGAAACAACACTCCAAATTCAAGGGTGCGCACCAATCAATCACAAAAGAAAACGAGTAGTTTGCGAAGAAGTGTGTTCGTTCGAGGTAGCTAACCCCATTTGGCTCGGCACGACTCATGTTTTAGTCATTTCCAATTTGACACAATTGTCAAGGCTATCCATTATCGTTCACTTTATTCAATCATCAACGTTCGCCAATCCAACCACTTCATTCTGGATCACCCTCCGCGTATAGTTATTAAAGTGGTTGTCGGTTTAGAGAGTGAGCATGTCCCTAACCGATTCTGGTTCTTTTAATAACCTTCGTAACTATTTTACCGATTGGTCGTTTAATATATTTCAAAACCAATTCAATTTCAATTTCAATTATAATTTGTAAATCAACATTTCGTTAGTCATTCTAAATCAACTTCCAAAATTTACATTTCATAACTTCACAATTTCATTTCAAATTTCTATAATTCAATTTCAAAGTTCAATTTTAAAACAATTCAACATTCATTTAATTTCATGTATAAGTTCATTCCAAAATCATTTATCGTTCAAATCGATTTAAACCCAATTATCGATTTCATTCGATATTCATTAAATTAGTTTATCATTAAACAATTTCAATTAAATTTCCAATTCATTACATTACTTTCTTAAGTTCAACTTCATTATCAAAGCTTACAAATTAAATTAAAATTAAAATTTGTCAAATCCAATTCCTTAACATTCAAATCTTTTATTTGTTCGATAAACGCATTCTATTTCTCATTAAAGAAATTCAATTCATTCATTTATTACCTTCATTACCAATTTCAAAACTCAATTAAAGAAATTAGTTTCCCTTATTCAAAATTGGATTTTTCTTAATAAGCAAATCCAATTCAATTTATTTTAATCATTAAATAATTCAATCTATTCAAATCATCGATAATTTCAAATCTTAATTATTAATCATTTCAAACTTAATTATTAATAATTCCAAAACTTAATTATCAAAATTTCAAAACTTAATTCTTAACGATTTCAAACTTCGTTATTAATAATTCCAAATTTAATTATTAATAAATTTCAAGACTTGATTATTAATAATTCCAATTTAATTATTACTAATTTCAAACTTAGTTATTAATAATTTCAAATTTAATTACCAATTAATTCTAATTTAATTATTACATAATTAAATTTTAATCAATATTCTTTTGTCAATTACGACGTTCATACTTGTTTCAAACTTAAATATTCACATTTAGAATTCATTCGAATTTAAATTCCAATTTTTTATTCAAACCTTGTTATTAGTCAAATAAAACTTTATTTTATTTTAAATCAAAACATTGACCAATCGATTTTAATTTAATTTTCTATCCTAAGTCAAAGTTATTTGGGTATTTATCATTTCAACCCGATTCCATTCAAAATCAAAACATACAAAGGGAACTTGCAGTGTGATAGCTGGGATGGTGTCAAAGTAAATAAACAAGCAATAGCATCCATTCACAACAATTTAACAATTTATTAAATAATCCCGAAATAATTGTATTAATTTACATTTGTTATTTATGTAAATTATTATAATTATTCCTAGAATCTACATTATCATTTCATGTAGATTAAAGATTATTACATTTAGGTTTTTCACTTGTCGTTCAATTCAACTTCAAATTTACACTACAACAATTAATCCGATATACGTACAATGGTTCAAAGTGAAATTAATCAAATTATACAAGTTAATTAATCTTAACAATTAAAAGGTCGAATTCAACTAGTCCATATTCAACATATAAGGGGATCAAGTTAATCAACATTCAACATAAATAGTTTACTTAATATTGTTAAATATCCTATATCACTTTCAACTTGCATATTTTATCACTTAACAATAGCAATCAACATTCAATTTAATTATCACATAGCAATCAGTTATCAAACAAACCAGCATAAGAGTATATGTCGTGAAAATTTATTTCACCTTTCGTGGATAAAGAAATGGACCCAAAGCAAGAAGAAGCACGAAAAGAAATCGGTACACACGAACAACGAACACTGTAATATCGACAAAAGAAAACGATTTTAATACAATGAACGTTTGTATAAAATTTATAAATTTATATAAATGCGTTTACCGAAGACGGAGAAAAGAACGAAAGCTGAAGATCGATGCTGCTGCGAAAGAAACTCAGTCGGTTGCTTCTGCACACAACAAGCAAAGAAAAGTGGTTACTATTTTGGCAACCAATAGGAACGTAACTTACAATTATATATTTTGATATATATAAATGACGCTGCCGAATGAAAAAAATGCAGGCGCCTCAACTTTCATGGAAAATTTTCATGCACACGCCACCACCTATATCTCCTTTCCCTCCTAATGCACACTCAGTCAAGCATAACACAACATACACACTCACGGATACACACTCACGGATACACACTCACGCAACACATTCATGAACACACACAAACCCATCACAACGCAGCGCCATACCCACACACACGCACGCACACACTACAATACATGCACACGGCCTACCCATTGCACGCACACTGCTTCACTTCTCATTTTCCCTTTTTTTTTCTTTTTTTCTTTTTTTTATACACGCACACACGCACCCAGCTCAATCTATATTTTTTTTATAAAAACAACACATATGCGGTCACCTATCTTCCTTCAGTAAGCTACACACATACTCCTCCCACTACCTTTGCATACTATACATGCATAGCTACACATTGATACGCACGTACTTATTTTTTATTTTTTATTTTTTTAAATAAAAGTGCGCAACTAGCACAGTGTTCGGCCAACCCAAGGTGGCTTGGGTTCGGCCTCGGCACGAGATGACATCGTTCAGTAGTGGTGGAGGGATGTGAGTTGGGCGTGAGGCTCGGTTTTGGTCGAGGATTGGTGTGCGTGGTTGGAGGTGAGAAGCATAGCTGTGTTGCATGCTTCCATTTTTTTGTATAGTGAAAGAAAAATAATCAAGAACAAAATAGGATGAAAAAGTGGGAGAGTAGAGAAGGAGCACAGTGGTATTACCTGGCAATTGAAGTGGATAGATTACGTTTTGTTTCTCTTTAAATTTCCAAACTAGTTGCATTTAATTACTACTTTGGATTTCCAAACGTCAGCCCAATTTCCCAAGCTACAACTGTTATCAGCCAACTACTCAATTCAATACATTCAGCAAATATCTTATTTCCGGATTTAAATGAATACGGGCTGCTAATTTGGACTGGATATGGTTAACCGGTCCTTTCGGCAACATTAAATTTAACGGGACGATTTGCGTCGGACTCCGATTCGCGCAAATAAATATACCGTTATGATCAGTGCGACGAGGCGCTTCCAACGGTACACAAATTATTGCGTTATGATGGTTTTATAAAATTCGCGTTTACGCCGCTTAAATTGTACGTTTTGCAAAACAATTTAAACGGAGCAGGCGATGACGGTTTTTGACGAAACGAATTTCATAATCATGATCAGAATAATTTTTACCACATAACCGTGTAAAAATATTTGGATTTTAAAGATAAATTTTACGCAGCTTTATATGGACTAATATATAGTAAAACGCGAACGAAGTTTACTGTAATAATTTGCGATGAAACTTTTTCTATGTTCGTATCTAACTAGACGTATGTCATAAATAAGGTTTGGACGTAAATTGAGATCGTTTATAAATTTCAAAATTTTAATATTAAAACGGTGTATTTAAAATTTAAATTGGATCGGAAATTCAGGGTCGTTACAATCTCCCCCACTCAAACTTTTCGTCCTTGAAAACGAACGAGACAAGTGAAGTTGAAATGAAATAAGCAGAAAAGTTAAGATCGATTTTGAGAGATTTGAATTATACCTAAAATTAATAATTCGGGGTTTGAATCCCGAATACTATCCTCCGTTTCCCATGTGCAATCTCGCTCATCTGCACTCCATTGGACTTTGACGAGATTTACCGACTTCCTTCTAAGTTGCTTTGTCTCACGATCTACTATCCGAAGCGGCTTACGCTCAATAGTCAAATCAGGCTAAATAACTATCTCCTCCAATTGAGTAGTAGGGATGGTCATCGATGGATCGTGTACAACTTTGCGCAGATGTGAGACGTGGAACACGTTGTGCACACCGACGAACTTCACTAGTAATGCAACTCTATAGGCCAATGTTCCGACTCTTTCCGTAATCTCAAACGGACCAACAGATCTCGGAGCCAGCTTCCCCTTCCTTCCAAATCGAACAATATTCTTCAAGGGCGACAATTTTAGAAATACTTTGTCTCCTACGCTGAATTCGAGATCCCTTCTCCTTTTTCAGCATAGCTCTTCTGTCTATCATGTGCCGTCTTAATCTTCTTCCTAATTTCTTCGACTTTTTCGGAATCTTCCATAATTATTTCTGGACCAAGCACTAGTCGATCACCCGACTCTATCCAACAAGCTGGCGATTTGCACGGCCGTCCATATAAAGCTTCGAACGGTGCCATACCAATGCTTGCCTGATTTATGAAATATGATTAATTGAAATTCAAATATACTTATTCAAATTAGAAATTCGATTTCTTTACCTGGTAACTATTATTATAAGTGAATTCGACCAAGTGAAGATGGTCTTCCCAGGATCGACCGAAGTCAATAATACAAGCTCGGAGAAGGTCTTCCAAAATCTGATTCACCCTCTCAGTTTGGCCGTCTGTTTGAGGATGATACGCTGTGCTCAGATTCAGTTTGGTGCCTAACGTATCCTGGAATGCTTTCCAGAATTTACTAGTGAAAATAGGATCTCGATCGCATACGATACTAGATGGTACACCATGAAGTTTAACAACTTCTCTCATGTATATCTCGGCTAAACTCGAAGCTTTACGAGTGGACTTGATTGGATTTCGTCAATCTTTCGACAATCACCCAAATGCTTTCGTTACCCTTTCTAGTCCTTGGTAGCCCATCAATAAAGTCCATAGAAATCTGCTCCCACTTCCATCCTGGAATCTCTAGTGGCTGAAGCAAACCTGCTGTCTTTCTGTGGTCAGCTTTAATGTGACGATCCTGACTCAACCTTCGAAAATCGGCATCGAATACGACACTCATATTCTAATGCCGCAGATCCAAACGTCGAACCTGGTGCGCCGGAGCTTATAACACAATTAAGTAAACAACACAGCGGAAGAAATAATGAATATCGATATACAGCATCTCATACAACATCCTGGTACAACAGATGATCCAATAGATATCGATATACATTAGAGATAAGATACAATAAAATCGCAGCGGAAAGAAAATAGATAACACTAGCAGCGGAACAAATAACTCAAGAAAGTCTTCAAGAAAGAACTCCAAAACTGCAACTCCATATCCAAGAACCAATCCAGAAATAGCTCGAACTCCCAATAACGATGCACCAAGCTAAGCAAGGTCAGTCATGTCCAAAGACTAAACTAGCTCCAGATAATCCACTGAACCTAACTATCCGGAAAAAAACCCAACTCTAGACTGCTCGTGTGGAAAATAGTGAGCACCCAGAGTTTAGGAAAGGAACAATAAACTCCGAGTCATTCATGGGACTGGTGTGAGTAACAAAAATAGTTTATCTTTTAAATAAAACAAGATTTATAAAAGAAAATCCGATATGCTTTTTAGAAAATGAAACTACCATAAGACCTCCCACCACACACACAATGCAAACGCAGAATTGGAGGAGATTTCTTCTTATGATAGTCAAACATGCTTGATATGAAGAAAGTTCTTTGATATTATTATTATAAGTGCACAGTGCAGAAAAGCATTTCGAAAGTAGAATATTAATCTTACCCAGCATACGACCATTATCGTATGCCTACTATAGCTACCATGTTCAATAGCAGGTTACCGCCACATTCCATGCCAGGTAATACAACTAAAACCGTACAAAACGCGTATTGTTTTGATTAGATTTCCAACAAATGGTCGGGCTAAGGAACTTCCTACTGCCACATGGGATCGCCTCTGGCGGGACGTCCCGAGAACCTAACCGGATCTCTGCCAACACAACGCCGGGTTACCTTTGTAACTAGGTAACTACTACTCGAGCATGCCACTCCCCGGTCCTTTGGGACCTTTATCTGAGGCACGTCTAAGCAACAACCACACAGTAAATGAGATTGGAGCAACCACATAGGTTAAATATCTGGGCTCCATACCATGATACCACCCTTTACCAGAAGGGAATGACACACCCTAAAGGGCGCGACCCTCATAACCTTGCCGCATCTTTCCTGTTTCGACCATTTCCGGGGTGTGAGGTCCTGATGCAGTCTCGTCCACAAAGCTATGCTTTATACAAAAATCATGCTTTGATCACAAATGATCATCAACACACAACAACACTCAGCATGCCACACTACCAAATTGGGAGTATATCGCTGATAACCTTCAACTACATAACCTCTGAGCTCGTACGTCTCAGAGAAGGGTGTTAAGCTAAAAGAATAAATTCTCCGCCACCAACAGAAATGTATTTGAAAGAAATCTGCTTTATATCTCAAAGTGTAGTGTCAGACATGTAACCATATAAGTCTGTTCCGGGTTCGAACAGAACCGAAGGCACTTTCGAAGAAGCCCTTGCAATCCGGGTATTCACAATTCCAATCGGACTTCCCATCAATTAGGGAATCTCTATACCGGAGCAACTCAGTGCAGAGACAATCGATAGGTCATCCTATCGTTCTCACAAATACCCGGTCTTCACCACCGCTCTTCAAATGCTATCCATAGCGACGTATCACATATTCAGAATGGGTTATACGACACAAAGGTCCTCTCCCGGCTAAACCGAATAGTGAGCGCAACATTTAAAACACATGGATATGGGATTTCAATTAAGTCACAACTTAATAATTCAAAACATTCTTTCAAATGGTTTAAACCAATTACCATTTTTGAATCTTTTAAACAAAAGATTTGTTTCACAAGGTTCATCCATTTTCACAAAGATCCATTTACGGATTTCAAATCAACTTCCATTTCAATTGGATTAACTCATTTAAAATCTTTAAATTAAAGATTTAACTTACAGCTTTCAAACCGTTCCCATAAGTTGAAAAATTATTTTCATTTTTAACTTGAAATCCCTTTAACACAAATTAGAAGTTCATTACTCATGTGAAAGCATTTATTATTTGAAAACAAATAGTTTTCGTTCCAGAAAGATCCAATTATATTTACACGAGTTAAAGCCTTTGAATTTAAATTCAAAAGTCCCACACCAATACCTTAAAAATAGTTTAACCCACATAAACTGGTATAACATCTTTAGTCCCTAGTTTCCAGATCATAGAATTTCAATTTCAAATATTGAATTCAAATTTAAATCAGAATATTTAAATTCCAAAACTCATTCAAGTTATTCAAACTATATTTCATCTTTGAAATTCCATTTCAAAAGCTTTTCACTTTAAATCCAATCCATTTCTAAAACATTTGAATTTAAATGTTCAATTTTTATAAATCATTTCAAAATCTGTGACTTAATCGATTTCCTCGTGAAATCCATATCGGTGTGTGTATAAGTGTGGTCCATGGGTTTAACACACAATAGTGCAACATCTTTTCAATCATCACATATCAAATCACAGAAATATAATTGATAAGCGATATAAACTATAACGCTTATCTTTCATTCACATATAATAAATTACATCACAGATAATTACATTCATCCCAGATAACAGATCACAACATACATCAGGATATATCACCAAGCATTAATATTAGGGATATCAAACAATTCAACCATTCAATATAGTCCAAACATCCATAAGCATGGACAATTTAATTATCTTTAATTTAATTAATCAAAAAAAAATTTAAATATTTAATCACATTAATTTTTTTTTAAAAATTATTCTAGTCAATGACCTTCATTATTATTTATAATTCTTTAATCACCTTTCCTAAAACAATTAACTAAGATTTATCATTTTTAATTACAATTAAATTAATCTTATTTATTACTAACCCTTAATTATCAATTTATCTATCCTAATTTAATTAGCTTAAACCTTAATTAAATAAATTTAACTCTTGATTATTAATTCAAATCATTAGTTATCCATTTTAATCAATGTAATAAATTCAAATTATAAAGCCCTCATTTATTTAAGATAAGAATATTTTATTATAAATGATCAAACCATCATTAACAAGGTACTTAAAACAATTTGTTTCTAAATTCATTTTTACATTTCATTTCAAATTTTAGAATTAAAATAAATTAATTTTAACAAGATTTAAACAACTGGAATCTATAATTTAAACTTTTTATTTAGACTTAGTTGAAACTTTGATTCGATTTAAAACTAAATTTTTAACTGTTAAACGGGTACAGGTTGATCCCTGAACAAAATTCTGCCCGAGCCTCCCTGGTTTAGTTCGAGTACAACACCTATCCGCTTCGAGTAAATTGACAGTTTACTCGAGAATCACACGAGTATCCCCCCCTCAAAATCTCGAGTAAAGCTTCGAGACAAATATGGTTTTTCACGTGTTCGAACTCGAGCTCCCTCTTCCTTCCCCAACTCCACATTCCCAGATATTCACGCAAATGCACGTGTACGTGCACAGCCACGTCGATCATCTGCGATCGTTGCCGAGACCACCAGAAGCTCATCGTTGATCGCCTGAACCGAATCGAACCACCCAAAAATCAAAAATCACTGCGTAATCAAAATCGAGCTATTCTCAGCCCCTCGGAATAAACTGTTCGTTGGCAAAACTCCCCTCCTCACCGCTACACGCCACCGAAGCTACGAAAATTTAACCAGAGCTTCGTCCCAAGCTCACGCCGTTATTCCCACCGATGCGATCCCACTCGATGCCACGACAACGTTGCGGCAATCTCATGTTCCCCCTCGACCAAAATGGACCCTTAAAACCTAAACTGCTCTCGACCCAAAAATTCTCACATTAAAAAAATTTTCTAGCATTTTTCCTAACATTATTTAGTTCAAATCTAGCTCCACACGAAATTACAACACCCAATATTTCTTTGATTTCCGGGAATTGATCAAAGTGGCAATTTTTTTCAATTTCGAGCTGCCTTCGAATCACTCAACTAAAAATCATCACTATTGTTTTAAAAATCCTATTTTCATATGTTTATTCAAAATATGGAATCAAATCAATGATTTAAAATAGTTGAAATTATCACAAATTTTGTTTTTACTGTAAAACCAATGTTTACAGGGTCGAACTTTTCACGGACAAGCTTAAAACCAAACTTAACTCATAGATGATGTTTAACTAACCAATTTGTTGAAGATTGAAGCCTACCAGAAATCACAGGTGGAAGAAGTGAAGTTTGGATTTAAATTTAACTCTATGATAAAAAAAAACAGAGATGAACATTTTACCAAATCATCCAAACATTCATATGTATACTCATAAAAAGTATGTATATATATATATATATAAAGCATATCATTCCAGATTCTATCATGCAACCAAAATTCACATACTTAATTTTTTTTTTTAAAGTGTTACCCACAGTGTTTTCCAGGAAAGAAGAACAGAGCTACTTCATTTGAATCAGGCTTTTATTCTTGTTTTTCCCAGGCTTTGGTTCCAGAAAATTTGTTGTTCAAGTTTTAAATGGTGCTCATTTCAGATTTTTACACAGCCCTGAAGATGGACCAAATGAGATAATGGATTGATGTATATCAGAAGAAGTTTACAGGTTGACAATTATTATGTTTTGTACAAATATGATCAGAGATTTTTTTTCTTTTGCTTTTGTTGACCATGCATATATTCATTCGGCTGATAGTTTATTTTGGTGGCTATAAATCTTGTTTTGTATGCTTGCATTAATTGCCTTGTACATATTTATTTGTTCCTTCTTTTGCAAGCCATTAAATATATACTTTTCTTTATTTTTACTTTGTTTAGGCTGAGATGCTTATACTTCATTTGTTTCTAGCCTGCATACTTTTGTTTCTTATTTTATTTACATTGTATTTATTTGTTTGAATACTTGTATTTTGTCTTATGTATTCACTTTGTGTTTTACTTTGGTTTTGTTTTATAACTAATACATATCTTTGCATATATTTTGTTTGTTTTATGCATATCAGTGTCTTCTTTTGCAAGTTATTCACATACAATATTTTTCTTTGTTGGCTGAAAGCAATTTTTTTGAATAGATGGCATTTAATGCCAAGATGCTTATGTCTTCATTCTTATATTTTGTATTTGTTTGTTGTCTTGTTTTGTAGGCTTTCATATACATTTGTTTTTTTCATTTGTAAGTCATTCATATGTTTTGTTTACAGACTACATACAAGATTCCTTTACTTAGTTTGTGTATGTACTTCATGAATACAGATATAAAGTAGTTTTATGTTATAAAATCTTAACTTATGAATTTAATATATGCTTATTTCTATTTCTCTTTCATGATTTTAACCTAAATTATCACATACTAAATTTACTTATGTATTTATTTTTATTATTTTGTAAATCCCAATTCATATGTAATTTAAATATATATATTTTTTTTCTAGAAATCCAAAATTTAATTAACATTTTATATTAATTAAAAATTATTTCACAATTTTTTTATTCAAAATTCTTATTTAAATATCAATTTAAACTTAATAAAATCCGAGATCGTTACAGACTTCCCCCCTTAAAAGAAATTTCGTCCTCGAAATTTACAGGCACGAAAACAACACAGAGATAGATAAAAGATAGAGAAGTATCTTTTCAGAACAAGCTGGATATATTTATTCTGCACGTGGCTTACCAAATCAGAATATCAACAATATGAGAACGAACTCATTCAATACTACACAGGATACTTGGGTCATAAATTCTACGAAGTATGCAAAGCACTGGTTAATTCGAAGGGATAACTAACCATTCGTAAAATACATTTGGACTCAAATTGTATTCACATATCCGTCTACTTTTGGGTATAATTTCAAAAATTTTAGTTTAGAAACCAAAGTATATCTATCAACCATAGCAACCAAAGCAAACAAAACAACCAATATATCCAAACAAACAATTTTGGCCTATTGGAGTTTATGTCCCATACACATATATCTAATCTTCTTCCTGTATTTACCAGAAACCATCGAAGAATTGACAAGAGATGCTGAACAAAAGAGATAGATTCAATCTTCTACAATTTTTCCAAACACAAGATATGGATTCCAAATTCAAGTCGGAATACCTTAAAATATATACCAATTTGTCCCTCTTCGGACTTCGATCTTTACAAGAAACTACAATAGAATTTCCAATTCGGTTTTAAACGATATTGTTTTATCGATTCAATTCAAATTATCCTTCATATTCTATTAATCGAGTTAACTCAATTTAAAATTTCCAATTTACTTAAAAATTTTAATTCCAAATTTCCAATTCATATTCATTAAAGTTTAAACCGAAAAACTGATAAGAAACCGATGAAGATACGAAGTAAGATCTTCTACAACAATTCGTAGGGTCATCACCGTGCCGAAACTTCCTTCTGAGCTGTCATGAAGAAAACAAAAGAATTGAAAAGATGAATCAACGGAAATTGATAGAGAAAGATCGTTTCCGCTATTGCAGGGTATTGACCAATTATAGTCGTATTCCCCTGTCCCCTATCTCGTTCTCTTCTTGCACTCATACTCACTATCAGTGGATAGAAAGAGAATTTACTAAGGCATTCGAACGGATATCTTAGGGATTACTCATTCTAGGGATACTTCACCCTATCTCTAATGAGCTACTTAATGTGTTATACTCCTGAGCTAAAGTTCAACCTTAGCTCTGATACCATATGCGACGATCCTGACTCGACCTTCGAAAATCGGCACCGAATACGACACTCATATTCTAATGCCGCAGATCCAAACGTCGAACCTGGTGCGCCGGAGCTTATAACACAATTAAGTAAACAACACAGCGGAAGAAATAATGAATATCGATATACAACATCTCATACAACATCCTGATACAACAGATGATCCAATAGATATCGATATACATCAGAGATGAGATACAATAAAATCGCAGCAGAAAGAAAATAGATAATACTAGAAGCGGAACAAATAACTCAAGATAGTCTTCAAGAAAGAACTCCAAAACTGCAACTTCATCTCCAAGAACCAATCCAGAAATAGCTCGAACTCCCAATAACGATGCACCAAGCTAAGCAAGGTCAGTCATGTCCAAAGACTGAACTAGCTCCAGATAATCCACTGAACCTAACTATCTAAAAAAAACCCCAACTCTAGACTGCTCGTGTGGAAAATAGTGAGCACCCAGAGTTTAGGAAAGGAACAATAAACTCCGAGTCAGTCATGGGACTGGTATGAGTAACAAAAATAGTTTATCTTTTAAATAAAACAAGATTTATAAAAGAAAATCCGATATGCTTTTTAGAAAATGAAATTACCATAAGACCTCCCGCCACACACACAATGCAAACGCAGAATTGGAGGTGATTTCTTCTTATGATAGTCAAACATGCTTGATACGCAGAAAGTTCTTTGATATTATTATTATAAGTGCACAGTGCAGAAAAGCATTTCGAAAGTAGAATATTAATCTTAGCCAGCATACGACCATTATCGTATGCCTACTATAGCTACCATGTTCAATAGCAGGTTACCAGCACATTCCATGGCAGGTAATACAACTAAAACCGTACAAGGCGCGTATTGTTTTGATTGGATTTCCAATAAATGATCCGGCTAAGGAACTTCCTACTTCCACATGGGATCGCCTCTGGCGGGACGTCCCGAGAACCTAACCGGATCTCTGCCAACACAAGGTCGGGTTACCTCTTTAACTAGGTAACTACTACTCGAGCATGCCACTCCCCAGTCCTTTGGGACCTTTATCCGAGGCGCCTCTAAGCAACAACCACACAGTAAATGAGATTGGAGCAACCACATAGGTTAAATATCTGGGCTCCATACCATGATACCACCCTTTACCAGAAGGGAATGACACACCCTAAAGGGCGCGACCCTCATAACCTTGCCGCATCTTTCCTGTTTCGACCATTTCCGGGGTGTGAGGTCCTGATGCAGTCTCGTCCACAAAGCTATGCTTTATACAAAAATCATGCTTTGATCACAAATGATCAACAAATGATCATCAACACACAGCAGCACTCAGCATGCCACACTACCAAATTGGGAGTATATCGCTGATAACCTTCAACTACATAAAATCTGAGCTCGTACGTCTTATAGAAGGGTGTTAAGCTAAAAGAATAAATTCTCCGCCACCAACAAAAATGTATTTGAAAGAAATCTGCTTTATATCTCAAAGTGTAGTGTCAGACATGTAACCATACAAGTCTATTCCGGGTTCGAACAGAACCGAAGGCACTTTCGAAGAAGCCCTTGCAATCCGGGTATTCACAATTCCAATCGGACTTCCCATCACTTAGGGAATCTCTATACCGGAGCAACTCAGTGCAGAGACAATCGATAGGTCATCCTATCGTTCTCGCAAATACCCGGTCTTCACCACCGGTGTTCAAATGCTATCCATAACGACGTATCACATATTCGAAATGGGTTATATGACACAAAGGTCCTCTCCCGGCTAAACCGAATAGTGAGCGCAACATTTAATACACATGGATATGGGATTTCAATTAAGTCACGACTTAATAATTCAAAACTTTCTTTCAAATGGTTTAAACCAATTACCATTTTCGAATCTTTTAAACAAAAGATTTATTTCACAAGGTTCATCCATTTTCACAAAGATCCATTTACGTATTTCAAATCAACTTCCATTTCAATTGGATTAACTCGTTTAAAATCTTTAAATTAAAGATTTAACTAACATCTTTCAAACCGTTCCCATAACTTGAAAAATTATTTTCATTTTTAACTTGAAATCCTTTAACACAAATTAGAAGTTCATTACTCATGTGAAAGCATTTATTATTTGAAAAAAATAGTTTTCGTTCCAGAAAGATCCAATTATATTTACATGAGTTAAAGCCTTTGAATTTAAATTCAAAAGTCCCACACCAATACCTTAAAAATAGTTTAACCCGTATAAACTGGTATAACATCTTTAGTCCCTAGTTTCCAGATCATAGAATTTCAATTTCAAATATTGAATTCAAATTTAAATCAGAATATTTAAATTCCAAAACTCATTCAAGTTATTCAAACTATATTTCATCTTTGAAATTCCATTTCAAAAGCTTTTCACTTTAAATCCAATCCATTTCCAAAACATTTGAATTTAAATGTTCAATTTTTATAAATCATTTCAAAATCCGTGACTTAATCGATTTCCTCGTGAAATCCATATCGGTGTGTGTATAAGTGTGGTCCATGGGTTTAACACACAACAGTGCAACATCTTTTCAATCATCACATATCAAATCACAGAAATATAATTGATAAGCGATATAAACTATAACGCTTATCTTTCATTCACATATAATAAATTACATCACAGATAATTACATTCATCCCAGATAACAGATCACAACATACATCATGATATATCACCAAGCATTAATATTTGGGATATCAAACAATTCAACCATTCAATATAATCCAAACATCCATAAGTATGGACAATTTAATTATCTTTAATTTAATTAATCAAAAAAAAAAAATTTAAAATATTTTATCACATTAATTTTTTTTTTAAATAATCCTAGTCAATTACCTTCATTATTATTTATAATTCTTTAATCAATTTTCCTAAAACAATTAACTAATATTTATCATTTTTAATTACAATTAAATTAATCTTATTTATTACTAACCCTTAATTATCAATTTATCTATCCTAATTTAATTAGCTTAAACCTTAATTAAATAAATTTAACTCTTGATTATTAATTCAAATCATTAGTTATCCATTTTAACCAATGTAATAAATTCAAATTATAAAGCCCTCATTTATTTAAGATAAGAATATTTTCTTATAAATGATCAAACCATCATTAACAAGGTACTTAAAACAATTTGTTTCTAAATTCACTTTTACATTTCATTTCAAATTTTAGAATTAAAATAAATTAATTTTAACAAGATTTAAACAACTGGAATCTATAATTTAAACTTTTTATTTAGACTTAGTTGAAACTTTGATTCGATTTAAAACTAAATTTTTAACTGTTAAACGGGTATAGTTTGATCCCTGAACAAAATTCTACCCGAGCCTCCTTGGTTTAGTTCGAGTACAACACCTATCCGCTTTGAGTAAATTGACAGTTTACTTGAGAATCACACGAGTATCCTCCCCCTCAAAATCTCGAGTAAAGCTTCGAGTCAAATATGGTTTTTCACGCGTTCGAACTCGAGCACCCTCTTCCTTCCCCAACTCCACATTCCCAGATATTCATCTAAACGCACGTTTATGTGCACAGCCACGTCGATCATCCGCGATCGTTGCCGAGACCACCAGAAGCTCATCGTTGATCGCCTGAACCGATTCGAACCACCCAAAAATCAAAAATCACTGCGTAATCAAAATTGAGCTATTCTCAGCCCCCCGGAATAAACTGTTCGTCGGCAAAACTCCCCTCCTCACCGCTACACGCCACCAGAAGCTACGAAAATTTAACCAGAGCTTCGTCCCAAGCTCACGCCGCTATTCCCACCGATGCGATCCCACTCGATGCCACGACGACGTTGCGGCAATCTCATGCTCCCCCTCGACCAAAATGGACCCTTAAACCCTAAACTGCTCTCGACCCAAAAATTCTCACATTAAAAAAAATTTCTAGCATTTTTCCTAACATTATTTAGTTCAAATCTAGCTCCACACGAAATTACAACACCCAATATTTCTTTGATTTCCGGGAATTGATCAATGTGGCAATTTTGTTCAATTTCGAGCTGCCTTCGAATCACTCAACTAAAAATCATCACTATTGTTTTAAAAATCCTATTTTCATATTTTTATTCAAAATATGGAATCAAATCAATGATTTAAAATAGTTGAAATTATCACAAATTTTGTTTTTACTATAAAGCCAATGTTTACAGGGTCGAACTTTTCATGGACAAGCTTAAAACCAAACTTAACTCATACATGATGTTTAACTAACCAATTTGTTGAAGATTGAAGCCTACCAGAAATCACAGGTGAAAGAAGTGAAGTTTGGATTTAAATTTAACTCTATGATAAAAAAAACAGAGATGAACATTTTACCAAATCATCCAAACATTCATATGTATACTCAGAAAAAGTATGTATATATATATAAAAAGCATATCATTCCAGATTCTATCATGCAACCAAAATTCACGTACTTAATTTTTTTTTTTAAAGTGTTACCCACAGTTTTTTCCAGGAAAGAAGAACAGAGCTACTTCATTTGAATCAGGCTTTTATTCTTGTTTTTCCCAGGCTTTGGTTCCAGAAAATTTGTTGTTCAAGTTTTAAATGGTGCTTATTTCAGGTTTTTACACAGCCCTGAAGATGGACCAAATGAGATAATGGATTGATGTATATCAGAAGAAGTTTACAGGTTGACAATTATTATGTTTTGTACAAATATGATCAGAGATTTTTTTTTTCTTTTGCTTTTGTTGACTATGCATATTTTCATTTGGATGATAGTTTATTTTGGTGGCTATAAATCTTGTTTTGTATGCTTGCATTAATTGCCTTGTACATATTTATTTTTTCCTTCTTTTGCAAGCCATTATATATATACTTTTCTTTATTTTTACTTTGTTTAGGCTGAGATGCTTATACTTCATTTGTTTCTAGCCTGCATACTTTTGTTTCTTATTTTATTTACATTGTATTTATTTGTTTTAATACTTGTATTTTGTCTTATGTATTCACTTTGTGTTTTACTTTGGTTTTGTTTTATAACTAATACATATCTTTGCATATATTTTGTTTGTTTTATGCATATCAGCGTCTTCTTTTGCAAGCTATTCACATACAATATTTTTCTTTGTTGGCTGAAAGCAATTTTTTTGAATAGATGGCATTTAATGCCAAGATGCTTATGTCTTCATTCTTATATTTTGTATTTGTTTGTTGTCTTGTTTTGTAGGCTTTCATATACATTTGTTTTTTTCATTTGTAAGTCATTCATATGTTTTATTTACAGACTACATACAAGATTCCTTTACTTAGTTTGTGTATGTACTTCATGAATACAGATATAAAGTAGTTATATGTTATAAAGTCTTAACTTATGAATTTAATATATGCTTATTTCTAATTCTCTTTCATGATTTTAACCTAAATTATCACATACTAAATTTACTTATGTATTTATTTTTATTATTTTGTAAATCCCAATTCATATGTAATTTAAATATATTTTTTTCTTCCAGAAATCCAAAATTTAATTAACATTTTATATTAATTACAAATTATTTCATAATTTTTTTATTCAAAATTCTTGTTTAAATATCAGTGTAAACTTAATAAAATTCGAGATCGTTACATTTAACTTGTTGGCAAGTTGTACATCTACTAACATATGTAGAGATATCGCGCTTCATCCCACTCCACCAATATAGCTTCTTCATATTCTGGTACATTTTAGTGACACCGGGACGAATTGAAAGTGAAGAGTTATGGTTTTCTTTCAGCACTTCCTGTTTAAGACCATCAACATTAGGAACACAAATGCGATTATCAATTCTCAAGACTCCATTACTATCCACATGTGCACCCTATTTATTTTCAGCGTTTCCAACTCTTCTGAGAACTATTTCTTTTATGCGATAAAGCAAAGTGTCTTCATATTGGTTGGCTATAATACGATCCATAAGAGCTGGGGAGACGGAAAGCTGGAATAACATTCCTTCAACAAGATTACAACATGCCATCGCTTGGTTTCTGCTCAAAGCATCGGCTACGGCATTTTCTTTCCCTGGAGTGTAATTAATATCAAGATCATATGCAGCTAAAAATTTGAGCCATCGGACTTGTCTCTGATTCAAATCCTTTTGTGAGAATATATATCTCAATGACTTGTAGTCAGTGAATAACTCGAATTAGGTTCCCAATAGATAGTGCCTCCATAGCTTAAGAGCAAATACAACCGCAAGAATCTCTAAATCGTGCGTTGCATAATTTACTTCATGGGACTTTGACTGACGACCCGCATAGGCAATAACTTTTCTCTTTTGCATTAAGACTGCTCCTAATCCATCTCGGCATGCATCAGTATAGGCGGTCAATCCTTCGCTACCATTAATAACTATAAGAACTGGGGCAGCTGTCAATCTTCGCTTCATTTCATTGAAAGCTGCTTCGCACTTTTCACTCCAAATAAATTTCACATTCTTTCTGGTCAGTGCGGTAAGTGGGGCAGCGATACGAGCAAAGTTTCTATAAATCTATGATAATAGCCAGCCAAGCCCAAGAAACTGCGGGTATCTGTAGGAGTTTTGGGAGTCTCCCAATCCTACAAATTCCAAGGATTCGAATTTAGATATAGCTAAGTTATTTAGATAGATTTGATGAGTAAGAACAGAAATTACATTGATTACGGCGATCTTAGCTAGATCGACCGAAATCCCATTCTCCGAAACAATAGGGCCAAGAAAATGAACTTCATCTCTCCAAAAGTGGCATTTCGAAAACTTGGCTTTAAGCTGATGTCTACGAAGAGTTTCAAGAACAAAAGCCAAATGTGACCTATGCTCTTTCTCATCTTTAGAGAAGACGAGAATATCATCGATGAAAACAAGCACGAACTTGTTAAGAACATCCCGAAAAAATCTATTCATCAAGTCGACGAAATAAGCTAGAGCATTAGTGAGACCGAACGGCATAACTAGCCATTCATAGAAACCATTTTCAGTGCAGAATGCTGTTTTAGGAATACTATCCTCAGCAATTCTGAGTTGGTGAAAGCCAGTAGCCAAATCAAGTTGAGAGAAGACTTTAGCTCCATGAAGCTGGTCGAATAGATCGTTGATGTGGGGCATCAGATACCTGTTCTTGTGTGTGAGCTTATTTATCTCTCTATAGTCCGCACACATTCTGAGTGAGCCATCAGATTTGGTGACAAATACAACTGCAGCACCCCATTCTAAATGACTGCGCCGAATCAAGCCTTTAGAAAATAGATCTTCGATTTGAACATTCAACTCTGCCTTTTCTTTAGGATCCATTCTCCTTGGAGGAAGAACCACTGGTCATGCGCCAGTGAAAAGGTCGATGCGGAATTCGATTTCCCGTGGAGGTGGTAGAGAATTGACTTCCTCAAATACATCAGAAAAGAGTTGAACAACTGGAGTAGAGCTAAGTTCATTTGGATGGGAGTCAAGAGGGAATGTAAAACTCCCAGCATATTCTTGAGAGATTTACCTTTAACAACTAAAGGCATACTCTTGTCGTCGATAAGAGAGACTGTTCGAGCTTTGCAAGAGATAACGGCTTCGAACTTCGCAGGCAATCAATGCCTAAAAGAATATCAAATGCCTTAAATCCAAGGACATAGAAATCCCAAGTGAAGCGGTGAATGCCGTGCATAAGAGTGACATATTTGCAAAAACTTTTGAGGTTAGCGGGCCCTCTAATAGGGTTAGATACACATAAGGAAATAGAAGCAAGAGTGGGTTCCAAACCAAGTTTATTACATAAATCAATAGATATGAAGCTTTGTGTTGCTCCGGTGTCAAATAGAACTCTAACAGGCATGGTATGTAACATAAAAGTACTTTGCAAAGTACCTTGATTATCCGGAACTTCCGGGGCAGGAATTTCCGGGGCATGTGCGGAAAGAGCAAAGAGTCCAGATGGTGTACCTCTCTTCTATGTTGGGCAGTCTTTCTTGAAGTGTCCCGGTTGTAAGCAGATATGACACACATCCCTCCTAGTCATCTGTGTCGGTGGCGGAACAGCTGCGCCCTTTGGAGATGGGTAGCTACTAGAATAATGACCCTTTTGGTTGCAGCTGAAGCAAGTAATAGATGATATGTCAATGGGCTTCTTCTGAGAATAGCCAAGCCCGGACTTCTTCTGCCAGTTATTCTTTTGTTGTGCAAAATTTAGCTTTCTCTTCCCAGTCTGTCTAGAGGATGGCTGAGTAGCTGGAACCTTAGTGTCTGAAGTTCCCTTTGGCTTTTCCTCATATCGACGAGCAAAATCCATCAACTCAGTGAAAGTTCCATGGACATGAGCGGTGAGGAGCTCGTAATACTCAGGGTGTGCGCCATGTATGAACTTCTCATTCTTAAGCAGTGGTATATCAATCAATCCAGGTCTGAACTTGGATAGTTCGTTGAATTTTCTTTCGTACTCAGTGAAGGTCATGTTACCCTGCTTGAGATCCATAAAAGATTGATAGAGTTGGGCCTTCCCAGCAGCTGGCATCCACTGAGCCATAAAGGAATCCCTAGTTACAAGTGATAAGAAGACGAGTCAAAATTTGACGAGATAAAATAAATTTTATTTAGATGAAATTTTAGATAGATTACTACCTAAACTGGGCCCAAGTGATGGTTTCCTCATCAATACGAGAAGTGACTGATTCCCACCAATCCTGTGCAGCATCCTAAAGCTGCCAAGCGGCCAACTTACGCTTCTGAGCGTATGTAATCTCTAAGCCAGTAAAAATGCTCTCCAAACTCTTTAGCCATTGTTGTGCTTCAATGATACTCTCGGAGACAGTGAATTTGACTCCGCCAAGCTGAGTGTACTCCTTGCTAAGAGTGGAGAATCTGACTGCGGGAGCTGGGGCATATGGTTCGGGAGCGTTTCCCCTACCCCTGCCTCTAACATTTCTTCTGGTAGCCATCTTGGGATACCAAAAGTGATTTTTAGAATCAAAGATAGAAATTATGGAACTTAAAGAAATTCAAATCGAATGAATTTAATAAGAAGAATGGAATCAAAGGATATCGATTCTGAAATGATTCTCCTCATTCTAAGGTATGTTTACCCTATCTCTAATGAGCTTTAAACTACATAGGCTAAGGTTATCGGGAACCAAAGCTTTGATACCAACTATAAAAACCCGTATATTTGTAACATTTAAATTGACGATATTCCAACTTGTCAATTTAAATAATACAAATCACGAATCATTAATAGAGTATAAATATACAAATGAGAATCATCAAGGAATCATAGAAAATAACGTCACAGAATAGTGCAGCGGAAAAACAACATAGTTATAAGAGTAGTTCATGAAGCTACCCATAAATACAATAATGTCTTAGATAAAATAAAATAGAACAACATAAATGTCCAAATAGTCTGAATAGAAAGAGCAATACTGATAAGATAAGATAATGATGGTCTTCGATCTTCAGCTTCAAGTAGAACAGCAACAACAATCCTCAGCCTGATCCGATGTAACAACCCAAGATTTGCATTACCAATTAATAAATAAAAGTTAGGATTTTTATTTATTTTAATGAAGCGTAAAAGGATTTGGAATAACAAAATTTATTTGAAAAGGTCTATTTTAATTAAATGGGAAATATGGGATTTTAAAATGAGGATAAAATGTTATTTTTGGAAAGTTAAATATTTTAGGAGAGATTTTAAAACGGGTTTGGGTAAGAAAAATGGGTTTTATAAACATGCATGAACACTTAGACTAATTTTTGGAAACATGTAAATAACCCTCTTCTTATTGGGTTACTAAACTTAACCCAATAACCCACCCTAAACCTCCTCTATAAATTATCTCAAACTCTCCTAACCTCATTCATGCATCCCTGATCAAAACCCTAATCATTTCCTAAAGCTTTCGTAACAAAAATGGCCTCTATCTTCATCTCCTTCTAGTTTTAGCTTATGCAAGTCATTCTACGCAAAGGTAATGCAAATACCCGCCTCATATCCATTTTTATATCTTTCTAATTTCTGAAATTTATTTGGTAACACATGTTTTATGTGTTTTTTTGATCTTATAGCCTCCTAATCATCTTTTTCTAACTTGGATTGATGCTATAGTGGTCTTTGTTGCTTTCTAGGGAAGTATATTGCTAAAAACCTCTTCTAGTATGTGTTTAATCTTCTTTTGATTTCAGTAATCATTTAGCAACACATGTTTTATTATGTAACATGTGAATCATAGCTCTTTGATCATCTTTGCTTTCATTTTGGGTGTGCACATAAGGTGTTTGTGATATTGCTTCATAAGGTAATGCAAAGCTTGGCCCTTTTCTCCTTTAATATAGTGTAGTAATCATTATATGGTAGTTAGTGATTGATATTAGTGAAATTTGATGCCAAAAATTTGAAAAAAAACACCCCAAAACCCTCAAAAACTGCATTTCCAGCTGGCTGGAATGCTTCAGCCTGAAACAGGCTGAAAACAGGGCTCTGGGTACACCAGGGCAGGCCTGGGTTGCACCCAGGCTGCTGCCCAGGCGCAGCAGGCTAGCCCAGTTGGGCTAGCCGGAAGTAGGCCAGCCCGCATGGGCTGCCGCGCACCACCTCCCCAGACCGCGCGGGCTGGGGCTTGGGCCGACTTCCCCAGCCTGCGCGGGCTGGGGCTTGGCCCACCTCCCCAGCCCACGCGGGCTGGGGCTTGGGGCTTGGCCCGCCTCCCCAGCCCGCGCGGGCTGGGGGATAAAAATCTCCCCAGCCCGCATGGGCTGGGGCTTACCAATTCTCCCCAGCCCATGTGGGCTGGGAGCTGGACTGAACCAGCTGCACCGCATGGTGTAGCCTGGTTCACAGAAACGGGCTGCACCATGCGGTGCAGCCGACTTAGAAAAAAGGGGGGGAGGGGCTGCACCCATCTTGGTGCAGCCGGGTTCCGACCCACCGGTCGCACCATTTTGGTGCAACCGCGTCCGGGTTGCACCATTTTGGTGCAACCGCTTCAAATTGATTGTTTCTGCAACGAACCTTTGGGCTTCAATTGCTAATCAGAAATTGTCGAATTTTGGTTCACAACCATACGGAATATTTTCCAACACGAATATTGGTTTTCAGTGATTTTCTGATTTATCGATTTCTCTGAGATTTGGTTCTAAATTTCGTACATGGGTTTTTATGAACTATTTTAAAAGGATTTTTCACTACTAAATGGCTTTCGAAATTATTATATAATATTATTTTTAATTATTAAATTAATTACTCCATAATAGGAGAGTTTTAAAAAGCTGTTTTAAAGTGATTTAAAAATCAATTATAAATCCATTCCGCACCAATATTTTCTATAATAAAAATCTCACACTCACTTTTAGCACGTCGAGCGAAGTGGAAAGGTGCTTAAACGGTTAGGAAATCTCCGGCCTTTGGAACCGTGTGTATTTTCTTTCCGGTTAATCCCCGACCTATTCGATTGTTCGTTTTGACCTTTGGGTCTAGTTTACCGATGATACGAGGTGGACTTTTTATTGTTTGGAGTGTGAGCATGCTATTGGTTAGTAAACCGTTTAGTGCGAACGTGGGGTATGGGACTCATTGTTAACTCTTTACGGGTACCTCTCCAAGAAGTTTGTGACACATTAGCCTATGGGCGGCCAGTACTGGACCTCTGGTTCACCATGCCTTTGGGCAACCGTCTCTGGACACCTGCTCTATGGAGCAGTTTTTGCGGCATGTGCCTCTGGGCCTTTATCCTTCTGGGAAGGATCTCGCCGCCTCGCGCGTTCCGCATCTGTGCGAGTGATCGATCACTACTCTACAGTACTTGGCAATAACGACTCTAGTCGGTGCACGTGCTATACTTGTATTATCTGATGATTTTTACATCCATTCGAGTAACGCCATTCGGTGTTGGTTCTATGGAACCATACGATGTAAGTGCGATTACCTTGTGGATTCACAGTGTCTCTGGACACTGCTTTTCAGTATTCGATTTCATTGACTTTTCAGTATATCCCTATTGCTCCTTGGAGCATCGATATTTGCTTGGGCATTGATTACAGACTCTGGTCACTCTTGGGATTATTGCCTATGGGCAACTTTATATAGCTTTGGCTACGTCGATGATATGAGGCGATTTTATTTATTTAACACTTTAGTGTGGATATTCTCTTTGGAGATTTTTACTGTTTATTGGGGATCGTAATTATATTCATGTACTCCATAATACTCTTCTCTTTGGAGAAGTACTGTTTTATTTATGTACCAAATTATTATGTTTATCTCAGTTTATTAACTGATTGTTTAGCTAGCCTGACCCGAGTGTTTTTCGCTCGGGTCAGACCGAGTTGTTTCAGGTTAGGTCTCTGGACTTAGCTTTCTGTGGTTCCGCTTGGGCATTATCTGCTATGATGATAGATAGCTCTTTATATTTGTCCACTAGTTTGATACTCTAATTATTCAGTCTCTTATGTACATATTTTTGACACACATATGTGAGCGGTGGCTTTGTACCCACCTTTTGATATTTGGATCTGTATTGACGATATATTGTACCTATGTTCTGTGACTGTTATGTGACTATTCTGTGATGATGATGTTATCATTTAGTATTATGTTTGTTCTGAACCTATTTTCCTTAGCCATTGTAATTTCTTTATAAATATCTATTGGATACGTCGAACCACTTAAGAAAAGAAAACAACCTATTCGACATATTCGGTAGTTAGTTATAGCTTGATTACATATGGTAGCTTCCATTATACTCTATTCTCCATTCTAGTAGATGGTATTACTCCGTAATACTCTTTACTAGAGGGTGTCTCGGAGTAGGGCGTTACATCCGAGCATATGCACAAACAAACACTCGTATCAGGACATATATTCTCATACAGATAATATGGTTCAAATTCAAATAACAATAACTCAAAGATGAATGGAATAACATCTTTAAGGATCCGTTAAACTATTTATACATAGTAATGTACAATACGTAGATAATGTCTAACAGTAAAGTAAAATATCAAAATAGTGTTAAGGCGTTACCATTGTCCCCCTTAACACATTTCATACAGCATTATAGACTATACAGCACTGTAAACTCCACCGTAAACTAGTCGGATATCAGGGAGTACTCCATAGGTATAATATAAAACAAATTCGTAGTGGTCGCGTATACGGGAATACAAGTATGACAAGGCACATGAGGCAATACCTAAAGTAGTGAAACTACCGTTTGCCTGATCTGAACTGGTGAGAAGGCATCGCCGCAACGATCGCAACACCGCGAAACAACACTCTAAATTCAAGGGTGCGCACCAATCAATCACAAAAGTAAATGAGTAGTTTACGAAGAGGTGTGTTCGCTCGAGGTAGCTAACCCCATTTGGCCCGGCACGGCTCCTGTTTTAGTCATTTCCAATTTGACACAAGTGTTAAGGCTATCCATTATCGTTCACTTTCTTCAATCATCAACGTTCGCCATTCCAACCACTTCATTCTAGATCACACTCCGCGTATAGTTATTAAAGTGGTTCTCGGTTTAGACAGTGAGTATGTCCCAAACCGATTCTGGTTCCTTTAATAACCTTCATAATTATTTTACCGATTGGTTGTTTAATATATTTCAAAACCAATTCAATTTCAATTTCAATTATAATTCGTAAATCAACATTTCGTTAGTCATTTTAACTCAAGTTCCAAAATTTACATTTCATAACTTCACAATTTCATTTCAAATTTGTATAATTCAATTTCAAAGTTCAATTTTAAAACAATTCAACATTCATTTAATTTCATGTATAAGTACATTCCAAAATCATTTATCGTTCAAATCGATTTTAACCCAATTATCGATTTCATTCGATATTCATTAAATTAATTTATCATTAAACAATTTCAATTAAATTTCCAATTCATTACATTACTTTCTTAAGTTCAACTTCATTATCAAAGCTTACAAATTAAATTAAAATTAAAATTTGTCAAATCCAATTCCTTAACTTTCAAATCTTTCATTTGTTCGATAAACGCATTCTATTTCTTATTAAAGAAATTCAATTCATTCATTTATTACCTTCGTTACCAATTTCAAAACTCAATTAATGAAATTAGTTTCCCTTATTCAAAATTCGATTTTTCTTAATAAGCAAATCCAATTCAATTTATTTTAATCATTAAATAATTCAATCTATTCAAATCATCGATAATTTCAAATCTTAATTATTAATCATTTCAAATTTAATTATTAACAATTCCAAAACTTAATTATCAAAATTTCAAAACTTAATTCTTAATGATTTCCAACTTCGTTATTAATTATTCCAAATTTAATTATTAATAAATTTCAAGACTTGATTATTAATAATTCCAATTTAATTATTACTAATTTCAAACTTAGTTATTAATAATTTCTAATTTAATTATCAATTAATTCTAATTTAATTATTACATAATTAAATTTTAATCAATATTCTTTTGTCAATTACGACGTTCATATTTGTTTCAAACTTAGATATTCACATTTACAATTCATTCGAATTTAAATTCCAATTTTTTATTCAAAACCTTGTTATTAGTCAAATAAAACTTTATTTTATTTTAAATCAGAACATTGACCAATCGATTTTAATTTAATTTTCTATGCTAAGTCAAAGTTATTTGGGTATTTATCATTTCAACCCGATTCCATTCAAAATCAAAACATACAAAGGGAACTTGTAGTGTGATAGCTGGGATGGTGTCAAAGTAAATAAACAAACAATAGCATCCATTCACAGTAATTTAAAAATTTATTAAATAATCCCGAAATAATTGTATTAATTTACATTTGTTATTTATGTAAATTAATATAATTATTCCTAGAATCCACATTATCATTTCATATAGATTAAAGATTATTATATTTAGGTTTTTCACTTGTCAATCAATTCAATTTCAAATTTACACTACAACAATTAATCCGATATACGTTCAATGGTTCAAAGTGAAATTAATCAAATTATACATGTTAATTAATCTTAACCACTAAAAGGTCATATTCAACTAGTCCATATTCAACATATAAGGGGGTCAAGTTAATCAACATTCAACATAATTAGTTTACTTAATATTGTTAAATATCCTATATCACTTTCAACTTGCATATTTTATCACTTAACAATAGCAATCAACATTCAATTTAATTATCACATAGCAATCAGTTATCAACCAAACTAGCATAAGAGTATATGCCGTGAAAATTTATTTCACCTTTCGTGGATAAAGAAATGGACCCAAAGCAAGAAGAAGCACGAAAAGAAATCAGTACACACGAACAACGAACACTGTAATATCGACAAAAGAAAACGATATTATACAATGAACGTTTGTATAAAATTTATAAATTTATATAAATGCGTTTATCGATGACAAAGAAAAGAACGAAAGTTGAAGATCGATGCAGCTGTGAAAGAAACTCAGTCGGTTGCTTCTACACACAACAAGCAAAGAAAAGTGGTTACTATTTTGGCAACCAATAGGAACGTAATGTAACAACCCGCATATTTATCGTTTTTTATATTTAAATATTATATTTAAATATTTTATCAATACTCGGAATTTAGTCCGAAAAGCTACTTTTTGCATACGGTCGTATTAGGACTCGGGACCACTCCCATTGAGTTTAAAATGCCGTTTGCGACCTTTTTGAGTATAAGCTTCGATATGTTTGGAGAAAGTTGATTTTTTGCTACTTTTCACTTTGGGTTTGAGTTTGGGTTTAGCCATTAGCAAACTTATACTTAAAAACCGAACCCCTCCTCCCCATTCTCCCTCACTTCTTTCTCTTTTCAGTTTTTATAGCATTAATGGTGGGAGAGATTGGAAATTAAAACTCCAAAACCCTAGTTCCTCTTGCAACCTCAAATTCCTAGCTCCAAATTCAAGAGAACCCATTGGTAAGCATTCTCTTCTTCTTCTCCAACTTATTCTCTTACCAATTTCAGAAATTCCTAAACCTAATTTTAGGAATGTTCTTGTTTTGAGCATAGATTCAAGCTCTTTTGGGTTGTGTTGAAGAGAGGTTGATTCTCCATTTGCTTTCAAGCTTCTTCTTGTTTGATTTTGCTAAAAAGGTGAGATTTTTATCTCACATCTTAGTCTATAATTATCTTCGATTGTTAGGTATGAATTCCTAACACTTATTCTTGTGCAATTTATTTTGGTTTGGATTGATTTGGTGTATATTCCAATTTTTGGTGTTTTGGTCAAATTTATGAAAATCCTTTTATGGATATTTGGACATTGATATTTGAAGCGTATCGAAGAGCCGTTTAGGCTGGGTTGTCGTTCGACGTAATTCCTTAGTCATCGCCATTTGCTCGATTGGTCGTTTCCGATATTCGTTAGGCCATTTATGGCCTAGGTTCAAGGAATGCCCTGAACCCCAGATTCAGACGTCTGAAACGTGATATTCAGACGTCTGAATATTGTATGGGAAGTTTTCTATTCCCAGATTCAGACGTCTGAGCTTGGGATTTCAGACGTCTGAATTGGCTTATTTTCAAACAGAAAGAAAATAGGCTAAAATATGCCTATTTCAGACGTCTGAAACATTTGGTTCAGACGTCTGAATTGTGTTTTGGAAATTTTTATATTTCTTGATTCAGACGTCTGAACCACTTGTTTCAGACGTCTGAAACTGCTGTATTTTGCCTATTTTCCTATTCGTTTGAGAATTCCAATTTAAATCGATTCGTGATAATCCTATTTGTTGTTATCATTTATTATGACTTTGATGACTCTTTTTAGGGATTTTTGAATATCCATTTCGATGGATTCTTTATCGGTTTCTTTGGATTTTATTCACGTCTTCGAATGTGAATTTTAGCGATTGATTGTTCTTACAATCTTCTTAGTGATTTGTCACTTTATAAATATAAAGGTTTTCTATACTAGTAGTAAATATCAAAACACTCTTTCCTCAAACGATTTTAATACTATTTTAATTACAAAGCTCGTTTCTAAAACCGTTTTCTAATCTATTAGTATATACAAACCTTTACCTCACTCGTATGAGAAATCTAATTAAACGGCTTAGTAAAACGAGTGGTATGAAACGCTTGCGTTTACTTCGTCGGTTAATTCTTGGACTTGTTCGATTGAACCTCTTGTGACAATTTTCTAGTGGAGATTTACAGTTTGTTCGTAAATATTTAAGTTAAGCAAGTGGTTATGGGACATGAAGCTAAACTCATATATTTACTAGCTTAGTGTAATCGACACTCCTTGTTGATCATGACGATCATCTTTGTGATTTAGACTAGTAATGTGCGATGTCTCTTTGTCTGCGAGGGAGACTAAACCCCGTTTTGTGGAGTTTCGACTCAATTTGGTGGGGTAGCAACCCACGGTCTTCGGACCATTCGTGTGTCAGGTCTTCGGACCATTCGTGTGTCAAATTAATGGCTAGCTACCATGAGATAGCTTCTCGTTCGTGTGTTACAGCTGTTGGTGAGTTTTCATGCTCCCGTTCGTGTGATAGGCCTTCCTCTTTTTATTTTATGATTTCTGGATTTCGTGTGCTGAATTCTAGAATTTGTGCTTCACCAATATTAGTGATTTTCATTGATATGATTTATCAATTTTCGTGCATTGGTGAATTCGTGTGTCATTAACTTATTGTGAATACAAGTTTTGGGTATGATACCCTTTTTGGATCTTTGAGAAGATTCTTTGATATTGATTAATCATTTGTTGATTATCATTTTCATACTTATAGTAGTATGCCATTATGAATATTATACGTCTATGCCATATCTTTCGTTCTATATCATGTTATCTGATATTTATAGCTAGACTGATCCGTTTATTATTTTCTTATAAATAATACTCGGGTCAGACCAAGATGTTGCAGGTGCTTCGACTTGACTTCTCTCCAGGGATCCATTACTCTGACCTTTTGCTTACTACTTAGATTAGTAGTTTTTGTTGTATACTCTTGAGATATTGACTCATTGATGTATTCTTTTGTATAGCACATGTTGCTATTATTTTGTGTTATTGTGGATCTTTCTGACCACTACTATGATGTACACTTTTATGTGTAATATTCATATCTTATTCCGCCTTTGTGATATGAATTATCTGTGACTGATTTATGTTATGTTTGTTTCTATATTTGTTTCCGAAGATATTATAGCCACTGTGTAGTAGCTTTGAGTTTCTGTCGGCATGTCGGATTTCCACTTGAAAAGATTTGCATGTTATACTATCTGACATATCGATGCTCGCACGAAGCAATTACACGGATGGTCGCTCCTCAATAGCCTTATTCTCCGTGCTAGTTGACAGCATTCACCGTAATGTTCTTGGCTAGCGTGGGTATAGAGGTGGGGCATCACAGCTTGGTATCAGAGCCAAACTTCGGAACAATATGGAATAATATAACAAGGATCATCGTCCTAAGTCCATCTTAGGAATCGTCCTTTAGGATTTAATTCGAGTCTTCGTACCGATTCATCCTATTTTCCTTATGATTCCTTGTTTATCTATCAAGATTGCTTGATATTCAGTTTGGTGAATAACCTTTTTCTTCTTCTTCTTTCTTTCAAAAGGAAGAGAAATGTCTAGACTAGGCCGCCCCAGAGCCGTGCCATCTAGCACTCCGCCCCAGGATGGAGTTTTTATGACTGCTCAACAGCTTCTTGATTTAGTGACGAATGCTCAAGCAGCTGGAGCTAACCCGGAACCTACTCACCCAAAGTCGGGATTTGCACGCTTGTGCAGCGATTACACTAATTTAGGTGGGGAGCCATTCAAAGGTTCCGAAACTGTTATTGAAGTGCAGCCTTGGCTAAGGTCATGCGATCGAATCTTTTCTCGCATGGATCTTATTGACCTTCACCAAGTTCAGGTGGCCTCTAGCATGCTCCGTGAAAGAGCATTGGACTGGTACGAGCTTCTTATTTCTGAGATTAATGAAGCGGATCTCATTTGGGAGAAATTCCGAGAGCGCTTCGAGTTGAAATTTGTACCGGAAGCAGAGAAGGTGACTTTGTCTCGCCGTTTTATAGACCTTGTTCAAGGTGAATCTTCCGTGGCAGATTATGTCGCGTCTTTTGAGTCGCTTTCTAAATACGGGGTTGAATACATCAACACCCCTTTAAAGAAGAACCAGAGGTTCGTCTATGGCTTAAACAAAAATCTCAAGAAACCATTACTTCTTAAATTAGAAGTTTCTTTCGACCAACTCGTTGATATCGCTCTTCGTCTTGAAGAGGCGGATAGGGAGAATGATGTTGAAGTGGTGGGTTCTAAATCAAGCTTCAACAACAACAAGAAGAGGCCAAACAAATTCAAAGGCCCCTATCCTAATAAGAAAGGGAAGCAAGCAACCTCCGTGACAAAGAATTCTTCCTTTGGTCGTGGGGAATGCTATAACTGTGGTTCGAAGGACCATTATGCGAACAAGTGCCCAAGGTCTCTCTCTTGTCTCTACTGCAAAGTTCCCGGTCATGTTATATCTTCATGCCCCAAGCTTCAGGGCAAGAAGGAGGGAAAGCTTAATGTTGCTCAAGCCCCTTGCAACACATCTCGTGGCCAAGGTATTTCTCATTCTATTCTGGATGGAATTATTTTATTTCGTGATCATCCTATTCGAGTTCTTTTTGATACGGGTCCGTCCCATTCTTTTATATCAAAAGAACTTGTTGATACTTTTTCTTTGGATGTTTTGTGTTTAATGACTTCTTTGAGAATTGCGAATCCGGTTGGTGTATCCGCAACAATCAGTTTATTGTGTAAAGATGTCGAGATTATTTTGTGTGATTTTCCTTTCCTAGCCGATTTGCATGTCATGCGTTATTTAGGCTTTGGAATGATTTTGGGAATGGATTGGCTTAACCGTTATGAAGCCCATATCCTATGTCCTGAGCGGACTATTCATCTTCGACATCCTCAATCTGTTAAGTAGGTTTCCATTAATCTTCAAGATTCAGTTTCCAGCTTGGTCGCATCTTTATATTCTTTAAATCCTCTTGATGACGATGATGATGATGAGGGTGATATTATTTCTCTTATTCACGTCGTTTGTGAATTTTCTGACATATTCGAGCCCGTTTTAGGATTACCACCTAAGCGAGCAATTGAGTTCAGAATTAATCTCATTCCTGGAGCTCAACCTATCACTCGCCCTCCTTATCATATGTCCAATAAAGAAAACGAGGAGATGCGTAAACAATTATCCGAATTGGAGACGAAGCAATTTATTCGCTCTAGTTCCTCGCCTTAAGGAGCTTCGGCTATTTTTGTGAAGAAATCCGATGGTACACTTAGGCTTTGCGTTGGCTATCGCAAGCTTAATGATCTTACTATCAAAAATAAATATCCTTTACCTCGGATTGATGACCTATTTGATCAACTTAGTGGTGCTAGAGTCTTTTCGCAATTAGACTTAGCTACTGGATTTCATCAGCTTTGTATTGCAGAGGATAGCATTCCTTTGACATCGTTCCGTACTCGTTATGGATCTTATGAATGGCTTGTTATGCCATTTGGTTTAGCGAATGCTCCGGCTTATTTCGTTGACCTTATGAATAGAGTTTTCAAAGACTTCCTCGATCGATTTGTTCTCATCTTTATTGATGATATTCTTGTGTATTCAAAAACCGAGGAGGAGCATGAAAAACATCTTCGGATTGTGTTGGAAACTCTTAGGAGTAATCAATTAAAGGCAAAGTTTTCTAAATGCCACTTTTGGCAAACTCGTGTGAAGTTTGTCGGTCATATTATTTCCGAATCCGGAATTTCCGTGGATCCTTCAAAGATTGAAGCGATTCAAGATTGGAAGAGACCGGAGAGTGTGACAGAGATTCGTAGTTTCCTTGGATTGGCAGGTTATTACCGTCGTTTTATCAAAGACTTTTCTAAGATTGCTGTGCCTCTCACTAGCTTTACTAAGAAAGGTGTTAAATACATTTGGTCGGACAAATGTGAAGCTTCTTTTCAGAAATTAGAAGAACTCCTTTCTGATGCTCCTATTCTTGTTATTCCCGAGGGGAATCAGGATTTCATTGTTTATACCGATGCTAGTCGCGTTGGTTTGGGTGCCGTTCTTATGCAAAGAGAACGTGTTATTGCTTATGCTTCTAGGCAATTGAAGCCTGCTAAGACTAGATATGCCACTCATGATTTAGAGCTCGCGGCTATTGTTTTCGCCCCTCATATTTGGCGTCATTATCTATTAGGAGAGAAATTTGTTCTTTATACTGATCATAAGTCTTTGAAATATTTATTTTCTCAAAAGGAACTTAATTTGCGTCAACAACGTTGACTCGAGTTCCTTGCTCCTTATGATCTTGATATTCTTTATGCTCCCAGAAAGGGTAATCGTGTCGCCGATGCTCTTAGCCGAAAACAACAAGCTATTGTTTCTATGAAGATATCCGAATGGAACGATCTTGAGATCTTATCCACTTGTGAGATTCGAGAGCGCGTATCCGATCTATGTCCATCACTTGTTTTATGTAGCCTTGAGGCTCATCCTTCTCTTCTAGACCGCATTCTTGAAGCTCAAAGGCTAGATCCCGAATTGGCTCTTCTTGGCCAAAATATTAAAGATAAAATTGATATTGAAGGTTTGAAAGACTTTGATATCGATTCTCGTGGCGGCATTCGGAGATTTGGTAGACTTATCGTGTCAAACATTAGTGATCTTCGTAAAGATATTTTAGAAGATTCACATCGTTTTAAATTCACCATTCATCCCGGTAGTAGTAAAATGTACGCGGATATGAAGCGACTATATTATTGGGAGGGAATGAAATTCGATATTGCTAACTTTGTTAAGTGTTGCATGACTTGTCAACTCGTTAAGGCCGAACATCAAAGGCCCGGTGGGTTATTGCAACCTTTAGAAATTCCGATTTGGAAGTGGGACCAAATTTCCACGGATTTTATAGATGGCCTTCCCCGTTCTCGTTCGGGTCATGATAGCTTATGGGTGATCGTTGATAGACTTACTAAATCCACCCATTTTATTCCCGTTCGGTCTAACCGAACCGCTCCTCTTTTGGCCAAGCTCTTTATCAAAGAGATTGTTAAATTGCATGGAGTCCCTACTTCAATTGTTAGTGATCGTGATCCATTGTTTACTAGTGGATTTTGGAAGAGTCTTCAAAAAGTTTTGGGAACGAAGCTTAATTTTAGCACCGCTTATCATCCTTAGTCCGATGGACAAACTGAGCATGTGAATCAAACTCTTGAAGATCTTCTTCGTGCATGTGTTCTTGATTTTGGTGGAAGTTGGGAAGATTATATTTCACTTGTTGAATTTTCCTATAATAATAGCTTCCAATCTAGTATTGGTATGGCACTTTTCGAGGCACTCTATGGAAGGGCATGCCGATCTCCTTGTTGGCTTGAGACCGGTGAGAAGCTGGTTTTAGGTCCAGATTTTATTCGGGATTCTACAGAAAGGATTGATCTTAATCGTCATAGGATGAAAGAAGCCCAGAGTAGACAAAAATCCTATGCCGATAACCGGAGAAGGAAGTTAGAATTTTTTGTGGGAGATCTTGTGTTTATTCGTGTTTCACCAATGAAAGGTGTTGTACGTTTTAGTCGATCGAGAAAATTGGCGCCTCGATATATTGGGCCATTTCCTTTCACTGAGCGTATTGGTTCCATGGCTTATTGCCTATCATTACCGGCTCAGTTCCCTGCTATGCATGACGTGTTTCACGTTTCTCAACTTCGAAAATGTCTTCGAGATTCCGATTCTATTCTTGAGCCCGGTGTTGTGGAAAAGATTGAAGTTTCGCCTAATTTAACTTATGAGCAACATCCTATTTGTATCATTGCTTCGGAGGTCAAACGACTTCGAAATAAAGATGTTCCGCTTGTTAAAGTTCAATGGTCATCAAATCCTAAGGATTGTTCTTGGGAATCTAAAGAGTTCATCGAGCGAACACATCCGGACTTGCTTTCTCGTGCTCTTTGAGGTGAACCTTTTATTTCAAATTTCTTTTGTGTTGAATATGCTTTTATGGTTGTTACTATATATATCTTCTTCTTAAGTATTGCAAGGATGCAATTTCTTTAAGGAGGGGAGTCTGTAACAACCCGCATATTTATCGTTTTTTATATTTAAATATTTTATCTAAATATTTTATCAATACTCGGAATTTAGTCCGAAAAACTACTTTTTGCATACGGTCGTATTAGGACTCGGGACCACTCACATTGAGTTTAAAATGCCGTTTGCGACCATTTTGAGTATAAGCTTCGATATGTTTGGAGAAAGTTGATTTTTTGCTACTTTTCACTTTGGGTTTGAGTTTGGGTTTAGCCATTAGCCAACTTATACTTAAAAACTGAACACCTCCTCCCCATTCTCCCTCACTTCTTTCTCTTTTCAGTTTTTATAGCATTAATGGTGGGAGAGATTGGAAATTAAAACTCCAAAACCCTAGTTCCTCTTGCAACCTCAAATTCCTAGCTCCAAATTCAAGAGAACCCATTGGTAAGCATTCTCTTCTTCTTCTCCAACTTATTCTCTTACCAATTTCAGAAATTCCTAAACCAAATTTTGGGAATGTTCTTGTTTGAGCATAGATTCAATCTCTTTTGGGTTGTGTTGAAGAGAGGTAGATTCTCCATTTGGTTTCAAGCTTCTTCTTGTTTGATTTTGGTAAAAAGGTGAGATTTTTATCTCACATCTTAGTCTATAATTATGTTCGATTGTTAGGTATGAATTTCTAACACTTATTCTTGTGCAATTGATTTTGGTTTGGATTAATTTGGTGTATATTTCAATTTTTGGTGTTTTGGTCTAATTTATGAAAATCCTTTTATGGATATTTGGACATTGATATTTGAAGCGTATCGAAGAGCCATTTAGGCTGGGTTGTCGTTCGACGTAATTCCTTAGTCATCGCCATTTGCTCGATTGGTCGTTTCCGATATTCGTTAGGCCATTTATGGCCTAGGTTCAGGAATGCCCTGAACCCCAGATTCAGACATCTGAAACATGATATTCAGACGTCTGAATATTGTCTGGGAAGTTTTCTATTCCCCGATTCAGACGTCTGAGTTTGGGATTTCAGACGTCTGAATTGGCTTATTTTCAAGCAGAAAGAAAATAGGCTAAAATATGCCTATTTCAGACGTCTGAAACATTTGGTTTAGACGTCTGAATTGTGTTCTGGAAATTTTTATATTTCCAGATTCAGACTCTGAACCACTTGTTTCAGACGTTTAAAACTACTGTATTTTGCCTATTTGCCTATTCATTTGAGAATTCCAATTTAAATCGATTCGTGATAATCCTATTTGTTGTTATCATTTATTATGACTTTGATGACTCTTTTTAGGGATTTTTTAATATCCATTTCGATGGATTCTTTATCGGTTTCTTTGGATTTTATTCACGTCTTCGAATGTGAATTTTAGTGATTGATTGTTCTTACAATCTTCTTAGTGATTTGTCACTTTAAAAATATAAAGGTTTTCTATACTAGTAGTAATTATCAAAACACTCTTTCCTCAAACGATTTTAATACTATTTTAATTACAAAGCTCGTTTCTAAAACCGTTTTCCAATCTATTAGTATATACAAACCTTTACCTCACTCGTATGAGAAATCTAATTAAACGGCTTAGTAAAACGAGTGGTATGAAACGCTTGCGTTTACTTCGTCGGTTAATTCTTGGACTTGTTCGATTGAACCTCTTGTGACAATTTTCTAGTGGAGATTTACAGTTTGTTCGTAAATATTTAAGTTAAGCAAGTGGTTATGGGACATGAAGCTAAACTCATATATTTACTAGCTTAGTGTAATCGACACTCCTCGTTGATCATGACGATCATCTTTGTGATTTAGACTAGCAATGTGCAATGTCTCTTTGTCTGCGAGGGAGACTAAACCCGGTTTTGTGGAGTTTCGACTCAATTTGGTGGGGTAGCAATCCACGGTCTTCGGACCATTCGTGTGTCAGGTCTTCGGACCATTCGTGTGTCAAATTAATGGCTAGCTACCATGAGATAGCTTCTCGTTTGTGTGTTACAGCTGTTGGTGAGTTTTCATGCTCCCGTTCGTGTGATAGGCCTTCCCCTTTTTATTTTATGATTTCTGGATTTCGTGTGCTGAATTCTAGAATTTGTGCTTCACCAATTTTAGTGATTTTCATTGATATGATTTATCAATTTTTGTGCATTGGTGAATTCGTGTGTCATTAACTTGTTCTGAATACAAGTTTTGGGTATGATACCCTTTTTGGATCTTTGAGAAGATTCTTTGATATTGATTAATCGTTTGTTGATTATCATTTTCATACTTATAGTAGTATGCCATTATGAATATTATACGTCCATGCCATATCTTTCGTTCTATATCATGTTATCTGATATTTATAGCTAGACTGATCCGTTTACTATTTTTTTATAAATAATACTCGGGTCAGACCGAGATGTTGCAGGTCCTTCGACTTGACTTCTCTCCAGGGATCCATTACTCTGACCTTTTGCTTACTACTTAGATTAGTAGTTTTTGTTGTATACTCTTGAGATATTGACTCATTGATGTATTCTTTTGTATAGCACATGTTGCTATTATTTTGTGTTATTGTGGATCTTTCTGACCACTACTATGATGTACACTTTTATGTGTAATATTCATATCTTATTCCGCCTTTGTGATATGAATTATCTGTGACTGATTTATGTTATGTTTGTTTCTATATTTGTTTCCGAAGATATTATAGCCATTGTGTAGTAGCTTTGAGTTTGTGTCGGCATGTCGGATTTCCACTTGAAAAGATTTGCATGTTATACTATCTGACATATTGATGCTCGCACAAAGCAATTACACGGATGGTCGCTCCTCAACATCCTTATTCTCCGTGCTAGTTGACAGCATTCACCGTAATGTTCTTGGCTAGCGTGGGTATAGAGGTGGGGCGTCACACGTAACTTACAAATTTTTTTATATATATATAAATGACGCTGCCGAATGAAAAAAAATTGCAGGCGCCTCAACTTTCATGGCAAATTTTCATGCGCATGCCACCACCTATATCTCATTTCCCCCCTACTGCACACTCACTCAAACATAACACAACATACAAACTCACGCATACACACTGATGCAACACATTCATGAACACACACAAACCCATCACAACGCAGAGCCATACCAACACACGCGCATGCACACACTACAATACATGCGCACGGCCTACCCATTGCACGCAAACTGCTTCACTTCTCATTTTCCTATTTTCATTTTTTTCTTTTTTTTTCTTATACACGCACGCACCCACCCAGCTCAATCTATATTTTTTTTATAAAAAAAACACATATGTGGTCACCTATCTTCCTTTAGTAAGCTACACACATACTCCTCCCACTACCTTTGCATACTATACATGCATAGCTACACATTGATACGCACGCACTTATTTTTTTTAAATAAAAGTGCGCAACCATCACAGTGTTCGGCCAACCCAAGGTGGCTCAGGTTCGGCCTTGACACGGGATGATGTGGTTCAGTGGTGGTGGAGGGATGTGGGCTAGGCGTGAGGCTCGGTTTTGGTCGAGGATTGGTGTGCGTGGTAGGAGGCGAGAAGCACAGCTGTGTTGCATGCTTCCATTTTTTTGTATAGTGAAAGAAAAATAATAAAGAACAAAATCGGAAGAAAAAATGAGAGAGTAGAGAAGGAGGACAGTGGTATTACTTGGCAATTGAAGTGAATAGATTACGTTTTGTTTCTCTTTAAATTTCCAAACTACTTGCATTTAATTACTACTTTGGATTTCCAAACGTCAGACCAATTTCCCAAGCTACAACTGTTATCAGCCAACTACTCAATTCAATACATTCAGCAAATGTCTTATTTCAAGATTTAAATGAATACGGGCTGCAAATTTGGACAGGATATGGTTAACCGGTCATTTCGGCATAGTTAAATTTAAAGGGACGATTTCCGTCAGACTCCGATTCGTGCAAATAAATATACCATTATGATCAGTGCGACGAGGCGCTTCCAACGGTTCACAGATTATTGTGATATGATGGTTTTATAAAATTCGCGTTTACGCCGCTTAAATTGTACGTTTTGCAAAACAATTTAAACGGAGCAGGCGATGTTGCTTTTTGACGAAACGAATTTCATAATCATGATTAGAATAATTTTTACAACATAACTGTGTAAAAATATTTGGATTTTAAAGATAAATTTTATGCAGCTTTATATGGACTGATATACAATAAAACGCGAACAAAGTTTACTGTAATAATTTGCGACGAAACTTTTTCTATGTTCATTTTTAACTAGACGTATGTCATAAATAAGGTTTGGACGTAAATTGAGATCGCTTATAAATTTCAAAATTTTTATGTTAAAACGGTGTATTTAAAATTTAAATTGGATCGGAAATTCAGGGTCGTTACAGTTAATGAAGTTGAATTGATAAAATTGAAAGATATGTAATTGAATCCAAATTGAAAGAAAATGAATTTGAATAGAATTGAATTTGATTTGGAAGTGAACTAAAATGAATGTAAATTAGTGAACGTGTACTAATTGGAAATGAATAAATGAATATTTGTAAAGTCCAATGTTAACAAATCAAATTTGATTAAAATGAAAAACCAATTCATTGAATGTTAATGAGAAATGAAAGAATATTGATTTGGTTATTGATTTGTTGGATGTTAATTGCATGATAGTTGTTTGATTGTTGCGTTTGTTGTTTTGTTGCATTGCTATGATGGCACATGTAGTTGTTATATTGCTATATGATGTATATTGATATTATTTTCATATATACATGTTTCTCATTTGTTTGTTGAGTGTTTAGTAGGTGCATATTGTGCTTGCTTCACATTTGGAGCTCGCTTTCGCGCTATATTAGCCGTATATGCTCGCTAATAAAATAAATAAGGTACATATCTCGGATTAAGTATCGTACTTTTACACTTTTTTCCCTACGGGATGCCTCATCACTTGATGAGATGTATATTTGTGATATATATATTGTCATTTTTTTTCGGATCGAGCCGCGCAAAGGAGACTCTGGCGAATTTTTCCAAAAATTTAAGGCGTTAGAATATTTTTAAGAAAATTGGAATTTTTTTGAAAACTAAGTTTGGATTTGGAAACTTAGTAAAGATTTTGTGAGAAGTTTAACTATGAATTTTGGGAAAGTTAAACACTTAAGAGATTAGAAAAATCCAATTTGAACAGTTTGTTTTGAAAAGTTAATGGATTTCAAGACTTTTTCTTACTTGGTAATTTCGGGGACGAAATTCTTTTAAAAGGGGGAAGTTTGTAATGACCCAGAATTTCTGTCAATTAAAATTTGTACATTTAATTGATTTTAAATATTAATAAGTAAAATTTGTAAGTCGAATAAATTTTATTTCGAATATCTAGATTTAACTTGATAAGTAAATTGGCAGTTTAATATTTGAAATTACAAAGATAATTGGAAATTGGGTTTAATATGATTAAAATTGATTTGTAAAATTTTATTTAATCATATTGGAGTTAGAATGATGTTATAGAACTTTTAAAATCGAATTTAAAGTTAATTTGTGAAAATTGAATATTTGAATATTTAATTGACGAGTAAAACTAGCCATTTTTCAAACAGTCTGGGATTTTGACGAAACTACTTTCATCGGATCCATAATGTGATATTATTGTAAGATTTCAAATTTCAAGTCATTCGGATTTGTCGTTCGTCCGGGGCAAGCCAAAACGCATAGAAATCATTTAATCGATTTAATTTAAAATCGATCGTTTATTGTCGTAACTCGCACAGACGATCGAATTAGCCTCCGAATCTTGTTTCATTGTGTTCAGAACGCGGGGTAAACCTTAGAAACGCCAACAGGCACGCTTCGTTTGAAGTTCAGAATTTTTTTGATGAATAGTGTTTTGGGAAATTTTCTATAAATGGACCTAACTATTTTCATTTTGCAAAGAAACCCAAAACCCTAATTTCAACAGCCCTAGCCGCCGGCTATTCTAGAAATGGCCGAAATGTTTCAATCTTCTTCCCCATTTTTTCTCTTCATCCATGCTATAATTCGAAAATCTTCCAACTGCAAAAATGGAGAGCTCAACGAGATCTTGTGATTCAACGGCTATGATCGTTTAACTCGAAGTGGATTGATGGCAAAAGGGATTTGAAGCGCGCACGTTTGCACTCGGTTTTCGAGCACCACCTGAGGCCGAGCTTGGTCGTACTCATGGCGATGGTGGGGGCGGCTACAAGATGAGGGTTGCTGATCGTCGTAGAGTTGTGTATATTGGTGGCGTTCACTAGGGTTTCGAACGGCAATTCATGGGTTCGTGCGCGATTTTTTGACTGGGAAGAAGAAGCTTAGCTAGCGGCCGAGATTCTCATGAATCAAAATCAACGGCTCTGGAATTTTTAGGTTATAAAAATAAAAAAGGAAATTGTTGATTAGTTATGTTTTAATTCGTGTAACTTTAAAAATGCATATCTTTTTCATATGAGGTCGAAAACAGACGAAACGACTTGTGTCGGGTTCGTTTTGTCGAGAACTATGCAATGGTGCTAGATTGGAGTCGTTTGGAATTAGTAAGAATTTCGGGTAAAATTAAACGCACGTTTAATTTTATTCGAAATAAAACGCTACAACTGTTATCGGAAACTCAAGGTGAGAACTTCTCACTTAATCGAATTGTTTCGATTTAAATTTTAAATAGTTAGATTTAAAATTTTAGATTGCATGTTTGAATGTTGATTGTTATCTATTGATTGTTGAAATAGACATTATACTCCGTATATTAAGCGGAGGCTATTTATTAAAAACATATAACGCAATAATTCCAACTTGTATGGAATTGGTATTATATATGCACTTGGAGTTGATTTTCCCGCATTATTTAGAGGATGAGACCCTATTGCGCCGCATAATAGCGGAAAGTATTTTATAAATCCCATATACCGTGATATTTCGTCTTGAAGCGAAATTGGTATTGTGCTAACATCTTTGGATGTAGGGAAACAGGTTGGAGGGATCCAACTAGATTCCTCAACTGTATTGATTTATTTACAGATATTGTGATATTTGTTGATTATCATATACTGATATATGATGTCTTTTGACTATTTGGTGCCGTTGCATCATCGGATCCATTTTTGAAGTTTTAAAAATATGATTTTGATTTTAAAAAGAATTTTAAAGTGATTTTTCAAAGTATACGTTTTATTAAATTTTGAATTGTTAAAATAAATAAACGTTATAATGATTATTATTATAAAAGTTATATTTTTGGGAAATAGTACTTAAGTATGATTTTGGAGTTATATAAGTTTAAAATAACGTTTTGTGAATTGTTAAAAGGATTGGTTTATTTAAATTGAGATTTTTGAATTATTATAAACGGTTTATATAAAAGATTTCTAAGATTAATGTTTATAAATTAAAGATATAGGAATCATGAAACGAGTTTTATTAAGTGTTAAAATGTAGTATAAATTTTATTCACAAGTGAATAAAAATTTATAGATTTATAAATTGTGAAGTTATGTAATGAATAGATGTTGTAAAATAAAAGATTTATGAGTAATTAACTTATAAATCGAATTTGACATTTCAATTGAGATTTTTGAATAAAGATAAATGGTTTATCGATGAGATTTATAAAATATATATTTTATAAATCGAAATAATGGAATTCTAAAAGGAGTTCTGTTAGTGTTGAAAATAAGGTTATGAATAAAATCTTATAAGTAACAAGATTTATAATTTGTGAAGTTTCAAAAGAATGACTTTGTAAATAAATGGATTATAAGTTCTTAGCTTATAATATGGACTTCTGGTATGTAATTGAGTTATATAAATTGAATCGGATAATAAAGGAGATTTATAAATCGAAGGTTTATAAGTAGAAATGGGATTTTTAAACATTGTTTGTAAATTCGAAATCAATTGAATTTGATAAATCAAACATAAAAGTTATTAAAGGAGATATATTCGTGATTTTAGGCAGCGAATTATCCTTAAAGTTAAATTTTTTAATAATAAGAGTTTGGTTGGTAATTATATTCACGATTTTGGACAGTGAATATATTATTAAATAAAATGGATATGTTTTAGGAAAGTGATATTTTAAATAGAATTTAAATGATTCAAAAATGTTTTAAAATGTGTTAAGTATCGAAATCATAGATTTCAACATTTATTGTTGAAATGGACGTTTTCGAAGAATAGAAGGAAATGGTGGACTATAACACTATTGTTATAGTAAATGATTTCCGAAAGGAAATGTTCTTTTATAGTATTGGGATTTATATATCTATTTTAAGTTCGAATCCCTATACTAGTGATTTTGGGTTGTCGTAACGATGTTTTACGCAATATTTGTTTTGACCCAAATAAATGTGTTTAAATGAACGTTTTCCTTAAAGAATAAAATATATACTTAATTTGAATTTAAGTATATTGAATATTTTCAAAATGTTGAAAATAAATAGATTGGTGAATTACTTATTATTAAATAAGTATGGAATTTTTTTTTCCAATATGAAGTGAATGTTTGAGATTTTATCCTTTAAAGATAAATTGAAAATGAATATTAGAAATCGATTTGGAAATCGTATATTCATAGATATTTTGGAAAAGTAAATTCACTATGGAATTTATAAAAGAAAGGGAAATTTGTTAAAAATAAACATTGATTTATTTTGAAGTGTGGAGATTAATTTACGGATTTGGAACGTAAATTTAATAAGTCGGTAAGGGTTTATTTAATTGGTTTAAATGAACCATTTTGAAATGAAAGTTGTAAGGGTGTAAATTGACTTGAAATTGGTTTTCAAATGGCTGAACTGTGGGATATATATCTTATATTGATATTTATTGAAAATAAATAATTTGCGAAATTATTTGAAATCGGGTGATGTTGTGAATATTGATTGATAGTTAAATAACCAACTATCAATATTGACCTTTAAATAGGTATTTGTTGTGGATTGGTTGAAATTGAATGCTACACTTATTTTTAAATTATTGCGCTCGTTATTCGGATTACCCATTCCGAATAGTGATACGACATAATGGATAACATTGAAGGACGGTGGTGAAGACCGGGTATTTGTGAAAACGATAGGATGACCTATCGATTGTCTCTGCACCATTTGCTACGGTATGGAGATTTCCTTTGTGATAGGAAATTCGATCGGGATTGTGAATACCCGGATTGCAAGGGCTTCTTTTGAAGTGCCTTCGGTTCTGTTCGAACCCAGAACAGACTTGTATGGTTACATGTGTGACATTACATTTTGAGATATAAGGCAGATTTCTTTCAAATACATTTCTGTTGGTGGCGGAAAATTTATTCTCTTAGCTTAACACCCTTAGAGGTTATGTAGTTGAAGGTTATCAGCGATATATTCCCAATTTGGTAATGTGTCATGCTGAGTGTTGCTTTGTGATGATTATTTATTGATCATTTGTTGATCAAAGCGTGGCTTTGTGAAAAAGCGTAGCTTTGTGAATGAGACTTCGTCAGACCTCACACCCCGGAAATGGTCAAAACAGGAATATGCGGCAAGGTTATGAGGGTTGCGCCCTTTAGGGTATGTCATTTCCTTCTGGAAAGGGTGGTATCATGGTATGGAGCCCAGATACTTACTCATGTTGACACACTATATTTATTACTGTGTGATGCTGGTTATCGAGAACTCGGATAAAGGTCCAAAGGGGCCGGGGAATGGCATATTCGTGTAGTAGTTACCTAGTGACAAAGGTAACCCGGCCTTGTGTTGGTAGAGAGCTGGTTAAGTTCTTGGGACGTACCGCCATAGGCGATCCCATGTGGCAGTACGAAGTTCCTTAGCTTGACCATTTGTTGGAAATCCAAACAAAACAATACGATCCTTGTATGGTTTTAGTTGTATAACCTACCATGGAATGTGGCGCTAACCTGCTATTGAACATGGTAGCTATAGTAGGCATACGATAATGGTTGTATGTTGGCTATGCTTATATCTTTACTTTCGAAATGATTTTTCCTACACTATGCACTAGTAATAATATCAAATGTTTCTTTTTAATGCGCATCAAGCATCTTTGACTATCATAAGGAGAAATCTCCTCCAATTCTGCATTTGCATTGCGTGTGTGTGCGGGAGGCCTTATGGTAGTCTCATTTTCAAAAAAAAAGCATTGCGAATCTATTTTAAAATTATCATGTTCTTTGTTTTAAAGATAAACTGTTTTAGTTCTCACACCAGTCCCATGACTGACTCGGAGTTTATTGTTTTCCTTCCTAAACTCTGGGTGCCCACCAATAACCACACGGGTAGTCAAGAGTCAGGTTTATCAGGATATTCTAGAATTCAGGAGTTGCTGGAGGCAGGCTGGATGGCATGGCGTATTCACTAGTATATAGTACTTCTTTTCCGCTGTTTGTTGTTGTTTTGTTGTTGTACACTCTGATGGTGTAATGTAATGTAATGTGATGTAATGTAATAACTGATATAGTTCTTGGTTTAAAGATTATTCATGTATCTACTATATGTTATTCCGCTGCAATTGTGAGATTATGACGTTGTTCTCTGTTTCTTCTTCTTTCTTCCTCTTGTTCTATCTTTTTCTTCTTCTTTAACCGTAACGGTACGGTTTTCCAGCCTTCGATTGCTTGGCAGTTGATATAGTGGACGTATTGATGTCGGTTTTCGTGGAAGAAAAGTCGTTTGGTTACAATTGAAACCAAAAATGAGATGCAATTAAATTTGGTACGTGGGTTTCGAATTTATCAGTGAAGTTGCATGATTTAAGAGAAAAGAAACGGCAAGAAATATTTGATTTGAACGCTATAGTTGTTTAAAGATTTTATACCAATTTAAAACAGTTGGAGCAAAGGAAAGTGTAGAGGTTTATACGTGAATTATCAATGCAAGCTTTAAATGAAATTGAATGTCTAGGGGATTCGTTTCTTTCCTGCTTGGAAATGCATGGCTACTGACTTATTGATTTATTTATTGCTAAGGTAAGAAATTAGGAGTGCGTACTACAGACGCAATAAATAAACGAAACGTACGTCCAAATTATGCCTAAATTTATAACAACAGTAATGTATTTTATTTATACATTTCTTATTTATTCAGTAGATATATTTAGTGAAATATACGCTAACGGATATTTCATCAAATGTCATACCGTTTACATACAAACTAAATTAAACAAAACCGATATAAATGTACCAAATTAAAACGTGAAGTTATATAGCTTATTTATACACTATTTATTACATTAATTTAAAATTTGATCTGTTTACATTCATTTGATTTAATTATCATTTAAAGAAACTGATGTGTATACGTATAAAATAATGTAAATTTTGCTTTATTTTACACAATATTTATTACTTAATTTAAAAAGTTTATAACCAATTTAAAATAAACAAAAGCGGAACAGAAGTTGTACAAAAGTTTGAAAGAATAAAAAAGTAGAAAGAAAGAGGAGGCCATTATAATATTCCTAGCCGTGAGAAATAAAAATGAAAGGAGATGTTTTTGCATGAGAAATAAAGTGAGAAAACTCACGGTAATGAAGTGGAAGAAACGGTCAAGCAATCAATGTTTAAAACGGCAAGAGAAAATGAAGGGTTTTGATTCCTATTTAATAAAAAGAATAGGTGGAAAACGAGAACTCTTCCTATCTTCACGTGAATTGATAGGCTACATGTAAGGAACAACTATGGATTTTGAGGGATAAGTTAAGGTAAGAAATAAATAAATGATTTCAAGAAAAAAAGGGTAAATATTAAGGAAATAGTTTATTAAATTGAAACAAGGCTTAAAAATTTACACACAATACCACCGGCTTTGGAAAGAATTTTTACCACACTTTAAAACAAATAAAAATCAGTGAATAAAATAAAACAAACAGAAATAAAGTGAAAAATAAAATAAATAATTATTTTTAGAAAAATAGAAAGATAAATAAAGAAAATAACTTAATTTATTGAAACTAGTTTTAGAAAATTGCAAACATAATTCACTTTACTTTAGGAAATTACAACTCTTCTAAAAATGGTTTAAAAAAAAATCTTTGAGAAAAAAATAAAGTGAGAATGAGAATAAAATAAGTTCTTAAGAAAAATATAAAAATAAATAAAGAATTTCTTAAATTAATTGAAGCTGGAAATTAGAAATTGTAAACAAAATACAACCGACACTATAAAATGTCAATTACATTTTTAAAAATGTTTTAAAACCAAAATATATACAAAACAAGTCATTTTACCCAAGAAATCATAAATTGGAACATAACATGAAAAAATAAAATATTATTTATATAATTTAAAGTAAACAATTTTGTTAAATACAACAAATTACACACAATAGTTAAAAGGCATAACTTTCGCATTATAAATCAGATTTCAACAAAATGAAAAGCAGTATTCTTAAAATTTTATTTACTTTCAAAATAAAAGATAAAATTCAAATTTTCAAAATTTTAAATTTTAAAATTTAAAAGTCAAAGTTTGACTTATTGACAAAATTCACATTTACGGAAAATATTCTATTAATTCAAGTGTGGAATTCTAATCCACACCAAAATTTATATTTGAAATAACAAAATTATCTAAATTAAATAAATAAAACATTTATTAAAAATTTTGGGTTGATATATAGATGGTTTGGATGGCAAGCAAAGTGAGAGTAAATGCTTAGAAACAGAAAATGCATAAGTTAAGGAGAAAAAACATATATATGTTTTATTCTTAAATGCAAATGAAAATGAGGAGTTTTGAAATGGGAAATAAATATTCTTGTACATAATTTGCAAATGAGATATACATGGCTAGGATAAGAGTTTGTATGGCTAATGACGCAGCGGATTATAACATTGACGACGAAATGAGGATTTCGTGTCAAACTAATCGAAGAACGATTAGATGAAGCAATATAAATCGATAGATTGAAAGAATACCGAATGCCCAAAATCGTTGATCTCGAAAGATACCGAATTCTAGCTATCTCCAACACGTTGATCGTGCACGATACCGTGTTAAAAGATCTACGTTTCTTCTACGTTGATCTCGCGCACGAGATTCCGTGAATCGGCTTCAAATCCGTTGATTCGAGCGCACTCGAATACTGCAAATGGAGAAAAGAGACAACGCTCAACTTCCAATTTCGAAGTGGCACAAAGCACACAAACACAAAGTTTTATTCAAAATCAACTAACTTTACAAATGACCCAACATCCCTATTTATAGGGTTACAACACAACACTATTCACCGACCTAACACATCTGCGACCTACAACCTAACTTAGGTTGTTAACGACCTAACAGTACACGACTCAACACACAGCTTAAGAAACACAAATACAACATATCAAGTGACTCAACGACTCAAAAACAAACGAATTAACAACATACAAACGACTTATCAACCCATGCGACTTAAACAAACACGGTATAAGATCTGTGCGACCTGACAAATCAGCGGCTTAAGCTTCAGAGTTATCTTCCTGCGACCTAACTTTGAGCGACCTACTGGTAAGCGCGATCCAAGGCTTAGGTCGCTAGGTCATAACCACTAGGTCGTTGGCAACTTAAAACATGTGAACCATGATGCGCTGCTTCACTAGGTCGTTTGCGACCTATCTTTGCATCACTAGGTCGCTTGAATGCCTTGGTGTCTGATGTGTTCCCTTGCAAGCGACCTTCACTAGGTCGTGAGCGACCTAAGGCCTTTGAGCGGCCTTCACTAGCTCGTGAGCGACCTAAACGACTCAATTCCATTGAGTTGGTAGATTGCGTTGCATCATCCTCCCCCGGTTGACAAGAATTCGACCTCGAATTTGCACCTTCCTCTTCCACAACAAGCTCATTCCCATGATACGGAATCAAGTATTTGACATTGAAAACATTAGAAGTATGAACATTATCCGGCAACCTCAACCGATACGCGTTCTCATTGATTTTCTTCAAGATTTCCACTGGACCAAATTTTCGAGCTTTCAACTTGTTGTAAGTTCCAACTGGAAAACGATCTTTCATCAAAACGGCGTAAACCAAATCACCTTCTTTGAAGTTCACACTCCTTCGTTTATTATCTTTCAATTGTTTGTACTTCTCATTTGATGCAAGCAATCGTTCTTGAACAATTTTTTGTCATTCTTGCAAATCATTCACCAAATCACTAGCCCGTTTAACAACCCCTTTCTGAAATGGAATTATCGATAAATCCAACGGTCCCTTTGGAATTATTGAATAGACAACCTGAAATGGACTGAAACCAGTACTCCGATTAACAGCGTGATTATGTGCAAACTCTTCTTGACACAACTTCATATCCCAGCTCTTCAAACTATCTTTCACAAGACATCTCAGCAAGTTTCCCAGTGATCTATTCACCACTTCTGTTTGCCCATCTGTTTGCGGTTGATAGACGCTACTAAAATTCAGCTTCGTTCCAATCATCTTCCACAAACTAATCCAAAAATGGCTTAGAAATCGAGTATCCCGATCAGAAACAATGGTCTCTGGTAACCCATATAGTCGATGTACCTCTTTAAAGAATAACTGAGCAACACGGACTACATCAGCGGTCTTCTTACAAGCTACGAAATGTTCCATTTTCGAAAATCTATCTACCACCACATATATGGAATCATTTCCACGTTGAGTTCTTGGCAAACCCAAAACGAAATCCATGATGATATCAACCCATGGTCTGGTAGGCACAGACAATGGCATATACAATCCCGCATTCGTAGCTGTCCCTTTGGAAACTTGACATATGTGACATCTCTTCACAAATATCTCAACTTCTTTTCTCATGAAAGGCTAAAAATAAGATTGAGAAATCAACTGCAATGTACGATCTCTACCTACATGGCCTTCTTCATGTAACTCCTTCACAATCTTCATTCGAAAACTTCCCTCGGGTATACATAATCGATTTCCCTTGAACAGAAAACCATCCACCAAAATATACTCATCCATCTTCCCCTTTGTGACTTCATCCATAACCTTAGCAAAGTAAGGATCATCCACAAGCAATTCTGATAACACATCAAACCCGGTCACTTCAACTTTCATTGTAGTCAATAAATGATTTCTCCTGCTCAGTGCATCTGCCACGCGATTCGTAATTCCCGATTTATGTTTCACTACAAATGTAAACTGCTGCAAGTATACAATCCACGATGCATGCCTAACTTCTATCTTGTCCTACCCTTACAAGTGCTTTAATGCCTCATTATCAGTATAAAGAACAAACTCCTTATGAAACAAGTAATGTCTCCAGTGTTTCACGGCTTGCACAATTGCATAAAATTCCACATCATATGTATTATATCTCATCTTTGCTCCCGAAAGCTTCTCACTGAAATAAGCAATAGGACGTCCCTTCTGACTCAACACCCTTCCGATCCTAACCTTCGATGTATCAGTATGTAACTCAAACAACATTTGAAAATCCGGCAGTACCAGAATGGGTGCTGTCGTCAAAAGTGTCTTGATCTTCCCAAAAGCTAACTCTGCTTCCTCTGTCCACACGAACTTCTTTCCTTTCATGCAATCGGTTACAGGTTCCATCACACTGCTAAAATGCGGAATGAATCTTTGATAAAAAGATACCAACCCATGAAAGCTCCTCACTTCAGTAATTGTCTTGGGTTTTGGCCAACTCCTGACAGCTTCCACTTTGCTTTCATCCACATGAATACCCGCCTTCGACAGAACATATCCCAGAAACAAAAGACTGTGCGTCATGAACACGCATTTCTTCACTGCTGCATAGAATTGCTCCTATCGTAGAATAAACATCACTTCTTGCAAATGCTGGACATGCTCTTCCATACACCCACTATAGATCAAAATATCGTCAAATTAAACGACTACGAACTTCCCAATAAATGGTCTGAATATCTGGTTCATCACTCTCATAAAAGTACTAGGAGCATTGGACAAGCCAAACGGCATAACCAGCCATTCGTATTGTAACAACCCTAGATTTTTATGTATATTTTAATTTTTACTTTATTTCATTTTTAAAATATTTAACTGGTTCCATTTCAAACTTCTCATTTTTAAATATAAACTTTGATTATTATGTGATTTATAATTCCAAAATGGTATAAATTGAATATTTTCCTGAAATGTTGATTTGGTAAATTTGGGTCAAACTTTGATTTTTAAATTTCAAATTTAAATATTTAGATTCTTAAATTTTATCTTTTATTATGAAAATAGACGTAATAACTTGAATACTGCTTTTCGTTTCGTTGAAAACAGATTTAATTGTGAAAGTTATGTATATTCCAATATTGATTGTAATCTGCTTTATTTAGCAATTCTGTTTATTTTAAATAATATAAACTATATTTTTATTGTCATATTTTATTTTAAAATGTGTCAATATGTCATGTTATATATATTTTGTCTTTTAAATTTTATTAAAGTGGTGTTTAATTTTTCCCAAAGTCTATTGCATTTATTTTCTATTTTTAAAGGCTAGTTTCCATTTTTCTGCTATTTTCTTCATTAAATTATATTACATTAATATTTATTTATGTATTTTGTGAATTCATTTTTATTTTGTGTTCTTATATTTATTTATAAATATTTTTCAAGTACATAAAAATTTTCCAAACTTCATTGCATTAATTTTCATATTTTCATGATTAGTTTGCAATTTTTGCTGTTTTTATTAATTACATTATATATAATTAATATTTATTTATTTTTTTTGTTTATTTACTATATTTTCATGTTTTTATCTGCAATTATAAGTAATTTTTCATTTATTAAAATTTGCAAAAGAAATTAGAGAAATATGAAGAGTTTTGACCTTTAACATACCATTGTCATTTCACCTCCTTTTGTCTTTTCAAATTCAATAACACTTGCATTAATCATTTTCTGACCATATCTCTTTGTTTCAGCCGACTCTTCCATTGTTTCTCACAAGAAAATTTTCCCTCAAATCCTAAAAAAAGTTTCGGCCATCTCCTAGAAGAAATTTTGATAAAAACTTTCATTTCTTTTTACATTTTCTACTTGATTTACTTGATTTTTGCACTTGCAACCTCTTATGCAGTTCGGGCCCTCCATCTCCAGCGCCTTGGCCGCCTCCGTCACCACCTATTCCAGCCACCATACCCTCCTCTCCACTTCCATTCTAGAGCCGAGGCCATCCATGTTGATGATCCACCAAAATATGAAGCAAACTCCACCTATATCCAACATAGCCTGGCTACCTTGCTTCCATCACCTCCTCCATCACTTTGGCCGACCATACACCACCACCACCAGCGAATTCCTGACCTGAGCCCACTGTCACATCATCCTCCAGCCCACTACAGACCTGGCCGTGCCCTCCTTGTCCTTGGCCGAGCCCTCTAGTGCATAGGAATCCATGATATTTGCCTTGTAGTGTTAGTTCATGCTCATATATCTTTGCTCCATCATTTTGCTATGCTAGGCCGACCTTTAAGAACCCAAACTAGATCCAAACCATGCCTTTAGCCGTGCAATTTCAGATCTGGAGTTGAAACATAGGTGGTAGAAAGAAAGTGCAAACACTTCGGTGATGTTTTGCGTATTCATTTCTAGCTTATAATTGAATTTGGGTTGAAAACATATGTTATATTTATTTGTTTTGTCTCATGTATCCAAGGAGAATTAATCTTTGGCTCTTCCAAACATCTTTGTGTCGTGTTATCGTTCTTGTTTGGATCTCATTCGTGCATTCGTCGTTGTGTCTCCAGCTCAAAACAGTGAGTTATTCTCACCAGACAATATGTAGATATATAACTAGTAAATTGACCCCTTTTGAATCTGTAAAATGCATTATCATGTTACACCTGCTATATTATGATTATATGATATTCACCCATGCTTATACACCTGTTATAACTTCTGTTACTATTATATTATGTTGTTCTGTTATTTTTATCAGTTTATCACACTGCAAGTTCCCTTTAGATTAGAATCACTATGGGTTGAAATGATACATACCTGAACGGACTTTAGAATAGGAGAAAATCATTATGTGCTGAAATGATAGGCCTGAATGATTTTCACTTATTTTCATTTACGTAGGATTGAGGGTTTTAAAAGATCAAACCCGGGTTTTCTTTGTAAATTACGGGTTGAAATGATATATACCCGTACCACTTTACCTAGGCTAGAAAATGAAATACAGACCCGTTGTTAAAATATGTTTTTCTAAAATTTTAAAATATTTTGGAAATGTAAATATTATAATATTTTGATGTAAACTTGATAAAAAATGATTTTTGTAAAGCATTATTGATTTTCTAAAATTTTATAAGTGAAATAAATAAATGGTAAAATTAGAAAATCTGAAATGTAAGTTATTTTGGAAATTATAATTTGGTGATAAATGGAATTTAAATTAAATATGAAAATATGATAAATTTATGATATTTTGAATTTCAAAGAATTTAAAATGATTTTATAATATATTAATGGTTTTTTAATAAAGTTAAATGTGAAATGAATGAATATTTAAGTTGAAATTTTGAAATATAACTAAAATTGGAAATTTGTGAATTTGGCTTAAAAGTGAATTTTAAGTTAAGTAAATAAAAATGAAATTGAGTTATATTTGAAAATTTAAACTTAAGTGTTAAGTTAAATTTAATTTAATGAATTTAAAATTTAATGTTGGAATTTTAATAAGTAAATTATTATTAAATTTGATTTTGAATGGAAATTGAACTTATAAAATCATGAATATAAGGGTATTCAAATGATTGTTTTAAAAGTGAAAATGTATAATTATAAGTTAAAAATGAATTAAATAAATATTTAATTGTTTGTGAAATTATATTGAATATTTGGAATTTAATTAATAGCAAATTTGAAATGCTATTATTTTCTAATGTAAATGATATTACGACATTTGTAAAAGCTGTAGTTGATAGAAATGAACTAAATGGCTAAATTTAAGTAAGTGCTATAATTGATGAATTTAAGTAAGGTTTTATTTGAACTAAAGTAACCCTATTATAGCATTTAAATGTTGTCTTTTGTTAAATTAAATTGTTTTAAAGTAACTTTCCGTAGCATTGTCAAAATGTGCGAAAAGATGAATTTTCACCCTTTGATAAATTTAAGGGAATGAATGAACTTTGAAAAGATTTAAAATTTTGAAAATTTAATAAGTTAATTATTAAATATAATAACTGAATTTTATGATTTAAAAGGAAGTAATTTGTTTCAAAATATAAACTATTTTGAAATGTGTTATGTAATGGTATTTAAATTAAATAAAAATGAATGTGGTTTGGAAGATATTATATTTTGATATTATGAAATGGATTTTGAATGATATTGAATTTTGAAATGATATTTTATTTTGAAGTATAAAATACCATTTTGAAATTTTAACACGGGATGTATTTAATTTATAGTTTAACTGATTCTTAAAGGATGGGCGATCCCAAGCATCCTTTAAGTTATGTGCATTTCTACTACAGTTCACTTGAGTTGGTTTACATTATATAATATATATTGTCCTGACTCGAGTGTTTTGTGTTTTACTTTACGCTCGGGTCAGCCTGAGTATTTACAGCTTAGCATTGGATTTCTTTTCTGGAGCTAGGAATCGCTGGAGATTCTGCTTGTCTAGTTATTTATTTCCTTTCAGTTTTCGTTGTTCTATTTCAGCTCTGGTATTTATAAACTTCTATGTATTTGAGATTTCTATTGTATATGTTTCAGACTAATATTACGTATTATGTTTTGAGAGTTTGTTATAGTAGCTTCATGAACTACTATGGTATTTTTATTTCCGCTGCGAGTTATTCTGATATTTCTGTGTCTGTGATTTTGTGATTGTATTTCATTTGCTCCACATTTATTTACAACGCGGTATTTTGAGCAATTCAAGTCTGACATGTGCGGATGCGAATGGCTGAAAATATCAGGTTGTTACAGTTGGTATCAGAGCTTTGGTTTTAGGCAAACCTTAGCCTGCAGAGCAAAAACTCATTAGAGATAGGGTAGAAATACCCTAGAATGAGTGAAATCACTCTCAGAATCCTTTCTTTGTGAGAGAACGTATTTTCGAAGTATAAAATGATTTCCAAATGATTTCTAAAGGATTTTCAAAGATTATTTTAGTATAAAAATGTTCTTATTTTGAAATCAAAATTTTGTAAACTTCATCTCTTCGGTATCCACCTTGTTAGAAATCTCTTGGTTAAGATTCTTATCGACTAGGATTCCTTGCACTTTGGAACACTCCCACTTGTTCTGAAATCCAGTCTTGTTTTCCCCATTTTTCCTTTTAATTTTGGAGCATTCCGTAACTCTACTTTGGAATGACCTCTCTAAAGAGCGGTGATTCCGTAAATCTTTGAATGATTTGTAAAGGGATGAAACTCCTTTACAATTGGCATTGATTCACTGAAGATTTTTGTATCCTCGGATGTCGATGCTATCTATCTCCTGCTCTACCCGGATGCTATCTCTGGCGATCGAAGGTCGATTTGCCTTAGATTTCCGTATTGATTATATTCCTAAAGTCTCGGTTGATCGGTTAAGTTCGCCTGCGATTTACATAGGCTTATCTATCCTCTATTTGGTAATTAAATTATCTCATCTTCGTTTGAGTTTATCTTCGAAGTAGAATTCTATTTGATTAGAGTTCCTCTAATTTTGAATCTTTGTTTGTTTGAAATCCTTCCTTGAATCATCCTTTGGAAATTTTTGTTTGGTTGTATTTTGAAATTGTGCATACATCGAAATTATTAAGGATGGCCATATTTTTATATATAAAAGTGAAATGTTTTCGATAAGGATTATATACCTTTCAAAAATGAAAATTTGAAATTTCGAAAGAATTTGAAATTTTGAAAATTTTATAAGAACTTGATTTATACAAAAATGATTTATAGCTGAAGGGTTTTGAATTGGAATTTCGAGGAATCGAATTCCGGTGTTTTGAAATCGATTTTAAGATTTTGGAAAATATATAATAATAATATGATTTAAAGATATGTATATATTTTTTTCAAATAAGAAATGTTTCAAATGTATTCGAATGAATTTCAATGATTTCGAAGGAATTTCAAAGAAGGTTTTCAAAGTTAATTGAAGCCCAGAACTCACTTATGTCGCTGGAAAATAATTTCGGTGATGAATGCATTCACCATCGACATTGATTTTCGAGTTTCTGAGTGAGAGAGAGGCCACTCTAGTAGCTTTGCTATGCGAGTGATTTTGTGAAACCAATTTTGATTTCAGATTTCGAAGTATGGTTTGATAGTCGAAAGATCGATCTATATATATATATTTATATTTGAAAAGATTTAAAGTAAGCCGGTGTTCAGTCCTCGAGTTTCAGATTTCGAAACCTAACTTTTGAAATTGATTTACTGATTTAGTGTTGATTTCCAACTCTTGGATTGAAAATATGATTTCTTCGACTATTTTAAGATCCGAGCACTTCCAAATCAAGGTTAACTTTTCAGAGCTAATTTTTTTTTGAAAGGTATAAGGTATTTGATAAAGAATATAAGTTTAGTTTGTATGTTTCAAGTATGAAATAATATGATTTTTATAAGTTGAAACTATTTTGTTAAGTAAATAAATAAGACTATTTTGAATTATACTAATATGAAATTTAGTTTGAAATGTTTTGGATAAAAATTAGTCTTCAAATGTTTGAGAAAAATTTGGTTTTAAATGTTTTAACTTAGTAACATCTTTATGAAACTATTTATTTAACAAGTTGGAATAGATACATAAGTTGTACGTATGTTGTTTTATTCGCATAATTAATTTGCTCGAAGTTTGAGTACACAAGTTCGAGGTGAATTACACCATTTTGTATTAGGATTTTTCATTTGATTCTTGATGGCGAATGTAACGACCCAGAAATTTTAGTAATTAAAATTTGAATATTTAATTAATTTTAAATATTAATAAGTGAATTTATAAGTCGAATAAATTTTATTTCGAATAATTGGATTTAATTGAATAATTAAATCGATAATTTAATATGTTAAATTATGGAAATAATTGAAATTTGAGTTAAATATGATTGAAAATGATTTGTAAAATTTTATTTTATCATATTGAAGTTAGAAAGATGTTTTAGAACTTTTAAAATCGAATTAAAAGTTAATTTGTGAAAATTGAATATTTTAATATTTAAATCGACTAGTGAAATTAGCCAATTTTTGAACAGTCTCAGAATTGGACGAAACTAGTTCCATTGGATCCGTAATCGTTAGTTATTATCGGATTTCAATTTTCGTGTCAATCGGAGTTATCTTTTGATCGTACCAGCTCGAAACGCATTGAATTGTTTTTAATCTTAATTTGGCGAGTTAAAATAGCCATTTTTCAAAAAGTCTCGGATTTCGACGAAACCAGTTTCATCGGATCCGTAATGTGATATTATTGTATGGTTTCAAATTTCGTGTCAATTGGATTTACCGTTTGTCCGGTGCAAGCAAAAACGCCTAGAAAATCGTTTAAATCGGTTTAACTTAAATCGAACGTTTATAGCCATAACTCGCACAGATGTCCGAAATAGCTTTCGAAACCTATTCCGTTGTGTCCAGAACGCGGGGTAAACCCTAGAAACGCTGGTTACGGCGGGTAAATCGGAGTTTGGAAATTCCGGGATGAATAGTGTCGTTCATTTCCCTATAAATAGCCCACCTTCACACAAATAAAAAAAAATTAATAAAACCCTAGCCGCCTCAGTCAAAACCAAAGGCCGAAAATCAATGATCTTCCTCCCTCCTTATCTTCAAATCCGTAAGGAATTACACAAATGTTTCAACTACAAACTCATAGAGGACATCAAGATCTATCATATCAACGGTCATGATCGAGTTTGAGTGAGTAAATCGAGGGGAAAGTCGCCGTGTTCGACCGGCAGTTTGCACGTAATTCGAGAGCAAAGGGGGCACGATGGGGGTGCGGTCGCTGGGCGTTGGTGAGGGGGAGTGAGGCCTTCGATTTGGCGCTTCCTGATCGTGTTTTCATGCATCGTGGAGGCCGCGTTATTAAACCCTAATATGTGTATATGGGTTCATGAGTCGGCCTGAAGAACGCAAGTGTTGGAGAAGAAGCATGCGCACGGTTCAGATGCATGGGGGTAGGATCTTGTGGCCCATACTGAAAGTTAGGTTTTAAAAGAGAATATATGTTGTAATTTATAAATAAAAAAATTCGTGTAACTTCATAAACGCATATCTTTTTCATACGAGGTCGAAAACGCGCGAAACCAGTTGCGTTGGAATCGTATGGACGAGCACTACGATATGGAATTGGATTGGAGTCGTTTGGAGTTAGTGAAAATTTCGTGTAAAATTAAACGTCCCTTTAATTTTATTCGAAATAAATCGCTAAAACGAAATTGAAATCAAGGTGAGAACTTCTCACTCAATCGAATCAGTTTCGATTTTTATTTTAAATAGTTAGATTTAAAATACTTGAATGCATGTTTGAATGATGATTGTTATTTATTGATTGTTAAAATAGACATTATGCGCCGTTAGTAAGCGGATGTTATTTATTAAAAACATATACCGCGAATATTTCATAAACAGTGAAATTGGTATTATATATAATAGCATTATATATATATTGGCATATGTATATATTGCAGTTATTGATTTCCCACATTGTATAGCGGATGAGACCCTATTGCGCCGTCTATTAAGCGGATAATATTTTAAATCCCATATACCGCGATAATTTCGTACTGGAGCGGAATTGGTATTGTGCTAATGTTTGTGGACGCAGGAAAACAGGTTGGAGGGATCCAACTGGATTCCTCAACAGTTTTTATTTGATTTCAGATATTTTGATAGTTGATGGACTATCATATCGATATATGATGTCGTTGTTGTCGTGATTGACTATTTGGTGTGTAGCATCATTGGACCAAGTTTTGGAACTTTAAAATGATTTTTAAAGTGATTTTTGAAAATATACTATATGTTTGGAAATTGATTCATTTTAAATAAATAAACGATATAATTTTTAATGTTATAAAAATTATATTTTTTTGAGAAATATAGTAAAAAAAACTGATTTTTGAAAATATGGGTTAATAACTTTATAAAAGGAGTTTAAATTGGGATTTTTTGATTTTATTGTAAAAAGTTTAAAAATAGGATTTATAAAATTTGATTATTTTATAAATCAAAATGGTGAAATTATAAAGGAGATTGAAGACGGTTTAAAAGAATAATATAAATTGATTTATATAAAAGATTTATAAATTGATATTTATAAATTAGAATATTTGAATTATAAAAACGAGTTTTTATAAGTGTTAGAATGAATTGTGAATGAATTTCATAAATGAATGAAATTTATAGAATTATAAACGGTGAAGTTATAAATGGAATTTTATAAGCAGTAGGTTTATAAAATTTATAAAGTTATTAAAAGAATGGTTTTGGATAAATAATTGAATCTTATAAGTTATAAGATTTATAATTATGAAGTTCAAAGGAACGATTTTTGCAAACAAATAAATTATAAGTATTTCACTTATAATATGAACTTTTAGTATATCATTGAGATATGAATTGAGATAGGTTAATAAAGGAATTTATAAAGGAAGTTGTGGTAAAATAAATAGAAATGGAAATTTATAAACGTTGTTTTATAAATCCGCAAACGACTTATTTTGATAAGTAAATTGTTGAAACCTATTAATGGAGTTATATTCACATTTTTGACTGTGAACAATCCTTTAAAATAAAATGAATAGAAATTATGAAATTGGTTAACGTAGTATATTCACGTTTTTGAATAGTGAATAATATGTTAAAGAAAATGTTTAGGATGTGATATTTTAAACAAAATTAAAACGATCTAACGATGTTTTAATTGTGTTAAGATTCGAAACCATAGATTTCAAAATTCATTGTTGAAATAGACGTTTTCGAGAAATAAAAGGAAATAGTGGACTATAACACTGTTGTTATAGTAAATGATTTCCGAAAGGAAATGTTTTGTATAGTATTGGGATTTATATATCTATTTTAATTTCGAATCCCTATACTAGTGATTTTGGGTTGTCGTAACGATGTTTTACGCAACATTCGTTTTGGCCCAAATAAATATGTTTAAGAGAATGATTTCCTTAAAGGATGAAATATATACTTAATCTCGATTTAAGTATATTGAATATTTTCCAAGTGTTGAAAATAAATGGATTTGTGAATTACTTATTAAATAAGTATGGAAATGTTTTCCAATATAAAGTGAATATTTTGAGAATTTATCTTTTTGAAGATAAATTGAAATAAATAATTGAAATCGTATACGCATGGATATTTTGGAATGAAAATTCACTATGGAATTTATAAAAGAAAGTGGAATTCGTTTAAAAATAAATATTGATTTATTTTTGAAGTATGAAAATTATTTATCTTGTAAATATATTTTTGGAAAATAAATAATTTGGAGATATTTGGAATATGGTGATGTGTGCATATCCATTGATAGTTCAATAACCGACTATCAATATTTACCTTTGAAAGGTATTTGTTGTGATTTGCTGAAGTTGAATGCTATACTTATTTTTAAATTATTGCGCTCGTTATTCGGATTACCCATTCCGAATAGTGATACGACGTAATGGATAGCATTGATGACCGGTGTTGAAGACCGGATATTTTTTGAAAGAGAAAGGACAACTCGTCGATTGTCTTTGCACCGAGTAGCTACGGTATAGAGACTCCCTATGTGATGGGAAGTCCGGACGTGATTAGTGAATATCCGAATTGCAAGGACTTCTTTGTAAGTGCCTTAGGTTCTGTTCGAGCCCGGAACATACTTGTATGGATTGTATGTCTGACGTTACAAATTGAGATATAAAGCAGATTTCTTTCAAATATATTTCTGTTGGTGGCGGAGAATTTATTCTTTTAGCTTAACACCCTTCTCTGAGACGTACGAGCTCAGAGGTTATGTAGTTGAAGGTTATCAGCAATATATTCCCAATTTGGTAATGTGACATGCTGAGTGTTGCTGTGAAATGATCATTGTGTTGATTATTTGCGATAGGATCATTTATTTGATCGTCTATCCTGATGATCATTTCTATGATCATTTGTTGACCCAAAGCATGGCTTTTGTATAAAGTATGTTTTTGTGGACGTGACTTCGTCGAGCCTCACACCCCGGGAATGGTCAAAACAGGAAAGATGCAGCAAGGTTATGAGGGGTAGCACCCTTTAGGGTATGTGCATTTCCTTCTGGAAAAGGGTGGTATCATGGTATGGAGCCCAGATACTTACTCATGTTGAAAACACTTTATGATTGTGTGAGTTGATTACGAGCGCTCGGTTAAAGGTCCCAAAGGACCGGGGGATGGCATATTCGGTCAGTTGTTACTCAGTTAGGGGTAACCCGGCCTTGTGTTGGTAGAGATCCGGTTTGGTTCTCGGGGATGTCCTTCCAGAGGCATTCTCATGTGGCAATGGGAAGTTCCTTGGCCTGATCATTCGTTGGAAATCCAATTCCCAATACGAAACCTTGTACGGTGTTAGTTGTAGAACCTGCCATTTACTTATGGTGGTCACCACTGTTTAGATGGTAGCTATAGTAGGCATAGTTCGAAATGTCTACGCTGGCTAAGATTTATATCTTTATTTTCGAAATGAATTTCTTCTCTACACTATGCACTAGTAATAATATCAAATGTTCTTTTAAATGTGTATCAAGCATCTTTGACTATCATAAGGAAAAATCTCCTCCGATTCTGCGTTTGCATTGTGTGTGTGTGCGGGAGGCCTTATGGTAGTCTCATTTTTAAAAGCATTGCGAATTGACTTTAAAATTTTTCCTCTATTTTTATTTTAAAGATAAATAAACTGTTTTGAGTTCTCACACCAGTCACATGACTGACTCGGAGTTTATTGTTTTCCTTCTTAAACTATGGGTGCCCACCAATTTTCACACGGGCAATCAAGAGTTAAGGTTTATCAGGATATTCTAGAGTTGCTGGAGGCAAGCTGGATGGCATGGCGTATTACTAGTATATAGTATTTCTTTTCCGTTGTTTTTTGTTGATTGTTGTTGTACACTCTGATGATATGATGTAATGAAATGTACTATAATGTAATAACTGATATAGTTCTTTGTTTAAAGATTATTCATTTATCTATTATATGTTGTTCCGCTGCGAATTGTGAGATTCTGTTATTGTTCTGTTGTTTTCTATTCCGTTCTATTATTTATTTTCTTTTCTCTCTATTTTCTATCCTTTCTCTCTCCTTCTCTCTCTTTCTTTTTCTTAAAACATTGATAATTCGTATTTCTGTTTATCTTGAGTTAATCTATGGAGATTAGTGTATATTCAAGGAGTACGGATTTACGGGTCATCACAGGTGGTATTAGAGCATATGGTTAAGCGACAACCATGGTTCTATCGGGTATTACACATTAGAGATAGAGTCAGTAGTACTCTAGAATGAGTTTGAGTGTAATAATAGCTATGAGAGCGTATTTGTTAGTGAATATAAAATTGTTTTATATTGTGATGATTGGTTTGTTGAGTGGTATATAGATTCTGGTTAATACGAGTAATTAACGTTGTTGATAGGGATCTCTAAACACTTGTACAGAACAATTCGAAACAATATTGTTTTAAATTGGGTAAATGAAATAATTTTACCTTGAGTATATTTTATATATGAAGAAATAATTTTTCATAATTATTAAAGTGTATATAAGTGGATTGTTTAGTTGTTTGAATAATCTAAATAAAAAACATGTTGTTAAAGAAATGGTTTGAATGTTAATCAATTGAATGCAAATAAAGTTGATATGGAATAATGAATATAAGTGTTAATTCATTAAAATCTAATGTTATTGAAAGTTGAATAGTTGAATGAAAATCAATTTAATTGAACCAATTAAAAGTGATGGTGTTAAACCAAATTGAATGAATATAAGTAAAGGAATTTGGTTGAGATTAATATACATTGGTTGTTATTTGATGTTAGTTGATTGTATATAATTCATTAAGTATTAATGAAATTGAAAGTTAAAGTAATTGAAATTCAATTGGAAATTAAGTGAATCTTAAATGGAATTGAATTTGATTTGGAAGTGAACCAACTTGAATATGAATTAGTGAATGTAAACTAATTGAAAATGAATGTTAGTAAAATCCAATGTAAATGAATCAATGTGATTAAATTGAAAACCTATTTCATTGAATATTAATGAGAATATGAATGAATATTTATTGGTTATGGATGTTAGTTGGATTATAGTTGGTTGATGTTTGCATTTGTTGCTTTTACTACATTTGCTATGTTGGCATATATAGTTATTATGTTGCTATATGTTGTATATCGATACTATTGTCTATATACATGTTCTCATGTTGTTTGTTGAGTGACTAGTAGGTGCGGATCGCGTTTGCTTCGCATTTGGAGCTCGCTTTCGCGCTATATTAGCCGTATATGCTCGCTAATAAAATATAAGGTACATATCTCGGATTAAATATCGTACTTTTACACTTTTTTCCCTTCGGGATGCCTCATTACTTGATGAGATGTATATTTGTGATATATATACTGTCATTTTTTTTCGGATCGAACCACGCAAAGGAGACTATGGCGAATTTTTCCTAAAATTTAAGGCGTTAGAAAAATTTTGAGAAAAATTGGAAAATTTTGAAAACTTAAACTTTGATTTTAGAACTGAAAGTTAAACAATAGTAATTGTTTTTGAAAAGATAACTAAGTATGATTTGGAAAACTTAGTAAAGTATTGTAAGATGTTTAACTACGGATTTTGGAAAGTTAATAGATTCTGTAATTTTTCTTACTTGATATTTCGAGGACGAAATTCTTTTAAGGGGGAAGTATGTAACGACCCAGAAATTTTAGTAATTAAAATTTGAATATTTAATTAATTTTAAATATTAATAAGTGAATTTATAAGTCGAATAAATTTTATTTCGAATAATTGGATTTAATTGAATAATTAAATCGATAATTTAATATGTTAAATTATGGAAATAATTGAAATTTGAGTTAAATATGATTGAAAATGATTTGTAAAATTTTATTTTATCATATTGAAGTTAGAAAGATGTTTTAGAACTTTTAAAATCGAATTAAAAGTTAATTTGTGAAAATTGAATATTTTAATATTTAAATCGACTAGTGAAATTAGCCAGTTTTCGAACAGTCTCAGAATTGGACGAAACTAGTTCCATTGGATCCGTAATAGTTAGTTATTATCGGATTTCAATTTTCGTATCAATCGGAGTTATCGTTTGATCGTAGCAGCTCGAAACGCATCAAATTGTTTTTAATATTAATTTGGCGAGTTAAAATAGCCATTTTTCAAAAAGTCTCGGATTTCGACGAAACCAGTTTCATCAGATCCGTAATGTGATATTATTGTATGGTTTCAAATTTCGTGTCAATTGGATTTACCTTTTGTCCGGTGCAAGCTAAAACGCCTAGAAAATCGTTTAAATCGGTTTAATTTAAATCGAAGTTTATAGCCATAACTCGCACAGATGTCCGAATTAGCTTCCGAAACCTGTTCCATTGTGTCCGGAACGCGGGATAAACCCTAGAAACGCTGCTCACGGTGCGTAAGTCGCAGTTTGGAAATTCCGGGATGAATAGTGTCGTTCATTTCCCTATAAATAGCCCACCTTCACACAAATAAAAAAAATTAATAAAACCCTAGCCGCCTCAGTCAAAACCAAAGGCCGAAAATCAATGATCTTCCTCCCTCCTTATCTTCAAATCCGTAAGGAATTACACAAATGTTTCAACTACAAACTCATAGAGGACGTCAAGATCTATCATATCAACGGTCATGATCGAGTTTGAGTGAGTAAATCGAGGGGAAAGTCGCCGTGTTCGACCGGCAGTTTGCACGTAATTCGAGAGAAAAGGGGGCACGATGGGGGTGCGGTCGCTGGGCGTTGGTGAGGGGGAGTGAGGCCTTCGATTTGGCGCTTCCTGATCGTGTTTTCATGCATCGTGGAGGCCGCGTTATTAAACCCTAATATGTGCATATGGGTTCATGAGTCGGCCTGAAGAACGCAAGTGTTGGAGAAGAAGCATGCGCACGGTTCAGATGCAAGGGGGTAGGATCTTGTGGCACAGATTGAAAGTTAGGTTTTAAAAGAGAATATATGTTGTAATTTATAAATAAAAAAATTCGTGTAACTTCATAAATGCATATCTTTTTCATACGAGGTCGAAAACGCGCGAAACCAGTTGCGTTGGAATCGTATGGAAGAGCACTACGCTATGGAATTGGATTGGAGTCGTTTGGAGTTAGTGAAAATTTCTTGTAAAATTAAACGTCCGTTTAATTTTATTCGAAATAAATCGCTAAAACGAAATTGAAATCAAGGTGAGAACTTCTCACTCAATCGAATCAGTTTCAATTTTTATTTTAAATAGTTAGATTTAAAATACTTGAATACATGTTTGAATGATGATTGTTATTTATTGATTGTTAAAATAGACATTATGCGCCGTTAGTAAGCGGATGTTATTTATTAAAAACATATACCGCGAATATTTCATAAACAGTGAATTTGGTATTATATATAATAGCAATATATATATTGGCATATGTATATATTGCAGTTATTGATTTCCCGCATTTTATAGCGGATGAGACCCTATTGCGCCATCTATTAAGCGGATAATATTTTAAATCCCATATACCGCGATAATTTCGTACTAGAGCGGAATTGGTATTGTGCTAATGTTTGTGGATGCAGGAAAACAGGTTGGAGGGATCCAACTGGATTCCTCAACAGTTTTTATTTGATTTCAGATATTTTGATATTTGATGGACTATCATATCGATATATGATGTCGTTGTTGTCGTGATTGACTATTTGGTGTGTAGCATCATTGGACCAAGTTTTGGAACTTTAAAATGATTTTTAAAGTGATTTTTGAAAATATACTATATGTTTGGAAATTGATTCATTTTAAATAAATAAACGATATAATTTTTAATGTTATAAAAATTATATTTTTTTGAGAAATATAGTAAAAAAACTGAATTTTGAAAATATGGGTTAATAACTTTATAAAAGGAGTTTAAATTGGGATTTTTTGATTTTATTGTAAAAAGTTTAAAAATAGGATTTATAAAATTTGATTATTTTATAAATCAAAATGGTGAAATTATAAAGGAGATTAAAGACGTTTTAAAAGAATAATATAAATTGATTTATGTAAAAGATTTATAAATTGATATTTATAAATTAGAATATTTGAATTATAAAAACGAGTTTTTATAAGTGTTAGAATGAATTGTGAATGAATTTCACAAATGAATGAAATCTATAGAATTATAAACGGTGAAGTTATAAGTGGAATTTATAAGCAGTAGTTTTATAGAATTTATAAAGTTATTAAAAGAATGGTTTTGGATAAATAATTGAATCTTATAAGTTATATGATTTATAATTATGAAGTTCAAAGGAACGATTTTTGCAAACAAATAAATTATAAGTATTTCACTTATAATATGAACTTTTAGTATATCATTGAGATATGAATTGAGATAGGTTAATAAATGAATTTATAAAGGAAGCTGTGGTAAAATAAATAGAAATGGAAATTTATAAACGTTGTGTTATAAATCCGCAAACGACTTATTTTGATAAGTAAATTGTTGAAACCTATTAATGGAGTTATATTCACATTTTTGACTGTGAATAATCCTTTGAAATAAAATGAATAGAAATGATGAAATTGGTTAACGTAATATATTCACGTTTTTGAATAGTGAATAATATGTTAAAGAAAATGTTTAGGATGTGATATTTTGAACAAAATTAAAACGATCTAATGATGTTTTAATTGTGTTAAGATTCGAAACCATAGATTTCAACAGTCATTGTTGAAATAGACGTTTTCGAGAAATAAAAGGAAATAGTGGACTATAACACTGTTGTTATAGTAAATGATTTCCGAAAGGAAATGTTTTGTATAGTATTGGGATTTATATATCTATTTTAATTTCTAATCCCTATACTAGTGATTTTGGGTTGTCGTAACGATGTTTTACGCAACATTCGTTTTGGCCCAAATAAATATGTTTAAGAGAATGATTTCCTTAAAGAATGAAATATATACTTAATCTCGATTTAAGTATATTGAATATTTTCCAAGTGTTGAAAATAAATGGATTTGTGAATTACTTATTAAATAAGTATGGAAATGTTTTCCAATATAAAGTGAATATTTTGAGAATTTATCTTTTTGAAGATAAATTGAAATGAATAATTGAAATCGTATATGCATGGATATTTTGGAATGAAAATTCACTATGGAATTTATAAAAGAAAGTGGAATTCATTTAAAAATAAATATTGATTTATTTTTGAAGTATGAAAATTATTTATCTTGTAAATATATTTTTGGAAAATAAATAATTTGGAGAATTATTTGGAATCTGGCGATGTGTGCATATCCATTGATAGTTCAATAACCGACTATCAATATTTACCTTTGAAAGGTATTTGTTGTGATTTGCTGAAGTTGAATGCTATACTTATTTTTAAATTATTGCGCTCGTTATTCGGATTACCCATTCCGAATAGTGATACGACGTAATGGATAGCATTGATGACCGGTGTTGATGACCGGATATTTTTTGAAAGCGAAAGGACAACTCGTCGATTGTCATTGCACCGAGTAGCTACGGTATAGAGACTCCCTATGTGATGGGAAGTCCGGACGTGATTAGTGAATATCCGGATTGCAAGGACTTCTTTGTAAGTGCCTTCGGTTCTGTTCGAGCCCGGAACAGACTTGTATGGATTGTATGTCTGACGTTACAAATTGAGATATAAAGCAGATTTCTTTCAAATATATTTCTGTTGGTGGCGGAGAATTTATTCTTTTAGCTTAACACCCTTCTCTGAGACGTACGAGCTCATAGGTTATGTAGTTGAAGGTTATCAGCCATATATTCCCAATTTGGTAATGTGACATGCTGAGTGTTGTTGTGAAATGATCATTGTGTTGATTATTTGTGATAGGATCATTTATTTGATCGTCTATCCATGTGATCATTTGTTGACCCAAAGCATGGCTTTTGTATAAAGTACGTTTTTGTGGACGTGACTTCGTCGAGCCTCACACCCCGGGAATGGTCAAAACAGGAAAGATGCAGCAAGGTTATGAGGGGTAGCGCCCTTTAGGGTATGTGCATTTCCTTCTGGAAAAGGGTGGTATCGTGGTATGGAGCCCAGATACTTACTCATGTTGAAAACACTTTATGATTGTGTGAGTTGATTACGAGCGCTCGGTTAAAGGTCCCAAAGGACCGGGGGATGGCATATTCGGTTAGTTGTTACTCAGTTAGGGGTAACCCGGCCTTGTGTTGGTAGAGATCCGGTTTGGTTCTCGGGGATGTCCTTCCAGAGGCATTCTCATGTGGCAATGGGAAGTTCGTTGGCCTGATCATTCGTTGGAAATCCAATTCCCAATACGAAACCTTGTACGGTATTAGTTGTAGAACCTGCCATTTACTTATGGTGGTCACCACTGTTTAGATGGTAGCTATAGTAGGCATAGTTCGAAATGTCTATGCTGGCTAAGATTTATATCTTTATTTTCGAAATGAATTTCTTCTCTACACTATGCACTAGTAATAATATCAAATGTTCTTTTAAATGCGTATCAAGCATCTTTGACTATCATAAGGAGAAATCTCCTCTGATTCTGCGTTTGCATTGTGTGTGTGTGTGCGGGAGGCCTTATGGTAGTCTCATTTTTAAAAGCATTGCGAATTGACTTTAAAAATATTCCTCTCTTTTGATTTTAAAGATAAATAAACTGTTTTGAGTTCTCACACTAGTCACATGACTGAATCGGAGTTTATTGTTTTCCTTCCTAAACTCTGGGTGCCCACCAATTTTCACACGGGCAGTCAAGAGTTAAGGTTTATCAGGATATTCTGGAGTTGCTGGAGGCAAGCTGGATGGCATGGCGTATTACTAGTATATAGTATTTCTTTTCCGCTGTTTGTTGTTGATTATTGTTGTACACTCTGATGATATGATGTAATGAAATGTACTATAATGTAATAACTGATATAGTTCTTTGTTTAAAGATTATTCATTTATCTATTATATGTTGTTCCGCTGCGAATTGTGAGATTCTTTTATTGTTCTGTTGTTTTCTATTCCGTTCTATTATTTATTTTCTTTTCTCTCTATTTTCTATCCTTTCTCTCTCCTTCTCTCTCTTTCTTTTTCTTAAAACATTGATAATTCGTATTTCTGTTCATCTTGAGTTAATCTATGGAGATTAGTGTATATTCAAGGAGTACGGATTTACGGGTCATCACAGGAAATTGAAATCCGATAATAACTAACTATTACGGATCCAATGGAACTAGTTTCGTCCAATTCTGAGACTGTTCGAAAATTGGCTAATTTCACTAGTCGATTTAAATATTAAAATATTCAATTTTCACAAATTAACTTTTAATTCGATTTTAAAAGTTCTAAAACATCTTTCTAACTTCAATATGATAAATTAAAATTTTACAAATCATTTTCAATCATATTTAACTCAAATTTCAATTATTTCCATAATTTAACATATTAAATTATCGATTTAATTATTCAATTAAATCCAATTATTTGAAATAAAATTTATTCGACTTATAAATTCATTTATTAATATTTAAAATTAATTAAATATTCAAATTTTAATTACTAAAATTTTTGGGTCGTTACAGCGAATATTTAATATGGATTTTGGGCTTGATTCCAGAATTCTCTATCATAGTATATGGCTATGCAAGGAGACTGATGGCTTCTAGTCGAGAAACCATATCGAAGTCCGCATAAGGGAAGTCGAATGGACAATACTAGTTCGAAAGCGAATTTGTGTGATCAAGCGAGCGATCGAATGTAATGTTGCGAAATAATGACATATGTAAGTAATAATGAAGTAAAATTTGAGATATACGAAATTATAAAATTTAGTCTTGAAATATGGTATATTTAAGCCTTGAAATATATTTAAGACTGAATAGTTTATTTTGTGGATCAAATCTATAAAAAATATTAAGTGAATTGAACTGATGGTTTGAACTAAATTAAAATTTGAAAATTTTAGATTTAATTTTAATTGAATAAATTTGTGAAATGTAAAGAATCAAGGGAATGTTTTATGATTTCAAATGTATGATTTTCAAAGTAGAATGATTTCAAGTATTTTGGTTTCGAAAGATTTATAACTTTGAAAGTATTATTATTTTGAAGTGAATATAGGTTTAAAATGGAAATGAATGTGTTTGACCAAAAATATTGTTGATTTGGAAACCAGGAGTATTTTCTAAACCTATTGTTTTAAGAAATTTTGAAACTGAATACATATAACTTGAAAGTAATGATTTAGTGACATCATATATGATTTTAAAATTTAATTGATATCGAAACGGTTTGAAATTTAGAACCTTGTTTTATTAAATACTTGATTTGGGAGCCATCGAACTTATATAAAAATGATTTGTATAAGTAAATTGATGAATTGGAACAGTTGATTTGAAAGGGTACCCAATTTTGAAAAGTGAAATCTTATATAATCGCAATCTATCTAAGTGTGATTTGATATACTAGTATTTTGAAAAGTATTTGATTTGAAATGAAATCTTACATAAAATGGACTTTATATAAGTATGATATTTGAAAGTGATTTTGAAAGGTATTATATGATACATATTTTCAAAGTAAAGATATGGAAAGTGCCTTCTGCTTGAGATCCGCTTTGTGGCCGCACTGTGGATTCATTCTGTCGATATTATTCTCTCTCTTTGATTCGGGTTTTCCGGATATGATACTCGGGTGTCCATCGAATTCCATGGTGAACTCCATGGTCTTATGATCGTGAATGCATAGCGCAACTTCCTGGCTAAGCTGGCCTAGGGGTAAGGATTTTTTCTTGGGGGATCCAGGCGTAACCATTGTGTATCCTGCACTCTATGTCGGTCGAACTAGTAGCGCAAATGCCTGGCTGAGCTGGCCTGGGGGTACGGATTGTTTCCTGGGGGATCCAGGTGTAACCATTGTGTATCCTGCATTCTACTCGTCATCATGGCTAACTCGTAGGGCTGAGAAAGCTTACGGATACGGATTGTTTCCTAGGGGATCCAAGCATAACCATTGTGTATCTACGATCCATGGTTAGACAAGTGTTTCGGTTTGGTTGATTTGTTTGGATTGTACTTTCCATATCTGTTTTTAAAAGTGTTTTTTTTATTTTCACTAGGTGTTGAAACAAGTCTACCAAGTACCTGGAGAATTCTAGCTTTGCGCCTGATCAACGCATAGCCAGAGTCTGCAGGAACGAAAGTAAACTTGTTAAGACATCGAGTTATAAAAGTATTTTGATAAAGGTATCTTGATAAAGTACTATATAAAGAATATTTTGATCAGTTATTTTCCTTTCAAAGGATTTTAAAATGTTTAAAAATTGTTTACTTTGAACCATCAGATTTGAATCAAATGACTATTCATCATATTATAAAATGTTTAAAATATTATGAAATTTTAATTGAAATGTATAATGGTTTAAATAATGATTCATCCTTGTCTTTCAACCTGCTTTCCCTCCTAACTACTTTCTCCCTACCTTCTTACGAATGTCTTCCAACCTATTTCTCTTTCTAGTTGTTTCTCCACTTCCTTCCTTTTCGAGGACCAAAAGATTTGAGTGGGGGAGAGTGTAACAACCCAAGATTTTTATGTATATTTTAATTTTTACTTTATTTCATTTTTAAATTTTTTAACTGGTTCCATTTCAAAATATTCATTTTTAAATATAAACTTTGATTATTATGTGATTTATAATTCCAAAATGGTATAAATTGAATATTTTCCTGAAATGTTAATTTCGGTAAATTCGGGTCACAAATATCAAATTTAAATATTTAGATTCTTAAATTTTATCTTTTATTATGAAAATAGACTTAATAACTTGAATACTGCTTTTCGTTTCGTTGAAAATAGATTTAAATTGTGAAAGTTATGTATATTCCAATATTGAGTGTAATCTGCTTTATTTAGCAATTCTGTTTTATTTTAAATAATATAAACTATATTTTTATCATCATATTTTATTTTAAAATGTGTCAATATGTCATGTTATATATATTTTATCTTTTAAATTTTATTAAAGTGGTGTTTAATTTTTCCCAAAGTCTATTGCATTTATTTTCTATTTTTAAAGGCTAGTTTCCATTTTTCTTCAATTTTCTTCATTAAATTATATTAAATTAATATTTATGTATGTATTTTGTGAATTCATTTTTATTTTGTGTTCTTATCTTTATTTATAAATATGTTTCAAGTACATAAAAAATTTTCAAACTTCATTGCATTTATTTTCATATTTTCATGACTAGTTTGCAATTTTTGCTGTTTTTATTAATTACATTATATATAATTAATATTTATTTATTTATTTTTGTTTATTTACTATATTTTCATGTTTTTATCTGTAATTATAAGTAATTTTTCATTTATTAAAATTTGCAAAAGAAATTAGAGAAATATGAAGAGTTTTGACCTTTAACATACCATTGTCTTTTCACCTCCTTTTGTCTTTTCAAATTCATTAACACTTGCATTAATCATTTGCTGACCATATCTCTTTGTTTCAGCCGACTCTTCCATTGTTTCTCATGTGAAAATTTTCCCTCAAACCCTAAAAAAAATTTCGGCCATCTCCAAGAAGAAATTTTGACAAAAAGTTCCATTTCTTTTTACATTTTCTACTTGATTTACTTGATTTTTGCACTTGCAATCTCTTATGCAGTTCGGCCCCTCCATCTCCAGTGCCTTGGCCGCCTCCACCTATTATAGCCACCATACCCTCCTCTCCACTACCATTCCAGAGCCGAGGCCATCCATGTTGATGATCCACCAAAATATGAAGCAAACTCCACCTATATCCAACATAGCCTGGCTACCTTGCTTCCATCACCTCCTCCATCACTTTGGCCGACCATACACTACCACCACCAGCAAATTCCTGACCTGAGCCCACTGCCACATCATCCTCCAGTCCACTACAAACCTGGCTGTGCCCTCCTTGGCCTTGGCCAAGCCGTCTAGTGCATAGGAATGCATGATATTTGCCCTGTAGTGTTAGTTCATGCTCATATATCTTTGCTCCATCATTTTGCCATGCTAGGCCAACCTTTAATAACCCAAACCAGATCCAAACCATGCCTTTAGCCGTGCCATTTCAGGTCTGGTGTTGAAGCATAGGTGGTATAAAGCAAGTGCAAACACTTCGGTGATGTTTTGTGTATTCATTTCTAGCTTTGGTTAATTGAATTTGGGTTGAAAACTTATGTTATACTTATTTGTTTTGTCTCTTGTATCCAAGGAGAATTAATCTTTGGCTCCTCCACTCATCTTTGTGTCATGTTATCGTGCTTGTTTGGATCTCATTCATGCATTCGTCGTTGTGTCTCCAGCTCAAAACAGTGAGTTATTCTCACCAGACAATATGTACATATATAACTCGTAAATTGACCCCTTTTGAATCTGTAAAATGCATTATCATGTTACACCTGCTATATGATGATTATATGATATTCACCGATGCTTATACACCTGTTATAACATCTGTTACTGTTATATTATGTTGTTCTATTATTTTTATCAGTTTATCATACTGCAAGTTCCCTTTAGATTAGAATCACTATGGATTGAAATGATACATACCCGAACGGACTTTAGAATAGGAGAAAATCATTATGGGCTGAAATGATAGGCCTGAATGATTTTCAATTATTTTTATTTACTTGGTATTGCGGGGTTGAAAAGATCAAACCCGGGTTTTCTTTGTAAATTATGGGTTGAAATGGTATATACCCGTACCACTTTACCTAGGTTAGAAAACGAAATACAGACCCGTTGTTAAAATATGTTTTTCTAAAATTTTAAAATATTTTAGAAATGTAAATATTGTAATATTTTGATGTAAACTTGATAAAAAAATGATTTTTGTAAAGCATTATTGATTTTCTAAAATTTTAGAAGTGAAATAAATAAATGGTAAAATTAGAAAATCTGAAATGTAAGTTATTTTGGAAATTATAACTTGGTGATAAATGGAATTTAAATTAAATATGAAAATATGATAAATTTATGATATTTTGAATTTCAAAGAATTTAAAATGATTTTACAATATATTAATGATTTTTTAATAAAGTTGAATATGAAATGAATGAATATTTAAGTTGAAAATTTGAAATATAACTAAAATTGGAAATTTGTGAATTTGGCTTAAAAGTGAATTTTAAGTTAAGTAAATAAAAATGAAATTGACTTATATTTGAAAATTTAAACTTAAGTGTTAAGTTAAATTTAATTTATTTAAAATTTAATATTGGAATTTTAATAAGTAAATTATTATCAAATTTGATTTTGAATGGAAATTGAACTTATAAAATCATGAATATAAGGGTATTTAAATGATTGTTTTAAAAGTGAAAATGTATAATTATAAGTTAAAAATGAATTAAATAAAAATTTAATTATTTTTGAACTTATATTGAATATTTGGAATTTAATTAATAGCAATTTTGAAATGCTATTATTTTCTAATGCAAATGATATTACGGCATTTGTAAATGCTGTAGTTGATAGAAATGAACTAAATGACTAAATTTAAGTAAGGGCTATAATTGATGAATTTAAGTAAGGTTTTATTTGAACTAAAGTAACCCTATTATAGCATTTAAATGTTGTCTTTTGTTAAATTGAATTGTTTTAAAAGTAACTTTCCGTAGCATTGTCTAAATGCTGCGAAAAGGTGAATTTTCACTATTTGATAAATTTTAGGGAATGAATGAACTTTGAAAAGATTTAAAATTTTGGAAATTTAATAAGTTAATTATTAAATATAATAACTTCATTTTATGATTTAAAGGAAGTAATTTGTTTCAAAATATAAACTATTTTGAAATGTGTTTTGTAATGGTATTTAAATTAAATAAAAATGAATGTGGTTTGGAAGATATTAAATTCTGATATCATGAAATGGATTTTGAATGATATTGAATTTTGAAATGATATTTTATTTTGAAATATAAAATACCATTTTGAAATTTTAACCACAGGATGTTTTTAATTTATAGTTTAACTGATTCTTAAAGGATGGGCGATCCCAAGCATCCTTTAAGTTATTGTGCATTTCTACTACAGTTCACTTGAGTTGGTTTACATTATATAATATATATTGTCCTGACTCGAGTGTTTTGTGTTTTACGTTGCGCTCGGGTCAGCCTGAGTATTTACAGCTTAGCTTTGGATTTCTTTTCTGGAGCTAGGAATCGCTGGAGATTCTGCTTGTCTAGTTATCTATTTCCTTTCAGTTTTCGTTGTTCTATTTCACCTCTGGTATTTATAAACTTCTATGCATTTTAGATTTCTATTGTATATGTTTCAGACTAATATTACGTATTATGTTTTGAGAGTTTGTTATCGTAGCTTCATGAACTACTATGGTATTTTTATTTCCGCCGCGAGTTATTCTGATATTTCTGTGTCTGTGATTTTGTGATTGTATTTCATTTGCTCCAAATTTATTTACAACGCGGTATTTTGAGAAATTCAAGTCCGACATGTGCGGATGCGAATGGCTGAAAATATCGGGTTGTTACACATATAGACCTTCCGTAGTTTTAAAAGCAGTCTTCCACTCATCACCCGGTCTAATACGAATCTGATGGTATCCACTCTACAAGTCAATCTTTGAGAACACAACAGCCCCACTCAACTGATCAATCAAACCATCGAACCTCGGCATAGGGAACCTGTATCTCACAGTGATCTTGTTTAGAGCCTGACTGTCCGTACACATCCTCCACGAACCATCCTTCTTCGGTACCAATAAGGATGGCACTGCACAAGGACTCAAGCTCTCCTGAACATGCCCTTGTTCTAACAATTCCTCCACCTGCCTTCTCAGTTCCTCATGCTCCTTAGGACTCATCCTGTAATGTGGCCTGTGAGGTAATACTGCCCCTGGCACAAGATCAATCTGATGTTGAATATCTCTCAACGGTGATAACTACTTTGGCAACTCTTCAGGAAACACATCTCTGAATTCTTCCAATACTGGCTTTACTCCCTTTGGAACTTCAACAGATTCAGTAGTTTCATGTCCAATTAACAAGAACACCTCTGAACTCTCCTCTACTTCTCCAACAAATTCCTTCAAAGTCAACAGAGTCTTCAGTTCCTCAATCTCTTCTGACTTGCTCTCTTCTTGCTGTTTCTTCTTCGGAACTAAAATTATCTTAGTACCCTCAAACATAAAGCTGTAGCTATTATTTCGTCCATCATGCTGCACTGCTCGGTCATACTGCCATGGTCTTCCCAAAAGTAAGTGACAAACATCCACCTCCACCACATCACACCAGATCTTATCTTTATACTTCTTCCCGATAGAAAATGGAACATAAACTCGCCTGTCCACCTTCACCTCTCCTCCTTTCCTTAACCATGCTAACTTGTAAGGATTTGGATGCTTCTCCGTCTTCAACTTCAACTTTCTCACAGCTTCTGTAGAAATGATATTGTCACAACTTCCCGAGTCAATCACAAATTTACAAACCTTCCCCAGTATAGTGCATGTCGACTGAAAGATATTACTCCTCAACCAACAAGCCTCCTCTTCCTGCTTCGTTGTCAAATACGATCTCCTCAACATTAGATTACATCCTTCATCTCCCGACGCGATATTCTGTTCATTCCCCTCAACTGGACTACAATAACCTTCACCCACATCCTCACCTTCCACTGCAGCAATCATAGCTCGTTTCTTAGGCTTCGGACATTCATTGCTTTTGTGACCAAACTCTTGACAGTTATAGCACTTGAAACTGTTGTTAGCCTTAGCTTTAGCGACTTCATTGACAACTGGTTTATTGAATGTATTGGAAACATTAGCACTTCTACTAGCACCCTTATTCTGGTTGTTAAAATTCGTAAACACACCACCTCCTCGTCTCCCTTGTTTCTCCCAAGCAAGTGCTTTCTGATGTGCTTCTGCAACAAATCTCGGATCAAACATATTCACCATATCCTGGATCTACATTCTCAACCCTCCAACAAACCTAGCAGTCAATTGTTCCTCTGTCTCCATGATATCATTCCTGGCAATTAGTTGATAAAATTCATCCGCATAATCATTCACAGACTTTGTTCCCTGTCTCAAGTACTGCAATCGCTGATACATAAGAGACTAATAATTATACGGCAAGAAAGTAGCTTTCATTAATTTCTTCATCTTCTCCCATGAAGTAATCATCGACTTTCCCATCCTTTCCCGTGTAAGTTTAGTTTGTTGCCACTATGTCATAGCTCTTCCTCTCAAACGTGTAGCAACCAACTTAACTCTACGATGCTCAGGAACTTCCTTAAAATCAAAAAATCTCTTCAACATTAGATAACCAATCCAAGAATTCTTCAGCTACCATTCCATCTTTGAATTCTAGAATTTCAGTCTTCATCCCTGACTCCCATTTACGATCATCTTCAACATCTCGATATTGATTTTGCACTTGGTCTCGATCTCGATAATGAACACTACATCTATCACCATCTTCATCAAAATCAAATGTAACTCTATATCGATCTCGACCTTCAACATCTCTATGATCCCGCATATCTCTTCGACTATGTCTTTCATCATCACGATATGGCTCATCTCCAAACTCACGTGGAGTTCTTCTCTCTTCATGTCTATATTCATGGTGATCTCTCCTCGTTGAAACTGATGATTCTCTTCTATCTCGATAGGATTGTGGCGACACCCTCCTCGCTTCCGTAACCGATGGTGAAACTCTATTTCCTCCATGGGTCGACATTGGCGACCTTCTCCTTTGACCTTGATTCATATCAATCATCAATTTCTCTAACTTCCCAATACCTTCATCAAACTTTTCATTAATACATTGTTCCATTTGCTCAGCTTCTTCTCTTCTATACAACACTTCAACATTCTGATGACGGTTATCTCTCCTCGGTGGCATGATTAATCTAACAAGCTCGGATTCAACTTAGCTCGGTTCAAACTTGCAACTATCGACCTTGATCTTCAAAATATCGCACGGCTTCAACTTGAAAAAATCTCCCACAAACTTGAACAAATTCGGCTCGGCTTTGAACAACACTTCGCTTAGCTCCCAAGAGGCTCGGCTTAGCTATGATTGGTTAAGTCTAGCTCCGATACCAAACTGACGCAGCGGATTATAACGTTGACGACGAAATGAGGATTTCGTGTCAAACTAATCGAAGAACGATTAAATGAAGCAATATAAATCGATGAATTGAAAGAATACCGAATGCCCAAATTCGTTGATCTCGGAAGATACCGAATTATAGCTATCTCCAACACGTTTATTGCACACGATACCGTGTTAAAAGATCTACGATTCTTCTACGTTGATCTCGCGCACGAGATTCCGTGAATCGGCTTCAAATCCGTTGATTCGAACGCACTCGAATACCGCAAATGGAGAAAGGAGACAACGCTCAACTTCCAATTTCAAAGTGGCACAAAGCACACAAACACAAAGTTTTATTCAAAATCAACTAACTTTACAAATGACCCAACATCCCTATTTAAAGGGTTACAACACAACACTATTCACCGACCTAACATATCTGCGATCTATAACCTAACTTAGGTCGTTAACGACCTAACAGTACGCGACTCAACACACAGCTTAAGAAACACAAATACAACATATCAAGCGACTCAACGACTTAAAAACAAACGAGTTAACAAAATACAAACGACTTATCAACCCATGCGACTTAAACAAACACGGTATAAGTTCTGAGCGACCTGACAAATCAGCGGCTTAAGCTTCAGAGATATCTTCCTACGACCTAACTTTGAGCGACCTACTGGTAAGCGCGATCCAAGGCTTAGGTCGCTAGGTCGTAACCCACTAGGTCGTTGGCAACTTAAAACATTTGAACCATGATGCGCCGCTTCACTAGGTCGTTTGCGACCTATCTTTGCATCACTAGGTCGCTTGAATGCCTTGGTGTCTGATTTGTTCCCTTGCGAGCGACCTTCACTAGGTCGTGAGCGACCTAAGGCCTTTGAGCGACTTTCACTAGCTCGTGAGCGACCTAAACGACTCAATTCCATTGAGTTGGTAGATTGCGCTACATCAGCTAAAGCAAGAAATAAAAAGGCCATGTAGAAAAAGGCAAGAAATCAAGCAATGACTTGATGGATTTAAGTAATTTCTTTCCTTTGTATTAACGGTTGTTCTTAATTATATTGAATTTTTTAAATGTGTACATTTATTATGATTGAATCGTCAAATAAATTCATTCAGATAAGTTTCATTCTTTTATATTACTTTATGAATAAAATATGCAATTCCACTTTAACATTCCTTTCTTATTTTTTTACAAAGTTTTTTTTTCTTCATATTAAATTACCAAAATTTTATCAATTTAACAATTCTAATTATTAAAAATTTATGGGTCATTACACATAACATTGAATTGAGATTCATTGCAGTTGATTATAATTTTTGATATAATGGACTAAATAAATGATTAACTTATAATAATTGCTATCATTAACTCTTAATCGCATTTTTATAAGTTTATCATTACCAAACCCATGTTATAAATTTCTTACTAAACATTGATTTTATTCAATTACCATTCAATATGTATTAATTCATTAATTAATTTAGTAATTACGTTTGTTTTTTGTATTCGATTTATAGCATAGTATAACATTTACATTAATTCCATTAATTGTAACTTCATTCAAATAGTTAATATTTAACTTAGATTAGCATTATTACATCTCATTTAAGTTATTATTTCACTAATAAATCACAAATTTCTATTTTTCCAATATTAGATAATGAACATTTAATAAAATTAACAATTAAATTATCGAAAATTTTACGGGTCGTCACATTCAATATTCAGAATTTTAAGCTAAAATGGATTCAAATGAAACTGAAATGAAAGTGAATATAAATGGACATAAAACCAAAGTAATGAATTGAAAATAGTATAAGAAGTATATAAAATACATATATTGAACTTAAGAAATGGAGGGTGGAATTCTTAAGTAAAAAAATTTGGTATTGGAAAATATTCTAAGTTAATATTTGAATGAGGATCCAGTAAAGCTATGAATGGATAATTGTGAATAAGTGAACAAAAGAGAATTGATATAGCTAAAAATCAATTAGAAATAAATATATGAGAAGTGCGTATATTATTTTATTCGCATAACAATTTGAACAAGATTCGAGCATAGAATTTCGAGAAAATTATATTGATCCAAGTTGGGATTTTTCTCTCGACTTTCAACAGCGAACCCTGGATATGGATTTTTGGTTGATTCTAGAAATTTTCTATCATAGTTTATGGCTATGCAAGGAGAATGACGGTTTCTGATCAAGAAACTAGATCTTAGTCTGCACTAGGAAGAAAGGTGGACGATACTAGTTCGGAAGTGAAATTGTGTGATCGAGTGAGCGATCGAAATTGGGACTGCGTACAGATGATAAATGTGCATCGTACGGACTTGAAAAGAATAGATATTGAAACATTTGTAAATAAAACTGTAAAATGATTTTGAATGCTATGATTGGATATTGTACTGAGTAGGGTGTAGATAATTAATAGCATAAAGGAAAATGGGATTTTTGATTCAAAAGATAAATGAAATTTCTCGTCAAAAGGTATGTATTTAAATTTCTGTATGAAATTTGATGATTTTCTGGTCCAGCCACTTGGCTTTTCGTTCTCTTTTAAAATCTGAGGGCTCGTAAAGGCATTTTGTATTTCTACCAAGCTAGCTGCGCAAAGAAGACGCTGGCGTAAGTTTTCAAAAATTTAGGGAGCTAGAAAAATTTTGAGAAAATTTTGATAAATTAAAATTTGGATTTAAACTTAAATTTGAATTGTTGAGAAAATAATATTGTTTGAAACTTATGGTTGAGGTTATGACGCAGCGGATTAAATCGAAACAAACTTCAATCAATGAAATGTAGCAATCGGTGAGTTGAAGATACCAAAATGCCCAAGTTCGTTGATCCAAAGATACCGAACTCTAGCTATCTCAAACACGTTGATAGCGCACTATACCGTGTTCTAAGATCTACGATTCTTCGCACGTTGATCTAGCGCACTAGATTCCGTGAATCGGCTTCTACGATCGTTGAATCGAGCGCACTCGATTAACCGAAAGAGGAGACAGGAGATTACACTCAACTACCAATTGGTATGAAAGCACAAAGCTAACAAAAAGGAATTTTATTCAAAAATCAACAACCCAAAATATACAACACACCCTCTATTTATAGCTTGACACAACCGACCCCTTTAACCCGTTGCCGACTCATAGACTCCGACTCATCATAAGTCGTTGCCGACTTAACAACGCAACACAATTTACACGACTCAAAGACATACGACTCAGCTTATCTACATACAGGACCGACTCATATACATTACCGACTCAAAAAAACAACACAAGATACACGACTCATCAACCACACGGCTACAACAGTTAGGTCGTATACGACCTAACGACTCAAGGCCAACAAACTACAACACCTCAGCTCATATGGTCGACTTAAGCGCGTGCCGACTCAAGCCCAATCCCCCTGCGCTCCTCAACGACTCAGTTAGGTCGTGACTGCTTCCTCTTTTGTTAAGTCGTAGCCGACTTAGGCTCTTAAGTCGTAGCTTCTCTTCCTTAGGTCGGGGTCGACCTAAAATAGGCTCTTGTTCCTGTAACCCGTTGTCCTTTATCCCGTTAAGTCGTAAACGACTTAGATTGTCACAGTTAGGTCGGAAACGACTCATGCTTCTCTTGGGTCGTGGACGACTCAAACCCGATGTCTCGTTAACTCGGCCTACCTTCCCCCTTAACTTGTTAACTCATGGCCCTCCTTCCTTAGCTCGGCAGCGACCCAAGCCTTCACTGAGTCGTGAACGACTCATCACACTACACCACAAACTCATGTTTTCAGGAACTAAAGTTTGCACAACTTCTTCTCCGGCCTTAGCTGCATCATCCTCCCCTGGTTGAGAAAAATTCGTCCTCGAATCTGTACATTCTTCTTCATCTGATTGTTTATTTCCGTAATATGGCACAAGATGCTTAACATTGAATACGTCAGAAGTGTACATATCCTCCGGCAGCTTCAACTTATAAGCATTGTCATTAATTTTCTTCAAAACTTCAACTGGACCAATTTTCCGCGCTTTCAATTTATTGTACGTTCCCACTGGAAATCGGTCTTTTGTCAACACTGCATAAACCAAATCGCCTTTGTTAAATTCAACATTTCCTCGTTTCAAATCTGCAGACTTCTTATACTTCTCATTCGATTTCTCCAATCGTTCCTGAACGATTTTATGACATTCAGTCAACTCATCAACAAAATCAGCAGCTCGTTTAACTGTTTCCTTCGCCTGCGGTACTACTGCCAAATCCAACGGTCCCCTGGGTAAATTTGAATAAACAATCTGAAATGGACTGAATCCCGTGCTACGATTCACTGCATGATTATGTGCAAATTCAGCTTGGCATAACTTCATGTCCCAACTTCTCAAATTATCCTGTACAAGACATCGCAACAAATTTCCCAATGACCTGTTAACAACTTCTGTCTGTCCATCAGTTTGTGGATGATAAGCACTACTAAATTTCAGCTTCGTTCCCACCATCTTCCACAAACTCAACCAAAAATGACTCAGAAAACGAGTATCTCGATCAAAAACAATAGATTCTGGTAAACCATGCAATCGATATACCTCCTTAAAGAATAATTGTGCCACTCGAACTGCATCCGCTGTCTTCTTGCAGGCAATAAAATGTGCCATCTTCGAAAACCTGTCCACTACAACAAATATCGAATCATTTCCCCTTTGAGTTCGAGGCAAACCCAAAACGAAATCCATGCTAATATCAACCCATGGCTTAGATGGTACTGGTAATGGCATATACAACCCTGCATTCGTTGCTGTTCCCTTTGACACCTGACAAATATGGCATCTCTCCACGAATCTTTCAACCTCTTTTCTCATCGACGGCCAAAAGTAAAACTGCGAAATCAACTGCAAAGTACGATCACGCCCCACATGCCCTTCTTCATGTAACTCCTTCACAATCTTCATCCTCAAACTACAATCCGGAATACATAAACGACTTCCTTTAAACAGAAAACCATCAACCAACATAAATTCATCTGCACTCCCATCCTTTACTTTCTCAATATATTTCACGAAGTAAGGATCTTCTTCAATCATCTCTGGCAGTAATTCAAACCCCGTCACTTCAACCTTCATTGTCGTTAATAAATGACTCCTCCTACTCAAAGCATCAGCTACCCGATTTGTCACCCCTGATTTGTGCTTAACGACAAAAGTAAACTGCTGTAAATAAGCAATCCATGATGCATGTCTTGCTGAAATCTTATCCTGCCCCTGTAAATGCTTCAAAGCTTCGTGATCAGTGTACAGAACAAATTCCTTCTGAAATAGATAGTGTCTCCAATGCTTAACAGCTTGTACGACAGCATAGAATTCAACGTCATATGTACTGTATCTCATCTTTGCCCCTGACAACTTTTCACTGAAATAAGCAACTGGCTTCCCATTCTGACTCAGAACTCCTCCAATACCAACCTTCGAAGCATCAGTATGCAATTCAAACAATAACTGAAAATTCGGTAAAACAAGAATTGGTGCAGACGTCAACAATTCCTTGATCTTCTCAAAAGCAACCCCCGCTTCTTCTGACCATACAAATTGTTTCCCTTTCATGCAATCAGTAACTGGAGCCATCACGCTACTGAAGTGTGGTATGAATCTTCGGTAGAATGATGCTAACCCATGAAAACTTCTCACTTCTGTAATTGTCTTTGGCTGTGGCCAATTCCTGACTGCTTCAACTTTACTCCGGTCAACTTGAATACCTTCCCTTGAAACAACATACCCAAGAAATAAAACAGTATGCGTCATAAACACACATTTCTTTGTAGCAGCATAAAATTGTTTTTCACGAAGAATAATCAACACTTCCCTCAAATGTAGAACATGCTCCTCCATACTCCTGCTGTAAATCAGAATATCATCGAAATAAACCACGACGAACTTCCCAATGAATGGTCTAAAGATTTGATTCATCACCCGCATGAATGTACTAGGTGCATTAGACAAACCAAACGGCATAACCAACCATTCGTATAACCCCTCTCTCGTCTTGAAAGCTGTCTTCCATTCATCACCTGGTCTGATTCGAATTTGATGATAACCACTCTTCAAGTCAATCTTCGAAAATATAGTTGCCCCACTCAACTGATCTAGCAAGTCATCCAACCTTGGCATAGGAAATCTATAACGAACAGTGATCTTATTCAATGCTCTACTGTCTGTGCACATCCTCCATGTTCCGTCCTTCTTTGGTACTAACAATGCTGGCACGACACAAGGACTCAAGCTTTCTTGAACACGTCCCTGTTTCAACAATTCTTCCACCTACCTTCGTAACTCCTCATGTTCCTTCGGACTCATACGGTAATGTGGTCGATGTGGTAACACTGCTCCCGACACAAGATCAATCTGATGTTGAATGTCTCTAAGTGGCGGTAACTCCTTAGGCAACTCCTCTGGAAAGACATCTTCGAATTCTTTCAAAATTGGCTTTGCTTCATCTGGAATCTCAACTTCTTCACTACTCTCTCTCCCAATCAACAAAAATACTTCAGGCTCCTCTTCAACTTCCTTAACAAACTCTTTCAAAGTCAACAGAGTTTTTAATTCCTCAATCTCCTCTAGCTTGCTCTCCTTCTACTGTTGCTTCTTAGGAACCAAAGTGATTTTCGTACCCTCGAACATGAAACTGTAACTATTGGCACGACCATCATGTTGAACTGCTCTATCGAATTGCCACGGTCTGCCCAACAACAGATGACAAACATCCATGTCCACAACATCACACCAAATTTCATCTTTGTATTTCTTCCCAATAGAAAAATTAACACAAGCCCTTCGACACACCTTCACTTCACCACCCTTCCTTAACCATGCTAGCTTGTACGGTTTAGGATGTTTCTCAGTCTTCAAGTTCAATTTCCTCACTGCTTCTGTAGAAATAATATTATCACAACTTCCAGCATCAATAACGAACTTGCAAACTTTCCCCAGAATAGTGCATGTCGATTGAAAAATATTGCTTCTCAACCAACTACAATCCTCCTCTTGCTTTGGTGTAAGACATGACCTCCTCATCATAAGATTACAACCTTCATCTCCGAACAATTCTTCTTCCTCCTCAACATAAGGTGTATTTGAACACTCTGCTTCCTCACCATCATCCTCCTCAACTTCTGCAACCATTGCTCTCTTCTTCGGCTACGGACATTCGTTGCTTTTGTGACCCAACTCCTGACAATTATAACATTTGAAAACACTGCTAGCCTTTGCCTTCTCAGCCTCCTTCACCACTGGCTTTGAAACAGGTTTAGAAACATTAGAACTTCCACCAACACCCCTTGCTTGATTATTGGAATTAGTAAACACACCACCTCCACGCCTTCCTTGCTTCTCCCAAGCTAACGCCTTCTGATGCGCCTCTGCTACAGATCTTGGATCAAACATATTAACCATATCCTGGATCTGCATTCTCAATCCCCCAATGAATCTAGCAGTTAGCTGTTCTTCTGTCTCCATAATATCATTCCTGGCAATGAGTTGGTAAAATTCATCAGCATAATCACTAACAGACTTTGTCCCTTGCCTCAGATTCTGCAACCTCTGGTACATAAGTGATTGGTAGTTGTAAGGTAAGAAAGTAGATCTCATCAACTTTTTCATCTTTTCCCACGATTCTATCTTTGACTTTCCCATTCTCTCCCTAGTAAGTTTAGTTTGTTGCCACCACGCCAAAGCTCTCCCCCTCAACCTAGTAGCAACCAACTTCACCCTTCGATTCTCCGGGACCTCCTTGAAATCAAAGATTTCCTCCACATTAGACAACCATTCTAAGAATTCTTCAACAACCATCCCGCCTTTAAACTCCGGATTCTCCATTTTCATACCCGATTCCCATCGTCGATCATCTTCAACATCCCGATAAGAATTTCGAACTTGATCTCGATCTCGATAATGAATACTAGCTCTATCACCTTCTTCAACAAAATCAAAAGTACGCCTACATCGATCTCGACCATTATCATCCCTTCGTTCATGCATGCTTCTTTGACTATGTCTCTCTTCATCTCTATATGCTTCATTGTTAAATTCACGTTGACTTCTTCTTTCTTCATGTGCATAGTCATGATGATCTCTTCGTGATGAAATTGATGTTTCTCTTCTATCTCTACAAGAATGTGGCGATACCCTCCTCGCTTCCGTAACCGATGGTGAAACTCGGTTTCCTCCATGGTTCGAGTTTGGTGATCTCCTTCTTTGATTCGAATCATTCATCAATCTCTCCAATTTACCAATGCCTTCATCAAACTTTTCATTAATACGTTGTTCCATAAGCTCGGCTTCTTCCCTACGATACAAAGCTTCAACGTTTTGATGACGATTAGCTCTCCTTGGTGGCATAATTGAAAAACTTCTCAAACTTCAACAATTCAAACACAAAAATTCAAGCTTCAACAAAAGAACAAGTCACGGCTCAACAATGTACGGCTTAGCTTGACTCGGCTTTAGCTCGGCAATGGTTTTACACGGCTCCACACTTCAAATCTTGGCGTGTAAAACTCCAAGACAAAATCCAAACAATATCCAACTCCTCGATCCAAAATGAAATGGATCAAACACTCCAAACTTGATGCAACTTCAATATGAACACGATGAACAACTTCAAACTTCAAAAACTTGGCTCCAAGAATCAACTTAGCTGTGATTGGCTAAGTATGGCTCTGATACCAAAAAACTGATGCAGCGGATTAAATCGAAACAAACTTCAATCAATGAAATGTAGCAATCGGTGAGTTGAAGATACCAAAATGCCCAAGTTCGTTGATCCAAAGATACCGAACTCTAGCTATCTCAAACACGTTGATAGCGCACTATACCGTGTTCTAAGATCTACGATTCTTCGCACGTTGATCTAGCGCACTAGATTCCGTGAATCGGCTTCTACGATCGTTGAATCGAGCGCACTCGATTAACCGAAAGAGGAGATAGAAGATTACACTCAACTACCAATTGGTATGAAAGCACAAAGCTAACAAAAAGGAATTTTATTCAAAAATCAACAACCCAAAATATACAACACACCCTCTATTTATAGCTTGACACAACCGACCCCTTTAACCCGTTGCCGACTCATAGACTCCGACTCATCATAAGTCGTTGCCGACTTAACAACGCAACACAATTTACACGACTCAAAGACATACGACTCAGCTTATCTACATACAGGACCGACTCATATACATTACCGACTCAAAAAAACAACACAAGATACACGACTCATCAACCACACGGCTACAACAGTTAGGTCGTATACGACCTAACGACTCAAGGCCAACAAAATACAACACCTCAGCTCATATGGTCGACTTAAGCGCGTGCCGACTCAAGCCCAATCCCCCTGCGCTCCTCAACGACTCAGTTAGGTCGTGACTGCTTCCTCTTTTGTTAAGTCGTAGCCGACTTAGGCTCTTAAGTCGTAGCTTCTCTTCCTTAGGTCGGGGTCGACCTAAAATAGGCTCTTGTTCCTGTAACCCGTTGTCCTTTATCCCGTTAAGTCGTAAACGACTTAGATTGTCACAGTTAGGTCGGAAACGACTCATGCTTCTCTTGGGTCGTGGACGACTCAAACCCGATGTCTCGTTAACTCGGCCTACCTTCCCCCTTAACTTGTTAACTCTTGGCCCTCCTTCCTTAGCTCGGCAGCGACCCAAGCCTTCACTGAGTCGTGAACGACTCATCAAACTACACCACAAACTCATGTTTTCAGGAACTAAAGTTTGCACAACTTCTTCTCCGGCCTTAGCTGCATCAGGTTAGGAAGTTATAAGAATGATAGTGTCTTTAATAAAAATTGTTTTGGAAAGTTAAAACTATGGTGTTTTGGGAAGTTTTTAAAAACTATTTGGATTAGAAAAATAATGAACGGGTTATGGATCATTCTTCTTAATTGGTAATTTCGAGGCGAAATTTGTGATGACCCGTAAAATTTTAATAATTTTGACCCGTGAATTTTTAATAATTTTGAATGGTTTTATTTACATATTAATTGAATTTTGTATTTTTATTCATATTATTTAAAACTTTGGTGTTTAATTACTTAAAATTTGGAATTTTAGAAATTTCTTGAATTGATTATATATCATTTGCCCAAATTGTAATTAATATAAACAATTTTTGTAATTTTGATTTTGGGTTAAAGTTTAACTTTGATTGAAATTTTAAATTTTAAATTTTAACTTACAAATCTTTTATTTAAACTGTATATATTTTTACAACATATGTTCCAATTTAAATTGGTTATATACTTTTAAATTAAGTAATAACTAATGTGCAAAAAGAAATAAATTTATACGTTTCTTTTATACGTATATGCATCCGTTTTCTTAGTAAAGTAATAAACAAACCAAATGGATGTAACAAATCAAATTTTAAATTAAGAAATAAATAATGTGTAAATAGATATTTAATTATACGTTTTATTTGGTACGTTTTTTTATCCGTTCTTGTTTAAATTATTTGGAGTTATATTAATGATAGGTTATCTTCTGAAATATACTTTATCATATATTTTACTAAATAAAAACGAAACAAATAAATTCAAAGTGCGTTATTTTGTTATAAATTTTGAGCATACGTTTCGATTTAATTATTGCCTCTCTAATGCGCACACTTTTGATTTCTTACCTTAGCTGTTAAAATCGTCAACCGTGCATTTTAAAAGGAATGAAAACTATTGCCTTACACTTCACACGTAAATTATTTCATCTCTTTTACACTTGCCTTTTGCTTATTTGTAATTAATGGGAATGAAATCCTATAATTCCTCTACCGTTTCAAATCATTTATTTTTTGCCTTTCATACACCAAATCAACGCAAGCCGATGTTAAATATAAAACCCACGTACATAATTGCATCCGCATCTCATATTGCCTTCATCTTATCGCACGTGCTTCTTCCTGAAGGTATTGGTTGCACATCTTTTTTAAGTTTAAAGACTGTTGACATTAATATATATATATATATATATATATATATATATATTACTGTTTAAGTACAAATTTTCCCACAGCTATCAAAATTACTTCATATGGTTTGCCTTTCCTATCGCTCTTTTATTACATTTTTATATATAAAGTATACAGTTATATATTAGTTGTTTTACATTTTCTAGGTCGAGTGTTATATATATACAATTGGGTTTTAGTCTTTGATTCCTTTTTATATATAATTTACAAATATATTGGTCCCAATACACATGTTTAATGAATACTGGTTTTAATATCTAGAGATTTTGATTTTTAAAATGTGTTTTAAATACTAATTTTAATTTATATATATATATATATATATATATATATCTTTTACTTTAATTTTTTAAATTTTTTATATTTTTGTTTTGCTGATTTCGGTTATTAATGGTTTGTTAATATACATTATATTATACCAGTTGTGTTCTGATGTTTATATGTGTGTATTCTTATAAAGCAGGAAATACAAGTTATTTTGGTTACTAATATGTATTTTTATATTATTATGTTAGTTTATATTATACAGGGTATTACTAGCTATAGTTATATTTATAGTTTGATTGCATAAGTTAAGTATATATGTGCCCTCTATTATACAGTTTTAAAGTTTATAAAAATTTTAAATTTGTTTATATGCTAGTTTGTTTTTTTTAGGTTATATTATACTTGTCTCTATTTTTTAAAGGTTACGTTATACAATAGTTATATATATTATTTTATATAAACCGATACTTATATGTTGTATAGTATATAAAATTTAATAATGAAAGTTTTGTTAACTGTATGTGATAATATATGTGAAGTAAATTTGTGTTGCGGTAATGGTATGCCGTTTACAATATAATGAAATATGTTAATATAGATATTTTAATAACTTACATTTTTAAAGCATATAATATAGTGTATTTGTTCGTATAACATACAATTTATTAGTTCTGGTAACATACAAGTTTAATACTGAATAATTTGATATGTAAGTTAGTTATATATATAGCTTCCTATCAGTTTATATATATGAGTATTGTTTTAAAATAGAATGTGTGTGTGTATATGTAGTTTATATAAGATTTCGTGTATGTTATATATATACATGTAGTATGTTGTTTATCGTTATGAGTATATATATTCATTTATTTCAAATTTTACTATGTAAATATATGTTGTTTTATATGTGTTTTTACTTAAAAGAAATGATTTTGAAATACATATATATATTTAACTTAATATGCGTTTAAATTAATATTGATTTGAAATTAATAATAATAGTGCAACGTACATTTCATTTCTGTCTCTATCAAGCTTGATTCTGATTTGTTCTCATCGATTTTCCCAATAATCAGCTTGTTCGTCGTGCCTCTTTTCTTCATCGAATCGTGTCTATCTGGCGTTGCTTTGGAATTCATAACTAAACTTCATTGTCTATTCTCTCTAGCATCGAAAGGTGAGCAATCACTCCCGATTAACGTTCTTTTATTTATTAAATTTGATTTCAATTGGAACGACAATTGAAATATGTTTCTAAAATTTAACTGCTAATTGTTTAAATTGTTATAGATATGATATGCATTTATATGTAATTGTTCACCTATGGGGTATGACACCATATCCTGTTGTTCATATTATATTGTTATTGATGACATATGCTTGTTATTATTATTATCATATCTACTATCACTCTGCAAGTTCCCTGTTAGTATATAATTCACTATGGGTTGGAATGATACATACCGAACAGACTTTAGAATAGGAGAATTTCGTTATGGGTTGAAATGATAGGCCCAAGCGATTTTCATTTGAATTGAATTTGGGATTTGTGTGTGGAAATGATATCTACCCGTATATATTTAAATTACAGATTGAAATGATAAATATCTGCGTCACTTGACCATAGGATAGGATAATACATACACCGTTGGTCTATATATAAATATTTTAAAAATGATTTCTATGATTTCGAAAGGGAATATATATATGGTTTTATTTAATATTAGAAATATCTTTAAGTTTTTTTTGTATTAAACTTTAATATAATAAAGTTTGATTTGTTTATTATAATATGTCTAAGTATTATATCTTTGAACAGATTTTCAAGGATTTGTATCAGTTAAGGAAGATAAAGTCGAATTAAGTAAATTTGTATCTAATTAAGAATTTTACTTAATTAAGTCGATTTGAACTATTGAATTTGAAGTCTAAGATTTGATTTTATAAGTTGATTTTTTTGATTTAAAGCGATTAAATGATATTTCAAGTTTAAACAAATCGGAAGGAATATGTAATCTAAGGGTAAATTAAGGTTATTTAATAATAGGAGTTTATTAAGTGAATATTTCAAGACTAAAAAAATATGAGGTTAAATCGAGATCTGTAGAAAATTGTTAAATTTAACTTCGAAATGCTGAATTTTGAAGCTTTGAGATATACTGGAAATTAAATGGTAAAATTGTGGTTCAGATCTGTATTCGAAATAAATATAATTTGAATTTGTTATTTAGAAAACTGAATTGAATGGAAATTGATAAATTGAGATTGGATTAATTTGGGTGGGAAAGTCGAGTTGATTTTTGTGGAAACTGCAAATACCTTACTTTATAAATTATTTATTATGTACGTACCATTTTGGGAAATAGATCTATTTGAAATGGAAATGATATTTTTGGTTTGAAGTATGAATTAATTTGAAATGGCCATGGTGTTATAGTGTATATTTCTACATTGTAGATAGTTCCATGGATCCTTAGAGGATGGTTATTGTAACAACCCGCATATTTTACGATTGAGTATTTAAATATTTTATTTAAATATTTCATCGTTAGTTGGATTTTTGTCCGAAAAAGCTACTTTTTGCAAACAGTCAAATTAGGACTCGAGGCCACTCCCGTTGAGTTCAAAATGGCGTTTGCGATCTTTTTAAGTATAAACTTTGATATGTTTGGAGATAGTAGAATTTTGCTACTTTTTCACTTAGGGCTTTGGTTTGGGTTTCACCCCATTAACCTAACATATGAACCCAACTCCACTCCAACTCTTCATTTCTAATTCCTAATACTCAAGCTTTAACAACAATGGTGAGTGGAATGGGAAATTAAAACTCCAAACCCTAGTTTCCATTTACAAATCAAGTTCTAGCTCCAAATCAATAGAAGAAGCTTTGGTAAGCCTCCTCTTCTTCTTCTCCAACTCATTCTCTTATCAATTTCAGAAATTCCTAAACCTAACTTTAGGAATGTTCTTCTTTTAAAGCATAGATTCAAGCTCATTTGGGTTGTGTGGAAGAGTGGGTGATTCTCCCTTTGCTTTCAAGCTTCTTCTTCATTTTTTTTGTGAGAAGGTGAGATTTTTATCTCACATCTATGACTATAATTATCTTTGGTTGTTAGGTATGAATTCCTAACACTTATTCATGTGCATTTGCTTTTGGTTCGGATTGAATTGGTGAATATTCCAATTTTTAGTGTTTTGGGTTCAAATCTTTAAAATCCAAACTTTGATGTTTTGATCATGTTTTGGTGATGCATCGAGGAGCATATAGGGCCGGGTTGCCGACTGGCATAAAACCCTAACGTCCGTGCTTGTCCGATTGCAAATTGATTGAGTTTGCACTTCATTTGAAATAGGATAGAAAGTGCAGGAATTGGGGTTCTGTCGGCTGAACTCTTTGAGTCAGTCGACTGAGATGAAGCCCGAAATCTTTCTGGACTATTTTCAGTCGACTGACTCAGAGAGTTTAGTCGACTGAACTGCTCCTGTTTTGCCAGTTTTGCCTATTTATCCTCAATTTGCTTTGTTTTCCAATCTTTAATCGATTCTTCTTCTCCGATTAGTTGTTATCACCTTGGTCGACTTTGATAACTTTGATAACATAAACCCTTAGACCCTTAGGTCGAACCCCGTAGCGGGGGTGTTGCCCCCGCACCCTCACCTTGGGGAGTTGCCACCCCCCCCCGGACCCCCCCTCCGTAGGGGATCTTATCCGAAAAACATTCAACGGAACTTGCTTTGTTGAGATGCTGAGTTGACCATTCCTCGAGACAAACTATCTTGGGCTTCTTCGATTTTATGGTATCACAGCCTTGCTAAAAAGGCGGGATGACAACTTTAGAAATATGAAGGTTCAATACTAGTAGTAAATATCAAAACTCTTTCATCAAAACGATTTTAACTCTATTTTACTACAAAGCTCTTTCCTTAAACTGTTTTCCAGTCTACTAGTATATACAAACCTTTTCCTTAAAACCTTTTGTGACAATCTTCTAGTGGAGATCTACAATTTGTTCGTAAATATTTAAGTTAAGCTAGTGGTTATGGGACATGAAGCTAAGCTCATATATTTACTAGCTTACTATAATTGACACTTCTTGATGATCATGACGATCATTTTTGTGATTTAGACTAGCAATTGTGCGATGTCTCTTTGTCTGCGAGGGAGACTAGACCCCGTTTCGGTGTGATTTCGACTCACGTATGTGGGGTAGCACCCCATGGTCTTCGGGCCGTTCGTGTGTCAAAAATTAATGGCTAGCTATAATGAGATAGCATCTCGTTCGTGCGATACATATGTTGGTGAGTTTTCATGCTCCCGTTCGCGTGATAGGCCTCCCCCTTTTATGATTTCTGGATTTCGTGTGTTGATTTCTGGAAATTTTATGCTTCACCAATTTTAGTGATTTTCATTGAGATGATTTATCAATTTTTGTGCATTGGTGAATTCGTGTGTCATTGACATGTTGTGAATACATGTTTTGGGTATGAAACCCTTTTGGATCTTTGAGAAGATTCTTGTGATATTGATTAATCTCATAATTGATTTTCAGTTACATACTTATAGTAGTATGCCATTATGGTTATCATATGGTTATGCCATATCTCTTATTCTATATCATGTCATCTGATATTTATAGCTAGACTGATCCGTTTATTATTTTCTTATTAAATAATACTCGGGTCAGACCGAGATGTTACAGGTGCTTCTGCTTGACTTCACTTCTAGGATTACCTCTCTGACTTTTGGCTAACTACTTAGATTGGTAGTTTTTGTTGTAAACATTTGGGATATAGACTCTATGATGTATATTTATTCTTTTGTATAGCACATGTTGCTATTCTTTTGGGTTACTGTGGATCTTTCTGACCACTACTCTGATGACCACTTTTATGTGTTATATATTCATATCTGTTTCCGCCTTTGTGATATGAATTATCTGTGATTGATTTATGTTATGCTTATTTCTATATTTGTTTCCGAAGATATTATAGCCACTGTGTAGTAGCTTTGAGTTTGTATCGGTATGTCGGATTTCCTCTCGAAATGAATTGCATGTTATTCTATCTGACATATCGGTGCTCGCATAAAGCAATTACACAGATGGTCGCTCCTCAACAGCCTTATTCTCCATGCTAGTTGACAACATTTCTCCATAGTGTTCTTGGCTAGCGTGGGTATAGAGGTGGGGCGTCACAGTTATCCCAAACATCCTTTAAGTTAATTATATTTCAGTTGATATTTCACTTGAGTTGGATTTATTGATATAAGAATGTTAATGCTGACTCAAATGTTTTTCGTTTTGCTTTACGCTCGGGTCAAACTGAGTGATACTGCAGTCGAGACTCGCCTTTGTAGTTTGGAACTTCGTTTGGAGTGCCAACTATCGATTCGTCTTTCAGCTTTTCCAGTTGAATGGTTCAGAGAAGTCATCGGTTCGTATTGGAGACTTTACTGTAGTTGAGATATTCCGCTATATTTTATTTCTAACTCTGATGTTTGTATAATAGCTTCATAAACTACTATTTGTTTATTCCGCTGCGTATTATTGGATTACTCTATGTCTTTGATTCTGTGATAGATTTATTTACTGTATATGTTCAGTTTTACCAAATTTTAAAATAACAGTCTGATATTTTGAGCAGTTCCAGCCCGACATTTGTGGATGCGAATGGTTGAAAATATCAGGTCGTTACAGTTGGTATCAGAGCTTGGGCTCTAGAAAAAACTTAGCATATATGTAAATTTATTTACAGAATCACTTTCGTTCGAGTTGAATCTCTTCCTTTCGACTCGATTTCCTTTGAACCTTGGAACGTTCCCTGTGGTTCCAAAATTCATTTTTGTCTCTCTCTATTTATATTCTTTTGATTCTGTAGTATCCAATTACTACACTGAATGATTTGTAAAAGGGGTGAAACTCGTTTATAATTGGCATTAATTCACCAGAGATTTCTATACCTCTATTTAGATGCTGCTATCTCTTGTTATGCCGAATTCTATTTCTTGTAGTCGAATGTCGATTCACCTTAGGATTCCGCATCGATCATATTCCTGAAGTCACGGTTGACCTTGTTAAGGTGTCACGCGATTTATATAAGTATACCCATCTTCTATTTTAAAATTTTAATTACCTCATCTTCGATCGAGCCTATCTTCGAATCAGAATTTTATTGATTAGAGTTCCTCTAATTTGAATCTCTATCTTTGTTTTGAAATCCATCCTTGAATCACCCTTTGAAAAATCGGGTATGTTTGTAATTTTTGAAATTGTTTTATATATCGAAATTATTATTTTGATAAGTATGATTTTATCCCATATATTTAAGTGAAAATATTTTCGATAAGGATTATATACCTTTTAAAAACAAGAATTCAGAGTTTCGAAAGGACTTGGATTTTGAAAATTTTATGAGAAATTTGATTTATATAAAAATGATATATAACTGAAGGGTTTTAATTTGAAATTCGAGAGATTGAATTCCGGTGATTTGAAATTGGTTTTAAGATATTTGAAAATATGTAATAATACGATTTGAAAGTATTTTCTGAATAAGAAGTGTTTCAAACGACTCAAACGAGTTCCAATGATTTCAAAGAAATTTCAAAGAAGTTTCCAAGAAAATAGAAATCTAGAACTCACTTGTGTTGCTGGAAAATAATTTCGGTGATGAGTGCGCGCATCATCGACATTGATTTTCGAGTTTCACGGTGGGGGAGAGGCCACTCTAGTAGCTTTGCAATGCGAGCGATTTTGTGAAACAAATTTTGATTCTGATTTTGAAGTATGGTTTGATATTCGAAAGATATATGTGTGTGTGTGTGTGTATATATATATATATATATATATATATATACTTGAAATGATTTAATGTAAGCCGATGTTCAGTCCTCGAGTTTCAGATTGTTTTGCTATAATCTTATCTATTGGAATTGATTTATTGATTTGTTGCTAGTTTCCAACTCTTGGATTTGAAAATTTGGTTTCTTCGACTATTTTTAAAGGTTCGAGCACTTCCAAATCAAGGTTTAATTTTCAAAGCTAAGTAATCCTAGAAAAATATAAATTATTTAATTAGGTAAATGAGTTGAAACTGTTTTGTTAAGTAAAAGAATAAAACTATTTTGAATTATACTGATATGGAATTTAGTTTGTATTGTTTTGAATAAAATATATTTTTAAATAGTTTGAAAGGTAAATTGATCATTTGAATAGAAATAAATAGTTCGAAGGTTTAAAAGGGAGTATTTTAAACTGGTAATCATTTTGGTATAATTAATTTTGAGAAAATTATTGGTTTCGAAAATAGATTGGAATTGAAACCCAGTATTTATATGATGATTTTGAAAATGAATTTGTTGGACATAAATTAAGTTGATTTGGAAATGAGGATGACTTTTTAAACCTATTAACTTGGAAACTTTGAAACTGAAGATATTTAAATTGGAAGAAATTTGGAGAAAGCGTATATGATTTGGAAACTGAACTGATATTGAAACAAATTGAAATTGTGGACCTTGTTTGACTAAATACTTGATTGGGAGTTATCGAACTTATATAAAAATTGATTTTTAAAAGTACGAAGTTGATTTGAAAACTATTGATTTGGAAACATACTCAATTTGAAAGGTGTAACCTTATATAGTCGAAGTATATATAAGTACGATTTGATATACCCTTAATTTTGGAAAGTATTTGATTTGAAAATGAAATTTTATATAATGGACTTTATATACTTATGATATTTGAAATGGATTTGAAAGGTACTATATGATATACATTTTCGAAGTAAAGATATTGAAAGTGCCTTCTACTTGATATCCGCTTTGTGGCCACATTGTGGATTCATTATATCGATATTATTCTCTCTTATTTTGGTTTTCCGAATGTGATGCTCGAGTGTCCTGCCATGGCGTAACCAGTGGTCGGTTTTTTTGGTAGCGTAATTCGGAAGGCAGTGATTGCTTAAAGGATATGGATGTTTCCTGGGGGATCCAGGCGTAACCACTGTTATGTATCCTGCGGTCTACAGTTTTTGTGGTGGCGAAATCCGCAAGGCAGAGATTGCTTAAAGGATATGGATGTTTCCTGGGGGATCCAAGCGTTACCATTGTTATGTATCCCGCGGTTCATAGCTTTGGTTATCATAGCGAAATTCGAAAGGCAGCGATTGCTTAAACGATATGGATGCTTCCTGGGGGATTTAGGCGTAACCATTGTTATGTATCCTGCGATCCAGGTGATTTATTTGGATTGTACTTTCCATATCGGTTTTGAAGTTTTTCCAGTATTTTCACTGGGTGTTGAAACAAGTCCATTAAGTACTTAAAGAATTCTAGCTTTGCGCTTGATCAACGCATGGCCAAAGTCTGCAAGAACGAAAATAAACTTGGTGAAACATCAAGTTATAAAAGTATTTTCGAAAGGAAACTTTGGTTTCGATATAAAAGCATTTTATTATAAAAGTATTTCCAACAAATAAATTTTGTATTAATATTTGAAATTCTTATGATTTGAATTAACTATTCGTGCCCGATACTTTTCTTTTGAATCTACCCTATCTGCTTAGCTTATTTGTTCACCCATACTCTGTTTTTCGAATCTACCTTCTTTTCCCTTTTTGAATGTATCCTTTTTAAATTATTGTTTATTTATATATTACATGGTTTAATAGTAAATTATTAGTGTTATTAATATTTCAGAAGTTATTAATCAAATAAAATATATCTAAAGAAAATGATTATTAATTTATTGATAATATTTGAAAAGTATCTTGAGACAAATTAACAAATTTATGAATTACGGTTTTAATGTTTCAATAGCTTCTTTGTAAATATAACTAATGATGAACTAATTGTTTTTGAATAGCTTTCATATATTTATAAAGGTTTTATTTAAACATATAAAGGATATTTATAAAGGAAGCAAAAATTTTACAAATGGGTTTTGAAAAGTTTTAAAGCATTAAAGATAATTGAACTGCAAATGAAGTTTTCAAATGAATATTTCAAGTAATTTTTTTATATAATCTCAAATTAATTTTTTAAATTTTGACTTTCAATCTTCCTCTTTTTTTCGGTTATTCTATTCACCGACCTCCTTCATTTTCCGGGACGAAAAGTTTTGAGTGAGGAGAGTGTAATGACCCGTAAAATTTTAATAATTTCAACCCATGAAATTTTAATAATTTTGAATGGTTTTACTTACATATTTAATTGAATTTTTGTTTTTTTATTCATCTTATTTAAAACTTTGGTGTTTGATTACTTAAAAATTTGAATTTTAGAAATTTCTTGAATTGATCATAAATCATTTGCCCAAATTGTAATAAATATAAACAATTTCGGTAATTTTGATTTTTGGTTAAAGTTTAACTTAATTGAAATTTTAAATTTTACGTAACGGTCCCAAAAAATTTTTACAAATATTTTATTCTTTTATTTTAAACTTTGGGTTTTATTATAAAACAAAAAATTTGAATTTTTAATCACCCAAATTTTATAAATATAAGCAAATGTCTATAACTTCTTTTTTGGGTAAAGTCTAACATTAATTGAAGTTTTAAATTTTTAATCCTAACTTCCTAATCTTTTATAATAAATGAATATATTCATAACAAAGTTTTATTTCATTTTTTTGTTCTTTTAAACAAATGGATTATATACCTTTTAAAATTAAGTAATTAATATTTTACTTATATACATCCGTTTAAGTAATAAAAATTTCAGTAAATGGTAAATGAATAAAAGGAATGTAAGCAAATCATATTTTATTATAATTTTAAAAGTAATAGTGTATAAATAATCTATTTAATCAAACCTTTAATTTGTACGTTTAAAGTGTATGTTCATATCCGTTTGGCTGATTTATTTGACGCTATAAAAGTACGTTATTTTCTTTTGCATATTTACTTAAAGAATAAGTAACGACTAAAATTGAAATAAATACGCGCTCATTCTTTCCTTAACTTCGCTATTTGAAAAATAAATTTCCGTGCATTTTGGGAGGGAATATTCAACCGTGACCTGCAATTTACATTTAAAGATATCCCACTTTCCTTTACTTCAATTTGTTAACAAGTATGAGATCTTTGATTTCCCCTACGTTCAAAATTTATTGGTTACTGTTTTTCTTCCCCTTGGTCAACGCAACCACTGATAAATAAGCTTCTCGCGTGCATGTTCCTTGACGTTCAAACATATTTATTTCTTGCATTTTTAACAAGCGCAGTTATCTCCTAAATCAAACATCACGCGCAAATTCCTCCTGACAGTTTCAAAGTGAATTATTTCCTGCCGTTTCTCCAAGCAATCAATACTAGTTTTCATTTAAATACTCAACCTTGTACGCAAATAATTTTCACCACCTTCCCATTTTATAAATATTTCTTGCCTTTTAATAAACGCATTTACTTCCTAATAAATTTTAAACGAGTACAAAATGTTTGCAAAAGATTTCTTGCAGTTTCCTTTTACTAAATTCACGCAATCCATACCACTGTAAATATTCGCTCTAATCTTTCTTGCTTATATTCCCTCACCTAAATCAGCGCATTTTTCTTCCTGATAACGTAAAGAAAGCATCACGTATCAATTAAAGATTCGCTTTCCATTTTTTTAATTTGTTTTCACACGTACAAAATTTTTGGCCAAAAGTTTGCCTTGATTTGTGCACCCTCTCTCATATTTATAAGCAACGAAAACTTCTCCTTGTAAATACTCAAGCGCGTCACAAATATTTCTTGCATCTCATTTTGCTTCAGCCTTCATCTTCCTTCTATTTGCATGAGCTTTTGGGCTATCAGGTAATGGCGTAGGTTTTTCATACTATTATTATCTTTTGCTTTCCTTTTTTGCTTCACGCTTGTTCCACTGGCTCACACGAATGCTCGACCACCTATAGCCTTCCAACCCACCGCAGATGCACCACCTCTTCCCTGACATGCAATGGCCGAGCCATGTATCAACTATGAACAAACATTTGAGGATATAAAACGCTTGCATCACCTCTGTATTCATTACAGCCTCTTGACTTAAAAAGAAAGAAAAATAAGGAAGATTTCCCCTACTGTGCATGCATGCGTTTTTTAACATGAGCGTGGACAGGGAATGGTACGTGGGGAGTTGGGGGAGTTGTGTGGTGAAGCAGTCGAGCAAATTTGGTCCAATTATCCTTTATTTAATCCCGTTCCAATTTTTTTATTTAAAATTTGCTTTGTCCGTAATTGAATTCGCGTACTCAGTTTATTTATTTATGTTGTTTCAAGTTTGAAATAGGTTTGTCTCATCTTCCAATATTTGATCGTGCCTTATATGCTGTTTTCGGTGTGATTATCCTAGTTCTGAATCTAATATTCAACAGCATAGAGGTGAGTATTTCTCACCCGACAAATGTACTTATTGATCTATAAATTATTAACAAGTGAAATCGTAGAATGATTTTATTTCATATTTTAATTGCCTGTGATAAATTTATTACGTTTAAAAAAACCCATTATTAAATTTACCCATCATCTGTTATATTTTATGCTATTATATTATGTTGTTATAAGATTTATTTATTTACTATTTATCATTACAAGTCCCATGTGGAATAGAATCGTTATGGCATGAAATGATAGGCCTGAACAATATTTTTTTTTATTTTTTTATTTTTTTATTTATTATTTAACTTGGGATTGCGGGTTTGAAATGATACAACCCGGATTTTATTTGTAAATTACGGATTGAAATGATATATTATTCATATCACTTGACCTAGGTTAGGGAATATTATACAGACCCGTGGTTATATATATATTTTCTAGAAATATTAAATATTTTTAAATTAGAATGTTATAATATTTTGTTCAAAAATTTGATTTAAAAATGATTCTTATAAGTATAGTGATATTGTACAAATTAAAAATGCAAATAAATAAATGTTTAGAATTTAAAGTATAAATTTATTCTTGTAAATTTTGAATGTAAAATAAAATGGAATTCAAGTTAAGAAATAAATTATGATGTTTTGGCTAAAATTTGAATAAGTAAATAAATAAAGGGTAAAGTTGTCTATGAATTAAATAGTTAAATAAAGTGAATACTTAAAAATGGAAGTTGAAATATAACCAAATTTAGAATGTAAAGTGGTTTAGGAATAAAGGTAAGTTAAGAAATTCATTAGAAATTTAGTTTATTTTGGAAGTGGTAATTGTGCTTAATTGTTAAGTAAAATTTATAGAGAATTTTTCACTTGATTTTAATAAGTAAAGTGTAGAGAAGTTAGATATATATTTGAAAATTTACTTTAAAATAATCATAAATTATTGAGTAATTTAAATGACTATGCAAAGGTGGAAATTATGATTATATAAGCTAAATTGATTTAATTAAAGGTTTAATTATTATTGAAATTATATTGAAGTCTAAAATTTAATTTACTCAAATCTGTTGTAAAGGATATTACCGCACTGCGCAAGTGTTGTAGTTGATACAAATGAACTAAGGCTAAACCTTTGGGATTTATATTGGATTTTGTAAGAATTATAACTTCACTTTTAAATAGTTTAAATGTAGTATTTTGATTGAAACATAAAACTATTTTGACTTCTTTATAACCACGGGTAATAATAATGTTGGTTGTTAAAGTGACCAGGACCGGATATTGGCATACTCTTTTTCGATACCGAAAACCACTTTGACAGACGTGTATGCGGTGGAGATTCCAGAATGAAGTAGGATGTTGGTGACGTTTCCTTTGAGGTAAATACATGGACCGACTCCCGTGAGTTGGCATAAGGTCGCTAAAACAGGAGCAATTCTCGAATTAATGAGGTAACACCTTTGATCGAACGCACTTCTTCGTATGCCATTCCATTAATTTGTGATTGTTTCGTGCGCACCTTTGATTTGGGAGTGTTGTTCTAGGTGGGCGGTAGTAGCAGCTATGCGTTACCACCAGTCAGGATGCGTAATTGCTATATCTACCCTGGCATTGCCTAGTTGTGCCGTGTCACCTACCATAACGAGCCTTGCACGAGTTTGGTTTTCTCCCGTTGCCCGTGTGCTATCCTCTGGTGGCTTCCCGATCAAGAGGGACTATGACATTGGATGGACTACTGGGACGAATAGGTGTTAAGGGGAATATTGGGTTACTATTTAACGCTATTTAAAAGTAAATTTACTTTACCAATAGACACTATTATAATAGTGAAATATTACTACATAGTAAATAGTTTAACGGATCCATAGAGGATGGGCGGTCCCAAGCATCCTTTAAGTTACTTGTATCTATATTATAGTTCACTTGAATTAGCTTACACTTTATAAGTATGTATGTCCCGACTCGAGTGTTTGTGTTTATTTCTTAAGCACGAGTCAGCCTGAGTATCAGTTCGGACTTCATCCCGGAAGCTAGGACTTCTGAAGATCATCTCTTTCCAAGCTGCTGTCAAGTTTCTATTCAGTTCTTATTTTATCTTTTGTAATTGAGACAATTGAATATTGAGTTTCTGTGGTGATTTCAAACTATATTTGGGTTTAAAGACTATGTAAAATATACATATTTTGAGACGATTGATAGTGGCTTCATGAACCACTAAGTTATTTTATTTCCGCTGCTAGTATTCTGATTTCTGTGTCTGTGATTCTACGATTTGATTTCATTTGCTCCAAATTTATTTACAATCTATTGTTTTGTACTATTCCAGTTTGACATGATTTAAATTTATTGTCGAATTTGAAAGGTGCAAAATAGTGGGTCGTTACCATTGGTATCAGAGCTTTTCCATAGCCTGAGAAGCAAAAACTCATCAGAGATAGGGTAGAAATACCCTAGAATGAGTGCAATTAAATCTTAGAATCCTTTCCTTGTGAGAGAACGTATTTTAAAGTTTAAAATGATTATTTAAAAAAAAGGTTTTTCAAAAAAGTATTTTGATATAAAAACTTTCATATTTTAAAATAAAATTTTCCAACTACTTCTTTCCTTTTCTCCATCTTATATAATCAGGACCTTTGTTAAATGCCTGCCCGGTTGAACTTTATCTTATCTAATCTATCTTGACCTCTATATTTTCTCTATCCTTAAATTCATTCTTGATTTCTTAGGATGAATCGAGGAAATGCTATAGGTAGGGGCGAGGTGCTGACCCAGCTTATACCCCCTGCCCCAGTTAGGTTCTCTAAGCTTTGCAAAGAATATACCGAGCTTGGTGGTACCAAGTTCACAGGGGCTGAAAATATCATAGAAACTCAACAGTGGTTGAGAGACTTGGAGAGAATCTTCTCCGATCTCGAAATCACTAATGCCCAGTAGTGATAATTGGCAGCTTGGCAATTAAAGGGTGCAGCTTTGGATTGGTGGCTGTCCATTACAGGAGTGACTAACATCACTTGGGAATAATTTAAGTGTCTTTTTCGGTTGACCAAGTACGTTTCAGTTTCCTTCTTTTTGAAATCTATCTTATATCTCTTATCGTGCTTTAGGGATACTTTCCTCGCGAAATGGATGCCCAAAGCGGGTAAGTCTCAGCTATATCGAGACTTTATGGATTTGTAGCCGGGCGATATGTCCTTTACCGAGTATGAGAGGAAATTTAATGAGCTAACACAATATGGTCTTAATCCGATAGACACCCCGCTGAAGAGAAACGAGAAGTTTATTGCTAGTGCATGCCCCAAGTACTACGATTGCCTTATTACCCACGTGCATGGGACGTTCAACGCTCTGATGGGCATGGCTATCTAGTATGAGAACCCTACCTCTAGGGCTCCTCCAGCTACACAACCTGCACCATCTCAGTCTTCTGGAAATTCTAAGAAAAGGAAGTCCAACTTCTACCGTCATAAGAAGAATGGGACGCCATGGCTAGGTTCATCGTCTTCTACATTCGAGAGGTAGCCGTTAGACCTTTCTACCATCACTTACCATAGATGCCACCAGAAGGGACACTACCCAAATAGATATCCTACTTCGGGTGCTGCCATTCCACCTCCTTCTCGGCTGGCTAGATGAGACCTGTGCCACATCCGCCTTCTTCCAGGATACTTCAAGAGAGACTGCCCTACACAGAAGAAGGGCAAGGCATCAAGGATTTTCTCTGTTACTTCTGCATCCTCCCCAGCTCCGCAGCCTGCACCTGCACCTGCTCCCGCTCCTAACGATTCTCAAGGTACACTTCAGGGTTCTTTTACTTTGTTTAATCACATGTTCGTGTTTTATTCGATACCGGAGCTTCACACAGCTTTATTTCTTTGGATCTTTGTAATAAATTCGAGCATCACCTTTTTCATCAATTTACTTCTGTGCCTTTATTTGTTTCGAATCCCATCGAATGCCCTGCAAATCTTTGTAGGATTTGTAAGTTAGTGAAGCATATATAGCTCGATCACCGTTTCACCGGTGGGGTTTGACGCGTTTGATCTATTGCTTGGGGGTGATTGGTTGGTTAGGCATGATGCCCGGATCTCTTGTAGTTCTCGAACTGTTTCCCTTAAAGATGATTATGGAAATCCATTAGAGATCCAGTGTAGTTTGCCTCGGGAGTTCGCTGGTAGTTTCGTTTATTCTCTAGATACTTTCCCTAATGATATCAATTCGACCCCAATAGTCAAACTATTTCCCGATGTATTTGGTGAAGTCGTTTCTCTACCTTCGAATTGGGAAATTGATTTTCGTATCGATCTCATTCCTGGAACACGCCCTGTAGTCCTTCCACCCATAAAAATGGCGCCACGGGAGAAGATCGAATTAAGGAAGCAGATTCAGGATTTGTCCTCTAAAGGACTGATCAGACCTAGCTTTTTGGAATGGGGAGCGGTCATAGTTCATCACCAAGTCTGATTGTTCTCTCTGGATGTGTGTTGATTATAAGGAGCTGAACAAGCTCACTATGAAAAACAGATATCCTATGCCTCGCATCAATGACATGTTCGATCAGCTTTATGGAGCGACTGTTTTCTCTCAGCTTCATCTAGCCACGGGTTTCCACAAGCTTAGAGTTGCTGAGGAGAGCATTCCCAAAACTGTTTTCCGTACTGAGAACGGGTTATTCGAATGGCTAGTTATGCCTTTTGGGTTGACTAACGCCCCCGCCTTCTTTGTCGACTTGATGAATCATGTCTTTCGCGATTTGCTCAATAAATTTGTTCTAGTCTTTATTAATGACATCCTTGTCTTCTCCAAAACAAGAGATGAGCATGAGTCGCATTTGAAGTATGCTCTTGAGACTCTTCGAAACCATCAATTAAAGGCAAAATTCTTGGAATGTCACTTCAGGGAAGTGGAAGTCCGATTCCTCGGACATATTATCTCAAGTGAAGGAGTCTCTGTTGATCCAGTCAAGATCGCTGCGATCAAAGTAAGTCTTTTCCTCCTTTCTCTTCCTAAATTTAATTACTCTATCTTTTCTGGAGTCCTTATTTTCCCTATTCTTCTATAGGACTGCGAAGAACCTAAGACTCCAACTTATATTCGTAGTTTTCTGGGCCTTGCCGGTTACTATCGGAGGTTCATTGAGAACTTTTCTCGGAATTCTGCACCTCTCTCTGCTCTAACTTGAAAGAATGCTAAGTTTATTTGGAGCGATAAATGTAAGGCGGCATTCCAAGAGTTAAAGGATAAGCTTACTTCCACACCAGTGCTTACCGTTCTGAATGGAAATGAGAGATCAACGGTATACATCGATGCTTGTCGCGAAGGTTTGGGAGCGGTATTGATGCAAGATGGGAAGGTGATTGCCTATGCTAGTCGTCGGTTGAAGAACCATGAGGCTAATTACGCTGCTCACGATTTAGAATTGCTGGCAGTTGCCTTTGCTTTGAAGCTTTGGAGACATCATCTCTTAGGTGCTAAGTTTGACCTCTTTACCGATCATCAGTCTTTGAAATATATCTTCACCCAGAAGGATTTGAACCAGAGACAAGTTCGGTGGCTCGAGTTTCTTGCTTATCATGACCTTGACATAAACTATACTCCTGGAAAATCAAATGTTGTGGCAGATGCATTAAGTAGGAAGAAGTCTTTGTTGTGCCAGCTTGTTGTTTCTTCTCCTCTTTTGGGTCGTATCATGGCTAAGCAAGACGAGGATGTGATGCTTAGAGGCATGAAGGAGAATGTCCGGAGCGAGGTAGTAGTAGTTCTAATTGTAGCGGAGCTCAGATTGATGGTAGAGGGATTTTGAGGATCAATAATAGGATTTGTGTATCGAACGTTGATGGTTTGAGGCGGCAGTTACTTCGGGAACATCATCAATCCAGACTTTCCATACATCCTGGTGTAGCAAAGATGTATCAGGATTTGAAGAAGCTTTATTAGTGGAGGGGTGTGAAGTGCGATGTCTCTATTTTTGTTAGCAAGTGCGCAACTTGTCAACAAGTCGAGGGGGATCATCAGAAGACACCGGGTTTGTTGCAGCCTTTGGAGATTCTCAATTGGAAGTGGGAGCAAGTTTCTATGGATTTCATCGATGGTTTACCGAGATCTAGGAGGGGAAATGAGAGCATCTAGGTTATTGTGGATAGACTGACCAAGTCCGCTCATTTTATTCCAGTCAAATCTACCCGTTCAGCTTCGAGTTTATCTAAGATCTATATGAGGGAGATTGTTCGTCTCCATGGTGTTCCCCTTAGCATTGTTTGCGATCGAGACCCTATCTTCACTAGCCAGTTTTGGAAAGCTTTCCAAGAATCTTTGGGTAGTTGTCTGAATCTGAGAACTACTTACCACCCACAGACCGACGGTCAAACGGAAAGGGTGAATCAGATTCTTGAGGATCTTCTTCGGGCTTGTATTTAGGATTATGGAGGATCTTGAGAAGATCATCTCCATCTTGTGGAATTCACCTATAACAATAGTTATCAGGTATAAATTCCAATCCTCGGTTCTTATCTTATCCTAATACCCTATCTATCTCATTCTATTTTTTCACGCTAGTCTTAAGATGTCCTCGTTTGCTGCTCTTTATAGGAGACCCTATAGTTCTCCATCCTGCTGGATTGAATCCGGTAATCGTTTGGTCCTTAGTCCTGATATGATTTTAGAAGCTTCAGAGAAGGTTAAGGAGATTAAGAGAAGGGTAAGGATTGCTCAGGATAAGCAGAAGAAGTACGCGGATCGTCGAAGAAGAAGTTTGGAGTTTGCGGTTGGTGATTTAGATTTCTTAAGGTTACTCCTTTAAGGAATGTGGTTCATTTTAGTCGTAGAGGAAAGCTTGCTTCTAGATTCATCGGTCCATTCCGCATCTTGGAAAGGATTGTGTCTCTAGCTTATTGACTTGATTTGCTCGAGAAATTCGTTGGAATACACAATGTATTCCATGTATCCCACCTTCATCGCTGTCTTCATGATCAATCTCTTATTATACAGGCTACTGCTCTTGATTGTTTGGACATCGAGCCCGACTTAACTATTGAAAGGAAGCCACTTCGTATCGTCGATCGAGGTACGAAACAGCTAAGATGAAAATCTGTCCGCCTGGTCAAAGTGCAGTGGAGCACTGATGAACGAGTTTGCACCTTGGAGATGGAGGAGAGCATTCGTGCCTCGAATCCGGAATTGTTTGTTTTAGGTACTTTGCTCTATTATCTTATCTTCCTTTGTTTCCTTCTTTCATTCCTTTTCGAGGACGAAAAGTTCTGAGTAGGGGAGAGTGTAACAGCCTAAAAAATTTTTTTACAAATATTTTATTCTTTTATTTTAAACTTTGTGTTTTATTTTAAAACAAAAAAGTTGAATTTTTAATCACCCAAATTTTATAAATATAAGCAAATGTCTATAATTCCTATTTTGGTTAAAGTCTAACATTAATTGAAGTTTTAAATTTTTAATCCTAACTTCCTAATCTTTTATAATAACTGAATATATTCGTAACAACGTTTTATTTCATTTCTTTTGTTCTTTAAAAAAAATGGATTATATACCTTTTAAAATTAAGTAATTAATTATAACAACCCGCATATTTAAAGATTTTATATTTAATGTTTTATTTAAATATAGCGTTGTTAGTCGGATTTTAGGGTCCGAAATGTTACTTTATGCAAATGGCTGAATTTGGACTCGAAACCACCTCCATTGAGTCCAAAATGGCGATTGCGATCTTTTTGAGTATAAACTTTGATATGTTTGGAGTAAGTTGAATTTTGCTACTTTTACTAGTTGGGTTTGGGTTTGGGTTCAGCCCACTAGCGAACTAAATACCCTAGCTCAGCCCATCTCTTTCCATTCACTCATTTTCACCTCCAAACTTAATCTAAAACTGAAAATGGGGGAAAGGAATAGGAACTAGAAATTCCAAGCCCTAGTTTCTTCTTGCAACTTGAATTTTTGCTCCAAAATCAAAGTGAAGATATTGGTAAGCCTCTTCTTCAGCTTCTCCAACTCTTCTCCTCTTCAATTTCAGAAAGTTCCTAAACCTAATTTGGGAAATAGGTGTTTTATTCTTAGATTGAAGCTTGTAGAGAGAAGTGAAGAGTAGTTAATCTCCTTCTTGTGTTTGTGCTTCTCATCTTTGTTGTGTGTAAAAGGTGAGTTTTGAACTCACATCTTTATCTCTAGATATCATGGATGATAGGTATGAATTCCTACTTATCCATATGCATTTGATTTTTGATTGGATTGGTTTTATGAATATTCCAATTCTTGAGTTTCAAAGTCAAATTTTTATGAACATTCTCTTATGGATGTTTTGAACTTGTTTTGGTGATGCATCGAACAGCTTATATGGTCGGGTAGTCGATAGCGTAAATCCTTAGTGCAGTTGCTCAACCGATTGCAATTCGGAAGGGATTGGCATTCATTAGACAAGCATGGGATTGCTGGCAACAGGCACCAGTCGACCGAGCACAGGGTCCGGTTGACCGACCTGCTGCCCGAGCACTTCCTGCCTCTGTTTTGGAAGTGTAGGTTACAGGCTCCAGTCGACCGAGCTCAGGGTCCGGTCGACCGACCTTCTACCCAGGCATTTCCATCTTTGGTTCGGCTAACCGGCTCAGGAGGTCCGGTCGACCGACCTGCTCCTATTTTCCTGTTTTGTCTATTTTTGCTCATTTTGATTGGTTTTCCAAATTTTATCGATTCAAGTTGGTTCTTAGTGATTGTTATTGCATCGTTGGCTTTGATAACTTACTTTTGACTTCATACACGGATTTTCATAACTAATCCCTCTAAATCGTATTAAAAGCTCACTTCTCTAATTCATAAATTCTATTTAAAACACATAATTTCGCACTTCGAGCGAAGTGGGAGGAGAACTAAATGATTAGATAAAACGCGTGCATTGAACACGTGCGTTCATCTTTTCAATTAATTCCCAATCTATTCGTTGTGCGTTTTGACCTTTGGGTCTGGTTTACCGATGAAACGAGGTGAACTTTGTACTGCTTTGAGTGTGAAATTGACTGACGGATAGTAAACCGTTTAGTGCGAACGAGTGGTTATGGGACTCACGTTACCACTTTTCGGATTCCTTTCCGAGAGTTGTGACACATTATGCCAGTTAGTGGTGTCCAGTACTAGGCCTCCGGACCTTCACCACTACAGTTTGTTGCCTTTGGGATAGTGTCTTCGGACTGTCTCCTTCAGGTATGTTGCCTTCGGGTATGTTGCCTTCGGATTAGTACCTTTGGGTTTGTGCCTTCGGATCTGTTGCCCTAATAGTGTCGCTTTCGGAGTTGGTCTTTATGAGCCGCTCGGGTGATATTTGGGTTTAGAGCCTTCGGGCTTATGGATCCTTGTTTATACAGTACTGAGCTCGAGCAATCTTTTGATTCATTGATATGCATATTCCCTAGTATCGCTCTTCAGTGTTGGTCTTTTTGAGCCGCACGATATATAGCGATTACCTTGTGGAACTTGCGTTACCTTCATTGGTATTTGTTATTTGCCTTTATGGCTTGTTTTGGGATATTCCTATCCTTTGTTTCTCTGAGTTGTCAATGATACGAGGCTTGTTAAGATATGATTCATCTTTTTGTTAGATGATTGTGTTATCTCTTTTAGAGATATTTGTTATAAATTGTGACCTTCCAGGTTATTGTTGTTCAGTTTATCTAACTGATTTGTTTAGCTAGACGGACCCGTGTATTTTATACTCGGGTCAGACCGAGATGTTTCAGGTTAGGTGCATTTGGACTTAGCCTATTTTTCTTCCGCATCGACTATTCAGCTTGCTCCTTTTTGTTATAGCTTTTTGTGTATTCCTATTTTGTTGTAACTCTGATATGTATTCATCTGGAATCATCTATATATTGTGGTTTGCTATACCACTTGACATGTATTAGTTTGTATACTCTGTTATGTATCAATATATATGTATATGATGATCTGTTGTTCTGTAATGTATATTACATTTGAGTTGTTATATTCTGTTCTGATAGATCCTCCAACCACCTGTGGTTTTGTTTTAAGTATTCATTGGATATGTCGACCTGCTTGGTATGACTATTGTCGATGTGTTCAATAGATAGTTAGAACAAGGCTATAGATGGTCGCTCCCAACAAGCCTTATTCTCCGTGTTAGTTGACGGCATTACCTTGTAGTGTCCTTGGCTAGCATGGGTATAGAGGTGGGGCGTCACAGCTTGGTATCGAAGCTGAGTTCAGAACAAAATATGATAAACACAGAATAGAAGCCCATATTCCGATACATCAAAGTGTAATAAGTGATACAGATCTTTGAACCATCATGCCTCTATATTCCTTTTGTGCCTTGGTGGTAGATAGAATGTGGGAATACGTCTAGGAATGCATTTTGTTCCATAGTATTCCGCATTTGAATTAATGATATCTACCTTGTGAATAATCTTCTTCTTATCTTAACTTTCAGCGTATGGCTAGAAGAGGCAGGGAACGACGTTCGGATGCTGGGCAATCCAGTGGCTCACATCCGGATGGCGCTTATATGTCTACCGATCAGTTTTTGGAATTGTTTAGGAGCACTCAGCCTCCAGTTCCTCCTCGGGTATCTCCACCTCGCAAGTCTGCCTTTGCGCGTCAGTGCAGTGATTTTGCTCATCTTGGAGGGAAGCCGTTTAAAGGCTCCGAGTCTGTTCTTGAAGTCAAAGCTTGGTTTCGCATGTGCGAGCGTATCTTCTCTCGTATGGATCTTTCTGACCATGATAGAGTTCTTGTAACTTCTAGCTTATTACAAGAGCGTGCTCTTGATTGGTATGAGCTTCTTGTAGCCGAAATTGATGAGTCTACTCTTTCTTGGACTCAGTTTCGGGAGCGATTTGAACTCAAGTTCGTTCCTGAATTTGAAAAAGTTTTATTGACCCGTCGCTTCCTTGAGTTGAAGCAAGGGAAATCTTCTGTTTCTAAGTATGTTGCATCATTCGAGGCTTTATCTAAGTATGGTCTTGAATTCATTAGCACTTCTTATAGGAAGAATCTGAAGTTTGTCTCTGGTCTTAAGAAATATCTTAAGAAGTCTTTGTTGCCCCAGCTTAAGCTTTCTTTTGAGGAGTTGGTTGATTCTGCGCTTCATCTTGAAGCTGTCGAGAAGGAGTGTGATAGTGGTGATGATGTTGAGGTTTCCAAGAACCCCAACAAGAAGCAGTTTCAATTCCAGAAGTCCAGGTCTTTTCCTTCTAAGAAGAAGAAGACTGGTAGTTCTAGTTCTCAGCCTCAGTCTTCTGGAAAACCTTTCGTTCGGAAGTGTTTCAATTGTGGTTCTCCTGATCATATGATTCGAGCTTGTTCCAAGCCTCTCTTCTGTCGCTACTGCAAGAAGGAAGGTCATCATGTTTCCACTTGCCCTATTGTTCTTACTAGTGCCAAGTCTAACAAGCTTTATGCTACTAAGGCTTCTGAAGGTCCTTCTCAGCCTAAAGGTATATCTCCATCTATTTTGGAAGGTTCTATTTTATCTCATGATCATAGTATTCGGGTTCTTTTCGATACGGGTGCATCACATTCTTTCGTATCGAAAAAGCTCGTTGATGGTTTATCTTTGGATGTTTTATGTTTGGTTACTTCTTTAAGGATTGTGAATCCTATTAGGGAATCCGCGACCCTTAGCATGCTTTGTGATGATGTTGAGATTGTTTTATGTGGTTTTTCCTTTCGTGCGAATCTGCACGTTATTTCTTGTCTGGGATTTGATATGATTTTGGGAATGTACTGGCTAGTGAGATATGATGCCAGGATTATTTGTTCGGAGAGAATTTTGTATCTTCGACATCCGGATTCGCCTACTCAGCTATCACTTGTTCTTCGGGATGTGGATAATTCCGAAATGGCTTTATGTTCTCTTAACTCGTGAGATGATGATGACATATCTCGTATTGCTATTGCTTGTGACTTTTCTGATGTTTTTGAACCTGTTTCAGGTTTGCCACCCAAGCGGGCAATTGAGTTCCGCATTGATCTCCTTCCAGGCGCGCAGCCAGTTAGTGGTCCTCCCACAAGGATGTCTACAAAGGAAAATGAGAAACTCAAGAAGCAGATTTTAGAGCTTGAGTCGAAGCAGTATATTCAGTCCAGTTTTTCTCCATGGGGATCCGCGGTCGTCTTGGTGAAGAAGTCCGATGGAACTCTTAGGTTTTGCATTGACTATCGCAAGCTTAACGAGTTAACCATTAGGAATAGGTATCCATTGCCTAGGATCGATGATATGTTCGATCTATTGAGTGGTGCTAAGGTCTTTTCTCAGCTTGACCTTGTCATGGGTTTTCATCAGTTACGAGTCGCGGAGGATAGCATGCCTCTTACCGCTTTCCGCACTCGTTATGGTTCTTTTGAGTGGCTCGTTATGCCATTCGGGTTGACGAACGCTCTTGCTTTCTTTGTTGATCTCATGACTCGGGTATTCCGGAAATATCTCAATAAGTTCGTCCTTGTCTTCATTGATGATATCCTTATTTATTCTAAGTCTGACGCTGAGCATGCTAATCACTTGAGAATTGTCTTGAGTACTCTCCGTCATCATCAGCTTAGAGCCAAATTCTCCAAGTGCCATTTTTGGGAGAATAAGGTTAAGTTCTTAGGCCATGTTGTATCTTCTGAAGTCATTTCTGTCGATCCCTCAAAGATCGAAGCCATCCAGAATTGGAAAAGGCCTGAGAATGTGCATGAGATTCGTAGTTTCCTTGGATTGGCGGGTTATTACCGTCGGTTCATTAAGGATTTTTCCCATGTTGTGCTTCCTCTCACCAGCCTTACTCGGAAAGGCATTCGTTTTATTTGGTCCGACAAGTGTGAAGCTTCCTTTCAGACATTGAAGGAACTTCTCACTAATGCTCCTATTTTGGTGGTTCCCGAAGGGAATCATGATCTCGTTGTCTACACCGATGCTTGTGCTAGTGGTCTCGGTGTTGTTCTTATGTAGAAGGATTGGGTAGTTGCTTACACTTCTAGGCAACTGCGTCCGAATGAAGTTCGCTATGCCACTTATGATCTACAGTTAGCCGCCATCGTCTTCGCCTTGAAGATTTGGCGACACTATTTATTGGGCGAGCGCTTCATTCTCTATACCGATCATAAATCTTAGAATATTTGTTCACTCAGAAGGAACTCAATATGAGACAACAGCGTTGGATCGAGTTTCTTTCCTCCTATGACTTTGATATCCAGTATACCCCTGGAAAGGGTAATCGTGCTGCTGATGCGCTTAGTCGCAAACATTCGGCTGTTGTTTCTATGATGCTTGCCGAATGGGATATTCTTGAGACTCTATCTTTTTGTGAAATTCGTGATCGAGGTTCATCTTCTGATTCTCCTATTCAATTATTTAGTTTGGTAGCTCGACCCATTTTGTTGGTCCGTATTGCCGATGCTCAGCGGCATGATCATGATTTGTTGCATGTTATTCAGCTTTGTGAGTCTGCATCCTGTGATGATGCGTTGCGAGATTTTCAGCATTGATTCTCATGGGTGTCTTCGCAAGAAGAACTGTCTTTTTGTGCCTTCTGATTTTGCACTTAGGCATGACATTCTTGATGACTGTCACCGTTTTGAATATACCATTCATCCTGTTAGTAGTAAGATGTATGTGGATATGCGTCGTCTTTATTATTAGGAAGGCATGAAGCGTGATGTGGCGAGTTATGTGAGTAATTGCATAACCTTTCAGCGTATTAAGGCCGAACATCAACGTCCTTCGGGTCTTCTTCAGCCTCTAGAGATTCCATTGTGGAAATGGGATCAGATTTCTATGGATTTCATTGACGGCCTACCTCATTCGAGATTGGACCATTCTAGCATATGGGTTGTTGTTGATCGCCTCACTAAGTCTGCTCATTTTATTCCTATTAAGTCTAATAGGACTGCTTCGCATTTGGCTAAGTTGTATGTCAAGGAAATCGTGAGACTTCACGGTGTTTCTAGTTCTATTGTGAGTGACCGTGATCCCTTATTCACGAGTCATTTTTGGAAGAGTCTTCAGCAAGCTTTGGGAACAAAGCTTAATTTCAGCACAACTTATCATCTGCAGTCTGACGGACAGACTGAACAGGTAAATCGTATCTTGGAAGATCTTCTTCGTATTTGTATTTTTAATTTCGGTGGTAGTTGGGAGGATCACCGACTTCTTGTGGAGTTCTCCTACAATAATAGTTTTCAGTCTAGTATCGGTATGGCTCCTTTCGAAGCTTTATACGGAAGACCATGTCGATCACCTTCTTGTTGGTTGGAATCTGGGAAGAAGCTTATTCTTGGTCCAGATTTTGTTCGTGATTCTTTCGAGAAGATTGATCTTATTCGTTTGAGAATGAAAGAGGCACAAAGCCGCCAGAAGTCCTACGCTGACAACCGTAGGAAGCCTCTCGAGTTCTCGATTGGTGATCTTATCTTTATTCATGTTTCTTCTTTGAAAGGGGTGATGCGTTTTAGTATAACTGGGAAATTGGCTCCTCGCTTCACAGAACCATTTTCTATTGCTGAACATATTGGCCCTGTGGCTTATAGAGTTTCACTTCCAACTCATTTATCTGGCATTCATGATGTTTTTCACGTCTCTCAGCTTCGGAAGCGTCTTCGGGAGTCAGATTCTGTTATTGATTCTCCTGATTTGCAAGGGCTTGAGGTCTCACCGGACTTGTCGATTGTACAGCAGCCCATTCGCGTACTTGCACGGAGGTGCGACACCTTCGAAACAAGGACGTGTCGCTTGTTAAAGTTCAATGGTCCGCTATTCCCAATGATTGTACTTGGGAAGCCAGAGAGTATATCGAGCGATCTTATCCGGGTTTTTCTATCATTGCTTGAGAATGGTGAGAATATGTTTTCGTCTCAAGCTTATTTCCTTTTCTTCTGAGTATTGTATGTATGTAGTTGTTACAAGTATCGTCTCTAGGAATTGCGGGGATGCAATTTTGTAGGGAGGGGAGATCTGTAACAACCCGCATATTTAACGATTTTATATTTAATGTTTTATTTAAATATAGCGTCGTTAGTCAGATTTTTGGGTTTGAAATATTACTTTTTGCAAATGGCCGAATTAGGACTCGAAACCACCTCTATGGAGTCCAAAATGGCATTTGCGATCTTTTTGAGTATAAACTTTGATATGTTTGGAGTAAGTTGAATTTTGCTACTTTTTCTAATTGGGTTTTGGGTTTGGGTTCAGTCCACTAGCTAACTAAATACCCTAGCTCAGCCCATCTCTTTCCATTCACTCATTTTCACCTCCAAACTTAAGCTAAAACTGAAAATGAGGGAAAGGAAGAGGAATTAGAAATTCCAAGCCCTGGTTTCTTCTTGCAACTTGAATTCTTGCTCCAAAATCAAGGTGACGATATTGGTAAGCCTCTTCTTCATCTTCTCCAACTCTTCTCCTCTTCAATTTCAGAAAGTTTCCTAAACCTAATTTGGGAAATATGTGTTTTATTCTTAGATTGAAGCTTGTAGAGAGAAGTGAAGAGTAGTTAATCTCCTTCTTGTGTTTGTGCTTCTCATCTTTGTTGTTTGTAAAAGGTGAGTTTTGAACTCACATCTTTATCTCTTGATATCATGGGTTATAGGTATGAATTCCTATTACTTATTCATATGCATTTGATTTTTGATTAGATTGGTTTTATGAATATTCCAATTCTTGAGTTTCAAAGTCAAATTTTTATGAACATTCTCTTATGGATGTTTTGATCTTGTTTTGGTGATGCATCGAAGAGCTTATATGGTCGGGTAGTCGATGGCGCAAATCCTTAGTGCAGTTGCTCGACGGATTGCAATTCGGAAGGGGTTGGCATTCATTAGATAGGCATGAGAGTGCTGGCAACAGGCACCAGTCGACCGAACTCAGGGTCCGGTCGACCGACCTGCTACCCGAACACTTCCTCCCTCTATTTTGGAAGTGCAGGTTACAGGCTCCGATCGACCGAGCTCAGGGTTCGGTCGACCGACCTGCTACCCAGGCACTTCCATCTTTGGTTCGGCCAACCGGCTCAGGAGGTCCGGTCGACCGACCTGCTATCATTTTTTCTTGTTTTGCCTATTTTTGCTCATTTTGATTGGCTTTCCAAATTTTATCGATTCAAGTTGGTTCTTAGTGGTTGTTATTGCATCGTTGGCTTTGATAACTTACTTTTGACTTCATACACGGATTTTCATAAATAATCCCTCTAAATCGTATTAAAAGCTCCCTTCTCTAATTCATAAATTCTATTTATAACACACACAATTTCGCACTCCAAGCGAAGTGGGAGGAGAATTAAATGATTAGATAAAACGCATGCAATGAACACGTGCGTTCATCTTTTCAATTAATTCCTAATCTATTCATTTGAACGTTTGACCTTTGGGTCTGGTTTACCGATGAAATGAGGTGAACTTTGTACTGCTTTGAGTGTGAAATTGACTGACGGATAGTAAACCATTTACTGCGAACTAGTGGTTATCGGACTCACGCTACCACATTTTGGATTCCTTTTCGAGAGTTGTGACACATTCTGCCAGTTAGTGGTGTCCAGTACTGGGCCTCCGGACCTTCACCACTACGGTTTGTTGCCTTTGGGATAGTGCCTTCGGACTGTCTCCTTCAGTTTTGTTGCCTTCGGGTATGTTGCCTTCGGGTTAGTACCTTCGGGTTTGTGCCTTCGGGTTTGTTGCCCTAATAGTGTCACTTTCGGAGTTATTCTTTATGAGCCGCTCGGGTGATATTTGGGTTTGGAGCCTTCGGGCTTATGGATCCTTGTTTATACAGTACTGAGCTCGAGCAATCTTTTGTTTTCATTGATATGTATATTCCCTAGTATCGCTCCTCGGTGTTGGTCTTTTTGAACCGCACGATATATAGTAATTACCTTGTGAAACTTGTGTTACCTTCATTGGTGTTTATTATTTGCCTTTATGGCTTGTTTTGGAAAATTCCTATCCTTTGTTTCTCTGAGTTGTCGATGATACGAGACTTGTTAAGATATGATTCATCTTTTTGTTAGATGATTGTGCTATCTCTTTTAGAGATATTTGTTATACATTGTGACCTTGCAGGTTATTGTTGTTCAGTTTATCTAACTGATTTGTTTAGCTAGACTGACCCGTTTATTTTGTACTAGGGTCAGACCGTGATGTTTCAGGTTAGGTGCATTTGGATTTAGCCTATTTTGCTTCCGCATGGACTATTCATCTTGCTCATTTTTGTTATAGCTTTTGTGTAGTCCTATTTTGTTGCAACTCTGATATGTATTCATCTGGAATCGTCTGTATATTGTGGTTTTCTATACAACTTGACATGTATTAGTTTGTATACTCCGTTATGTACCAATATATGTGTATATGATGTTTTACTGTTCTGTAATGTACATTACATTTGAGTTGTTATATTCTGTTCTGATAGATCCTCCAACCACCTATGGTTTTGTTTTAAGTATTCACTGGATATGTCGACCTGCTTGGTATGACTATTGTCGATGTATTCAATAGATAGTTAGAGCGAGGCTATAGATGGTCGCTTCCAACCAGCCATATTCTCCGTGTTAGTTGACGGCATTACCCTATAGTGTCCTTGGCTAGCGTGGGTATAGAGGTTGGGCGTCACTTTAGTATTTTACTTATATACTTCCATTTAAGTAATAAATTTTTAGTAAATGGTAAATGAATAAAAAGGATGTAAGCAAATCATATTTTATTATAATATTAAAAGTCATAGTGTATAAATAATCTATTTAATTACACCTTTAATTTTTACGTTTAAAGTATACGTTCATATCCGTTTGGCTGATTTATTTGACGCTATAAAAGTACATTATTTTCTTTTGCATATTTACTTAATGAATAAGTAACAACTAAAATTGAAACAAGTACGCACTCATTCTTTCCTTAACTTTGCTATTTGAAAAATAAATTTCCGTCCATTTTAGGAGGGAAAATTCAACCGTGACTTGCCATTTACATTTAAAGATATCCTACTTTCCTTTACTTCAATTTGTTAATAAGTATGAAATCTTTGATTTCCCCTAACGTTCAAAATTTATTGCTTACCGTTTTTCTTCCCATTGATCAACGCAACCACTGATAAATAAGCTTCTCACGTGCTTGTTCCTTGTCGTTCAAACATATTTATTTCTTGCATTTTTAACAAACGCAATTATCTCCTAAATCTAACATCATGCCCAAATTCCTCCTGACAGTTTCAAAGTGAATTATTTCCTGTCGTTTCTCCAAGCAATCATTACTAGTTTTCATTTAAACACTCAACCTTGTACGCAAATAATATTCACCACCGTCCCATTTTATAAATATTTCTTGCATTTTAATCAACGCATTTACTTCCTAATAAATTTTAAACGAGTACAAAACGTTTGCCAAAGATTTCTTGGAGTTTCCTTTTGCTAAATTCACGCAATCAATACCACTGTAAATATTTGCTTAAATCTTTCTTGCCTATATTCTCTCACCTAAATCAGCGCATTTTTCCCCTAATAACGTAAAAAAAACATCACGTATCAATCAAAGATTTTCTTGCCATTTTTTTATTTGTTTTCACACGTATAAAAATTTTGGCCAAAAGTTTGCCTTGATTTGTGCACCCTCTCTCATATTTATAAGCAACGAAAACTTCTCCTTATAAATACTCAAGCACGTCACAAATATTTCTTGCATCTCATTTTGATTCAGCCTTCATCTTCCTTCTATTTGCAAGAGCTTTTGGGCTATCAGGTAATGACGCATGTTTTTTCTTACTATTATTATCTTTTACTCTCCTTTTTTGCTTTACGCTTGTTCCACTGGCTCACACGAATGCTCGACCACCTACAGCCCTCCACCCCACCGTAGCAGCACCACATCTCCTCTGACATGCAATGGCCGAGCCATGTAGAAACTATGAACAAACATTTGAGGATATAAAATGCTTGCCTTACCTCTGTATTCATTACTGCCTCTTGACTTAAAAAGAAAGAAAAAAAGGGAAGATTTCCCCTACCGTGCATGCATGAATTTTATAACGTGAGCGTGGACAGGGAAGGGTACGTGGGGAGTTAACGGAGTTGTGTGGCGAAGTAGTCGAGCAAATTTGGTCCAATCATCCTTTATTTAATCCCGTTCCAATTTTGTTTTATTTAAAATTTGCTTTGTCCGTAATTGAATTCACGTACTCGGTTTATTTATTTATCTTGTTTCAAGATCGAAATCGGTTTGTCTCATCTTCCAATATTTGATTGTGCTTTCTATACGCTGTTTTCGGTGTGATTGTCCTAGTTTTGAGTCTAATCTTTAGCAGCATAGAGGTGAGCACTTCTCACCCGACAAATGTACTTATAGATCTGTAAATTATTAACAAGTGAAATTGTAGAATGATTTTATTTTTTATTCTAATTTCCTGTGATAAATTTATTATGTTTAAAAAAAACCGTTATTAAATTTACCCATCATCAGTTATATTTTATGCTGTTATATTATGTTTTTATATGATTTATTTATTTACTATTTATCACTATAAGTCCCCTATAGAATAGAATCGTTACGGGATGAAATCATAGGCCTGAACAATATTTTTTATTATTTATTTATTTATTTATTTATTATTTAACTTGGGATTGCGGGTTTGAAAATATAGAACACGGATTTTATTTATAAATTACGGATTGAAATGATATATTATCCGTACACTTGACCTAGGTTAGGGAATATTATGCAAACTCATGGTTATATATATATATATATATTTATTATGGAAATATTGAATATTTTTAAATTAGAATGCTATAATATTTTGTTTAAAATTTTTATTTAAAAATGATTCTTATAAGTATAGTGATATTGTACAAATTCAAAATGTAAAGAAATAAATGTTCAGAATTTAAAGTATGAATTTATTCTTGTAAATTTTGATTGTAAAATAAAATGGAATTCAAGTTAAGAAATAAATTATGATGTTTTGGCTAAAATTTGAATAAGTAAATAAATAAAGGGTAAAGTTGTCTATGAATTAAATAGTTAAATAAAGTGAATACTTTAAAATGGAAGTTGAAATATAACCAAATTTAGAATGTAAAGTGGTTTAGGAATAAAGGTAAGTTAAGAAATTGATTAGAAATTTAGTTTGTTTTTGAAGTGGTAATTGAGCTTAATTATTAAGTAAAATTTATAGAGAATTTTTCACTTGATTTTAATAAGTATAGAGAAGTTAGATATATATTTGAAAATTTTACTTTAAAATAATCATAAATTATTGAGTAATTTAAATGACTATGCAATGGTGGAAATTATGATTATATAAGCTAAACTGGTTTAATTTGAGGTTTAATTATTGTTGAAATTATATTGAAGTCTAAAATTTAATTTACTTAAATCTGTTGTAAAGGATATTACCGTACTACGCAAGTGCTGTGGTTGATACAAATGAACTAAGGCTAAACCTTTGGGATTTATATTGGATTTTGTAAGAATTATAACTTCACTTTTTAAATAGTTTAAATGTAGTATTTTTATTGAAACATAAAACTATTTTGACTTCTTTACAACCACGGGTAATAATAACGTTGGTTGTTAAAGAGACCGGGATCGGATATAGGCATACTCTCTGTCGATACCGAAAACCACTTTGACAACCGTGTACACGGTGGAGATTCCAGAATGAAGTAGGATGGTGGTGACGTTTCCTTCGAGGTAAATACGTGGACCCGACTCCCGTGAGTTGGCATAAGGTGGCTAAAGTAGGAGCGATTCTCGGATTAATGAGGTAGCACATTTGATCGAACGCACTTCTTCGTATGCCATTCCATTACTTTGTGATTATTTGGTGCGCACATTTGATTTTGGAGTTTTGTTCGAGGTGGGCGGTAGCAGCAGCTACGCGTTACCACCGGTCTGGATGTGTAAATGGTATATCTACCATGGCATTGCCTAGTTGTGCCATGTCACCTACCATAGCGAGCCTTGTACGAGTTTGGTTTTCTCCCTTAGCCCGTGTGGTATCCTCTAGTGGCTTCCCGATCAGGAGGGACTATGATATTGGATGGACTATTGGGGCCATTACGTGTTAAGGGGAATATTGGGTCAGTCCTTAACGTTATTTAAAAGTAAATTTACTTTACTAATAGACATTATTATAATAGAGAAATATTACTACATAGTAAATAGTTTAACGGATCCTTAGAGGATGGGTGGTCCCAAGCATCCTTTAAGTTACTTGTATCTATATTACGGTTCACTTGAATTAGCTTACACTGTATAAGTATGTATGTCCTGACTCAAGTGTTTGTGTTTATTTCTTACGCTCGGGTCAGCTTGAGTATCAGTACGGACTTCATCCCGGAGGCTAGGACTTCTGAAGATCATTTCTTTCCAAGCTGCTGTCAAGTTTCTATTCAGTTCTTATTTTATCTTTTGTAATTGAGACAATTGAATATTGAGTTTCTGTGGTGATTTCAAACTATATTTGGGTTTAAAGACTATGTAAAATATACCTATTTTGAGACTACTGATAGTGGCTTCATGAACCACTAAGTTATTTTATTTCCGCTGTGGGTATTCTGATTTCTATGGCTGTGATTCTGTGATTCGATTTCATTTGCTCCTAATTTATTTACAATCTATTATTTTACACTATTCAAGTTTGACATGTTTTAAATTTATTGTCGAATTTGAATGGTGCAAAATAGTGGGTCGTTACATTTTAACTTCCAAATCTTTTATTTAAATTGTATATATTTGTACAACATTTGTTGCAATTTTATTTCTTTTAAATTAGTTATATACCTTTAAATTAAGTAATAAATAATGTGTAAAAAGAAATAAATTTATACGTTTCTTTTATACGTATATACATCCGTTTTCTTAGTAAAGTAATAAAAAAATCAAATGGATGTAACAAATCAAATTTTAAATTAAGAAAGAAATAATGTGTAAATAGCTATTTACTTATACGTTTTATTTGGTACGTTTTTTTATCCGTTCTTGTTTAAATTATTTAGCGTTATATAAATGATACGTTATCTTCTGAAATATACTTTAGCATATATTTTACTAAATAAATACGAGAAAAATAAATTCAAAGTACGTACTTTGTTATAAATTTTGGGCGTATATTTCAATTTAATTATTGCCTCTCTTACGCGCATACTTTTGATTTCTCACCTTAGCTATTAAAATCATCAACCGTGCATTTTAAAAGGAGTGTAAAATGTTGCCTTACACTTCATGTGTAAATTATTTCATCTCTTTTACACTTGCATTTTTCTTATTTGTATTTAATTCCTTTATCGTTTCAAATCATTTATTTCTTGCCTTTCATACCAAATCAACGCAAGCCTATGTTAAATACAAATCATTTATGAATGGAAATTGATAAATTGAGATTGAATTAATTTGGGTAGGAGAGTCGAGTTGATTTTTGAGGAAATTGCAAGTACCTTACTTTATAAATTATTTAATATATACATACCGTTTTGGGAAGTAGACCTATTTGAAATGGAAATGATATTTTTGGTTTTGGAGTATGAATTAATTTGAAATGACCACGGTGTTATAGTGTATATTTCTACATTGTAGATAGTTCCATGGATCCTTAGAGGATGGTTGTCCCAAACATCCTTTAAGTTAATTATATTTCAATTGATATTTCACATGAGTTGGATATATTGATACAAGAATGTTAATCCTGACTCGAGTGTTTTGGGTTTTGCTTTACGCTCGGGTCAGACTGAGTGATAAAGCATTCGAGACTCACCTTTGGAGTTTGGAGCTTCGTTTGGAGACCCAACTATCGATTCAGCTTTCAGCTTTTCTAGTTGATTGGTTCAGAGAAGTCATCGGTTCATATTGGAGACTTTACTGTAATTGAGATATTCCGTTGTATTTTATTTCTAACTTTGATGTTTGTATAGTAGCTTCATGAACTACTATTTTTTTATTCCATTGCGTACTATTGGATTACTGTATATCTGTGATTCTATGATTGATTTATTTACTGTATACGTTCAGCTTTGCCAAATTTTAAAATAACAATATGATATTTGAGCAATTCCAGCCCGACATGTGTGGATGCCAATGGTTGAAAATATCTGGTTGTTACAAAATTCTTTTAAGGTAGGAAGAATGCGTCGACCCAAAATTTTTGGATATTTGAAATTGAAATATTTAATTGATTTTAAGTATTTGAAAGTTAGTTTAACGTGAATTTCAAATATCACTATTTAATAGGATAATTAAATTATTGGATTTAATAATTAAAAATTGGGACAATTGTTGAATCTGGAGTTCGAAGCTTGTACAAATAATTTGAATGCTTGGAAAAATTTATATTTATAACACTAAGGATAACAGAAGTGTTAAAATTTGATTTTATGGTGATTTTTTCAGTTTTGAAAACATATCGTTTAAATCGATATTTAAAAATAGTCTTCCGAGGCACAGTCTCGGAATTTGACGAAATCAGTTCCATTGGATTCGTAATATTGTATGATTATCGGATTTCAATTTTCATAGTGTTTGGAGCGATCGTGTGATCATACGGTAGATAAACGCGCTGAAATCTGTATCGAAATTTAATATAATAACTGGGTTCAAAAAGCTATTTTCTCCGTACGATCGAGTTAGGACTCGACACCTTTTCCAGTGCATTCGAAATAAGGGTTTAACATTATAAACGCCTGGCGCCACGCCTCGATTAGGGATCGGGATTTTGAGTCGTATTTATAGAGACGATTTAAAATTTGAATTAAAATTTGATATATATATATATTATTTTTATTCTGAATAATGTTTTCCTAAGTAACACGTACTCGCTTTTATAACACGTGTTTGCTCCGATTACACATGCATTTTTTCTACAAAAAATTGAAACTGAATATCTCATTCAAAACAAGATAACAAAAGGAAAACGAATCAAAGCAAAAAAAAAAAAAAAGTAATGGCCAAGCATAACTTTGAATCTACAAATGAAATAAAATATGGTTGACGACCCATTCGATTTTCTTTCTTGCAATCGAATAGGAAGGGGAATCTCTCGATCGAGCCGATCAAGACTTGATTACAAATTGTAGCCAAAAGGTTGTCGACTGGGTAGGCGACGAGAGGCCTGTCGTGCACGTCAATGGCAAGTCGAGACGACGAATCAGCGAAGGCACCAAGGGGGCGGCTCGCCTGGAACAGGAGCATATGATGTGATGGTTTCTTCATGCTCGGCGGGTTTTGGTCGTGGGTTTGAAATGGTGGACACGGCAAGGTGGGCGACTGTGATGGGTTTGTCGTTATCGAACAGGAATGGTTCTGATTCAGTAGGCATATCCCATATTGATTTTTATATTATTCGTATACGTAGTTTAGGAATTTTTTTACAGAAAATAAACAGATCCCTATTTTATTAAATTTTACACACACACACATATATATATATATATATATATATATATTGTAACAACCCAAAATTATGTAAATATTTATTAAATTTTTTTAGTTGATTAAAATTTGACATTATGAAATTTTCTAATATAATTTTGGAGTTTGTTTTTAAATTATTTTCCCAAATGCAATAAAATAAACAATTTCTAAAAAAATTTATTTTGGTCAAACTTTGACTTTTATTTGAAAATTTTAAATTTTAAAATTTTAAATTCTAATCTTTTATTTGAAGCTGGATATAATTCTAATATCCGTTATGCTTTTTGTTTCATTAAATTCTGATTCACACTTTCCAATTGGATAAAATACAGCGTTTTGAACGCAATTAAATTCTGTATTTTATTCTATATTTTTCCTATATCCATCTCTTTATTTTATTTTCTATTTTGTTTGTATAGACTTTATTTTATTTATTGGATGTTTCATTTGTATATCTTCTATTTGATAGCTAGGAAAAAATTAATTAGACATACGTTACTTTGTTTTAATTGGGCATACGTTACATAATGTTAAAAGCTTTCCTTTATTTGCTTGGCCTCTTTATTTCCTAACATAGCCGTTCATAACCTATTCCTAAAACACTAGTCGCCTCCTCTATTACTAATTCACGTACAAAAGAAGTCTTTCTCATCTCAAATTCATTTGTTCCTGAACAGAAAAAAAATTACAGTAAGTCATGGCTTCTCCTTCTTCCTTCTTTCCATTTACTTTTATTTTTCTCTTGTGATTTCTCCATGCTTTGCTCGGCCTCCACCTTGTCCATGCCTTGCCGACCATCACACCACCTCCACGATCACCTCCACCAACAATCTCCACCATGCCATGACCACAGATGAAGATCCATCGCCTAAAGCACCAAAAAAATCCATCACAAGCCCATATATCACCACTTTCCTTTTATTCGCCTCAGCCACAACACCAACCCCACCACCTGCTTTGGTCATAACCTATTTCCATCTCCTAGCCATGATTTAGGTCTGAATTTACCAAGCCTAGCCATGGCTGAGCCATGTAGACCTAGGGCCGAGCCCAAAACTCCACAAATTGATTGACCTCTAGCCTTCCATGCTTTGTACGTTGCCTATATTCTCCTTCCATTGCCCATAGCCATACCTAGTGGCCTCATAACCAAACCTAGCTTGCCTCTAAACATCATGGCCGAGCAAAATATGGTGATGGCCGAGCTTATAGGTGATGTGGCTGAGCCATTTATGATTTAAACCAAGTTTTGTTTCGAATTGATTCATGTTTTAAATTGTTGAAGTCATAGCTTGTTTGTGTTAAACCATTTACTTATATTTGAATTAGTTATTTGATTTCAAGATTTGAATTTGGTTTTCACTTCTTCTCGAATCTTGTCGTGCCATTTCATGCTTTGCGGAGTGTGGATTTTGTGTTTTGAATTGATTTCTAGCTTCAAAAAGGCAAGTTATCCACTCTAGACATTATGTACTTATATTATTATGAAACGACGACAAGAGAATATGTAATGATTGATATACTATGTTCGTATATGCCTGTGATCCGTTTATATGATGTATAACCTGATTTTATACCTATTACATCATCCGTTAAGATATTATATGATATACTGTTATTTTATTTTCTGTATCTCACACTGCAAGTTCCCTTATCACTATGGGTTGAAATGATACATACCCGAACGGACATTAGAATAAGGAAAAATCATTGTGGGATGAAATGATAGGCTAGGGTGATTTTTATCATATTTGATTTACTTTGGATTGCGGGTTTGAAATGACAGAACCCGGATTTTTCTTTTTAAATCACGGATTGAAATGATATATTATCTGTATCGCTTGACCTAAGTTAGAAAATATAAACCCACGGTTAATTGTGTATATTTTATTAAATTTTTAAGTGTTTTAAATGTAAAAATATGGCATTTTAAATTAAATTGGATTTAAATAGTTTAAATGAATTTATAGTGATTTTTCTATAAATTAGAATGTATAAAGAACTAAACGGGAAGGTGTATTTTAAAAATATGACTTAACTTGGAGATTGGTTTTAGATGGAAAATTTTAAGTTAAGTAAATGATTAGAAATTTAACTTTATTTATGAAATTGGTATTTTAAAATAAAGTGCTAAGTTAATTGGAAAAGAAGAAAATATGAAAGTTGAGAAATTAGTTGACTTTTGACATAGTAAGTAAACTATTGTTCAAATTGGATATTATTTATTAAAGGTTTATTTTATCGAATCATAAGATTAACGATACCCAAATGGATATTTTTGAAGCGAAAAATATGAATTTTATAAGTTAAAATGGTTAAAATTGAAGATTTAATGTTTTTGAAGTTTTAGTAAATCTGGAATTAGGGTAGCACTTTAGAAATGTGGTGATTTTAAGACAGCATTTGTTAAGTGCTGTCATTTGTGGAAATAAACTGAGTTCTGAAATAATAAAAAGCTACTGCAGCACTTTGTAAGTTCCGCTATTGTAGAAACTAAACTAAGTTTTGAAATAACTAAAGAGCCACTGCAGCACTTGGTAAGTGATGTTGTTGTTGGAACTAAACGGTTTTAAATAACTAAATAGCTACTGCAGCACTTGGTAAGTGCTGTTGTTGCTGAAATGAAAGTTAACTTTTTTAAATTACTAATACCTACTGTAACACTTTGTAAGTGTTGCTATTTTGAAATAACTAAATACCTACCGTAGCACTTTATAAGTGCTACCGTTTTTGAATTTGACAATGTTTTCGAAATGTTACTATATCTACCGTAACATTTTATAAGTGTTGTTATAGCTGAAATTTACAATGTTTTCGAAAATTTTATAATTGAATAAATGAATTTAGAAATATTGCAACTTTGAAATGAATATTATTTGATATTGAATTTAAATGGTTTAAATGAATATGTTTTGATGTGGAATACACTACAAGAATTTTGATTTTTAGTAGCGCTCAAAAAACGCTACTAGAAGTTTTAGCAGCGTTTTGATGAACGCTGTTATAAAGCCCGCGACTAAAAATACCTGTCTTTTAGTTGCACTTATTTCAACGCTACCATAAATTGTTTTACTACAGAGTTTATGAAATGCCTCTACATTCTTTTTTTGCAGCGTTTATAAAATGCTACCAAAAGGTTTTTTGACGCTACCGGTAGAATTTCCAACTTTACCCCTACTTTAAGGTTTTGTTTACTCGACGCCACTATTCTTTTTTTGAAAAACTACTTAAATTATTGATCATTTCACACCATTTTTTCATGCTATTATTTCCTGTTGATGGTCTATTTTATTTCTATTGTATCAATCAACAATCACTCACATAATCATCATATTCAAACAAATTAAAAAAATATTAATCATATAATCAAATAAGATATCCATAACCATTCTAGTACAGTAGATTTTTTATAAAATGACCAACATACAATAACCATTCGTATAAAAATTTAGACTTCTAGTACTAATAAAATGTTATACCAAACTGGTGCTAACAAAACGCTTGATTATCCATAATTCTTTGTTGCATGCAGAAGTGAAAGCTAGCAGCACAAAAGTTCAACCTTGCTCTCTTCGAAAGTCCAATGCCTGCACAAGTGAAAGCACAACGTAGAGATAAACAATTACGTAAATTCGTAGGACTACAAATGTGATATCAAACATCTACAACATTGTACAAGTGTGCCATTCCCATCTACGTGTATTCTACTAATTCCATAAGATTGGCTTTTACTACCACTCCCATCACCTATGCAGTTCATTTATTATAAGTTATCTTGCAGCTTTCTGGATTGTGTAAAGGAGGAAAATATACAATAATATTACTTAAGTCCATAAAACATTTACTTCGAAATTGCTCTGTAGCAGGAGTGCCAATAGCCCAACCATTATTTCTGCAGAAGAATATGATTGGAACCCCCATCACAGAAGCAAAGTTCAAACCAGCATGAAAATCCCCTATATTTATTGTTATTTATTAATTTTTGTAATACCCCCAAAGTGCTATTATAAAGCTAAGTTCTCAAAAAATTTCTTAAGCTAAGAACATGTAATTCTGATGAGATACAACATGAAGTTTATGATTTTATATACTAATGATGCACACAATTTTACTAAGAATTTGTAAGAATATCTGAATGATCAAAAGATCATCAACTAAGAATCTTCATAAGTGTTTGTTTTCCATGATATCATTAGCAATTAATAGAAATTTGTGTAAAAAAAACAAAAAAACAAAAATATAACTGGAAAAACAGAGAACATGGTATGCACTCAAAAGTTTGATGATCCAAATAAATGCGTACATGTTAAAACAAAGAACTATGCATATAATTTGTTTAATAAGAATTTTGTTCAATGATTTAATTATGAAGTAGAACTTACCTTTTCATCAACAAATTGGGCCCAAACACGTTCAACAACACAATGGTAAGGAGAAGAAGGCATGATATTAGGCATGCAACCAGACCAGGCTTCAACAATGTACTGAACAATAATCAATGATTCAGGCACAAGCTTGCCGTTGTGAAGCAATGCAGGCACCTTCTTATTGACATGGTTTGATTTGAGTAGCAGCTCACTATTGTTTGTTAAATCTTCTTCTAGAAACTCGCACTTAATGAAAACTCGGTTAATTTAATTGTATTATTATTATTATAAAATTAGTTAATTTTTATAAACATAGTTAATTCATCATCATCATAATCATTGTTATTATTTATATAACTTTGTATACAAAAGAAAGTAAATACTCATATTTCATTCTGCTCAATTGTGTCATTTTATTTCCTGCACTTTATTTTCTTGCATTTAATTTATACTTCCTGCAAAATCTTATATACAAATGCCAACAATGATTTACCTTTACACTATACATATCTACATGTATGAATCCATGTAATGCAATTATTTACCGTAACTCTTTACATGTGAACAACGTCACGCTATTACACAGTCTTGTTCTTTTACTTGGTTTTAGTTATTGACAATTAAATTATAATATTGTTCAACCATAACTAGTGCCTATCGATGTGTTATGCAGCATCTATCCATGACATCACCTACCTTCTGGTTTTAGTAAGGGACATGGTACATGTAGCTGAATTATTTGACCTGTTCCTAGTTGAATTATACTCCAAGGGATAAAATCATGATTAGAGGAAAGGGTTTTGTCGGTACCTATAGACTGATAATCATCCTATATTCAAAGCATATGATGTTTGTGCTATGGATCCTGCAACACCAAGTTTAACCTAATGGACACGATTCCTTTGATTTAAAGAGGAAAAAATTGTGAAAACATACATGGTTGAAAGTTAACTATGACATGTCTGCCGGATTATTAAACCTAATTTAATAAAAAAATAGAATATGCAGACATGCAGCTTGGAAAACTCAACTGGGTGATATTGAATAGAACAAGAATATGGGGCTCTATTAATACCTGAAGCAGAACCATAAGGGTCAAACTCATCAAATTAATCACTCTCTTTGTTTGGAATTGATTATATATGGCAGTCGCAAATTGATTATTGGATTGGGTTGTGACAGATAGAGGGCATGATTTATCTGCATGTGGGGAGCATGCTTTTGTAGATGGAGCCAGATTCCCATTACTATATGTAAGCTTTCCTCTGTTAGAGAAGAACAAGTGTACCACTAAAAAATATTAACAAAATATAAGAAAGATCACCTTCCATTCCAAACTTGATCATGGGAATTTTTTACTACTTCTTCATAGCTTGGAGTTGGACTTTGCTCGGAAAGCTTATGATCAAAAGATCTGAACATACAATTATCAATCAATAAAGCGGAATAAAACACAGTACATGACATGAAAATAAGATGGCTGAAGAACAAATTGGTTTGAGTTTCGGTTCAAGAAAATGACATTCACCTTTCCACCTAAGAGGTTTCGTTAGGTCGACTAGCACTGCTTCTGTAACAAAGGGAAAATAGATGGTCTAAGAATAAGATTAGACGAAAAATTTCAGTAAAGGATTCAATAAAATTTCTACTTCTACAGCCCACAAAGTACTTAGCTAATACCCTATTGTCCATCACATTAAGCTAATTAGGTACAAACTACAAACAAAATCTCAAGAGGTACAAGCATAATAAAAGTGATATTAAAACTCAATTTAATCAACCATAAAACAAAGGATTTTTACATGTAAAAGAATAGAGAATGTATAGATTCCTTAAAATGAATAAACAAAATCGCAAGCATACGAAGTTCAAAATAGAATGCATGGATTCATTGAAACTAATAAGCGAAATTTTGAATGAACGAGCAAACATACGAAGAAATTAACCATGGTTAACTGCATATGTAATAATTTTGTCATTATTTAGAAATAATTTCAATGCTGCCATTACAAATTAACATCAAAACTTCATGCTATTAAGCATTTCTATTCAATAACATAAAAACTTCAACTTTATTTTCCTATTAGGCAAGCATGATCAACAAATGCAACAGCTCACACCTAGTTATTTCATTTGCTCATCAAATTAAAACAAGAGGTTATCAAAAGATCAGATAATTAACACATGTTCCATACTCAGTCAATAAAAAACTAATTAGATAGAGTTCATTCCACTATAGATCGAAACGGTAAACAAGAAAATGATTGAATAAATAGTTATAGAAATCATACACCCAAAATGAGAGTTATGATACTACTAGACACTACAAACCACACAAATTCTAAAAAGTGAGATTCAAAACGCTACCATTACAACAATGGCTTCATTTAGCGACGGGAATAACCACCGGTGCAAGTGTAACTTCATACCCGAGGAATATACAAGTCGTGTCGAAGGAAGACAAGCATTCAAAATAGTATTGTGCACATATCATATATGTAAATTTAAATGTCTAAATCAGTAAACTGAAGTTTATAATTTGAGCACATCAGACTTACAGAAATCAATGGATGTGTTATGGGCACAAATAACATATGAAGTGATGTGGTGTGGATATAAATATGTTGGGAATCAAAGAAAACAACATTGATGTGAAAACTTACCAGCATTTTGTTCTTAACTGAGAAGAAGCCATCCTAGCCAGCCATGGGAGTAGGCTTTGATGCTCCCACGGCCATAATAGCCCCCTTCAAATCCATCCATCCACTCAATTTATTGCAATTCGCATTGGCAAGCATCAAAGGTATATATATTTGAAACTAATAGTTTTGTACTCGCCTAGCTTGGAGGAAGTATAGCATCAAATCTGTCCACTCCAAACATACCTAAGTTCGATAAGGTAAATGTTCCTGTACAAACAAGTCAAACTTCAATAACACATTCGTATTGGTACTACAATGCTTAATTATCTGGAACAAACTTCTATTTGAAATCATATGACATTTTTGTGTTTTCCCATACATCTTATTTACAAGTTTACGCATACATTATTCAATGAAACATCAATTCAATGAAACCATCTTATGCTATCAGTTGTATATTTCATTTCAAGCAATGTTAATTCTGACAGGTAAAATAATGAGTGCATGATGTTATAACTACACATGCTTCTTTTTAAAAGATTGAACAAATGACCCAAATTATACTCATTTGGTGAAAGCTGCTTAGAACGAGACTTGCCTACCAATTCTTTCCATTTTGCAATAACAAATAGATATCAAGCTGCACATGAAACAATTAGTTCACTGTAAAACATGACAAGTGCAGATAAATATTGAAGTCTCTGATTAAGTACCTTGTCTGCATCTTGGAGAACAGGAATGCCAAAAATCAAAGCTAACAACCTCACCAAATGTCTTTAATTATTCAACTCGTATTTATTAAGTAACATTAGATATACCTTCACCAAAAATAATAATTTAACATATTATGTTTTGAAAATAATAACAGCAGACGAACATACCAAAAAATTTGATCATATCATGACAAATTCCCAAAAACTTGTACACTGAATAAGATAGAATTTAACCCTTGAGAGTTCCATTACAAGCACAAGGCGCTTCCATTTCAGCCTCATCTCCTTCTTCCTGACAAATTCGGCATTCTGATACTTTATTTTCCAATTCATCACCATTATGTTTCATGAATTTCAAAATACTACTGTTTTTTGTACTCTCTTCTTCTTCCACCACCCATTTTGTCGCAAACTCATCATTGGAAATGGTGAAACTGCTCGAATCAAAGCATGCCGCGGATGCTATAAGCCTGTCTACACAAACCATGCGATCTCTTTAACATCTTAGATGGTCGTCAATCTCTTAGAATGCGCAAGCTTTAATCACAATCAGAAAATCAACGTATGAAAATCAACCTAAATGTACCTATTTAGGGCACCGCGAGGATAAAATTGTGCTCTGTTGTTGTTGAATAGATACGACGATGTGGAGATGAGTGATGTGGAGAGGAACGGTTGAATCAAAAAGTGATTTGGGAAGCGATTTGGAAAATTTTATTCCTCGGGTTTAGAAAATTTACAAGTGTAAGATAATTTAACGATGAGGAATGCACGGGCTAAGTTTATTAGATTGAAATGGGGGAGAGAGTTTTCTAAGTATAGGTGAGATGGAAAACAACAACTGGTCACGTTTATTTTTGGCTAGACGGGAAAAGTTTTCTAAGGAGCAGGAATAAAAAAAAATTAGTCACGAAAAATACTTTGGAAAAAATATTTTTGGTTGCATTTATGATAAAACGCCACAGTTTTTTGGAACCGTAAATGGTTTTTCTTGTAGTGATATAAACCATTTTGAAATTTATAATCACGGGTTATAATAACGTTGGTTTGTTAAAGAGACATGGATCGGACATGGGCATACTCTCTATCGATACCCAAAACCACTTTGACAACCGTGTGTGTGGTGTAGATACCAGAATGAAGTAGGATGGTGGCGACGTTCTGCTAAGGTATATGCATGGACCCGACTCCCATGAGTTGGCATAAGGTGGCTAAAACGGGAGCGATTCTCGGGCCAGTGAGGTAGCTCCTCTTATCAGACACTGACGCAGCGGATAAACGAAAATGGATGAGACGGTGGGAAGTAGAATCGATGGATTGAAAATACCCAAGTGCCTAATTCCGTTGATCTCAAAAGATACCGGATTCTAGCTATCTCCAACATGTTGATCGCGCACGATACCGTGTTAAAAGATCTACGATTCTTCTACGTTGATCTCGCACCCGAGATTCCGTGAATCGACTTCAAATCCGTTGATTCGAGCGCACTAGAATAACCGAAAATGGAGAAAGGAGGCAACGCTCAACTTCCAATTTTAAAGAGGCACAAAGCGTTCAAAAAAAAGTTTATTCAAAATCAACCAAGCTTTTAAATGACCCAACCTTCCTATTTATAGGCTTACACACAACAGCACAACACAATACAGGTTGTTCACGACCTAACAATCACGAGTTACAACACGTGTGACCTAACAATCCAACGGCAAGCGACCTACGACCTAAGATATACAAGCGACATAGCAAATATAACCGGATACAACGTTACACGACTCACGACTTAATAAGAAACGACATACGACTTAACATATTTACATCAACAATACATATTTACAACAACACATCATGCGACTTAACAAATCAACGGCATACGAGCAAAGACCTCAGCGACTTAACAACAATACATAGCTTCAGAATCTTGAGCGAACTAAAGAATCAACGGCTCAAGGAACCAGGTGACAAAAGAATGCGGCTTATAAACGGCAAGTGGCTTAAGGAAAAACATCCTTGTGAAGGCTTATAGAACTGCGGCATACTGCTTTCAACCTAAGGTGGTCGCGACTTAACGAACGAGCGACCTAAAGCACACTCACTGTTGGCATACTCGTTAGGTCGTTGGACATACTCATTAGGTCGTTGGACATACTTGTTAGGCCGTTGGAGCGACATAACTTGCTGTTGGCACCCTCGTTAGGTCCCAAGCGACTTAAGGAAACCGAGCTATCATCCTGCGCTGCATCATCCTCCCCCGGTTGACAAGAATTCGACCCCGAATTCACACTTTCCTCTTCTTCAAGATTCTTATCCTCATGATACAGAATCAAATGTTTGACATTAAAAACGTCGGCAGTATGGACATGATCCGGCAACCATAACTGATAAGCATTATCATTGATCTTCTTTAAGAGTTCTACTGGACCAATCTTTCGAGCTTTCAACTTGTTGCATGTTCCAACTGGAAAACGATCTTTAGTCAAAACTACGTAAACAAAATCGCCTTCTTTGAAGTTTACACTCCTTCGCTTCTTATCTGCCAGTTGCTTATGCTTCTCAATTGACTTAAGAAATCGTTCATTAACAATCCTGTGACACTCCTGCGGCTCATTCACGAAATCGCATGCGCGTTTAACAACCTCTTTCTGGAGTGGAACTATTGACAAATGCAGTAGTCCCTTCGGTATTGTTGAATATACTACTTGAAATGGACTGAACCCAGTACTTCGATTAACGGCATGATTATGTGCGAACTCAGCTTGACATAACTTCACATCCCATCTCTTCAAATTATCTGTCACAAGACATCTCAACAAGTTTCCCAAAGATCTGTTCACCACTTTCGTTTGCCCATCCATTTGCGGATGATAGGCGCTACTAAATTTCAGCTTAGTCCCAACCATCTTCCACAGGCTCAACCAAAAATGACTTAGAAATCGAGTATCCCGGTCAGAAACAATGGTCTCGGGTAGTCTATGTCGTCGATACACCTTTTTAAAGAACAATTGAGCAACCCGGACTGCATCAGCCGTTTTTTAACAAGCTATGAAATGTGCCATCTTCGAAAATCTATCCACCACAACATATATAGAATCGTTTCATCGTTGAGTTCTTGGCAAACCCAAAACAAAATCCATGCTAATATCCACCCATGGTCTAGTAGGCGCGGGTAATGGCATATACAATCCTGCATTCGTAGCTTTCCCTTTGGAAACTTGACATATGTGACATCTCTGCACAAATCATTCAACTTCTTTTCTCATGGAAGGCCAAAAATATGATTGAAAAATTAACTGCAAAGTACGATCTCTTCCCACATGACCTTCTTCATGCAATTCTTTCACAATCTTCATTCGCAAACTGCACTCTGGTATACACAATCGATTTCCTCTGAATAGAAAACCATCTACCAACACATATTCATCCGTATTCCCTTTTATAACGACCCTGACTCGACCTTCGAAAATCGGCACCGAATACGACACTCGTATTCAAATGCCGCAGATCCAAACGTCGAACCTGGTTCGCCGGAGCTTATAACACATTAAGTAAATAACACAGCGGAAGAAATGAATAACATATATCAATATACAACATGAATGATACAACAGAATGATACAATAGATATCAACATACATCAGAGATATGATACAAGATAATAGCAGCGGAAAGAAAAGATAACACTAGTAGCGGAACAAAGCTCCAATATGGTCTTCAAGAAAGAACTCCAGTATCAGTAATCTCCATCTCCAAAGCACCAATCCAGAAATAGCTCGAACTCCAAATCAAGATGAAGAGAAGCAACTCAATCCAAATGCGATTGCCAAATCCTAAGGCTGAAAGCTGTCGAGTCTACACCTACCATTAATTTCTGAAAACCCCAACTCTAGACTGCCCGTGTGGGAAATAGTGGGCACCCAGAGTTTAGGAAAGGAACAATAAACTCCAGGTCAGTCATGGGACTGGTATGAGCAACAAAAACATTTGGTCTTTTTAAACAACAAAAGAATTTAAATTTGAAATCCGCAATGCTTTTTGGAAAATGAAACTACCATAAGGCCTCCCGCCACACACACAATGCAAACGCAGAATTGGAGGAGATTTCTCCTTATGATAGTCAAATATGCTTAATACGAGAAAATTCTTTGATATTATTACTATAAGTGCAAAGTGTGGAAAACCATTTCGAAAGTATAATATAAATCCTAGCCAACATACGACCAGTATCGTATGCCTACTATAGCTACCATCTAAACAGTGGGGCGCCACCATAAGTATATGGCAGGTAATACAACTAAAACCGTACAGGGCGCGTATTGTTTTGATTGGATTTCCAACAAATGGTCAGGCTAAGGAACTTCCCACTGTCAATGGGATCGCCTCTGGTGGGACGTCCCGAGAACTAACGTTACGGTTAGATCTCTGCCAACACAAGGCCGGGTTACCTCTGTAACTAGGTAACTACTACACGAATATGCCATCCCCCGGTCCTTTGGGACCTTTATCCGAGCGCTCGCAACAACAACCACAAAGTATCACAAAGTAATAGATCTGCAGTATCCACATAGGTAAGTATCTGGGCTCCATACCATGATACCACCCTTTACCAGAAGGGAATGACATACCCTAAAGGGAGCGACCCTCATAACCTTGCCGCATCTTTCCTGTTTCGACCATTTCCGGGGAGTGAGGTCCTGATGCAATCTCGTCCACAAAGCTACGCTTTGGCACAAAGCCATGCTTTGGATCAACAGATGACCAAAGCAATGATCACAAAGATAAATGATCAAACAAATGATCATATCACAAATGATCAACCAATGATCATCACACAGCAGCACTCAGCATGCCACATTACCAAATTGGGAATATCACTGATAAATATCAACTACATAACCTCTGAGCTCGTACGTCTCAGAGAAGGGTGTTAAGCTAAGAGAATAAATTCTCCGCCACCAAGCAGAAATGTATTTGATAGAAATCAGGTAACATCTCAAAGTGTAATGTCGGACATACAACCATACAAGTCTGTTCCGGGTTCGAACAGAACCGAAGGCACTTCCGAAGAAGCCCTTGCAAATCCGGGTATCCACAATCCCGATCGGACTTCCCATCACTTAGGGAGAACTCTATACCGGAGCAACCCAGTGCAGAGTCAATCGACAGGTTATCCTATCGTTCTCACAAATACCCGGTCTTCACCACCGGTCTTCAAATGCTATCCATAACGTCGTATCACTATTCGGGATGGGCTATATGACACAAGGTCCTCTCCCGGCTAAACCGAATAATGAGCGCAATATTTAAAAAAATATGGATATGGGATTTTAGCTAAGTCACAACTTATAAAATCCAAAACTTTTCTTTCAAATGGTTATCAAATTACCATTTAAATCTTTAAACAAAAAGATTTATTTCACAAAGTTTCACCCAGTTTCACAAAGATCTATTCATAGATTTCAAAACAATTCTCATTCGATTTGGATTAACCAAATTAAATCTTTAAATTAAAGATTTATAGCTTTCAAAACACATTTCCAAAGATTTATCTAAAACTTGGAAAACTATTTTCATTTTTAGACTTGAAACCCTTTAACACAAATTGGAAATTCATTCTATGTGAAAGCTTCAATCGTTTGAAAACAAATAGTTTTCTTTTTGGAAAAATCCGATTTCATTAATACAAGTTAAGATCTTCGGGTTAAATTTAAATTCCAAAACATCACTTTTAAAATGATTTTTAAAAACCCATATAAACCCATCTATAAGTTGAATAACTTTTATTTTCAAAAGCTTCAATTTTTAATTCTAAAACTATTTTGGGTTCAAAAATTAAATTTTAAACAATTTCAAATTCTGTGACTTAACCCATTACCACGTGCAATCCATATTTGTGTGTGTATAGTGTGGTCGGGGGGTTCAACACAATAAGAGTGCCACATCATCAATCTGCACAGATTTAATCATTACAATTCGATGTGGGTTTCGGATAACCAAATGGAATCCGACTCCCTGTCGCATCAAAATTCAAATGTCGTTTATGGGTCAAAGGATTTGCATATTCATATAACAATATATTCATCACAAATAAAACATCTCATCACATATCAAATATATCAATCCATCACAGAACATCCAATAACAGTCAAACATCTTTAATTAAGATGAATAAACCGTGTGGTTATAAATTTATTCCCCACATAATTACCTCTATTTGAAACCTTTAAATGATTAATTATCATTAACTATAATTAATTAAGTCTTAACCATCTTCATTTATTAATCATTTATTTAATTAATTATCTTAATTAATTATCCTTTAATTGTAATTAGTTAATCTTACTTACTTATTTCTCAATTAACTACAATACTTAATTAATCCTTAATTGATAATGATTTCTTAATCATTTTAAGTTAATTAATCCTTATTTATTATCCTTGATTTCATTACCTTAATTAACCATATTAGTAAATTATACTTTGAAGTAATTAAGCCTCAATATTTGATTAAATCATCTTTAATTATCTACTATAATTGCTTTCACTAAGTAATTGTTATTTTATTTAATCATTTATTTATTACTTGATTTATTAACTTAATAATTTAATGAATCCAAATCATTAAATTCCATTTATTTATTTTTAAGATAAAACATCTCTTACTTAAATAAAGCCCTTTTTAAAAAAAAACAAATTCAAACTCAAAATTTTCCTTAATTTCAAAACTGAAATACATATTGAATCTTTATTTCCAAATTTAAACTTGATTCATTAAAGCTTTACTTACATTTTCATATTCATTTTAAAACCTGCAAACAACTTTCAGGTCTAAACCCTGAAAACAGTTTTTTTAAATTTGATTTAAAACCAATCTTTAAACATGTTTAAGATATTTCATTTTTGAAAACTTTGAATTCCAAACTCTATTTGAATTCAGATTTAACTTGCATTTAAATCAAATTACAACTTAAAATATGAGTTTCATAAAAAACATTAAAAACTGCAAAACATCTTTCAGGTTTAAAACCTGAAACAGTTTTATTTTTGATTTAAACAGAAATTAAAACTTTGTTTAAATTTAAAAATTTCATCTTTAAAACTTTGAACTCAGAACTCCATTTGAATTTAGTTCATTTCATAGTTAAATCAACCCTACACTAGAATTGAATTCAATTCAAATTTCTTTAAATAAAAACTGCAACTCTCTCTGGATTAAAACCTGCAACTGTTTTGAACTTTTGATTTAAAACAGAAATTTAAATCTTGATTAAATTTAAGATTTTACTTCTAAAAACCTTTGAATTCAAAGCTACATTTGAATTCTGTTTCTACTTCCACCTAATATCAAATTCCCACTCTAAAATTTAAATTTCATTCAACTTGCAAACTCTCAATTATAAAACCTGAAACAGTTTTGATTTTGATTTAAACAGAAATTAAAACTTTGTTTAAATTTAAAAATTTCATTTTTTAAAAAAAAAAAAAACCTTAACTCAAAACTTCACTTGAATTCAGTATCAATTCATACTTGAATGAAGTTTCCAACCTAAAATATGAATTCCATTTAAAACTGCAAACTACAGGATTTAAGACCAGAAACTGTTTTGTTTTAAATTTTGATTTAAAACAGAATTTAAACTTGTTTAAATTTAAAAGTTCCATTTTTAAAAACTTTGAACTTCAAACCTTATTTGAACTCAGTTTTAACATCCTAAGTTAAACTTTAGTTTGCATTTTATTTCAAACTTTAAAAATCTGGAAAACAGTTTCCTGTTTCCTGAATTCTGCATTTACATTATTTCAAAATAAAAATTCAAACTATTTGAATTCATCCTTAGATTCAAGTTAAATCTTAAGTTCAAATTTCCAGATTTAATTTTAGCTTTATTTTTTTAAAATTTTTAAAGTAAACAGAACAGGTTCTGTTGTAAAAACCTGAACACATACACCCCTGCACTCCCCTATTTTACTTCGAGTTAATATCCCCTCTGCTTCGAGTTTCCACCACTTTTCCCCGAGACCAACCCGAGGCACAAACTCTGCAACCCAGAACATCAACCCACCACCATCACAAACATGCACAGTCTAATTAACTAACCCCACAGAAGCTTTTAAACCTGATGCATGTTTCAAATATCCATGTTTTTAAACATGCATTAAAGTTTTTAAACTTGTTTTGAATAATTTAAAGATGTTTACAATCTTACTTTTTTTTGAACTATTGTCTGTTGTGATTTTATTTCAGCAGTAACAGGTTTTTATTTTTACTTTTCTAATTTAGAATATTTCAAACCTAGACTATATTGTACAAACACAATTTGTTCACACCATACTTCCTAACTAAGATTCAGACAAAAATAAGTGGATTTGTGTTTAAATCCAAGAAATAACAGAAACATGTCTGCAGAAATTCACATCTCACTCCTTTGCATACTCAAGCATAATCACATCCAAACATTCAATGCTAATTACATGCAACAACAAAAATGAAAATAAGAAATGGGTTTGAGAGTTTGCTCACCTGGACTTCAGAAGACAGAGAGGAACAGAGGCAGCAGAGAACAAGGAAGGCAGAGAGGAGTTTTTTTTTTTTTTTGAGCCTGAACATTTTTTTCCTTTTCTTTGATTGCTTTGCATTTCTTTTTCTTTTTCCTACTTTGATTTTTTGAAATTTAAATCTGCAACTTAAAGTTATAACATTTTGTTTGATCACTGTTGCATGCTAATGTTTATTCAATTTATTAATATCAAAACAAGATTTTAAATTCTACTTACTATTTTGAATGAAACAGAGAAGCCTCTTTTTTTCTCTGCAACTAGAAACCAAAATAGCTTTAAAGCTTTGATCTTGCTTCTCCCCTCAGATTGAAGATGATAAAGTTAGTTAAATCTTTTGTTTTGTTACTGATTACAACATTAACTCAAATTTTAAAAAGAAATTTTTCACTTGCCTTTATAATTTATTTCCAGAAAAATCTTGCATTATCTCTGGCCCAAACTGAAGCTCTTCTTTTCTTCTTTTTATAAAACAAATCTACAGTTTAAATTGGTTTATTACAACTTGATTTTCTTAATTTATTCAAGACAAAAGAAAAATAAATAAATTACTTACTTACGGGTTACTGTTTTTTTTAGCTTTAGATTTAAGGTTGTCTGATCTTCAAGTTTGCATTGTCTCCCAAATCTTCTTTTTGTCTTAAGTTCTCAGTTTTGAATTTCTTTAGCTCGGTCGAATCTGTGCTTGCCTCCTGACTTTGTTTACTTAAATTATAATGAGCTGCAGCTTTGAGATGATCTTGGAATTTGCTTCTGTTTTCATTTGAAATTTGTTTTCTTTGTTTTGTTCGGGGCTTGAAGGCTTGAACACTTGATTTTGTTTGTTTTCTTTTCTGATTTTGAACAGCCCAGGATTTTGAAATGTGTGAGGCAAATCTCATTCTCAGATTTGCTAAGATATGGTATGATTCCAACATGGAAAGATGTAAAGTTTTCATAATTTTAAATTTCATTTTTTATATTCAGATAAATATTATGAATGCCATTTGTTAAAAATCATCATGAGGCCTAAACACTTGTACAAATTCAAACTTACATATGTATGTTATAAATTTAAAAACAAATTTCTATAAATTTTAAAAGATAGAGTTTCTCTTTCAAATCCAATATATATACTATTTAAACATTTATTTTTAAATTTTCTAATTCAAAAGTTCATATATAAAAAATCCATTTGTATTTTATTTGGAAAAACTCAATTTAATTCACAATTAAATCAAAAATTTATTTATTTATTTTGTTTGTTCAATTTTTTTAAAGTTTTTAATCTCTAATTTATTTTTAATACATTATATTTTGAAATTCAATATTATTTTTTACAATTCACTTATTCTTAAACTTGAAATTTAAATTTCTATTAAAATCAAAACTATTTATCTATTCTAAGAATTTTCTAATTAATTCACAATTTATTTTCAAAAATAAATTTAATTGCCAAATTAAACTTGATAAATTTCAGGAATGTTACACCTTTCTTGACTTCATAGATAATCTTCGCAAAGTAAGGATCTTCAACAAACAATTCTGGCAAAACATCAAACCCCGTCACTTCAACTCTCATTGTAGTCAACAAATGATTTCTTCTACTCAATGCATCTGCCACACGATTTGTAGCTCCCGATTTATGCTTTACCACAAATGTAAACTGTTGCAAGTATGCGATCCATGAAGCATGCCTGGCTGCAATCTTATCCTGTCCCTGCAAATGCTTCAATGCTTCATGATCAGTATACAACACAAACTCTTTATGAAACAAATAGTGTCTCCAATGTTTTATGGCTTGGACAATAGCATAGAATTCCACATCATAAGTATTATATCTCATCTTTGCTCCCGAAAGCTTCTCACTGAAATAAGCAATTGGACGGCCCCTCTGACGTAACACTCCTCCAATTCCAACTTTAGATGCATCAGTATGTAATTTAAATAGCAACTGAAAATCCAGCAAAACTAGAATTGGTACTGTCGTTAAAACTTCCTTGATTTGTTCAAAAGAAATTCCTGCTTCCTTCGACCATGAAAACTGCTTGCCCTTCATACAATCAGTAACAGGCGCCATCACGCTACTGAAATGTGGAATAAACCTTCGGTAGAATGATGCTAAACCATGAAAACTTCTCATTTTGGTTATAGTCCTGGGCTGTGGCCAATTTCTGATTGCTTCAACTTTACTTTGATCAACCTGGATACCTTCCTTGGACAATACATACCCCAAAAACAAAACATTATGTGTCATGAACATGCATTTATTTGTTGCCGAATAAAATTGCTCCCGACGAAGTATCATCAACACTTCACGCAAGTGTTGTAGATGTTCTTTTGTGCTTCCACTGTATATCAATATATCATCAAAGTATAACACCATGAACTTTCCAATAAACGGTCGACAGATATGACTCATCACTCGCATAAAAGTACTAGGTGCATTCAAAAGACCAAACGGCATGACCAGCCACTCATACAACCCTTCTCGCGTCTTGAATGTTGTCTTCCATTCATCACCTGGTCGAATTCAAATCTGATGATACTCACTCTTCAGATCAATCTTTGAAAAGATAGAAGCTCCATTCAACTGATATAACAAATCCTCCAATCTAGGCATCGGAAATCTGTACCTCACTGTAATCTTGTTTAGTGCTCGACTATCTGTACACATTTCTCAAGTTCCACCCATCTTTGGCACTAACAATGCTGGTACTGCACAAGGACTTCAACTTTCTTGTATACGCCCTTGTTCAAGCAACTCTTCCACTTGCCTTCTCAACTCTTCGTGCTCCTTGGACTCATTCTATAATGTGGTCTATGTGGTAACACAGCTCCCGGAACAAGATCAATCTGATATTGTATGTCTCTCAACGGTGGTAACTCTTTCGGCAATTCTTCAGGAAATACATCTTCAAACTCCGTCAACACTGGCTTGACTTCCTCCAGAATTTCAACTGCTTCACGACTTTCACGTCCAATTAACAGAAATACTTCAGGCACATCCTCCACTTCCTTGACAAATTCCTTCAAAGATAACAGAGTCTTAAGTTCTTCAATCTCCTCCAACTTACTTCCACTTTGTTTTCGCTGTTTAGGAACTAAAGTGATTTTGGTACCATCGAACATGAAACTATAGCAGTTAGTCCTTCCATCGTGTTGCACAGCTCTATCGTATTGCCACGGTCTACCCAACAACAAATGACATACGTCCATATCTACTACATCACACCAAATTTCATCTTTATACTTCTTTCCAATGGAAAAAGTTACACAAGCTCTTCGATTAACTTTCACTTCCCCACCTTTCCTCAACCAAGCTAACTTGTAAGGTTTGGGATGCTTCTCAGTCTTTAACGCCAACTTCTTCACAGCTTCTGTAGAGATGATATTGTCACAACTTCCCGCATCAATAACAAACTTGCAAACCCTTCCCAAAATAGTGCATGTTGACTGAAAGATGTTACTCCTCAACCAGCTAGTCTCCTCTTCCTGCTTTGGTGTCAAGCAAGATCTCCTCGTCATTAAAGAATATCCTTTGTCTCCTGCCAATAATTCTTCTTCCTCCTCAACTTGTGGTGAATTGGAACATTCTACTTCTACATCCTCATCCTCAACCTCAACAACCATCACTCGCTTCTTAGGCTTTGGATATTCATTGCTCTAGTGACCAAACTCCTGACAGTTACAACACTTGAAATTGTTGTTGACCTTGGTCTTAGCAACTTCATTGACAACTGGTTTTCTAACAGCCTTGGAAACATTCGTATTGCTACTAGCTCCTTTCACTTGATTGATCGAACTTGTAAATGCACCACCTCCTCTTCTACCTTGCCTCTCCCAAGCTAGAGCCTTCTGGTGTGCTTCAGCAACGGATCTTGGATCAAACATATTCACCATATCCTGAATTTGCATTCTCAATCCTCCAACAAATCTAGCTGTCAACTGTTCCTCTGTCTCCATGATATCATTTCTGGCAATCAGTTGATAAAACTCATCTGCATAATCATTTACCTACTTCGTCCCTTGTCTCCATTTCTGTAAGCGCTGATACATAAGAGACTGATAATTATAAGGCAAAAAAGTAGCCTTCATCAACTTCTTCATCTTCTCCCATGAAACAATCTTCGACTTTCCCATTCTTTCCTGTGTAAGTTTGGTTTGTTGCCACCATGCCATAGCTCTTCCCCTCAATCGTGTAGCAACCAACTTAACTCTACGATGCTCGGGTACTTCCTTGAAGTCAAAAATTTCTTCAACACTTGATAACCAATCCAGGAACTCTTCTGCTATCATTCCCCCTTTGAATTCTGGAATCTTTGTTTTCATCCCCGACTCCCATTTGCGATCATCTTCTACATCTCTATATTGATTTCGTACTTGGTCTCGATCTCGATAATGAACATTACCTCTATCACCATCTTCATCATAATCAAATGTACTTCGGTATCGATATCGACCATCAACATTTCCACGATTACGCATATCTCTTCCACTATGTCTTTCAGCATCTTGATATGGCTCATCTCCAAATCCATGTGGGGTTCTCTCTCTTCATCTCGATACTCATGATGTTCTCTTCTCATGGAAACTGATGATTCTCTTGTTTCTCGACAAGATTGTGGTGACACCCTCCTCGCTTCCGCAACCGATGGCGAATTTGTTTCCTCCATGGTCCGAAATTGGTGACCTTCTCCTTTGACTTTGATTCAAGTCATTCATCAATTTCTCTAACTTCCCAATATCTTCATCAAACTTTTCATTGATACGTTGTTCCATTTTCTCAACTTCTTGTCTCTGGTACACATCTTCAACATTTTGAAATCAATTAGCACGTCTCGGAGGCATTGTCGAATCTTCAACGAATCCAAACAAACTTCAACTAGATCAACTTTAACTCAAATCTGGACTTGACTTCACTCGGCCTGCACTTAGCTCGGCTCGTCTTGTAACTCTCGGCCTTGATCCAGACTTCAACTCGGCTCAACCTCCAACACTTCAAATCTTCTCCCAATAGGCTCGACTTAGCTATGATTGGCTAAGTCTAGCTCCGATACCAAATTGACGCAGCGGATAAACGAAAATGGATAAGATGGTGAGAAGCAGAATCGATGGATTGAAAATACCTAAGTGCCCAAATCCGTTGATCTCAAAAGATAACGGATTCTAGCTATGTCCAACACGATGATCGCGCAAGATACCATGTTAAAAGATCTACGATTCTTCTACGTTGATCTCGCGCGCGAGATTTCATGAATCGGCTTCAAATCCGTTGATTTAAGCGCACTCGAATAACCGAAAATGGAGAAAGGAGACAACATTCAACTTCCAATTTTAAAGAGGCACAAAGCACTCAAACAAAATTTTATTCAAAATCAACCAAACTTACAAATGACCCAACCTGCCTATTTATAGGCTTATACACAGCAGCACAACACAATACAGGTCGTTCACGACCTAACAATCACGAGTTACAACACGTGCGACCTAACAATCCAATGACATGCGACCTACGACCTAAGATATACAAGCGACACAGAAAATATAACCAGATACAACATTACACGACTCACGACTTAATAAGCAACGACATACGACTTAACGTATTTACATCAACAACACATATTTACATCAACACATCACGCGACTTAACAAATCAGCTCCATACGAGCAAAGACCTCAGCGACTTAATATCAATACATAGCTTTAGAATCTTGAGCGACCTAAGGAATCAACGGCTCAAGGAACCAGGTGACAAAAGAATGTGGCTTATCAACGGCAAGCGACTTAAGGCAATACAGCCTTGTGAAGGCTTATGGAACAGCAGCATACTGCTTTCGACCTAAGGTGGTCGCGACTTAACGAACGAGCGACCAAAAGCACCACTCACTATTGGCATACTCTTTAGGTCGTTGGACGTACTCATTAGGTCGTTGGAGTGACATAACTTGCTGTTGGCACCATCGTTAGGTCGCAAGCGACTTAACGAAACCGAGCTATCATCCTGCGCTGCATCAGACACACTTCTTCGTATGCCATTCTATTACTTTATAATTGATTGGTGCGCACGTTTGATTTTTGGGAATGTGGCTCGAGGTGGGCGGTTGTTGCGGCTGTGCATCACCTACCCCAGCGCACCTTGGCATTGCCTAGTTGTGTTGTGTCACCTACCCCAGCGCACCTTATACGAGTTCTATTTGTGTCATACCTATGGAGTATCCTCTAATAGCCTCCCGATCATGAGGTATTATGGTACTGCATAGACTATTGGCACTATTATGTGTTAAGGGCGATATTGGGTAACTCCTTAATGCTATTTTACAGTAAGCTTATTTTACTGTAGACACTAATATAATAGCGAAATATTACTACATAGTAAATAGTTTAACGGATCCTTAGAGGATGGGCGGTCCCTAGCATCCTTTAAGTTACTTGTACATTTATACTACAGTTCACTTGAGTCGGTTTACATTGTATAAGTATGTATGTCCTGACTTGAGTGTTTTTTTTTATTTTCTTACACTCGGGTCAGTCTGAGTATCACAGCTTGGATCTGTTATCTGGAAGCTAGAGATTTTCGGAGTTTATCTGCGTATCTAGTTTATTATTATAGTTCATTCATTCTGTTTCAGCTGATATATTAAAGACTTAGCTATTTGGGATTTCTACTGTACTTGTTTCAAAACTGTATTTGTTTTCAGACTACGTATTTTTTACGTGTTTTGAGTCTGAGTTTGTAGTTGCTTCATGAACCACTATGGTTATTTTAATTCCGCTGCGAGTATTCTGATTTATCTGTGCCTATGATTTTGTGACTGGTTTTATTTCCCCCAAATTTTATTACAATCTACTGTTTTGAATTATTCAAGTCCGACATGTGTGGTTTTATGTCAATTTGAACGGTCCAAAATAGTGGGTCGTTACATTTGGTATCAAAGCTTTGGTTTTAGGCAAACCATAGCCTGGGGAGCAAAAACTAATTAGAGATAAGGTAGAAATACCCTAGAATGAGTAAAATCAATCTTAGAATCCTTTCTTTGTGAGAGAACATATTTTAATATATAAAACGATTTCCAAATGACTTTCAAAGGATTTTAAAGAGTATTTTGATATAAAAACCTTTCTTGTTTTAATGTAAAATTTTTCTTAACTTCTTTCTTTCCCTTACCCACCCAGTTAACAATTTCTTTGTTCGGGATATTCAGTTCTCGTTGCATCTTATCTTATCTAATATTTTCTTTGTTTCTCGTTTACCTCTGTCCTGAATTTTATTCTTGGTTTTCCAGAATGAGTCATAGGAATCCAAGAGGTAGGGGATGTGGTGTTGACCCAACTTCTGAACCTGCTACACCAATCAGGTTTACAAAGCTTTGTAAGGAATACAATGTGCTTAGTGGCACCAAGTTGATGCCGCGCACCATGAAAATTCGCCCAACCAGCTTATGTCGCTCGCGAGCCTTAAGTCGCTTATTTCCTTAAGTCGCTCAATTCCTTAAGTCGCATGCTTAAGTCCCTCAACGACATACCTTAAACCGTTCACTTATGCTGCATTTCCTTAAACCGTTCCTGAAGCCGTGCTTTCTCTTATGTCGCTATGTCGGTAGGTCGCATGGTTTCTTATGTCGCATGAAGCCGTGTATCTTCTTAAGTCCTTCCCTGAAGCCGCATTTCTTAAGTCGCATTCTTCTTAAGTCGCTGATTCCTTATGTCGCCAAGTCGCTCCTGAAGCTATGCCATCCTGTTATGTCGCATGGTTTGGTAACTTGTATGGTGTTGATAAGTCGTAGGTCGTATGTTGTTATGTCATGTACGTTATATTGTTAAGTCGTGTGATGTTGTGTTGTAACTCGTATGTTGTAAGTCGTGTAATGATGTGTTGTATGATGTATTGTTAAGTTGCATACGATGTTGAGTCGCTTGCATGTATTCTTAAGTCGTATGCCGTTAGGTTATTTGTGGTGTTAATAAGTCGCATGTATGTGTTGTATGTTGAGTCGTTGGTATGTGTTGTAATTTCCTATAAATAGGGGTGTGTTGTCATTTGTAAAGGAGTTGATTTTGAATAAAATTTATGTGCGAGCTTTGGCCACCATTGTTGAAGTTGAGTGTGATCTCTTATTTCTTTCCATCTTCGGGTTATTCGTGCGCGAATCAACGAAGTTGAAGACAATTCTCGTTATCATTTTCGAGTGATCAACGACCGAATTGTAGATCTTTCAACACGGTATCTTGCGAGATCAACGGATTGGAGATAGCCAGATTCCGGTATCATCACGATCAACGGAATTGGGCATTTATCATTCTATCGGTTTATTGGACATGAAATCTTCATTTCGTGAGGAAGATCCTGGATAGGTTGTGAAAGTTTGTATCTAAACTGTTCAAGCCGACTCTAAGTTGCATCAATTGCTTCAGGCTGCGTCAATTGGTATCAGAGCAAGATTAGAGACGGAAACGAGATTGTTTGATGATCATGCCTTCGAGACATGCTAATCGCTTTCATAATGTTGAAGATTTGTATAGAAGGCAAGAAGCTGAGCAAATGGAGCAGCGTATCAATGAAAAGTTCAATGAGGGTATTGAGAAATTGGACAAAGTGAGGAAGGACATGAATCAAAATCAAAGGAGAATGTCACCCGTTTTGAACCAAAGTGGAAACAGGGTTTCACCATCGGTTTCGAGAGAAAGGAGAATGTCACCCCAGTATTATCGTGATAGGAGAGAATCATCAGTTTCAATGATGCGAGACCGCCATGGGTATCGAAATGAAGAGAGAAGGACTCAACATGGGTTTGAAAATGAATCATATCGTGATGATGAAAGACAGGGTAGAAGGGACATGCATGGTCGTAGAGACGCATATGGTCAGGATCGATATCGAAATACATCTGATTTTGAGGAGGATGGTGATGGAGGAAGTATTCAATATCGAAATCCAGACCAAGGGTGTGACGACCCGAAATTTTCAAGTATTTAAAGTCAGAATATTTAATTGATTTTAAATATTCAACAGAGTAATTTTAACTTGAATTACGAATATCGCAATTTAATTGGTAATTGAATTATTAAATTAAATAAGTGAAGTTGGGTAAATTGTTGAATTTAGAATTTTAAGCCTCTTAAAAATAATTTGAAGGCTTGTAAAATTTATATTGATAATACAGGAAATAATAGAAGTTGTAAAATTGAAATTAGCAATGGTTTGTTCGGTTTTGAAATTTTATATTGTTTAAATTGAAAAAAATAATAATAAAATAAATAGCCTTCCGAGGCACGGTGTCGGAATACGATGAAACCAGCGCCATGGGATCCGAAATGTTTTTCTTATCGGATTTCAGTTTTCACATTGCTTGGAGTTATTGTTGAGTCGTACGAGTGGTTAATGCCTAGAACAATCAAATTGAATTTAAATTAATAATCGAATCTTCTCTTATACGCCACACCCCTACTTTTTATTTCGTCCATTCTTATCTTCCTTCTGACGATTGAAAAAAAAATGGCGTTATCTTCTTTAGTAAGCTTCTACGTTTACAAAAATAAAATAAAATGAGATATTGGTTCGTTCAGAAGAAAAAAACCATATTTCTCCTTTCCCTGCTTATTGAATCCAAGAAAAATCCTCACAGCTCGTTTGAAAAACAATAAAAATAAAAATGGTCGAGCTTTCCAACATCAGAGAAGAATCGAGTCCCCTCTTCTCCTATTCGAATCGGTTAAAAACGATTCCCCCTTTCATCATATGGCCGCGCGAAATCTCGTCTCCCTCCTGTATAATTCTGTCTCAACTCATAATGGCGGAAACGAAAGAAGGATGAGGATGCTCGCGAAATAGAAATCCACCTCATTCGATTTTCGCGCCATACGAATCAACTTGTTGGAGGAGTTCAATCCTCAATCGAGGTAAGGCATGCCGGGGTTCGTTCGTACAAGGGGTTCAGGGTCGCGATTAGGTTTGAGCAATTTCGAGTGGTGGACTGCTCGTGGGAACGCGAGTTCGTGAAAGGGGTTAGGGTTCCAGCGTGGCGGCGGGACGGCGGCGGCTTTGGGCTGCAGCTGTGAGGTAGTTTCAATAAGATAACTAATATTATTTGTTTGTTTAAACATACATATTTTCTTATTCATCACCTGTATCTCAGGTTCGTATTCCATTTCATCACCGGTTTGTTTAAACATATATATTTTCTTATTCAATAAAATAACTAATATTTTCTTATTCATATCAGAGCTGTGAGGTAGTTTCAATAGGATATTTTCTTATTATGTTTAATTAATAGTTAAGTGAATACTAATATTGTTTGTTTCAATAAGCTAAAGTTGAAACTACCTCACAGTCTATTCAATAAGATAATACTTCACATCAAAATTAGTCTGATTTGTAAAAGAAAGTTTGATTTGAAAAATCAAAATTCCCAGGATTTCTATAAATCAGTTTTAAACCAAACCATATTGTTAATTAAATTTACTAAATGGGAAATGTATTGTTCGACAGTTCAAATATTAATAAAATTCTATAATGATTATACAAGGTCTGAAATCATGGAAAATCAAGTCGGGTTGGATAGACTGCAAATTAAATGAGTAAAGGTGAGTTAATCTCACTCAGTTAGACTTAAATTTAAATTTAAATTTTAAATGATTAAGTTTAAATAATTGGTTGAATGGATGAATTGACTGATTTTATTATAGTATATACTACATCTTGGGATGTTTGATTTATATTGTGCTATAGAATGGTATATTTTGAAATTGGCACATTATATTATGCTAACATTTGTGGATGCAGGGAAAACAGGTTGGAGGGATCCAATTGGACCCCTCACATTTATCTAAATTATTCAATATTCTCTGTTTTGATTATTTGATATCCTATGATGAGCTATATTGGAATATTGAATGTATGGTTTGATTGGATATTCGGGTATAATGAATTACCGAAATATATGAATTGGATTGTTGAAGGAGATTAAAAGGAAGTAAATTTGTAAGCGAAATAATTATAGAAAGTTTGAATAAATTAAGAATGAATTGAAAAGAAATAGAAGTAATATGCAAATATTAATAACTTCGAGTATGAAGAGTAATGTAATTTTAAAAAAAATGAAACTAATGAATTGTAAACCTAAGTTATATTAATTTTAGAAATAAAGAATTATCTTAAAATTCAAAGTTTAAATTTATTTAAAAGAATAAAGAACTAATTGAGAAATCTAAAAATCAAAATTTTTAGTTAAAGTATTTTTAAATTGAAATCAAGAAATGAAATTTGAAATTAATAGATTCCGAATAAAAAGGAAATAAATTGGAAATCAATTTGGGAAATTGATTTAAGTGATTGAAGTTGGAATTCTCCCTGGATAACCAAGTACGTTTTCAAAGTAAATTTTTAAATATAAGTTAAAAGATTAAAAGTTGTTTATAAGCAAGTGTTGGAAAATTTCTTACTTCTAATATTTAAGTTCTTAAGTAAGTATTTTCTTTTTATCTATTATAGTAGTATTATGTTTTTAAAAGTATAAATCTGGTTTTATATTTATTAAGTAAGTTTATTTTCAAATATTTATATAGTATGTATTTTTAACAAATTATCAAAGTAGTTTTTAACTTAAATGTTTTAAAGTATATATATTTCAAAGTAAAGTGTTTTAAATTATTATTTTTTAAAATCTAGTTTGTGCTTGGAAATTTCAGAGGAGATAGAAAATACTTGGGAAAGTTTATACTGGAAAGAAAGAATGATTTGAAAACTGTTTTCAAAAGGTTGAAAATAGAAATATATCTTGTGAAGATATTTGGAAGGTAATAAATAATTTGGGAAATTATTTATTGATTGATGGTTGTTTTGTGAATATTAATTGATAGTTAAATAATCGACTATCAATATTGGCCAAATGCGTTGATCGTTTCGAAGAGGCCGGGATCGAGATTTATTTCTCGAAAATCACTTCGATCCGGTTTGTACGTTTCGTGTAAACGATTTTGGATTCGAAGATGGAGCAGTGAAGAGCAAGGGCTAGTCGCTACTAATCCTGAGGATATTTCCAAAATGGATGTAGTAGGAATAGTGCCTTCGGTTTCGTTCGAACCCGGGACGGACTTGTATGGATTAATGCTTGCGAAACATCGTCAGGTGGGCGATGGGTATTCTAAGTGAAACGTTCTAAAAGGTAACGCTTAGCCTCAAGCCTCATCAAATGGGAATGACTGAAAATCAGGGGATATGCAGCAAGGTTAGGTGGGTCATGCCCAAGCAGGACAAGATAATTCCCCTGTCTAGATGTCCCTTATATATTTCGGCTTAGTGGGTGGTTGGTCGCGGCAACCATGGGGTTTATCTTGTTCGGGACTGTTCAGTATGGAATGGTTCCGGCCTTGTGTTGCAGGGGATGAAGGGAGTAATCCTCCGTACGGTGATCTAGGCCCCATACTGTGACAGGTGGTAACCCAGTGCCTAGTCATTAGTTGGAAATCCATTTTCCCTACGAGCCTTGTATGAGTTTTGTTTGTATTACCTACTTTTGTGGCTAGTAGCTGGAATTTAATGAATATAACAATTTTGGCTATTTTATAAGTATTTGTATATAGACCCTATTATAATATCAGAGGATTTCTATAAAAATTGTTTTAGCTATCGTAAGGTAAAAACCCGACATGCTTATTTGTGGCGTGGTCTTACGAGATGCTTTTGTTTTCAAAGAATTTTTGAAACTTTAATAATCAATTGGGTGTGATTTTCTCACGCTGGTATTCCATACTGACTCGGGTGTTATTTGACTGTAATGCTCAGGTCAGACCGAGTATTATAGAATACAGGATATGATGCTGTGGAGCTCAGGAGACGAGCTGGATGACGATACGTATTCTCGTACTTGTATATATATTTTTTTCCGATGTGTTGAGTTGTTGTGTACTCATTGTATGTTATTGATGTGAGCTGTGACTGATGAACTCTGATGATGTAATATATGTAAACTGATATATTTGATTTTGAGTAAAGATTATTTATTATTTATTATATTTTATTCCACTACGATGGTTAGATTCTGATGTTGATTTTGTTTTCTCTTCTTCTACCTCTTCTTCTTAAACCCAAATGGTTCGTATTTCTGTGCAACTTGAGTTGATTGTTGTAGAATAGTGTTGACTCAAGTGGTACGGATTTGCGAGCTGTTACAGTTGGTATCAGAGCTTAGGTTGGTGATAACCTTGGCTCTGGTGGAAATTACTCATAAATTAGAGTCCGTAGTACTCTATAATGAGTTTGAGCGTATTAATAGATATGAGCGCGTATTTGTTAGTGATTATAAATTGTTTTAATATTGTGTTGATTGATTTATTGAGTGGCATATGAACCTTCGTCGACACAGTCTGCGCAACTGTATTGAAGGGTTTCTAAACATTTGAATAGAACAATCGACACGGTATTGTTTTAAATGTGGGTGAATGAAATAATTTTACCCAAGATAAATTTTGATATAAATAAAAGTTTTGTAAACTATTTTAGCTATTATATGGTTGCTTGGATGTTAAGAAGAATAATATTAAATTATTATCATTGTTAAGTGAAAAATTTAACTAGAAATTGAAGTATAACTAAAATTTAGGGAAATAAATTCATTTTCAAATAAAATTTATAAAAATAAATTATAAATGTAATTTATGAATTGAAATGCAATCAAATACAAATTTGTATAAGCATAAATCGTACAAATGAATTATAGTTAAAATGTATTTAAGTAGGATTTGGAAATTTAAAATTTTAGAGATTTTGGAAATGTTATCGAAGTATAACATTATTGTTTTGGGGGTATTTCTGAATGGAAATCTGTTTTAAATGGATTTTGGAGGTGATATAGCATTGAAATCACTTGGATTATTGGAAAATAATTCTGATGATGACGGCCGCATCATCAGTATTCATTTTCGAATTTCTAAGTGAAGAATTGCTACCAAATTGATTTGTTTAGGAAAGCAGATGTTTTTGAAAATTTAAAAGGAAATTTGTTGGAAATAAAAGCCAGGATTGGATTAAAAATTTTGAGAAATGTGGTTTGAGATATTGGAGATTTCAAATGATTTGAAGCCAAAGCCGGGAGTTTAAAAATACTGATGAGATAAATTGTAAGCTTATAAAATTGAGTTGAGTTTTAAATCAGGAAGGAAATATAGGCTTTGAATGTTGGAATTAAAATTTAAAGAGAAAAGTTGAAAATGAAATTAACTTGGATTTGAAAATAAAAATTTGACTGGATTGAAATTAATTGATTAAGCTGAAAGAATATCCAGTTGTATTCGAATTGAGTTGAAATCGAATTGAGTTAAATAAATCCGAGTTAAAGTAAAATTGGGTTGGGATGAGAATTCAATTGAATTAATTAATGAAATTAAATTCTTACCTGAATAAATGGGAAATAAGTTGGATAAGGATTGGATTGAAATAAATAAACCAGAATAACTTATAAAAAAATTAAAGATCCATGGAAATAAAATATGCTTGGGCTATAAATAAATAGAAGGCTTGAGTTAAAAATAAAAGATGAATATATTCCAGCTTATGATGAATGGAATAATAAGTTGTGACTTATTAAATTGAAAATGGAATACAAAGCCCAAAAAAAATTAATATTGTTTGATGAATTGAAAAATAAAATGAAGATCAAAACTTGAATTATAAACTAAATTGAACTAAGAAAGTTAAAAGGAGTGATATTTGGGTTAAAAATTTCAAGTGTTGGATTATGAATAAGGGGAGAACTAATTGGATAATAAATTAGTTAATGGAATTGAATTATAAGTTTATGATGAAGTTGGAAATAAACTCAAGTTATAAATTAAAATTGATTCAAATTGTTGATGAAGTAAAAATAATTAAGAATGAGGTTGAATTGTGAGTTAGTAAATTGGATGGTAAATTAAAAGTAAATAATAGAATCAGAACTTGAGTTATTAATTAAAATTAGACTTGAAGTGTAAACAAAGTAAATATAATTAGGGAAGTATAGAATAAAAATGAAATGGATTAAAATAGTGATGGAATGAATTACAAATAAAATCCATATAAGTGAAAGTAAATTGGAAATGGCCTTGTAATAAGTTGAATGAGTGAATCTGGAAAGTTAAATTTTATAATAACCAATCAAATGAGATTGCAGATTAAAAAAAGAAAGAAAGAGAGATTTACTTGAGAGAGGGTTTACTTGAAAATGAAAATGAGCTTAAGTATAAAATTTGAATAAATTGAAGTAAATTGACTTAAGCTAAATAGATGAGGAGTTGAATGGAAATCAAATTGATCAAAGTTTAATGATATTGGATTGGTTTTAAATCAAGTAAAAATAAGTTTTAATTGTAATAAAATTCGGTGGGTTGCCGATAATTTTCAAAGGAATGAAATTCTTAAATAAGAAATTGTAAATCGTTTAACTTGGAGTCAATGAGAAAAATAGAATGGTTTTAAATATAAATGAATGGATGTGAATGAATTAAAATAAGAAGGAAAATTTAATTGGTAATGGAGATGTACCTAATTTGTTAATAGTTTTGAATAACTAATTTTGGTTAATAAAATTGAAATGCAATGAAATTGAGAATATATGGATTGTGAATAAATCCGAAAGGGAATAGAATTAAGTATAAATTGAGTTGGAGTGAATTTAAATTGGTTATAAACATAAATACTTATTTATTCACATAAATCTTGTCAAATTGCATAGAATAAATGGTCATTGGATGTAAATGGAAGTAATTAAAAATTCTATGAGTTGATAGTAGTACAATAAATTGATTTTGGAAGCAATTGAATTAAATATGAGTTCAGCTTGCTTAAGGATAAATTAAAGGTAAACTATTGTGTTTTAAACCATTCAAATTTGATAAAGATGTATACGAATGGATTGAAAACCATTCGAATTAAATGAAAATGGTTATAAATAAATTGAAACAGTTGAGTTGGCATGGAAACTATATAAATTGCTTACGGAAAAGGTTTGGTATGAGTTTCTTTTAGAATTCATATGTTTTAACTATTGCAAGTAAGTGAAATGTGTTAAACTTCTTATATTTTGCACTTACAAGTTTAAACTGAGTAAGTGCAGGTACCTAGAATCCGTGAGGTTGGATTTGGTTGTGCTATTTGGTAAAATTAATAAGCCGCTTGCTTAAAATGCTAAATAAGGTTGGCCTACGCAATTAAAATAGGAAATATGAACTGTTTTTTATTTTTCCGACCGTGTGGGTCGATGTATATATATTTATCTCTTTGTCAAATTGCAAAAGCTCCTTCGTACAAAGGGTACTCCGCCAAAAAATTTCAGAAATTTTGGGAGTTAGAAATTTTTTTGAAAAAAATTAGAAAATTTTGCTAACGACAAAACAATTTAAAACTAGAAATTGAAATAAGTTAGTGAATGAAACTAATTGAAATAATGGCATAAATTAGTTATAAATGAAAAAAAAATTTAAAGTTTAGAGTTGAAAATAAATTGAATTCATATGGAAATGAAAGAATTAATTTTATTAGGAATGGATATAAACTAAAGTGGTAAGATGAAAATGAATATAAGAAACATATGAAATGCTTATGTTAACTTAAGCAAGGAATAGTCAGTTCTTAATTGGAGATTGATATTAGAAAGATATTCCAAGTTGTTATTTGAATGAGTAAATAATTAACACTTTGTAAGAAAGTTGATATGATGATTTGGCAATATTGTTATTGGATATTAGTACTAAGCAAGATATGCAGGTATTATAAAGGGAAAAGGGATTGGGTTTGATTTCAAAGGATAAAATTTGAAATGCTCGACAAAAAGGTATGTATTTAAATTTGGTATGAAATTTGATTAGGATTTGGATTGAGCCACTTGGCCTTTTGTTTTCTTTTTGGATTTGGGAGGCCGTAGAGCCATTTTGTAGTTGTACCGAGTCAGCCGCGTAAAGGAGACGCTGGCGAAATTTTTCGGGAATTTAGGGAGTTAGAAAAAATTTTGAGAAAATTTTGATAACTTAAAATTTGAATTTAAGTTTAAATTTGAATTAATAAGTAGGTGATATTTTTTTGGGACTTATGGATAAGTTGAAAAGTTAGAAAGGAAGTTTGGGTGTCTTTGATTAAAAGATTGTTTTGGCAAGTTGATGAGAATGTTTGGTTTCGGGAAAGTAAACGGGTATTGGACCATTCTTCCCAGTTAGTAATTTTGGGGACGAAATTCTTTTAATGGGGGAGGAATGTGACGACCCGAAATTTTCAAGTATTTAAAATCAGAATATTTAATTGATTTTAAATATTCAACAGAGTAATTTTAACTTGAATTACGAATATCACAATTTAATTGATAATTGAATTATTAAATTAAATAAGTGAAGTTGGGTAAATTGTTGAATTTAGAATTTTAAGCCTCTTAAAAATAATTTGAAGGCTTGTAAAATTTATATTGATAATACAGGAAATAATAGAAGTTGTAAAATGGAAATTAGCAGTGGTTTGTTCGGTTTTGAAATTTTATATTGTTTAAATTGAAAAAAAAAAAAAAAAAAATAGCCTTCCGAGGCACGGTCTCGGAATACGATGAAACCAGCGCCATGGGATCCAGAATGTTTTTTTATCGAATTTTAGTTTTCACATTGTTATGAGTTACTGTTGAGTCGTACGAGTGGTTAATGCCTAGAACAATCAAATTGAATTTAAATTAATAATCGAATCTTCTCTTATACGCCACACCCCTACTTTTTATTTCGTCCATTCTTATCTTCCTTCTGACGATTGAAAAAAAATATGGCGTTATCTTCTTTAGTAAGCTTCTACGTTTACAAAAATAAAATAAAATGAGATATTGGTTCGTTCGGAAGAAAAAAACCCTATTTCTCCTTTCCCTGCTTATTGAATCCAAGAAAAATCCTCACAGCTCGTTTGAAAAACAATAAAAATAAAAATGGCCGAGCTTTCCAACATCAGAGAAGAATCGAGTCCCCTCTTCTCCTATTCGAATCAGTTAAAAACGATTCCCCCTTTCATCATATGGCCGCGCGAAATCTCGTCTCCCTCATGTATAATTCTATCTCAACTCATAATGGCAGAAACGAAAGAAGGATGAGGATGCTCGCGAAATCGAAATCCACCTCATTCGATTTTCGCGCCGTACGAATCAACTTGTTCGAGGAGTTCAATCCTCAATCGAGGTAAGGCATGCCGAGGTTCGTTCGTACAAGGGGTTCAGGGTCGCGATTAGGTTTCAGCAATTTCGAGTGGTGGGCTGCTCGTGGGAACGCGAGTTCGTGAAGGGGGTTAGGGTTCCAGCGTGGCGGCGGGACGGCGGCGGCTTTGGGCTGCAGCTGTGAGGTAGTTTCAATAAGATAACTAATATTGTTTGTTTGTTTAAACATACATATTTTCTTATTCATCACCTGTATCTCAGGTTCGTATTCTATTTCATCACCGGTTTGTTTAAACATATATATTTTCTTATTCAATAAAATAACTAATATTTTCTTATTCATATCAGAGCTGTGAGGTAGTTTCAATAGGATATTTTATAATTAAGTTTAATTAATAATTAAGTGAATACTAATATTGTTTGTTTCAATAAGCTAAAGTTGAAACTATCTCACAGTCTATTCAATAAGATAATACTTCACATCAAAATTAGTTTGATTTGTAAAAGAAAGTTTGATTTGAAAAATCAAAATTCCCAGGATTTCTATAAATCAGTTTTAAACCAAACCATATTGTTAATTAAATTTACTAAATGGGAAATTTATTGTTCGACAGTTCAAATATTAATAAAATTCTATAAGGATTATACAAGGTCTGAAATCATGGAAAATCATGTCGGGTTGGATGGAATGCAAATTAAATGAGTAAAGGTGAGTTAATCTCACTCAGTTAGACTTAAATTTAAATTTAAATTTTAAATGATTAAGTTTAAACAATTGGTTGAATGGATGAATTGATTGATTTTATTATAGAATATACTACATCTTGGGATGTTTGATTTATATTGTGCTATAGAATGGTATATTTTGAAATTGGCACATTATATTGTGCTAACATTTGTGGATGCAGGGAAAACAGGTTGGAGGGATCCAACTGGACCCCTCACATTTATCTAAATTATTCAATATTCTCTGTTTTGATTATTTGATATCCTATGATGTGCTATATTGGAATATTGAATGTATGGTTTGATTGGATATTCGGGTATAATGAATTACCAAAATATATGAATTGGATTGTTGAAGGAAATTAAAAGGAAGTAAATTTGTAAGCGAAATAATTATAGAAAGTTTGAATAAATTAATAATGAATTGAAAAGAAATAGAAGTAATATGCAAATATTAATAACTTCGAGTATGAAGAGAAATATAATTTTTAAGAAAATGAAATTAATGAATTGTAAACCTAAGTTATATTAATTTTAGAAATAAAGAATTATCTTAAAATTCAAAGTTTAAATTTATTTAAAAGAACAAAGAAGTAATTGAGAAATCTAAAAATTGAAATTTTTAGTTAAAGTATTTTTAAATTGAAATCAAGAAATGAAATCTGAAATTAATAGATTCCGAATAAAAAGGAAATAAATTGGAAATCAATTTGGGAAATTGATTTAAGTGATTGAAGTTTGGAATTCTCCCTGGATAACCAAGTACGTTTTCAAAGTAAATTTTTAAATATAAGTTAAAAGATTAAAAGTTGTTTATAAGCAAGTGCTGGAAAATTTCTTACTTCTAATATTTAAGTTCTTAAGTAAGTATTTTCTCTTTATCTATTATAGTAGTATTATGTTTTTAAAAGTATAAATCTGGTTTTATATTTATTAAGTAACTTTATTTTCAAATATTTATATAGTATGTATTTTTAACAAATTATCAAAGTATTTTTTAACTTAAATGTTTTAAAGTATATATATTTCAAAGTAAAGTGTTTTAAATTATTATTTTTAAAATCTAGTTTGTGCTTGGTAATTTCAAAGGAGATAGAAAATACTTGGGAAAGTTTATACTGGATAGAAAGAATGATTTGAAAACTGTTTTCAAAAGGTTGAAAATAGAAATATATCTTGTGAAGATATTTGGAAGGTAATAAATAATTTGGGAAATTATTTATTGATTGATGGTTGTTTTGTGAATATTAATTGATAGTTAAATAACCGACTATCAATATTGGCCAAATGCGTTGATCGTTTCGAAGAGACCGGGATCGAGATTTATTTCTCGAAAACCACTTCGATCCGGTTTGTACGTTTCGTGTAAACGATTTTGGATTCGAAGATGGAGAAGTGAAGAGCAAGGGCTAGTCGCTACTAATCCTGAGGATATTTCCAAAATGGATGTAGTAGGAATAGTGCCTTCGGTTTCGTTCGAACCCGGGATGGACTTGTATGGATGAATGCTTGCGAAACATCGTCAGGTGGGCGATGGGTATTCTAAGTGAAACGTTCTAAAAGGTAACGCTTAGCCTCAAGCCTCATCAAATGGGAATGACTGAAAATCAGGGGATATGCAGCAAGGTTAGGTGGGTCATGCCCAAGCAGGACAAGATAATTCCCCTGTCTAGATGCCCCTTATATATTTCAGCTTAGTGTGTGGTTGGTCGCGCCAACCACGGGGTTTATCTTGTTCGGGACTGTTCAGTGAGGAATGGTTCCGGCCTTGTTTTGCAGGGGATGAAGGGAGTAATCCTCGGTACGGTGATCTAGGCCCCGTACTGTGACAGGTGGTACCCCAGTGCCTAGTCATTAGTTGAAAATCCATTTTCCATACGAGCCTTGTACGAGTTTTTTTTGTATTACCCACTTTTGTGGCTAGTAGCTGGAATTTAATGAATGTAATAATTTCGGCTATTTTATAAGTATTTGTATATAGACCCTATTATAAGATCAGAGGATTTCTATAAAAATTGTTTTAGCTATCGTAAGGTAAAAACCCGACATGTTTATTTGTGGCGTGGTCTTACGAGATGCTTTTGTTTTCAAAGAATTTTTGAAACTTTAATAATCAATTGGGTGTGATTTTCTCAGGCTGGTATTCCAGACTGACTCGGGTGTTATTTAACTGTAATGCTCGGGTCAGACCGAGTATTATAGAATACAGGATATGGTGCTGTGGAGCTCAGGAGACGAGCTGGATGACGATACGTATTCTCGTACTTGTATATATATATTTTTCCGCTGTGTTGAGTTGTTGTGTACTCATTGTATGTTATTGATGTGAGCTGTGACTGATGAACTCTGATGATGTAATATATGTAAACTGATATATTTGATTTTGAGTAAAGATTATTTATTATTTATTATATTTTATTCCGCTGCGATGGTTAGATTCTGATGTTGATTTTGTTTTCTCTTCTTCTACCTCTTCTTCTTAAACCCAAATGGTTCGTATTTCTGTGCAACTTGAGTTGATTGTTGTAGAATAGTGTTGACTCAAGTGGTACGGATTTGCGGGCTGTTACAAAGGGCGAAATCAATATCTGGATACTGAAAAAGATCGTAAATGGGAGTTAGGTATAAGGATGGAAATTCTAGAATTCAAAGGTGGTATGCAAGCAGAATAATTTATTGATTGCTTGTCAAGTGTTGAAGAAATTTTGAAATTCAAGGAGGTGCCTGAGAATCGCAAAGTCCAATTAGTTGCTATAAAACTAAGGGGAAGAGTTATGGCTTAGTGGCAACAAACTAAACTAACTCGGGAGAGAATGGGAAAATCAAAAGTTGTCACTTGGGAGAAGATGAGAAAGATGATGAAAGAGACTTTCTTGCCATACAATTATTAATCTCTTATGTATCAATGTTTGCAGAATTTGAGACAAGGGACAAAGTCAGTGAATGACTATGCAGATGAATTCTATCAATTGATTGCGAGGAATGATATTATGGAAACTGAGGAATAGCCAACGACTAGATATGTTGGAGGGTTACGAATGTAAATTCAAGACATGGTTAATATGTTTAATCCAACGCCTGTTGCTTAAGTACATCAGAAAGATCTAGCTTGGGAAAAACAAGGGAGACGAGGAAGTAGTGTGTTTGTGGGTTCTAACAACCAGAATAAAGGTGCTAGTAGTAGTGCTAATGTTTCCAAGGAAGTCAACAAACCAATTGTCAATGAAGCCGCTAAAGCAAAGGTCAATAACAGTATCAAGTGCTATAATTGTCAGGAGTTTGTCCATAAAAGTAATGAATGTACAAAGCCAAAGAAGAGAGCATTAGTTGCAGAGGAATGTAAGTATGAGGATGTGGAAGCTGAAATTGATTATACTCAACCATCGACGTTTGATGAAGATAAAGAAGGTGTGTCAGGAGACAAAGGGTGTGTTTGCGCAAAAAATGGGCAAACACCTCAAAGTCGTATGATTCCGTTGATTTTAAGTTGTTTTTAGTGATTTGGGTGATTTATGCAAATATATAAAAAGCAGGGACTAAACTGTAAAAGACACACAGATTTATAGTGGTTCGGCCAGAACGTGCCTACGTCCACTTTATATGCTATTCTCCTTTTCTCTTCAGATTACAAGTACAAAGCTTTGGTTACATGTCACTGAAAGTTGTTTGAAAGTTCTATTCGTGCTTGAGCTCTCAAACTTGTCCTCCATTGTTGTACCCCTGCCCCTCTATTTATAGAGTGAGGCTGGGATTAGAGGTCTTGGATGTATATAGCTGCTGGTGGACCTGGGCCGAAGTAATATGGTCTGGCAACGTTGGTTCGACAACACCCTGGTTCGGCGGTGAGTGGAGTGTTGATTGGACCGGTAGTGTGTGGAGCGTGGGTTGGTTCGGCAGCTCCGGTCCGGTAGTGGTTGGTTTGGTGGAGGTTGACTCGGTGGTGAGTTGGTTCGGTGTGGCCTTGGACCGGTGGAGCCTGGTCCGGTGGAGGTGATTCGGTGGAGCTCGTTCGGTAGTACATGGAAGTGTGGTTGGTTCGGCTAGGAAGGGAAGTGGAGTTGGTTCGGTATTGAAGGGGTGTACTTAGTTCGGCATTGAGTTGGGAATGCCGAATGAACTTCTATATTTAGGAGTGCCGAATGAGCTCTTGTATTGGGAACGCCGGATGAACCAAGGCATCTTGAATGCCGAATGAGATTTCGCTCTACATTGCCGAATGAAACTTTAAACCTTTGATACCGAATGGACTTTTATACTTGAATCATGAGTGAAATCCCAGACTTATATACGCTTGCTGGCTGCTTCTTCTTGGTTCGGTCGTGGTGGAAACGCACCCAACACTGATATTCCAGTTTTGACCAAAAATGGGATAACACTTTGCCCCCCAAAACATGCCTTGCGGTAGGAAGGCATGTTTTGTAATGCCATGAGCTGGATGTTCATATCATGTTGATGTCCTCTTGCCTTCTGGTAGGAAGGCGTGTTTTGGAATGCCATAAGCTGGATGTTCATATCCTGTTGATGTCCTGCAAAGGAATTCATAGTTTTATGTGATCTCAAATGACGACCGATCGGGATCGAGATATTTGAGATGAAGTGCGACCGTTCATGGTCAAGCGCCTAACTTCAAATGACGATCGTTCGGGATCGAGCCATTCGAGGTGAAGTGCGACCGTGCGCGGTCAAGTGGCGGACCTCAAATGACGACCGTTCGTGATCGAGCAATTTGAGGTGAAATGTGACCGTTCACGGCCGGTGCCGTTCACAGCAAAAGATGGAATAGGACCGTTCGTAGTCGAGCGCCTTACTTCGAATGACGATCGTTCGAGATCGAGCCATTCGTGGTAAGGTGCGACTATTGGCGGTCAGGGGGTGGACCTCAAATGGCGACCTTTCGCGATCGAGCCATTTGTGGCGAGATGAGTTGTGTCGTTCGAGGCGAGTTTGTGACTATTCGAAGTCGGGTGCCGTTCGAGGCGAATTGTGACCGTTCGAGGTCGGGTGACGTTCGAGGCGAGTTGTGACCGTTCGAGGTCGGGTGCCGTTCTAGGCGAGTTGTGATCGTTCGCGATCGGGTGCCGTTCGAGGCGAATTGTGACTGTTCGAAGTCGGGTGCCGTTCGATGCGAATTGTGACTGTTCGAAGTCGGGTGCCGTTCGAGGTGAATTGTGACTGTTAGAAGTCGGGTGCCGTTCGAGGCGAATTGTGACTGTTCGAAGTCGGGTGCCGTTCGAGGCGAGAAAGTGTGCCCAGGAGGGCTTGGGGTGCCGTTCGAGGCGAGAAAGTGTGCCCAGGAGGGCTTGGGGTGCCGTTCGAGGCGAGAAAGTGTGCCCAGGAGGGCTTGGTATTACTGATGCGAGGCTCATGTTCGAGTGGGTCCTTGGATCGTTTGTGTGCCTATTGGAGGCGAGTAAGTGTGCCGGGGGGGCTTGGTATTGTTGATACCAGGTTCACGTTCGAGTGGGTCCCTAGATCGTTTGCCAGATTTCATGTTCGGGGGAGTTTCTGAATCAAATACTTTGGCGGTTCATCGCCATACAAGAGGCGCTTGTGGACCGTTCGCGATCCAACGGGCATACGAGTAAATTTGCAAATATCAAAGCAATAACCATACGAATTCCACAACAGGAATGTTCAAGTCAAGATCAAAGCAAGAGCAAGACGAGGATGTCAAAGCGTAAATTCTTACTATGGTGCGGTCAGTAGTCATTCAGAGCATGCCTATGGATCGTGCGCGATCGCTTACATGTGTAAATGATCTAACCGTGCTAGTGAGAGGTTTGCGACTTGTTCATCGCTTTCGACCTGCCCCCCGAGTTCAGGAGGGAATTTTACCTGCCCCCTGGATGAGCGTTCATTCCTTACCAGGTTGCTCAGAGGCCCATATCTCTCTCTCTGGGATTGGATCAACATGCTCCAAGTGTGGTGCCCCCATGCAGGATCGATGCCTGATTAGCTTCTGAAGAAGCCTCTTGATTTTCCTCCATGTTCACATCTCTCTGGCCTTGGCCTTCTGCTTGATTGTCTTGCCATGACTCTTCCAATCTGAATCTCTAAACTCTCAAGTTCGAATTCCATGCGGTAGAATCCTTGAGTTCAATTCTCAGCGAAAGCACCAAAAATGTTTGCGCAAAAAATGGGCAAACACCTCAAAGTCGTATGATTCCGTTGATTTTAAGTTGTTTTTAGTGATTTGGGTGATTTATGCAAATATATAAAAAGCAGGGACTAAACTGTAAAAGACACACAGATTTATAGTGGTTCGGCCAGAACGTGCCTAAGTCCACTTTATATGTTATTCTCCTTTTCTCTTCAGATTACAAGTACAAAGCTTTGATTACAAGTCACTGAAAGTTGTTTGAAAGTTCTATCCGTGCTTGAGCTCTCAAACTTGTCCTCCATTGTTGTACCCTGCCCCTCTATTTATAGAGTGAGGCTGGGGGTAGAGGTCTTGGATGTATATGGCTACCGGTGGACCTGGGCCGAAGCAATCTGGTCTGGCAACGTTGGTTCGGCAACACCCTGGTTCGGCGGAGAGTGGAGTGTTGATTGGACCGGTAGTGTGTGGAGCGTGGGTTGGTTCGGCAGCTCCGGTCCGGTAGTGGTTGGTTTGGTGGAGGTTGACTCGGTGGTGAGTTGGTTCGGTGTGGCCTTGGACCGGTGGAGCTTGGTCCGGTGGAGGTGATTCGGTGGAGCTCGTTCGATAGTACATGGAAGTGTGGTTGGTTCGGCTAGGAATGGAAGTGGAGTTGGTTCGGTATTGAAGGGGTGTACTTAGTTCGGCAGTGAGTTGGGAATGCCGAATGAACTTCTATATTTGGGAGTGCCGAATGAGCTCTTATATTGGGAACGCAGGATGAACCAAGGCATCTTGAATGCCGAATGAGATTTCGCTCTACATTGCCGAATGAAACTTTAAACCTTTGATACCAAATGGACTTTTATACTTGAATCATGAGTGAAATCCTAGACTTATATACGCTTGCTGGCTGCTTCTTCTTGGTTCGGTCGTGGTGGAAACGCACCCAACACTGATATTCCAGTTTTGACCAAAAATGGGATAACAGGGTGTAACTTGATGATAAGGAGGTCATGTTTAGTGCCAAAGCATGAGAATGATTCTAGTTGGCTGAGAAGCAATATCTTTCAATCTACATTTACTATCTTGGGAAAGGTTTGTCGATTTGTTATTGATGCGGGAAGCTGCGATAACATTATTTCTGAAGAAGCCGTCACGAAGTTAGGATTGAAGACTGAAAAACACCCTAGACCTTATAAACTGGCATGGCTAAAGAAAGGCGGAGAAGTGGTAGTGGGAAGACGAGCATTTGATACATTTTCTATTGGCAAGAAGTACAAAGATGATATATGGTGTGATGTTGTCGATATGGATGTGTGTCATTTACTATTGGGAAGACCATGACAATATGGTAGAGCTGTACAACATAATGACCGCACCAACAGCTATAGTTTCATGTTCGAAGGGACCCAGATTACCTTAGTTCCTAAGAAGCATGAACAAAGTGAAAGCAAGTCAGAGAAGAAAGTGGAATCAACTAGTCTATTATCATCGAGAGAATTTGTTGAAGAAGTGAAAGATAGTGCTGAAATGTTTATGTTGATTGGGTATGAAACAAGTGAAGATCGTGAAGTTCCTGCAGAGGTTAGACCGGTGTTAAATGAATTTGAAGATGTCTTTCCTGTGGAATTACCCAAGGAATTACCGCAATTGAGGGATATACAACATCAAATTGATCTAGTGCCAGGTGATGTTTTACCGCATAGGCCGCATTATCGTATAAGTCCAAAAGAGCATGAAGAGTTGAGGAGACAGGTTGAGGAGTTGCTTGAGCAAGGGCGTGTTCGAGAGAGTCTCAGTCCTTGTGCTGTACCAGCTCTGTTGTTACCAAAGAAAGATGGTTCGTGGAGAATGTGTACCGACAGCATGGCACTCAACAAAATAACTATCAGATACAGATTTTCTATGCCAAGACTTGATGATCTATTGGATCAGCTCAGTGGGTCTGTAATTTTTTCGAAGATCGATCTTAAGAGTGGTTATCATCAGATTCGCATAAGACCAGGTGATGATTGGAAGACAGCATTCAAGACTCGGGAAGGATTATGTGAATGGCTGGTCATGCCATTTGGTCTATCTAATGCACCAAGTACATTTATGAGGGTGATGAATCAAATTTTCAGACCTTACATAGGGAAGTTTGTTGTAGTCTACTTTGATAATATCTTGATCTATAGTGCTAGCACAGAGGAGCACATTCAGCTCTTGCGAAGGGTGTTAACTATTCTCCGACTAGAACAGTTCTATGTAGCGACGAAGAAATGCGTGTTCATGACGCGAAGTGCTTTATTTCTCGGATATGTCGTGCCTAAGGAAGGGATACAAGTGGACCAGAGTAAAGTAGCCTCATTCAGAAATTGGCCACAGCCTAAAACTATAACAGAAATCAGAAGTTTCCATGGGTCAGCTTCATTTTATCGAAGATTTATACCGCACTTTAGTAGTGTAATGGCTCCTGTTACTGATTGTATGAAAGGAAAGCAGTTTTCATGGAAGAAAGAAGCAGGATATGCTTTTGAGCAAATCAAGTAACTTTTAACCTCAGCACCGATTCTAGTGTTGCAAGATTTTCAGTTACTATTTGAGTTACATGCAGATGCGTCCAAAGTTGGAATTGGAGGAATGTTGAGTCAGAAGGGATGTCCAATCGCCTATTTCAGTGAAAAACTATCTAGAGCAAAGATGAGATACAGTACTTATGATGTGGATTTTTATGCTATTGTGCAGGCTGTGAAGCATTGGAGACATTACTTGTTCCACAAAGAATTTGTTTTGTATGCGGACCATGTAGCGTTGAAACATTTACAAGGACATAATAAAATTGCAGCTAGGCATGCATCGTGGATAGCATATTTGCAACAATTTACATTCGTCGTAAAGCACAAGGCTGGGGTAACTAATCGCGTCGCCGACGCATTGAGTCGGAGGGAGAATTTACTAACAACCATGCGAGTAGAGGTGATGGGTTTTGACTTACTTCCAGATCTTTTTACTTCAGATTCATATTTTTTCCAAAATCCTAGACAAAGTTAAGCAGGGAAACATTGATGGATATATGCTGGTTGAAGGTTTTCTATTCAAAGGAAATCAATTGTGTATTCCAAAATATAGTTTACGAATGAAAGTCATCAAAGAATTACATGAAGAAGGACACGTGGGCCGCGACCGTACTATGCAGTTGATCTCAAAGTCTTATTTTTGGCCGTCAATGAGTAGGAAGTTGAAAAGTTTGTTCAGAGGTGCCATATTTGTCAAGTTTCAAAGGGAACCGCAACAAATGAAGGTTTATATTTGTCGTTGCCTATACCTACTAAACCATGGGTAGATGTTAGTATGGACTTTGTATTTGGTTTACCGAGGACGCATTGTGGCAATGATTCTATCTACGTGGTGGTTGATCAGTTTTCAAAAATGGTACATTTTATCGCGTGCAAGAAGACGGCAGATGTAGTTAATGTCGCGCAGTTATACTTCAGAGAAATCTATCGACTTCACAGGTTGCCTAAATCTATTGTGTCGGATAGAGACACTCATTTTCTGAGTCATTTTTGGATGAGTCTATGCAGAATGGTCGAGACAAAGCTGAAATTTAGTAGTGCTTATCATCCACAGACGGATGAACAGACAGAAGTTGTGAATAGATCCCTGGGTAATGTATTGAGATGCCTCGTGAATGACAATTTGAAGAGTTGGGATTCCAAGCTATGTCAAGCTGAGTTTGCACACAACCATGCAGTTAATTGTAGCACTAGGTTCAGTCCATTCCAGGTCATTTACTCAACAATTCCTAAAGGACCATTGGAATTATCTATAGTACCACAACAGAAAGGAGTGATCAAACGAGCTAGTGATTTTGTGAATGATTTGCAAGAGTGCCACAAGGTTGTGCAGGAACGATTGCTTAAGGCAAATGAGAAATATAAACAATCCGCAAATATTAAACGATGAAATGTTGAATTCAAAGAAGGAGATTTTGAATATGCAGTATTGACTAAGGAATGATTTCCTATTGGTACTTACAACAAACTAGCTGCTAGAAAGGTTGGTCCTATGGAAATCATGAAAAAGATTAATGAGAATGCTTATCAGTTAAGATTCCCGGATCATATCCATACTGCCAACATTTTCAACGTCAAAAACATGATCCCATATCATGAGAATAAGTATGTCGAAGGAGAGGAAAGTGTAAATTCGGGGTCGAATTCATTTCAACCAGGGGAGGATGATGTAGGGCACCATGAAAATTTGCTCAACCAGCTTATGTTGCTCGCCGGCCTTAAGTCGCTCATTTCCTTAAGTCGCTCACTTCCTTAAGTCGCATTCTTAAGTCGCTCAACGACCTACGTTAAACCGTTCACTTATGTCGCATTTCCTTAAACCATTCCTGAAGTTGTGCTTTCTCTTATGTCGCTAGGTCGCATGGTTTCTTATCTCGCATGAAGCCGTGTATCTTCTTAAGTCGTTCCCTGAAGCCGCATTTCTTAAGTCGCATTCTTCTTACGTCGTTGATTCCTTATGTCGCTAAGTCGCTCCTAAAGCTATGCCATCCTGTTATGTCACATGGTGTGGTAACTTGTATGGTGTTGATAAGTCGTAGGTCGTATGTTGTTATGTCATGTATGTTATATTGTTAAGTCGTGTAATGCTGTGTTGTAACTCGTATGTTGTAAGTCATGTAATGCTTTGTTGTATGATGTATTGTTAAGTCGCATACGATGTTGAGTCGCTTGTATGTATTGTTAAGTCGTATGCCGTTAGGTCGTTTGTAGTGTTGATAAGTCGCATGTATGTGTTGTATGTTGAGTCGTTGGTATGTGTTGTAATTTCATATAAATAGGGGTGTGTTGTCATTTGTAAAGGAGTGGACTTCGAATAAAATTTGTGTGTGAGCTTTGGCCACCATTGTTGAAGTTGAGTGTGATCTCCTTCTTCTTTCCATCTTCGGGATATTCGTGCGCGAATCAACGAAGTTGAAGCCAATTCTCGGTATCACTTTCGAGTGATCAACAATCGATTTGTAGATCTTTCAACACGGTATCTTGCGAGATCAACGCGTTAGAGATAGCTAGATTCCGGTATCATCTCGATCAACGGAATTGGGAATTTATTGTTCTATCAGTTTATTTGACACGAAATCTTCATTTCATGAGGAAGATCCTGGATAGGTTGTGAAAGTTTGTATCTAAACTATTCAAGCCGACTCTAAGTTGCGTCAATTGCTTCGGGCTGCGTCACAAGTTCATCGGATCTGAGAGCATCATTGAAGCTCAACAGTGGTTAAAGTATTTGGAGAGAATTTTCTCTGGTCTTGAGATCACTGATGCCCAGCAACATCGGTTGGCAGCTTGGCAATTAAAATGAATAGCTTTGGATTGGTGGGAGACTGTCACAGCTCACAACGTTGAGGCTGATATTTCTTGGGAATAATTTATGTATCATCTTCTGTTTTTCTTGAATTTGGTTTAATTTCTCCTTTGAAATTTGTCTTGTACTCTTTATCATGCTTTAGGGAATCTTTTCTTGTAAAATGGATGATCGAGGCAGCAAAGTCTCAGCTGTATTAGGAATTCATGGATTTAAGCAGGGTGATATGTCTTTTCTTGAATGTGAGAGGAAGTTCAATGAACTTTCTAAGTTTGGCCTTAATTCGATTGACACTTCTCTCAAGAAAAATGAGAATTTTATTGCTGGTGCACGCCCGGAGTACTATGATCGCCTCATAGCCCATGTGCATAGTCCTTTCACCACTCTGATGGACATGGCCATTAGATATGAGAATCCTACTTCTAAGGACTCTCTTGCTGCTCAATCCGCTTCATTGCAGTCTTCTTCTGGTAATCCTAGGAAGAGAAAGCCTAAATTTCGCTATCAGAGGAATCAGAATAGGACTCCAGGGTTGGGATCATCTTCTTCATCTCAGAGGCAGTCGATCGACCTATCTGCCATTACTTGCTGCAAATGCAATCAGAGTGGACACTATGCTAATAGATGTCCTACTTAAGGCAGTGCTGCGGTCCCTCTTCCAGCTCAGTTGACCAAGCGTGATCTCTATCACATTTGTATGCAGCCTAGCCATTCCAAGAAGGACTTCCCTACTCAGCAGAAGGACAAGTTATCGGATATTTTTGCTATTACTTCTACCCCTTCACGAGCTCCACCACCTGCACCTGTTACTGCTCCTACTCCTAGTGAAAACCAAGGTACACTTCATGGCACATTTACTTTGTTTAAATCTCTTGTTAGTGTTTTATTTGATACTAGAGCTTCCCATAGCTTTATCTTTTTGGATCTTTGTACTAAATTCGAGCATCGTCTTTTGCGCGAGTTTGCTTTTGTGCCCTTGTGTGTTTCAAATACTATTGGTGGTCCTGCGAATCTTAGTAGGATTTGTAAGCAAGTGAAGCTTCTCTATCTTGATCACCATTTCACTAGTGATTTCTATGTTCTGGTTTTTGTTGCTTTTGATCCATTGTTTGGAGGTGATTGGCTGAAAAGGCATGATGCCCTTATCGCTTGTAGTTCTCGAACTGTTTCCCTTATAGATGATCTTGGCAATTCTTTGGTGATTCAATGTACTTTACCCTAGGATTTTGCTGCCAGCTTTATTTATTCTCTTGATGCTTCTCCTAGTGATATTCATTTGACTCCTATAGTCAAACTATTTGCCGACGTATTTGGTGAAGTCACTTCTTTACCTCCTAAGTGGGAAATTGATTTCCGTATTGATCTCATTCCTGGAGCTCGACCTGTAGTTCTTCCACCTAGAAGAATGGCACCTCGGAAGAAGGTTGAGTTAAGGTAGCAAATTGAGGACTTGTCTTCCAAAGGTCTGATTAGACCTAGCCATTCGGAATGGGGAGTAGTAGTGGTTTTCGTCAACAAGTCCGATGTTTCTTTGAGGATATGTGTTGATTATAAGGAGCTGAACAAGCTCACTATGAGAAACAGATATCCAATGCCTCGTATCAATGATATGTTTATCACCTCCATCGAGGTACTATTTTCTCTTAGCTTGATCTTGCCACATGTTTCCACCATCTCAGATTCGCTGAGGAAAGTATTCCCAAGATCGCTTTTCGTATTGAGAATGGTTTTTATGAATGGTTAGTTATGCCTTTTGGTTTAACTAACGCTCCTGCTTTCGTTATTGATTTGATGAATCGTGTCTTTCTTGATGTGCTTAATAAATTTGTTCTAGTCCTTGTTAATGATATTCTTGTGTTCTCCATGTTTGAGGAAGAGCATAAATCCCACTTGAGTTTTGTTCTAGAGACTCTTAGAAATCATCAGTTGAAGGCAAAATTCTTGAAACGCCATTTTTGGAGAGATGAAGTCTGATTCCTCGTACATATTGTTTCTAGTAATGGAATTTCTGTTGATCCAGTCAAGATCGCTTCGATCAATGTAAGTCCTTCCCTTCTTCTCTTTCTTTAATTTGATCATTCTATCTTTTCTATGGTCCTTATTTCTCCCTATTCCGTTACAGGATTAAGAAATTCCTAGGACTCCAACTGTTATTCGCAGTTTTCTAGGCCTCGCCGGTAACTATCAGAGATTCATTGAGAACTTTGCTCGGATTTCTGCACCTCTTGCTGCTTTAACTCGAAAGAATGTTAAGTTTATATGGGATGATGAGTGTAAAGTTGCATTCAATGAGTTGAAGCATAAGCTTACTTCTGCACCAGTGCTTACCATTCCAAATGGAAATGAGGGATTAATGGTGTACACTGATGCTTGTCGTGGGGGTTTGGAAGCTGTTCCGATGCAAGATGGAAAGGTGATTGCTTATGCTAGTCGCAAGCCGATGACCCATGAGGCTAATTATGCTGCTTATGATTTCGAGTTGCTTGCTGTGGTTTTTGCCATTAATCTTTGGAGGCATCATCTTTTGGGTGCTAAGTTTGAGCTCTTTACTGATCATCGGTCTTTGAGATATATCTTCACCCAGAAGGATTCGAATCAGCGTCAGGTTAGGTGGCTTAAGTTTCTTACTTCTTATGATCTGGACATTAGCTATACCCCTGGGAAGGCTAATGTTGTGGCTGATGCTTTGAGTCAGAAGAAAGCCATGCCGTGTTAGCTTGTTGTTTCTTCTTCTCCTCTTTTGGACCGTATCAAAGCTAAGCAGGATGAGGATGAGATGCTTAGGCGTATGAAGGAGAGTGTTCATAGTAGAGTTGGTGGTAGTAGTCCTGATGGCAGTGGAGCTTAGATCGTTGATAGAGGAATTTTGAGGATTAATAATCGAACTTGTGTTCCAAATTTTGATTGGTTGAGGCAGGAGTTATTTTGGGAACATCATCGATCCCGACTTTCTATTCATTCCGGTGTGTCAAAGATGTATCAGGACATGAAGAAGCTTTATTGGTGGAGAGGTATGAGGTGAGGTATCTCTATCTTTGTTAGTAGGCGTGCGACTTGTCAGTAGGTCAAGGAAGATCACCAGAAGACCCCTAGTTTATTGCAACCCCTTGACATTCCCAATTGGAAATGGGAACAGGTTTCCATGGATTTTATTGTTGGTTTACAGAGGACTCCGAGGGGAAATGAGAGTATCTGGATTATTATGGATAGACTGACCAAGTCCGCTCATTTTATTCCGGTCAAGTCTACCCGCCCTACTTCCAGTCTAGCTGAGATTTATATGAAAGAGATTGTTCGTCTCCATAGTGTTCCTATCAGCAATGTTTATGATGGGATCCTACCTTCACCAGTCAGTTTTGGAAAGCTTTCCAGGAATCTTTTGGTACTCGTTTGAATCTGAGCACTGCATACCATTCGTAGACCGATGGTCAAATGGAAAGAGTGAATCAGATTCTCGAGGATCTTCTTCATGTTGTGTTCTTGACTATGGAGGATCTTGGGAAGATCGTCTCTATCTGGTTGAGTTCACCTACAACAACAGTTGCCAGTTGTATTTTCAATCTTCTATTTTGAACCCATCTTAATCTTTTATCTACCTCATTCCGCCTTTTAATTCAGGCTAGTATTGAGATATCTCTGTTTGCTGCCCTTTATGGAAGACCTTGTAGATCTCCATCCTGCTGGATTGATTCCGGTAATCCTATGGTTCTTGGTCCTGAGATGATCTTGGAAGCCTCAGAGAAGGTTGAGGAGATTAAGAGGAAGTTTAGGATTGCCTAAGATAGGCAGAAGATGTATGCTAATCGTCGTAGGAGGAGTTTAGAGTTTGCTGTTGGTGATCATGTTTAACTTAAGGTCTCTCCCTTAAGGAATGTGGTTCATTTCGGTCATAGAGGGAAGCTTGCTCCTAGGTTCATTGGTCCTTTCCGCATTGTTGAAAGAGTTGGTTCTCTAGCTTATCGTCTGGATTTGCCCAAGAAATTTGCTGGAGTACATAATGTATTCCATGTTTCGCATCTTCGTCAGTATCTGCATGATCCATCGGTTATTGTCTAGCGTTCTGCTCTTGATAGTTTGGATATTGAGCCTAATCTGACTATTGAGAGGAAGCCACTTCGTATAGTCGATCGAGGTACGAAGCAGCTAAGAAGGAAATCAGTCAACTTGGTCAATGTATAGGGGAGTACATATGATTGGGATTGTACCTAGAGGAGAGCATACGTGCTTCGAATCCGGAATTGTTTCTTTCAGGTACTTTTGCATTGCTATCTTACCTACCTTTGTTTTCCTTGTTTCGTTCCTTTTCGAGGACGAAAAGTTTTGAGTGGAGGAGAGTATAACAACCCAAAATTTTCTAAGTATTTTTAAATTTAATTTATTTGAAAATTTGGATGTTTAATTATTTAAAATTTGAAATTTTGAAATTTTCCAATTTAATTTTGGAGTGTTTATAAGTTATTTCCCCAAATACAATAAAATAAACAATTTCTGGAAATTTTCATTTTGGTCAATCTTTAACGTTTATTTGAAAATTTTAAATTTTAAAATTTAAAATTCTAATATTTTGTTTGAAGCTGGATATAATTATAATATTCGTTATGCTTTTTGTTTATTAAATTCCGATTTACACTTTCTAAATTGGATAAAATACAGCGTTTTACACGCAATTAAATTCCATATTATATTATATATTTTTCCTATGTCCGTCTCTTTATTTTATTTTCTATTTTGTTTGTATAAACTTTATTTTATGTTTGCACAAAAAATGGGCAAACACCTCCAAGTCGTATGATTTTGTTGATTATACGTTGTTCTTAATGATTTGGGTGATTTATGCAAATATATAAAATAGATGGACTAAACTGTAAAAGACACACAGATTTATAGTGGTTCGGCCAGAATGTGCCTACGTCCACTTTATATGTTATTCTCCTTTTCTGTTCAGATTACAAGTACAAAGCTTTGATTACAAGTATCTGAAAGTTGTTTGAAAGTTCTATCCGTGCTTAAGCTCTCAAACTTGTCCGCCATTGTTGTACCCCCACCCCTCTATTTATAGAGTGAGGCTGGGGGTAGGGTCTTAGATGTATATAGCTGTTGGTAGGCCAGGGCTGATGTAATCTGGCCTGGCAGTGTTGGTTCGGTAATACCTTCCTGATGTTGGTTCGGCAGTGGTAGTATGCCTTTGGTTCGGTAGTGAATGACATGTGTGTCGGTCCGGCGGTGAGGGCGTAGCTTGGTCCGGTGGTGGATGGTTCGGGCCTTAGAGGTGAGTTGGTGTCTTGGTTCGGAGGTAGATGGTTCGGTGGTGAGTGGTTCGGCGAGGCATGGAAATGGAGTAGGATCGGCTAATCATGGGAAGTGGGTTGGTTCGGCTAGGGGTTGGTTCGGCAGTGGCAAGGATTTGGTCCAGTAGTTGGTTGGTTCGGTAGGGACATGGAAAGGAGATGGTTCGGTAGTAGGTGAGTTGGGATTTGGTATTGTTCTAGTGATCTCGGCCTGGTGACGAATTGGTTCGGTGGGGCCTTGGATCGGTGGTGAGAATTCCCCCAACATTTGCCCCCCCAAAGTGGGGCACATGCCTGCATGTGTCGCGCTTTGTTTTCTTGCAGTTGGGATAGCTTTATTCGGTTCTAAGTGCCGAACCGTTTGGTCCGGTTATCCTGCGCTCGCCTATAAGTAGGGGCATCATGCCACTGTTATTCCTTTACCGTTTGAGATAGCCGAATCAATTGAGTGCCGAATCAAACTTGACTGTTCGAAACAGCCGAATCAACCGAGTATCGAACCACACTTAATTGTCGAACCAGGTGAGCTTTCTTCTGCCGAATGAACTTTTGTGGTTGGACTACCGAATGGGATAGGGGAGTTCGAATACAGAATGAACTTAAACATTTGATTTACCGGATGAACTTGGGGAGTATAAGGCCGAATGGCCTTTTGCCTTGCTTTACCGAATGAATTCGGGAGTTTGGGTGCCGAATGACTTTTTGGCCTTGAACTGTCGAATGTTCTCTTATGTTTTGAATTACGAGTGAAATTCCAGACTACATACACTTGCTTGTTTATATCTTCTGTTTTAACGATGTACTTCCTTGTGTTGCAGATAAATGTCTCATAAAGTGGAAAATCGATCAGATAAGAGGAAATCTACGGACAGAAGAGTGTCCCTCCTTGTGCCCCCAGCCCAGCCAGGACCGGGACGACAGGGACCCACCTCGAGATCACTAGTGGATGGATATGGCCCTCAGAAGCTCTTGAACTCTCCTCCTGACTGCTTTCCTAGCTCCCTCCAAGAGGAGAAGCATGATGTTATATCTCGTTCTTTCGGGATTGATAGAGCACATATGGTGCTGATAGGGAATGGAGTTATGGAGTATAACCCTCCTGAAGGATATTTTGCTTACAGTAGGTACCATTGTATGCGTGGGGCCATTCCCCCGATCAATGCTTGGATAGTCAGCTTCATCACCTACCTAAAGGTGGCCTCTTTCCAGCTTCAGCCCAACTCTTACGCTATCTTGGTGAGCAAATTCATCATTTTCCAGAGAAAATACGGGCGTCCCCCTTCCAAACGGGAGATCCGATATTTGTACAACTTGAGAGGCTACAAGAAGGGGTCTCCATACATCAGCTTGGAATCGGCCGTGTCCTTCAAGCCGGTCCGGGACTTATATTCAAAGTTCAGTATGTTCAAGAAAGAATGGTTTTTGTCAAGGATGACTTTGTCTCTATCCATCGCTTCACCTCCGGCTGTAAGTTGAAGCTTATTTATAATTTCCGTTCTGATTGCAATGCTTCTTCTTATGTGTTTTTATTTCTTGCTAGCGACAGGTGGCTTTGCGGTCGTGGAGAACGATCGCTTGGTTCAGATGGCTGTGGAAATAGAAGCCATTTCGGGAATGGAGAGGTCAGCTTCTTACCCGATCAGGAATGCTACTCTTCTGCAGCACAACTTGATTCTACCACGTTAGTTTGTGGTCAAGCAGAGAGACACAGTCGAGGAGAGGGCTGCGAAAGCTAAAGGTGGGGCCACGATGAAGAGCAGCAAGAGGAAACCCTTCTCGATACCTCCAGTCGTTGGGGTGAAGAAGCTCAAGAAATCCGATGGACCCTCCCCTAGCACATGTCCATATGTTCCGGAGGAGGAAAACGTGGAGGAGGAGAGAGGCGAGGATGAAGGACACGAGGCGGAGAGTGGAAGTGGTAGAGAAGGTGATGGCGATCGTCACGGCGATGACGGTGGCGAACGACAGAGCGGTGATGGCACCGGGGCTTTGTCTTCTGGGCAAGTAGGTGAGATCCAAGTGGATAGATGAGGCTTTCCACTAGGCTTTCGAGGGGTTGGGGGAAGGATCGGCCTTGGTGGAGAAGACGAAGAAAGCTGACAAGGCCGGAACTGGTGCCGATCCATCTTCTAAGAGCATTTCAGCTAGGGCAACTCCGGCGATTCAAGGTGAATTTTGACTCCTACCGACTCCATTTATGATAAGTATTTAGGAATATTTCATGGCCAGCTGCCTTCTCTTTTTCACTTGATATATTTCTTGAATTATGATTCAATGCATGCTCATAACACTTGGTTTTTATTCCAGGAGCGGGTAAGGTGGCCAAGACATCAGACATTCGACACCGTCTCGAGCAATTCAAACTCCTCAAAGCTTCCGCTAAGCAAAAGCCTCCGACCAACCGTTCCAGGGACGTAGTCGACTACCATCCTCTTCTAGGAGTTATTGAAGAGGATATTCAAAAGAAAAGGAGGCGGTCCTCCTTATTCGAACCTTCACCTGGACCTCAGCCCCCAACCCAGCCTATTGATGATATCACGGGGGAGGATACTGAGTTCATACCCTCTCCGCATCCGTCATAGAATCCTACCGTTAATCATATTGATCATCCCGGCTTGGCTCGTAATCCATTTGCGGGTCATCCAGATCTGGATCCGGGTTCTCATGATATTTCCTTTGACGAGGTTACTGGTGAGCACCTTCTCCCTCACAATCCTACGGTAAGGGTGCTTGATGAGGCCAAGTCCCTGGACCTTGATTTGCTTACTACTCGGATTGTAACTATGGGGGATGAAGCCAAGGCAAATATCAACCGGGTTGTTGAGGAGACTAGGAAGTTGATGGGGCATCACGCCTGAATGGTCAAGGCCGGGGAGGAAATTGGGAGTGCCAACATAAGATTGCCGCTAGTGGTTGCCGACCAGGCCAAGCAACTCGCCGATCAGGCCATCCATATTTCTCAGCAGGAGGCTGCCTCCAGACGGCTAAAGAAAACTATGGAAGAGGCTAGCAGAGCCGAGCTGCGGAAAATGGAAGCCATCTGCAAGGAACGGATCGATATGGCTATTGCAACGGTGGATGAGGTTCGGAAAGCGGATCTCGAGCGGGTAGAGGAGTTCTCTGGGAAGCTTGAACCCGCGGAGCTTGCTCAAGCCAAGCTGAAGGAGGAGATGGAGGCGATGAGGAAATCCCTTCAGGCTGACCGCTCACGATACCGATCGGAGAGGGATGCTGCCGTTGCAAAGCTGTCGGCTTCTAACGTCCCAATGATGGAGTTTGAGGAGAACGAGGGGATGATGGATGAGATGCTCCAGGATATGTATTTCCGTACTTGAAAGTAGGGCAACTTATCCTGGATGGATGATTATCCCCGGATCATGGCCAGGATTTATCTCTGTGCTTTGGAGGAGGCCAAGGCTGATGCGGATAAGGAGGGTGGCATGGCCTTCAGAATGGATGTGGTTACGGCCCAATTCACTAAGGAGGAGAAAGTGGCGGTGAAGGAGAGCATGCGGCTGCTTGCTGCTGAGGAGGTAGGCGTGCAGTTGGGGGATGATGATCAAGGAACAGATGCTGGTAAGTCTTCCCTTTTAGCCTTTTCATAGTTTGGTTGCTTATTGTTCATTCGATGAATTCTTCTCCTGAATTGGACAGGAGGGACATCTGAAGTGCTAACTACCTCTGGTCAGCATGCTGGGAGTTCTGATCGGCGGTTAAGTAGACCTCGGAGGTCCAACAGGATAGAGGCGAAGCCCCGATGCAGTCTGCTCCACGGCTTGATCTGAACATTTTTCAGTTTACTTGACATCGCTGTCTATGTTAGTCTTAAAACATTAATGTAATTTTCAGGCTGTGATTATGTAACAAACAACTTGATTTTTGGCATGTAACTTTATAACATAAGCTGATCATTATTTCGATGTGTTGCATAAAATATAGCTGTGCATGTGTTAGTAATTCAATTGTGTTTGACGCTAAGTTCTTGCTTAAAATATAATTCCATGTCTTGTAATGTTAGTGTGATGTGTGAATAAATTATAGTTACATATTTATGTACAAGAGAAGAAAGTACGGCCCTTCAAGTTTTAGCTGTAGACGGTAGCTTTGAATGCTTGTGTAATCGAATTTGAAATGCAGCTGAGTGACCTGCCATCCAGCTGTGAGTTCTTATTCCCATTAGCGAGTGTCTCCCATTTTGTGTCATGTATTAGCGATCGTTATAGAGGATAGGAGGAAAGTTTTTATGAATAAAATGGAAGTATAAGAATTACTAAAACTTCCAATCACGGAAGGCCTTCGACGCGCTTAAGTTCATGGCAAACGGGCTTTGTAGTCACTTTCCCTAGCTGTGGGTCTTGGAGACATTTGTCACCCATCTTACGCCTCCGCGGGGAGTTTTCTTTTTTACCACAGCCGTACTTAAGACACATCGGAGCCGAGATCGCGCACGGTAACTACCCGGGCCATTATGGCCCGTAATCGTGTGTATTATTCGATTTGCCGTGGCCGGGTAGCGCGGGTGCCGATCGTCAATTGTGAACTTCCCCTGGCTGGCCACACCTTATTTTGGGGCTTATAATCGGTTCACGGTCACCGGTGAGCAGAACGCCGTAATGAGCTGCCTAGGCTATTTTCGGCCTCCTCGAAGGTTTATAATTGGCTCATTACAGTTGGCTTTGAGGGCCATCGCGAGTAATGAGTTAACCCACAGCAGAGGGATGATGGAGAAAAAGTGTCTCAGTGGCGAGGGCATAGATTCTTATAGTACCTGTTAGGTCTTGTCCAGGTGAGGTTGCGCCGTGAAGTGTCTAGAATGGAAATGCCATTACACAGGGTTTTGTTCAACAGAAAAGGATAAATCTTAACAAGCAGCCAAGATATAAAGGGACAAGTTAAAAAGAGACAAGGTTTTTAAAGTGGTTCGGCACGAAAATGCCTACGTCCACTGATTCTCTTTGTTAATCCACTTTATATGGGTAGTACAAGTCAAGAAAATTATCGACGAAGGTGTTGGATGTTCCATGCCCTCTGGAACACCTCTCCATCCACTTTTGACAAAATATAAGCTCCGTTGTGGAGATCTTTATGAATTACATATGGTCCATCCCAGATGGGATCTAGCGCTCCATGGCGTGGGAAGATTCGCTTGTGGACAAGATCTCCTTCTTGTAAGCTGCGATGCTTGACTTTAGAGTTGTATTGTGCTGCCACTTTTTGCTTGTGAGCTGTTGCATCATTTCTTCTTTCTTCGATTAGATCCAAAGACATGTGGAGGAGCACTTCGTTCTCTTCTGGGTTGTAGTGGATCCTACGGTGGGATGGCACTACAGTTTCAACTGGGAGCATGGCCTCCGATCCGTATGCCAAAGAGAAAGGAGTATGCCCTGTTGATGTTCTGAAAGACGTGCGGTAGGCCCAAAGTGCTATAGGAAGTTCATCCACCCAAGCGCCTTTTGACTTTTCAAGCTTCTTCTTGATTAGAGTTTTAAGAATTTTGTTGACAGCTTCGACTTGTCCATTTGCATGGGGATAAGCCACAGATGAGAAGCTTTTGTGAATTCCGTGCTCTTGGCACCAGTCGGCGAACTCGCTGTCAAACTGAAGTCCATTGTCTGATATGATTTTGAGTCGAACCCCGTACCTGCACAGAACATTTTTGATCAAGAAGTTAATAACTTTTGCCGAAGATATTTTATTTAGAGGTTCCGCTTCCACCCATTTGGTGAAATAGTCGACTGCCACTATAGCATATTTGGCCCCACCTCGGCCCATCGGCAGTTCTTCAATCAAGTCAATTCCCCATACTGCAAAGGGCCAAGGGCTGGTCATTTGAGTAATCTCATTTGTTGGTAGTCGAGGAATCTTGGCAAATTTCTGATATCTGCCGCATCTTTTGACGAAGTCTAAGGCGTCTTTGTTTAAAGTGGGCTAGTAGTATCCATATCGGAGCGTCTTCTTCGCCAGAGTCTGCCCACCAGTGTGACCTCCGCAGCTCCCTTGAGGGATGTTGGATAAGATTTTCTTGGCTTCCCTTCCAGCAACACACCTTAATAAGGGGTTAGAGGAGCCACGCCGATAGAGGATGCCTTCTTGTATTGTGTAGCGGGAAGCTCTCCTCAAGATTTTCCTGTCTTCGTTACGCTCGTTGGGTAGTGTGCCATCTTGTAAGTATTTCAGGATAGGAGTCATCCAGGTTTCTTCTTCGATTGCAGCTATCAGATCTTCTTGTTCGAAACTTAGGGCTAGTTGTTTCGAGATGGCTACTGTTCTGGAAATGGTGCTATTCTTCATGCTAGCTTTCTTTGCCAGTTCGTCAGCCTCTCGATTCTCTTCTCGAGGAATGTGTTTGATTAAATAGTGATCCAATTGATCGAGCAGCAGCTTGGTCTTCTTTAGATATGTTGTGAGTCGTTCTCCTCGAGTCTAAAACTCTCCTAGTACTTGGTTTACGATAAGTTGAGAATCACTATGAAGACATAAAGAACTGACTCCAATTTCTAAGGCAAGTTCTAATCCTGGTATTACTGCTTCATATTCTGCATCGTTGTTGGCGGCGGCGAATTCCAACCTTAGGGCATAGTGCAGCTTCCTTCCCCTGGGGGTGATTATCACAATACCTGCCCCCGAGCCTTGTTCGTTTGATGCTCCATCTACAGAGATATTCCACTTGATATCTCCTGTTATTTCAGATTGCTCCCTACCTTCGTTGGTAGTGAATTCGGCAATGAAATCGGCCATGGCTTGTCCCTTGACGGCGATGCGAGGATGGTAGGTGATATCATATTAATTGAGTTAAATTCACCATTTAAGTAGTCGTCCAGAAGTGTCGGGGCGATGGAGTACCTGCCTTAGCGATTGATCGGTTAAAACTCTGATGGAATGAGAATGGAAATAGTGTCGCAGTTTCCGTGACGTGATTAGCAAACAGTATGCTAGCTTCTCACGTTTAGGGTATCTGGCTTCTGCCCCCGTAAATCTCTTGCTTACAAAATATACGGGCCGCTGTGCGCGGTTGTCTTCTCTCACAAAAGCGACGCTTAGAGCATGGGATGATATAGCAAGGTGTAGGTATAGTTCTTCGCGTTTATTTGGAGTTGAGAGTACTGGTGGTCTCTAGAGGTGTTCGATTAGGTTAAGGAAGGCTGTTGAGCATTCGTCAGTCCATTCGAACTTTCCTTTGTCTTTCTTTAGGGCTTTGAAGAAAGGGATGCATTTGTCGGTTGCTTTAGAGATTAATCTGCTTAGGGCGGTCACCTTCCCATTCAGGCTTTGCATTTCTTTTCGAGTGGAGGGTATCCTGATATCTTTCAGGGCTCGGACTTGTTCGGGGTTTACTTCAATCCCCCTGGCATGGACGATGAATCCCAAGAACTTTCCTGATGACACTCCGAACGAGCACTTTAGAGGATTCAGCTTTATTCCATAGTGGCGAAGTACTTGAAACATCTCGTACAGGTGGCTTACATGATCGTTGGCTTTCCTCGATTTTACCAGCATGTCATCCACATAAACTTCCATAGTTCGTCCTATTAGATCCGCAAACATCTTGTTGACGAGGTGTTGATAGGTAGCTCCGGCGTTTTTAAGTCCAAAAGGCATTACTCTGTAGCAGTACAATCCCCGGTCAGTGATGAAACTAGTGTTCTCTTGATCGGGGGTGTGCATGGGAATCTGGTTATATCCTGAGTATGCATCCATAAAAGATAAGAGTTCATGCCCAGCCGTGCTCTCCATGAGTTGATCGATTCGAGGGAGTGGGAAACAATCCTTTGGGCAAGCGTCATTTAAGTTGGAGAAGACAATGCATATTCGCCACTTCCCGTTAGCCTTCTTTACCAGTACAGGGTTGGCGATCCATTCTGGGTAGATGGCTTCTCGTATGAAGTTATTGGCAAGTAGGTTCTTTACTTCTTCCTCGAGGGCTACTGATCGTTCTGCCCCCATACTTCTCTTTTTCTGCTTTACTGGTACCTTGGTGGGATCGATGTTCAGTACGTGGCATGCTACGTCTGGGGAGATTCCAGTCATGTCAACGTGAGTCCATGCAAATACATCCAAGTTATGGTGAAGAAAATCGACGAGTTGACCCTTCAACTCTGCTCTTAACTGAGACCCGATTCTCAGCAGTTTACTTGGGTCGTGTTTGTCTACAGATACAAATTCCATGGCCTCTGCAGGCTCGGTGGTGGCCTCTTCCTCTTTGTCCCTGGTGTCTAATTCATTGAAAGAATCACTGGTATATCGAAGAGGATGGGCTTTCTATAGTTGCTATGCTTCCAAGTTTTTCTTGCAGAAAGTAGTCTCTGCATCCTTCCCTTTATCCTTCCTGCGGTTATTGCGAAGTTCAGTTACATAGCAGTCTCGAGCAGCGCCTTGATCTCCCTCTACTTCTTCTATTCCATTGTCTGTTGGGAATTTCATCTTCAGGCACCACGGGGCCAGGACAATTTGGAAGTCGGAGAAGGCTGGTCTTCCCAAAAAGGCATTGTAGGCCGAGTGGTTTTCTATTAGCAAAAACGTTTGTTTCCGCACAACGGAGCAGGGATGACTTCCTATTTCAACAAAGAGGTCCAGTTGCCCGAGGGGCATCTTCGCGTCTCCAGTGAAACCATGTAGCGGTTTGTTGCATGGAGACACATCCTTCGTCGGCAGCTTCATTTTGTCGAAAGCATGCTTAAATAAGATATTTACTGAGTTTCCAGTGTCTACTAGAATTCGGAAAACTTTGGCTGGACCGAACCAGGCGGAGATGACCATAGGATCCATGTGAGGTTACTGCTTTCCTTCTAGGTCACGCCTACCGAATGTGATGTCATTGTTCTCTTTCCGCTTTGGGTGGAGTTCTTCTATAACGGAATCAATGCAGTCTTCACTGTTTCTAAGCGACTTTCCATATTTTTCCATCTCTGCCCAGCTTCTGTTGGCGATGTGTGGTCCTCCCGACATGGTTTGGACCACTATCTTCTCTTGACTAGAGCCGCTGGTGTTACGATTTCCTCCGCCTACTTCCGGGGGTGATAGCCTCTGGCTTTCATTGGCAGGAGCTGGAGTCCTGTTCTGGCCTTTTACATAGCATTCCAGTCTCTTCCTTCTGATGTGTTCTTCAATCAAGTCCCGGAGATGATGGCATTCATTGGTATCATGTCCATGAGATTCGTGGAAATGGCAGAACTTTCCAAATTTAATTGCGTTATCTGATTCCTTCTTGTGCGGGGGGCGTCTGTATCTAACTTCGTCTTGCATGGCCAAGAAGATGATTTCAATCGTTTCATTCAAAGGAGTGTAAGTGTCAAATCTCGATCCTGGCCAATATAGACGCTTTTCTCCCTTCTTGCCCCCAGCACTATCTCTGGAGTCATTTCTTCGAACGTCCTTTGCTACTGCGGGTGTGTTGCCATGAGCTGCCTTAGCTTGTTGCCCTGTCTGCCTTTCAATGGCAGCGTCTTCAAGTCTCATATATTTTTCGGCTTCATGGAAGAAGTCGGGTAAGGTAGCTAGTTTTTCTTTCGTTAATCTTCTAGCAAACTTGGTATCCAGATGTACGCCACTACAAAGAGCCATTAGGATAAGTTTCTCATCGACATCTTGGACTACGGCCGCTGCGACGTTGAATCGGGTTAGATATTGTTGCACTGTTTCTCCGGGCTTTTATTTGATATTAGATAGGAATAAGCATCCTTGGGTTGTTCCATATGAATGCGGAACTGGCTGATGAACTTTTCTTTCAACATTTCCCACGAGTTGATGGAACCTTGGGGTAGATGGCAGAACCAGGATGTAGCTAGTTCTGCCAAGAATAGTGGGAAGCATTTATACAACACTCGCTCTGTTGCTCCCCTCATGAGCATATGCTGTGTGTATCTCTGCAAGTGTACAACGGGGTCAGAGGTTCCCTTGTAAGGTTCCATTGTTGGCATTCTCCATTCTCCGGGGGTGATGGCAGTTCCGGTATTGCGGGTGAAGGGGCTGGTTACCCTAGCGCTTATCCCCCGATCCCTTTGATCCCGTTGGACGCACACTCTGAACAATCGCGCCATCCTTTCATCAAAATTTGGGCAGATAGAAATTAGTTTGGTTCTTCTCTGCGGGATAGATTCTGTCCAGGTGACCTGTAGGGATGGTATCGTCTATCACTCCTAACATTTTCCGATGGCTGTCTCCGTTCTTCTGGAATCATGCTAGGGTCAGCCACAGTTGGCCCTTGTCTCGATCTTCCCCCGCTGGGCTTTGTTCTAAGCATTCCCTCGGGCCCAACTTCGGGCTGGACTCCCGCTCAGCTCCGTCCATTGCTGTTCCCATGGTTAGGTAGCACGACAGGCTCAGCCATATCTGACCCCTGCCGGTACCTCCCCCGTTGGGTTCGGTTCCAAGTGTTTCCTCGGGTCAGAATTCGAGCTGAGTCTGGGCTCGGCTCCTACCATTGTTGTTTCTATTGTTAGCCTCCTCGAAGAAGAAAGATTTTTGTCGCATCTCAGATCCTCCAGACTGGGGCACGCCCCATGATTCGGTGTTGCGGTTGAATTCTTCAGCATCCCTTAAGCGTGACATGAGTTGGTCCACCAAGGCTTCTTGTTGAGATGTGAAGCGGTTAGTTACTTCAGCCACAACCCTGTCCAGATCTGCCCTAGTAATTGTACTCCGTGGCAGGGGCTGTCGGATTTGCCTGATTTCCATTTGCTGTTGGAACGGAACGATTCCCTTGATATGTGATTACTGGATCGGGAATACTACTAGTCGCGATGTTTTTTCCTTTGTCAACATCTTTCTTCTGCCTGGGAAGCATGTTTTTCAAGCAATGAGCGAAGATGTTAGGAAGATGGTTGAGGGGGAGAAGCTGAAGTTTCTAGCTCGAGTTCTCGGTGAAAGCACCAAAAATGTTTGCATAAAAAATGGGCAAACACCTCCAAGTCGTATGATTTTGTTGATTATATGTTGTTCTTAATGATTTAGGTGATTTACGCAAATATATAAAATAGATGGACTAAACTGTAAAAGACACACAGATTTATAGTGGTTCATCAAGAATGTGCCTACGTCCACTTTATATGTTATTCTCCTTTTCTGTTCAGATTACAAGTACAAAGCTTTGATTACAAGTATCTGAAAGTTGTTTGAAAGTTCTATCCGTGCTTGAGCTCTCAAACTTGTCTGCCATTGTTGTACCCATACCCCTCTATTTATAGAGTGAGGTTGGGGGTAGGGGTCTTGGATGTATATAGCTGTTGGTCGGCCTGGGTTGATGTAATCTGGCCTGGCAGTGTTGGTTCGGTAATACCTTTCTCATGTTGGTTCGGTAGTGGTAGTATGCCTCTGGTTCGGTAGTGAATGTCATGTGTGTCGGTCCGGCGGTGAGGGCGTAGCTTGGTCTGGTGGTGGATGGTTCGGGCCTTAGAGGTGAGTTGGTGTCTTGGTTCGGAGGTAGATGGTTCGGTGGTGAGTTGTTCGGCTAGGCATGTAAATGGAGTTGGATCGGCTAATCATGGGAAGTGGGTTGGTTCGGCTAGGGGTTGGTTCGGCAGTGGTAAGGATTTGGTCCGGTAGTTGGTTGGTTCGGTAGGGACATGGAAAGGAGATGGTTCGGTGTTAGGTGAGTTGGGATTTGGTATTGATCCGGTGATCTCGGTCCGGTGACGAATTGGTTCGGTGGGGCCTTGGTTCAGTGGTGAGAATTCGCCCAACATTTTATTTATTGGATGTTTCATTTGTATATCTTTTATTTAGTAGCTAGGAAAAAAATCAATTAGGCATACGTTACTTTGTTTTAATTGGGCATACGTTACATTGTGTTAAAAACTTGCCTTTATTTTCTTGGCCTCTTTATTTCCTACCATAGCTGTTCATAACATATTACTCAAACACTAGCCGCCTCCTCTATGACTAATTCATGTACAAAAGAAGTCTTTCTCATCTCAAATTCATTTGTTCTCGAAGAGAGAAAAAATTACAGTAAGTCATGGCTTCTCCGTCTTCCTTTTTTCCATTTTCGTTTATTTTTCTCTTGTGATTTCTCAATGATTTGCACGGCCTCCATCTTATCCATGCCTTACCGACCATCACACCACCTCCATGATCACCTCCACCAACCGTCTCCACCATGCCATGACCATAGATAAAGATCCATCACCAAAAGCACCAAAAAAATCCATCATAAGCATATATATTCGCCACTTTCCTTTTATTATCCTCGGCAACAACACCAACCCCCCCCCAACCTTGCTTTGGCCGTGATCTATCTCCATCTCTTAGCTATGATTCAGATCTAACATAACCAAGCCATGTAGATCTATGGCCGATCCCAAAACACATCAAATTGCTTGACCTCTAGCCTTCCATGCCTTGTAACTTGCCTCTATTCACCTTACATTGCCCATAGCCGTGCCTATTGACCTCATAACCAAACCTAGCTTTCCCCTAAACATCATGCCCAAGCAAAATATGGTGATGACCGAGCTTATAGGTGATGTCGCTGAGCCTATTTATGATTTAAACCAAGTTTTGTTTCAAATTGATTCATGTTTTAAATTGTTGAATTCATAGCTTGTTTGTGTTAAACCATATACTTATATTTGATTTAGTTATTTGATTTCAAGATTTTAATTTGGTTGTTACTCCTTCTCGTATCTTATCGTGCCATCTCGTGCTTTATGGAGTGTGGATTTGTTTTGAATTTATCTCTAGCTTCAAAAAGGCAAGTTATTCACTCTAGACTTTACGTACTTATATTAATGTGAAACGATGACAAGAGAATATGTAATGATTGATATACTATGTTCATATATGCCTATGATCTGTTTATATGATGTATAACCTGATATTATACCTATTACATCATCTATTAAGATATTATATGACATACTATTCTTTTATTTTCTGTATCTCACACTGCAAGTTCCCTTATCATGATGGGTTGAAATGGTACATATATGAACCGGCTTTAGAATAAGGAAAAATCATTATGGGCTGAAATGATAGACTCGAGTTATTTTTATGTATTTTGATTTACTTGGAATTGCGGGTTTGAAATGATAGAACTCGGATTTTTCTTTTTAAATTACGGATTGAAATGATATATTATCTGTATCACTTGACCTAGGTTAGAAAATATTAATATAAACCCACTGTTAATTATATATATTTTCTGAAATTTTTAGCTGTTTTAAATGTAAAAATACGACATTTTAAGTTAAATTGGATTTAAATAATTTAAATGAATTTGTAATGATTTTTCTATAAATTAGAATGTATAAAGAATTAAATGGAAAGGTGTATTTTAAAAACATGACTTAACATGGAAATTGGTGATTGATTTTAAATGAAAAATTTTAAGTTATGTAAGTGAATGGAAATTTAACTTTATTTATGAAATGGGTATTTTAAAATAAAGTATTAAGTTAACTGAAAAAGAAAAAAATATAAAAGTTGAGAAATTAGTTGACTTTTGACTTAATAAGTAAACTACTGTTTAAATTGGATATTATTTATTAAAGGTTTATTTTATCGAATCATAAGATTAATGATACCCAAATGAATATTTTTGAAGCGAAAAATAAGAATTTTATAAGTTAAAATGGTTAAAATTAAAGTTTTAATGTTTCTAAATTTTTTTTAGTAAATCTGGAATTAGCATTGGTAGCACTTCAGAAATGTTGTGTTTTTCAGACAGCATTTGTTAAGTGCTGTCATTTCTGGAAATAAACTATGTTCTGAAATAATAAAGAGCTACTACGGTACTTTGTAGCGTTGTTGTTGCAGAAACTAAACTAAGTTTTGAAATAACTATAGAGCTGCTCAAGCACTTTGTAAGTGCTGTTGTTGTTGGAACTAAACTGTTTTACATAACTAAATAGCAACTGCAGCACTTGGTAAGTGTTGTTGTTGCTGAAACGAAAGTAAACTGTTTTAAATTACTAATACCTACTGCACCACTTTGTAAGTGCTGCTGTTTTGAAATTGAGCTGTTTTGAAATAACTAAATACCTACCGTAGCACTTTATAAGTGCTGTTGTTTTTGAATTTGACAATGTTTTTATAATATTACTATATCTACCATAACATTTTATAACTGATGTTGTAGCCGAATTTACAATGTTTTGGGAAATTTTATAATTGAATGAATGAACTTAGAAATGTTACAACTTTGAAATCAATATTATTTGATATTGAATTTAAATGGTTTAAATGAACATGTTTTGAAGTGGAATATAAACCATTTTCGAAATTTATAACCACGGGTTATAATAACGTTGGGTTATTAAAGAGACCAGGATCGGATATGGGCATACTCACTGTCAATACTGAAAACCACTTTGACAACCATATATGCGGTGAAGATTCCAGAATGAAGTTGGATGGTGGCGACGTTCTGTTAAGGTATATGCGTGGACCCGACTCCCGTGAGTTGGCATAAGGTAGTTAAAACAGGAGCGACTCTCGGGCCAGTGAGGTAGCTCCTCTTATCGGACACAGTTCTTCGTATGCCATTCAATTACTTTGTGATTGATTGATGCGCACCTTTGATTTTTAGTAGTGTGGCTCGAGGTGGGCGGTAGCTGCGGCTCTGCGTCACCACCATCCCGGATGCATAATTGGTATATCTACCCTTGCATTGCCTAGTTGTGCCGTGTCACCTAACCTAGCGCGCCTTGTACGAGTTTGATTTTTGTCATACCTGTGGAGTATCCTTTGGTAGCCTCCCGATCACGAGGTATTACGGTACTGTATAGACTATTGGCACTATTATGTGTTAAGGGGGATATTGGGTAACTCCTTAACGCTATTTTAAATTAATTTTATTCTACTGTAGACAATATTATAATAGAGAAATATTACTACATAGTAAATAGTTTAATGGATCCTTATAGGATGGGCGGTCCCAAGCATCCTTTAAGTTACTTGTACATTAATATTACGGTTCACTTGAGTTGGTTTACATTGTATAAGTATGTATTGACTGACTCGAGTGTTTGTGTTTATTTTCTTACGCTCGGATTAGCCTGAGTATCATAGCTTGGTTCTATCTTCTAGAAGCTAGAGATTTCTGGAGTTTATCTACTTATCTAGTTTATCTATTTCAGTTCAGTCATTCTGTTTCTGCTGATGTATTAGAGACTTATGTATTTGGGATTTCTACTGTACTTGTTTCAAAACTGTATTTGTTTTCCAAACTATGTATTTTGTACTTGTTTTGAGACTGAGTTTGTAGTGGTTTCATGAACCACTATGGTCATTTTAATTCCGCTGCGAGTATTTTGATTTATCTATGTCTGTGATTCCGTGATTGGTTTTGTTTACTCCAAATTTTATTACAATCTACTTTTTTGAATTAGTCAAGTCCGACATGTGTGGTTTTATAATCGATTTGAATGGTCCAAAATAATGGGTCGTTACATATATATATTTTGATTAGGATGAAGAGGAAAAATTTAGTAAAAGAAATACCCATTTCTGAAGAGAAAAAATATATACATGCCTATTTTGATTTAATTATATATATATATATATATATATATTCGTAGGTTAACAGAAGAAAAAGGGTTATATATTAGACTTTGGAAGATATATAGGAATTTTTGAAATGTTTGGAAAATTTATAAAAGTTAGGTTTTGAAATCTATAACCTATTTCTATAAGTGTATATGTAGTTTCAAAAGAAAAAATTATTAATTTAAAATTAAATCATTAATTTAAATTGAATCGTTGGTAATTAAATTTAGTAAAAATTAATTGTTCGATTATGTTGTATATTAATAAATTGTATAAATATTTATACAAGGTCAAAAATTCGTGGAAACAATCTGGAACGGAAATGGATTGCAAAACAAAAGCAAAGGTAAGATCTTCTAACTCAATCAAATTAGCTAGTTTAATTTAAATAATTAGAATCTAAATTATTGATTGATTGTTTGGATGTGATATTGTATATCATAGTGAGTGTGTGTATATATATATATTGGAGTGAATGATTTCTCGCATTATATAGCGGATGACCCCATATACCATGATATTCCACCTCGAAGTGGAATTGATATTTTATATTGTGCTAACATCTGTGGATACAGGGAAACAGGTTGGAGGGATCCAACTGGATTCCTTAAATGTTTGAATTTGTTTCGTATTTTGTGATATGATTTATTGATAATCGATGATCAATTATATTGGTAATTGAAATTATTGAAGGTTATGGTTTGGCCGAATATATTTTTGGTATCTTAGTATGCCAGAAATATAAAAATTTGGTTTTTGAAAGGAAATTAAAATAGAGAATTTTAAGAAAAATAATTTCAGAGAATTGGATAAATTAAAAGAAGGAATTTGGAAAAGGACAAAAGTTGATTTTTGAAATCCTATCTAATAAATTCCAAGTATGGGGAAAATATATTAATAAATGGAAATAAATGGATTTTGAGAACTTAAGTAGTATTGCTTTAAAAGTTGAAGAATTTATTTAAAATTTGGTTTTTAAATGGTTTGGGAGAAATAAAGGGAGAATTTTAAAATTTAGTATGAAATTATATTTCAGATTTTAAATAAGATTTTAAATCTAAAAAAAGGAGTGAGTTTTGAATTTATTGATTTTGAAATAAACTTGGATAAGAAAATGAGTAATTTCTAAATGGAGTAAATTTTGGAAATCGATTTGGGAATTGATTTTTTTTTAAAACCGTGTTTTAAAAGGAGAATGAGACTATGGAATTTATAAACTGAGTTTATAAAGCGAAATAATATATCGGCTGATATTTGGAAGTATAAATTCACGGAGGGAATTTATAAAGGAATGGGTAATTTGTCTTAAAAATAAATTTTGGTTTATTTTTAAAAGTGTGGAATGAAAATTTACGAATTTGGAATGTAAATTTGAGATAAATCGAGAAGGATTTATTATTTGATTTAAATGGACTATTTTTAAATGGAATGTGTATTTTCCCTGGTGTAATGACCTATAAATTTCAATAATTAAACTAGTTAATTTAATAAGATTTTTGTAATTAAGTTTAAGAAGAAAAAAAAACCTTTATAATTTATAATGAAGTGAGTGTTTAAAATGAAATGAAAATAAAAGGGATATAGTAGCGGTTGTAAGTTACTATTTAATTGGTCTATTAATGTAGTTATAACTGTTACATTTGTGTATTAAATTGAATATATGCAAATAAACGTATGGTAATGGAGTGAATTCAACATTATATAAGCAATTCTGATAATTAGTGGAAATAATAAACTTGAGTGTAATATAAAGTTAGTGACAACATTTATGCAAGTCACCTTTTTATTTAGGGCTGCTAAATTCAGAGTAGTAAGTCAATTACATTTAAATGTAGGTAAATGTTCATTAATGTGAGATAGGACTGTAACTGTAATGTGTGAATGTAAATGAAATGACATAAATGGAAATTTATATTTTATTCATAAGATGAAATAAAGGAGTGAAACCAAGTTGAATAAATTGATTTAGGTTTTATTTATGATAAATGTATATATTTGGGAAATTCAATATAATTGAAAATAACAAGTTATTACGAAAGAAAGATGAAAATTGGAATATATATTTTTGTAAGGAAAGATAAACAAATAATAACTAGGTTTATAGAGTGATAACAGATTTATTAAAAGAGTAGGATTAAAGCATGGTAGTTATTGGAAAGTAATTAATTGAAATTTGGATGAATTGGGAATTTTTTTTATGTATTAGTATAAAAACCATTTTTAATATTACCTATAAGAGGATAAATTAATAGTCGATTCAATAACATGATTGAGAAATCAAATATATGGATTTATTGGGAATTTAAAACTTATACTTTTTTTTTTGATAAAATACAGCGTTTTACACGCAATAAATTTTTCTACTTTTATTACATATATATATATATATATATATATATATATATATATATATATATATATGTTCTTATTATTTTTTCTTATATCCACCTCTATTTTATCTTTCTATTTTTATTTTGTCTAGACAGTCATGTTTATTTATTGGATTATTGCTTGTTTATATCTTTTATTTATGGCTTGGAAGAAACTAAAAGGGTATGCGTTATATTGTCTTAATTGCTTGCCTTTTTAATTGCCTTCACTTATTTATTTTTATTTATAAAACCTTGAAATTTAATATAAATTTTAACTTGATTTAATCATTTCCCAAAAGTCTAAATATAAAATTGGAAGTTTTGAAATTTTAACTTTGTTAAAAGACAACTCCAATTGGAATTTTAATAAAAATGAATTATGTATATTTTAAATACGAAGAATGTAAACGAATTTAATTTTAATTTAAGTAATAACTTTTGACAAGTCAGTGTATTTATAGACCGTGAAGTTTCGCATTTAAAAAGGGCACAAATTTTTAATGGTATAAATAACGTATATAGGAAAACGTATTAATAAAAAAAATCAACGCATTGAATTTGCTTTAAATTGTCTAATAAAACTTTACCATTTCCTTATAAATCAATGATGGTCTACGTACAATTTCATTTGGTTAATAGGTATATAATCTGCGATTTCCTTTTTCATTCTCAGCAATTAATTCTGCCGTTTCTCCACCTAAGATTTCGCATATAATTCACGAACAAAATTAAATAGGATCTTTGGATGGGATAACGTTCAAAATCTAATAATTTTGACCGGACAAATCAATGCAAGTTATTATATAAAAAGAAGGTAACATTCGAAATTCTTCAAATCGTGCTTCCTTACCGTTCTTTTATCAATCAATGCAAATAATTATTTTCTTCCCATACTCACTCCCGCAATCAATTTTTCTTACCTGGAATGTTTTCAACGTTCAAAAAATAAAAGAAACCTCCATTTCAGTTCAAAATGGAAATGGTATTGTTTACCGTTTTCTTAATTTCAATCAAAGGAATTAAATACTTGCCTAAATACCGCAAGTTTATCTCCAAAATTCTAGTGCACGTACGCAAGTAAATGAGAAAAAAAATATAAAGATTTTTACTTGCCGTTTATTCTTCTCTGCATTGATTTCCTTGCCGAAACAAACGGGACTCTTTCCCAAATTTCTATTCATGCCTAAATTATCGTAACTCGTCTCTTATATAAATCAAACCCACACCACAAAGTTTCACCACCTCAACATTGTCCATTTGCATTGTTCCAGTTGCTTGCATGAAAAACATCTTCAGGTAAATGGCCGAACCTTGCTTTCATTTATTTTGTTCTTCTTCTTGTTTCATTTGGTCCGATGTCCACACTACTCGGCTGCTCCACCACCTGTCCTTGCCACATCTCCTTTTTCCCTCTCTGATCTATTTTGACATACATGTCAGATTGTTGTAGGAAGTCAAGCTTAATATCCTTTTGCACTCTGTACAAAAATGCATGCGCCCTTGTAGTTGTGGTCACTTGAACTTCTTGCGTGAGTCAATTTTTTTTTTAAATATGAATTGCTAAAATGTGTCATCTTTGAAAAAAAATGGTAACAAACAAAGCTAATATCCTTCATTTTGCATACACTCACACGTGCAAAATCACGTTTGTTTCAGCACATAGGTAGAACTTTTTATTACCTAAATTATTTCCAAAATATGCAGTGACTTGTATATTTTGAGTGCATGCTTACGGGGTTTAAAATAGGCAAGGAGATCGTGCCATTTATTTAGATTGTATCACCTTGTTTTGTGTATTCATGCATGAGTCATTTTAATAAAATGTTAACAAAAGAAAAAAAGTATATTTTCATTTGCATCTCTGGAAGAAGTAAAAAAATATATGTGCCTGTAGTTGTGGCCACGTGAATTGCATGAGTGTGGCACTTTGAATATTTAGCAAGCAAAATGTGATGACCCGGAATTTTAAAGCAATATCAATTTAATAATCTGTAACAAAAATTAAATTGATTTGATAATCTTTGTAATGAGATTTGAATTAATTTAATAATTCAATAAAGAAATAGTAAATTGATAGATTTTATCTTTTTAAATCTAATATATGTTTTATATTTATAATATATATAGAATATTGTATATATTGAAAATAGGTATTGTTTTAAATGAATCCTATTTTCTATAAAATTTATATCTTTAGTAAAATTGCAAATTATGATTTTATTTAAAAGTTGAACTTTTTAAAAGCCATTTAACAAATAAAATATGATTTTAAATACCTAAGATAAATATTAAATGATTTAAAATATGTGTAACTCAAGTTAAAAATTTAAATAAATAGCAATAAGGTTATTTTGATTTTCTTTTAAATATAATGTGATAATAAATAATTTATTAATAAAGAAATAATTTCTTTTATAAGTTATTTATGGTTATGTTAACGCTAAAATTTGAACGCTAACACCCCGGTGTGTGAAGTGTAGTTGTGAAAGCACCACTCGATGATTCGGGAACAGAGTATAAGCAGAAAACCGCAGAAAAAGCAGTAAACAACAGCGATTTTATAGTGGTTCGGCTTAATAGTTTGCCTACGTCCACTTTGAATATCTTTATTGATGATTTCGTTACAAGTCGATACAATTCTTCCCAAGTACAATACACTTTGAATTACCAAACACTTTGAACAAGTAGCTTAAACTTCAATGTAAGTGAAAGTCTTCCCATCCATGTCGGATGTATGAGATTCCTTCTTAAAGTTGTTGGTAGCGTTCTACGTGTCTTGAAAGCTTCGAGTGTAGAGTCGGTTTGGAATGCAGCAGAGTATCAGTGCTTGAAAAGAATGAGCCAAAAGGTCCCTTTCTAGTTGGAGCTAGGGTCGTATTTATAGACAATTCTCGGAGTTAGGTCGTAGCTCGTACACGACTTATGATAAGTCGTAACTCGTAGATGACTCATGGTAGGTTGCGGCCGACCTACTGGGTTTAGCTCATGGCTTGGTCCAAAGTTATGAACCCATTTGAATGAATGAATGAACCCATTTGAATGAATGATACTTCCTTTATGCTAGCATGAGTCGTACACGACTCATCATCGGTCGTAAGTCGTCAACGAGTCATCTTATTACAGCATGGTATTGAACTTGTCTCCAAGTCTTAGGTCGTGAACGACTTATCTGCAGTTATAAGTCAGCAACGACTTAAGTGTTGTTGACTCTTCCTTTTAGTGCTTTGAGTCGTCACTCCTTTAGGTCGCTAGGTCGTAACGTCTTTAAGTCGTGGACTTTCTTAAGTCGTGACATTCCCTAAGTCATTTAGGTCTTAACCTGTTAGGTCGTTAGCTCCTTAACTCGTAAGCTTTTAACTCGCAGGCTCTTTAACTCGTAGACTTCTTAACTCGTGTGCTCTTTAACTCGTAGACTTTTTAACTCGTGTGCTCTTTAACTCGTAGACTTTTAACTTGCAGGCTCTTTAACTCGTGGGTGAAACGGGGTTAACAGGTTATTTAATATTGTTATTTCTAAAAATATAATAATACTTTGTTTTAGTGAATAAATTTTTAAACAAAAATTATTATTTTTCAAAATTCAAATTTGTAGTTGTATTTGTAAATAAACTGGATTTCAAAAATTCAATTTGCACATGAATTCAAAGTTTTTTAAAATTTAAAGTATAAATGTTTTTAATTTGTTTTGATTTTCAAAAATATTTGTATAAGTTAAATATTTATTCATTTTAAAATTTATGTACATGTAAATAAATACATGATTAACTAATTTATATAAACATAGGTTTACATTTATTTGTATTAACATTTAATAAAATACAAATGAACCTAATTATAACTAATTAACTTTTAAAAGAGACATGTGTTAATCAATAAACACTACATCTTGACAATTGTTAAAATTTGAGACTAGTGTCATTTAAATTTGGTTTTCTTTTATTTATTTGTTAAATAAAGTTTCATTTCAGTTTATATAACTAAATCTCTTTCTCCATTTCTTTCTTTTTCAAAAATAAAGCCTAACATAAATCTTCAAACCAAATTGCAAAACAAATCTGAAAACCTTCTTTCAGATCTAAATCTGTAAAAAGAAAAAAAAATCTGTTAAACACTTTCCAAAACCTGAAATCATCTTCAAATAAATAGTTCAATCCTCGAACCAAATTTAAAACCTGTAATGCATTTCAAAAGATTCACTTCCCAGTAACATTTTCAAAATGTATGCAAACCAGTACATTTTTAAAATGCAATCTGGACATTTTTTTTCGTGCATAAAATCTGAAGGCCTGCATACTTTCATCTGCATCATCTTCTATCTGGAGTGTCTGCATGCAAGTGAGAATCAGGAGTAAATTCAAATTAGAATTTAAAGCTTCAAAATTTGAAGGAAACAATTCAAGATTTAAGAAAATGAAGCTTTCCAGTTTTAAAAGCACTTCTGCAAAAACCAGCTTTCAAAGTTTTTTCAAATTGAAAGACCTGTCTTCGTACTAAAACCAGGTGAGCAATATCCTAATTAATGAAGTTTAAGTATTTTAGAAAGTTGCTTATTTATTTTCATGTTTTTGTGTGAATGAATTATGCATTTGTATCAGTGATTTTCTATAGAAGTGTGTGAATAATTTGATTTTGCTGTCCTCTGCATTTTATTTCCAGATGCAAGAATCTGTTCAAACACTAACATTACATAATGTAGTATATGTTACTGTATACAGGTTCATTCAAATGTGTTTATTAAATTTAGAATCAAAGTTTAAATTGTGTTCAGGTTTAGAAAAAAATAATAGGTAACAGTAGTGATTGACTTATAAAGTAGAAATCAAACTCTGTAAATTTATGAATTCAGTTATGAAATAGAAACACAAAGCAAATTATGAAATTCAATATAAAATCATACTTAATAAATTATAAATTGAGTACTATGAATTTAATACCTAGATCAAACTATGATTTTTAGGACAAAAGTAGGATTTTTAGTGGAGGGGTATGGTATTGTTCTGTGTTCATCTGTATAGGGAATTTTTGAATTTTTGGGGGAATCTAGGCAAATGTATTGGTCGGGGTCCTTCAGGTAGGTTGTGACGCCCCACCTCTATACCCACGCTAGCCAAGAACACTACGGAGTAGTGCTGTCAACTAGCACGGAGAATAAGGCTGTTGAGGAGCGACCATCCATGTAATTGCTTATCACACGGTGGCTGTAAATAATCCTCGGAAACAAACATAGAAATAAGCATATCGCAAATCAGTCACAGACATCCATATCACAAAGGCGTAAGAAGATATGAATATATAACTAACACATGAAAGTGTACATCAGAGTAGTGCTCAAAAGATCCACAATAATACAAATGAATAGCAACACGTGCTATACAAAAGAATACAACTATGAGTCTATATCTCAAGTGTATACAACAAAAAATGCTAAGCTAAACAGTTAGCCAAAAGTCAGAGTGATGAATCCCTGGGAAGAAGTCAAGCAGAACCACCTGTAACATCTCGGTCTGACCCGAGTATTATTTAAGAAAATAATAAACGGGTCAATCTAGCTATAAATATCAGATGACATGACATAACATAAAAGATATGGCATAAACATAAAATATCCATAATGACATACCACTATAAGTATGTAAATAATGATCAACAGAAGATCAATCAATAAGAGATAATCAATATCACAAGAATCTTCTCAAAGATTCGGAAAGGGCATCATACCCCAAACTTGTACTCATAACAAGTCAAAGACATAAATTCTAGAAATCAATGCAAGAAGTCCAGAAATCATAGAAAAGAGAAAGAGGCCTATCACATGACGGTCCGAAGACCAAGGGGAGCTACCCCACATGTGTGAATGGAATCACACAGATTAAGGTGCAGACTAACCAAAAAGCAAAAAGGTATGCGTGAGTGGAATCACACAAGTGGTGTCTAGTCTAACCTCGCAACAAGAGACATCGCACAATTGCTAGTCTAAAGCATCAGAATGATCGTCATGATCAACGAGAAGTGTCAATTACACTAAGCTAGTAAATATAGAAGTTTAGCTTCATGTCCCATAACCACTTGCTTAACTTAAATATTTACGAACAAACTGTAAATCTTCACTAATAAAATTGTCACAAGAGGTTCGATCGAACAAGTCCAAGAATTAACCGACGAAGTGAACGCAAGCGTTTCATACCACTTGTTTTACTAAGTCGTTTAATTAGATTTCTCATTCGAGTGAGGTAAAGGTTTGTATATACTAATAGATTGGAAAACGGTTTAAGAAAAGAGCTTTGTTATTAAAAATAGAGTTGAAATTGTTTGTTAAAAGAGTTTTGATATTTACTACTAGTATTGAAACCTTTATATTATAAAATGACAAAACACAGAAGCAATTGTAGAAACAATCAATCACAAAGATCGCATATGGAGATGTGAATAAAATCCAAGGAAAACAGCTCAATGTTTTTCAGATAAGATCCCCTACGGAGGGGGGTCCAACGACCTATGAGTTAAAGGTCCAACGACCTATTGGGTTATAAGGTCATACGACCTAACGACTCAAGGGTCTAGCGACCTAAGGTATTCGCGACTTAACGGGTTATAGGCCTAACGACCTAACAGGGTTCACGACCTAAGGTATTCGCGACTTAACGGGTTATAGGCCTAACGACCTAACAGGGTTCACGACCTAAGGTATTCGCGACTTAACGGGTTATAGGCCTAACGACCTAACAGGGTTCACGACCTAAGGTGTTCGCGAATGTCCTACTGCTTAAGGCTTAACTCGTGAGCAACCTACGACTTAAGGCTTAACTCGCGAGCGACCTACGGCTTAAGGCCTAACTCGCGAGCGACCTACGCCTTAAGGCTTAACTTGTGAGCGACCTACGACTGAATGCTTAACTCGCGAGCGACCTACGGCTTAAGGCCTAAATCGTGAGCGACCTACGACTTAAGGCTTAACTCGCGAGCGACCTAACTCCGAAGTGCCAATACTTCCAGAATGACCTAAAGCCCTGCGACCTATGGTACTAACTCGCGAGCGACCTACGGCTTAAGGCCTAACTCGTGAGCGACCTACGACTTAAGGCTTAATTCGCGAGCGACCTAACTCCGAAGTGCCAATACTTCCAGAATGACCTAAAGCCCTACGACCTATGGTACTAACCCGCGAGCGACCTAACGAGTTAACTCGCGAGCGACCTAATTCCAAAGGAGTCAAGTGGCCAAAACGATCTAAGTGTAGGAAATTTCCAAAAATGCTAAAAATTGGAGTTTTTCGCCAATCCAATCCAAACCAAAGGCAAATGTGCATGCAAAAGTGATAGGGAATCATTCCCAACAGTCCAATATAGTTATAGACTAGATTTGTGAGATAAAAATCTCGCATTTGCACAAATTCAATGAAAAATGAAGTTTTAAGCAAGCAAGAATCAATCCCTCTTCTATCTAAGCACAAGAAGCTTGAATCCAATGTCTTCTTCTTGAATTTGGAGTAGAAAGATGGATTGCAATTGAATTTGAGTTTTGGAATTTTAATTTCCCATTCCCTCCACCATTTTTGAAGAAGCTTGAAGACTTAGGAAAATAGAAATGAAGTTATGAAGAGGAGGGGTGAAGGTTGGGTCTAATAGGCTAAAAGCCCAACCCAAAGTCTCAAGTGAAAAAGTAGTGAAATTCTACTATCTCCAATCATATCAATGTTTATACTTAAAAAAATTGTAAATGGCATTTCGAACTCAATGGAAGTGGTCTCGAGTCCTAATTTGACCATTTGCAAAAGGTAGCTTTTCGGACCAATATCCGATTAACAACAAAATATTTAAATAAAATATTTAAATATAAAATCGATAAATATGCGGGTTGTTACATAGGTGGAGGAGCTGTCATTCATGAATGGAAAATTATTAGGTAATGATGCAAAACAATATGAAGACAGTGGTGGTGATTTTGTTACCTGTAACCCTAGTTTAAGATAGGTAAATCTCTGTGGTCAGTTCTTCAAGAAGGAGCGATCGAGATGTCTGAGTCTCTGGGGGATGATAGTCGATGGATGGATGAACAAGTGAGCAGAGTCACTGACATGCCGAAGATCAGAAGGTGGAGGATGAGGGGATTTCAAGTTTGAGTAAAAACTTGTTCTTGTAGTTTCAGGTTTGGGAAGGGGCAACTCAAATTTCAGATTTAAGTTTAGAAAAGGAAATTTGAGGATGGAGGTAGATAGTTGGTTGTTCGTCGATGTCAGGAGGTCGCCGGAAGGAGGTGATGGTGGCTGAAGGTACGGTGCACGTGCACCGTGCAGAAAATTGAGTTTTGATGTTTTTGACTCGAGTTTTACTCGAGATTTTTGGATGTTTGCTCGAAGAAATGGCCTGACTGACTCGAAGTAGTCATAAGGTTGACTCGGGAAATTTTATATTACAGTTTTTTGGAAAAAACTATCTGCAGGTTTAATTTTAAATCAAAATTTAAATAAATTTCAGTAGTTGGGATAAGATTTGAATAAGTTTAAATCTGCAGAAGAGTTTGGTTTTAAAGAAGTTTGAAATCCTATAAGTTTTTTTAAATTTTTTAAAGGGGTTTCAGTTTTTTTTTAATAAAGAACAAAAATATATAAAACCTGCAGTTTTCTGTAAAATTTAATTTTTGTTTTGAATCTGAATCATGATTCAAAACAGCAGTTTGAATTTAAATATAAGTTCAGTGTTCTTAAGGTTTTTGAATCTTCAGGTTTTGAAAATAAATTGTATTTTAAAACAAAGGATTTTAAAATCCAGGTTTAATTCAAAAAGTTTAATTCATGCTTTAATTCAAACGATTTAAACAAGGAATGAATTCAAGTCTATTAAATTTAAAAACTGGATATTTAAATAAGTTTCAAAATTTTAAATGTTTCCAAACAAGTTTAATTTTAAATTGTTTATTAGAAGTAAATATGTTTTCAAACATTTAATTTGATTTTCCTTTTTAAATGAAATCATTATAAATGGTTTATAAGGAAGTTAAATGATTATTAACTTGAAGTTGAAATTTAAATGGTAATGTATTTTAAACTTAATTTTTAATTAATTAAAACTTATCTTACATAAGTTTTATTTTAAGTAATAAATGTGATTTACATTTACTTTAGAAAGAAAAAATGGAATTTAAAATTTGATAATGCTATAATAAATATCATTTTGAATTTTTCATTCGGAATGAAATTTGAATTTAAATGTTCTAAGTACACCTTAATATTTATACAATTATTAATAAGGAATGGGTTATCTTAGAAATTATTAGGATATTACTATAATTAAATAAATAGGATAATTAAGGAATAACTTATTTATTTTATTTATTTAATTAATAATTTGGGTTAATTTAAATTAGAGTTAATTAAGAATTAATTAAAGAATAACTAATAGTTAATGATGGTCATTATCTAAAGTTTATTTAGTAATTAATTAATATGATTAATTTTCAATAATCAATTAAATTAATTAATTAATGTTAATAAATTGTGAAATTTATTTAAGTTTAATTACTTAAATAAAAGTAATTAAGACATTAATTAATTAATGAAGTTATTGAGTTTGGTTTAAATTAATTAATTATGTTTAATTAATTTTAAACATGAGATTTGATAATAATTACCTGATGTAATTAATGTAGTGAAATTACTCAGTGAAGTAATTAAAGATAATTACTGAATGTAATTAATAGATGATATTAAGATTGTGAAAATAATTTTGATTAAATTATTTTGTATAATTTAATCAAATGATTAATTAAAGAAATTAAGTAAGGAACAATTAATTTGATAAGTAATTAAGGGTTGTTAATTACAGAATGAGATTTATCAAAGGTGATTAATAATTATGGTTTAAGTGAGATTAATTAATATAATTAAGAATCATTAATTAATATAATTAATGATGTAATTAAGATTGATTAATTAATATTAATTAATCAATAATAAGTAATTAGGGATAATTAATTAATTGTAATTAATTAAGGTTAAATGTAATTAATTATAGTTAATTAATTAATGAAGTAATTAAAGTTTAATTACTGTATTTGGTTTAGGGTAATTAATTTTGTGAAATTAATTAAAGTATAATTAATCAGGAATTGATTAATTAAGATGATAAATTAGAGGTTAATTAATTAATTAATTTGTAATTAATTAATGATGATGTAAGCAAGATTTAGATTTTGTAAATAATTAATTTAATTCATTTTAAATTAATTAAAGAAAATGTAATTAATTTAATTCATTATTAAATTAATTATGGATGGTATGATTATAAGTCATTGCTTATAGATTGTTGATATTGATGACTTTGAATGGTTTGAATCTCAGAGAAGAGATTAGTAATGTTGATTGGCATGGATGCATTGGTTGCCTTGTGATATTGATATGGATTACCTTTTGATAGTGATAAATATGGTTTATCTGTGGTTATGACAATGATAAATATCTGTTGCGAATCTATGAATTATCTATCTGTATATATATAGATAATGATATTGAATTGTTTTTAGACTTTAAAACAACTTGGATCTAAAAGACACGCTTTGGATTTCGATGAGACCGGGATTGGGTTTCCATATTTGGATATCCGAAAACCACATCGATCCAAATTAACGATAGGTCGTGGATCTTATGTGAAGAGTGAAGACTCGAGGTGTAAGAGCTATACGTCAGTATAACTCTGTGGGTGATTCTGTAATGAGTTTGACGGAATAGTACTTATAGATTCGAGATGGAGATTCAGAGTGCAAGGGTTATCGTCGTTAACTCTGAGGATGATTCCAAAACGAGTGTAACGAGATAATGCCTTCGGTTTCGTTCGAACCCGGAACGAACTTGTATGGATTGAATGCTTGCAGAACATCGTCAGGTGGACGATGAGCATTCTAAGAGATGTGTTCTCTAAGGGTAATCGTAGCCTCAAGCCTCATCAACCGGGAATGGCTAAAACAGGGGAGGTGCAGCAAGGCTTCGTGGGTAGCACCCACTGGAGAGCAAGATTGATCCCTGTCTAGAGGTCCCTTTTTGTTCGGCTTAGTGGGCAGTTGGAATTGCGCACCAACTACGGAGTTGTCTTGTTCGGAACTATTCAGTAAGGAATGGGTCTGGCCTTGTGTTGCAGGGGAGTGGGAGTACTCCTCCGTACGTTGATCTAAGCCACGTACTGTGACGGGCGGTACCCCAGTAGCCCTGCCATTGTATGGAATCCAAAATCCAATAAGTGCCAACGGTTTTGATTGTATTACCCACTTTTGTGGCTAGTAGCTGGAATTTAATAATGTAACAATTTCGGCTATTTCTTATTTACTTGAAAATCCTAGACACTATTATAATATCACTGGATTTCCTATCAAGTGTTTTGGTTAGCGTAAGGTAAAAACTTTTCCATGTTTATGTGTGGGAAGTCTTACGTGATACCTTTCCTTTCAAAAGGTTTTTGAAAGTTCATCAACTTTAACCTGTTACTCACACCAGACCCATGTCTAACCCGGAGTTTATCTTTTGTTTTCATAAACTCTTGGGTGCTCAAATTTTTACGAGTAGCCAAGGGATTCAGGTTAGCTTTGACGAATAATGGAGGAGCAATGGAGCAGGAGGCTTCTGCGTTAGATATATAGTATTCCGCTGTGTGTCTCTATGTTGTCTCTGGATTGTATTATGTTGTAAATACTAGACAGGTGTTTATAACTGTCTAGTATATGTTGTATATCTGTGTACTCTGATAGTGATTGTAAACTATGTAATATTTTATGTTATTAATGTAATTTATTCGTTCCGCTGTTTAGATTCTGATGTGTTGTTCTTCTTCTTCTCTTTCTTTTCTCTTTTATATCCCTTTCTTTCTTATTGGCGATGTGACTTCCTGGTGTTTGGAAGTTTGGTCCCCACAGGTGGTATCAGAGCATTAGGTTGAGTGAATACCTAGGCTCTGTAGTGGTGTCTATCTTGAGAGAGCGTATTTGTAATTTTATATATATTTATATATATATTTATCTATTTCTACCTTTCTGTTGGGTTACCTGTCCAGTTTTTCCAATATAGGCTATAAACGTAGATAAGGTAGTAGTGTTTGTAATACGATTACTACCATTGGCTGGAGTTTGTTGTTTGAGGTTGGTAAGTGTATCTATCGAGACTGTAGACCTAATATCGTCTCGAATAAGTTTTGTTGTGTTGAAGTATTTCATCGATCTCTGAAGGAAACCTGTTAAGGTTTGGATCATCTTTGAAGTACAAAGTTTGGTGAGTAGGGTTTGGATCTGTTCGGTTGAGCTGGAGCAAGTGATAGTATTTTAATACTTCAGGAAGTTGTAACTGCGTGATGAGATGCAGTAACTATGGATGTGTACGAAGATATTTCTTTGGAACAAGTTTTGGGAAGTATTCTGCTTCAATGTTGAGGCCGCAGTCAGCAGGATGTTATGGTTAGCTTTGAAGTCCGAGTTTCTCGAAGGGCTTTGGATTAGGAAATTTTGGCTTTGGTGTAAGCAGTGCAGCTCGGAGTGTTCTGTGTGCCGACAGAGAGGTCATAGCGGAGTAGTTTTTCTAAAGATGGAGTTCAGAAGCTGCTAAGTGAATCCGTTTCTTCAATGGATTGACTAGATCAGTGTAAGCTGTTCTGTTTGGTAAGGAGAGAGTAGTTTTATTTGGAAATTTATCTGGGTTGATCGCAAAGGCGACTTGCGATTGTTTGAGTGTTCTCTTGGATGGTGGGAGATTTTTCTGGATGTCTTCTGGGTAGGCAGAGATTCGTCCGCATCTGGAGATTGAGTTTTCTTATCAACTAGAATCCCATGAGTGGAACCGGTGATTCCGTTAGTTGGAAAATGATTACTAGAGATAGAGTTTGATGAAGAAACTCAGTTTTGGAGGAATTTCTGAGTTTTCTTTATGGATCCGTTGAACCATATTTCTGAGAAGTGATGTCCAGTTAGTGTTTGTGTTCTTCGTCGGTATTTTCTTATCTACTTCGGATCAGAGTTGTGTAGCGAAAGCAGTTTGTATGTGTTTCTGATTGTCTTTTACGGATTAGGAGAAGTTTGTAGTTTTCTGCTGGTTTTGGAATAGAATTGTGTTTTGGTTTTGGATTGATCTTGAGGAGATCATTGTGATGGGTTATTTTTGGTTCTGATTGTTCTAGAGGAATCAGCAAGGGTTAAGCTGATCAGTTTGGATGTTGGCAACCTAGGATTTGTCTGAAGGCTTTTGTAGATAAGGGAAGGAGGAATTTGGAATTCGAAGTTGGAGACTTCGTTGTTTTTGGAGTTTTCTCTGATTCAGGAGCTATAAGTTTTGAATAAGTCTGGGAGGCTAGCTCAGTGATGTTTGGATCTCTTCTCTGTGTTTTGGTTGGATTGGTGTTTGGTTTTTTAGAATTGAATTGTCAGTTTGGATAACTGGAATTCGATGAGTTTCACGTATCTCTAAGGGAGTACGTGTATGGTCTATCTCTGGTTTTAGAACCAACAGTTATGGAGTTTGGTTGTTGAGTCAGACTAGTCTGTAGTCTGATATGCTGTCTAGTTCTGTAGATATAGATGAATAGGAGCTCTATAACTTAATAGTATTGATTGTTTGGAATCTATAGAGTGAGTATCCCGATATTTAAACCGGGGAAACTCGTGAAAGTTCTATCCAGAATTTTTCTGGATAATTAGATTTGTTTGATTGGGTGAATTAATTGCTATGGTTGTTAGCATATCATTGGTATATGCTTGTGTTTTAAAATTTAATCCTTTAAATAGATTATTAAATTACCTTTGTTTTAAATTTCGGGGACGAAATTCATTTAAGGGGGGAGGAATGGGATGACCCGGAATTTTAAAGCAATATCAATTTAATAGTCTACAATAAAAATTAAATTGATTTGATAATCTTTGTAATGAGATTTGAATTAATTTAATAATTCAATAAATAAATAGCAAATTGATATATTTTATCTTTTTAAATCTAATATTTGTTTTATATTTATAATATATATAGAATATTGTATATATTGTAAATAGGTATTGTTTTAAATGAATCATGTTTTCTATAAAATTTATATCTTTAGTAAAATTGGAAATTATGATTCTATTTGAAAGTTAAACTTTTTAAAAGCCATTTAATAAATAAAATATGATTTTAAATACCTAAAATAAATACTAAATGATTTAAAATATGTGTAACTCAAGTTTAAAATTTAAATAAATAGCAATAAGGTTATTTTGATTTTTATTTAAATATAATGTGATAATAAATAATTTATTAATAAAGAAATCATTTCTTTTATAAGTTATTTATGGTTATTTAATATTGTTATTTCTAAAAATATAATAATACTTTGTTTTAGTGAATAAATTTTTAAACAAAAATTATTATTTTTCAAAATTCAAATTTGTAGTTGAATTTGTAAATAAACTGGATTTCAAAAATTCAATTTGAACATGAATTCAAAGTTTTTTAAAATTTAAAGTATAAATGTTTTAATTTGTTTTGATTTTGAAATATTTGTATAAGTTAAATATTTATTCATTTTAAAATTTATGTACATGTAAATAAATACAAGATTAACTAATTTATATAAATATAGGTTTACTTTTATTTGTATTAACATTTAATAAAACACAAATTAACCTAATTATAATTAATTACCTTTTAAAAGAGACATGTGTTAATCAATAAATACTACATCTTGACAATTGTTAAAATTTGAGACAAGTGTCATTTAAATTTGGTTTTCTTTTATTTATTTGTTTAATAAAGTTTATTTCAGTTTATATAACTAAATCTCTTTCTTCATTTCTTTCTTTTTCAAAATGAAAGCCTAACATAAATCTTCAAACCAAATTGCAAAACAAATCTCAAAACCCTCTTTTCAGACCAAATCTGTAAAAAGAAAAAAAATCTTTTAAACACTTTCCAAAACCTAAAATCATCTTTAAATAAATAGTTCAATCCTCGAACCAAAGTTAAAACCTGTAATGCATTTCAAAAGATTCACTTCCCTGTAACATTTTCAAAATGGATGCAAACCAGTACATTTTTAAAATGCAATCTGGACATTTTTTTTTCCCTGCATAAAATCTGAAGGCCTGCATACTTTCATCTACGTCATCTTCTATCTGGAGTGTCTGCATGCAAGTGAGAATCAGGAGTAAATTCAAATTAGAATTTAAAGCTTCAAAATATGAAGAAAACAATTCAAGATTTAAGAAAATGAAGCTTTCCAGTTTTAAAAGCACTTGTGCAAAAACCAGCTTTCAAAGTTTTTTCAAATTGGAAGACCTGTCTTCATACTAAAACCAGGTGAGTAACATCCTAGTTAATGAAGTTTAAGTATTTTAGAAAGTTGCTTGTTTATTTTCATGTTTTAGTGTGAATGATTTATGCATTTGTATCAGTGATTTTCTGTAGAAGTGTGTGAATAATTTGATTTTGCTGTCCTCTGCATTTTATTTCCAGATGCAAGAATCTGTTCAAACACTAACATTACATAATGTAGTATATGTTATTGTATAAAGGTTCATTCAAATGTGTTTATTAAATTTAGAATCAAAGTTTAAATTGTGCTCAGGTTTAGAAGAAAAAAAAAATAGGTAACAGTAGTGTTTGACTTATAAAGTAGAAATCAAACTCTGTAAATTTATGAATTCAGTTATGAAATAGAAACACAAAGTAAATTATGAAATTCAATATAAAATCATACTTAATAAATTATAAATTCAGTACTATGAATTTAATACCTAGATCAAACTATGATTTTTAGGACAAAAGTAGGATTTTTAGTGGAGGGGTATGGTATTGTTCTGTGTTGATCTGTATAGGAAATTTTTGAATTTTTGGGGGAATCTGGGCAAATATATTGGTCGGGGTCCTTCAGGTAGGTGAAGGAGCTGTCGTTGATGAATGGAAAATTATTAGGTGATGATGCAAAACAATATGAAGACAGTGGTGGTGATTTTGTTACCTGTAACCCTAGTTTAAGATAGGTAAATCTCTGTGGTCAGTTCTTCAAGAAGGAGCGATCGAGATGTCTGAGTCTCTGGGGGATGATAGTAGATGGATGGATGAACAAGTGACCAGAGTCACTGAGATGCCGGAGATCAAAAGGTGGAGGATGAAGGGATTTCAGGTTTGGGTAAAAACCTGTTCTTGTAGTTTCAGGTTTGGGAAGAGGCAACTCAAATTTCATATTTGAGTTTAGAAAAGGAAATTTGAGGATGGAGGTAGATAGTGGTTTGTTCGTCGATGTTAGGAGGTCGCCGGAAGGAGGTGATGGTGGCTGAAGGCACGGTGCACGTGCACCGTGCAAAAAATTGAGTTTTGATGTTTTCTGGGTTTGGCAGTGTTTTTGACTCGAGTTTTACTCGAGATTTTTGGATGATTGCTCGAAGAAATGGCCTGACTGACTCAAAGTAGTCATAAGGTTGACTTGGGAAATTTTATATTGCAGTTTTCTAGAAAAAACTGTCTGCAGGTTTAATTTTAAATCAAAATTTAAATAAATTTCAATAGTTGGGATAAGATTTGAATAAGTTTAAATCTCCAGAAGAGTTTGGTTTTAAAGAAGTTTGAAATCCTATAAGTTTTTTTTAAATTTCTAAAGGGATTTCAGTTTTTTTTTTAATAAAGAATAAAAATATATAAAACCTGCAGTTTTCTGTAAAATTTAATTTTTGTTTTGAATCTAAATCATGATTCAAAACAGCAGTTTGAATTTAAATATAAGTTCAGTGTTCTTAAGCTTTTTGAATCTTCAGGTTTCAAAAATAAATTGTATTTTAAAACAAAGGATTTTAAAATCCAGGTTTAATTCAAAAAGTTTAATTCAAGCTTTAATTCAAATGATTTAAACAAGGAATGATTTCAAGTCTATTAAATTTAAATAAGTTTCAAAATTTTAAATGTTTCCAAACAAGTTTAATTTAAATTGTTTATTAGAAGTAAATATGTTTTCAAACATTTAATTTGATTTTCCTTTTTAAATGAAATCATTATAAATGGTTTATAAGGAAGTTAAATGATTATTAACTTGAAGTTGAAATTTAAATGGTAATGTATTTTAAACTTAATTTTTAATTAAATTAAGACTTATCTTATATAAGTTTTATTTTAAGTAATAAATGTGATTTATGTTTACTTTGGAAAGAATAAATGGAATTTAAAATTTGATAATGCTATAATAAATATCATTTTGAATTTTTGATTCAGAACGAAATTTGAATTTAAATGTTCTAAGTACACCTTAATATTTATGCAATTATTTATAAGGAATGGGTTATCTTAGAAATTATTAAGATATTAATATAATTAAATAAATTGGATAATTAAGGAATAACTTATTTAATTAATTTATTTAATTCATAATTTGGATTAATTTAAATTAGAGTTAATTAAGAAGTAATTAAAGAATAACTAATAGTTAATGATGGTCATTAACTAAAGTTTATTTAGTAATTAATTAATATGATTAATTTTCAATAATTAATTAAATTAATTAATTAATGTTAATAAATTGTGAAATTTATTTAAGTTTAATTACTTAAATAAAAGTAATTATGACATTAATTACTTAATTAATGAAGTTATTGAGTTTGGTTTAAATTAATTAATTAAGTTTAATTAATTTTAAACATGAGATTTGATAATAATTACTTGATGTAATTAATGTAGTGAAATTACTCAGTGAAGTAATTAAAGATAATTACTGAATGTAATTAATAGATGATATTGGGATTGTGAAAATAATTTGGATTAAATTATTTTGTATAATTTAATCAAGTGATTAATTAAAGAAATTAATTAAGGAAAAATTAATTTGATAAGTAATTAAGGGTAGTTAATTACATAATGAGATTTATCAAAGGTGATTAGTAATTATGGTTTAAGTGAGATTAATTACTGGAAGTAATTAATTTAATGAGTAATTAATTAAATATAATTAAGAATCATTAATTAATATAATTAATGATGTAATTAAGATTGAATAATTAATATTAATTAATCAATAATAGGTAATTAGCATAATTAATTAATTGTAATTAATTAAGGTTAAATGTAATTAATTATAATTAATTAATTAATGAAGTAATTAAAGGTTAGTTACTGTATTTGGTTTAGGGTAATTAATTTTGTGAAATTAATTAAAGTATAATGAATCGGGTATTGATTAATTAAGATGATAAATTAGAAATTAATTAATTAATTAATTAATTTGTAATTAATTAATGATGATGTAAGCAAGATTTAGATTTTGTAAATAATTAATTTAATTCATTTTAAATTAATTAAAGAAAATGTAATTAATTTAATTCATTATTAAATTAATTATGGATGGTATGATTATAAGTCATTGCTTATAGATGGTTGATATTGATGACTTTGAATGGTTTGAATCTCAGAGAAGAGATTAGTAATGTTGATTGGCATGGATGCATTGGTTGCATTGTGATATTGATATGGATTATCTTTTGATAGTGATAAATATGGATTATCTGTGGTTATGACAATGATAAATATCTGTTGCGAATCTATGTATTATCTATCTGTATATATATAGATAATGATATTGAATTGTTTTTAGACTTTAAAACAACTTGGATCTAAAAGACACGCTTTGGATTTCGATGAGACCGGGATCGGGTTTCCATATTTGGATATCCGAAAACCACATCGATCCAAATTAACGATAGGTCGTGAATCTTATGTGAAGAGTGAAGACTCGAGGTGTAAGAGCTATATGTCAGTATAACTTTGTGGGTGATTCCGTAATGAGTTTGACGGAATAGTACTTATAGATTTGAGATGGAGATTCAGAGTGCAAGGGTTATCGTCATTAACTCTGAGCGTGATTCCAAAACGAGTGTAACGAGATAATGCCTTCGGTTTCGTTCGAACCCGGAATGAACTTGTATGGATTGAATGCTTGCAGAACATCGTCAGGTGGACGATGAGCATTCCTAGAGATGTGTTCTCTAAAGGTAATCGTAGCCTCAAGCCTCATCAACCGGGAATGGCTAAAACAGGGGAGGTGCAGCAAGGCTTCGTGGGTAGCACCCACTGGAGAGCAAGATCGATCCCTGTCTAGAGGTCCCTTTTTATTCGGCTTAGTGGGCAGTTGGAATTGCACACCAACTGCGGGGTTGTCTTGTTCGGAACTATTCAGTAAGGAATGTGTCCGGCCTTGTGTCGCAGGGGAGTGGGAGTACTCCTCGGTACGTTGATCTAGGCCGCGTACTGTGACGGGCGGTACCCCAGTAGCCCTTCCATTGTATGGAATCCAAAATCCAATAAGTGCCAACGGTTTTGATTGTATTACCCACTTTTGTGGCTAGTAGATGGAATTTGATAATGTAACAATTTCGGCTATTTCTTATTTACTTGAAAACCCTAGACACTATTATAATATCACTGGATTTCCTATCAAATGTTTTGGTTAGCGTAAGGTAAAAACTTTTCCATGTTTATGTGTGGGAAGTCTTACACGATACCTTTCTTTTTAAAAGGTTTTTGAAAGTTAAGCAACTTTAATGAGTAGCCAAGGGATTCAGGTTAGCTTTGACGAATAATAGAGGAGCAATGGAGCAGGAGGCTTCTGCGTTAGATATATAGCATTCCGCTGTGTGTCCCTGTGTTGTCTCTGGATTGTATTATGTTGTAAATATTAGACAGGTGTTTATAACTGTCTAGTATATGTTGTATATCTGTGTACTCTGATAGTGGTTGTAAACTATGTAATATTTTATGTTATTAATATAATTAATTCGTTCCACTGTTTAGATTCTGATGTGTTGTTCTTCTTCTTTTCTTTCTTTTCCCTTTTCTATCCGTTTCTTTCTTATTAGAGATGCGACTTCATGGTGTTTGGAAGTTGGGTCGCTACACAAAATGGTGTACTCGGCCATAACGTTCACGTGCATGCATTCAATTATAAAAAAGCATCAGTGCATGCGTGAGTTGTTCAAGTGTTTTAAAAAAAAAACAAAAAACAAAACAAAAAGAAAAAGAAGAGAAATGCATGTTTTAAAAGATGAGGTAGGAGAGGTTGTGCTATGTTGCTTGTTCATGCTTTGGGAACCCACATGCTTCACTTTTACGCAACGTGATTATTTATACAGAGAAAGAAAAAAAGATATATTTTGTTGCAAATTTCACTGTTTTCAATTTCTGAAGAATTTTAGTGTACGCCAACTGTTTGTAGAAAGGGAATAACGTATTGTGTCCACGTTTTTCTTTCCCGCTTTTGCCTAAAACTTTCCACTATAATTATCATGGGTACATAAATAGTTAAGATTTCACTACTTGGCCTTGATAACGTGGGCGAGTCGAGTAGTGGGAGTGGTCGAGTCAAGTCAAATTCTATTCGTTCCAGTTGTTTCGAAAATTTTGCTTTGACCATAATTTAAAAGGTCGCGTATTTGGTATTTGGATCTTATTATAGATTTGAATCAAGGCGTGGCATCCGCGGAAATCTAATCATGCCATTTGTACGTTCCTTTATCAAGTGGTACAATCGTTTGAATCTGATTATCTGCAGTTTTAAGGTGAGTATTTCTCAGCAGACAAACATACCTATATATCTGTGAATTTATCACAAGTGTAATTGTAAAATTTAACTTATTTAATTTTATCTGCCTGTGATATAAACGTATGATGTTAAACCCCATTATTTATTGACACATCATCAGTTTTTTATTTATTGAAGTATTATTGCAGTATACTATTTAATGCTTATTTACTGTTAATCACACTGCAAGTTCCCTATAAATTTGGGATCGTTATAGGCTAAAATGATAGGCCTGAACGATAATTATTTACCCATTTATTTATTTAATTATTTAATTATTTATTATTTAACTTGGGATTGCGGGTTTGAAATGATAGAACCTGGGTTTTTGTAAATTGCAGATTGAAATGATATATATCTCTATCACTTGACCTAGGCTAGAAACTATATACAGATCCGTGCTTTATATAATATTTTATGAAATGTTTTAACAATATTTTAAATAGTAAGTTTATGATATTCTGGCTTAAATGTATTTAAAGGATTTTTTGAAATTTATAATGATTTTTGAATGAGTCAAAATGTTAAATAAATGGAAGTTTAAGTAAAATTTTGGAATATAACTTATTCTGAATTTTTGTCAAAAGTGAGATTTTAGTTAAGTAAAATAATTGATAATAAGTTATATTTGGGAATTTAAAATTAGTTGTTAAGTTAATAATTTATTTCAGCACTTAAATGCTGTCTTTTGTAAATGAACTGTTTTAACCTATGACTTTAGGTAGCATTTTATAAGTGCTACGGAAACTGAATTTTGATTGTTTTAATAAAAGAATTTATTGGAAATAATCTTTGGGAAAAAGATTAAATTTTGGAATTTAATATGTAATTAATATAAATAAGGAATTGACTTTAAATGGTTTTAAATGGAAGAATTTAACTTTTAAATGTGAGTTGAAAGGCAATTAATTCCTAAATAAATTGAATAGATTTAAATTGTATTTTATAAAAATGACTGATGTTTAAAAATAATATTATGATATTGAAGGTATTTGAAATTTATTTTGATTTTTAAAGTATAAATACCATTTTTAAAAGTTGTAACCACGGGTTAAAATAACGTTCGGTTGTTAAAGGGACCGGGATCGGATATCTGGCATACTCTTTGTCGATATCGAAGACCACTTTGACAACCGTGTACGCGGTGGAGAATCCAGAATGAAGTAGGATGGTGGTGACGTTTTTCTTTATGGTAAATACGTGGACCCGACACCCGTGAGTTGGCATAAGGTAGCTAAAACAGGAGCGATTCTCGGATTAATGAGGTAGCACCTCTGATCGGACGCACTTCTTCATATGCCATTCTATTACTGTTGTGATTGTTTTGGTGCGCACCTTTGATTTAGGAGTGTTGTTCGAGGTGGGCGGCAGCTGCGCGCTGCGCGTTTCCATCTGTTCGGATAGCAATTGGTATATCTACCCTGGCAGTGCCTAGTTGTGCCGTGTCACCTACCATAGCGAGCCTTGTACGAGTTCGGTTTTCTCCCGTAGCCCGTGTGGTATCCTCTGGTGGCTTCCCGATCAGGAGGGACTATGATATTGGATGGACTACTAGGACTATTATGTGGTAAGGGCTATATGGGTAACCCCTTAACGCTATTTAAAAGTAAGTTTATTTTACTAATAGACATTATTATAATAGCGAATATTATTACATAGTAAATAGTTTAACGGATCCTTAGAGGATGGGAGGTCCCAAGCATCCTTTAAGTTACTTGCTCTATATTACAGTACACTTGAATTAGCTTACACTATATAATTATGTATGTCCTGACTCGAGTGTTTATGTTTTATTTTACGCTCGGGTCAACCTAAGTTGCAGTTCAGCTTTTATTCCGGAGATAGGATTTATGTAGATCTTTCAAGCTGCTGGCAAACTTTTAGTCCGTTATCTTATTTATGTAATCAAGACTATGGGATATTTGGATTTTTCTTTTGATGATTTAAACTATATTTGAGATTAAAGACTATGAAATTTTTATTTGTTTGAGACTATTTATAGTGGCTTCATGAACCACTAAGTATTTTAAATTCCGCTGCGAGTTTTCGATATCTGTGTCTGTGATTCTATGATTATTTATTTACTGTATATTTTGAGATTTTCCAAATTTTATTTACAACGCGGTATTTTGAACAATTCAAGTTCGACATTTGCGGATGCGAATGGTTGAAAATATCGGGTCGTTGCATTTGGTATCAGAGCTTTGGCTCTAGGCAAAAGTTAGACTATATAGTAAATTTGATTTACAGAATCACTTTCATTCGAGCTTGAATCTCTTCCTTTTCGAATTTTGGAACGTTCCCTGCGGTTCCAAAGTTCATTCGTGTCCCTCACTATTCATTTTCTTTCGATTCTAGAGTATCCCATAACTCCACTTCAGATGTTCTTTATAGTGAATTGGCGGTTTCGCCAATATTCTAATATAGCGGTGAAACTCCTTTACAACTGCATTGATTCACCGGAGATTTATATTTATCCTCGGTTTATATGCTAGTATCTTTGGTTATTCTGAACTCTATCTCTTTAGATAGAATGTAGATTTACCCTACAAAATCCACATCGATCTTATTCTTTAAGTCACGGTTGACCTGGTTAAGGTTGCCCGTTATTTATATAAACTTATTCATTTCCTTATTCTGTTGTTTAATCATCGAGTCTTCTGATTCCAACTTATCTTTAAATCAAAATTCTCTTCGATTTGAGTCCATCAAATTTGAATCTCTATACTTGTTTTGAAAAATTTATTCCTATATTTGAGAAAAATCTAATATTATATATATAAGTATAATTTTCAGAATTTAACTAGTTGTTTAGAGATAATAGTGTTTGATTTTATTTATGGTTTTGTAAACCATTGGTTTTGTCTTATATAAATAATTGAACTATAAAACATGGTTATAAATTTATTTGGAAACAGAAATGAATTTAAAACAAGAATTTAAGAATTTAATTTCTGATAGTTTCAAACCTTGTGTTTAAAGTCTTAAAAGGATATATTATTATTTAAATTATTTTCGAATATAAATTTGTTTCCAAAGAATTTTAAAGTTTTAAAAATTAGTGCTCTTCTCTTTGTCGCTGGAAAATAATTTCGGTGATGACTACAACATCATCGACATTCATTTTCGAGTATCGAAGTAAAGAGACCACGTCGTAGTTTTGCTTCAAAAATTTAATTGATTTGAATTTCTAAAATATGACTTAATTTATAATATATAGATATATGATTTAAATTTGATTTGACATATGTTATATGTATGTATTTAATTATCTCTAAAGGGTTTGAAGTTAATTGGAAAGTTAATTCATAAATTTATGTTCAAAGGTGATTCTAATGATAAAATAAAGTCAAATTTTGAATGAATATTTAAACTTGAATAATAGAATTGGAAAAATATTTTACTTGTATATTTGCATGCCAATATAACTTACCTAAATCATTCAACTTTTAATTTCCCTCTTCTCCTTTTGATAATGGCGGCCAGATCTGGAGATTAGGGTTTCCCTCTTCTCCTTTTCTTTTCTCCTTTTCTTTAATTTCGCTTCAATTTCTTCTGATTTCTTCTTTTCTTCCTCTTTTGTCTTCAATTCTTACTCCTCAAAACTTAGGCGCCATTGCTTCATGGGTAATCTGTGGGACGAAGAAGGATGGGAAGAGTTGAGAAGGAAGAGGGGCAAGGCTCCACTTTCTTCAGGACCTGACGCTCGGCTTAATTTGGGAGATCCCAGATCTAACAAAAGTATTCAGAAAGTTAACGAGGTACAAACAACAACCAGATTTTCGAAATCATCAAAGTAGATTGCCAATCAATCTGGAAACAATTCAAAAATCAAATTCACGGTATCTGAGAACGCAAAAAAATTCTCTTATAGTGAGGCAGTAAAAATAGGAGCGGTTGGAGATCTAGGGAACCTAGATCTTGAATATATTGAGCCTAGAATTGCAGATGGTAAAAGGATAGGTTCCCTCTCATCTGAAGCGATCCAGGAAGCGGATGGTGGATGGGACTTATGTATATTATTGTACGTGGTTGGTTATAAACCTTGGCTAAAACTTTTGAAGGTTATGCCAACAGAGTATGGTCAACACAGAAGCCATTTTCTGTTCATTCAAGGAACAACGGCTTCTTTGTGGTGAGATTCAGTTCTGAGGAGGATTGTAGTAAGATTTTGAAATCAGGACCATGGTTTATGGACTGGAACCTGATTATCATGAAACGTTTGTCCCCAGACATGAACACAGATAGGGATTTACTTACATCTTTGCCTATGTGGGTTAGACTTCCTGGTTTAAGCTTTAAATTGTGGGGCAATAAGGCAATCAGTGCATTAACAAGCACTATAGGAATCCCTATTAAGATGGACGAGGCCACGAAAACCAAATCTAGGTTAGCATTCGGTAGAGTCTTGATAGAGGTCAATGCTTCCTATGGAATGCCTATCTCCATTGAAGGCATGGACGAAAAAGGTAGGAGCTTCATTCAGGCAATGGAATACGAAAACCCTCCTCCCATATGTGGCAAGTGCGTGTGTTTTGGGCATGTTACTAACGAATGCCCAATGACTAAGACATGGGTTCCTAAACAGACCCAAGCAGTTGACTCTGAGAAAGAAGCCCCTACAGATCCAACTTATGATGGTTGTGTGGAAATAGCAGGGGAGGAAGGTGGAACCGACAATATTCATGTTACGGGCAATCAGACGATTCATGGAAACCCCACTGAATTACCAAACTCTGAGACAATGAATGAAGAACATTTATCTGCTGGAAATAATAGTAATAAAGAGGGGGAGGCTTCTAGCGGAGCACAAGAGAAGGCAATCTGTTCCCCTAATGACGGGACTCAGGATAGAAATCCCTCAGATTCTAAATTATCGGAGACAGAAGACCTCTCTAATTTGGGAAATAGAGAGTCGATCATCCATGAGAGATCACCCACCCCCGGAGACAGTCTGAAGTCTCCCACAATCTTCAAAACTATTCTCAAACGCCCTTCAACAGCATCGACTTCTCATACTATTTCTAATACTTTACTTTCTAATGATATTTGTATTGAAGATTGTACTTTTAATAATGTTAATTTTAGGAGAGGTACTGAACCATGTACTGATATGCAGGTACAGGACAACCAGAGTCATGACTCAGGTACAGCAGTAGCAGTAGAGGTACAGAATACATATGATAAAGCTGATCAAGCCCAGGAGGAGCAGGATATTCCCAAGCCCCAGGATATAGAATTCAATAACATTCAGAGGGATAAACTTGTTCGTAAGAATCCCAAATGGGTCCAGATGCTAGGCGTCCCCGCGGAAGATAAAGGGGAGTCCTCTAGTAGTAGGTTGTAGAGGACTCAAAATAACAAGTCTTCTTAATGTCGTTTGCATGTTGGAATGTTAGAGGGTTTCATAACCCCAACAGAATGAAAGAAATAAGAAGACTCATTGATAAGTATAAAATTAGCTGTTTTGGTGTTCTGGAAAATAAGTTGTTATTTTCGGAAATAACTGGTTTAGAAAAAGGTTTAGAGGACGAATGGAAAGTAATAAGCAATGTCTCTTGTTATTATAAATGTAGAATATTCGTCCTCATTGACGGAAACTCTTGGGATTTCAATTATATTAGCATGAGCGACCAACACATCTCTATAGATTTGATCAACAAACTAAAATTCAAGTGTAATATAACTTTTGTCTACGCTCAAAACTTTGTTAATCTCAGGAAAAGACCGTGGTCGAATTTATAGGAAGATGCGATTAATATTTACAGACCTTGGTTGGTGTTAGGAGACTTCAACTGTATTCGAAGTCCTTCAGAAAGAAAGGGGGGTAACCCAGTGCCATTTGGAAGCTTATTTGAGCTAGATGTTACGTCCAATGACACAGGCCTAAAAGAGATCGACATTAAAGGTTTCGAATTTTCTTGGTGGTCTAGTCCCAGTCGAAACATATTTTCTAAAATAGAAAGGGTTTTCGCTAACCTAGATTGGATCAATTTATATCAAGATTTAACAGCAGAATACTTGCCTCCATCGGTGAGCGATCACAATGCTATTCTCGTCTCTCTTTTACCTAAGCATAGAGTCAAAAACAGACCATTCAGGTTTATGAATCACTGGCCTCTTTGTGATCAGTACTTCCCTTTGGTTGAGAAATTATGGATTTCTAGGCAGGATGACCGCCCCCTGTTTCAAATATTATATATTCTCAAAAACATTAAGAAAGAGCTTAAGACTTGGAGCGCTAAAATACGGAATACCAAACAAGAGGTTAACGTCCAGAGGGAGAATTGTTCAAGACTTCAGAAATTACTGGAATATTCAAAAGATCACATTCTAGTTACGGAATTTCATAATGCCAAGATTAATTTGGAATTGGCATTAAGAAAAGAATTTCTAGACACCAAACAAAAGGCTAAATGTGATTGGTTGATGATGGGGGATGAGGTTTCTGCTTTCTTTTATGCCAAAATGTCTAGCAGAAGAAGTACTAAGTGCTTGACTACCATTATAGTAGATGACAAGGAGGTTTCGGAAGAACAATTTGTTGAATCTGCCATTGATTTCTATAAACAAGCATTTAACCTTCCTTTATGTGACTAATTTCCAGAAATTATCTGTAAATTGATAATTTCTGAATATGGAGCGAACTTCCTGAATGATGGCATATCTTTCGAAGAAATAAAATTTGCTCTGTGGGATATTAAAGATACTTCCTCCCCAGGCCCAGATGGTTTCAACTCAAAGTTTTTTAAAACTCATTGGAACCTTTTGAAAGACTTAATTTTCAAAGCTTTGAATGATATTTTTCAAAAGGGATTAATTATAAAAGAGTGGAACCATACATTCTTGCACTTGATTCCTAAAAAGGCTCACTCTATCAGAATTCAAGATTATAGACCCATTGCTTGCTGTAACACTCTATTTAAGGTTTTCACTAAGATTCTGTGCAATAGGCTGGCTCCTTTTTTGGACAAGTTGGTGTCCCCTAATCAGACGACTTTTATAAAAGGTAGATCCATAGGGGACGGCATTTTGTTTGCTCATGAAATAATTAGGGTCTTGGAAGAAAGGATAATAAATACATGTGTATTAAAGTAGATTTGAAGAAAGCTTACGACTCGGTCAATCGAGCTTTCGTGATACACATGCTAATAAGTTTGGGTTTCCCATACAAATGGGTAAAAATTATAGAAGATATCATAACCACTCCAGTGTTCTCCATCGTTGCAAATGGGGAATCGCATGGTTATTTCAAAAGTACAAATGGCTTTAGACAAGGTGACCCACTTTCCCCGATTTTATTCACATTGGTTATGGAATACTTAACGTTACTGATGGACGGTAAAGTTAGGGAAGGCCTTTTGTCCACTATCAAAGATTTTGACAATAAGTTAACTCACCTCATTTACGCTGACGATATTATTATTTTTACTAAAGCTAGCGTTCAAAATGCAACTGCCATTCGAGATGTTTTTCGTACTATGAAGAGAGATACTGGATTGGAACTAAGTTGTGAGAAATCTAATGTTTTCTTTGGTAAAGGGGTAGTCAATTGTACTGATATTAGTAATATTCTTAATATTCAGCAAATGGATCTCCCAACAAGGTATTTGGGCATACCCCTGTCTAGTATTAATCTGAGAGATAAGGATTGTTCTCCATTGATAGAGAAGATCGAGCTAAGGTTTACAGGATGGGAAACTAGAATGCTTAGCTTAGCTGGGAGACTTGAACTCATCAAGTCTACCATTTACCCCATCATCCAATTCTGGATGCAATGCTTTTGTCTCCCAAAACCTACGCTACTCAAAATAAAGCATTTAATTCTGAATTTTCTTTGGAAAAGTCGCAGTAGTAAAATCCCCTGGGAAACCTTGTGCAAGCAAAAAGTAGAAGGAGGAATGGGTCTGAGAAACTTAGAAGAGATGAATCGATCGTTATACATTAAATTGATATGGAAAATCATCAACGCAGAAGGAATTTGGGCGGATTTCATGCAAAGTAAGTATATTGGAAAAAAAAAAAGCTTTTGGGAAATCAATCTGAGAACAGACGACTCGGGAGTGTGGAAATACATTTTGAAGAACAGGCAAGAAGCTTTGAAATGTCTTTCTCTTAATATCACTGACGGTAAAACTTCGTCTCTCTGGTATGATCCATGGTTAAATGGAAGTTCCATTATGGATCGTATTGGCAGAGACACAGCTTTTAGAACGGGTACGGAAAATTTGTCCCTTAACAGGATTGTTAAAAATGGTGAGTGGATGTGGGATACTTTTAGTTTCTTATTTCTAATTCATGAGGAAATCGAAGGTGTCAAGATTCATAAGAATAAAGAGCGTGACTTCTGGTCATGGAAATGTTCTAAAGACGGTCAGTACCAGTTTAAAAAAGTTTGGAACTTGGTCAGAACTAGTTATGAAATAAAAAACTGGTCGTCATTAGTCTGGAATAAAATCCACGTTCCAAAAATGGCGGTATGCCTCTTTAAAGCCGTTAACGACTATCTATTAACCAAAGAGAGATTAACGCAGAAACAAATATATGTGGATCCCTTATGTATCTTTTGTAATAATCATATTGGAAATATAGATCATCTATTTTTTCAATGTAATTTTACAGAAACAGTCTGGTATTGGAGCTGTAAAAAAATTTTTAACTCGCCGAAAGATATGTTCTCTTTTATTCTAGCGGAAGATTTACAGAAAATTGTCTCCATATCTAGAACAAACAATCTTAACTCAGACTTGTTTCAACTATCGCTTTCTGTCTGTATTTGGCACATATGGAAAGAAAGGAACGACAAAATTTTTCAAAACAAATTCTCTGATACTACACAGTTATGCTCAAAAAAATTTCAGACAATGCAAATCAGAATGGTAAAATCTAAACATTTCAAGAGCATCACTGGCATGAACGAAATTATAGCAAAGAAATGGGGTTATACCTCCCAATGCTGAATTGGGGATTCATCGGCTAGATCATATGCATCGTTCCTCTCTCTGCTATCTTCTTGTTACCCTGGTGCTCGTCTCAGGTTATTCTTGTACCTGTTTTAGTTTTACATTTCCCTCACTACCTCTCATTTAAATTACATTTTAATCCACAATTAACAATATACATTGATTTAGTAGTAAGATATAAGATTGCAGATATGTTTTGCTGTTTGCTGCTCCCATGTTTTACAAGTTTTGACCTGCATCATTACAAATTGAATTTAGCTTTTCATTCACAAAGTTAAAAAGAATTTATTTGGGAGTCAGAGACTTAGCTTTCGAACTCTGCTTCATCTCTCTCTGAGGAGAACCTATCCTGAACCTCGTCTGACAAAGCAATATGTGATAGCAAATAAATCTTCTTCTGGAGCCAAGTGATGAGAGCAGTCGTCTTCGGCCTTCAGTTTCTCAGATCTGGTTGTAGAAGATGATAACTTTCTCTCTCTTTACTACTTACTGGTGAAGCTTTGAGCACTGCAAAAGGAAAATAAAGGAATTTTTCTCTAATCTAATTATAAAGATTCCATCTTTGAGGAAGTCAGATACATATCTGCTTCAGATCTATCAAATCTAAGGGTAGAGACTTCTGAAACTTACTGATTTTGAAGATATGATGTCCCTCGTCCCTCTGTTGCATTCTAGAGTTCGATGAAGGGAGAGAAGATCACCGGATGCAGTTTGTTTTGTTTTGAATCAGTAGTAGAAGCCGACAAGATCTTCGGTCTTCTTTCCTCTACTGCCGCCATTAATGAGTTTTTTTTTCATTTTCTCTTTCGAGGGGAATAAACGAAGTGAGTTACATGTGTCGGTTGCCTTTTTTGGTTCATTTTAGAGTTGTCTCCTTGCTTCTAGAGTATGGGCTGGTGAATGCTTCAGTTTGATTTGAACCGGGCCTTAAAGTTGTTAGGCCTGTTTTATGTATGGTTTAGGCTTAGATATGTTATAAGCCTTATACATTCTTGTGGCTCTTGTACATTATTTTGATTTTTGGTTTCTAATAGAAAGTTTGAACCCGTATTCAAAAAAAAAACTTACCTAAATCATTCAGAAATCAACTATGTAATTGGATAATGTATAATATAAAAGGATTTTATAAATAAAATTTGAGTGGTTATAATAAATGTTATACACTTAAAGTTTCAGTTGCAAAAAGACAAATAGAGGTAAATAGAATAAAAAAATAATTGAATAATATACAATATCAAATGGTCTAAAGGAAATTTAGAAATAAATTGGAATAGTTATAATAAATGTAATCTACTTAATATGTGCGATAAGATATATTAAGTAGAATATTTTAATAACAATCCGGAATAAAGAAGAATTAAGTTTGTTGAATAAAAGATGATTATTATAAATGACTATACAAATTTATGATTTTGGAAATTGTTAATTTCAAAATAATTGGATAATAAGATAACTAATTTGGAAATAGTTAAGATTGATTTAACTTCAGTAAAAATCAAATGAATTAAATCAATTATTGAATATTAATTAATTTAAATTGAATTTATATGGTTTAAATAAATGATTCCATTTTGAGTTTCAATTTAGTTTTCTTTTAAGGTGTTCTATTCTCCTACCTCCTTCCTTTTCGGGGACGAAAAGTTTTGAGTGGGGGAGAGTGTAATGACCTGTAAATTTCGATAATTAAACTGGTTAATTTAATAAGATTTTTGTAATTAAATTTAAGAAGAAAAAAAATAGAAAAAAAAACCTTTGTAATTTATAATGAAGTGAGTGTTTAAAATGAAATGAAAATAAAAGGGATATAGTAACGGTTGTAAGTTACTTTTTAATTGGTCTATTAATATAGTTATAACTGTTACATTTGGGTATTAAATTGAATATATGCAAATGAACGTATGGTAATGGAGTGAATTCAACATTATATAACCAATTCTGATAATTAGTGGAAATAATAAACTTGAGTGTAATATAAAGTTAGTGACAACATTTATGCAAGTCACCTTTTTATTTAGGGCTGCTAAATTCAGAGTAGGAAGTCAATTACATTTAAATGTAGGTAAATGTTCATTAATGTGAGATAGGACTGTAACAGTTATGTGTGAATGTAAATGAAATGACATAAATGGAAATTTATATTTTATTCATAAGATGAAATAAAGGAATGAAACCAAGTTGAATAAATTGATTTAGGTTTTATTTATGATAAATGTATATATTTGAGAAATTCAATATAATTGAAAATAACAAGTTATCACAAAAGAAAGATGAAAATTGGAATATATATTTTTGTAAGGAAAGATAAACAAATAATAACTAGGTTTATAGAGTGATAACAGATTTAATAAAAGAGTAGGATTAAAGCATGGTAGTTATTGGAAAGTAATTAATTGAAATTTGGATGAATTGGGAATTTTTTTTTATGTATTAGTATAAAAACCAATTTTAATATTACCCATAAGAGGATAAATTAATAGTCGATTCAATGACATGATTGAGAAATCAAATATATGGATTTATTGGGAATTTAAAACTTATACTTTTTTTTGATAAAATACAGCGTTTTACACGTAATAAATTTTTCTACTTTTATTACATATTATATATATATGTTCTTATTATTATTATTTCTTATACCCACTTCTATTTTATCTTTCTATTTTTATTTTGTCCAGACAGTCATGTTTATTTATTGGATTATTGCTTGTTTATATCTTTTATTTATGGCTTGGAAGAAACTAAAAGGGTATGCGTTATATTGTCTTAATTGCTTGCCTTTTTAATTGCCTACTCTTTATTTCTTTTTATTTATAAAACCGTGAAATTTAATATAAATTTTAACTTGATCTAATCATTTCCCAAAAGTCTAAATATAAGATTGGAAGTTTTGAAATTTTAACTTTGTTAAAAGACAACTCCAATTGGAAATTTAATAAAAATGAATTATGTATATTTTAAATACGAAGAATGCAAACGAATTTAATTTTAAGTTAAGTAATAACTTTTGACAAGTCAGTGTATTTATAGACCGTGAAGTTGCGCATTTGAAAAGGGCACAAATTTTTAATGGTATAAATAACGTATATAGGAAAACGTATTAATAAAAAAAATCAACACATTCAATTTGCTTTAAATTGTCTAATAAAACTTTACCATTTCTTTATAAATCAATGATGGTCTACGTACAATTTAATTTGGTTAATAGGTATATAATCTGTGATTTCCTTTTTCATTCTCAGCAATTAATTCTGCCGTTTCTCCAACTAAGATTTCGCATATTGTAATATCCCAGAATTTTTAACAATATCAATTTAATTATCTATAGTTAAAATTAAATTGATATTGATAATCTGTTAATAATTATTCAAATAAATTTAATAATCTTCCTTAATAAATATTTAAATTTGTTATTTTATCTTTTAAATAATAAATTGATTTCTATTTACAATATAAATATATGGTTTATATTTCAAATAGATTGGTATTGTTTTAATTTTAATAAGTAAAGGATATTTTCTAGTTTTTATAATTTGGAAAATTTGTTTTATTTAATATTTAAGCTTTTCAAAAGTTAAATAAATGATTTTGGTTTAAATTTGATAAATGAATCATGTTTTAAAATTCTAATATATACATTGTAAATTGGAAATTTTGATTTTAATTAGTATTGAGTTTTAAAAACTATTTCATAAATAAATATATGATTTTAAAATTGATAAGAAAAATATTAAAGTGTTTAAATTAAATTGGCTTGAGTTTTAAATTTATAATGAATTTAACAAAATGGTTTTATGGCTTAATAAAATGGATATTTTATTTATAAAAGTATAATCTCTTGTAAAATGATTTTAATTTAATAATAAGAGAGTTATAAAAACAATATTGATATTGTATTGACTTTATAAATAAGTTTTGAATAGAATTTGTAATTTTTATTTCAAATTGAATTTATATTTATAACTTGATTTGAAAATAATTGATTTTTGAATTCAGTTTGAATTTAAATTTAAAAGTATAAATTTTAAATTGTTTAATTGTTCTAATTTTTATTTGTGTAGTTTTGTAAACATGGTTTGTTTTCATTTATAAATTCATACACATATCTAACATAAACTAACAAATTATATTAAACTAAAACACATGCATTACTTTGTTAATTTAAATACTAATTACTTTTAAAAGAGAAACAAGTGTTAGATTCATATGCATTCTTTTGACAAGTGTTGTAAAAAATGGACAAGTGTTAATTTTAGTTTTTATTCTTCTTTTCTTTTATAAAATCTGAAAATTTTAATTTGTTTAAGTTTGCATCTTCATTTCATATTGCATGTTCATTTTTTTCCTAATCAAAATAAAATCTTCAAACTTCTTAAAATCAAATTCAACAAAAAATCTATATTTCCTCAAATCAAAGTAAAACCTGCATATCTCACTTCTTCATAATCAAATCCACCTTCATCTGCAAATTTCAAATGAAGTCTGCAAAATTCAAAAGAGCCTGCATATTTTCTGCACTCTGTTTCAAACCTGGGAATCATAGCATGCATTTGGGAAATTGGCAATAGCATCTTCTTTCTGCATGACAGTATTTTAGGCTGAGATTATAAGCATGAGCATTTCATCAGGATTGCAACTCAGATATTAAACAGAGGAAGCAAGCCTGCATATTCTTGTTTCTGCAAAATTCATAATGAACAACAGGGGGTCTGCATTCATCAAATGGTGAGTAACAATTTATCTTAAAAACTAATTTAAAATGATATAGTTGCTTGAATTGTTTACTGATGAGTATGATGAAATGTCTGTATATATGTATGAGTTTGAATATCTGTTTCTGTGATGAATTCTTTCTTGTTCTAGATTCCAAACTTAAAGATATAATTCAAAATTCATGAACTCAAGATCTAATCCATGTTTAGATGCAAATTTTCAAACAAAACATGTAGTATATCCTAATTAAAGTGTTAGATTTTATTTAGGATAATAAACTTTTTTTTTTTTGACTCTGTAAATTTTAGAAACATCATGCATGTTTAATTTTATTCAAACCCAATCTAATTAATATGATAATTCAGTAATACAAATCAAAAATATAAACTAGAACTTGATTTTTAAATCAAGTATTGGTATTTTTAGGTGTATGTTTCATTTACAGTTTGTTCTTGAACCAAAAATATGAATTTGAGCAATACTTGCAATCTGATACTTGAGGAAACATACAATTCTTCTAAGTTGTAGTAAAAGGAACATAGATTCTTAGTAAAATCAGAAATGTGAATATAATTGATTAGGATGAAAGCAGTTTTGATTTCCAGTATTTAACCCTAGTTTTGATGGGTTTTGTGGAAGGGGTCTGTTCGGTCTGGATGATTGATCGAGTGCGTGCAGTTGATGAATGAAGGAGCTCGAGGTTGGAATGGGTGGACCTCAGGTGATCGGAGCGACTTGGAATGGATGTTGATAGGTTTTGAGTTAAAACCTGTAAAAAAAATTCCAGGTTTTGAATTTCGGGGCAAATTTTGAATGATTGATTTATTGTTCGATCTAGTGATGATGTGAGGGCATGGATGAGTTTATGGTCGAGGATTGATCACCTCTGGTGATTAGAAAGGGCGATGAGTTCTCAGATGAACTGTTGGGTTTGGGAATGTTTCAGGGGAAGGTTGAGTTTGCTCGAAGCAGATGGAGTTTAGACTCGAAGCAGGCAAGCTTTAGACTCGAAGTTAAATATAGGTTTCTCGGGTTACTTTGAATTATCCAGGTTCCTGTTCTTTTGTTTTTTTTTTAAATCTGGGTTTAAACTTTTAAAATCTGCAGTTTCATGTTTAGAGTAAAGTTTAAGTTCAAATTCAAAATGCAAGTTTAGATTTCTGATTAAATTTAACTTCCAGTTTTAAAATATAAAATAAATTTTTTTCAGAAATTTAACTTAATTAACTATTTGTGTTGATATAATAGTTTAAACTTTTAATAATGAGGTTTTTAAAATATGAGTAAGATTTAAAGATCAATTTGAAATCTGGAAATCTAAATTTAAAAATAAAGTTCAGTTTTAAATTTAAATAGAAGATTTAAATTGGAAGTTTAAACTATGAATGAGTTGGAAATTTCTAAAACATTGAAATGAATTCAACTTCAAAATTTATGATTTCATTAACAAACTTTTGTTTTGTCCTGAAATTTAAATAAGTTTTAAATTATTTAAAACTTTGGTAAGTTTAAATTACTTTTAATTTAAATTTGTATTTAAAATGAAAATTTAAAAGGAGTTCAAAGGGCACCTTATTTTAAATAATATTGTTCTAACACAATTAAGTTATGTTTTTGATAATTAAATTAAGATTTATGTTTCAGAATTAATTAATAGGGTAATTAAGATTAATTAATTTAATTCATTAATTGAAATTTGAATTAATAATTGATTAATGATTAATAAATTTATAATTAACTTCATTAATTAGATTATTAATTAATGATGAATGAATATTATTAACTATGTAAGTAAGTTTTTAAATGAAGGTTAATTAATTTAATAATTAGCTTTAATTAAAGAATAATTAAAGATAATTCAAATTGAAATTAATTTAAGTTAATTACTTTATAAAATAGCGAGGATGCTAAATGAAGGTCATTAACCATGATTATGTAACAATTAATTAATATGGTTAATTCTTATAATCAATTGTAAATGGTTTGAGTATAATTACTTGATAAAGCAATTAAGAAATTAATTACTTAATGTAATTAATTTAATTTAATATGATTTTTTATTTTTAATTAATTAAGTTTTATTAAATTTTAAACACTTGAGTTTTATAAATAATCACTTTATGTAATTAATGATTTGGGAATTACTTAGTTAAGTAATTGTTTAATAATTACATGATTGTAATTAAGTGGAGATGTTTAAGTATGAGGTAATTTGGTTTAATTATTTAGTAATTAATCAAAGAATAATTAAGAAATTAATTAAGGATAATTAGTTTGGTTTGAATAAAGGAATTAAGTTAGTTAATTACTAAATGTAATTAATCTGTGATGATGATTAATAATTATAAGTTAATTACTTAAGGTAACTAATAAAAGGAGATCATTAATTATTTTAATCAATGATGTAATTAAAGTTGACTAATTATGATTAATTAATCAATAAAAGGTAATTAAAGGTAATTAATTAATCTATTAATTTAGTATTAGGATAATTAATTATAATTAATCAACTAATTGAAGTAATTAAAGGTTAATTACTGTTTAGTTGAGAATAATTAATTTTTTGAAATTAATTGAGGATAATTACATGAATGTAATTAAGGGTAATTAATCATGGGTGATTAGTTAAGGTAATTAATAATGGATTAATAAATTGATTGTAATCAATTAAATGATTAAGTAAGCAAGATTCATATTGGTGAAGTAATTAATTTAATTTATTTTAAATTAATTATAGATGAAGTGATTAATTTAATTCATTTTAAATTAGTTAGAAATAGAGATAGTTAATTTAATTCATTTTAAATTAATTATATTGTGATGAGTAAATCATTTCTTATGTATGAATGGATGTCATTGATTGACTTGGATGTTTTGTGATCTCAGTGATGAGATAAGTATGGTTGTAAGATATGAATGTTTGGTTTGTATTATGATGATAACATAGATTATCTATTGTGATGGTGATATATATGGAATATCTATTTGATATTGATAATGTAGATTACCTATTATGTGATAATGTTAATTATCAATTGTGATTGTGAATTATCTATCTGTGTATATAGATACTGTAATTGAATTGTTTTAACTTTAAAACAACTTGAACTTAAAAGACACGCTTTGGATTTCGATGAGACCGGGATCGGGTTTCCATATTTGGATATCCGAAAACCACATCGATTCCAAATAACGTTAGGTCGTAAATCAAAATGGACCTTTGTGAAGACTCGAGGTGTAAGGACTATGAGTCAGTATAACTCTATGGGTGATTTCGTAATGAGTTGACGGAATTAGTTCTTATAGATTCGAGATGGTGGTTTAGAGTGCAAGGGTTATTGTTGTTAACTCTGAGGGTGATTCCAAAATGAGTGTAACGAGATAATGCCTTCGGTTTCGTTCGAACCCGGAACGAACTTGTATGGATTGAATGCTTTCAAAACATCGTCAGGTGGACGATGAGCATTCTAAGTGATATGTCCTATAAAGGTAATCGTAGTGTCAAGCCTCATCAACCGGGAATGGCTAAAACATGGTAGGTGCAGCAAGGCTTCGTGGGTCGCACCCACTGGAGAGCAAGATTTACCTCTGTCTAGAAGTCCCTTTATATTCGGCTGTGTGGGTGGTTGCTAGCTACAACCACGGGGTTGTCTTGTTCGGAACTATTCAGTAAGGAATGGGTCTGGCTTTGTGTTGCAGGGGTCGGGAGTGATCCTCGGTATGTTGATCTAGGCCACGTACTGTGACGGGCGGTACCCCAGTAGCCCTGCCATTGTATGGAATCCACAATCCAATAAGTGCCAATAGTTTTGATTGTATTACCCACTTTTGTGGCTAGTAGATGGAATTTAATCATGTAACAATTTCGGCTATTTCATAATTATTTGAAAACCCTAGACATTATTATAATATCATCGGATTTCCTATCAAATGTTTTGGTTAGCGTAAGGTAAAAACTTTTCCATGTTATGTGTGGGAAGTCGTACGTGATACCTTTCCTTTCAAAAAGGTTTTTGAAAGTTAAGCAACTTTAACCTGTTACTCACACCAGACCCATGTCTGACCCGGAGTTTATTTTTGTTTTTCATGAACTCTTGGGTACTCAAATTTTTACGAGTAGCCAAGGGAATTCAGGTTAGGACTCTGGTTAGCTTCGACAAATTATGGAGGAGTAATGGAGCAGGAGGCTTTTGCGTGTAGATATTTATATGTGTATATATATATATATATATATATAGTTTTCCGCTGTGTGATTCTCTGAGTCTTTGTATTGAGTTGTATAACTAGACAGGTATTTATAACTGTCTAGTATGTGTTATATATCTGTGTACTCTGATAATGGTTGTAAACTATGATATATTTATGTTATTAATATAATTTATTCATTCTGCTGTGTAGATTCTGATGTTGTTTCATTCTTCTCTTCTTTCTATTCTCTTTTCTATCCCTTTCTTTCTTCAAGATGATGCGATTTTCTGGTAGTAGGAAGTCGGGTCGTCGCACATATAATTCGAACAAAATCAAATAGGATCTTTGGATGGGATAAAGTTCCAAATCTAATAATTTTGACCGGACAAATCAATGCAAGTTATTATATAAAAAGAAGGTAATGTTCGAAATTCTTTAAATCGTGCTTCCTTACCGTTCTTTTATCAATCAATGCAAATAATTATTTTCTTCCCATACTCACTCCCACAATCAATTTTTCATACCTGGAAAGTTTTCAACGTTCAAAAAATAAAAGAAACCTCCATTTCAGTTTAAAATGGAAATGGTATTGTTTACCGTTTTCTTAATTTCAATCAAAGGAATTAAATACTTGCCTAAATACCGCAAGTCTATCTCCAAAATTCTAGTGCACGTACGCAAGTAAATGAGAAAAAAATATAAAGATTTTACTTGCCGTTTATTCTTCTCTGCATTGATTTCCTTGACGAAACAAATGGGACTTTTGCCCAAATTTCTATTCATGCCTAAATTATTGCAACTCGTCTCTCATATAAATCAAACCCACACCACAAAGTTTTACCACCTCAACATTGTCCATTTGCATTGTTCCAGTTGCTTGCTTGAAAAACTTCTTCAGGTAAATGGCCAAACCTTGCTTTCATTTATTTTGTTCTTCTTCTTGTTTCATTTGGTCTGATGTCCACACTACTCGGCTGCTCCACCACCTGTCCTTGCCACATCTCCTTTTTCCCTCTCTGATCTATTTTGACATAAATGTCAGAATGTTGTAGGAAGTCAAGCTTAATATCCTTTTGAACTCTGTAGAAAAATGCATGCACCCCTGTAGTTGTGGCCACTTGAACTTCTTGCGTGAGTCATTTTTTTTTAAAATATGAATTGCTAAAGTGTGTCATCTTTGAAAAAAAATGGTAACAAACAAAACTAATATCCTTCATTTTGCATACACTCACACGTGCAAAATCACGTTTGTTTCAGCAGATAGGTAGAACTTTTTATTACCTAAATTATTTCCAAAATATGCAGTGATTTGTATATTTTGAGTGCATGCTTATGGGGTTTAAAATAGGCAAGGAGACCGTGCCATTTATTTAGATTGTATCACCTTGTTTTGTGAATTCATGCATGAGTCATTTTAATAAAATGTTAACAAAAGAAAAAAAAAGGTATATTTTCATTTGCATCTCTGGAAGAAGTAAAAAAATGTATGTGCCTGTAGTTGTGGCCACGTGAATTGCATGAGTGTGGCACTTTGAATATTTAGCAAGCAAAATGGTGTACTCGGCCATAACGTGCACATGCATGCATTCATTTATAAAAAAAGCATTAGTGCATGCGTGAGTTGTTCCTAAGTGTTTTTTTAAAAAAAAAAACAAAACAAAAGAAGAGAAAAGCATGTTTTAAAAGATGAGGTAGGAGTGGCTGTGCTATGTTGCGTGTTCAAGCTTTGGGAACTGTTAACCCCACTGAAGCTTGGGCCGACTCATCAGATAAAGCATTAAGCGACTCAGAAGATTTACGACTCACCATGAGTCGTTAGCGGTTCAAGTGTGCAAATCAGAAAGCCAAGTACAATTAACTCGCGTACGACTCAATGACCGAAGAGGGAACTCACCGACTCATATGATCTAGGTCCGACTCATCAAAGACCGACTCAGCTAGTCTCTGACTCAACTGTTGTGCGACTTATGGAAGTTTCTGACTCAGCGACTCATGACTCAGCGACTCATGACTCAACGACTCATGGTTCAACGACTCAACAGGTTCGCGACTCATCCTAAGGAACGACCTAAGGAATGTCACGACTTATGGATACCTAGGACTTATGATAAGTCGAGTACGACACATGCTAATATGAGAGGAGTTATGATAAGTTGGCTCGGGAACGACTTATCTCTTGGGACCAAGCCAGGAGTTCGACCTTGAGTTAACATGGGGCGACTCACCATGACTCGTCCACGACTCAAAATCGTTGAGTCGTAACCCATCGCCACAATGCCTAGGAAAATTGACTCGGACACGACTCAAGACTTGTCATGAAATCCAGCAGAGGAATAAGCCATGAAGAGGGGAAAGGTTGGTTTTAAAAGTCAACCATGACTTATCCTGACTCAGGGACGACTTAGCTTGAGTCGGTCGCGACTCAGGACTTATGCGCAGAATTCATGTCCAAGCTTGCCTATAAATACATAGCCACCTCCAACATTCAAATGACTTTTGGCACATTCTCTTGAGAGACCGTTACCTTGCTGCATTGAGAACTCCATCAACACTTGGAGCTTTCGAGATCAAAGGAATACTTCGAAGAACTTCACGAAGAAACTACACATCTTCAATTTGAATTCAAGGACTTTAATCGACATAGAAGCTTGAGCTACTTGTTCCAAATCTCTTGTAACTTGAAATATATTGTACTTGAGAAGAATTGTATCAGCTTGTAACGAGATCATTAATAAAAGTACTTAAAGTGGACGTAGGCTATACCCTTAAGCCGAACCACTATAAAATTGTTGTCGTTTGCTGCTTTTCTACTGTTTTCTACTTATAATCTGTTCCCGAGCTTTCGGGTGGTGCTTTCACAACTATAACTCATACACCGGGGTGTTAGCGTTCAAATTTTAGCGTTAACATTTTTGGTGCTTTCACTGAGAATTGAACTCAGGAAAACTGTCATCATTGCTTCACAGAGATTTGAAGAAAGAATTTCCTTAAAAACCAGAAGTCTATCTGAGATTATGGCTCCTGGAAGGAAAAGTAGATCTGTCAGATCTGGAAACATTCAAGAGGGAACTTCCGCTTCCCCTGTGCCTAATCAACCCACTCCGTCTGTTGGAGTTACGAAAGCGGAGTTGGATGCTGTGATTCTAGGGCTAAACCAGCAGATAAACGCCCAAAATGCACAATTAGAGGCTCAAAGTGCCCAGAATGCTCTGATTCTGAATAAGTTAAACGACTTACTTGGGGCAAACAATCAACCGGCTGGTAATGAAAGGAACTATGCTGGCAACGTTCATGATGTTAATGAAAGGAATGCTCCTGAAAGGGCTACTAGTCCCTTTGAGCAGGCAGTACCTGAGGCTGGTGGATCTAGAACTCGGCATGATGAGGAATATCTTTCTGGAATGGTCCGGCAAATCATGAAAGAAAGTATGCAAAGGGTTGAAGATGAGAAGGAATGGGGTTTCGCCCCAAGTAAAACTCCGTTTACTGAAAGAATCTTAAAGGCGGAATTTCCAAGGAAGTTTGTCCCTCCGACTATCCCAGCTTACAAAGGGACAAGTGATCCGAATGAATTCTTGTATAAATATGATTGGCACATGACAGGTGCCAGAGCCTCTGACGAAATAAAGTGCCGATATTTCCCCGTATACCTGGAAGGTGTGGCTCTACTATGGTTCACCAAGTTGCCAGTCCGATCTATTGATCAGTTTTCAGACTTGACCAGAAAATTCAAGGAGCAGTTTAGACTATATGCTTTAAAGGCCAAGGACATCATGTCACTGTCGAGTTTAGAGCAGAATCCTGGTGAGTCTATCAGATCTTTCTTGAACCGCTTTAATATAGCGCTGGCCGAGGTGGATAATGCTGAACCACGAATGATATTAACTTATCTGATGAGAGCTATTGATAAGTCAAGCGAATTTGGGAAATGGCTGAACATGAAGGAGCCAACCTCTCTCGAAAAGTTCTACAAAAAAGCAGATGAATTCATTCGCTTGGAAAGCCATCCTTTACCAGTAAAGACAGTGTTGGAGAAAGCAGAAGACAACACTGTCGCTCCACGCAAGAATGAATCGGTGGGGCAAAAAAGGGAGAATAATAATGGGAAGAAACAGGGTAATCTGAAGAAGCCCCGATCCTTCAAGCCATCAGAGTATACTCCATTATCACATACGCCGGAGCACATCTACCTTGCCACTAAAGATTCCGGCGATTTCCCTAAACCTATCCCTTTGAGAACCGGGAAAAAAGCCATACAGAGTGGGAAATTCTGCCGCTTCCACAATCAACCCGGTCATGAGACTGATGAATGCCGCCAGTTGAAAAACCTGATTGAAGAGTTGCTAAGAGAAAACAAACTGCAGCAATTTGTGAAGAAGAATAGCAACAATACTGCATCGTCAAGTCAGGGGCAACAGGTTCCTGTTCATCAGCCTAGGACAGGTGAGAAAGCTACGGGACATGAATCTGGAAGGCCCGTTATTAATGTCATTACAGGAGGGCCTCACCCAGCTGGCAAGAACTGGGGTGAGATGGAGAGATGTTCCAGGGCTTTGAAATATGCTCCAGCCGAAGAAGACGTCTTTGTTTTAGAAGACACTACGCCCCTGAAACAACAGAAAACTTTCAGCGATGATATTGTTTTCAAAGCCAGAGATTCCACAGGTATAGAAGCTCCTACCCTAGATCCCTTGGTCATCTCGGCTGGTATTAGACCGGCCATTGTCAGAAGAGTCCTCATTGACTGCGGAGCATCATGTAATATCCTCTTCAAGAAGACATTTGACCAGATGAAAATCCCTATGATCGATGTACAAGCCTCATCACAGAAGATCGCTGGCTTCACTGGGGAGCCGAAGCAACCAATTGGGACCATCGATCTGCTTGTGGAACTTGGGGAAGCAGAAAGGAAAGTGGTCCGCAAGCAAACATTTGTGATTGTCGATGAGTTTTCTGCTTATAATGCTTTTCTTGGCCGTCCAACACTCGCAGCATTCAAAGCTATCCTCGCCCCGTGGTGCCTCACTATTAAATTCCCTACTGACAATGGAGTAGGAGTGATAAAAGGGGATCAAAATGCTGCGCGAGAGTGCTATTTGACAGAGCTGCGAGAGTCAAGAAAAAGAGAAATGGGAAAGGATGCGGCGACCCCAGTCCGCATCAAGGAACCAGCCTTGTAGCAATTACGGGGCGGACCCTGCACTGGAGAGCATAGCGGGGCACGGAAAGAAATGGATCCCAGAAAAGCCAGTGCAGGGGAGAATAGAGTGGTACCGGTGGAAACGACAGTTCCGGTACCTGTTGACCCGAAGGACCTAAATAAGGTGTTGAATGTGGGTTCACAGCTTAATGTGTCAATTCAGAATATCTTGATATCTTTCCTGAAAGCAAATCTAGATGTCTTTGCTTGGACTCATGCCGATATGTGTGGAATATCTCCAGAAGTTGTAGTACACGCTCTGAATATTGACCCAAAGTTTACGCCAGTTAAACAGAAAAGAAGAACCCAAGGTCCAGAAAGGTCAGCAGCATTAAAAGAAGAAGTTGATCGACTCATGGAAAATAACTTCATCAAAGAATCTACATATCCGAATTGGGTTTCAAATCCTGTGCTGGTCAAGAAAGCCAATGGAAAATGGAGAGTATGCATCGATTTTTCTGATCTAAACAAGGCTTGCCCCAAAGATTGCTTCCCATTACCCAGGATCGATCAACTGGTAGACGGAACTGCGGGACATGAATTGTTATCTTTCATGGATGCCTACTCCGGTTATAACCAAATCATGATGCACGAGCCGGATCAGGAGGATACAAGCTTTATCACAGATGTTGGACTATATTGCTACAAAGTTATGCCCTTCGGATTGAAAAATGCAGGGGCAACCTACCAAAGACTTGTTAATGCTATGTTCAAACCGCAATTGGGAAAAACTATGGAAGTATACATCGACGACATGTTAGTGAAGTCCAGGAAAGCAGCGGATCACATTGAACACTTAGCAGAAATGTTCGCAGTCCTCCGGAAATACAGAATGAAACTTAACCCTCTGAAATGTACATTTGGGGTCGAGTCCGGAAAGTTCTTAGGTTTCGTCGTCAGTGCTAGGGGCATTGAGGCTAGTCCAGCTCAAATTACTGCCTTGAAAGAAATTAAAGCTCCTAGAACGAAGAAGGAATTGCAGAGTCTCAACGGAAAGGTCGCCGCCCTGAGTCGGTTCATTTCCAAAGCCACTGATAAATGCATCCCATTCTTTGACGCCCTGAAGAAAGGAAAGAAGAATTTTGAATGGACTTCCGAATGCCAAAAAGCCTTCGATGAGTTGATCCGTCATATGGAAACGCCTCCAATACTTTCTAGGCCAGGCAATGGTGAGGATCTTCTTATATACTTGGCAGTATCATCTCATGCTCTAAGTGCAGCGCTGATACGGGAAGACAAAAGGATTCAACATCCGGTTTACTATATCAGCAAAAGACTCACTGGGGCAGAGCTGAATTACTCCAAGTTGGAAAAACTCGCCTATTGCCTACTAGTTGCATCAAGGAAACCGAGGCAATATTTCCAAGCTCATCCTATCAAAGTACTCACTGATCAACCTCTAAAGCAAGTCCTATTTCGCCCTGAAACTTCGGGTCGCCTTCTAAAATGGAACATTGAACTCAGTCAATATGACATCACTTATCATCCCCGAAAAGCAATCAACGGACAAGCTTTAGCTGATTTCATTGCAGAATTCACAGAGAAAGATAATGGTGAGGAAGAAGCGATCAATGATTCCCCAATCCAGTGGAAGATGTATGTTGATGGCGCAAGAAATGACTACTGTTCTGGAGCCGGAGTGGTACTTGAAACTCCTGAAGGTCGATCATTATGTTATGCACTAAGATTGGAATTTCCTTCAACAAACAATGAAGCAGAATATGAAGCTCTTATTGCAGGTCTGAAAATCGCTAAAGAGCTAAACATTCGAGCATTACAAATCTTCAGTGATTCTCAGCTTATTGTATGCCAAGTCAAGAAGGAATTTCAAACAAAAGGTGGAAACTTGCCTTCCTACTTGTCAAAGGCTTGGGAACTCCTATGTGAACTCGATCATTATTCAATAAGCCATATTCCCCGGGAAGAGAATACGAAGGCAGATTCCCTCGCAAAGTATTCAAGTTCTGGTGAAGCTCAACTATTGGGATTGGTTCCCGTAGAAGTCCTCTCAGCACCAAGTATAGACGAGATGGATATAGATTGGATTATGAATGTATCTCAAGAACAAGAGTCGTGGATGACTCCAATATTAGATTACCTACTCAGAGGTTCTCTGCCAGAAAATTCGATAGAAAGACGAAAGCTACTAAGGAAAGCCTCTCGCTATGTAATTCAGGATGGCCGATTGTACAGACGGGGATTCTCAATGCCATTGCTTCGATGTGTATCCCGGGAAGAGTCCAAAACAATCCTAGCTGAGGTGCATGGAGGAGAATGTGGTGATCATTCAGGTGGTCAAACATTAGCAAAGAAAATTCTCCGATACGGATATTTTTGGCCAGAAATTAATCGAGATGCTGCAGATTACTCCCGAAGATGTGACAGATGCCAAAGATTTGCCAAAATTCCTAGAGCACCTTCTACCGAACTCACACAGATGGTCAGTCCATGGCCGTTTGCGATTTGGGGAATGGATCTCATTGGGCCGCTACCAACTGCCAAATCAGGGATTAAATATGCTATTGTTGCAGTTGATTACTTTACTAAATGGGCTGAAGCTGAACCATTGGCTACTATCACTTCTAAGAAAATGATAAGCTTTGTGACCAAGAATATCATTTGCAGATACGGTGTGCCTCAGAAAATAATCACAGACAATGGTACTCAGTTTGAAAGCGAGGAATTCCAGGATTTTTGCAAACGATTCAAAATCCAGAAAAGCTTTTCGGCAGTAGCTCATCCGCAGGCAAACGGGCAAGTGGAAGCAGTGAACAAGATCATCAAATCAACCATCAAAAAGCAACTCGAAAGAGCAAAAGGTGGTTGGGTCGATAAACTACCACTTGCACTATGGGCATACAGAACTACTCACAAAATTGCGACTGGGCATACTCCTTTTTCGTTAGCATACGGATCGGAAGCAATGATTCCGGTTGAAGCAGAGGTCCCTTCACACAGAAGAACCCATTTCAATCAGGCAGAAAATGAAAAGCTACAACTTGAAGCGCTAGATCTCCTTGATGAAAAAAGAGACGAAGCTAATCTCAGAGTTGCAGCTCATCAGCAAAGGATAGCCAGACATTTCAATTCCAAAGTTCGTCAACGCAGCTTTGAAATTGGAGATCTAGTCCTGAAAAGAATTATGACCGCGACAGGTGTGTTTGGGCCCAATTGGGAAGGACCATATGTGATAGGTCAGAAGCTTCTTGACGGCACATTCAAACTCACTACTGTTGAAGGAGTTCAAATTCCAAGGGCATGGAACAGCAATCACTTGCGTCCATATTTTACTTGAAAATTTTGTTGAAATAATATAAAAGAGTTGTGGATGCATGATTCTTGTAATTGAAAGCAATTGTAAAACTGATGCAAGTGATTAATGAAAGAATATAAAGTGGATGTAGGCCCAAATTCTTGGCCGAACCACTATAAATCTTGTGTTCCTTATTTTTATTACATGTTTGCTTTATTTTCGATGTAAAAGTACATAAAATGTATTGCTAAAATGTCGATTTAAATTTTTGCAGACAATGGAAATAAAACTTGCGCATAATAAGACCGAGCGATTCTCACCATCATTCAACAAACAAATTTCAAGTCACAAAGACCCCGAATTCAAATCCTAGATAGGAAATACTTCAATTGAACGGCTAATGATTTCGATAGAAACGAGCCCTTGCTGATAAATTGAGATTGTTTGAACAAACAAACATCCAATTAGGAAGCTAGTGCCCGTTCTCACGAACTTGCCTGACAATGAAGTACACTTCCTTGGATTAAACAAGCTACTTGCAAGAAAAGGGGAATGAAAACTTGAAAAGAGAAAAAAAAGAGGATCGGTGAAAAGGCATAAGCAAGAAGACAAGGAAACAACCAAAATCCATCATCGGCAGCACAAGTCCTCTTCAGAGGCACAACTCTTCGGAGGATAAAAGACCTCTAATGGGTCATATGCCACAAAAAAGAAAGTTCTCTACTCAACAAAAAAGATTGGAGGAGTCATGACCCTCCAACCATGAGAGAGTAACTTCCAGGCAATGAAAACCCTTTCTGAGGCACATTTCACCAGGAGTTGAAGTGAAATAGCCGCTCTTCGGAATTTCACTTCACCAGAGTTGAAATGCAAACAAAGAAAAAGACCTCTTCGGAGGCACATTTCACCAGGAGTCGGAGTAGTTACTCTTCGGAGTTTCACTTCGCCAAAGTTGAAATGCAAACAAAATAAAAGCCCTCTTCGGAGGCCCATTTCACCAGGAGTTGAAGTGTTATGACCGCTCTTCGGATTTCACTTCACCAGAGTTGAAATGCAAACAAAATAAAGACCTCTTCGGAGGCATATTTCACCAGGAGTTGAAGTGTAACGGCCGCTCTTCGGAATTTCACTTCACCAGAGTTGAAAGACGAACAAAATAAAGACCTCTTCGGAGGCACAATCAAGAAGAAAGACCTCTTCGGAAGCCCACGTTTCGCCAAGATTGAAATAAAACTTCCAAGTGTTGAAACGTGAAAAGGCTTTCTAAGGCAAAACTCTTTGGAGGTACACGTTTCACCGAGATTGAAATAAAACTTCCGAGTGTTGAAACGTAAAAAATCCCTCCTCAGAGGTACAACTTTCTATATAAAAAAAAATCCTCATCAGGGGCATACTTTAACTTCCGAAGAAAGAGTAATTTACCTATTCTGGGGAATAATCTTCCTCGGAAAAAAAAAGAAGAGAGAAAAAGAGAGAGAGGGAGTTAAAGTACCCTTCAGAGGTCCGCTTTACCGCATAAAAGAATTCACTTTGTAAAAAATGTACTTAAGCAAAAGAAAGAAGTGATTTCTTCAAAGGTCAAAGCGCAGAAACTTATACGAAGAGGGTTGTACTTTGCAAAAAATTTCTTTAAAGAATAAAATAATTATTCTTTAGCAAATATGAGTGCAAGTCCCCTCGAAGTATAGAATATTGCAGCAAACTTATGGAATGGGGGCAATATAGTATAATTACACACAATATGGTATAGCCAAACCAGCAAAAGGTAACGCTCAAGTAACATGCCATAAGCTCGCTGCAATATCGTGTAAATAAACTTGTGCAAAAAATAAATAGTAAATGCATTCTCAAATTCAAACAGAAGTTTGTACAAACGAAGAATCATTTTATTCAACTATAATGCAGATACAGGTTTCAAAATAAAAGCGGGGGCCGGTACCCGCACAACTCTCGGCCAGTTCATACAAAAGACAAAAAGCTAAAGTCTTCACTTCTTTTTACTGCCTTTGGACCCTTTACCCGGCCGAATGACCAGCTTTTCAGGTCGGCCAGTGGGTATAAGGGAGGAAGGAGAGGTAGGCGCAGCTGGCCCAACTTCTGGCTCCTCTTCAGTGGCAGTGATTATCTTCCCTCTCCTCCTTGATGCTCCTTGCTTCTTTCTCCTCTTTGAGGAAGACTCACTTCCTGGAGTGACAAGTTTAGATAGAGTTATGTCGTCAGAAGGAGTCCGCTCCGGAGATATGTCGCCTCCCTCAAGTCTCTCATCTTTCTGCTCTTGTGAAGCAATGGGATCATCCAGGCCATGGAGAGCCTCTATTTGTTCCTCCTGTGATCCAGGCTGCGAAGCAGAAGGAGCAGCCACCTGAAGAGATGGAGGAGGGATTACCGGAGAAGTAGAGATTTGAGCAGTGCTTGATACTTTTTCTACAGAAGAAAAGAGGTTAAAGTCAGTAAAGAGAGGAGATGAAGGTTCACCAATAAAGTCAGTAAAGAGAGGAGATGAAGGCTCATCAAGGTTGAGAAAATAGCCAAGGAGCTCATGAAACTCATGCGAAATAAATGAGTAACCCGCTTGAGCAGAATTGACAGTAGCGAGATTAACAGTGAAGTTACCTGGAGAAGCTGGTTTCCTGATATCGACTTCATAAGCTTGCGCATCAGCGCTCTCATCACCCTCATATCCACCTTGTATGCTTGTAATCTCAGTGGTAACTTTGGTGGGAGATGCAAGATGGGAACTGGAACCAATAATGTTGACTTTAGACGAAGAAGGTGGCTGGACTAGAGTAGTTGAAGTGGTTTTTTCCAGCTGGTCCCCTTCCGTCGCTTCAGTTCTTAATTTGGCAAGTTGTTCCTTTCCCTTGGCGAGGGCAGCACGAGTGTCATCATCAAAGTAATGCCTTTCCAGGGCTGATTCGTCATAACCAGCACCTTCAGCACCAAGCATCTCAAGGGCGGCCTCCCACACTTCAGCTAAAGTGATCTCATACTTGGGACCTAGAAAAGCAAGGCTTCCACGCCCCAAGATGCTATGCAAGTAGAAGTCGAATAATGTTGAGCCGAAGCTATTTTTGGTCGCCTCATGAGATTCTTCAGCTGCGATTCTGCCGGTGACAGCCTCATCACGTTCCCTTTTAGTTTTGGCAAGCTGAAGCTTAAGCATTTGTATCTCCACCTCTTGGGAGTTGTTTTTCTTTCGGAGCTCAGCAATATCAGTAGCATAGCCTTCACTGATTCTTTTTTGTACTTCGAGCCTGTCTTCGGCATCTCTTTGGCTAGCGTGAGCGTCTCTCACTTGTTTCAGGAGCACTTCTTCTTTTTGAGAATAGAAAGTAGAGGAAGCAGCAAGCTCATGTTTCAATTCCTCGACTTTTGCTTCAAGCTCCTCATTGTAAGAAGCAATGCTCCTCATTTCGGTGTCGTGTTGCTCAACGACCTTTTGCCATTCGGCCTTATCATTTTCCATAGTAAGCATGGCCTCTATGTTGGCACGGTTAATCCTTTGAAGCTCGTCAACAAGTTTTTGCCAGTTCGACATCCTCTCAATATCGAGCTTGACGGCATCAAGATTGCGCAACATGGCAGACTTGTCGATGGGGACCAAGTCTAGGTCGAACCTCACTCCCTTAAGGCACCATTGAGGAAACCGGCTCTGCAGAGTGGCAGGACCCGGTCCAACTTGAAATTTGGGCCTGCTAATTATCGTTTGAATGTCTGATTTCCCAAGAGCGGGAGAGTCAGAAGGAATGTCGAGCGAGGCAGGAGTAGTAACTTTCTCAGGAGTAGTAGAGGCCTGCTTTTCACTGTGACGGGCTCGTTTGCTTAAGTCTTCACCCATGTGACCTTTTCCTCGATCGTCATGAGTTTTTCTCTTGTGGGAGTCATCGCCTTTTTGCCAAGAATCATGGCGCTCTTCTCTCTCCCTTCTTTCACGACGTTCTTCTTCAGTCCTCCTTTCATGAGCCTTTCGGGCAGCCCTTTCTTCATCAGATTCTCTGTAGGAGGAAAAATAACGCCTATAATCATATTGACCACGCCTCCCGTAGCGTTGGAAATCCTGATAATATGATCCGCCGCGTGTCATTGAAGGATCTGAAATAAGAAAAGATAAGCTTTAGAAATCTTTAAAGTATGAGAAGATAAGTGCATAAATGTGCTGGAAAATCCTTAGTTGTGTGTGAAGTGCAAACTACTCGCGTTGGACTAACGAACCACTCCTCAGTTGGGGGGAAGTAATAGGTCCCACTGTCGGTGACAATTCTTGGGATAAAGGAGTTGGAGTCTGTTGGAGGGTAGATGTCGCTTCAATCATCGGGGGTACAGTTTTACCACAGGCAGGGTCATCTTTAAAGAGCTCTTGGGAAGTGACGATTATGTCACTTAAATCCCCAAAGACGTCATCACCATCATGCCCAACCTGATTCCCTCCATCAGCTCCTTTGTCGGCACTCTTCCTGGTTTGGGAAAGGGGCTCCTCTTCTTCTTCAATTATGGGAGCAAGTGCGGGCTTTTCGGAGGGTCCCGCATCATCTCTTGGAGTAGAGCACTTTACTAGTAAGGTTTCTGCAGAAATTTCTCCTCGCATGTGCTCTTTGGTGGAGATCGGAAGATCAGGAGTTTTCACCGGAGAATCAGGAACCTCCGTTGGAGCTTCATGAGGCTGAGTAAAGAGAGAAGGATGGAGGAGTCCGTATTGATGTAAAAATTCATCGTTTAGAAGAAACTTTATGCTCCTCTCTTCTACCGGCACGGCATTTAATCTTTCAAAAATTTGCTTAAGACTTGGGTCCCTAGCAGGGGGTGGAAGTGCTAAAACAGGAAAAGAATGAAATTAGCAACTGAGAGTTCAGATCTCGAGAAAGTTTCAAAACGGAAAAAGTAAAGACAGGAAATCTTACTTCCCACTCTCCAGATGGCATAAAACCCTGGAGGGCAGCGAACAAAGAAAAACTGATTCAAAAATCCGTGAGCGCTTTCGGAGAGATCAGTAATAAGTTTGCGGTTTCGAGCGCTTCTTATAACCACGATGGAGGGATGGTCTTTAATTTTCGTGAATGAGCAAAAATAGCAGATCTCCCCGAAGCTTGGTAATCGATCCAAAACTCTCCTAAATAGAACACATAACCCCATCAGAATGGCGTAGCCATTGGGGTGTAATTGGAATGGAGAGATAGACAACCGAAGCAGGAACTGTTAAAGAAAGTCATTAAAAGGAGGAATAGCGCCGTTCAAGCACATTTGGCGATTAACAGCAACAAAGCCAAGAGGGGGCCTATCCGCGGTGTCATTTGGCCCCGGAAGTAAGACGTCAGCATCATCAATGCCAAACTGGACGCGCAGTTGGTTAAACACCCGCTGATTCAAAGTTGTGGATGTTCTCTCCGGAGGGTTATCTACAGGGATAGCTACTGGGAAGACATCTTCAGCCTGGCCCATCGGCTCTTCTTGATGAGAGGTCATTCTACACAAGCAACTGGATGTTCAAATGCGAAGGTGCGCGTTTCCTAAAAAGTGTGAAGTGTTGTGCAAGACTAATAAAAAGTGACAAGTATATTTAACTGGAATTATATTGATCGATGCTTGATCGATTGTAAACATTTCAGAACTTGTTAATCTAAAGCTCAAGCATAATATTAGTGCAAGCGGGTCGATTTCAATTGACTATTTCAGCATTGCTTTGGTATTTTGTTTGAAATTGATAAGTTAAAGGCACTTCATACACACAATTTATTCAAGTTAATCATCTATTGTTAACTAATCTGTCATTCGATGTGGGCAGTCAATGACAAGTATATTCGTCCCAGTTTTCTGTGAATGTTGTATTGAACAGGTTATTAGCCTGCAAGTCAAAATAACCTGTGAATGAGTGCAATAAAATTCAATAGTTCGAAGTTAATGCAATGGTCCAATGTTCAAACAGAATTTACACAAGTCATAACCCATCAACGGTTCAAAAGTTCTGAGTCGGCAGTGCCCTAAGCCATGAGTCGTGGAGATAAGGAGATTATCTCCAAGTCTTATCTCGGCAACGACTCAAGGCTAAATCTTATCTCGGCAACGACTCAGGGCTTAGGTCGTGGAGTATGTTAAAGGAGCTCTGGGTCAAAATAATAAGGAAATCTCTAAGTTTTATCTCGGCCGCGACTCAAAGGTTTTATCTCGGCCACAATTCAGGGGTTCTGTCTCGGTCGCGACTCAAGGCTCAAGTCGAGGAGCATGATGAGCCGTACCATGATTAAATCGTGAGGGTCACTGGGTCATACGAAAGGAGCCGAGTCAAACCTACAGCAGCATTCGAATCAACCATCTGACCCATTAACCCAATAAACCCTCATTCTACAACCCTAGTCTTATCGCGTCAAGTAGATCGCCTCGAGTCGCAGATCATTGGATCAGACAATCCTCAATCCATCAATGATTAGGGCAACCTAACTCGCAAAGCTCAAGGGGATAAATTGAAGATAAGGACGGTGCGCACAGGGAAATGATGATCGACAATCAGAAAGGAGGCGAAATTTCTTACGTGGTGTGATGTCAGAGATGATCGGAGGAGATTTTGAGTTGAAATTGCTTTTGGGAGCTTGGAGATGTGTTAATGGCGGAAAACGACTCACGAGATTGGTAAAAGAAGAAGAAGATAAGAATGACGATTCATGCTATTTATGTACCAAGGTAGTAGGATATGAGTCGGCACACGCGGGGTAAGATAAGTCGAAGCACGCGACCTACGACTTAGGCGTGTGCTTCGAGGGGCAAATGTTAACCCCACTGAAGCTTGGGCCGACTCATCAGATAAAGCATTAAGCGACTCAGAAGATTTACGACTCACCATGAGTCGTTAGTGGTTCAAGTGTGCAAATCAGAAAGCCAAGTACAATTAACTCGCGTACGACTCAATGACCGAAGAGGGAACTCACCGACTCATATGATCTAGGTCCGACTCATCAAAGACCGACTCAGCTAGTCTCTGACTCAACTGTTGTGCGACTTATGGAAGTTTCTGACTCAGCGACTCATGACTCAGCGACTCATGACTCAGCGACTCATGACTCAACGACTCATGGTTCAACGACTCAACAGGTTCGCGACTCATCCTAAGGAACGACCTAAGGAATGTCACGACTTATGGATACCTAGGACTTATGATAAGTCGAGTACGACACATGCTAATATGAGAGGAGTTATGATAAGTTGGCTCGGGAACGACTTATCTCTTGGGACCAAGCCAGCAGTTCGACCTTGAGTTAACATGGGGCGACTCACCATGACTCGTCCACGACTCAAAATCGTTCAGTCGTAACCCATCGCCACAATGCCTAGGAAAATTGACTCGGACACGACTCAAGACTTGTCATGAAATCCAGCAGAGGAATAAGCCATGAAGAGGGGAAAGGTTGGTTTTATAAGTCAACCACGACTTATCCTGACTCGGGGACGACTTAGCTTGAGTCGGTCGCGACTCAGGACTTATGCGCAGAATTCATGTCCAAGCTTGCCTATAAATACATAGCCACCTCCAACATTCAAATGACTTTTGGCACATTCTCTTGAGAGACCGTTACCTTGCTGCATTGAGAACTCCATCAACACTTGGAGCTTTCGAGATCAAAGGAATACTTCGAAGAACTTCACGAAGAAACTACACATCTTCAATTTGAATTCAAGGACTTTAATCGACATAGAAGCTTGAGCTACTTGTTCCAAATCTCTTGTAACTTGAAATATATTGTACTTGAGAAGAATTGTATCAGCTTGTAACGAGATCATTAATAAAAGTACTTAAAGTGGACGTAGGCTATACCCTTAAGCCGAACCACTATAAAATTGTTGTCGTTTGCTGCTTTTCTACTGTTTTCTACTTATAATCTGTTCCCGAGCTTTCGGGTGGTGCTTTCACAACTATAACTCATACACCGGGGTGTTAGCGTTCAAATTTTAGCGTTAACAGGAACCAACATGCGTCACTTTTATGCAACGTGATTATTTATACAGAGAAAGAAAAAAAGATATATTAGTTGCAAATTTCACGATTTTCAATTTATGAAGAATTTTAGTGTACGCCAACTGTTTGTAGAAAGGGAATAACGTATTGTGTCCACCTTTTTCTTTCCTGCTTTTGCCTAAAACTTTCCACTATAATTTTCATGGGTACGTAAATAGTTAAGATTTCACTGCCTGGCCTTGAGAACGTAGGCGAGTCGAGTAGTGGGAGTGGTTGAGTCAAGTCAAATTCTATTCGTTCTAGTTGTTTCGAAAAATTTTCTTTGACCGTAATTTTAAAAGTCGCGTATTTGGTATTTGGATCTTATTATAGATTTGAATCAAGGCGTGGCATCCGTGGAAATCTAATCGTGTCATTTGTACGTTCCTTTATCAAGTGGTACAATCGTTTGAATCTGATTATCTACAATTTTAAGGTGAGTATTTCTCACCAGACAAACATACCTATATATCTGTGAATTTATCACAAGTGTAATTGTAAAATTTGTCTTATTTAATTTTATCTGCCTGTGATATAAACGTATGATGTTAAAACCCATTATTTATTGACACATCATCAGTTGTTTATTTATTGAAGTATTATTGCAGTATGCTATTTAATGCTTATTTACTGTTAATCACACTGCAAGTTCCCTATAAATTTGGGATCTTTATAGGCTGAAATGATAGGGCTGAACAATAATTATTTACCCATTTATTTATTTAACTGTTTAATTATTTATTATTTAACTTGGGATTGCGGGTTTGAAATGATAGAACCCGGGTTTTTGTAAATTGCGGAGTGAAATGATATATATCCGTGTCACTTGACCTAGGCTAGAAAACTATATACAGACCCGTGCTTTATATAATAATTTACGAAATGTTTTAAAAATATTTTAAATAGAAAGTTTATGATATTCTGGCTTAAATGTATTTAAAGGATTTTTTTAAATTTATAATGATTTTTGAATGAGTCAAAATGTTAAATAAATGGAAGTTTAAGTAAAATTTTGGAATATAACTTATTCTGAATTTTTGTTAAAAGTGAGATTTTAGTTAAGTAAAATAATTGATAATAATTTATATTTGGGAATTTTAAATTAGTTGTTAAGTTAATAATTTATTTCAGCACTTAAGTGTTGTCTTTTGTAAATGAATTGTTTTAACCTATGACTTTAGGTAGCATTTTATAAGTGCAACAGAAACTGAATTTTGATTGTTTTAATAAAAGAATTTAATGGAAATAATCTCTGGGAAAAAGGTTAAATTTTGGAATTTAATATGTAATTAATAAAAATAAGGAATTGACTTTAAATGGTTTTAAATGGAAGAATTTAAATTTTAAATGTGAGTTGAAAGGCAATTAATTCCTAAATAAATTGAATAGATTTAAATGGTATTTTATAAAAATGACCGATGTTTAAAAATTATATTATGATATTGAAGGTATTTGAAATTCATTTTTATTTTTAAAGTATAAATACCATTTTTAAAAGTTGTAACCACGGGTTAAAATAACGTTTGGTTGTTAAAGAGACCAGGATCGGATATCTGGCATACTCTCTGTCGATACCGAAAACCACTTTGACAACCGTGTACGTGGTGGAGATTCCAGAATGAAGTAGGATGGTGGTGAAGTTTTTCTTTAAGGTAAATACGTGGACCCGACTCCCGTGAGTTGGCATAAGGTGGCTAAAACAGGAGTGATTCTCGGATTAATGAGGTAGCACCTCTGACTGGACGCACTTCTTCGTATGCCATTCTATTACTCTTGCGATTGTTTTGGTTCTCACCTTTGATTTGGGGTGTTGTTCGAGGTGGGCGGCAGCTGCGCGCTGCGCGTTTCCATCGGTCCGGATAACAATTGGTATATCTACCCTGGCATTGCCTAGTTGTGCCGTGTCACCTACCATAGCGAGCCTTGTACGAGTTTGGTTTCCTCCCGTAGCCCGTGTGGTATCCTCTGGTGGCATCCCGATCAGGAGGGACTATGATATTGGATGGACTACTAGGTCTATTATGTGGTAAGGGCTATATGGGTAACCCCTTAACGCTATTTAAAAGTAAGTTTAATTTACTAATAGACATTATTATAATAGCGAATATTATTACATAGTAAATAGTTTAACGGATCCTTAGAGGATGGGAGGTCCCAAGCATCCTTTAAGTTACTTGCTCTATATTACAGTACACTTGAATTAGCTTACACTATATAAGTATGTATGTCCTGACTCGAGGGTTTATGTTTTATTTTACGCTCGGGTCAGCATGAGTTGCAGTTTAGCTTTCATTCCGAAGATAGGATTTCTGTAGATCTTTCAAGCTACTGGCAAACTTTCAGTCCGTTATCTTATTTATGTAATCAAGACTATGGGATATTCGGATTTTTATTTTGATGATTTAAACTATATTTGAGATTAAAGACTATGTAATTTTTATTTGTTTGAGACTATTTATAGTGGCTTCATGAACCACTAAATATTTTAAATTCCGCTGCGAGTTTTTGATATCTGTGTCTGTGATTCTGTGATTATTTATTTACTGTATATTTTGATATTTGCCAAATTTTATTGACAACGCGGTATTTTGAACAATTCAAGTTCGACATGTGCGGATGCGAATGGTTGAAAATATCTGGTCCTTACACCTGGAAAGCCGTGTATGTTTTTCAAAGTAGCTTTTAAGTATAAATTAAAAGTTCTAGAGTTGGTTTTAAAAAGAACACGTTTGGAGAAATTATTTTCTTAAGTTGTTTTTAAATTTATAAAATAAATATTCACTAAGTTAATTATAGAAGTGATTATTTTGAAGACTTAACTATTATTTGATTTAAAAGGTGGTTATTTAAATAATTATGCTCCATCTAATAATTTTATTTTTAACATTAGTTTGGGCTTATGATTTACATGAGATATTAGTATAAAAATTTCATAATTAATAATTTAAACAAAGCGTTTAAAATAATTTTTATTTTAAGTGTTTCCAAGTATATATTTATGAAAAAGTGATTTAAATTATATTAAAAACCTAAAGTATTCGGATTTGGCAAATTTTCAGTGGAAATAAACAATATTTGAAAACTTATTCTGCGAAAGGAAAGTGATTTGAAAACTATTTGAAAAGGGTTAAAGCGTAGAAAAAATTATATCTTGCGAAGATATTTTGTTCAAATAAATAATTTGGGAAATTATTTTAATCTGATGGTTGTTTATGGATGTTTCTTGATAGTTAAATAACCCAGTATCAATATTGGCCTTTAAAATGGCATTTGAATTTCGATGGGACAGGGGGTCGGATTCCAAATGGTTATCCAAAAATCACATCGAATCTTAAAGGTAGATTTTTCGTTTAAAAGACCAAAGATGGGAATTTGTTGTGACTTATCCATTGTAACAACCAGGTATTTTTAACCATTCGCATCCACACATGTTGGACTGAATTGCTCAAAATACCGCGTTGTTAATAAAATTTGGCAAATCTCATAATATACAGTAAATTAAAGTCACAAATCACAGACATAGAGTAATAATAGTGCAGCAGAAGTAAAAGAAATAGTAGTTCATGAAGTGACTATGTAAATATATCAGAGTTACATAAGATACAATAGAAGAAATAAAGTACAACAGAAGTCTAAGTATGATAACCAAGTACAAGCCGAATACAATACTGGAATCAATAGGATAACTGGGAGTGAAATAGATAAACCAGACAAGCAGATAATCTCCAGCGATTCCAATCTCCATGAAGTGGAAATCCAAATCTGTGAATACTCAGGCTGACCCGAGCGTAAATAAAAATTCAAAAACTCGAGTCAGGACATACATACTTATACAATGTAAACCAAATCATGCGAACTGTAGTAAAAGTACAAGTAACTTAAAGGATGCTTGGGACCGCCCATCCTCTAAGGATCTATCAAACTATTTACTATGTAGTAATACTGCGCTATTATAATAATGTCTAATAGAAAAATAAAGTTACTTTTAAATAGCGTTAAGGTGTGACCCAATATTCCCCTGAACACAAATAATACCAATAGTCTATACAATACCTGCATATCTTCTGATCGGGAGACTACGAGAAGATACTACATAGGTACGACACAAATAGAAACTCATAGTAAAGTCTCGATATGGTAGGTGATACGGCACACAAGGCAATGTCAGGGTAGATATACCAATTACGCATATGGGCTGGTGGTAACGCAACAGCCACATACGCTGATGCAGCGGATTAACAAACTTGAATGTGCTAATAATGTTCGATATAAATTGATGCAAATTCTTCCTCACGAAATGATTCGTGTCAAGTAAAATGAGATAACGATGTAACGACACAATGATAAAATGATGAATTGATGATACCCAAGATAAATGCCCAAATCGTTGATCTCTCGAGATACCGGATTCTAGCTATCTTTAACACGTTGATCGTGCACGATACCGTGTTAAAAGATCTACGATCCTTCGACGTTGATCTCGCACACAAGATTCCATGAATTGGCTTCAAGTCCGTCGATTCGAGCGCACTCGAATATCCGAAGATGGAAGAAGAAGGAGATCACACTCAACTTCAACAAAAGTGGCACAAAGCACACAAACAAATTTTATTCAAAATCAACCTACTTTACAAATGACATACACCCCTATTTATAGGGTTACAACATACATACAATCTCGACTTAACATCACAAAGCACAACACAATACAAGTCCTTTACGACCTAAAAGATTCAAGTTACAACAGCATCATAACCTACGACTTACGACCTAAGAACAAACAACACATCAAGCGACCCAACATTAACAACATACGACTTAAACAATATTTACATCACAATATCCTGAGCGACCTACAGAAATCACGACAGCGACATAAGATTGCACGACTTACTGAAGCGGCATTCCGAGGCGACTTAAGGAAACATGACATCTTGAGCGACTTAACATCTAAAGCGACCTAAAGATCAGCGACTTAAGAAAAACAACTTTGCGCGACCTGAACTTCTGCGACTTAACATGACCGTCTTAAAAGAAGCAGCATAAGGTAGGCGCCTTAACTCGCAAAGTCGCTTGAATGACTTAAAGCAAAACTCGTTATTCCGTTGCAATGCTTCAACTTTCCTTTGTATATCATTTTGTCGTACCTTGCTAGGTCGCTAGCTTTGATTTCTTGAGGTGTTAACTTGTCATGCCAAAGGTCGTTAGGTCGTTCCAGGTAACTCTCAAGGCCACTTGGGCGACTTATCAACATGTTAGGTCGGTGGAGCGACTTACCATAGTGCGCCTGATCACAGGGCGCTACATAATCCTCCCTCGGTTGACAAGAATTTGTCCCCGAATTCAAACTTTGCTCTTCTTCAACACGCTTGTCCTTATGATATGGAATCAAGTATTTGACGTTGAAAACGTCAGCAGTATGGATATGATCCGGCAATCTTAACCGATAAGCATTGTCATTGATCTTCTTCAAGATTTCTACTGGACCAACATTTCGAGCTTTCAATTTGTTGTAATTTCCAACTGGAAAACGATCCTTGGTCAACACTGCATAAACTAAATCACCTTCTTTGAAGTCCACACTCCTTCGCTTCTTATCTGCCAGTTGCTTATACTTCTCATTTGACATAAGCAATCGTTTACGAACAATCCTGTGGCATTCCTGCAACTCATTCATGAAGTCACAAGCTCGTTTAACAACCCATTTCTGACATGGAACTATCGAAAAATCCAATGGTCCTTTTGGAATTGGTGAATATACCACTTGAAATGGACTGAATCCAGTACTTCGATTAACGTCATGATTATGTGCGAATTCTGCCTAACAAAGTTCACATCCCAGCTCTTCAAATTATCCTTCACAAGACACCTCAACAAGTTTCCCAACGATTTGTTCACCACTTCCGTTTGCCCATCTGTTTGTGGATAATAGGCACTACTAAAATTAAGCTTAGTTCCAACCATCTTCCACTGACTCAACCAAAAATGACTTAGAAATCGAGTATCTCGGTCATAAACAATGGTCTCAGGTAGCCCATGTAGTCGATAAACCTCTTTAAAGAAAAATTGAGCAACACGGACAGCATCGGCGGTCTTTTTACAAGCAATAAAATGTGCCATCTTCGAAAATCTACCCCCCACAACATATATAGAATTATTCCCTCGTTGAGTTCTTGGCAAACCCAAAACAATATCCATGCTAATATCAACCCATGGTGTAGTAGGAACGGGTAATGGCATATACAATCCTGCATTCGTAGCTGTCCCCTTGGAAACTTGACATATGTTACATCTCTGCACAAATCTTTCAACTTCTTTCCTCATGGAAGGCCAAAAATATGATTGAGAAATCAACTGCAAGGTACGATCTCTGCCTACATGACCTTCTTCATGCAATTCCTTCACAATCTTCATTCGCAAACTGCACTCTGGTATACACAATCGATTTCCTTTGAATAGAAAACCATCTACCAACACATACTCATCCGTCTTCCCTTTCTCGACTTCATCTACAATCTTAGAAAAGTAAGGATCCTCAACAAACAATTCTAGAAATACATCGAACACCATCACTTCAACTCTCATCGTAGTCAACAATTGATTTCTTCTACTCAATGTGTCTGCCACATGATTTGTAGCTCCCGACTTACGCTTTACAACAAATGTAAACTGTTGCAAGCATGCGATCCATGAAGCATGTCTGGCTGCAATCTTATCCCGTCCCTTCAAATGTTTCAATGCTTCATGATCAGTATACAACACAAACTCTTTATAAAACAAGTAGTGTCTCCAATGCTTTATGGCTTAGACAATAGCATAGAATTCCAAGTCATAGGTACTATATCTTGTCTTGTCTCCAGAAAGTTTCTCACTGAAATAAGCAATTGGACGCCCCTTTTGACTTAACATCGCACCAATTCCAACTTTAGACGCATCAGTATTAAGTTCAAAGAGTAACTGAAAGTCCGGGTATCTAAGAATCGGTGTTGTAGTCAAAAGTGTCTTGATCTGTTGGAAAGCAGAATCAGCCTCTTCAGTTCACACAAATTGCTTTCCTTTCATACAATCTATCATTGGTGCCATCACGCTACTGAAATGTGGAATAAATCTTCGGTAGATTGATGTTAAACCATTGAAACTTCTTACTTCAGTTACAGTCCTGGGTTGTAGCCACTCCTTGATTGCTTCAACTTTACTTTGATCCACATGAATACCTTCCTTGGACAACACATGTCCCAAGAATAAAATACTGTGTGTCATGAACAAGCACTTCTTTGTTGCCGCGTAAAATTGCTCCTGGCGAAGTATCATCAACACTTCCCGCAAGTGTTGTAGATGTTCTTCTATGCTTCCACTCTATATCAATATATCATCAAAGTATACCACCATGAATTTTCCAATAAATGGTCGAAAGATCTTATTCATCAATCGCATAAAAGTACTAGGTGCATTCGAAGACCAAATGGCATGACCAGCCATTCATACAATCCCTCCCGTGTCCTGAAGGCTGTCTTCCATTCATCCACTGTTCGAATTCGAATCTGATGATACCCACTCTTCAGATCAATCTTTGAAAAGATAGCAGCTTCACTCAACTGATCTAACAAGTCATCCAATCTTGGCATCGGAAATCAGTACCTCACTATAATCTTGTTTAGTGCTCGACTATCTGTACACATTCTCCACGTTCCATCCTTCTTTGGTATTAACAAGGCTGGTGCTGCACAAGGACGTAAACTTTCTTGTATGCGCCCATGTTCAAGTAACTCCTCCACCTTCCTTCTCAACTCTTCATGCTCCTTTGGACTCATTCTATAATGTGGTCTATGTGGTAACACAGCTCCTGGAACAAGATCAATCTGATGTTGTATGCCTCCTAACGGTGGTAAATCTTTTGGTAAATTCTTCAGGAAATACATCTTCAAATTCCTTTAACACTGGCTTAACTTCCTCAGGAATTTCAACCGTTTCACGTCCAATCAACAAAAATACTTCAGGTCCATCCTCTACTTCTTTGACAAACTCCTTCAAAAATAGCAGAGTTTTTAGTTCCTCGATTTCCTCCAACTTGCTTTCACTTTGTTGTCGCCTTTTAGGAACTAACGTGATTCTAATGCCATTGAACATGAAACTATAGCAGTTAGTCCTACCATCGTGTTGCCCGGCTCTATCGAATTGCCACGGTCTTCCCAACAACAAATGACATACATCCATATCTACCAAGTCACACCAAATTTCATCCTTATACTTCTTTCCGATGGAAAAAGTTACACAATCTCTTTGACTAACCTTCACTTCCCCACCTTTCCTCAACCAAGCAAATTTGTAAGGTTTGGGATGCTTCTCTGTCTTTAACTCTAACTTCTTTACAACTTCTATAGAGATGATGTTATCACAACTTCCTGCATTGATAAAAAACTTACAAAGCTTTCTCAAAATAGTGCACATCGACTGAAAAATATTACTCCTCAACCAGCTAGTCTCCTCTTCCTGCTTTGGCGTCAAGCAAGATCTCCTCATCATTAACGAATATCCCTCGTCTCCCGTCAGTAATTCTTCTTCCTCCTCAACTTGTGGTGAATTGGAGCATTCTATTTCTACATCCTCATCCTCAAGCTCAGCAACCATCGCTCGCTTCTTAGGCCTCGGGCATTCATTGCACTTATGACCAAACTCTTGGCAATTATAACACTTGAAATTGTTGTTGACTTGGTCTTAGCAACGTCATTGACAACCAGTTTACTAACAGCCTTGGAAACATTAGTATTGCTACTAGCCCCTTTCACCTAATTGATCGAACTTGTAAGCGCACCACCTCCTCTTCTACCTTGCTTCTCCCAAGCTAGAGCTTTCTGGTGTGCTTTAGAAACGGATCTTAGATCAAACATATTTACCATATCCTGAATTTGCATTCTCAATCCTCCAACAAATCTAGATGTCAACCGTTCCTTCATTTCCGTTATATCGTTTCTAGCAATCATTTGATAAAACTCATCTCCATAATCATTTACCGACTTTGTCCCTTGTCTCAAATTCTGTAAGCGCTGATACATAAGAGAGTGATAATTATAAGGCAAGAAAGTAGCCTTCATCAACTTCTTCATCTTTTCCCATGAAACAATCTTCGACTTTCCCATTCTTTCCCGTGTAAGTTTAGTTTGTTGCCACTATGCCATAGCTCTACCCCTCAATCGTGTAGCAACCAACTTAACTCTACGATGCTCGGGCACTTCCTTAAAGTCAAAAATTTCTTCAACATTTGATAACCAATCCAGAAATTCTTCCGCTATCATTCCTCTTTTGAATTATGGAATCTCTGTTTTTTACGATCATTCTCTGAATCAATATATCGATTTCGCACTTGGCCTCGATCTCGATCATGAATACTTCCTCCATCACCATATTCCTCAAAATCATATGTATGTCGATATCGATCTCGTCCATCTACATATCTACGACTATGCATGTCCCTTCTATCATGTCTTCTGGTATCACGATACGGATCATCTTCAAATCCACGATGAGTTCTTCTCTCTTCACCTCGATACTCATGATGTTCTTGCCTCATAGAGACTGATGATTCTCTCCGATCTCAATAAGATTGGGGTGACATTCTTCTTTCTCCCGCAATTGAAGGTGAAACTCTGTTTCCAATATGGTGCGAAACGGGTGAAGTTCTCCTTTGACATTGATTCATGTCTCTCATCAACTTCTCTAACTTTCCAATAACTTCATCAAACTTTTCATTGATACGCTACGCCATCTGCTCAGCTTCTTGTCTTCTATATACATCTTCAACATTTTGAAATCGATTAGCACATCTCGAGGGCATGATTATCAACAATCTCGATTCAACACAAACACTACTTTAACTCAGCTCTGCACTAGCTCGGCTTCGACCTAACCTGACTTAGCTCGGTTTTGAATTTAGCTCGTCTCAACTTACTTAGCTCTTCAAGCTCTTCAAGCTCCGATACCAAACTGACGCAGCGGATTAACAAACTTGAACGTGCTAATAACGTACGATACAAATTGATGCAAATTCTTCCTCATGAAATGATTCGTGTCAAGTGAAACAAGATAACGATGGAACAATACAATGATAAAATGATGAATTGATGATACCCAGGATAAATGCCCAAATCCGTTGATCTCTCGAGATACCGGATTCTAGCTATCTTCAACACGTTGATCGTGCACGATACCGTGTTAAAAGATCTACGATCCTTCGACGTTGATCTCGCGCACGAGATTCCGTGAATCGGCTTCAAGTCCATTGATTCGAGCGCACTCGAATATACAAAGATGGAAGAAGAAGGAGATCACACTCAACTTCAACAAAAGTGGTACAAAGCACACAAACAAATTTTATTCAAAATCAATCTACTTTACAAATGACACACATCCCTATTTATAGGGTTACAACTTACATACAAACTCGACTTAACATCACAAAGCACAACACAATACAAGTCCTTTACGACCTAACAGATTCAAGTTACAATAGCACCACAACCTACGACTTACGACCTAAGAACAAACAACACATCAAGCGACTCAACATTAACAACATACAACTTAACAATATTTACATCACAATATCCTGAGTGACCTACAGAAATCATGGTAGCGACATAAGATTGCACGACTTACTGAAGCGGCATCCCGGGGCAACTTAAGGAAACATGACATCTTGAGCGACTTAACATCTGAAGTGACCTAAATATTAGCAACTTAAGAAAAACAACTTCACGCGACCTGAACTTCTGCGACTTAACATGATCGTCTTAAAAGAAGCGACATAAGGTAGGCGCCTTAACTCGCTAAGTCGCTCGAACGACTTAAAGCATAACTCGTTATTCCGGTGCAATGCTTCAACCTTCCTTTGTATCTCGTTTTGTCGTAGCTTGCTAGGTCGCTGGCTTTGATTTCTTGAGGGGTTAACTTGTCACGCCAAAGGTCGCTAGGTCGTTCCAGGTAACTCGCAAGGCCGCTTGGGCGACTTATCAACATGTTAGGTCGCTGGAGCGACTTACCATAGTGCGCCTGATCACAATGCGCTGCATCATACGCCCACCTCGGAACACATTCCCAAAATCGGAGGGGCACCTAAACAATCACAAGTAATAGTATGGTATCGAAGAAATGCGTCCGACCAGAGAAGCTACCCCTTTTGGCCCGGGTTCGCTCCTGTTTTAGCCACCTTAAGCCAACTCATGGCAGTTCGGTCGACGTAGCATACCTCAAGAACGTCGCCACCATCCTACTTCATTCTGGGATCTCCACCGCGTACACGGTTAGTCAAAGTGGTTTTCGGTATCGACAGAAAGTGTTCTCGTATCTGATCCCAGTCTTTTTGCCAACCAGTCGTTATTATAATCCGTTGTTATAACTTTAAAATGATATTTTATACTTAAAATATAAATATCATTTCAATCCAAATCTTTATCAAAATAAAGATTATATCATTTCCACCATTTCAATATGTCAACATACCGTATCTTTCAAATTCAAATATTTATCAAAATAAATATCAAGTCATTTCTAACCATTTCAATATTTTAAATTATCATATCCTTTCAAAACTTCCTTTCAAATCAATTTTAATACATAAATATCGTATCTTTCAAAACCTCATTTTCAAATCATTTTAATATCAAAATATATATCTTTGAAAACTTTATTTTCAAATCATTAAATATCAAAATATAATATCTTTCAAAACTTCATTTTCAAATCATTTAAATATCAAAATATCGTATCTTCCAAAATTTCATTTTCAAATCATTTTAATGTCAATCATTTTAATATCAAAATATCGTATCTTTTAAAACTTCACTTCAAATCATTTTAATATCAAAATATCATATCTTTCAAAGCTTCATTTCAAATCATTTTAATATCAATCATTTTAATAACAAAATATCATATCTTTCAAAACTTCATTTTAAATCATTTTAATATCGAAATATCATATCTTTCAAAACTTCATTTCAAATCATTTTAATTCAATCATTTTAATCTTTCAAAACTTCATTTCAAATAATTTTAATAACAAAATATCATATCTTTCAAAACTTCATTTCAAATCATTTTAATATCAAAATATCATATCTTTCAAAACATCATTTCAAATTATTTCAATATCAAAATATCATATCTTTCATAACTTCATTTCAAATTATTTTAATATCAAAATATCATATCTTTTCAAAACCACATTCATTTTATTTAAAATACCATTTCAAAATAGTTTATATTTCAAAACAAATTACTTCATTTTAAATCATAAAAATTAAGTTGTTGCATTTAATAGTAATATAATTAAATTCCAAAAATTTAAACTTTTCAATATTCATTTATTCACTAAAATTTATTAAAACAATGAAAATTCAACATTCGCAGCATTCGGAAAATGCTACAGAAAGTTACATTCAAAACAATTCAATTTAACAAAAGACAGCATTTAAAAATGCTTTTAATTAACTTCAAATATTCAATAGAATTTCACAAACACTTGTATTTTTATTTAAATCGTTTTTAACTTATAAGATCATACATTTTCACATTTATAATTATCAACTAATTTTCCTTAAATTCATGATTTTATAAAGTTAAATTTCCTTTCAAAATTCAATATTTATTAATAATTCACTTATTAAATTTCAACATTCAATTTTAAATTCATTACATTAAATTTCAACTTAACACTTAAGTTTAAAATTTCAAATATAACTTAATTCCATTTTTATTAACTTAACTTAAAATTCACTTTTAAGCCAAATTCACAAATTCCCATTTTGGTTATATTTCGAAATTTCAACTTAAATAATCATTCATTTCACATTTTAACGTTATTCAAAAATCATTAATATATTATAAAATCACTTTAAATTCATTTTAAATTCAAATTATCATAAATTTATCATAATTTCATATTTTATTAAATTTTCAATTATAATTAAATCAAAATTTCCAAAATAACTTACATTCAGATTTTCTTACTTTTCCATAATTTATTTAACTCATAAATTTCCAGAAAATCAATAATACTTTACAAAAGTTATTATTTATTAATTTTTAAATCAAAATATTACAATAATTACATTTCTAAAATATTTTAAATGTTTTAGAAAAACATATTTTAACTACGGGCCTGTATATAATTTTCTACGTTAGGTAAAGTGATACGGGTAATATATCATTTCAACCTGTAATTTACAAAGAAAATCCAGATTTTATCATTTCAAACCCGCATTCACAAGTAAATGAAATAAATTGAAAATCGCTCAGGCCTATCATTTCAGCCTATAATGATTTTCCCTTAATCTAAAGTCCATTCAGGTATGTATCATTTCAACCCATAGTGATTCTAATCTAAAGGGAACTTGCAGTGTGATAAACTGATAAAATAATAGAACAGCATAATATAATAGTAACAGATGTTGTAACAGGTGTTTAAGCATGGGTGAACATCATATCATCATAATATAGCGGGTGTACCATGATAATGTATTTTACAGATTCAAATGGGGTCAATTTACTGGTTATATATGTACATATTGTCTTATGAAAATAACTCACTGGTTTGAGCTGGAGACACAACGATGAATGCACAAATGAGATCTAAACAAGCACGATAACACGATACAAATATGAGTGGAAGAGCCAAAGTATCAATTCCTTGAATTCAAGTCAAACAAAACAATATAATATACATAAGGTTTCAAATTCAAATACGATAAACAATGTGAGAATTGAATGTACAAAACAACTCCAAAGTATTTTCACTTTTCTTCAACTATCCTAGGCTCGGATATGCATTAAAATACATGACCAAAACTTGTGTTTGGATCTGGTAGTGGACTCATATGGGTCGGCCTATCCTAGGGAAAATGGTGCTAACATAAGTATGCATGAAGCTAACACTACAAGGCAATATAACACGGATTCAAGTCAAAACCAGGCTCGGCCAAGGCTAGTATGGGCACGACCTGCACCGTGGAGTCTAAGGGGATGATGTGGCCAAGATTCTAGGTGGTGCTGGAGGTGGTGGAGGTGGTGTTAGTGGCGGCCATGTGGTGTGGAAGGTGGAGGTCAGCTATGCATGTATTGATGAAGTTTAGGTTGGAAATATTGTGGAAGATCATCAACAAGGGCTCGGCTTTGGGGTTTGGCCAGAGATGAGGTGGGGATTGTGGCGCTCTCGGTTGGTGGTGGAGGCGGCAGGGCAGGTGGTGGAGGTGGCCAAAATTATGAGAGAAGAGAACAAGTGCAAATCTAAATCAAAGAAGAATAAAAGTAAACAAAGAAAAGAAAAAAGATTTTACCCAAAATTTCTCAAAGAGCAATGGCCGAATATTTTTAGGAATGAGAAACAAAATGTTTACGTGAATGATGAATGGGATGGTCGGCTGAAAGAAAAGGATAATTATGGCTAATTGATGAAAAGTTAAGTTACAAATATGAAAGGTTAGAAGATAAAAGGCCATTGGAAACCAAAAGTCAAAACCTTTTCAAATTACCTTTAATTTATTTATATAATTTTAAATTACTGAGAATAACAATAATTTCAGTAAAAATTTCGAAAATGCAACAAAATATAAAATATATATAAATAAATAAATAATTATATAAGGTAAAAATAAGAAAATAGCTTAGAAAATGCAAACTAGTCTAGCAAATTTGAAAATAAACAGAATAAATTTTGGAAAAATTATATGGACTTGGAAAATATTTAAAAATAAAGAAAAGAGCACAAAATAAACATGCCTTCACAAAATAAATAAATGAATTTTAAATAAGTAAAATTTAAATGAAGAAAATAGAAAAGAAAATAGAAACTAGGCTATAAAATAGAAAATAAATTCAATAAGATTTGGAAATTTTTTATTATAACTTTAAAAATATTTAGAAGTCAAATTATGTAATATAACATAAATACACAAATTATAATAAGATATATCAAATAATAATGTCATTTTTTATAAATTAAAACAAAGAATATTGTTAAATAACTCAATATACATAATATTGAAAACAATATAACTTTTACAATTTAAATCAAATTTCAATGAAAGAAAAGCAGTATTCATGATATTAAATATACTTTAAAAATAAAAAAAAATTAAGAATTCAAATATTTAAATTTAAAATTAAAAAGTCAAATTTTGACCAGTTTTGGCCACAAATCCATTTTTCAGGAAAATATTCAATTTATACCAGTTTGAAATTATAATTCATATTATAATCGAAATTTGTATTTAAAAATGAAATATTTGAAATAAAAATGTTTAAAATAATTTCAAAATAAAATAAAGTCAAATTTGAATATATGCAAAAATCTAAGGTTGTAACATTCTACCCCACTCAAAACTTTTCGTCCCCGAAAAGGAATGAGGTAGGGGAAAGCACAGAAAAAGATAAAGTGAAATACAATTAGGACAAGATAACGAGGAGATGAAATTATAGCTGATAACTATTGTTATAGGTAAGTTTAACAAGGTGGAGATTATCAAAGATTATAGAAAGGTTTCTAAACAGAAAAATTATAGAAAAATGCCTACACCAGCCTGAAGCAAGAAAAGGAAAATAAGGACAACCAAACGATAGTTTGAAAAAACAAAATAAGATAATAGGTTAGAAACCATGGAAATTTCATCTTAAATAGATAATTAATTTTTACACAAGTTAAATATATCTTAACTATTTCAAATTTTATTATCTTATCTTCTAATCATCTTAAATTAACAATTTCTAAGATCATGGATTTGAAAAATAATCATTCATTATACTCATAATGTACTTGAATTTAATTCATCTTTATTCCTACTTAAAGTTAAATTTATTCCTCCTAATATATTTTACTATAAATGCCCATTATGCTTATTCTTATTATAACTGCTTTAATTTATTGTTAGTTCCATTAATCATCATTTATATTGTTAATTATTCAATTAACCTTTTTTTCTATTTACTCCTATTAATCATTTTATAACTAAAATTTAAGTGTATAACATTTATTTTGACCATTGAAATTTTATTTATAAAATCTTTTTATATTGTATATTATCCAATTACATTGTTAACTTCTGTATAATTTGGGTAAGTTATATTTAAATGCAATTGAGTATCATACAAATAAAACTTTCTAATTCCCTCATCTCAAGTTTGAATCATTTATCTAAATTTTGATTTTCTTTTTATAATTGAAATGATTTTTTTAAGATAAAGTTTAAGAATAAAATTTTCGGTTCCTCCAAACCATTTAGAGATAAATAAATAAATAGAATAATATGTCAAATCATATTTAAATCATATGTCTATATATATTATAAATCCAGTCTTATTTTAGATTTTCAAATCAATTAAATTTCCCAAAACAAAACTATAGCAAGACTACAGAACGGTCTCTTCACTTCGAAACTCGAAAATGAATGTGATGATGCTGCGGTCATCACCGGAGTTATTTTCCAGCAAGCACTAATTTTAAACTTTAAAATTCCTTGGAAACAAATTTCTATTAGAAAATACTTTAAATAATATACCCCTTTTAAAAATTTAAACATAAGCTTTGAAACCATCGGAAATTTAATTCTCAAATTTATTGTTTTAAACTCATTTCAGCTCCCAAATAAATTTATAAACAGCTATTTATAAATTCATTTATGGAACAATAAATGATAAATCAATTATTATCATTTCAAATGATTAATTTAAATCAATTTATTAAGTTCCATAAATTTACTTATATCAAAATTTTATTCCATTAACCAAAATTTTAAAATAATATTATGCTAGTTTGTTTTGTCAAAGTGTTTTAGAAATCCTATCGATAGCGTTGATCAAACTAATCGATCGGAAATCAAAATCAACATTAACAACTTAAACAACACAATATATAAAACTAAACATAAATTTACATGTACAATTCAAAATGTTTGGAATAATAGATTGGAAAAAAAGACAAGATGATTAAATAACAGAGTAGGGAGATGGGTAAGCTTAAGTAAATCGCGGGCTACCTTAACCGGGTCAACCGTGACTTAAAGAATAAGATAGATGTGGATTTTCTAGGGTAAATCTACATTCGATCTCAATAAATAGAGTTTGGAATAACAAAATATATTAGCATCTAAACCAAGGATAGATATAAATATTTGGCGAATCGATGCTAACTGTAAAGGAGTTTCCCCTTTACAAATGAATTTGAGATTGGCGGGACTGCCGACTCATTATAAAGATCATTCGAAGTGGAGTTATGGGATACTCCGGAATCGAAAGAAGATAAATTGTGAGCGACACGAAAGGATTTTGGAACCGCAGGGAACGTTCCAAAATTCAAAGGAAATTTGAATCAAAGAGGAATGATTCAAACTCGAACGAAAGTGATTCTGTAAATAATTTACTTTATATTCTAAGTTTTGCCTCAAAGCCAAAGCTCTGATACCAAATGTAACAACCAGGCATTTTCAACCATTCGCATCTACACATGTCGGACTTGAATTGCTCAAAATACCGCATTGTAAATAAAATTTGGCAAATCTCAGAATATACAGTAAATAAAAGTCACAGGTCACAAACACAGAGTAATAATAGTGCAGCGGAAGTAAAAGAAATAGTAGTTCATCAAGCTACTATTTAAATATTCAGAGTTACATAAAATACAATAGAAGAAATAAAGTACAACAGAAGTTTAAGTATGATAACCAAGTACAAGCTGAGTACAATACTGGAATCAACAGGATAACTGGGAGTAAAATAGATAAACAAGACAAGGAGATAATCTCCAGAGATTCCAATCTCTAGGAAGTGGAAATCCAAATCTGTGAATACTCAGGCTGACCCGAGCGTAAATAAAAATACAAACCCTCGAGTAAGGACATACATACTTATACAATGTAAACCAACTCGTGTGAACTGTAGTAAAAGTACAATTAACTTAAAGGATGCTTGGGACCGCCCATCCTCCAAGGATCCGTCAAACTATTTACTATGTAGTAATATTGCGCTATTATAATAATGTCTAATAGTAAAATAAACTTACTTTTAAATAGCATTAAGGAGTGACTCAATGTTCCCCTTAACACAAAAAATGCCAATAGTCTATACAGTACCTGCATATCTCCTGATCGGGAGACTACAAGAAGAAACTGCATAGGTACGACACAAATAGAAACTCGTAGTAAATGCTCGATATGGTAGGTGACACGACACATAAGGCAATGGCAGGGTAGATGTACCAATTACGCACATGGGCTGGTGGTAACGCAGCAGCCACATACGCCTACCTCGGAACACATTCCAAAAATCGAAAGGGCGCCCAAACAATCACAAGTAATAGTATAGTATCGAAAAAATGCGTCCGACCAGAGAAGCTATCCCTTTTGGTCCGAGATCGCTCCTGTTTTAGCCACCTTAAGCCAACCCATGGGAGTTGGGTCCACGTAACATACCTCAAGAACGTCGCCACCATCCTACTTCATTCTGGGATCTCCACCACGTACACGGTTAGTCAAAGTGGTTTTCGGTATCGACAGAGAGTATGCCCATATCCGATCCTGCTCTCTTTGCCAACCAATCGTTATTATAACCAGTGGTTATAACTTTAAAATAGCATTTTATACTTAAAATATAGATATCATTTCAATCCAAATCTTTATCAAAATAAAGATTAAATCATTTCCAAACCATGTCAATATGTCAACATACCATATCTTTCAAATTCAAATATTTATCAAAATAAATATCAAGTCATTTCTAACCATTTCAATATTTTAAATTATCATATCCTTTCAACTCATTTTTAATACATAAATATCATATCTTTCAAAACCTCATTTTCAAATCATTTTAATATCAAAATATCATATCTTTCAAAATTTTGTTTTCAAATCATTTATATATCAAAATATCATATCTTTCAAAACTTCATTTTCAAATCATTTAAATATCAAAATATCATATCTTTCAAAACTTCATTTTCAAATCATTTTAATATCAACCATTTTAATATCAAAATATCGTATCTTTCAAAACTTCATTTTCAAATCATTTTAATATCAATCATTTTAATATCAAAATATCATATCTTTCAAAACTTCATTTCAAATCATTTTAATATCAAACAAACATGTCTTTCAAAACTTCATTTCAAATCATTTTAATATCAATCATTTTAATATCAAAATATCATGTCTTTCAAAACTTCGTTTCAAAACATTTTAATATCAAAATATCATATCTTTCAAAATTTCATTTCAAATCGTTTTAATATCAAAATATCATTTCTTTTCAAAACTTTATTTCAAATCATTTTAATATCAATCATTTTAATATCAAAATATCATATCTTTCAAAACTTCATTTCAAATCATTTTAATATCAATCATTTTAATATCAAAATATCATATCTTTCAAAACTTAATTTCAAATCATTTTAATATCAAAATATTATATCTTTTCAAAACCACATTCATTTTATTTAAAATACCATTTCAACACACATTTCAAAATAGTTTATATTTCAAAACAAATTACTTCATTTTAAATCATAAACACGAAGTTATTACATTTAATAATTAAATGATTAAATTTCAAAAATTTAAACTTTTCAATGTTCATTTATTCACTTAAATTTATTAAAACAATGAAAATTCAACTTTTGCAGCATTTGGAAAATGCTACAGAAAGTTACATTCAAAACAATTCAATTTAACAAAAGATAGCATTTAAAAATGCTGTTAATTAACTTCAAATATTCAATAGAATTTCACAAACACTTATATTTTTTTTAAATCTTTTTTAACTTATAAAATCATACATTTTCACATTTATAATCATCATTTAATTTTCCTTAAATTCATGATTTTATAAAGTTAAATTTCCTTTCATAAATCAATATTTATTAATAATTCACTTATTAAATTTCAACACTCAAATTTAAATTCAATACATTAAATTTCAACTTTGCACTTAAGTTTAAAATTTAAAATATAACTTAATTCCATGTTTATTAACTTCATTTAAAATTCATTTTTAAGCCAAATTCACAAATTCCCATTTTGGTTATGTTTCAAAATTTCAACTTAAATAATCATTCATTTCACATTTTAACTTTATTCAAAAATCATTAATATATTATAAAATAACTTTAAATTCATATTAAATTTAAATTATCATTAATTATCATAATTTCATATTTAATTTAATTTCCAATTATAATTAAATCAAAATTTTCAAAATAACTTACATTTAGATTTTCTAACTTTTCCATGATTTATTTACTTATAAATTTCCAAACAATCAATAATACTTTACAAAAATAATTTTTAATTAATTTTAAATCAAAATATTATAATAATTACATTTCTAAAATATTTTAAAACTTTTAGAAAAACATATTTCAATTATGGGCCTGTATTTAATTTTCAACGCTATGTAAAGTGGTACGGGTGATTTATCATTCCAACCCGTAATTTATAAAGAAAATCCGGGTTTTATCACTTCAAACCCACAGTCCCAAGTCAATGAAATAATTTGAAAATCGCTCAGGCCATTCATTTCAGCCCATAATGATTTTCCCTTATTCTAAAGTCCGTTCGGTATGTATCATTTCAACCCATAGTGATTCTAATCTAAAGGGTATAAACTGATAAAATAACATAACAGCATAATATAACAGTAACAGATGTTATAACAGGTGTTTAAGCATGGGTGAACATCATATAATCATAATATAGTAGGTGTAACATGATAATGTATTTTATAGATTCAAAAGGGGTCAATTTACTAGTTATATATGTACATATTGTCTGGTGAGAATAACTCACTGGTTTGACCTGGAGACACAAGGACGAATGCACAAATGAGATCTAAACAAGCACGATAACACGACACAAAGATGAATGGAAGAGCCAAAGTATCAATTCTCTTGAATACAATTCAAACAAAACAATATAATATACATAAGATTTCAAATTCAAATACGATAAACAATATGAGAATTGAATGTACAAAACATCTCCAAAGTATTTGCACTTTTCTTCAACTATCCTAGGCTCGAATATAGATTAAAATACATGACTAAAGCTTGTGTTTGATCTGGTACTGGACTCATATGGGTCGGCCTAGCCTATGGAAAATGGTGCTAACATAAGTATGCATTGAGCTAACACTACAAGGCAATATAACATGGATTCAAGTCAAAACAAGGCTCGTCCAAGGCTAGTACGGGCACGGCCTGCACTGTGGGGTCCAAGGGGATGATGTGGCCGAGAGTCCAGGTGGTGCTGGAGGTGGTGTAGGTGGTGTTAGTGGCAGCCATGGGGTGTGGAAGGTGGTGGATGCAAGGTAGTGGTCGGCTATGCATGTATTGATGGAGTTTAGGTTAGAAATTTCGTGGAGGATCATCAAAAATGGCTTGGCTTTGGGGTTTTGGCCAGAGAGGAGGTGGGGATGGTGGTGTTCTCTGGTGGTGGTGGAGATGGTAGGGCAGGTGGTCGAGGTGGCCGAACCTATGAGAGAAGATAACAAGTGCAAATCAAATCAAAGAAGAATAAAAGTAAACAAAGAAAAGAAAAAAGATTTTACCCAAAATTTCTCAAAGAGAAATGGCCGAATATTTTCAGGAATAAGAAACAAAATGTTTACGTGAATGATGAGTGGGAGGATCGGCTGAAAGAAAAGGATAATTATGGCTAATTGATGAAAAGTTAAGTTACAAATATGAAAGGTAAGAAGATAAAAGGCCATTGGAAACCAAAAGTCAAAACCTTTTCAAATTACCTTTATTTTATTTATATAAGTTTAAATTACTGATAATAATAATAATTTCATTAAAAATTTCAAAAATGAAAATGAATATAAAATATAAATAAATAAATAATAATTATATAAGATAAAAATAAGAAAATAGCTTACAAAATGCAAACTAGTCCAGCAAATTTGAAACTAAACAGAATAAATTTTGGAAAAATTATATGGACTTGGAAAATACATAAAAATGAAGATATGAACACAAAATAAACATGCCTTCACAAAATAAATAATTAAATTTTAATAAAATAAAATTTAAATGAAGAAAATAGCAAAGAAAATAGAAACTAGGCATTAAAATAGAAAATAAAATCAATAAGCTTTGGAAAAATTTTACTATCACTTTAAAAATATTTAAAAGTCAAAATATATGTAATATAACATAAATACACAAATTAGAATAAGATATATCAAAAAAAATGCCATTTTTTATAAATTAAAACAAAGAATATTGTTAAATAACTCAATATACACAATATTGAAAATAGTATAACTTTTACAATTTAAATCAAATTTCAACAAAACGAAAAGAAGTATTCATTATATTAAATCTATTTTCAAAATAAAAGATAAAATATAAGAATTCAAATATTTAAATTTAAAATTTAAAAGTCAAAGTTTGACTAGTTTTGACCACAAATCTATTTTTCAGGAAAATATTCGATTTATACCAGTTTGAAATTATAATTCATATAATAATCAAAATTTTATTTCAAAATGAAATGTTTGAAATAAAACAAGTTTAAAATAATTTCAAAATAAGATAAAGTCAAATTTAAATTATATTCAAAAATCTAGGGTCGTTACATCCACGATCTGAGTGTATCCACTTGTTTTTAAAATAAGCGCTCGTTATTCAGATAAGCCGGAGGAGGACATTAAGTCATAAAACCCATTTCGAATAATGATATGATGAAATAGGATTGCATTTGAAGTTGGTGATTGAACACGGAGTATTTTCGAAAACTAAAGGATTACCCGTTGATTGTCTCTGCATCGAGTTGCTCCGGTATAGAGATTACCCTATGTGATGGGAAGTCCATACGTGATTAGGGAATATCTGGATTTGCAAGGACTTCATTCCTTAATTGGACGAACGGTTCCATTCAGACCCAGGATGGATTTGTATGGATGTATGTCTGACATTACACTTTGAGATATAAAGCTGGTTTCTATCAAATACATTTATGTTTGATGGGGGAGAATTTACTCTCTTAGCTTAACTCCCTTCTCTGAGACGTACGAGCTTAGATGTTACGTAGTTGACGGCTACTAGTGATGTATCCCCAATTTGGTAATGTGACATACTAAGTGCTGAGCATTGGTTGATCGAAGCATGGCTTTTGTGAAAAGCATAACTTTGTGGGACGAGACTTCATCGGACCTCACACCCTGGAAATGGTCGAAACATGAAGGATGCGGCATGGTTATGGGGGTCGCGCCCCTCAGGGTATGTGCATTTCCTTCTGGATAAAAAGTGGTATTCTGGTATGGAGCCCAGATGATTAACTTGTGTGCATAAAAAGTGGTATTCCAGTATGGTGCCCAGATATTTACTTATGTGGTTGTTGGAATTGAGGCGCCTCTGTAAAGGTCGATTACGATTGGGGGATGGCATACTCGTGACAGTTAATTACCAAGTTATAGAGGTAACCGGCTTTGTGTTGGCATCGATCTGGTTAAGTTCTCGGGGCGTCCTTCCAGAAGTGTACCCTTTCGGATAAAGGAAGTTCCTTAGCCTTAACCATTTGTTGGAAATCCAAACAATCAAATACGAGCCCTGTACGGTTTTAGTTGTAGAACCTTCCATCTAACATGGTAGCTATAGTAGGCATACTATAATGGTACATATGCTGGCTAAGATTAATATTATAATTTTGAAATGTTTTCCACACTATGCACTAATAATAATATCAAAAGGATTTTTGTGTATCAAGAATGTTTGACTATTATAAGAAGAAACCTTCCCCAAGTGTGCGATTGCATTGTGTGTTTGCTGGGAGACCTTATGGTAGTTTCATTTTCAAAAAGCCTGAACAGATTTCTTTTTCTTTTCTTTTGTACAAATAACTGTTTTTAAGATCTCACACCAGTCCCATGACTGTTTTAGAGTTTAATATTCCTTTTTCTAAACTCTAGTGACCCTAATTTTCCACATGGGCAGCCTAGAGTCAGGTTAACGGTAGGTTATGGAGCTAAGTCAGGTAAATATGTTATGGAGATCAAGAGACAAGCTGGATGGCGAGACGTATCACACGTATATGATGCATTATCCGTTGTGTAAGGTTTGCTGAATATTCAGTATCCATGTGGGCAAGTTATCATAACTGCCCAATGTTGTGTTTTTTGTGTTGTATAAGGCTCTGATGATGTAATGTATAAACAAATATTGTTCTTTTGTTTTAAAGATTAGTCACTTATTTATTATATATTATTCTGTTGCGACAGTGATATTCTAATATCGTTTCTGTTCCTTCCTCTACTTCCTTCTTCTTGAACGCTAACGGTTCCATTTTCCAGCATTCGATTGTTCGGCATTTGATACAGTGGGCGAATTGATGTCGATTTTCGGGCGTCAAAAAATCGGGTCATTACATTCTAAAAAAGGATAAGCCAATTAAATTACAAAAGAGAAAAGGTAGATAGGCTTATATAAATCGCAGACAACTTAACTGGGTCAACCGTGACTTCAAGAATAAGACCGAGGCAGAATTTTGAAGCAAATCGACATTCGATCACCTGAGATAGAATTCGGGTATAACAAAAGATAGCGTCATTGTAAACAAAAGGATATAGAAATCATCGGTAAATCAATGCTCAATGTAAAGGAGTTTCACCCCTTTACAAATCATATAGTGGAGCTATGGGACGCTCCAGAATCAAAATACGAATAGGGAGAGGAAAGAACGGATTTTGGAACCGAGGGAAATGTTTCAAAAGTCAAAGGAAATTTGAATCGAAGTGGAAGGAATTCAAGCTCGATCGAAGATGACTCTGTAATTAAATTTACTATATATGCTAATTTTTGCCTAAAACCAGAGCTATGATACCACATTAATATCCTGGTATTTTCAACCATTCGCATCCACACATGTCGGATTTGAAATGTTCAAAATATCATGTTGTTAATTTATATTTGGAAAAATTCAGCATATATAGTAAATAAATATTCATCGAATCATAGACACATAGTAATATAACAATAAGTAGCGGAAATAAAAGAATAGTAGTTCGTGAAGCTATTATATATATAACAGAGTTAAACAAAATACAACAGAATTCTAATGTACACAGAAGTCTCCATGCAATAGCTAAATACAAGATCAGAATATGTCACAAGAGTCAACTGAATAATTGCAAGTAGAATAGAGAGATGGATCTCCAAGCGAAGCTCCAACTCCAAAGGTGAGTCAATGTTGTGACACTCAATTTGACCTAAGCGTAAAGCGAAAACACAAAACGTTCGAGTCAGGATTAACATTCTTATATCAATAAATTCAACTCAAGTGAAATATCAACTGAAATACAAATAATTTAAAGGATGTTTAGGATAACCATCCTATAAGGATCCATGGAACTATCTATTATGTAGTAATATACGCTATTATAATAATGTCTAAAGTAAAGTAAACTATTAAAATAGCATGAAGGCGTTGCCCATTTCCCCCTTAACACATTTTATAGTGCCAATAATCTATACAGTATCGTAATACCTCATGATCGGGAGGCTACCAGAGGGTACTCCGTACGTACGACACAAAACAAACTCTTAGTAGTCTTGATAGGTTAGGTGACACGGCATAACTAGGCAATGCTAGGGTAGATATGCCAATTACACTTCCGGGCTGGTGGTAACGCAGAGCCGCAACAATCTCCTACCTCGAGCCACACTCCCGAATCAAAGGTGCGCATCAAATCAATCACAAAGTAATAGAAAGGCATACGATGAAGTGTGTCCGATTGGAGGAGCTACCTCACTTGGCCCATTAATTGCTAATGTTTTAGCCATCTCATGCTAACTCATGGGAGTTAGGTCCACGTATATACCTCATATAGGATGGTCGCCACCATCCTACTTCATTTTGGAATCTCCACTGCGTACACGGTTTTCAAAGTTGTTTTCGGTATTGGCAGAGAGTATGAAAATATCCGATCCCGTTCTCTTTAACAACCAAACGTTATTATAACACCGCGGTCATTTCAAAATTGTTTATACTTCAAAACCAAAATATCATGCCCATTTCAAAACCATATCAATACGATATCATTTCACTTCAAATATATCATTTCCAAAATCATAGCACTTTCAAAGTTATTACACTTTCGAAACTAAAACACTTGAAATTATAACACCTTTGAAATCATACACTTTGAAATCATAATACTTTGGAAAACCATAACTTTGAAATCACAACTTCGACCACTTGAACCGTTAAGACATTAGTAATAGTATATATAATCAAATAGTTTATAAAATAAAATAGTTTATATAAAATAGTTATAAGTTAAAATAGTTTATAATAAAATAGTTAGTATATTAAAATAGTTTACATTAAAAATAATTTATACTAAAAATGATTTATATTAAAATAGTTTATAATAAAATAAGTTATAAGGTAAAGTATATAAATAGTTAAATGTGATTTAAAATACTTTATATAATAAAATGGTTTCCTTAAATTTCACAAATCAACTCAAATTCAAAAATTCAGATTTAATTCTATCTCAATTCATCAATTTCAACTCAATTCAGTTTCTCAATAAACCATTTCAAATTATATCGATTTCAAATACAGATTTGATCCATAAAATAAACTCTTTCAATATATTTCAAAGCTTCAAATATTCAACATTTTCAAAACTAAATTTGATAATTTCATCTATCTCTTAATTTAACTTCATTATTATTTAGTTTTGACATATTCACTTAACAAATCCAATATCATTTAGATAAAACCCTAAATTTCAAATCACTAAATATTTCCTTCAATTTAATTAAACTTGAAATATTCATTTAATCTCCTTGAACAAAAATCAAGTTATAAAATCATATCCTTTAAAAATCTCAAATTCAATAAGTTTCAAATTGATTTAATTAAATAAAATTCTTAATTAAATACCATTTCTAATAAATTTCAAATCTATCTACCTATCCTTAATTTAATAAAAAATATTATAAATTCTATATTTTAAAATATAAATTTTAAATAAATACTTAAATGTATTATATATTAATTAAATCAACTTTAATAAATCAAATCTAATTATTAAACTTATTTTATATATATTTTAAAATAGTAAAATTGTAAGTAAAATCTTAAAATTTATAATTCCAAAACTAACTTATAATTTTAAAATTTTCAAAACATATAATTTTAAAAATAAAAATTAAAAACTTTATAAAAATAACATATATATATATATATATATCCTAAAATCAATATTTATTAAAATCAAAATATTCATTTCAAAACCTTGGAAATCATTTCAAAATATATATATTGACTAGCGGTGTATGTATATAATTTTCTATCCTATGGTCAAGTGACATGTATATTTATCATTTCAGTCCGCAATTTAAAATATATACGGGTATATATCATTTCAAACCGCAATCCCAAATTCAATTCGAAGAAAAACGCTTGGGTTTATTATTTCAACCCATAACGATTTTCTCATATTCTACAGATCGTTAGGGTATGTATCATTTTAACCCATAGTGAATTCAATACTAACAGGGAACTTACAAAGTGAGAAAATATATGATAATAATATAACATGCATATATCATCAATATAAATAACAAATAATGGTGTCATATGTGAAGGTAAATAGATGCAATTAATAGCATATATATGGCAATTCAAATAACTAATTATAGCATATCTCAATTGTCGTTTCAATTGAAATCAAATTTAATAAATATAACAACTTTAATCGTGAGTGATCGCTCACCTTTCGGGGCTTGATAGATTCGACAAAGAAACAAGCTACGAATTCCAATGCAAAGCTAGATGGACACGATTCGACGAACAAAGCTGATAAATACGAATAGACAAAATCAAATCAGAATTGGATCGATGAAGATAAATAGTAGAAGTGAACACGTATATATAACCATATATCACTACTTACGAAATCATATTCACAATTCAGACACATTTTAAATTTAAATATGTATAGGTATTTCAAAATCAAAGTTTAAATAGTAAAACATAAATAAAACAAACATATCTTCATAATAAAATTTGAAGTAAATATATATATATACTTATAAAAATGCAGAATACTTACATATTTTTAAAGAAATATATATACATATATACATAAAAAGTCACTATAAATTTACAAACTATAAACTTATACTCTGCCAGGTATACTTCCATAACTACATATTTTATAACTAATAATTTATAAACTAACACAATATCCATATATACTCTGAAATGAACATAGTATATCTAACTAAACTATAATATATTTCTTAACATATATAAATATTGTAAACATATACATATATACGTGCTACGAAAACATAGTTGATGCTCCTTCTAACATATATATATATATATATATATATATATATTATAAACATATATATATATATATATAACGTCATATTGTGAACCAACTTAATATATAGAATCAATATGTACATACAGCAGCATGCATACCAACATATTATTGTATAGAATTCTAGTACATATATAAACAACACATATGTTAAATTAATGTAAACATATACATATTATATATATATATATAACTAACTAAAACGGATCATATATATATATGAAATAAACTAACCTATAGACAACAAAAGGTTATATATATAAACCGATATATAAGCTTAAATTTTCTAACTCACACAACCTATAATATAATATTAATAAGCTTAAATCTTCTAACTCACACAACCTATATATATAAGCAGATATATAAGCTTAAATTTTCTAACTCACACAACCTATAATATAATATTTCTATATTATGCACATATAAACAGATATATTTTTAAATAGTAAAATTGTAAGTAAAATCTTAAAATTTATAATTCGTGTTAACACCACTCTGAATGGCGACTTAAGTACTCGAAAGAAAAACGACCTAACGACCTAAAGCCTCCAGCGAGTTAACGTGGCAACAGTTAGCGACCTAACGACCTAACGAATTGAGGAGCCAATTGACCTAACGGGTTAGCACACAAGCGACCTAATGAGATAAAGTGCAAGCGAGCTAACAAGGGTGAAGTTCTACAGTGAGCTAACATGTGACGACCTAAGCGACATAGCAATCAATACAAGACAGCAGTATACCACAGCAGAGGAGCTCAGCGACTTAGTAACTAAATGACCAACGCGACCTAGCAAGTTAACGACCTAGCGAGTTAACGACCTAGAGAGCCACAAGCTTCATATCATTATGTCGCTTGGTAATAGGTCGAACCAGCACTAGATCGCTGCTACTCCTACGACCAGCCTAGGTCGCTACACTAGGTACCTAGACATGGTTAAGTCGCCAACCATTCTCCTCTAGGTCGCCCACGACCTACAACCTACCAGCCTGTTCGAGTGATCAAGTGCAACCATTATGATCCACAGCCCGTGTCCCATAGGTCGCTCACGACCTACGACCTAACCTTAGGTCGCCCACGACCTACGACCTACCTCCAGATTTTCCCTATAAATACCCTGCCTACTTCACTAGAAAGGGGACTTTTGGGATCATTTCTAGAACACCGATACTTTACAGTTTTCTCAACTCATCCAACACTTCAAATAACGAAGACGCTTCAACGAACTTTGGGAAGAGATCTAGCACATTCACACGAATTCGAAGAGCTCTTCTGCATTGAAGTTCTAGCTACTCGTCTTAGTTGTGTTGTAATCAAAGAACATTGTAAAGGTTGTAATCAAATCAGCAATAAAGAGGATTAAAGTGGACGTAGGCTTGATATTAAGTAGAACCGCTATAAAAACTGTTGTCTCTTTACCTATTTCTCTGTTATTTTCTGCTTATCTCTAGTTCCCATACCAACGGGTGGTGCTTTCACATTTTCACTACTTACACCGGGGTGTTAGCGTCTAATTTTAGCGTTAACATTTTTGGTGCTTTCATTGAGAGTTGAACTCAGGGTACTCTCATCATTGCTCCGCAAAGATTTGTTGAGCGACTTTCTTTAAGAACCAGTAGTTTATCTGAGATTATGGCTCCTAGAAGAAAACGTAGATCTACTAGATCTGGAGATACTTGTGATAACACCGCCACCTCTCCCGTGTCAAATGAAGCGGCTCCTAGTGTTGGAGTCACAAGGGCAGAGTTGGATGCCGTAGTGTCTGGGTTATATCAACAGATGGAAGCCCAGAACGCTTTAATGTTGGATAAATTAAATGCTTTGCTTAGAGTTAACCGTCAACCGGAAAACAATGAGGAAACCTTTGCCGAAGATGTTCATGATTCTCAAGGAAAAAGTATTCCTCAAAGGGCAGCTGGCACCGCCGAAGGGGCACCTCCCTAAGCCGGAGGTTCAAGGCCGCAACCAACTTTTCGCGAACGTTTGTCTAGGCAAACTTTGGAAAAAATAGCTGACGTCTGTCCCACAGGGCGTCTAAACGATGAGGAATACCTCTCCGGAATGGTTTGACAAATTATGAAAGAAAGTATGCAAAGGGAAGAAGATGAAAAGGACTGGGGGTTTGCTCCAAGCAAGACTCCCTTTACTGAGAGGATTCTAAAAGCTGAATTTCCAAAGAAGTTCGTTCCCCCCACTATTCCAGCTTATCGGGGAACAAGGGATCCAAACTAGTTCTTGTACAAATATGACTAGCATATGACAGGTGTCAGGGCAACGGATGAGATCAAATGCAGATACTTTCCGGTATATTTGGAAGGGGTGGCCTTGCCATGGTTCACAAAATTGCCAGTTCAATCGGTGGATCAGTTTTCAGACCTGACTCGAAAGTTCAAAGACCAGTTCAGGTTATATGCTACAAAGGCCAAGGACATAATGTCACTTTCCAGCCTTGAACAGAACACTGGAGAGTCTATCGGATCTTTCTTAAACCGCTTTAACATAGCCTTGGCCGAGGTTGATAATGCGGAGCCTCGAATGGTCCTGACCTACATAATGCGAGCTATTGATAAATCGAGTGAATTTGGGAAATGGCTGAAGATGAAAGAGCCAAATTCGCTTGAAAAGTTTTACAAAAAGGCCAACGAATACATGCGCCTAGAAAACCTTCCTTTGCCGGCAAAAGCAGTTGCGACTGAGGTTGAGAATAACACTGTTACTTCTAACAGGAAAGAATCTCATGGCCAGAAGAGGGAGAATAATGGCGGGAAAAAGCAGAAGGAAGCAAAGAAAGCTCTCCACTTTAGATCTTCAGATTCCACTCCCTTAACTGACACCCCAGAAAATATCTTCTTTGCAACCAAGGATACTGCTGAATATCCCTAACCACCTAAGATAAAGCCTGGGAAAGATGCTGCGCATAATGGGGATTCTGCCGATTTCACAATCAACCAGGCCATGACACTAACGAATGTCGCCACTTAAAGAACTTGATTGAAGAGCTGTTGCGACGGATAAATTGCAACAATATGTGAAGATAAATAGAAATGACCCGAGCTCATCTACTCAGGGGAAACAAGTTCCTTCTCATCATTCTGGCTCAGGTGAGAGGGCCGCAACGCATTAATCTGAAAGGCCTATCATTAATGTGATTACAGGGGGTCCTCACCCAGCAGGCAGAAGTTGGGGTGAGATGGAAAGATATGCTCATGCTTTGAGATATGCTCCAGCTGAAGAAAGTGTTTTTGTTTTGGAAGATGCTACACCATCGAAACAGCAGAGAACTTTGAATGATGACATAATTTTCCGAGCCAGGGATTCTGTTGGTGTTGAGGCTCCCACCGTAGATCCCTTAGTGATTTCTGCTGGCGTCGGACCAGCCATTGTAAGAACGGTGCTTGTGGACTGCGATGCTTCTTGCAACGTCCTCTTCAAAAAGACATTTGATCAGATGAAGATTACCATGGCTGATGTTCAGTCTTCTTCACAAAAGATTGTTGGACTATTGACCTATTCGTAGAACTTGGAGAAGGGGAAAAGAAGGTGGTCCAAAGGCAAACTTTTGTGATTGTTGACGAACTCTCTGCTTATAATGCCTTCTTGGGCCTACCGGCTTTTGCCGCGTTTAAAGTCATTCTCGCCCCCTGGTGTCTGACTATGAAATTCCCCACCGATAATGGAGTTGGTGTTGTGAAAGGGGACCAAAATGCTGGGCGAGAATGCTATCTCACAGAGCTACGAGAGGCGAAGAAAAGAGATACGGGTAAGGGTGCGGCAGCTCCGCTCCGCATCAAAGAACCCACCTTGTAGCAATTACAGGGTGGACCATGCGCTGGTGAACATAGTGGTGCGCGGAAAGAGATTGATCCCAGAAAAACTAGTGCAGGGGAGAATAGAGTGGTGCCGGTGGAAGTGACGGTGCCAATACCTGTTGACCTTAATGATCCAAACAAGGTGCTGAATGTGGGTTCAAAACTCGGTGTGACAGTTCAGAATATGTTGATATCATTCTTCAAAGCAAACCTGGATGTATTCGCTTGGAGTCATGCCGGCATGTATGGAATATCTCCAGAAATTGCGGTGCATGCTTTGAATATTGATCCGAAATTCACACCCGTCAAGCAGAAGAGAAGAACCCGAGGTCCTGAAAGGTCAGCAGCATTAAAAGAAGATGTAGATCGGCTTATGGAAAATGGCTTTATCAGAGAATCCACTTATCCAAATTGGGTTTCTAATCCGGTGTTGGTTAAAAAACAAATGGAAAGTGGAGAATATGCATCGACTTTTCAGACTTGAATAAAGCATGCCCCAAAGACTACTTCCTGTTACCCAGGATCGATCAGTTGGTGGATGGAACAGCCAGGCATGAACTGTTGTCTTTTATGGATTCTTACTCAGGATACAACTAAATCATGATGCATGAGCCAGATCAGGAGGGCACGAGCTTGATCACTGATGTTGGTCTTTCCTGCTATAAAGTCATGCCCTTCGGATTGAAGAATGCAGGCGCAGCTTATCAAAGACTTGTCAATGCCATGTTCAAGCCCCAGATTGGAAAGTCTATGAAAGTATATGTTGATGATATGCTGGTGAAATCGAAGAAAGCAGTAGACCACATGGATTATTTGGCAGAAATGTTTGTTGTTCTCCAGAAGTATGGGATGAAGCTAAATCCTCTGAAATGCTCATTCGAGGTAGAGTCCGGGAAATTTTTGGGTTTCATTGTGAGTGCTAGGAGCATTGAAGCCAATCCTGCTCAGATTAGTGCCTTAAGAGAAGTCAAAGCCCCTAGGACAAAGAAGGAATTGCAAAGCCTCAACGGGAAAGTCGCTGCTCTGAGTCGGTTTATTTTCAAAGCCACCGATAAATGCATTCCCTTCTTTGACGCCCTGAAGAAAGAAAAGAAAAACTTTGAATGGACTCCTGAATGTCAGAAAGCTTTTGGTGAACTGATTCTTTACATGGAAATGCCTTTAATACTTTCTAAGCCCAGCAATGGTGAAGATCTTTTCATATATTTAGAGGTTTCTTCTCATGCTCCCAATGCAGCACTGGTACAGGAAGACGCAAAAGTTCAGCGCCCAGTTTATTATATTAGCAAAAGATTCACTAGGGCAGAGAGGAATTATTCAAAGCTGGAAAAGCTTGCCTATTGTCTGTTAATTGCATCCAGAAAGTTGAGGCCATATTTCCAAGCTCATCCTATTAAAGTCCCCACTGATCAACCTCTGAAGCAAGTCTTATTTCGCCCTGAAACTTCGGGTCGCCTTTTGAAGTGGAATATTGAACTAAGTCAGTATAATATCACCTACCATCCCCGAAGAGAAATCAATGGACAAGCTTTAGCAGACATCATTGCAGAATACACAGATAAAGGTGATAGTGAGGAAAAGGTGACTAATGACATCCCAATCCAATGGAAGTTATATGTTGATGGTGCAAGAAATGATTGTTGTTCCGGAGCTGGGGTTGTGCTTGAAACCCTTGAAGGGCGATCATTGTGCTATGCGTTGAGACTAAAATTTCCTTCGACAAATACTGAAGCAGAATTTGAAGCTCTTATTGTCGGATTAAGGATTGCTAAAGAACTGAACATCAGAGTGTTGCAGATCTTCAGTGATTCCTAGCTTGTTGTATGCCAAGTCAAGAAAGAGTTTCAAACTAAAGGAGGAAATCCGCATGCTTACTTGTCAAAGGCCTGGGACCTTCTTAATGATTTTGATCATTACACAATAAGCCATATACCCTAGGAAGAGAACATGAAGACAGATTCTCTCGCAAAGTACTCAAGTTCTGGCAAGCTCAATTATTGGGATTGGCCCCTATGGAAGTCTTGTTGGCTCCAAGTACTGATGAGATGGATATTGACTGGATCATGGCTATATCTCAAGAGCAGGATTCATGGATGACTCCGATCAAGGAATATCTACTCAACGGCTCCCTTCCAGAAAATTCAAAAGAGTGCCAGAAATTGTTGAGAAAAGCCTCGAGATATATGATTCAAGACGGTCGGTTGTACAGACGGGGATTCTCGGTGCCATTACTCCGATGTGTAACCAAGGAACAGGCTAAGACAATTTTAGCTGAAGTGGACGGAGGAGAGTGTGGGGATCATTCAGGTGGTCAAACTCTAGCAAAGAAAATTCTCTGCTATAGGTAATTTTGGCCAGACATTAATCAAGATGCTGCTAGCTACTCTCGAAAGTGTGACAGATGCCAGAGATTTGCAAAAATCCCAAGAGCACCTTCCACCGGACTAATACAAATGGTCAGTCCATGGCTATTTGCCATTTGGGGAATAGATCTCATCGGACCTTTGCCATATGCTATTGTTGCTGTTGATTATTTCACTAAATGGGTTGAATCTGAACCATTAGCTATTATTACATCTAAAAAGATGATAAACTTTGTGACTAAGAATATCATTTGCAAGTATGGTGTGCCTCAAAAGATAATCAAAGACAATGGTACCTAATTCGAAAGCGAAGAGTTCCAGGACTTTTGCAAGCGATTCAAGATCCAAAAAAGTTTCTCAACAGTGGCTCATCCGCAGGCAAATGGGCAAGTAGAAGCAGTAAACAAAATTATCAAATCAACCATCAAAAAACAGCTGGAATATGCGAAAGGTGGTTGGGTCAATAAGCTGCCACTAGCACTATGGGCACACAGAACTACTCACAAAACTGCGGCCGGGCACACTCCATTCTCATTGGCATATGGATCAGAAGCAATGATTTCGGTGGAAATAGAAGTCCCCTTACACAGGAAAATTCATTTCAACCAAGCTGAAAATGAAAAGCTGCAACTTTAAGCACTTGATTTTCTTGATGAAAGAAGGAAAGAAGCTGAGCTCAGAATTGCAGCCCACCAGCAAAGAATAGCCAGGCACTTCAATTCTAAAGTTCGCCAACGCATCTTTGAAGTTGGAGATCTAATCTTGAAAAAGGTCATGACAACAACAGGAGTGTTTGGGCCAAACTGGGAAGGGCCATATGTCATAGGCATAAAACTTCTCGATGACACTTTCAAGCTCACAACTGTCGAAGGAGATCCAATTTCGAGAGCCTGGAACAACAATTACTTGCATCCATATTTTACTTAGAAGCTATGCTTAAATTTGTAAAATGATTATGGATGTATCATTCTTGTATTGTAAACCATTGTAAAAGCAATGTAAATCAATAATAAGAAATATAAAGTGGATGTAGGCCCAGTTCTTGGCCAAACCACTATAAATCTTATGTTCTTTATTACTATAAAATGCTCGTCTCATTTCGATGTGCATGTATCTTAAATATATTGCTAAAATGTCGATCTAATAACGCAGGCTATTAAAGCAGAGCTTACCTATTCAACACAACACAAGGCCAAGCGATTCATACAAATCACCAACAATTTAATGTCAAGCCACAAAAATTCCACATTTAATTCCTACATCGAGAGTGCTTCTCACAAATAGTTGGTGATTCCACCGGAGGGGCACCTTCCCAACGTGAATGTTCCTGGCCCTTGCTAACTGATTGCGATCGTTTGTGCAAACAGACATCCAGTCAAGTAGCTTGCGTCTGCCCTATAGATTCACTTAACAATGAAATGCACTTCTCCAAAAAAAAAAGCAACCAACTTGCAAAGGAAGGGAACATGTGCTTGGAAACAATAACGAGGAATCGCTGAGAGGCAGACGGTGGTAAGATGTGGGCAAGCAGACAAAGAACAGCCATAATGGAGTCTTGTGCCTCAATCAAAAAGGTTGGTGGAAGCACCGAAGGGGCACCTTCCCAACGTGAAGGTTCCAGGCCCTTGCTTGTTAATTGCGAACGTTTGTGCAAACAAACATCCAGTTAGGTAGCTTGCGTCTGCCCCGTGGACCCACTCAACTATGAGATGCAACTTTCCAGGCAACCAACAAAGCCCTCTTCGGAGGCAAAAGCCCTCTTCGGAGGCACAATTCACCAAGTTGGAGTGCCAAAGCCCTCTTCGGAGGCACACTTCACCAAGTTGGAGTGCTAAAGCCCTCTTCGGAGGCACACTCACCAAGCTGGAGTGCAAAGGCCCTCTTAAGAGGCACGCTTCCCCGCGTACACGGAAAAAACAAAAAGCCCTCTTCGGAGGCACGCTTCCCCACATACAGGGAAAAAACAAAAAGCCCTCTTCGGAGGAACGCTTCCCCGCGTACAGGGAAAAAAAAGCCCTCTGTCCAGAGGCACAAACAAAAAATGCCCTCTCCTGTGGCACAAATAAAAAGCCCTTTTCGGAGGCACAAACAGATCAAAGCCCTTTTTGGAGGCCCACTTCACCGCGTAGGGGAATCCACTCGTCAAAAATAAAAGTGACTATCTCCGAAAGAGAAGTGTAAAAACACTTTCAAACAAAAGAGAGAGAAGACTTATCCAATACAAGGCACACTCTACTAAAGCAGAGTAATATTTCCTCAAAAATGAAAAAATTATTCTCTAAAGTAAGAATGCAAGCCTTCTCAAAATGGAAGAGTTGTTCTCCAACTTAAGAGTACAAGTCTTCTCGAAACAGAAGAATTATTCTCCAAAGTCTTACCAAATTAAAAAAATTGCAATAAGCCAAGCATGGGGGCAATACAATATAGCTATATTAATAAAAGCAACGCTCAAGCAACATACCACAAACTTATTGCAATATCACACAAAGAAAATGAAGAAACTTGTGCGAAAATAAGGAATAAATGCATTCACAAATACAGTCAAAAGATTGTACATGTAAAAAATATCATTTTATTCCATACTATAAAATTTTTATACATGTGCGGGTTTCAAAAAGCGGGGGCCGGTACCCACACAATCTCCGGTCAATACAAGCCTTTATATATAAGCAAAAAGAAAAACAAGAAGGGTAAAGCAAGACTCATTATTTCTTCTTCCCGCCACCTTCAGAGCCCTCGCCTGGCCTAATGGTTAGCTTTTGGAGCCAGCTTGAACGAGTCGGGGATGAAGGAGAAAGAGGTACAACTGGGTCTACTTCTTCTTTCTCTTCACTAACAGAAGTGCTTTTCTTTTTCTTCTTCGAAGTTGTGCGCTTCCCCTTCTTCCTTGAAGAAGACTCGCTGCCCAGAGTGATAAGTTTAGACAGCTTTGTGTCATCGGCATGAAATTTCTTCGGAGTCCTTTCACCTTCTTCAAGTTCCTCAGCCTTCTGCTCTTGTGAAGCGGCCGGGTCATCCAAGCCTTGAAGAGCTTCTATTAATTCTTCTTGCGACCCCGGTTGAGAAGCAGAAGGAGGAGTAATTTGAAGAGATGGAGGTGGAACAGCGGGAAGAGGAGAAGTCTATGAAGCACTTGTTGTTTTCACTACAGAAGAAGAAGAATTAAGCGTTAGCATTTCCCACAAAAAGAGGAGATAGTGGCGCGTCAAGATTTAAGTAATAATCAAGAAGTTTGTCAAACTCATGTGAATTAAACAAGTAGTCCATTTGAGTTAGATCCGTGTTGAATTTACTTGGAGGAGTGGGCTTTATCACGTCGATTTCAAAATCGTGGGCTTCGATGTCTTCCTGGGCCTCGGTGTAGGCAGTCGTAATTTCGATTTCGGCTTTAGCAGGAGGCGGAGAGTGAGAATTAGAGCCAATAATGTCAACGTCAACCGAAGCCAAAAGATGAGTCGGGTCGGTCAAAGGTGCCTTCCCTGAATGCTCTCTTTCCGCTGCATCGTCTCGTTCTTTGGCGAGCTGTTCTTTCCCTCTGGCGAGGGCGGCTTGACCTTCGTCGTCCAAAAAATGAGCCTCGAGACCCTCCTCAGCATAGCCGACACCTTTAAGCATTTCAACCGCTGCTTCGCACACTTCCGCCAGGGTAATTTCATACTTTGGCTCCAAAAATGAGAGACTGCCATGCCCTAAGACACTGTGAATATAAAACTCGAATAAAGTAGAACAGACGTTGGCCTTCGTCTCTTCATGAGATTGTTCAGCTGCTGTTCTTCCAGCAATGGCCTCGTCACGCTCTTTTTCAACTTTAGAAAGATGAGCTTTTAACATTTCAATCTCCAAGTCTTGGGAGCTAGTCTTTTGCCGCAGTTGAACAACATCACTACGGTAGCTTTCCATAATTCTCTTTTGTGCCCCAAGTCTGGCCTCAGCATCTCGTTGACTAGCATGGGCATCCGTTACTTTCTTTTGAAGCACCTCTTCCTTTTGAGTGAAAGAAGTGGAAGAGGTAGCAAGTTCAACTTTATGTTGCTCGACTTCAGCTTCGAGTTTCTCATTATATGCAATAATGTTCTTCATCTCCGTGTCGTGCTGGTCGAGAACTTTTTTCCATTCAGACTTGTCAATCTCCATGGTTAACATAGCTTCGAGATTTAAGAGGTTCACTCGTTGAAGCTCATCGACTAGCTTTGCCACCTGGACATTCTTTCGATGTCAAGCCTAACAGCGTCAAGATTTCTTAACATAGCCTGTTTATCGATGGGGACCAAGTCCAAGTCAAAGCGTACTCCTTTTAAACACCAGTTTGGAAACTGGCTTTGGAGTGTAGGCGTGGCAATCTCAACTTGATATGCAGGCCTATCAATGATTGTCTGAATCTTAGTTCTTTTGAGGGCAAGGGAACTAGAAGGGATGTCCAGATATATAGAAGTGGCAGGCACTTTGGAAATTTCAGATGAAGATTTTTCGCTAGGCTTGGCCCGCTTGCTGGACCCTTCAGCTTCAAAACTCTTCCCCTTGTCATCGTGCGACTTTCTTTTATGGGAGTAATCGTCCCTTTGGTGAGAGTCATGACATTCATCTCTTCTTCCATATCGCTCCTCGTAAGCCTGTCTCGCGAGCTTTTCTGGCAGCTCTCTCTTTATCGGTTTCTCTGGGGGGCAGGAAAATAACGCCTGGGGTCGTAGGAATCGCGCCTTCCATAGCGTTGAAAGTCGTCGTAGTACGAACCACTACGTCCCATTAGTGAACCTGAAAGTGAAAAAGAGACAAGTTTAGAAATCTTCGAAGTAAAGAAGCTAAGTGCATATAATTGCAAAAAATCCTAAGTGTGTGTGTGTGATGTGCGGACTACACGCGTCGAACTACAAACCACTCTTCAGCTTGGCAGTAATGTCGACTTTTGCAACAGGCGTCAACCCTTGGGTTGACAAAGTTAGTCGCAAGGTAGATGTCACTTCGACTGCTGGAGAAACAAGTTTAGAAGAAGTGGTATCATCTTTGAAGAGCTCATGTGAAGTCACCACTAGGTCGCTCAGCCCTCTGAAAATATCATCACCATCATGCCCAGCGGAACTCTCTTTCTCAGCTCCCTCATCAGCAGCCTTCCCGGAATGTTGAGGAATTTCCTCTTATTCGATAACCGGGGGAAGTGTAAGATTTCCAGATGACCCTGCACCGTCAACAGGAGTAGAAAATTTCACCAATGAGGCCTCTGCAATAGTTTCCTTCGGTGTAAGTTCCTTTGCGCAAACCGGGGAATCTGACGTCTCTGCTTGAGAACCGGGGGCATCACGAAGCTGAGTGAATCGAGAAGAGTGCAGAAGTCTGAATTGATGCAAAAATTCGTCCTTCGGTAAGAACTTAATGCTTCTCCCCTCGACGGACATGGCACTTAGTCTTTCAAAAGTTGACTTATGGCTAGAATCTCTTGATGGAGGAGGAATTACTGCAAAAGTAAAGAATGAAGTTAGCACTTGACAACTCGGGTTTTGAAAAGCTCAAAAATGAAAAGAACGGAGATAGGCAATCTTACTTCCTACTTGCTAGATGCCGTAAAATCACGGGGGGGCAGCGAACAAAGAAAAATTGGTTCAAAAACCCATGGGGGATTTCAGGAAGATCGGTAATCAATTCACGATTTCTAGCGCTCCTCACAAGTGTAATAGAAGGATGATCTTTGTTCTTCGCAAATGTACATAAGTAGCAAATCTCTTCAAAGCCTGGAAGACGGTCGAGCGTCCTCCTGAACAGTACACACAATCCAATCAAGATGGCGTAGCTATTAGGGTGTAACTGGAAAAGAGAGATGGTTAATCGAAGAAGGAGCATTTGAAGAAAATCGTTGAAGGAAGGAATAGCTCCAATCAAGCACATCTGATGGTTAACTGCAATAAAGCCAAGAGGTGGCCTATCAGCAGTGTCATTAACCCCAGGAAGCAGGGCGTCCGCTTCAGCAATACCGAACTGAATGCATAATTGGCTGAAAAGCCGTTGATTCAGGGTGGTTGAAGTTCTTTTCGGAGGATTATCCAGGGGGTTAGCTATTGGAAAAACCTCTTTAGCTTGCCCTACTATCTATTCTTGTTGGGAAGTCATTCTACACAAGGAACTGGATATTCAAATATGAGGTTGCACGTTTCCTAGAAGTGTGTGAAGTGTTGTGCAAAACTACTGAAATAACAAGTAAATAAAATTAAACTTGAAATGGTACTGATTGATGCATGTCAATTTAGTAAAGTTTAAGACTTGCTATTAAATCAAAGTTAAGTGTAGTATCAATGCGGATGATGTCCAGCAATAAGCAGTTATAACTGTATGAATTTTGCGTTGATGCTTCATTTAATCAGTTAATTCACAACACTTTATCTTTAATTAGACTCATACTATTTTAAAATGTTGTTTCTTTGACCTAATCCATCACTCGATGTGGGCAGTCGATCATGAGTATAGTCGTCCCATTTTTCTACAAATCTTGTGTTCGACAGGTTGTTAGCTTAAAAGTTAATTCAACCTGTGAAAAAATGCAACAAGTTCACGCAAGTTATCTCGACAGCTCAAGTTGAGAATTCAAGTTATGTGCTGTCACATTTTTGCAAGTAGTCAAGCTTATGCGGCTTAGCATAGGTCAAAGCTTTCATAAGTCGCATTGTACAAGTCAAATAGTTCAGCAATATCATGTTCCTACGAATTAAAAAGTGTTCAAGTCAAAGAGTTCAAGGCATGAAACTTTAGGTAAAGGCAGTGCATTTTTGTCTAAGTATTAGCTCATTCAGGTGTGGCCGCGACCTAAAGCTTAAGTCGTAAAGACCTTAAGTCGCAAAGAGTTATGTCGCAAGGGTGGTTAGTTCGGTCGGCTTCCTTTAGGTCGTAAGGGTTGTTAGGACGGTCGAATTCGTTAGGTCGCTCCTGAGGTAGCTCGGCAATATTGAGCTATCTCCCATCAAAAGCCATAAGTCCTATTCCCCAATCATATTTTGCCACGCTTCCACCACCATTGCGCCGCCTGAAACATCATGGCTTAACCTAAAAACCCATTAACTATTTAACCACAAATCCCTTCGTCTCCTCTGATCGCTTAAAGCCTCATCTTCTTCTGTGAATCTCCAGAAAACATCATCAAACTCCAGAAGCTCGAACACACACCACGCAACTCTGAGAAATCATAGGCCGATCCGTTTTTAAAGCAATTACAAATAGTTCAATGGCGATCGGAGGGAGAATCAGGTGGAAATCTTACGACGAGGTAATAAAAATCGTGTGAAAGTGATTACGAGGAAATTGATGGCAGATACAATGGAGGAGTGATCGATTTATCTAGGATTGTTGTTAGGAATAATGATCGAAGCAACAAGGAGTTTCGCTTTGAAGATTCTTGAGCTCAAGAATGGCAATGGCGGCAGAGTACAAGCAGTGGAGTGGGGAGGAAGAAACGAGCTAATGGATTATATAGGGGAAAGAAAAGAAGGCGTATCGGCACACGAGTTAGCGAGATTGTTAGGTCGCCCACAACCTAGAGTAGTTAGATCGAAGAACACGACCTATAACATAGGCGTATACTTTGAGGGGCAAGTGTTAACACCACTCTGAACGGCGACTTAAGTACTCAAAAGAAAAACGACCTAACGATCAAAAGCCTCCAACGGGTTAATGTGGCAATAGTTAGCGACCTAACGACCTAAAAAATTGAGGAGCCAAGCGACCTAACGTGTTAGCACACAAGCGACCTAATGAGATAAAGTGCGAGCGAGCTAACAAGGGTGAAGTTCTACAACGAGCTAACATGTGACGACCTAAGCGACCTAGCAATCAATACAAGACAGTAGTATACCGCAACAGGGGAGCTCAGCGACCTAGCGACCAATAACTAAATGACCTACGCGACCTAGCGAGTTAACGACCTAGCGAGTTAACGACCTAGCGAGCCACAAGCTTCATATCGTTATGTCGCTTGGTTATAGGTCGAACCAGCAATAGATCGTTGCTACTCCTACGACCAGCCTAGGTCGGTCCACTAGGTACCTCGACATGGTTAAGTCGCCAACCATTCTCCTCTAGGACGCCGACGACCTACAACCTACCAGCCTGTTCGAGTGATCAAGTGCAACCATTATGAGCAATAGCCCGTGTCCCATAGGTCGCTCACGACCTACGACCTAACCTTAAGTCGCCCACGACCTTCGACCTATGACCTACCTCCAGATTTTCCCTATAAATACCCCGCCTACTCAACCAGAAAGGGGACTTTTGGGACCATTTCTAGAACGCCGATACTTTTTTGTTTTCTTAACTCATCCAACACTTCAAATACCAAAGATGCTTCAACGAACTTTGGGAAGAGATCTAGCACATTCAACATGAATTCGAAGAGCTCTTATGCATTGAAGCTCTAGCTACTCGTCTTAGTTGTTTGTAATCAAAGATCATTGTAAAAGTTGTAATCGAGTCAGCAATAAAGAGGATTAAAGTGGACGTAGGCTTGATATTAAGCCGAAGCACTATAAAAACTGTTGTCTCTTTACCTATTTCTCTGTTATTTTCTGCTTATCTCTAGTTCCCGTACCAACGGGTGGTGCTTTCACATTTTCACTACTTACACCAGGGTGTTAGCGTCCAATTTTAGCGTTAACAATTCCAAAACTAACTTATAATTTTAAACTTTTCAAAACATATAATTTTAAAAATGAAAATTAAAACCTTTATGAAAATATCATTTATATATATATATATATATATATATATATATATATATATATATATATATATATATATATCCTAAAATCAATGTTTATTAAAATCAAAATATTCATTTCAAAACGTTGGAAATCATTTCAAAATATATATATATTGACTAGCGATGTCTGTATATAATTTTCTATCCTATGGTCAAGTGACATGTATATTTATCATTCCAGTCCGCAATTTAAAATATATACGGGTATATATCATTTCAAACATCAATCTCAAATTCAATTCAATGAAAATCGCTTTGGTTCATCATTTCAACCCATAACGATTTTTTCCTATTCTACAAATCGTTTGGGTATGTATCATTTTAACCCATAGTGAATTCCATATTAACAGGGAACTTGCAGAGCGAGAACATATGTGATAATAATATAACATGCATATATCATCAATATAAATAACAAATAATGGTGTCAGATGTCACATGTGAATAGATACAATTAATAGCGTATATATATATATGGCAATTCAAATAACTAATTGCAGCATATTTCAATTGTCGTTTCAATTGAAATCAAATTTAATAAATATAACAACGTTAATCGTGAGTGATCGTTCACCTTTCGGGGCTTGATAGATTTGACAAAGAAACAAGCTACGAATTCCAATGCAAAGATAGATGGACACAATTCGACGAACAAAGCTTATAAATCAAAATAGACTAAATCAAATTAGAACTGGATCAATGAAGATAAATGGTATAAGTGAACATGTATATATAACCATATATCACTACTTATGAAATCATATTCACAATTCAGACACATTTTAAATTTAAATATGTATAGGTATTTCAAAATCATTGGTTAAATAATAACACATAAATAAAACAAACGTATCTTCATAATAAAATTTGAAGTAAATATATATACTTATAAAAATGCAGAATACTTACATATTTTTAAAGCAATATATATACATATATACATAAAAAGTCACTATAAATTTACAAACTATAAACTTATACTCTGCCAGGTATACTTCCATAACTACATATTTTATAACTAATAATTTATAAACTAACACAATATCCATATATACTTGGAAATGAACATAGTATATCTAACTAAACTATAATACATTTCTTTTAACATATATAAATATTGTAAACATACACATATATACGTGCTACGAAAATATAGTTGATGCTTCTTTTAAAATTATATATATATATATATATATATTAAACATATATATAACACATCATATTGTGAACCAACTTAATATATAGAATCAATATGTACATACAGCAGCTTGCATACCAACATATTATTATATAAAATACTAGTACATATATAAACAACACATATGTTAAATTAATGTAAACATATAGATATTTTTATATATATAACTAAAATGGATTATATATATGAAATAAACTAACCTATAGACAACACCAGGTTATATATATAAACAGATATATAAGCTTAAATTTTCTAACTCACACAACCTATAATATAATATTTCTATATTATGCACGATATAAATTTTTTCAAAATCTTAACATTCATTAAAATACTCAATATAATATATATATAAAAACAAGCTTATATAGGTTTATATAAACACACAGATATAATTCATGTGACAATATACATGAACATGCATATATACATATATATATATATACACGGCTTACAAACAATATATATATATATATAAATCGTTACATATTAACTATATACATAAACCACACCATATATATATACTAACTGACATATACTAACATATATATTGATATACAAATAAACACAATAACTCAAAATATATGTAAAATTCATAAAACTAACCTATATATATAAGCTTAAAGAAGTAAGGAGGGCATGGCTAGGCTAGCTGCGGCTAAGGGGAAGAGGGAAGGGACAGCACAGAAGTAAGTGATTTCGGTGGTGATGCCAACGTTGCTAGAGGGTGGCGGCTAGGATCTCGGTTGAGGAAAAAAAACTAATGGGTTTCGTTGTGCTACCAGGGAGAGAGTGGAGGAAGATATCCTGCCGACGTGGGGCAAACACAGCTGTTAACGCTTAAATTTAAACGCCAACACCCTAGTGTATAAGATGTGATTGTGAAAGCACCACCCACTTGTATGGGAATCAGAAATAAGCAGAAAGTATGTAGAAAAACAGTAAGAGACACAGTATTTATAGTGGTTCGGCTTAGGATCAAGCCTACGTCCACTTCGAAGCTCTTTATTGTTTATTTAGATACAGTTTTTTACAATCAACTCCGATTACAACACACTTAGACAAATATCTCAAACCCCGATGTAGAAGAATCCTTTGAATGCATGATGAATGAGTTATTTTTCTTCACGAGATTTGTTGAAATGTCTTTGGTGATTGGAGTGATAGAAATGTTGCTTGAGTGTTGCTTGAAGTCGAGACAATAGCAGAGTAATGGCCCGTAGGAAGTCAGTCCCCAAAAGTCCTTTGAACGTTGGAAGTGGCTACGTATTTATAGGCAAACTTCCTAGGCTGAAATTGCAAAGTCATGAGTCGTGGTCGACTCATCATGAGTCGTGACCGACTCATGATGAGTCGTGAGTCGTCTGCAAGTCACTTCTTTGCAGCATGATCTTGAACTTGCCTCTGAGTCTTGTGTCGTGTGTCGGCCCATCTTTTGAGTCGTAGCGGCCTCTTGAGTCGTTGAATTGGTCTAGGCCTTGAGTCGCAGACCCTGCTGAGTCGTTAATCCACACTGTACCTTTAAAGCACTAGCTCGCTGAGTCGTTGCCACCAATGAGTCGCTGACTGCCCTACATGTTGAGTCGCTGACGCTTTAACTTATTAGGCTCCTTAAGTCGTGAGTCGCTCCTTTGAGTGGCCTTATAGGATGAGTCGTGGGCTAGTTGAGTCGCTAGTCTTGATGAGTCGGCACTTACTGAGTCGCTCCTTTACATGAGTCGGTAACTATTATGGGTCGTAGGCTCCTTGAGTCGCTCGGCGTTAACAATTGCCCCTCGAAGTACACGCTTATATCATGAGTCGTGTGCTTCGACTTTCTTCTTGAGTCGTGACCGACTCAGGGCGGCCTATGACTCGTGAGTCCTTTCTCATTCTCCCCTGCCTTGTATATAAGCTATTGCGTTGTTCTTCTTCCTCACTTGATCTCTGTCTCATCATCTTGTGACGCCATTAACGCATCTTTGAATCTCATTTCCGAAGGCGAATTCAACCCTGCTACTCTCCGATTCATCCCAACCATTATACTTCGTAAGCAAATTCAATCTTAATCCATAATAATCAACGTTGAATCACAAATTCTCATCTTTCGGCTTTAGTTTGTTTTCATGTGCTGCGCTTCACTTTGAATTGTTGTAATCGATTCTAGATCACTATTCGATACGCGAGTTCAGCAATGCATTGAATTTAAGATCGATGCGAAACATTTCAGATTGTTTCTCGGGTGATTTGTTGGTATGGAAGGACGATGGGCTCCATTGGGAATGTGACAGATCCTTGTTGCCTTAGCATTACCGGGTTAGTGGATTGAGACAGGAAAAGGGGGGCTGTGAGATGAGGCGTGATGAGGAATTCCAAGAGTTAGCGAATTAGGTTTTGCCTTTCGACCACTGATTTTGAAAAGCCTTGCAATCTCAGCCGTATACGACTCAATGCTTTAGCCATAAACCGTAGATGACTTAAACTATAAGTCGCGAACGACTCAAGCCATGAGCCGTGAACGACTCAGCACTTGGGTTACTTTCCATGACTCAACCTTTCAAACTATACACGACTCAAACCATAAGCCCTGAACGACTCAGTACTTGAGCCTCTTTTCCATGCTTGAACCTATGACCGACTCAACTAAATGCCTCCTTAGATTTGAGTCGCGGCCGAGACAGGATTTAAAGAAATTTGCATTGTTCTGATTTGAGGCTTTTTCCTTCATGCACATTACAACTTATAGAACTTAACTTAACTCGCCGCATATCCTTTAGGCCGTAACCGAGTCATCCAAATAACCAATGACTTAGCTTAACCAATACAAAGAATTATTGAGTCGTTGACGACTTAACACTTGTAAATTTTGCTTGAACTTTGAACTGTTGAACTTTGTCGTATTTTTTCCACAGGTCACTCTTGCAAGCTAATAACCTGTCTAACACAATGTTTACAGAAAATTGGGACGAATATACTGTCATTGATTGCCCACACCGAATGACAGATTAGTTAACGATAGATGATTAACTTGAATGAACTGCATATATGAAGTGCCTTTAATATATCTATTTCAAACAAAATATCAAAGCAATGCTGAAGTAGTCAATTGAAATCGACTTGCTTGCACTAATATTATGTTTGAACTTTTAAGTTAACAAGTTCTGAAATGTTTACCATCGATCAAGCATCGATTAGTGTAATCCTAGTTATATATACTTGTCACTTTTCTAGTCTTGCACAACACTTCACACTTTTTAGGAAACGCGCACCTTCGCATTTGAACATCCAGTTGCTTGTGTAGAATGACTTCTCATCAAGAAGAGCCGATGAGTCAGACTGAAGATACCTTTCCGGTAGCTATTCCTGTGGATAACCCTCCAGAGAGAATACCAACAACTCTGAATCAACGGACGTTTAATCAATTGTGCGTCCAGTTTGGCATCGATGATGCTGACGCCTTACTACCGGGGCCAAATGATACTGCCGATAGGCCACCTCTTGGTTTTGTTGCTGTCAATCGCCAAATGTGCTTAAATGGCGCTATTCCTCCTTTTAACGACTTTCTTCAACAGTTCTTGCTTCGGCTGTCTATCTCTCCATTCCAATTACACCCCAATGGCTATGCTATTCTGATGGGGTTATGTGTTCTATTTAGGAGAACCTTGGATCGACTACCAAGCTTCGGGGAGATCTGTTATTTTTGCTCATTTACAAAAATTAAAGACCATCCCTCCATTGTGGTTATAAGAAGCGCTCGAAACCGCAAACTTATTACTGATCTCCCCGAAAGCGCTCACGGATTTTTGAATCAGTTTTTCTTCGTTCGTTGCCCTCCAGGGTTTTATGCCATCTGGAGAGTAGGAAGTAAGATTTCCTGTCTATATTCTTTCCGCTTTGAAGCCATTTTTGAGATCCGAACTTTTAGTTGCTAACTTCATTCTTTGTTCCTGTTTTAGCGCTTCCACCCCCTACCAGGGACCCAAGTTTTAAGCAAATTTTAGAAAGATTAAATGCTGTGCCGGCAGAAGAAAGGAGCATAAAGTTTCTGCTAAGCGATGAATTTTTACACCAATACGGACTTCTCCATCCCTCTCGCTTTACTCAGCCTCATGAAGCCCCGACTGAAGTTCCCGATTCTCCGACGAAAACTCTCGACGCCTCGGTCTCCACTAAAGATCGTGTGCAGGGAGAAACTTCTACTGGAACTCCATTAGTGAAGTGCTCTACTCCACGAGACGACACGGGGCCATCCGAAAAGTCCGCGCTTCCCCCCATTACTGAAGAAGAAGAGGAGCAACCTTCCCAAACTATGAAAAATGCCGATAAAGGAACTGATGGAGGGAACCAGGCTAGGCATGACGATGATGATGTCTTTGGGGATTTAAGTGACTTATTTATCTCTTCCCAAGAGCTCTCTAAAGATGATCCCGCTCGTGGTAAAGTTATACCTCCAACAATTGAAGCGACATCTGCCCTCCAACTGACTCCAACTCCTTTATCCCAAGAATTGCCACCGATAGCGAAACCTATTACATCCCCCCAACTGAGAAGTGGTTCGTTAGCCCAACGCGAGTAGTTTGCACTTCACACACCACTTAAGAATTTTCCAGCACACTTATGCACTTATCTTCTTATGCTTTAAAGATTTCTGAAGCTTATCTTTTCTTATTTCAGATTCTCCAATGACACGCGGTGGATCATACTATCAAGATTTTCAACGCTATGGTGGGCGTGGACAGTATAATTATGGGCGCTACTTCTCTTCCTATAGGGAGTCTGATGAAGAGAGGGCTGCTCGAAAAGCTCGGGAAAGGAGGGATGCCGAAGAACGTCGTGATAGAAGGGATAGGGATGAGCATCGCGACTCCCCGCAGAGAGGTGACGATTCCTATAAAAGGAAATCACACGATGACCGGGGAAAAGGTCATGTAGTAGAAGATTCGAGCAAACGAGCTCGACATGGTGAGAGACATGCTTCCACCACTCCCGACAAGCCTACTGCCCCTGCCCCTCTTGATATTTCTTCCGACTCTCCTGCTCTCGGAAAGGAGGACATCCAGACAATAATAAGCAGGCCTAAATTTCAAGTGGGGCCTGGCCCAGCCACCTTACAAAGTCGCTTTCCACAATGGTGCTTAAAAGGCGTGAGATTCGATCTTGACCTGGTTCCAATCGACAAGCCCGCCATGCTGCGAAATCTTGACGCTGTTAAACTTGACATCGAGAGGATGTCAAACTGGCAGAAGCTTGTTGATGAGCTTCAACGAGTTAACCGCGCCAACTTAGAGGCCATGCTCACCATGGAAAATGATAAGGCTGAGTGGCAAAAGGTCCTTGAGCAGCATGATACCGAGATGAGAAGCATTACTTCCTACAACGAGGAGCTTGAAGCAAAGGTCGAGAAGTTGAGAGATGAGCTTGCTGCTTCCTCTACCTCATATTCTCAAAAAGAAGAAGTGCTTCTCAGACAGGTAAGAGATGCTCATGCCAGCCAACGGGATGCTGAGGATAGGCTCGAAGCTCAGAAAAGAATTAATGAGGGCTACATTACTGATGTTGCGGAGCTCCAAATGAAAAACAAATCCCAGGAAGCGGAGATACAAATGCTCAAACTTCAGCTTTCTAAAACGGAGAGGGAGCGCGATGAGGCCGTCGCCGGCAGAATCGCAGCTGAGGAATCTCACGAGGAGACTAAGAATAGCTTTGGCTCGACACTATTCGACTTCTACTTACATAGCGTCTTGGGGCGTGGAAGCCTTGCTTTTCTAGGTCCCAAGTACGAGATCACTTTAGCCGAAGTGTGGGAGGCTGCCCTCGATATGCTTGGTGCTGAGGGTGCTGGTTATGATGAGTCAGCCTTGGAAAGGCATTATTTTGATGAGGACGCTCGCACTGCTCTCGCCAGGGGAAAGGAACAACTTGCTAAACTAAGAACCGAAGCGACAGAAGGGGGGCAGGTTGAAGGAACTACTTCAACTACCCCGGTTCAGCCACCTTCTTTGTCCGAAATCAACATCATTGGTTCCAGTTCCCATTTTGCTTCTCCTACCAAAATTACTACTGAGATTACAAGTGTACATGGTGGAGATGAGGGCGATGAGAGCGCTGACGCGCAAGCATATGAAGTTGATATCAGGAGATCAGCTTCACCAGGTAACCTCACTGTTAATCCCGCCACTGTCAATTCTGTTCAAGCGGGTTATTCATTTGCTTCACATGAGTTTCATGAACTCCTTGGTTATCTTCTCAATCTCGATGAGCCTTCATCTCCTCTCTCTACTAACTTTATTGGTGAGCCTTCATCTCCTCTTTTTACTGACTTTAACCTCTTTTCTTCTGTAGAGAAAGCACCAAGTACTGCTCAAACTTCTACTCCTCCGGTTATCCTTCCTCCATCTCTTCAGGTGGCGCCTCCTACTGCCTCGCAACCCAGATCACAGGAAGAACAAATAGAGGCTCTTCACGGCTTGGATGATCCCGTCGCTTCGCAAGAGCAGAAAGATGAGAGACTTGAAGGAGGTGATATATCCCCGGAGCGAACTCCTTCTGACGACGTTGTTCTATCTAAACTTGTCACTCCGGGGAGTGAGTCTTCCTCGCAAAGGAGAAAGAAGCGTGGGACATCCAAGAGGAGGGGGAAGAAAATCATCGCCACTGAAGAGGAGCCGGAAGTTGAACCGGTTGCGCCTTCCTCTCCTACTTCCCTTATGCCCACCGATCGTCCTGAAAAACTGATCATCCGGCCGGGTAAAGGGTCTAAAGGCAGCAAAAAGAAGTGAAGATCTTTAGTTTCTAGTTTTTTGTGTTTTGCATGTACTGGCCGAGAATTGTGCGGGTACCGGCCCCCGCTTTTCTTTATTTTGAGACCTGTACCTGCACTATAATTGAATAAAATGATTCTTCGTTTGTACAAACTTTTGTTTGAATTAGAGAGTACATTTGTTATTCGTTTTGGCATGAGTTCATTTGATATTGCAGCGAGCTCATGGTATGTTACTTGAGCGTTACCTTTTGCTGGTTTAGTTATATCATACAGTGTGTAATTATACTATATTGCCCCCATTCCATAAGTTTGCTGCAATATTCTATACTTCGAGGGGACTTGCACTCTTATTTGCTAAAGAATAATTATGTTATTTTTATTTTAAAAAGAATTCTTGTAGAGTACAACCCCCTTCGTATGAGTTTCTACGCGCTTTGTCCTTTGAAGAAATCACTTCTTTCTTTTTGCTTAAGTACATTTTCTTTTTTGCCGAGTGATTTCTTTTATGTAGCAAAGCGGACCTCTGAAGGGTACTTTAACTCCTTTTCTCTTCTCTTCTTCTTTTTTTTTTTTTTTTTTTTTTTTTTTTTTTAAAGAAGATCATTTTCCAGAATAGGTAAATTACTTTTCCTTTGTGAGTTAAAGCATGCCCCTGATGAGGATTTTTTTTTTTTTTTTATATATGGAAAGTTGTACCTCTGAGGAGGGATTTTTTCACGTTTCAACACTTGAAAGTTTTATTTCAATCTCGGCGAAACGTGTACCTCCAAAGAGTTTTGCCTTAGAAAGTCTTTCCACGTTTCAACACTTGGAAGTTTTATTTCAATCTCGGCGAAACGTGGGCTTCCGAAGAGGTCTTTCTTCTTGATTGTGCCTCCGAAGAGGTCTTTATTTTGCTTGTCTTTCAACTCCGGTGAAGTGAAATTCCGAAGAGCGGCTGTTACACTTCAACTCCTGGTGAAATATGCCCCCGAAGAGGTCTTTATTTTGTTTGCATTTCAACTCTGGTGAAGCGCAATTCCGAAGAGCGGCTGTTACACTTCAACTCCTGGTGAAATGTGCCCCCGAAGAGGTCTTTATTTTGTTTGCATTTCAACTCTGGTGAAGCGTAATTCCGAAGAGCGGCTGTTACACTTCAACTCCTGGTGAAATGTGCCCCCGAAGAGGTCTTTATTTTGTTTGCATTTCAACTCTGGTGAAGCGTAATTCCGAAGAGCTGCTGTTACACTTCAACTCCTGGTGAAATGTGCCCCCGAAGAGGTCTTTATTTTGTTTGCATTTCAACTCTGGTGAAGCGTAATTCCGAAGAGCGGCTGTTACGCTTCAACTCCTGGTGAAGTGTGCCCCCGATAGGGTTTGCATCGCCTGGAAGTTACTCTCTCATGGTTGGAGGGTCATGACTTCTCCAATCTTTTTTGTTGAGTAGAGAACTTTCTTTTTTGTGGCATATATCCCATTAGGGGTCTTTGTAGAGAAGCATTTGGCCTCTGAAGAGGGCTTTTGGCCTCCGAAGAGGGCTTTGGTCTCTGAGGAGAAGCATTCGGTCTCCGTAGAGAAGCATTCGGCCTCTGAAGAGGGCTTTTGGCCTCCGAAGAGGGCTTTGGTCTCTGAGGAGAAGCATTCGGTCTCCATAAAGAAGCATTTGGCCTCTGAAGAGGGCTTTTGGCCTCCGAAGAGGGCTTTGGTCTCTGAGGAGAAGCATTCGGTCTCCGTAGAGAAGCATTCGGCCTCTGAAGAGGGCTTTTGGCCTCCGAAGAGGGCTTTGGTCTCTGAGGAGAAGCATTCGGTCTCCGTAGAGAAGCATTCGGCCTCTGAAGAGGGCTTTTGGCCTCCGAAGAGGGCTTTGGTTTCTGAGGAGAAGCATTCGGTCTCCATAGAGAAGCATTTGGCCTCTGAAGAGGGCTTTTGGCCTCCGAAGAGGGCTTTGGTCTCTGAGGAGAAGCATTCGGTCTCCGTAGAGAAGCATTCGGCCTCTGAAGAGGGCTTTTGGCCTCCGAAGAGGGCTTTGGTCTCTGAGGAGAAGCATTCGGTCTCCGTAGAGAAGCATTCGGCCTCTGAAGAGGGCTTTTGGCCTCCGAAGAGGGCTTTGGTCTCTGAGGAGAAGCATTCGGTCTCCATAGAGAAGCATTTGGCCTCTGAAGAGGGCTTTTGGCCTCCGAAGAGGGCTTTGGTCTCTGAGGAGAAGCATTCGGTCTCCGTAGAGAAGCATTTGGCCTCCGAAGAGGGCTTTTGGCCTCCGAAGAGGGCTTTGGTCTCTGAGGAGAAGCATTCGGTCTCCGTAGAGAAGCATTCGGCCTCTGAAGAGGGCTTTTGGCCTCCGAAGAGGGCTTTGGTCTCTGAGGAGAAGCATTCGGTCTCCGTAGAGAAGCATTCGGCCTCCGAAGAGGGCTTTTCATCTCACGGGAATATGTCGACCGATTGTGGTGAAATGTGTGCCCCAGAGGAGGGTTATTGTCAGGAAGTTTGGAGTTTCCTTTTCTTGTTTGGATGGATTCTCGGGAGTGTGTTGGCTGGTAACTCCACGACTTTGTAACGAGAGAGACACCTTTTTCGATGGAGCCCGCTTGAGGTCTCTATCCCCTGAGGAATTATGCCTTCAAAAAGGGCTGGCACTTCCGAAATGATCTTTTGTTGGCTGATGCTTGCTCTCGCATACTTTTTTGCCGTTGATTCATGTTGACAATTCCCATTACTTCGCAAGGGTCATTGCTTTTAGCTGCCAAGCCTCTCCCTTACCCAAAGGAATATATTTTATAGTTAAGCAAATTGGTGGTGGCAGATGTAGGTTCTTTAACTGGCCGTTTGTTTGTTCATACATTTGCGGTTAGCTATATATGATCTGCTTTTATCCCCCTTGCTTACTTTCGGTTGAAGTTCTCCTTTTGTAAGATTTGGATATGGGAATTTTGAATGGCTCAGTGCTTGACTACTGGATGTTGTTGCGGATCGCTTCGTCTCATGACTGGTAAGTCTTGTTTTTATGGCCTGCATTATTAAATGGTCTTTTTAGCAACACGCTCAACGTATTTCATACGCCAAAATAAAACAGAGCAGTTTATAATAGTAGGGAACACGAGAATTATAGTGATTTAGCCAGAATTGGGCCTATATTCACTTTACTGCTGTTGTTATTCGCCTGCCTTGCAATTGCCCTTAACAAGAGAATCATATATCTGTAAATTTATTGCAATATCTCAGCAGAGTTTTTATGTAAAATATGGATGTAAGTGGCTATTATTCCAAGTTCTTGGAATTGGTTCTCTTTTGACAGTTGCGAACTTGATTGATTATATTAGCAGTGCCTCAGTGCCATCCTTAAGTGTGCACTATCTTCTTCTGTTGGCGGGTGGTTTTAACTGAAGAAGCATACTCTAGCCAAATCTTATTTATTTGCTTAGAGTATTTCTTATTTAGGTTTTGCCCCTGGACTTTCGTCACTTAAGACTTGCTTTAGAAAGCTACCAAGGGTTGCTTGATATTGTAACGAATCGGCTGGACATTGATTGCCTGCAAATTTAGATCGATAATTTTAGTGACATTCTTAGAATATTTCACATATCGAAATAAAATAAGCGACTTGTAATAATAGGGAGAACAAGGCTTATAGTTTTTATTATTTATTTGCACTGTCTTTATAACAGATTTTGATACAAGAATTATTGGATCAGCATTCCTTTACAAATTTGAAACATAGTATTCAAGTAAAGTAAGAAAGCAGTTGTTGCCCCAAGCTTTAGGGATTGAATCTTTTGGCTTGAAAGGATTGGATGGCAACGTTTTTCAGAATCGAAACTTCCTTTCACTTTGAAGGTCTTCCTGAAGCGTGTGCATGTCTTCCCGTCTCATCCAATTTTTTCCTACCTGGTGAGGGCTTGCTGTGACGATACTGATGATAGGACCTTCATTTCCCTGTGCCACGGTTCTTTTATTTGAGCTACATTGTTGAGCGGACACCAGCTGCACCTTGGAGGATGAGGAGTAGTTAATTCCATCTCTTTTCACATATTGTTGCAGTTCATTCTGTTTGAGCAACTCTTCAATCTCCTTCCTTAAATGGCGACATTGATTGGTGTCATGGCCAGGCTGATTGTGAAATCGGCAGAATTTTCCATTGTCTGTTGCGCTTCTCCTCAACAGAGATGGTTTGGGGTACACAACAACATCCTTTGTTGCCAAGAAGATATTTTCCGGAGTGTCGGTCAAGGGAGTGAAGTCAGAGGATCTGAAGCGTCGAGCTTTTTTCAAGAGCTTCTGCTTTCTTTTCCCTCCATCGTCCTCTCTTTGTTCAATCATCTCCGGTATGTATTCTTCATCGTTACCAGGACTCAATGGGTAGTCGTCAACTATTCTCTCGAAAGTTGCCCTTGACAAACGTTCGTGGATAGTTGGTCGTGGCCATGAACTTTCTGTTTGGGGGAATGGTCCAATAATGCCAGTTGCTCGTTGAGGAATATTCCATTCTTCTGAAACCTGAGCCTCCTTAGCAATGGTTTTTATATTGCTTTCTAGTCGACGGACTTCCTCTTGCAATGTGTTCATCTTGTCCAGTATTCTATTACTTTGAACTTCCATGTGTTGATATATTCCATAAATCACAGCATTTAATTCAGCCTTTGTGACCCCAATAGTTGAAGCTATTTCCCCTAATGTGGGAAGAGCAATGGCGTTGCTGCTAGTACCTTCAAACCTCAAAAACTTTCGTTTCCTTTCAGAAGCCATAATTTCTGCTAGACTTCTAGTCTTCAAGGAAATTCTCTCTACAAATCTTCTGTAAAGCAATGATGATAGAAGTCCTGAGTTCAATTCTCAGTGAAAGCACCAAAAATGTTAACGCTTAAATTTAAACGCCAACACCCTAGTGTATAAGATGTGATTGTGAAAGCACCACCCACTTGTATGGGAATCAGAAATAAGCAGAAAGTATGTAGAAAAACAGTAAGAGACACAGTATTTATAGTGGTTCGGCTTAGGATCAAGCCTACGTCCACTTCGAAGCTCTTTATTGTTTATTTAGATACAGTTTTTTACAATCAACTCCGATTACAACACACTTAGACAAATATCTCAAACCCCGATGTAGAAGAATCCTTTGAATGCATGATGAATGAGTTATTTTTCTTCACGAGATTTGTTGAAATGTCTTTGGTGATTGGAGTGATAGAAATGTTGCTTGAGTGTTGCTTGAAGTCGAGACAATAGCAGAGTAATGGCCCGTAGGAAGTCAGTCCCCAAAAGTCCTTTGAACGTTGGAAGTGGCTACGTATTTATAGGCAAACTTCCTAGGCTGAAATTGCAAAGTCATGAGTCGTGGTCGACTCATCATGAGTCGTGACCGACTCATGATGAGTCGTGAGTCGTCTGCAAGTCACTTCTTTGCAGCATGATCTTGAACTTGCCTCTGAGTCTTGTGTCGTGTGTCGGCCCATCTTTTGAGTCGTAGCGGCCTCTTGAGTCGTTGAATTGGTCTAGGCCTTGAGTCGCAGACCCTGCTGAGTCGTTAATCCACACTGTACCTTTAAAGCACTAGCTCGCTGAGTCGTTGCCACCAATGAGTCGCTGACTGCCCTACATGTTGAGTCGCTGACGCTTTAACTTATTAGGCTCCTTAAGTCGTGAGTCGCTCCTTTGAGTGGCCTTATAGGATGAGTCGTGGGCTAGTTGAGTCGCTAGTCTTGATGAGTCGGCACTTACTGAGTCGCTCCTTTACATGAGTCGGTAACTATTATGGGTCGTAGGCTCCTTGAGTCGCTCGGCGTTAACAACAGCCGAAGTGGAGGAGGATGTTGAACTATAGGTTCAGGACGGAGTTGGCGGCAAGGGTGAAGGAAGGTGGAGTGACTCGAGTGAAAGGCCGGGAGAAATGAAAATAAACTAGAGAAGGTAATTGCTTCGGGAAATAATGCTAGCTTCATATTATTGTAATAAACTTTCGAATAAAAAAATAAAGTAACCGAGTGGAAGAATAAGTAAATATAGAAAATGAAAGGACATCCAGTGACGTTGGAATGTGTGGAAAAGCAAAAGTCACCGTAAATTTCGAAAATAGTATAGGATAGAGGCTATTGAAAGCTCACTAGAAAAATCAAAACCAAAATGCATAACTTATACGGGAATCGTTACGTAGACTTTTTTCGTTTCTCGGACTGCGAAATTAACAACTGAATATACCATAGATATCAGCACGACAAGATGATCAAAATGGTATACAATACCAAAGGTACAATCGTTCGACCAAAAGTCGCTAATTGGTTCCAAAAATGCTACTAAAATTTCGAAACAAAACAAACGAAGCAATAACGATTCAAATTTTGAGAAATGAAATATAAAGTTTCGCTCCGAAGATGATTTACAAATTTATTGTATAAAAATATTCAGGTTTGAAAAATATTTTATTATCATCAATTTTAACTGGTTTGAATTTAAATAAAATTGCACAAGAAAATAAACTTCCATATTATCAGATGAAAATTTACCATTTGCTTTGTTTTTAAATACGTATCCCAAATATTAAATTTATATTTCCAAATATTATTATTTAAAATTTCATAAAAATTCATTAAATATGTTGTAATATAAGTAAAAAATTACGGATCATTACCACCTGCCACATTTCTTTTCTCTTGTTTGTTTGTTTCTTCATTTTCGGTTGTTCCTTCTTCTTTTCTCTAAAGCTCCATTTTTTCAAACTTGAGTTTGATTTTATATTATATATAAATATATATAAATATATATAATTTTTGTTTAACCTTTCTTCGCCTCCCTTTTTCCTCCCTCCTTCTTCTTCATTTTCTTCACTTTTCCGAACAAAAATTTCTTCAAGTTTACATTTTTTGGCTTCTTCTTCTCCTTTTCAAAATTTCTCCTTCAAATTTAGACTATACAAACTTCTCCGACTCCTTCAAAACCTTCAAATATAAAAAATTCAAGAAATACAATCAAAGTAAAGAAATAAAGCAGTGACGGATCCAAACAAAATTAGAGGAAGGAAAGCTAAAAAGATGAGTGATTCATACCACTCACACAAACTAAAATTTCCATTGCAAGTTAAATAAAATTTATAATGAGATATATAAAAAATTATTGTTATTTGTTGGTTTAAATTGGCATTTAAATTGATATTGAATTTGAATTTACATTAAATTAATTTAACATTTAATTTTATATGGGGATTTAACTGATTGTTAAAACCTCGATATTAATATATTGGTTGATTTGGATGTTGTCTGAAATCGATGCTTATTGATTGATATGTTGGATATATGGTTGTTTATTATATTTAATATGTCTATATTATCACCATGTATATTATCGACATAATTTAAATGGTCATTTTAGTCATTTAAGAATTGGATAACTAAGACATTTAAATTATGGGTTGAAATAATGTATGCCCATACAATTTCTTGAATTTGGATTATGTATTAGAATCGAATTATTTTAAAGGTTTAAGTTTTAATTTAAACTTCAGATTAATTTTAATTAAAGTGATTAAAATTGGTACTTCGAATTATATGAAATCTCTTAAATAATTATATTCACGCCGTACACCTGATAGGAGATGGAAAATCCCATAACATCTCTGAAGCCAAGCCATTGCACTCATATTTTATTTGAGATTGATTTGACTTGCATAGTAATTTTTTAGATCTGACTCGAATGTATTGCTTTTCATTATGCTCGCGTCAATCTGGGTTTTTCAGTGTTGAAGACATTATTCTGGAGGACGAAGATATAGTTTAGTATTATATTATTATTTTATTCCACTGCGTCATGTTATTCCGCCGCTTTATTTTCTTATTATTCCTGTTGTATGTATAACTTAAATATATTTTAAAAGTGTAACCAAATGTTATTTGCAAAATAGCTTCATGAACTGTTTATTTGATTATTATATTTTGTCATTCCCTATGAGATTCTGTATTTTGTTTTTCCTTCTTTTGTCTTATTTTCTTATTTACACCATTATCAATCCTCCCTTTTGAATGGTTTGAGTTGACTTGTGTGGTTTATTGCCAATTTAAACCGTCCAAAAAGGTGGGTCGTTATAGATTGTATCGAAGCTTTGGTTTAGACATACCTTAGCCTGTTTATTATGGACAGTTAAGCAATTAATATATCTTATTCAAAGCATTCAATTTGTTCGTCTCTTACCGGAATAACAAATGTTGATTTTGAATAAAGGATGGAGTAAATGTTTTAATGAAAGAATATCATTAGTTGTGACGACCAGCCCTTCTCAACCCTCGAAAAGCGACACAAAATATGCCACAATATAATATGCCGACGATTGCGTGCCGGAAAAGAAAGATAGTTGAGGGAAAAGAAAGAAGATAGAAGAAAGAAGGAACTAAACAATAACAGAATCTCACAATTGCAGCAGAACAAAATATAATACCTAATATCAGATCTTTACACAAAATGAAAACTATATCTACTTTAAACAATATACCATCAGAGTATTACAAACAAACAACAATTACTAGCCTGACAATTTCAAACAATCACAGCAGCGGATATAAACAAATACGGATAATACGTCTCGGTCTCCAGCTCCTCTCCAGAGATCTATACCATCCTTTCCTGTAATCTATAATTCTTGGTCTGACCCGAGCATTACAATGAAATACACCCGAGTCAGTCTGGAATACCAGCGTGAGAAAAATACACCCAAATTGATTATTAAAGTTTCAAAATCCGATGAAATCAAAAGCATCTCGTAAGACCATGACATAAATAAACATGTCGGGTTTTTACCTTACGATAGCTAAAACACTTTTTATCAAAATCCTCTGATATTATAATAGCGTCTATATACAAGTACTTATTCAAATAGCCGAAATTATTACATTTATTAAATTCCATCATATTAGGCACAAAGTGGGTTATACAAACAAAAACCTTAAAATACGCGTATGGAGAATGGATTTTCAACTAATGACTAGGCATTAGGGTACCACCTATCACTGTACCTGGTCTAGATCAGCGTACCGAGGATTACTCCCAACCCTCTACAACACAAGACCGGAACTACCCTTACTGGATAATCTCGAGCAAGATCATCCCACGGTTGGGATCAGCAACCGCACCACTAAGTCGAATAAAAAGGGACATCTAAACAGGGATGACCTCACCCAAATGGGTGCTGCCCACTTAGCCTTGCTGCATAACCCCTGATTTTCAGTCATTCCTGGTTGATGAGGCTTGAGGCTAAGCGTTACCTTTTAGAACGTTTCACTTAGAATGCCCACCGTCCACCTGACGATGTTCCGAAAGCATTAATCAATACAAGTCCGTCCCAGGTTCGAACAGAACCGAAGGCACTACTCCTACTACATCCATTTTGGGAACATCCTAAGGATTAGTAGCGATTAGCCCTTACACTTCACTGCTCCATCTTCGACTCCGAACTCGTTTTTCCCACGAAACGTACAAATCGGATCGAAGTTTTTTCGAAAAATAAATCCCGATCCCGGTCTCTTCGAAACGATCAACGCACTGGCTAATATTGATAGTCGGTGATTTAGCTATCAATTAACATTCACAAACATCCATCAAACATAAATAATTTCCCCAAATTATTTTTTAATCTCAAAAATATACTCGCAAGATATATTTCCTTTTTCAACCCTTTCAAATACAGTTTTCAACCCACACTCTTCCCATGGAATAAATTTCCAGATATCCATTTGCACTGAATACATCCAAGTCCAAATATTGTAGATTTGAAATAATTTAAATCACTTTATTGTTGAATATACCTTTAAAGTATTTCAAACAAACTGCTTTATAAAATACAAATAACTTTTCTCTAAAATAAAAGTTAAGCCATACTAAATTTAAAATAAGAGTTATGAAATTCTATACTAGTTTCCAAAAATATTTTAACTAAACTTATTTTTAAAATAAACTATTTTATTAAAATATAAATATTAATCATTATATTTAAAACATTATACCAATTAACCTTTAAAAATAATTTCTATTATAACTAATTTAATAAATATTTACCTTCAAAATTTATACAATTTAAATAATAATCTTCTTAAAACATTCCTTTAAAATCAACTTCAAAACTTCTAACTTTTGCTCAAAAACGTGCTTAAAAACGTACTTGGCTTTCAGGGAAATACACTTCCATTCCATAATAATCTAAAGAATTCCTTTTATGACTCCTTCTTGATTTATCTCCATTCAAATTTACATTCCAACCCCGTAAATTTCTTCCCATACTTTAAAAATAAACACCTTTTTATTTTTAAACACATTTCCTATTTCCTGGAAAAATCACTTTCAAAGTATATGCTTAAACTATTTAAAATAAGGTTACCATGAGTTTACTTAAATGAAAATAATACTTAGGAAAATATAAAGGAGTTTCTAAGTAATTTAAACTGAAATTACCTTTTAAAATAAAGTTATTAAATCAAATATTTATATCAAAATTTCCTTTTTGGAAACTTAATTCTAATTTACCATTATATAATTTAAATTCCATAATTACTTAAATAAATATTTACTTACTTAAAATATATTTAAGAATAATATATTTTTCTAAAATATTTCTAAAATCACATTTTAAACTTTTAGTTTATATTTTGAAAACTTTTCTTTGAAAACATACTTAACTTTCCAAGGAATACACTTTCCATCTTTAAAAGCAATCTCACTGCTCTTCTAAACGATTTGCACTTCTTATAGAATTTCCCACGGGTAATCTATACTTTTAAATTTATCCTCCGATAAGTATTCCACTTCATTTATAAAGCCAGTTTATAAATTCTCATTCCTCGTTTCCTTTTTAAACACCATTTCAAAAACACTTCAAATTCCAAAACAATTTCCTGAACTTAGTTTCCTTAAATTCATTATTCAAAATTTCCTTTTCGCTTCCCTTTTAATCCCAATTTATTTTATTTACATTTAAAATTCCAGATTATGTTTATCCAATCATAACAACACATCATAATTTAATTTCCAAATTAATCTATCACAATATATAAAGGAAATAGATCATCAATTATGGATATAAATAGTAACAACCCGGGGTTTTGTAACAATTGATTATCGTCAAATGGCGATCAAATTTCCTAGCTAATTGATATTGGGAGTTTTTAATAGGGTTGAAATTCTTTTAAAAATTCATTACGGGTTATGTGGGCTTTAAATAAAATTTTAGCCCACATTTCTTTGTATTTTGGGCCGTGTTATTGAGGCGAATACCCGTTGCTTTCCCCGTTCATTCATTTTTTAGCAAGCCCTAAACTAAAATAAACGAACGAAAATGGTGGTTCATTCTTCTTTCTTCAGAAATTAGGGTTTCGGTAATTCGTTGATGCCGATTCCTAATGCTCGATTCAAATCGATTCCTTGCTCTATTGGTTGATTGTCTCTTTCGATGCTTGCAGCTGCAAAATTGGGTTTGGATTCTTCGAATAAGGTGAGTGATTTTTCACTCACATCTTTAATTCAAACGCAGTACTATGCTTCGGCAGTTTGATTTTGTTTGGATGTTGGTGATTTCGTGTTTTCTTGGTTAGCACGGCACTGTTTTATCTCGTGACCATGGCTTGATTTTAGTTGACATCGGTCACTTTGATTTTGTTAAAATGCTTTGACGATGTTTTCTTGGTCATCATGGATTTGTGAATTTGCTGATTCTTGGTTGACTTCGGTCACTTTGATTTTGTTGACATTTGAACTTGTTCGATTCTTTACTTTGAAACTGTTGTGACCCTTTCATTGTTCTTCGACCTGATGCTCGATCACTGTTCATTCTTGGAGTTCTGTAGTTTGTACTGGTTTCCACTTGTATTCAGTTGCATTCGTTAGTCCTTTGTGTCCACTACGTCATTTGGTTCACCCGAACTTTGAACCGATCCATTGTGTTGTTAAATACTTTTGAACCGTGTCACTGTTATCTTGAATCTGGAACTTTTTGAAGCATGCATTGTCCAGCTCTTGTTGCATTTGTAGTTTGGCTTAGGCCATTTGTGTTCGCATTGCATGTTGCTGTGCATATTATCCACTGTCATGTGGTGTGTCTCTATGGCCTCTGATTCATTTTATGTTGTCACAAACCTTGTAATTGCAGTTTACATTTGTGAATTTGTGTTTGGTACACATTCTGGACCTGTTGCAGTGCTCATCTCGGCTTGTAAGTGTGTCAAGTTGTCTTCCATGTTCACTGTATTGGGTTTGAAACATGGCCATTTCATTGTTGAGGCTGTTTCACTCGAGTCTGTACATGTTTGGTTGTGCTGCACTGAGTTGTAGATCATCTCTTTGCATTGTATAGTTGGTAGTCTCGAGTCTTTGTGACATTGCAGTTTGAATATGCAGTTTTGGGTTTCATGTACATTATCACTGCATACATGTTTGCATATTCACTTGTTGAAGTCACTATTTCTTGTATCACACATCCTTGGTCTTTACTTCATGTAGGCACTACCTGTGTGCAGCTTGCACTGTGCATTCGAACTTGAACCCATGACCTTCATCACGTATACACTTTGATAATCATGTTGCCATCCTTGCGTATATATATGCACATGTTCTATTTTATTTTGGCATTTCATCAGATCTTTCGGGTCTGGTCTTTGATGATGCTTGACTACTTGTTGCATTAAGAGTACATCTGAATTTTGGCAAGGCAGTGCACATGAGCATGTACTGCGGCCAAAAAGTATTGATTTATTGATATTTCATTTGCATTTTGATTCATTGGGATTTTGTGTAATTCATCACTGTATTTGTGAGGCAGTGCACGCAAGCGTGTACTGCAGCCCTATCAGAATTGACGTTTTAATTGATATTTCAATTGCTTGAATTGTTTCATATGTTCAATTCAATATTTTGAAATTGTATTTTGAATTGGTTTATCTTGATTATTTGATGATATCTATTTATCTATTAGATAATTAGATTATGTGTTTTCTAATCATCGTATCGATAATTAGATTTTGTTGTTTATGATGTTTCACTGGCTTGGATTTTGCTTTGGCCACCTGTTGTTAATTGCTGTTTAGGCAATTCTATTGTTTTCTAAATTATCTTCATTGATAATCCTTTTATTTATCTTTGTTGATGATTTGGTTTTGCTGATTCGCTGTTTAATGTTGTTACGTGTTATATTTACTGTTATCCTATTTCCTTATTAAAGGATTGGATAGGTGAATTTATTTTGACTGTCGTCTCATTGTTATTTAATTATTATTGCTTCCGTGCATTAATAACTGAGTTTGAATTAGACTGACCCGTGTATTATTTTCTTTTGAATTAATACTCGGGTCAGACCAAGTTATTACAAGTTGTTGCCATCTTGCTTTGGATTGCTGCTTGAGCTATTAAGTTTCTCCATATCTTTTGGAGTTGTCATAGTCATTTTATAGGATGATATGTACTCATGTATATTATTTACGGTAATATACTTGTATATATAACTTCCAGTGTCGACAGTTGCAGTTGTATCATATGTATAGTATCACATGTGTTGTAACTGACGTCAGTTATATATATGAGATTTTATATTTCCTTGTTCTGTGTTTAACTTATCTGTGTTATTATTATATATGTGTGGTGAACTATTATGAACCATTATAGTTCGTTTTGTACTGGAATTGGATATGTCGATGGGAGTAAATAAACAACGACAAAAGAAAAGAATATATACCACTCCTATCGAGATAACTAATACTAGTGTAAGGCCTAACTACGGATGGCCGCTCCTATCCAGCCTTATTCTTCGTAATAACATACAGTGTTTCCTTTTAATACTCTTTGTTATAGTGAGCATAAAGGTGGGGCGTCATAGTTGGTATCAGAACGAGGGGTTTATGGACATAATATAGAACATAACTTAGATGGAACATGTGTTACAACTATTTGTTGATGTTTTTATTTGCGCCTAGAGTCAAAACTAAAGTTTTGAAATTATGATGAAATTTTTAAATATCTTTATTTGACAATAGAAGTGAAATTGTGTTTTGATGATTGAGTACCTTCGCTGAATATCGCTGATAACCTTTTTGATTTAAAAATCAAAATATGAAAATGAAATTAAATTCATTGTGTTGTTACATAGATGTGTTTATTTTTGTTTTCCTTGAAAATTTCGAATCCGATTTAAGGATCCGAAGCGATTGCAATTATGTGTGTTATGTTGAGATTTTGTTGTTTTAAATTATCTTCATTGAAGATATAATCGACTGATTTCTTTGTTCATCTTGTAGTGTGCGTGCAAATATGAGTTGCATGTTACTGCATTAATTTTACGTTGAACCGGTGTTTGGTTTTAAACGTATTTTGTTGCCATTATTTTTATAACGGGATTTTTACACCGGTGCTAAATATTTGAAGCACGGTGTTTTGTTGACATTTTTAATGAATGAAAATTCATTGGCATTATATTTTGATGCGAATTATTTTGATGAGATTTTGACGTATAAAAAATTATTGTCGCTTTGACTTCAGTAACCATCAAATTTAAAGTGAATTTTCAAGCGGTTATCTCACAATGCTGATTTGATAACCTTTTTACGGTGTTTTGAGAAGTGCAATTTCCTTGTCGAAATTGCTACATATATTGTTGTTTTAATCACATGTTTTTAAAAAAAAAACATTTTAAAATAAAATTGTTTTCAAAAATTTTACAGTTTGTGCTTTCAAAAGACTATGGAAGCGATTTAAACGCTTCAACAAAATTGAGGACTATGAACACTCATTTTTACTGATTCGCTTAATTCCGGACTTGTCCGTTTGAGAACGTAAAATGTTATTAATTTAAAATACACAATTTTGCACTTTCAAGGAAACGATGAAGTGGTTTAAACGATTTAGTAAAACACGTGGTATGTGACATATGCGTTCACTATTTCGGTTAACTCCGAACTCTTTAATTGAAATATTTGTTGTTTGATGATTCTGATGAATTTGTTAGGCTTTCGAGCCACTATGATGGACCTTCGGGTCATATGATGGACCTTCGGGTCAAATACCAGTACGAGACCTTTGGGTTATATGTTGGACCTTCGGGTCATTTGTTAGGCGCCAAAATTACGACGACGGTACTTGGTAGGCTTCGGCCATATATTGATGCCCGTGCCGCGTAGCTTAGACTCGCCATATGATGAGATCGATCCACCTTTTATGTTGATTTTCTAGATCATCTTAATTGATTTCTAGATATTTGTTGTTTCTAATTGTCTATAGGTAATTAGATATTTGTTGATTTGAGATTTCTGATTATCGTTTTTGATAATTAGATATTTGTTAATCTGAGATTTCTGATTATCGTTTTTGATAATTAGATATTTGTTGATCTGAGATTTCTGATTATCGTTTTCGATAATTAGATATTAGTTGATTTGAGATATCTGATTATCGTTTTCGATAATTAGATATTAGTTGATTTGAGATATCTGATTATCGTTTTTGATAATTAGATATTTGTTGATTTGAGATTTCTGATTATCGTTTTTGCTAATTAGATATTTGTTGATTTGAGATTTCTGATTATCGTTTTTGATAATTAGATATTTGTTGATTTGAGATTTCTAATTATCGTTTTTGATAATTAGATATCTGTTGATTTGAGATTTTTGATTATCGTTTTTGATAATTAGATATCTGTTGATTTGAGATTTCTGATTATCGTTTTTGATAATTAGATATCTGTTGATTTGAGATTTCTGATTATCGTTTTTGATAATTAGGTATCTGTTGATTTGAAATTTCTGATTATCGTTTTTGATAATTAGATATCTGTTGATTTGAGATTTCTGCTTATCGTTTTTGATAATTAGATATCTGTTGATTTGAGATTTCTGCTTATCGTTTTTGATAATTAGATATGTGTTGATTTGAGATTTCTGATTATCGTTTTTGATAATTAGATATTTGTTGATTTGAGATTTCTGAATATCGTTTTGGATAATTAGATAATTGTTGATTTGAGATTTCTGATTATGTTTTCGATAATTAGATATTGCTGTTATGTGATTTCTGTATTCTAATTATCTAATTGATAATTGAATATTGCTGATAGTTGTATTTATTAAGTTTTTTTATTTCTGATTATCTATTTGATAATTAAACTTTGTGAGAATTTGTGAATTTGTTTTATGAAATTGAATGATTTCTATGGCGTTTGTATTCTTGACCTTTATTTTTCTAACTTAACTAGTTCATGTTAGAAAAATAATTGTTATTGACGACTTCAATTATGAAAATTGCGGGGACGCAATTTTTATAAGGAGGGGAGTGTGCAACAACCCGGTGTTTTGTAACAATTGATTATCGTAAAATGGCGATTAAATTTCCTAGCTAATTGCTATTGGGAGTTTTTAATAGGGTTGAAATTCTTTTAAAACTTCGTTACGGGTTATGTAGGCCTTAAATAAAATTTTATCCAACATTTCTTTTTATTTGGGCTGTGTTATTGAGGTGAATACCCGTTCCTTTCACCCTTCATTCATTTTTTAGCAATCCCTAAACTAAAATAAACAAACGAAAATGGCGGCTCGTTCTTCTTTCTTCAGAAATTAGTGTTTCGGTAATTCGTTGATGTCGATTCCTAATGCTTGATTCAACTTGATTCCTTGCCCTGTTGGTTGATCGTCTCTTGCGATACTTGCAGCTGCGAAATTGGGTTTGGATTCTTCGAATAAGGTGAGTGATTTTTCACTCACATCTTTAATTCAAACGTAGTACTATGCTTCGGCAGTTTTATTTTATTTCGATGTCGGTGATTTCGTGTTTTCTTGGTTAGCACAGCATTTTTTTATCTCGTGACCATGGCTTGATTTTAGTTGACATCGGTCACTTTGGTTTTGTTAAAATGCTTTGACGCTGTTTTCTTTGTCATCATGGATTTGTGAATTTGCTTATTCTTGGTTGACTTTGGTCACTTTGATTTTGTTAACATTTGAACTTGTTCGATTCTTTGCTTTGAAACTGCTATGACCCTTTCATTGTTCTTCGACCTGATGCTCGATCACTGTTCATTCTTGGAGTTCAGTAGTTTGCATTGGTTTCCACTTGTATCCAGTTGCATTTGTTAGTCTTTTGTGTCCACTACTTTATTTGGTTCACGTGAACTTTGAACCGATCCATTGTGTTGTTAAATACCTTTTCACTATGTCACTGTTATCTTGAGTTTGGAACTTTTTGAAGCATGTACTGTCCAGCTTATGTTGCATTTGTAGTTTGTCTTAGGCCATTTGAGTTCGCATTGCATGTTGATGTGCATACTATCCACTATCCTGCAGAGTGTCACGGTTGCCTCTGATTTATTTTATGTTGTCACACCCTTTGTAATTGCAGTTTACATTTGTGCATTTGTGTTTGGTACACATTCTGGACCTGTTGCAGTGCTCATCCTGGCTTGTAATTGTGTCAAGTTGTCTTCCCTGTTCACTGTATTGGGTTTGGAACATGGCTATTTCACTGTTGAGGCTGTTTCACTCGAGTCTGTATATGTTTGGTTGTGCTGCACTGAGTTGTAGATCATCTCTTTGCATTGTGTAGTTGGTAGTCTCGAGTCTTTGTGACATTGCAGTTTGAATACATAGTTTTGGGTTTCATGTACATTATCACTGCATACATGTTTGCATATTCACTTGTTGAAATCACTTTTTCTTGTATCACACATCCTTGGTCTTTACTTCATGTAGGCACTACCTGTGTGCAGCTTGCACTGTGCATTCGAACTTGAACCCATGACCTTCATCATGTACACACTTTGATAATCATGTTGCCAGCCTTGCGTATATATATGCACATGTTCTATTTTATTTTGGCGTTGAGTCAGATCTTCCGGGTCTGGTCTTTGATGATGCTTGACTACTTGTTGCATTAAGAGTACATCTGAATTTTGGCGAGGCAGTGCACGTGAGCGTATACTGCGGCCAAAACAGTATTGATTTATTGATTGTTCATTTGCGTTTTGATTCATTGGGCTTTTGTGTAATTTATCAGTGTATTGGCGAGGCAGTGCACGCGAGCGTGTACTGCAGCCCTATCAGAATTGACGGTTTAATTGATATTTCAATTGCTTGAATTGTTTCATATGTTCAATTCAATATTTTGAAATTGTATTTTGATTTGGTTTAGCTTGATTATTTGGTGATATCTAATTATCTATTAGATAATTAGATTATGTGTTTTCTAATCATCATATCGATATTAGATTTTGTTGTTTATGATGTTTCACTGGCTTGGATTTTTCTTTGGCTACCTGCCGTTGAATGCTGTTTAGGAAATTCTGTTGTTTTCTAAATTATTTTCATTGATAATCCTTTTATTTATCTTTGTTGATGAGTTGGTTTTGCTGATTCGCTTTTTGATGCTGTTACGTGTTATATTTACTGTTATCCGAATTCCTTAATAAAGGATTGGATAGGTGAATTTATTTTGACTGTCGTCTCATTGTTATTTAATTATTATTGCTTCCGTGCATTAATAACTGAGTTTGAATTAGACTGGCCCGCGTATTATTTTCTTTTGAATTAATACTCGGGTCGGATCGAGTTATTACAGGTTGTTGACATCTTTTGGAGTTGTCGTAATCATTTTATAAGATGATATGTATTCATGTATATTATTTACGGTAATATACTTGTATATGTAACTTCCAGTATCGACGGTTGTAGTTGTATCATATGTATAGTATCACATGTATTGTAACTGACTTCAGTTATATATATGAGATTTTATATTTCCATGTTTTGTGTTTAACTTATCTGTGTTATTATTATATATGTGTCCTGAACTATTATGAACCATTGTAGTTCGTTTTATACTGGAATTGGATATGTCGATGGGAGTAAATAAACAAAGATAAAAGAAAAGAATATATACCACTCCTATCGAGATAACAAATACTAGTGTAAGGCCCAACTATGGATGGCTGCTCCTATCCAGCCTTATTCTTCGTAATAACAGATAGTATTTCCTTTTAATACTCTTTGTTATTGTGAGCATAGAGGTGGGGCATCACATAATTTCTATATTGGGAGGAATCCAGTTGGATCCCTCTAACCTATTTCCCTGCATCCATAGAAGTTAGCACAACAAATAAAAATCGATCAAATCTGATAATAATTATCACATTCAACAATCAACCAATCAATCATTTAAATACAAACTAACTAAAATTAAATGGCATCCAGATGTCAGTGTGATTAACTCACCTTGAGTTTCGACGAGCGTTTTAAATTTTAAATTAAATCGAGCTCATTCGATTTAATCTAAAATTTCCACTTGCTTAAACCGACTCCACATCTACACTACAGCGTAGATCGCGTCGCTGCAATTCTTGCGCCGCCAGTTTCGTCGATATCTGAAAATGTACGCTCAAGTTACGAATTTATAAAGGTTGAATTTAATTTATATACAAATTTTTCTCTAATTTTTTTAACCTTATCAAATCCTAGCCGTTCAATACTTCTCTTAGATCTAGGTCGCCCAGAGCTTCTTCTCACGCGTGTGTTACAGACATCGGCACAACCCATCGCCGCTGAAAACCCTCAATTTCCATGACCAAATCGTAGCTCTAGGAGATGATCAAAGACTACCACAACGAAGAGCGCCTTGAACTCCATCATCGGCCAGAGCATCGTCACGCTCGGTCATCACCTACCTCGGGAAAACACGCTCAAACTCCTAGTGAACTGGTCTGAATTCCACCTCCGGTCGACGACCGTAGTCGTGATCCACCGTTGGATAGCTAGAGGTCGGAGAGCTCGACACTTTTCTAGAAGGAATTTTTTGGTATAGGTGAGTGGATGTAGAGAAAATTGGAGGAGAAGGCAAGAGCTTTTCGGCCATTAAAACAATTCGTTGCGGCTTAGAAAATGAACGAGGGTTTCGGCCCTTATACGTATATATATACGTTTACAAACATTATTTTAATAATATTCTCAAATTTAACAAGCCTTTATAAATGAACTCCAAATCACAGATGCCGTCTGGTGTTTATAATGTTTTACCCGCATTTCGAACACAATGGAACGTGTTTCGGAGGCTAATTCAATCATATGGGGAAGATAGCTTTTTGAATCAAGTTTAAATATTAAATTATCGATTTTGATTACAACGCGTTTCTCGCCCATACGAACAAATGGTAACTCCATATGCTACGAAATTTGAAATCCGATAATAATTAAGTATTACAGATCCATTGGAACTGGTTTTATCGAATTCCGAGACTGTGCCCCGAAAGGTGTTAACGTGAAAATCTGAACGCTAACACCCCGGTGTATGTAAAGTTAATGTGAAAGCACCACCCGTTAATACGGGAATCAGAGTTAAGCAGTAAAATCACAGAAAAGCAGTAAAAGACACAATTTTTATAGTGGTTCGGCTTAAGATCGAGCCTACGTCCACTTCAATCTTCTTTATTGCTCATTTGATTACAACTCTATACAACTTTCTTCAATTACGATACACTTTGGACTAGTAGCTCAAACTTCAAAGAAGTATAATCTCTCGAATTCATGTTGAATGATGTTGATTCTCTTTTGAAGTTCGTTGTAGCGTCCTTGATGATAGAAATGCTTGAAGTGTTGTTCGAGTTGAGAATGCAGCAGAGTAATGGCGACCTCCAAGAATCCAAAGAAGATCCTTTGAATGATGGAGCTAGTGGCGTATTTATAGGGGTTTCTGAACAGGTCTTAGGTCGTGACCGACTTAAGGTAAGTCGTAGGTCGGCCGTTGCGACTTATCATAGGTCGTGGGTCTCTTCTGAGCGAGCTAACAAGTTATGGATGACTTAGGGATAATTCGGCTAGGATAGGTCGGCTAGGATAGGTCGGCTATAACTTAGGTCGTGGGCGACCTAAGGAATGGCAGAGGAGAGAGATGCGACCTACCAAATACGGCCTAAAGGAACTGCTCCGACCTACTTAGGTCGCGAGCGACTTAGTGATACTTAGGTCGCGAGCGACTTATTGATACTTAGGTCGCGGAGTACTTAGGTCGTTACCTGTTAAGTCGCTTCTCCTGTTAGCTCGTTAACTCGGTTGAGCCGCTTTATGCCTTAAGTCGCTGAGTTGCTTAACTCGCTAAGTCGCGATGCCTTTTAAGTCGGTAGGTCATGCCACTTGTTAAGTCGGCAACCTTATTAAGTCGGCAACCTTGTTAAGTCGGTAACCCACTTCAGAAGTTAAGTCGCTTGGCCCGCTTCATGTGTTAGGTCGCTGACTTCGTGTAGAAGATAGGTCGCTCCATTCTATAAGTCGTATACCGTTTTGGACGGGGCACTGCCCCACACCCCGCCGGGGGCGCTGCCCCCTGGACCCCTGCGACCTGACCGGGCAGGTCGATCACCGTAGATGTGGCGTTGCCCCCGCACACCCACCTTGGGGGGTTGGCACCCCCATGGACCCCCCCTCCGTAGGGGATCTTATCTGAAAAGCCATTCAACATAACTTGCTTTGTTGGGATGTTGAGTTAACTATTCTTCGAGACAAACTATCATTGGTTTCTCGGTCGATTTTTGATATCACGGCCTTGCTGAAAAAGTGGAGTTAACACTTGCCCCTCGAAGTATACGCCTAGGGACTAGGTCGTGTGCTTCGATTCTTCTTAACTCGTGCTTTACTGAGCTGTTGAGCTTGTACTTAGGCAACTTTGCTTTGTTTTGACCTGAAGCCTTTTAAACTTGACCAATGCGATTCAATGGAACTTTGACCTGAACTTGTTGCATCTCCTTACACATTATTTTAACAACCTGTTAAACGCAACATTTGCAGAAAAATAGGGCGAATATACTCATCACCGATTGCCCATATCGAGTGATGGATTAGATCAAAGAACTGGTATTTTACTATAAGCAAATTAGTATGGTCTTGATGAAGTGTTGCGAATCAACCGTCTTGAATGAAGTATCAACACAAAGTTTAGACAGTTATAACTGCTATCTGCATTGACACCGCACTTACTTTCAAATAACAAGCCTCAAATTCTTCTGAATTGACATATGCCAACCAGTATTATTTCAAGTATTGCTTTATTTACTTGTTATTTTAGTAGCTTTGCACAACACTTCACACGCTTTTAGAAAACGTGCACCTTTACTTTCGAATATTCAGTTCTTCATATAGAATAACTTTTAGATAAGATGAAGTAGTGGGGAAAACTGGATCTTTCCATTTCTGGGATTTTCAAAATCCTAGTTGTCCGGTACTAATTTCATTCTTTACTTTTGCAGCACTTCCTTCCTCTTTTCGAATATTCCAGTCACAAATCAATTTTTAAAAGACTAAGTATTGTGACGGTTGAGGAGAGGAGCGTTAATTTTTTTGCTGAAAGATGAGTTTTTGCACTAATTCGGATTTTTGCACTCTTTTTGGTCGACTCAGCTTCACGATGCCCCTGGTTTTCAAGCAGAAATTCAGATGCCCCAGCTTTCGCAAAGGAACTTGCATCAATGGAACCTATTGCGGAAGCCTTATTGGTGTAATGTTTTACTCCATTTGACAGTGTGGGTTCATCCTTCTTGTTTTGCCTTTTGAAACTTTAGAGAATAACTCTTCCATTTTGAGAAGGCATGCACTCTTTCTTTAGAGAATAATTTTCCATTTTTGAGGAAATATTATTCTTGCTTTAGTAGAGTGCACCTTGTGTTGGAGAAGCCTTTCTTTTTTTTTTGTTGCGCCTCGCTGGAGGGCTTTGATTTGACATTTCAACTCTGGAGAAGTGGGCCTCCACAGAGATTGCACTTCAGCTCCGGTGAAATGTGCCCCCGAAGAGGTCTTTATTTGGCATTTCAGCTCTAGAGAAGTGGGCCTCCAAAGAGTTTGCACTTCAGCTCTGGTGAAATGTGCCCCCGAAGAGGACTTTATTTGGCGTTTCAGCTCTGGAGAAGTGGGCCTCCGAAGAGTTTGCACTTCAGCTCTGGTGAAATGTGCCCCCGAAGAGGTCTTTATTTGGCATTTCAGCTCTGGAGAAGTGGGCCTCCGAAGAGTTTGCACTTCAGCTCTGGTGAAATGTGCCCCCGCAGAGGTCTTTATTTGGCATTTTAGCTCTGGAGAAGTGGGCCTCCGAAGAGTTTGCACTTCAGCTCTGGTGAAATGTGCCCCCGAAGAGGTCTTTATTTGGCATTTCAGCTCTGGAGAAGTGGGCCTCCGAAGAGTTTGCACTTCAGCTCTGGTGAAATGTGCCCCCGAAGAGGTCTTTATTTGGCATTTCAGCTCTGGAGAAGTGGGCCTCCGAAGAGTTTGCACTTCAACTCCGGTGAAATGTGCCCCCGAAGAGGTCTTTATTTGGCATTTCAGCTCTGGGGAAGTGGGCCTCCGAAGAGTTTGCACTTCAACTTCGGTGAAATGTGCCCCCGAAGAGGTCTTTATTTGGCATTTCAGCTCTGGAGAAGTGGGCCTCCGAAGAGTTTGCACTTCATCTCTGGTGAAATGTGCCCCCGAAGAGGTCTTTATTTGTTTCCTGCCTGCTCGCCCATGTCTTTTCACCATTTGATCCTCAGCGATTCCCCATTATCATTTCCAAACCCACATTTCCTTCTTTTGGAAGTAGTTTATTTTATCCAAAGAAGTGTACTTCATTGTTAAGTGAGCTCACAGGGGCGGACAGAAGCTACTTAATCGAATGTTCGTTTGCACAAACGATCTCAATTAGTTTGCAAGGGCCCACCTCCGGTTGAATCACTCACTGTTTGTTTGAAGCACTTCTTATGTAGGATTTGGGTCTGGAATTTTTGTGGCCTGATATTCGCCTATTGAGCGATTTGTAGGAATCGCTTGGCTTTGTGATGTGTTGACTAGGTGAGCTTTGCTTTTATTGCCTGCAACATTAAATCGACATTTTAGCAATATATTTTAAGATATTTGCATATCGAAATGAAACAAGCATTTTATAGTAATAGAAAGTTCAAGATTTATAGTTCCTCTTATTTATCTGCACTGTTTTTACAATGGCATTTTATACAGGAATCATAAGTCCAGTATTATTCTATGAATTTTAAGCAAAAGCCATTAAGTGAAATATGTCCATTAGGCATCATCTTCCAGAACAAGGATATTCTCTCCCTCCGGGGCTTGTCTCAAAGCACGAGCATATCTTTCCATCTCGTCCCAACTTCTGTCCGCTGGGTGATGGCCCCCTGTGATAGCATTAATGATAAGCCTCTCAGATCCCTACGTTGCAGTTCTTTCATTTGGGCCGTAATGATGAGTGAGAAGTATTTGTCCTTGAGTGGATGAGGATGGATCATTCCTGTTTCTCCAGACATATTGCTGAAGTTTATTCTCTTTCAACAGCTTCTCAATAAGATCCTTCAAATGGCGACACTCGTCAGTGTCATGGCCAGGTTGATTGTGGAATTTACAGAATCTTTCACTTTGCGTGTCATTTTTCCTTAGTCGCAACTTTTGTGGTTTAGGATATTCAACAATATCCTTTGTTGCCAAGAAAATGTTCTCTGGAATATCAGTTAAGGGAGTATAATTCGACGGTTCAAAGTGGCGGTTTTTCTTTGGATTTCCCTGCCTTTTCCCATCATCATTCTTCCTTTTCTGTCCTCCAGATTCTCCTTTATTAGAAGCAACATTGACATTCTGAATTTCGATCACGACTGCTTTTGTTGGCACAGGAAAGCTTTCCAAGCGCATAAACTCGTCGGCCTTCTTATAGAATTTCTCAAGTGAGTTTGGCTCCTTCATTTTTAGCCATTTTCCAAATTCACTCGATTTATCGATAGCCCGCATCAGATAAGTCAAAACCATCCGTGGCTCTGCGTTATCAACTTCGGCCAAGGCTATATTGAAGCGGTTTAAGAACGATCTGATAGACTCCCCGGGATTTTGTTCTAGACTAGAGAGTGACATTATATCCTTGGCCTTTGTAGCATATAGCCTGAACTGATCTTTGAACTTTCGTGTTAAGTCGGAAAATTGATCCACGGATCTAACTGGTAGCTTTGTGAACCAAAGTAAGGCCACTCCCTCTAAGTATACCGGAAAGTATCGGCACTTGATTTCATCTGTTGCTCTTGCCCCAGTCATATGCTAATCGCACTTGTACAGGAACTGATTAGGGTCACTTGTGCCTCGATAGGCCGGGATAGTAGGAGGTACAAATTTCCTTGGAAACTCTGCCTTCAAGATCTTTTCGGTGAACGGTGTCTTACTTGGAGCAAACCCCCAATCATTTTCATCCTCTTGCCTCTGCATGCTCTCTTTCATAATTGAGCGAATCATCCCTGATAGGTACTCCTTATCGTTTAGAGTCTTTGCCGGGCAGAAGTCAGCTGCTCTTTCAGAAGTTTGCCTGGGCAAATGTTCGCGAAAATTTGGCTGCGGCCTTGAACCTTCAGCTTGAGAAGGTGCCCCTGCGGCGGTGCCAACTGCTCTTTGAGGGATACCTTTCTCTTGGGAATCATGGGCATCATCTTCAAAGGTCTCTTCATTATTTTCTGCTTGACGGTTGCCTCCAAGTAAAGCATTCATTCTTTCCAGCATTAGAGCGTTCTGGGCTTCCATTTGCTGATATAACCCAGAAACTACAGCATCAAACACCTCTTGTGTAATTCCAACACTCGGAGCTGCTTCATTTGGAGCTGCTTCATTTGGAGCAAGAGAAGTGGTAGTATTCTCATGAGCATCACCGGATCTGTCAGATCTCAGCTGTCTTCCAGTAGCCATTATCTCGGATAAACTTCTGGTCTTTAGAGAGATCCTTTCAACAAACTTTCGCGAAGCAATGGTGAAAGTATTCCTGAGTTGGGTTCTCAGTGAAAGCACCAAAAATGTTAACGTGAAAATCTGAACGCTAACACCCCGGTGTATGTAAAGTTAATGTGAAAGCACCACCCGTTAATACGGGAATCAGAGTTAAGCAGTAAAATCACAGAAAAGCAGTAAAAGACACAATTTTTATAGTGGTTCGGCTTAAGATCGAGCCTACGTCCACTTCAATCTTCTTTATTGCTCATTTGATTGCAACTCTATACAACTTTCTTCAATTACGATACACTTTGGACTAGTAGCTCGAACTTCAAAGAAGTATAATCTCTCGAATTCATGTTGAATGATGTTGATTCTCTTTTGAAGTTCGTTGTAGCGTCCTTGATGATAGAAATGCTTGAAGTGTTGTTCGAGTTGAGAATGAAGCAGAGTAATGGCGTCCTCCAAGAATCCGAAGAAGATCCTTTGAATGATGGAGCTAGTGGCGTATTTATAGGGGTTTCCGAACAGGTCTTAGGTCGTGACCGACTTAAGGTAAGTCGTAGGTCGGCCGTTGCGACTTATCATAGGTCGTGGGTCTCTTCTGAGCGAGCTAACAAGTTATGGACGACTTAGGGATAAGTCGGCTAGGATAGGTCGGCTATAACTTAGGTCGTGGGCGACCTAAGGAATGGCAGAGGAGAGAGATGCAACCTACCAAATACGGCTTAAAGGAACTGCTCCGACCTACTTAGGTCGCGAGCGACTTAGTGATACTTAGGTCGCGAGCGACTTAGTGATACTTAGGTCACGGAGTACTTAGGTCGTTACCTATTAAGTCGCTTCTCCTGTTAGCTCGTTAACTCGGTTGAGCCGCTTTATGCCTTAAGTCGCTGAGTTGCTTAACTCGCTAAGTCGTGATGCCTTTTAAGTCGGTAGGTCGTGCCACTTGTTAAGTCGGCAACCTTATTAAGTCGGCAACCTTGTTAAGTCGGTAACCCACTTCAAAAGTTAAGTCGCTTGGCCCACTTCATGTGTTAGGTCGCTGACTTCGTGTAGAAGATAGGTCGCTCCATTCTCTAAGTCGTATACCGTTTTGGACGGGGCGCTGCCCCGCACCCCGCCGGGGGCGCTGCCCCCTGGAACCCTGCGACCTGACCGGGCAGGTCGATTACCGTAGAGGTGGCGTTGCCCCCGCACCCCCACCTTGGGGGGTTGGCACCCCCTTGGACCCCCCCTCCGTAGGGGATCTTATCTGAAAAGCCATTCAACAGAACTTGTTTTATTGGGATGCTGAGTTAACTATTCTTCGAGACGAACTATCATTGGTTTCTCGGTCGATTTTTGATATCACGGCCTTGCTGAAAAAGTGGAGTTAACAAAAGGTTATTTTAACTCGTCGATAAATTCGAGCGATTTTCAAAACCATCGAAATCATTAAAAATTTCACTTTAAAACTTTACCATCTCAATTATAAATCATATAGAATTTATAATCACATTAGAAATTATTCTGATTCATTTTTAATCAAAATCTAATTATTTACCATTACTATATATCAAATCCCATTATTAAACAAAATATAGAAATTCCAAATTCAGCTTATCGACCTTTGACTCCATCCAAAATTCAATATTAAAAATCAAATCAAACAAGATGAAAAATAAATCTTGGAAGCCATTTTCATAACCATTTACATCCAGATTCACTAATTATCCCAATTCCCAATATTTAATTATTTTTATTATTCAAATCCAATTGAATTGCCATACTCGATATTGTAACTAATTATATTGATGTAACCAAAATCTTCTTACTTCAAAATCAATTCAAAATCCACATTTAACATTTAAAATGAATTAAATGTTCAAAATCTAACGACCAAAATTCTGGGTCGTTACAGTTGTTGTTTGAAATGCATCATGGAGAAGTTGTCAATAAGATAAAATATTTACAAATAGTGTGTAAATTTTGTTGTATATGAAATTTTATAAAACATGTCTGATGTGGTATGAAAGAAAAGAAAACAATGTTTTATAATTAGAATTTATTTGAAATTAGAAATGAAATGAATCGGAATTAGATTAATTGAAATGATACAAATAGAAGGAAACATAAATGAAACTGTAATGAATGAGTTAATATAGGAACATGCATTTTGCTTTAATATGGAATGAACATTTTAATTAAGATAACTGGATGTTTTGGGACGTATAAAAATAAAATTTTCATTTTGAATATGCATGTTTTTGGGGAATTTTTTTATTTTAGAATAATAAATATATAAACACACTTATTAGTATTCAAATTTTAAAATATTTCATAGGGTTCATGGTTGTATAATTGTTGTTGAATGAATTAGAAATTACCTTTTATTAACAATTGTACATTAATTACACATGTTTACATATATTTATTTTTCCATTTCATATATCATTAAACTTTTAAATTTGTTTCATTAATGTGACCGTTATAGTAATTGAAAAAAAGTAAAGTAAGTCAATCTATAATTCATAGACAGTTATATATTCATTAATTAATAAAATTGGTTTGAGTAACATAAATAAATGAATAGATTGATGGGTTGATTGATTGATTGATTGATTTTTAATTGATTAACTGTGTTAATGGAGTGTGGGCATATATTAATGTAAAACGAATGTTTTATTAAAGAATTAAATGATAAATATGTGTATGTTTGGGTTTTTGAAATGAATTAATAGGTGGATATTTTGGAATTTCGATCGTAAAGGTTCGTTTACAGTTTATAAGTGGATCCTTCATTTAGTTTACATTTATTATCACATCCACGTTCTCTTTGTTTTCATTTTCAAGTTCTTCGTGTAAGTTTCATTTAAGCATCCATTTAATTGTTAGATTACTCATTCGTTTCTTATTAATTAATAGTTGCTGCATTTGATTTATTTATAATTATTATTTTCGCATTCTCTTCATTGGTTTCTCATTTGTTCGTTTAGTCCTTTCAAATGCTTTACCTAAAGCTTTTTCCTTTTCTTTTTTTCCATTTTTAATGTGAACATCCAAATTAATAATTTATAAGTAAATTTCTAACTCATGTTTATAACCAATAATGTTAATAGATATGTTTGAATTACAATTTAAAGGAAAACAATTGGATTAACTATCTTCCAATAATCAACGTATGTTTTGAAATTTAATTATTGGAAGTAATAACAATCAAAATCTTTCCATTAATAAGAAATAGATGTGAATTGCAATTAATTAGTGATACGTGCAATGTAACGACCCGGAATTTTTGACAATATATTTTAAATAATATTTAATCTAATTTAAATTAAATACAAGCTTTTCAAATTATAAACTGATGAGATCTTAATCATTTACCAGTTATACATGTGACTGTAAAGAAAATTTAAATTTGAAAATTCAAAAGAAAATCTTTAAAATTGTTTATAATAAAATCTCTCTTAATCAATAAAAATCAAAGGTTCAATATTCTCATATTTGATAACATACAAATGAATATATAATTATAGTTTTTAAATAATAATGTTTAAAAATAAACAAACATATCAATATTAATCATAAACATACATAACATAAGTATAAAATATAATTATGAATATAAACTGTAACTAGAAATATAAAATATATAAGTACAAATCCAAGCATGTTATAAATCAATGTTTGAAATTTAATTACAAATAAAATAAAACTAATATGCTAACAATAACTATAATGGTTTCACCCAAACGTATAAAATAAGTTTGGTATAAACAATATATATGGTTATAAACCTAAACATACTAAACATAAGTATAAAAATGTAAATATAAGACATAATGATAAAATATAAGTTATAACTAGAAATATAAAATTTACAAATGCAATGTTATGAATCAAATGCTTGAAAAATCTAAAGTACAAATAGAATACAATTAATATAGTCAAAACAATAACCTGTAAAATTCATTTGTACAACACAAAACTTATAACAAAAGCTATTTACATTACTGAATAACATATGGACATGTTTAATGCATAAGTTAAAAGGAATAACCTGTAACATATTTCTATACAACACAAAATCTTAACAAAGACTATATCATGCTGCTGTAAAATTTTATATGCATAAGAAACAAAGTATTCACTTCAAAAATAAAACAAATATCTTTGTCGAGTATAAAAAAATAAACAAGTATCTGAAACCATTAATTAGACGTCAACATAAATGAACACAAGCATTAAATTAGCACAATATTTTGTCAAAGAAATCGTACAGTCGAGATTACAATATCATGTCATATTGCAGAAAATTTAATACAAATCAAGTCAAACAAGTAGGTTGTCTGGTTATTACCCACAGCTGTTCAAAGCCTTTCTATAAATATACATCATATTCTAGTTTTCATTTATAAAACCTGTAAAGCAAACCCGAGAAGAAGAAAATTTAGTAGCATCTTGTCTTTGAAAACCCCATTTAAGTTCTACAGCAAAAACAAGAAAGTTTTTCAAAAAATTTCATCTGTAAATTCTTCGTCAACATCTTGCTTTCTGTTCAACAAATTAATAAATGAGAAAACTTACAGATTCTTTTTGAAAATTTAAGTTGGTAATTAGTTTATAAACTTTGTGTATGCTGTATGATGTTCTCTGTAGATTTTGTATGTGACGTCCTTCAATATATAAAGTTCTGGGCAAAGAAATTTAAAAATAATAATAATAATAACAATAACAATAATAACATCTTCATATAAATATCTTAAGCTTGGGATTTTTTTTACAAGTAAGTTGATTTAAGCTTAGATCATCACCTGGAAAGGATTTTAAAAGCAACGCAGAATGATATAGTTACTGTTTAATCAAGTTACAGTAAAGAAGAAATCATAAGCTAAAATTTGAGTGTGTTAATTTGATTACTTAATGCCATATCTTTATTTAACACATAAAGTTGAAATTTTTAACATAAGAATTATGATTTTAAGTAAAGATAATAGGTGTAGTTTTAAAAAGGAGCCGAAATTGATTTTTGTACATATCTGTTGATTCGATTTATTTGAATTTTTGAAATTTGTTATGATGCAAGCTTGAAGATGTAATAACATAGGAAAAATGTTAAATATTTTTTTAATGCAAGAATTTGTGGAATGAAGCAATAGTAGGGTTTGAAATCGAGTTTTGTTGTGCACTGTAAATTACAATTTGCATCACCATATGTTGATCGAGTGGATCGCGCTTCGAGGAGGTGGTTGTCGAGGGTCTGGTCTTAGTGTGGGCGAAGGGGATTTACCTCTAGTGATGGGTGATCGCAGAACGAGGTGGTTTTCGGTGGGGCGTTCGTGTAACGACCCAGAATTTTTATAAATTAAAATTTGAATATTTAATTAATTTTAAATATTAAAAAGTAAATTTATAAGTCAAATAAATTTTTATTTGAATTATTGGATTTAATTGGATAATTAAATCGATAATTTAATACGTTAAATTATGGAAAATAATTAAAAATTGAGTTAAAAATGATTGAAAATAATTTGGAAAATTTTATTTAATCATACTGGAGTTATAGAAATATTTTAGAACTTTTAAAATCGAATTAAAAGTTAATTTGTGAAAATTGAATATTTTAATATTTAATAATCGACTGTAAAATAGTCAATTTTTGAACAGTCTCAGAATTGAACGAAACCAGTTTCATTGGATCCGTAATAGTTAGTTATTACCGGATTTCAATTTTCGTGTCAATCGGAGTTATCGTTTGATCGTGGCAGCTCGAAACGCATCGAATCGTTTTTAATTTAAATTTGGCGAGTCAAAATAGCCATTTTTCAAAAAGTCTCGGATTTCGACGAAACCAGTTTCATCGGATCCGTAATGTGATATTATTGTAAGGTTTCAATTTCAAGTCGTTTGGATTTACCGTTTGTCCGGTACGAATTAAAACGCCTAGAAATCGACTTAAATCGGTTTAATTTAAATTGAGCGTTTATAGCCATAACTCGCACATACTTCCGAATTAGCTTCCGAAACCTGTTCCATTGTGTCTGGAACGCGGGATAAACCCTAGGTACGCTGGTTACGGCGTCTAAATCGGAGTTCGGAATTCCCGGGATGAATAGTGTTTACGCTAGCTTTTTCTATAAATAGAAGTTGAATTCACAAATAAAAAAAATAAAAAAAAGAAACCCTAGTTCAACGTGTAGCCGCCTCTTGCTTGATCAATGGCCGAGAGTTATTTATCTTTCCCCCCAAATTTCTCAAAATCCTTGCTTCATTTCAGAAATTTTCCAACTACAATATTGTAGATCTCATAGAGATCTTTATTATCAACGGTCATGATCGAAAGATTCGAAGGGAATCAACGGCAAAATGGAGTTGAACGTCGCGAGTTCGGCCTCGAACTGCGTGCAATGGGGACAGCCGAGTGTGCCGGGGTTATGGCCGAAGGTAGAGGTCGTGTAGGGCTTCGAATTGCAACTACTTGATCGAGAAATCATCGAGTATGGTTGATGCAAAATTTAACCCTAAATGCTAATAATGGGTTCGGCCATACGAGTAATTGTCTGTAGAAGATGCGTGAGAGGAAGGAGATGGTTGCGTTCTAGGGTGGAGATGTTGCAGGCTTGGGATCTACGGCCCAGATGAAGGTTGAGATTTATATAAAAAGATTTGTAAATTTTAGTTTAAAATTTGTATACAATCTTATAAAAATCATAACTCTTTCGTACGAGGTCCGTTTCGGACGAGATTTTTTGAGTTGGAATCGTATGGACGAGCACTACGCGATGGAGTTGGTTTGGAGTCGTTTGGAGTTAGTGAGAATTTCGGGTAAAATTAAACGCGCGTTTAATTTTATTCGAAATAAAAGCTAAAACGGAAATTAAAACCAAGGTGAGAATTTCTCACTCAATCGAATAGATTTCGATTTTATTTTAAATAGTTAGATTTAAAATATTTGAATGCATGTTTGAATGATGACTGTAAATTATTGATTGTTAAAATAGACATTATGCGCCGTTAGTAAGCGGATGTTATTTATAAAAACATATACCGCGAATATTTCATAAACAGTGAAATTGGTATTATATATAATATCAATATATATATATTGGCATATGTATATATTGCAGTTGATTGATTTCCCGCATTTTTTTGTTTAGCGGATGAGACCCTATTACGCCGTTATTAAGCGGATAATATTTATTAAGAACATGTACCGCGATAATTTCGTACTGGAGCGAAATTGGTATTGTGCTAATGTTTGTGATGCAGGAAACAGGTTGGAGGGATCCAACTGGATTCCTCAACAGTTTTTATTTTATTTCAGATATTTTGATATTTGATGGATTATCATATCGATATATGATATCGTTGTTAGTCGTGATTGACTATTTGGTGTGTAGCATCATTGGACCCAGATTTTGGGATTTTTAAATGATTTTAAAAGTGATTTTGAAAATATACTATATTTTTGGAATTGATCCATTATAAATAAATAAACGTTATAATTTTTAAAGTTATAAAAATTATGGTTTTTGTGAAATATAGTTAAAAAGCTGATTTTTAGAAATACGATTAAAAGTCGATTTTTGAGAAATATGAACTAATGATTTTATAAAATAATTTAGATTGGATTTTTGAATATATGATAAAAGTTTAAATATAGGATTTATAAAATTTGATTATTTTATAAATCGAAATGATGAAATTATAAAGGAATTTAAAGACGTTTTAGAATAATAATATAAACTGATTTATATTAAGAGATTTATAAATGGATATTTATAAATTGAAATATAGACATTATAAAACGAGTTTTTATAAGTGTTTGAATGTAGTGAAAATGAATTTCATAAATGAATGAAATTTATAGAATTATAAACTGTGAAGTTATAGATGAAATTTATAAATAGTAAGATTTATAAATTTGTGAAGTTAATTGAAGAATAGATTTGGTTAAATAAATGAATCTTATAAGTTATAAGATTTATAATTATGAAATTCTAAGGAACGATTTTGTGAAATAATCGTTTATAAGTAGTTAACTTATTATATGAACATTTAGTTTATAATTTAGTTATAAACTGGAATAGGTTAATAAAGGAATTTATAAAAAGGAAGTTTTTATAAATAAATAGAAATGGAATTTATAAACGTTGTTTTATAAATTCGCAAACGACTTATTTTGATAAGTTAATTGTTATAACTTAGAAATAGAGTTATATTCACGTTTTTAGACAGTGAATAATTCTTTGAATTAAAATGAATAAAAGGATGGAATTTGTTAAAGAAGTATATTCACGTTTTTGAATAGTGAATGATATGTTAAAGAAATTGTTTTGAATGAGATGTTTAAATTGAATTAAAACGATCTAACGATGTTTTAAAATGTGTTGAGATTCGAAACCATAGATTTCAACATTGATTGTTGAAATAGATGTTTTCGAGAAATAAAAGGAAATAGTGGACTATAACACTGTTGTTATAGTAAATGACTTCCGAAAGGAAATGTTTTTGTATAGTATTGGGATTTATATATCTATTTAAAATTCAAATCCCTATACTAGTGATTTTGGGTTGTTGTAACGATGTTTTACGTAACATTCGTTCTGGCCCAAATAAATATGTTTAAGCGAATGATTTTCTTAAAGAATGAAATATATACTTAATTCGATTTAAGTATATTGAATATTTTCCAAGGTTGAAAATAAAAAGATTTGTGAATTACTTATGAATAATAAGTATGGAAATGTTTTCAAATATGAAGTGAATATTTAGAATTTATCTTTTTGAAGATAAATTGGAAATGGATAGTTGAAATCGTATATGCACGAATATTTTGAAATATAAATTCATTATGGAATTTATAAGTGAAAAGGGAATTTGTTTGAAAATAAATGTTGATTTATTTTTGAAGTGTTGAAATTTTATATCTTGTAAAGATATTTTGGAAAATAATAATTTGGAAAATTATTTGGAATCTGGTGATGTATGCATATCAATTGATAGTTCAATAACCGACTATCAATATTTCCCTTTGAATGGGTATTTGATGTGAATTGATTGAATTTGAATGCACACTTATTTTTGAATAAGCGCTCACTATTCGGGTTAACCGGGAAAGGACCATGGGGTCGTATAACCCATTCCGAATATGTGATACGTCGTTGTAAATTGCATTGAAGATCGGTGTTGAAGACCCGGTATTTGCGAAAGCGATAGGATGACCTATCGATTGTCTCTGCACTGAGTTGCAACGGTATAGAGACTCCCTAAGTGATGGGAAATCCGATCAGGATTGTGAATATCCGGATTGCAAGGACTTCTTTGTAAGTGCCTTCGGTTCTGTTCGAGCCCGGAACAGACTTGTATGGATTGTATGTCTGACATTACAATTTGAGATATAAAGCCGATTTCTTTCAAATATATTAATGTTGGTGGCGGAGAATTTATTGTTTGCTTAACACCCTTCTTTGAGACGTACGAGCTCAAAGGTTATATAGTTGAAGTTATCAGCAATATATTCCCAGTTTGGTAATGTGACATGCTGAGTGTTGCTGAAATGATCATTGTGTTGATTATTTGTGATAGGATCATTTATTTGATCGTCTATCTTAGTGATCATTGTGTTGATCATTTGTTGACCCAAAGCATGGCTTTTGTATAAAGTATGTTTTTGTGGACGTGAATTCGTCGAGCCTCACATCCCGGAAATGGTCAAAACAGGAAAGAAGCAGCAAGGTTATGAGGGGTAGCACCCTTTAGGATGTGTCCATTTCCTTCTGGAAAAGGGTGGTATCATGGTATGGAGCCCAGATACTTACTCATGTTGAAAACACTTTGTTATGATTGTGTGAATTGATTAGAGAGCGCTCTCGGAAAAAGGTCCCAAAGGACCGGGGGATGGCATATTCGGTCAGTTGTTACTCAGTTAGGAGTAACCCGGCCTTGTGTTGGTTGAGATCCGGTTTGGTTCTCGGGGATGTCCATCCAGAGGCATTCTCAGTGGCAATGGGAAGTTCCTTGGCCTGACCATTTGTTGGAAATCCAATTTCCAATACGAAACTTGTACGGTATTAGTTGTAGAACCTGCTATTCACTTATGGTGGTCACCACTGTTTGGATAGTAGCTATAGTAGGCATAGTTCGAAATGTCTATGTCGGCTAAGATTTATATCTTTATTTTCGAAATGATTGTTATACATTATGCACTAATAATAATATCGAATGTTATTTTAAATGCGTATCAAGCATCTTTGGCTATCATAAGGAGAAATCTCCTCCGATTCTGCGTTTGCATTGTGTGTGTGTGCGGGAGGCCTTATGGTAGTCTCATTTTTAAAAGCATTGCGAATTGATTAAAAATATTCCTCTATTTTGATTTTTAAAGATAAATAAACTGTTTTGAGTTCTCACACCAGTCACATGACTGACTCGGAGTTTATTGTTTTCCTTCCTAAACTCTGGGTGCCCACCAATTTCCACACGGGCAGTTAAGAGTTAGGTTTATCAGGATATTCTGGATATTCTGGAGTTGCTGGAGGCAAGCTGGATGGCATGGCGTATTACTAGTTTATATAGTATTTCTTTTTCCGCTGCACTGTTTGTTGTTGTATGATGTTGTACACTCTGATGTGATGATATGATGTAATAAAATATGATGTAATGTAATAACTGATATAGTTCTTTGTTTAAAGATTATTCATTTATTATTATATGTTGTTCCGCTGCGAATTGTGAGATTCTGTTGTTGTTCTGTTGTTTTCTTCTGTCCCGTTCTATTTTTAAAATGCTTCTATCTTCTATTTTCAAATTTCCTATTTTCTTTTCCCTATCAAAATTTTCTATCTTCTCTTCTCTCTTCTTTCTTTTTCTTAATTCTTTTTAAAACCCATAACATCTCGGTTTTCGGCCTTTGATTTCTCGACAGTCGATAAAGTGAGTGTCGATGTCGAATTTTCGAAAGTCGAAAATTTTCGGGGCGTTACATTTGGTATCAGAGCTCTGATGGTTAAGCGACAACCATGGTTCTGTTGGGTATTCCTCATTAGAGATAGAGTCAGTAGTACTCTAGAATGAGTTTGAGTGTAATAATAGCTATGAGAGCGTATTTGTTAGTGAATAAAAATTGTTTTATATTGTGATGATTGGTTTATTGAGTGGCATATGAACTTTCGTCAGCACAGCCTCGAAACTGAGCCGAAGGGGTTTCTAAACACTTGAATAGAACAATTCGACATAATATTGATTTTAAAATTGGGTAAATGAAATAATTTTGCCTCGATTATATTTTTATATATGAAAGAAATAATTTTTCAAAATTATTAATTGTATATAAATTGATTGTTAGATTGTTTGAATAATCTAAATAAAAGAATAATTGTATAAGTAAAAGAATTATAAGAATTGAAGTATAATTAAAGTGATTTACAATTGTGAAATAAACTTATATATATAAGAAGTTAATATATTTATGAATATGAGTTGTAAATAATCAAATGGATTAAATAAAATAATGAATATAAGTGTTGATTCATTACAATCTAATGTTATTAGAAGTTGAATAAAAAAATGAATGAGAATGAATATAAGCAAAGTAATTTGGTTGAAATTAATATACTTTGGTTGTTATATGATTGTTGATTGATTGTATATAATTCATTAAGTGTTAATGAAATTGAAAGCTATGAGATTGAATTCAAATTGAAAGTAAATAAATTTGAATAAAATTGAATGTGAATTGGATTTAATTAGTGAATGCAAACTAATTAAAATTGAATGAGAATGAATGTTAGAAAATCCAATGTAAATAAATCAAATGTAATTTAAAGTGAAAACCAATTCATTGTATATGAATGAGAATATGAATAAATATATGTTAGTTATGAATGATAGTTGGTTGATGTTTGCATTTGTCGTTTAGTTGCATTTGCTATGTTAGCATATATAGTTATTATGTTGCTATATGTTGTATATTGAGATTATTTGCATATGTGCATGTTCTCATGTTGTTTGTTGAGTTTAGTAGGTGCGGATCGCGTTTGCTTCGCATTTGGAGCTCGCTTTTGCGCTATATTAGCCGTATATGCTCGCTAATAAAATATAAGGTACATATCTCGGATTAAATATCGCACTTTTATACTTTTTTCCCTTCGGGATGCCTCATTACTTGATGAGATGTATATTTGTGATATATATACTGTCATTTTTTTTTCGGATCGAGCCGCGCAAAGGAGACTATGGCGAATTTTTCCGAAAATTTAAGGCGTTAGAAAAAAATTTGAGAAAATTGGAAAATTTTGAAAATTTTAACTTTGATTTTGGAATTGAAAGTTAAATGATATAGTTTGTTTTGAAAAGATAACTAAGTATGATTTGAAAACTTAGTAAAGTATGGTAATAAGTTTAATTATAAATTTTGGGAAAATTAATAGATTCTGTAACCTTTCTTACTTGTAATTTCGAGGACGAAATTCTTTTAAGGGGGAAAGATTGTAACGACCCAGAATTTTTATAAATTAAAATTTGAATATTTAATTAATTTTAAATATTAAAAAGTAAATTTATAAGTCAAATAAATTTTTATTTGAATTATTGGATTTAATTGGATAATTAAATCGATAATTTAATACGTTAAATTATGGAAAATAATTAAAAATTGAGTTAAAAATGATTGAAAATAATTTGGAAAATTTTATTTAATCATACTGGAGTTATAGAAATATTTTAGAACTTTTAAAATCGAATTAAAAGTTAATTTGTGAAAATTGAATATTTTAATATTTAATAATCGACTGTAAAATAGTCAATTTTTGAACAGTCTCAGAATTGAACGAAACCAGTTTCATTGGATCCGTAATAGTTAGTTATTACCGGATTTCAATTTTCGTGTCAATCGGAGTTATCGTTTGATCGTGGCAGCTCGAAACGCATCGAATCGTTTTTAATTTAAATTTGGCGAGTCAAAATAGCCATTTTTCAAAAAGTCTCGGATTTCGACGAAACCAGTTTCATCGGATCCGTAATGTGATATTATTGTAAGGTTTCAAATTTCAAGTCGTTTGGATTTACCGTTTGTCCGGTACGAATTAAAACGCCTAGAAATCGACTTAAATCGGTTTAATTTAAATTGAGCGTTTATAGCCATAACTCGCACATACTTCCGAATTAGCTTCCGAAACCTGTTCCATTGTGTCCGGAACGCGGGATAAACCCTAGGTACGCTGGTTACGGCGTCTAAATCGGAGTTCGGAATTCCCGGGATGAATAGTGTTTACGCTAGCTTTTTCTATAAATAGAAGTTGAATTCACAAATAAAAAAAATAAAAAAAAGAAACCCTAGTTCAACGTGTAGCCGCCTCTTGCTTGATCAATGGCCGAGAGTTATTTATCTTTCCCCCCAAATTTCTCAAAATCCTTGCTTCATTTCAGAAATTTTCCAACTACAATATTGTAGATCTCATAGAGATCTTTATTATCAACGGTCATGATCGAAAGATTCGAAGGGAATCAACGGCAAAATGGAGTTGAACGTCGCGAGTTCGGCCTCGAACTGCGTGCAATGGGGACAGCCGAGTGTGCCGGGGTTATGGCCGAAGGTAGAGGTCGTGTAGGGCTTCGAATTGCAACTACTTGATCGAGAAATCATCGAGTATGGTTGATGCAAAATTTAACCCTAAATGCTAATAATGGGTTCGGCCATACGAGTAATTGTCTGTAGAAGATGCGTGAGAGGAAGGAGATGGTTGCGTTCTAGGGTGGAGATGTTGCAGGCTTGGGATCTACGGCCCAGATGAAGGTTGAGATTTATATAAAAAGATTTGTAAATTTTAGTTTAAAATTTGTATACAATCTTATAAAAATCATAACTCTTTCGTACGAGGTCCGTTTCGGACGAGATTTTTTGAGTTGGAATCGTATGGACGAGCACTACGCGATGAAGTTGGTTTGGAGTCGTTTGGAGTTAGTGAGAATTTCGGGTAAAATTAAACGCGCGTTTAATTTTATTCGAAATAAAAGCTAAAACGGAAATTAAAACCAAGGTGAGAATTTCTCACTCAATCGAATAGATTTCGATTTTATTTTAAATAGTTAGATTTAAAATATTTGAATGCATGTTTGAATGATGACTGTAAATTATTGATTGTTAAAATAGACATTATGCGCCGTTAGTAAGCGGATGTTATTTATAAAAACATATACCGCGAATATTTCATAAACAGTGAAATTGGTATTATATATAATATCAATATATATATATTGGCATATGTATATATTGCAGTTGATTGATTTCCCGCATTTTTTTGTTTAGCGGATGAGACCCTATTACGCCGTTATTAAGCGGATAATATTTATTAAGAACATGTACCGCGATAATTTCGTACTGGAGCGAAATTGGTATTGTGCTAATGTTTGTGATGCAGGAAACAGGTTGGAGGGATCCAACTGGATTCCTCAACAGTTTTTATTTTATTTCAGATATTTTGATATTTGATGGATTATCATATCGATATATGATATCGTTGTTAGTCGTGATTGACTATTTGGTGTGTAGCATCATTGGACCCAGATTTTGGGATTTTTAAATGATTTTAAAAGTGATTTTGAAAATATACTATATTTTTGGAATTGATCCATTATAAATAAATAAACGTTATAATTTTTAAAGTTATAAAAATTATGGTTTTTGTGAAATATAGTTAAAAAGCTGATTTTTAGAAATACGATTAAAAGTCGATTTTTGAGAAATATGAACTAATGATTTTATAAAATAATTTAGATTGGATTTTTGAATATATGATAAAAGTTTAAATATAGGATTTATAAAATTTGATTATTTTATAAATCGAAATGATGAAATTATAAAGGAATTTAAAGACGTTTTAGAATAATAATATAAACTGATTTATATTAAGAGATTTATAAATGGATATTTATAAATTGAAATATAGACATTATAAAACGAGTTTTTATAAGTGTTTGAATGTAGTGAAAATGAATTTCATAAATGAATGAAATTTATAGAATTATAAACTGTGAAGTTATAGATGAAATTTATAAATAGTAAGATTTATAAATTTGTGAAGTTAATTGAAGAATAGATTTGGTTAAATAAATGAATCTTATAAGTTATAAGATTTATAATTATGAAATTCTAAGGAACGATTTTGTGAAATAATCGTTTATAAGTAGTTAACTTATTATATGAACATTTAGTTTATAATTTAGTTATAAACTGGAATAGGTTAATAAAGGAATTTATAAAAAGGAAGTTTTTATAAATAAATAGAAATGGAATTTATAAACGTTGTTTTATAAATTCGCAAACGACTTATTTTGATAAGTTAATTGTTATAACTTAGAAATAGAGTTATATTCACGTTTTTAGACAGTGAATAATTCTTTGAATTAAAATGAATAAAAGGATGGAATTTGTTAAAGAAGTATATTCACGTTTTTGAATAGTGAATGATATGTTAAAGAAATTGTTTTGAATGAGATGTTTAAATTGAATTAAAACGATCTAACGATGTTTTAAAATGTGTTGAGATTCGAAACCATAGATTTCAACATTGATTGTTGAAATAGATGTTTTCGAGAAATAAAAGGAAATAGTGGACTATAACACTGTTGTTATAGTAAATGACTTCCGAAAGGAAATGTTTTTGTATAGTATTGGGATTTATATATCTATTTAAAATTCAAATCCCTATACTAGTGATTTTGGGTTGTTGTAACGATGTTTTACGTAACATTCGTTCTGGCCCAAATAAATATGTTTAAGCGAATGATTTTCTTAAAGAATGAAATATATACTTAATTCGATTTAAGTATATTGAATATTTTCCAAGGTTGAAAATAAAAAGATTTGTGAATTACTTATGAATAATAAGTATGGAAATGTTTTCAAATATGAAGTGAATATTTAGAATTTATCTTTTTGAAGATAAATTGGAAATGGATAGTTGAAATCGTATATGCACGAATATTTTGAAATATAAATTCATTATGGAATTTATAAGTGAAAAGGGAATTTGTTTGAAAATAAATGTTGATTTATTTTTGAAGTGTTGAAATTTTATATCTTGTAAAGATATTTTGGAAAATAATAATTTGGAAAATTATTTGGAATCTGGTGATGTATGCATATCAATTGATAGTTCAATAACCGACTATCAATATTTCCCTTTGAATGGGTATTTGATGTGAATTGATTGAATTTGAATGCACACTTATTTTTGAATAAGCGCTCACTATTCGGGTTAACCGGGAAAGGACCATGGGGTCGTATAACCCATTCCGAATATGTGATACGTCGTTGTAAATTGCATTGAAGATCGGTGTTGAAGACCCGGTATTTGCGAAAGCGATAGGATGACCTATCGATTGTCTCTGCACTGAGTTGCAACGGTATAGAGACTCCCTAAGTGATGGGAAATCCGATCAGGATTGTGAATATCCGGATTGCAAGGACTTCTTTGTAAGTGCCTTCGGTTCTGTTCGAGCCCGGAACAGACTTGTATGGATTGTATGTCTGACATTACAATTTGAGATATAAAGCCGATTTCTTTCAAATATATTAATGTTGGTGGCGGAGAATTTATTGTTTGCTTAACACCCTTCTTTGAGACGTACGAGCTCAAAGGTTATATAGTTGAAGTTATCAGCAATATATTCCCAGTTTGGTAATGTGACATGCTGAGTGTTGCTGAAATGATCATTGTGTTGATTATTTGTGATAGGATCATTTATTTGATCGTCTATCTTAGTGATCATTGTGTTGATCATTTGTTGACCCAAAGCATGGCTTTTGTATAAAGTATGTTTTTGTGGACGTGAATTCGTCGAGCCTCACATCCCGGAAATGGTCAAAACAGGAAAGAAGCAGCAAGGTTATGAGGGGTAGCACCCTTTAGGATGTGTCCATTTCCTTCTGGAAAAGGGTGGTATCATGGTATGGAGCCCAGATACTTACTCATGTTGAAAACACTTTGTTATGATTGTGTGAATTGATTAGAGAGCGCTCTCGGAAAAAGGTCCCAAAGGACCGGGGGATGGCATATTCGGTCAGTTGTTACTCAGTTAGGAGTAACCCGGCCTTGTGTTGGTTGAGATCCGGTTTGGTTCTCGGGGATGTCCATCCAGAGGCATTCTCAGTGGCAATGGGAAGTTCCTTGGCCTGACCATTTGTTGGAAATCCAATTTCCAATACGAAACTTGTACGGTATTAGTTGTAGAACCTGCTATTCACTTATGGTGGTCACCACTGTTTGGATAGTAGCTATTGTAGGCATAGTTCGAAATGTCTATGTCGGCTAAGATTTATATCTTTATTTTCGAAATGATTGTTATACATTATGCACTAATAATAATATCGAATGTTATTTTAAATGCGTATCAAGCATCTTTGGCTATCATAAGGAGAAATCTCCTCCGATTCTGCGTTTGCATTGTGTGTGTGTGCGGGAGGCCTTATGGTAGTCTCATTTTTAAAAGCATTGCGAATTGATTAAAAATATTCCTCTATTTTGATTTTTAAAGATAAATAAACTGTTTTGAGTTCTCACACCAGTCACATGACTGACTCGGAGTTTATTGTTTTCCTTCCTAAACTCTGGGTGCCCACCAATTTCCACACGGGCAGTTAAGAGTTAGGTTTATCAGGATATTCTGGATATTCTGGAGTTGCTGGAGGCAAGCTGGATGGCATGGCGTATTACTAGTTTATATAGTATTTCTTTTTCCGCTGCACTGTTTGTTGTTGTATGATGTTGTACACTCTGATGTGATGATATGATGTAATAAAATGTGATGTAATGTAATAACTGATATAGTTCTTTGTTTAAAGATTATTCATTTATTATTATATGTTGTTCCGCTGCGAATTGTGAGATTCTGTTGTTGTTCTGTTGTTTTCTTCTGTCCCGTTCTATTTTTAAAATGCTTCTATCTTCTATTTTCAAATTTCCTATTTTCTTTTCCCTATCAAAATTTTCTATCTTCTCTTCTCTCTTCTTTCTTTTTCTTAATTCTTTTTAAAACCCATAACATCTCGGTTTTCGGCCTTTGATTTCTCGACAGTCGATAAAGTGAGTGTCGATGTCGAATTTTCGAAAGTCGAAAATTTTCGGGGCGTTACAGTTCGTGTCTCGAGTTCGAGCTACAGGCCGTATTTTGATTTGAACATTTTCGCGTAAAATTGAGTTTTGATTTCAGTTATTGAGATGATTTATGGTTTGTGGGTGGTAACGAAGGTCGTCGGAGGTGAGGCGAACAACTGTGCACATGCACGGTGGCGATCTGTGCCTGGTTTTGTGACGAGGGCGGATGCAAGGCGACGCACGAGTGTTTTTGGGTTTGTCTCGAGCTGGATCGTGGTGCGCGCGTGAGTGTCGATGTTTAGCAGTTTAAAAATTTATAACTTAAGCTAATATAAAAAAAGGGAAGTAGAAAAGGATTAGGAAGAAGAAGAAGGTTGAGAAGGGGAGAAGAACTCAGTGGAACAGGAAAAAGGGCACGGGTGTCACTCAAACTTAAATTATTTAGGGAAATCAACAGACCCGAGGCAACCCATGTTTTCCTATTTTTGATTAACAAGTTAACATTAATTTAATAAGTAAATGTTAGTTAGTTTTAAGTAAAATTTGATTTAACGTTTATTAAAAAGGAAGGTTTGCAAAGAAGATTATTAATTAGTGTAAAGTATAAGGTAACTAAAAATGTAATTAATTTATACTTGTAATTTAATTAATAACTTTAAATTAAATTTGTAATTAGAAATTAATCTTGTGTTTAATCAATTTAACTTAAGAAATTTAATTAATTACTTAAATATAATTAATGAATTGTAATTAACTTAAGTGATTAATTAAGGATTAAATGATTAATTAGTTGATAATAAATGATAAATTAATTAATAATAGGTGATTAATTAAAATAATTTGTGATAATTAAATAAGCAATTAAATTTTATTAATTAATAACCAAGTTATTAATTAATAACTGAGAATCAATTAATTAACTGAGTAATTAAGTAATAATCAATAAATTTAATAAGTTAATTAATCAGTAATTAATTAAGCAGAATAAAGTAGTTTATTATCAAGTAGTTAATTAAATGTTAAGTATATCAAAAACTATATTGGTATGAATTGATAATTCTTGATTGATTGGCACTAATATCTATTTGATGATATTCTGTGATAGGTGTGATATATTCTGGATCTATCTGTGATGACTGTATATAATTTATCTGTGATATTTGTTATATAAATTCTTAATATTAAACTAAACTGTTTAAGTTAAGTACACAACTTGACCCTTAAAATGGCGTTTGGATTTCGATGAGACTGGGATCGGGTATCAACTTGGTATTCCGAAAACCACATCGATCCAAATTAAACGATAGGTCATAACATATAAAATAGAGATTGAGATGGTGATTCAGAGTGCAAGGATTATTGTCGTTGACTCTGAGGGTGATTCCAAAACGAGTGTAACGAGGTAATGCCTTAGGTTTCGTTCGAACCCAGAATGAACTTGTATAGATTGAATGCTTTCAGCACATCGTCAGGCGGACGATGAGCATTCTAAGAAATATGTTCTATAAAGGTAATCGCAACCTCAAGCCTCATCAACCAGGAATGGCTAAAACAGGGGAGATGCAGCAAGGTTAGGTGGGTCATGCCCAAGCCGGACGAGGTATACCCCAGTCTAGATGTCCCTTTATTTCGGATGTGTGAGAAGTTGTTGGCCACAACTGCGGGGTTATCTTGTTCGGGACTTTTCAGTAAGGAATGGTTCCGGCCTTGTGTTGTAGGGGGTCGAGAGTGATCCTTGGTACGGTGATCTAGGCCCCGTATTGCGACGACCGGTGCCCTAGTAGCCCTACCATTGTTGGAAACCCATTTTCTCTACGAGACCCTACGGTTTTGATTTGTATTACCCACTTTTGTGGCTAGTAGCCGGAATTTAATCATGTAACAATTTCGGCTATTTTCTATTTACTTGAAAACCCTAGACACTATTATAATATCACTGGATTTCCTATAAAATGTTTTGGTTAGCGTAAGGTAAAAACTTACCCGTATTTATGCGTTGGGAATCTTACGTGATACCTTTATTTTCAAATGATTTTCAAAGTGAAACAATTTCAACCGTTTACTCACACCAAACCCATGTCTGACCCGGAGTTTATATTTTGTTTTTCATAAACTCTTGGGTACTCAAATTTTTATGAGTAGCCAAGTGATGGGTACTTGGATTATTGATTTTTGGAGGAGCTTTGGAGAAGAAGACAAGACATATGTATCTATCTATCTATGTAGTTCCGCTATGTAGTGTATGCTGTATTTTGGATGTATGTATTGGCAGATATGTATATGACAGTTCTGTTGTATGATATTGTATAACTCTGATGTATGTATAACTATGTAATAGTTAAGTGATGTATTATATTTTGTTTCGTTCCGCTGTGAGATTTTGATGTTGTTATTCTTTCTTTCTATTCTTTTCCATTTCTATCCCTTTTTTTCTTAATGATGATGCGTCTTTCTGGGGTTAGAAAGGCGGGTCGTCGAAGCTGGTATCAGGGCGCTAGTTTGAGCGAGTACCTAGGCTCTTGTGTTATATTTATATTGAGAGTGCATATTTGTATTGTCATATAATTATATATATCTATCTAAATTTGTTGAGTTACCTCTCCAGGTGGCCAACATGAGTTCCGGAAGAAGGGGCAGAGTTAGGGCCAGTATCTCTACAGATAATGGACGGAGTCAACATGCTAGTGAGACTGTAAATCCAGTACCGCCTCAAGCTAGTTTTGTAGCTTTATGCAAAGATTTCAACAATCTCGGAGGCCAACCATTCAAAGGTTCAAAATCAATAATTGAAGTTCAAGCCTGGCTATGCACTTGTGAGCGCATTTTTAAGAGCATGAAATTGTCGGATGAATGGAAAAGAGAAATGGCACCGTGGCAATTGCAGGGTGGTGCAGCAGCCTAGTGGGATGCAGCAATTGCAAATATTCCTGAGGATGACATTTCTTGGGACAGATTTAAGGAGTTATTAGAAGAGGAGTTTATGCCAATGGCAAAAAAATCCAATTGTATCAGGATTTTCTGTATTTGAAGCAGGGTAGCATGTCTATTTCGGAGTATGATACCAGATTCAACGAACTTTCTTGTTATGGACCAGGACTCATTGATACTTCCCTCAAATAGAATGAAAAATTTATGCAACGATTGAGGCTGGAATTCCATGAAAAGATGACGGTGCTTTTGAAAGGATCTTTTGATGATTTGATTGATATGGCTTTGAGATATGAGAATTTGATGAGTAAGAAGTATGTGTCATCAGTTGCAGTTTCAGGAGGGAATTTCACTAATCCGAATAAGCGAAAGTTCGATCCTAAATGGAGAAAGCCGAGCAAGAAGAAGCCTGGAAGTAACAAAGGACCTCGCAAATGCTACATTTGTCAACAGGAAGGTCATTTGGCAAATAAAAGTCCCAGAAAAGGATTCCATCAGCAGCAGCAGCAACCGCATCATAGTGGCCCAGGATCAGCTATGGTTCAGAGATCATTGTGCTTTAATTGTCATCAGCCTGTCCACATGATCAAGAATTGTCCACTTTTGCAGAGGGCGCCTCAGAATAAAGTCTTTGCTTTGGAAGCCGGTCCATCCTCTTCTCCTCAAGGCAAAGGAGTATTAGAAGGTACTTTACTTTTAGATGGCAAATATATTAAAGTTTTGTTTGATTCGGGTGCTTCATTGAGTTTTATTTCTCTGGACTTTGCAGAGAAGTTCTTTCTTACCCCTAGTTCTGTAGACAGTCCTATCTTAGTATCTAATCCTATAGGAGGGGTGACCAAATTAGATACGGTCTTTTAGGGCTTGAAGATTTCTTATCTATCCCATAGTTTTTCTTGTGACCCGTATGTGTTTAATTTTAAGGGATTTGATCTTATTTTGGGAATGGATTGGCTGGATAAGTATAGAGCAGTTTTGAATTGTGATGAAAGAACAGTTTCGCTGGAAACTGATTTGGGTAGAATTGCCAGAGTATCAAGTGATAATTCTGGAATCCACTTGAGCAGTCTTTTGCATGGAATTGAGACTTCTGAAGATAAGATTGATGATATCGATGTGGTTCAAGATTTTGTTGATGTATTTGAAGAAGTTAAGTGTCTACCGCCACATCGAGAAATAGAGTTTCGTATTGATTCGATTCCAGGAGCTGTGCCGGTGATTCAGCCCAGTAGGAGAATGGCTCCTAGGGAGAGAGGAGTTGATTAAGCAAACTCATGGTCTTTTGGAGAAGGGGTTGATTAGGCCCAGTTTTTCTTGTTGGGGCTCTGCTGCGGTGTTTGTTACTAAATCGGATGGATCGCTAAGGTTATGCGTTGATTATGGAGAATTGAACAAGGTGACTGTCCGTAATAAATATCCTCTTCCACGCATCGATGATCTCTTTGACCAATTGCATGGAGCTTCTATCTTTTCTCAAGTAGATCTAGCTTCGGGTTTCCATCAGTCAAGGGTAGCTGAAGGCAGTATTCCCTTAACTGCATTTAGGGGACCGAATAGTTTTTATGAGTGGTTGGTCATGCCTTTCAGTTAAACAACGCCCCTGCCTACTTTGTTGACCTCATGAACCGAGTCTTCAGGGATGTATTGAATAATTTCGTGCTGGTATTCATTGATGATGTCTTGGTCTACTCCAAATCTGAAGAAGAGCAAGGGAGCATTTGAGGATTGTATTGGAAACTCTTAGGAAGCATGTGTTGAAGGCGAAGTTTTCGAAGTGTCATTTCTGGAATCGAAAGTTAAAATTTTTGGGCCCATTGTTTCTGGTGAAGGCATTTCTGTAGACCCAGTGAAGATTGAAACTATTCTGGAATGGAAACAGCCAGAGACACCGACGGAAGTTCACAGTTTTCTGGGATTGGCTGGCTATTACAGAAAATTTATTAAGGATTATTCCAAGATTTTTTTACATTTGACTAAGCTCACTAGGAAGGGAGCTAAATTCAAGTGGACACCCCAGTGTGAAGAAGCTTTTCAGGAGTTAAAGATAAGGGTAACTAGTGCACCAGTGCTTGCTATTCCGAATGGGAAGAGAAAATTTGAGGTTTATACTGACGCTTGTATGGTTGGTTTGGGAGCAGTACTGATGCAGAATGGAAGGGTAATTGCGCATGCTAGTCGGCAATTGAAACCACATGAGAAGAACTACGCTACGCACGAACTAGAACTGTTAGCCATTGTTTTTTCTTTGAAGATCTGGAGACAATATCTTTTGGGAGAGAAATTAGAATTGTTCACAGATCACAAGCTGTTGAAATATCTTTTCTCTCAAAAAGATCTTAATCTGAGACAGCAGCGGTGGGTCGAATTTCTAGCATCCTATGATTTGGATATTCTGCACACCCCGGGAAAGGCGAATGTTGTAGGTGATGCTCTTAGCAGGAATGCAGTCCCATCTCTTCTGGAAGTTGTTCCATCTCTTATTGAAAGGATTTCAAGCAAGCAAGAAGCAGATAATAGATTAGGAGGAATCATCAAAAGAGTTAGGAAGGATCAGTGTTCCAGTTTTGAAATTGATGACCAAGGAACATTAAGGATCAACAGGAGAATTTGTGTTCCGAATGATAAGGATCTGAAGCAGGAAGTGTTGTCAGAGAGTCCTCGTTCCAAATTGAATATTGTTCCAGGAATCTCGAAGATGTATAAGCACATGAGGAGAGTATTCTGGTGGCCGGGCATGAAGAAAGATAATGCTAAGTACGTAAATAGTTGTGTCATCTGCCAACAAGTTAAAGGTGATCAACAGAAGTCAGCCGGATTATTGTAGCCTTTGGAAATTCCAGATTGGAAGTGGGAGATGATTTCGATGGATTTTATCGATGGTTTGCCCAGAACCAAGAAAGGAAATGATGGTATATGGGTTATTGTGGATCATTTAACTAAGAGTGTCCATTTTATACCGGTAAAGGCAACTCATACCGCAGCTTCTCTAGCAGAAATACTCGCGAAGGAGATTTAGATTGCATGGTGTTCCAGTCAGTATAGTAAGTGACCGTGATCCTATTTTCACCAAAAAATTCTGGGAGGCTTTGCAATCAGCAATCGGAACAGATTTGAGACTGAGAACAGCCTATAGTCCTCAAACAAACGGACAGACGGAGAGGCTTAATCGTATTCTTGAGGATATGCTGTGGGCTTGTGTTTTGAATTTTGGTGGATCATGGGAAGACCAACTTCATTTAGTGGAATTCTCTTATAATAATAGTCATCAAGCAAGTATTAAGATGGCTCCTTATGAAGCTCTGTATGGAAGACCGTGTAGATCCCCATCTTGTTGGAATGAATCGAAGGATTGTCTTGTGCTCGGACCCGATCTTATTCGAGAAGCTTCTACGAAGGTTGAGCTAATCAAGAAAAGAATGAAAGCTGCTCAGGATCGTCGGAAGAAATATGCTGACAGAAGATAAAGACCTTTGGAATTTGAGATTGGAGATTTAGTTTTCGTCAAAGTTTCTCCGATCAAAGCAGCAGTGAGATTTGGGAATACAGGAAAACTTGCTCCGAGATATATTGGACCATTCCAAGTGTTGGAAAGCATTGGAGCTGTAGCATACAGAATTGAATTGCCAGAGCAGATGTCTGGAATTCACAACGTGTTTCATTTATCGCATTTGAGGAAATATGTTCATGACCCATCACTAGTTGTAGAACCAGTAGTTCAGGATGATTTGGAAGTACAACCCAACTAGACTGTGGTCAGAAATCCAGTTCGAATTGTGGATCAAGACGAGAAGCAACTCAGGAGCAAAGTGGTGAAACTCGTCAAGGTGTAGTGTAGTGAGGATCCCAGAGATTGTACTTGGGAAACTCTCGATAGTTTTAGGAAAGCTTATCCAGATTTATGTCCGGATACCAAGTGATGTTTGTTTGGATGTTCTGTTTGATTGTTTGCTATTGTATGGATGATATGTATGTTTACTTTGTTAATATAAAACTTTTGGATTAACTGTTGTTTTAAATTTCGGGGACGAAATTCTTTTAAGGGGGGAGAATGTAACGACCCGAAATTTTTGACAATATATTTTAAATAATATTTAATCTAATTTAAATGAAATACAAGCTTTTCAAATTATAAACTGATGAGATCTTAATCATTTACCAGTTATACATGTGACTGTAAAGAAAATTTTAATTTGAAAATTCAAATGAAAATCTTTAAAATTGTTCATAATAAAATCTCTCTTATTCAATAAAAATCAAAGGTTCAATATTCTCATATTTTATAATATACATATGAATATATGATTGTAGTTTTTAAATAATAATGTTTAAAAAGAAACAAACATATCAAAATTAAACATAAACATACATAACATAAGTATAAAATATAATTATGAATATAAACTGTAACTGGAAATACAAAATATATAAATACAAATCGAAGCATGTTATAAATCAATGTTTGAAATTTAATTACAAATAAAATAAAACTAATATGCTAACAATAACTATAATGGTTTTACCCAAACATATAAAATAAGTTTGGTATAAACAATATATATGGTTATAAACCTAAACATACTAAATATATGTGAAAAATGTAAATATAAGATATAATGATAAAATATAAGTTATAACTAGAAAGATAAAATTTACAAATGCAATGTTATGAATCAAATGCTTTAAAAATCCGAAGTACAAATAGAATACAATTAATATAGTCAAAACAATAAACTGTAAAATTCATTTGTACAACACAAAACTTTTAACAAAAGCTATTTACATTACTGAATAGCATATGAACATGTTCAATGCATAAGTTAAAAGGAATAACCTGTAACATATTTCTATACAACACAAAATCTTAACAAAGATTATATCATGCTGTTGTAAAATTTTATATGCATAAGAAACAAAGTATTCACTTCAAAAATAAAACAAATATCTTTGTCCAGTACAAAAAAAATAAACAAGTATCTGAAACCATTAATTAGATGTCAACATAAATGAACACGAGCATTAAATTAGCATAGTATTTTGTCAAAGAATTCCTACAGCCGAGATTATAAAATCATGTCATATTGCAGAAAATTTAATACAAATCAAACTGGTCAAACAAGTAGGATGTTTGATTATTACCTACAGCTGTTCAAAGCCTTTCTATAAATATACATCATATTCTAGTTTGCATTTATAAAACCTATAAAGCAAACCAAAGAAGAAGAAAATTTAGTAGCATCTTGTCTTTGAAAACCCCATTTAAGTTCTACAGCAAAAACAAGAAAGTTTTCAGGAAATTTCATCTGTGAATTCTTCATCAACATCTTGCTTTTTGTTCAACAAAATATCAAGTTAGTAAACTTACAGAATCTTTTTAAAAATTTAAGTTGGTAATAAGTTTATAAACTTTGTGTATGCTGTATGATGCTCTCTGCAAATTTTGTATGTGATGTCCTTCAATATATAAAGTTCTGGGCAAAGAAATTTAAAAATAATAATAATAATAACAACGTCTTCATATAAATATCTTAAGCTTGGGATATTTTTACTAAGTAAGTTGTTTTAAGCTTAGATCATCACCTGGAAAGGATTTTAAAAGCATCACAGAATGATACGGTTACTGTATAATCAAGTTACAGTAAAGAAGAAATCATAAGCTAAAATTTGAGTGTTTTAATTTGATTATTTAATGCCATATCTTGATTTAGCACATAAAGTTGAGATTTTTAACATAAGAATTATGATTTTTAAGTAAAGATAATAGGTGCAATTTTAAAAAGGAGCCGAAATTGATTTTTGTAAATATCTGTTGATCCGACTTATTTTAATTGTTGAAATTTGTTATGATGCATGCTTGAAGATGTAACAACATAGGAAAAATGTTAAATATTTTTAACAATGCAAGATTTTGTGGAATGAAGCAATAGTAGGGTTTGAAATCGAGTTTTGTTGTGCACTATAAATTACTGTTTGCGTCGCCATATGTTGATCGAGTGGATCGCACTTCGAGGAGGTGGTTGTCGAGGGTCTGGTCTTGGCATGTGCGAAGGGGCTTTACCTTTGGTGATGGGTGATGGAAGATTGAGGTGGTTTTCGATGGGGCATTCATGTCTCGAGTTCGAGCTATAGGCCGTATTTTGATTTGAACATTTTCGCGTAAATTGAGTTTTGATTTCAGTTATTGAGACGATTTATGGTTTGTGAGTGGTGATGAAGGTCGCCGGAGGTGATGCGAACCACCGTGCACGTACACGGTGGCGATCTATGCCTGGTTTGGTGAAGAGGGTGGATGCGAGGCGACGCACGAGCGTTTTTGGGTTTGTCTCAAGCTGGATCGTGGTGCACGTGTGAGTGTCGATGTTCAGCATTTTAAAATTTTATAACTTAAGCTAATATAAAAAAAGGGAAGTAGAAAAGTATCAGGAAGAAGAAGAAGATAGAGTAGGGGAGAAGAACTCAGTGGAACTGGAAAAAGGGCACGGGTGTTACTCGAAGGAAAACGTGGGTTGCCTCAGGTCTGTTGATTTGCCTAAATATTTTAAGTATTTTTGATTAACAAGTTAACATTAATTTAATAAGTAAATGTTAGTTAGTTTTAAGTAAAATTTGATTTAACATTTATTAAAAAGGAAGGTTTGTAAAGAAGATTATTAATTAGTGTAAAGTATAAGGTAATTAAAAATGTAATTAATTTATACTTTTAATTTAATTAATAACTTTAAATTAAGTTTGTAATTAGAAATTAATCTTGTGTTTAATCAATTTAACTTAAGAAATTTAATTAATTACTTAAAGATAATTAATAAATGGTAATTAACTTAAGTGATTAATTAAGGATTAAATGATTAATTAGTTGATAATAAATGATAATTAATTAATAATAAATGATTAAATAAAATAATTAGTGATAATTAAATAAGTAAACAAATTTTATTAATTAATAATCAAGTTATTAATGAATAATTAAGAATCAATTAATTAACTGAGTAATTAAGTAATAATCAATAAATTTAATAAGTTAATTAATCAGTAATTAATTAAGCAGAATAAAGTAGTTTATCCTCAAGTAATTAATTAAATGTTAAGTAAATCAAAAACTATATTTGTACGAATTGATAATTCTTGATTGATTGGCACTAATATCTGTTTGATGATATTCTGTGATAGGTGTGATATATTCTGGATATATCTGTGATGATTGTATATGATTTATCTATGATATCTATTGTGTAAATTCTTAATATTAAATTAAACTGTTTAAGTTAAGTAGACAACTTGTCCCTTAAAATGACGTTTGGATTTCGATGAGATCGGGATCGGATATCAACTTGATATTCCGAAAACCACATCGGTTCAAATTAAACAATAGGTCGTAAGATATCAAATAGATCGAGATGGTGACTCAGAATGCAAGGGTTATTGTCGTTAACTCTAAGGGTGATTCCAAAACGAGTGTAACGAGATAATGCCTTCGGTTTCGTTTGAACCCGGAATGAACTTGTATGGATTGAATGCTTTCAGCACATCGTCAGGCGGACGGTGAGCATTCTAAGAAATATGTTTTATAAAGGTAATCGCAGCCTCAAGCCTCATCAACCGGGAATGGCTAAAGTAGGGGAGATGCAGCAATATTAGGTGGGCCATGCCCAAGAAGGACGAGGTATACCCCTGTCTAGATGTCCCTTTATTTCGGCTATGTGAGCAGTTATTGGCCACAACTGCTGGGTTATCTTGTTCGGGACTATTCAGTAAGGAATGGTTCTGGCCTTGTGTTGTAGGGGGTCGGGAGTGATCCTCGGTACGGTGATCTAGGCCCCGTACTGTGACGGGCGGTACCCTAATAGCCCTGCCATTGTTGGAAACCCATTTTCCCTACGACACCCCACGGTTTTGATTTGTATTACCCACTTTTGTGGCTAGTAGCTGGAATTTAATCATGTAACAATTTCGGCTATTTTCTATTTACTTGAAAACCCTAGACACTATTATAATATCACTGGATTTCCTATAAAACATTTTGGTTAGCGTAAGGTAAAAACTTACCCGTATTTATGTGTGGGGAGTCTTACGTGATACCTTTATTTTCAAATGATTTTCAAAGTTAAACAATTTCAACCGTTTACTCAAACCAGACCCATGTTTGACCCGGAGTTTATATTTTGGTTTTCATAAACTCTTGGATACTCAAATTTTTATGAGTAGCCAAGTGATAGGTATTTGGAGTATTGATTTTCTGGAGGAGCTTTGGAGAAGAAGACCAGACGTATGTATCTATCTATCTATGTAGTTCCGCTATGTATTAGTGTATGCTGTATTTTGGATGTATGTATTGGCAGATATGTATATGATAGTTCTGTTGTATGGTATTGTATAACTCTAATGTGTGTATAACTATGTAATAGTTATGTGATGTATTATATTTTGTTCCATTCCGCTGTGAGATTTTGATGTTGTTATTTATTCTTTCTATTCTTTTCTATTTCTATCCCTTTCTTTCTTAGTGATGATACGTCTTTCTGGGGTTTGAAAGGTGGGTCGTCACATGCAACTTACGTTTTGAGTTAAAAATATAACAAGTACTTTAATGAGAAATATTAAGTTAATTGGTGTGTTCAATATTATTAATTATGTGTAAAAAAAATGGTTAAATTAACATATATTTATGTGTATATTTGGAAATGAAATGTGTTAAAGGGAATATACATTTTAAAATTAAATTTCCATAGTTGTTTGCAATAAACGAATTCTTCCATTCTCATTAATTTATTACCTTACTTTATTCTACCACCATCTCACGTTTTCGTTGACCTCTCTCTTTTGCAAATTTCATTCCATTTGATCTTTCACTTCTTATCATAAATTGATTTATTAATGAGGCGATACTTTTCATTTGAAATGAAATGTGCATGTGCATTAATTCTTGAATTCATTTACATGCACTATTTACTCATGCATGCATTCATTTCCCTTCAGGAAAAAAACTTCTCTGCTAACACGTCTGTCTAAACTGAATTAAATGCCTTCTTTTTGTAATGAATAGTCTTAAATATGTTAGAATTTTATATTCCACTATTCACGTTCATTAATATATTCATTTATTTCTCTTCTCGGATTTCAACCACCCCTTTCATTTATTTATTTCTATTTTTTCGTTTATTAATACATGCCTCTTTTGGTTTTCCTATAAGTTTCATTTATTTAAACATGAGCCTTGCCTTGAAACGTTTCCTGTTAATGAAATAATTGAGGTAGCACACGTTTTGAAATATTATACCAAATTTTTGCTTGCTTTGTAAACATATCTTTTAAAATTCAAACGTGTATTTTTCATTCTTTATTTAGTACCTGCCACATTTCTTTTCTCATTTTGGTTTGCTTCTTCATTTTCGGTTGTTCCTTCTTCTTTTCTCTAAGGCTACATTTTTTCAAACCTAAGTTTGATTTTATATATATATGTGTGTGTGTGTGTGTGTCTATATATATAATTTCTGTTTAACCTTTCTTCACCTCCCTTTTTCCTCCCTCCTTCTTCTACAGTTTCTTCTCTTTTTCAAACGAAAATTTCTTTAAATCTACATTTTTTGCTTCTTCTTCTTCTCCTTTTCAAAATTTATCCTTCAAATTTAGATTATACAAACTTCTTCGCCTCTTTCAAAACCCACAAATATTAAAAAATAAGAAAGAAAATCAAAGTAAAAAGAAAGAAGGCAGTGGCGGATCCAAACCTAATTTGAGGAAGGAAAGCTAAAAAGGTGAGTGATTCAACCCACTCACACGATACTAAAATTACCAATGCAAGTTCAATAAAATTTATAATAAGATATATAAAAAAACTATTGATGTTTGTTGGTTTAAGTTGACATTTAAATTGATATTGAATTTACATTAAATTAAATTGACATTTAATTTTATATTGGGAATTAACTGATTGTTAAAACCTCGATATGATAACTATTAATTGTTGTAATATATTGGTTGATTTGGATGTTGTCTGAAATAGATGCTTATTGATTGATATGTTGGATGCATGGTTGTTTATTTATTTTTATATGTCTCCGTTATCACCGTGTATATTATCAACATCATTTAAATGGACGTCTTAATCATTTATGAGTTTGATAACTAAGAAATTTAAATTATGGGTTAAAATGATGTATGCCCATACAATTTCTTGAATTTGGATTATGTATTGCAATTGAATTATTTGAAAGGTTTAAGTTTCGAACTTCAGAATTATTTTAATTAAAGTGATTGAAATTAGTACTTCGAATTATATGATATCTCTTAAATAATTATATTCATGTTGTACACCTTATAGGAGGTGGAAAATCACGTAACATCTCTAATGCCATTGCACTGACATTTTATTTGAGATTGATTTGACTTACATAGGAATTTTTAGTTCTGACTCGAGTGTATTTTTTTTCATTATGCTCAGGTCAACCTGAGTTTTTCAGTGTTGAAGACATTATTCCGGATGACGAAGATGGAGTTTAGTATTATATTATTATTTTATCCCACTGCATCATGTTGTTCTGCCATCTTATTTTATTATTATTCTCGCTATATGTATACTCCGATATATTGTAAAATTGTAATCAAATGTTATTTGTAAAACAACTTCATATACTGTTTATTTGATTACTATATTTTGTCATTCCGCTATGAGATTCTATTTTTTTTTCCTTCTTTTCTCTTATTTTCTAATTTACCCCATTAACAATCCTCCCTTTTGAATGGTTTGAGTTGACATATGTGGTTTATTGTCGATTTAAACTATCAAAAAAGGTGGGTCAATACAAAGTTTGTCATAGAAGCTGGGAAGACTTTGTTGTTTAGAAGCTTCCTGATTTGAAATGGGGGCCCATGATAGTGGTGAAGTATGATAAATGATTCACTACTTATCTAGATTTGGGCCTAGTCTGGTAGATATGCCCTTGAAGAGGAATGAGGTGTTCATTGCTAAGATGCATCTGAAGTTCAAGGGTTGCATGACTAATCGCATCTAGAGTCTTGTGTAAACTTGGTGAGCATGGGATTGAGGTTTGGGAGCTTGGCATCTGTAACGACCCGTTTTTTCGACGCCCGAAAATCGACATCAATACGTCCATCCTATCAAATGTCGAGCAATCGGATGTCGGAACACCGAACCATTTGGGTTAAAGAAGGAGGTAGAAAAAGAAATAGAAACAATATCAGAATCTCACAAACGCAGCGAAATAAAATATAATAGATAATAACTGATCTTTGCACAAAAGAAACTATATCTATTTTATACATACATCATCAAAGTATATCAAAATTAAGAAAATTACTGGATAGTTATATTAACTTGTCCTCACAAAAGCTAACTATACAGCCTTACTGCACTGCGGAAATACTTCAAATATGTATAATACGTCTCGCCATCCAGCTTGTCCCCAAAGCTCAAGCAGTCCATCCAGAATCTATACTATATAATACTTGATCTGACCCGAGTATTATAGTTAAATAACAACAGAGTCGGTTTGAAAAACCAGCATGAGAAAACACACTCAATTGGATCATTAAAGTTTCAAAATCATTTTGAAATCAAAGTTATCTTGTAAGACCATGCCACAAATAAACATGATGGGTTTTTACCTTACGATAACCAAAATATTTTTATCAAAATCTGTTTAACACTATAATAGTGTCTATAGAAAGTAAAATTGAATCTAGCTGAAATGCTTGCATCTCACGTTTCAACAATAATTGGGAACAATCAAAACCGTACAGGCGCTTATTGGAGATTGGATTCCACACGACGGCAGGGCTACTGGGGTACCGCCCGTCATAGTATGTGGTCTAGATCACCGTACCAAGGATCCCTCTGATCCCCTGCATCACAAGACCAGAGCTACACCTTACTGGATAGTCCGAATAAGTTCACCCCATGGTTGGGATCAGCAACCGACCGCATAGTCAAAATAAACGGACATCTAGACAGGGGTGACCTTACCCTAATTAGTTGCTAGCCACTTAGCCTCGTGTGCACCTCCCTTGTTTTAGCCATTCTCAGTTGATGAGCCTCGAGGCTATGCGTTACCTTTTTACCATACATTCACTTAGAATGCTCACCGCCTTCTTGACGATATTCTGATAGCATTCGTCCATACAAGTCCGTTCCGGGTTCGTACGGAACCGAAGCCACTACTCCTACTACATCCATTTTGAAATCACCCTCAAGATTAGTAGCGATTAGCCCTTTCACTTCACTGCTCCATCTTCGACTCCAAGCTCTTGTCTTTCATACGAAAACGTTTAAACCGAATCGAAATGGTTTTTGAAAAATAAATTCCGATCCCATTCTCTTCGGAACGATCAGCGCATTGTCCGTATTGATAATCGTTTAGTTAACTATCAAATAACATTCATAAACAACCATCAGATTTAAATAATTTTTCAAATTATTTATTATTCAAAATATCTTCGCAAGATATCTTCTGCACTTCAATCTTTTGAAATCGTTTTCAAATCTCTTTTCACTCGCGGAATAAATTCCTGAAATTGTTTATTTCCATTGAAAATCACCAAGTTCAAATACTTTTGATTTTAAAATAATTTAAATCGCTTTATTCTAAAATTTACTTAAAACATTTAAATTAAAACTACTTAAACACTTTATTCAAATTATATACTTTAAAAGTATTTAAAATAAAACTACTTTATTAAACTAATTTAAAATAAAAGTTAAGTCAAACTAAATTTTAACATAAGAGTTACGAAATTCTATACAAGTTTTCAAATAAAACTTTAACCAAAGTATCTTTGAAATAAAACTATTTTATAAAATATAAATATTAATAATTATCCTTAGAATCATAATGGTGACGCCTCACCTCTATGCTCACAATAACAAAGGTTATTATAAGGAATAACGTCTACTATTGCGAAGAATAAGACCTGTAAGAAGCGACCATCCGTAAGTTATGCCTTACATGAGTATTGATTGCATCGATAGGAGTTGTGTAAATTACTCTCAAAGATATATATTCAATCCAAATCTAAAACGAAACTACGGTGGCTAATGAAAAACTCAGAACATCTCATAATAACAACAACACAAATAGTATAATCACTTCAGAATAGAAATATTGGATATATAGCGGAAAACAAATCTGGATACATGCTACAACAATCGATACTTCACATGATCTAAATACCCATATACAGAGACACTAACATACATGAGGCAATCGCCAATACACCAAAAGTACACCTCGAAGACTAGACAAAAGATGGAGTGAAATCCCAAAAGCCGAAGGTGCAACTGAATCAGAGATAGCGACTATCCTGAAATAACTTCGTCTGACCCAAGTATTATTTAAAAGAAAATAATAAATGGATCGGTCTAATTTAAACTTCAGAAATAAGTGTACGATAAACAACACTTAAGCAAATAATCATACCCTCGAATGAGATTATACAACATAGATAACCAACATAGTTCAAATAAAAATCTCAATTTAAACTCAATCAAAATCAATAATCTAGAATGAGACTATTCAACATAAATAATCACCCTATTTTAAATGAAGAAATCACAAATTAAACTCCATCAAAATCAGCTTTTAAATTCCCAATTGAATTCTAAACAGCAATACGCAAATTTATAATCTCGGATGAGACTATACACAAATTTATAGCCTCGGTTTAGACTATACAACATAGTAATCAACATAGTTTAAAGGAAGAAATCCCATTAAACATCATCAAAATCAACTTTCAAATTCACAATTGAATTCAAAACAACAATACGCAGAATCTAGAAATCAAAATAAGATAATTAGAAAATCAACATAAAAGATGGACCGATCCCAACATATGGCGAGTTTTAGCTACGCCGCACATGCATCTCATATGGCCGAAGCCTACCAAGTACTATAATTTTTGACGCCCAACAAATGACTCGAAGGTTCAACAAATGACCCGAAGGTCCAACAGAGGAACCGAAGGTCTAGTACTGGCAATTTATCCGAAGGTCCATCATATGACCCGCAGGTCTAGCAGAGTGGCTCGAAAGCCAAATAAAATCATCAAAATCATCAAACGGCAAATATTTCAATTAACGAGTCCGGAATTAACCGAGTGTGGTTCCATATTCCGCATTTTGGTAAATTGTTTAAATCTCTTCATCGTTTCCTTGAAAGTGCAAAATTGTGTATTTTATATAAATAACATTTTTTGTTCTCAAACGGACATGTCCAGAATTAACCGAATCAGTAAAAGTGAGGGTTCATAGTCCTTAATTTTGCTGAAGCGTTTAAATCGCATTCTTATTCTTTCGAAAGCGCAAACTGTAAAATTTTTGAAAATAATTTCATTCTAAAACGATTTTTAAAACACATGATTAAAACAGCAACAACTATAGCAATTTCGATGAGGATTCACAAAACACCGTAAAAAGGATATCAAATCAGCATTGCGGGATAACCGCTTGAAAATTCACTTTAAAATTGACGGTTACTGAAGTCAAAACAACAGTAATTTTTATTCGTCAAAAATGTCGCTAAAGCAGTACGCTTCAAAAATATAATACCGGCCTAAAAATTCCGTTATAAAAATAACGGCAAAAAATACGTTTTAAAACAAAATACCGGTTCAAAATACTTTAATGCAGTAACGTGCAACTCCTTTTTGCACGCACACTACAATATGAACAAAACAAATCTGGAACTACTTCAAGCACGTATGAAATAGTATGAAAGTTTGCAAGCTATACGTGTAATAACTTTGTTACCCAAAGTAAAATGAAAATGCAGGCAAATATTTACACGCAAGTAAATAATATGCAAGCTTGAGTTACCAAGTTTTAAAACATTGTTACTTGTAATAACTTTTGCAACTATATATATCAAAAAGATAGTTTGGCATTACCTTACTATACTAGCCTGGACTCAAAACTTTAGCATACTATTAATAATGTACGCAATGTACCCTGGCTTCACTAACATGTTATCCTATTTGCATACAAAAGATTAAATAAATTCTCTTCATCTCATATACGACCAATTAAAATGACCCAATTTTTGAGTGCATGCATATGAAGTTAACAATGTTTACACGCACTACCCAGAACATTTTCTCATGCGTGCAAATATACTGCGCATAAGTGGAGCAAGGTACAAGCTTGAGTGCATAAGCATGCAAATGGAACCAAAAGTACGCTGTCCTGGATTACATTTTTGATACACTCACTCAATATGTACATGAACATGAATTATAATATGTTAAAGATGGATCTACTGCAGACTATAACAGCAAAATGAATTTTGGAAACCTATTTTCTTACACCACTAGAATTTGACTGGAACTGACTTTAACTTCATGAACTACCTGCACGAAATAAAAAATTTTGCAATACAAATTAGACCTGGCCTTGTTTTGCACACTGGGTTTTACACAAAACAAACGCACTTGACTTTAATTCGTGCAGCACCCTTTGGTTTGAAATACAACTATACTACTCTGGTATCGGTTATTATATATAGCTAGAAAGATGTAGCAACAGTAGGTATCCTGATCAAAACCGTGGATAGTGGTATAAATTCCTGATAAGAAACCTGTGCTTATGAAAACGATAGATAGTGGCACAATAAGCCGGTCAAAAAGCTGATTAAAATGGTGAAACAAACCAGAAGACAAACAAAAGTAACATGACATAGATGGTGGTACTTATGAAAATCATAGAAAGCGGCACAAAAACCACAAAAACTTGAAGAAAAAGAAAACTGACATATATTAGATGGTAGGTAAGAAGAAAAAGCATGCAATCTGCAATCTGAAATTGACGCAGCGGATTAATCAAACAAAACTTCAATCGATGGATTGTAGCAATCGGTGAGTTGAAGATACCAAAAATGCCCAAGTTCGTTGATCCAAAGATACCGAACTCTAGCTATCTCAAACACGTTGATAGCGCACTATACCGTGTTCAAAGATCTACGATTCTTCGCACGTTGATCTAGCGCACTAGATTCCGTGAATCGGCTTCAACAAACGTGGATTCGAGCGCACTCGAACGACGTAAGTGGAGATAGGAGATTACACTCAACTACCAATTGGTATGAAAGCACAAAGCTAACAAAAGAGAAATTTTATTCAAAATCAACAACCACAAAAATTACAACACACACGCTATTTATAGAGAATTACAACTCAACACAACAAACAACACCCATCTCTTAGGTCGGCACCGACTCACGACCCATTTTAAGTCGTGACCGACTTAACACTCGCGACTCAACGCTTTTACAACAGACCAAAATACAACCGACTCATCCAAGGTCGTTAACGACCTAACACATTACATCTATGACCGACTCAACTCTTGCCGACTCAACCCCCAAGTCGCACACGACTTAGTACCATACATCTCACACATCCATAGGTCGGTAACGACCTACAATACAACACACATAACCTCTAGGTCGGTAACGACCTAAATACAACACGACTCAACAAGCCCAGCGACTCACGACTCAACCGACTTAACACTGGACGACTCATCTAGGTCGTAGTCCCTCCACCGACTCAAGCCTCCATCAGTTGAACCCTTCTCCCTCTTGATGCTAACTCGGGCACGACTTATGGATAAGTTGTTGAGTCGTGTACGACTCATCAGGTACGAACACCCCACAATCCCCTTGAGTCGTAACCTTGTTTCCTTAACTCGTATGCGACTCAAGTATCTGTTATCTCGTGCCTCCTCTTCTCTCGCCCAATTAGGTCGGAAACGTTCCATGCTCTTGAGTCGTAGACGACTCAAGTCCGATGCCTCATCTCCCTTTTTGTTAAGCCGTAGCTCGTTCCTCCAAGCTTCGTTAGGTCGGAAACGATTCATGCATCTATTAACCCGTGAACGACTCATCAAACACGTATGACTTAAGCCGTTAAGAGATGCATCCCTCTCATATATCTCCTTCAATTGTCTCGTGTACGACTTACGAGTTAAATCCGAAGCTCCTTGACTCGTGCACGACTTAATATGGTCTAACTTCTGAATTCCCATAGGCCTTGCTGCATCATCCTCCCCTGGTTGAGAAAAATTCGACCTCGAATTTGTAAATTCTTCCTCAACAATCTCATTCCCATGATACGGAGTTAAGTGTTTGATGTTAAAAACATCAGAAGTATAAACATCATCTGGTAACTTTAATCGATAGGCATTCTCATTGATTTTCTTCAAAACTTCAACTGGACCAATTTTTCGCGCCTTCAACTTGTTATAAGCACCCACTGGAAAACGATCCTTTGTTAACACAGCATAAACCAAATCACCTTTATTAAATTCAACATTTCGTCTCTTTAAATCTGCAGCTTGCTTATACTTCTCATTCGACTTTTCCAATCGTTCCCGAACGATCTTATGACACTCCGTCAATCCTTCAATAAAATCAACAGCTCGTTTAACCGTCCCCTTTGCTTGTGGTACCACCGCTAAATCTAACGGTCCCCTGGGTAAAATTGAATAAACAATCTGAAATGGACTGAATCCTGTGCTACGATTCACTGCATGATTATGAGCAAATTCTGCCTGGCATAGCTTCATGTCCCAACTTCTCAAATTATCCTGTACAAGACAACGCAACAAATTTCCCAATGACCTGTTAACAACTTCTGTCTGCCCATCAGTTTGTGGATGGTAAGCGCTACTAAAATTCAGCTTTGTTCCGACCATCTTCCACAAACTCAGCCAAAAGTGACTCAGGAAACGAGTATCTCGATCAGAAACAATAGATTCTGGTAAACCATGAAGTCGATAAATCTCCTTGAAAAATAACTGTGCCACTCGAACTGCATCTGCTGTCTTCTTGCAAGCAACAAAATGTGCCATCTTTGAAAACCTGTCCACCACAACAAATATCGAATCATTTCCCCTTTGAGTTCTTGGCAAACCCAAAACGAAATCCATGCTAATATCAACCCATGGCTTAGATGGTACTGGTAATGGCATATACAACCCTGCATTCGTTGCTGTCCCCTTTGAAACTTGGCAAATATGACATCGCTCCACGAATCTTTCAACCTCTTTCCTCATCGACGGCCAAAAGTAAGACTGCGAAATCAACTGTAAAGTACGATCACGGCCAACATGTCCTTCATCGTGCAATTCCTTCACAATCTTCATCCTCAAACTACAGTCCGGAATACATAAACGATTTCCTTTAAACAGAAAACCATCAACTAACATGAATTCATCGGTACTCCCATCCTTCACTTTTTCAACATATTTCACAAAGTAAGGATCTTCTTCAATCATCTCTGGCAACATTTCAAACCCCGTCACTTCCACCTTCATTGTCGTCAGTAAATGACTCCTCCTACTTAAAGCATCAGCTACTCGATTGGTCACCCCAGATTTGTGCTTAACGACAAAAGTAAACTGCTGTATATATGCAATCCATGATGCATGTCTTGCTGAAATCTTATCTTGCCCCTGTAAATGTTTCAAAGCTTCGTGATCAGTGTACAGAACAAATTCCTTCTGAAATAAGTAATGTCTCCAATGCTTAACAGCCTGTACAACAGCATAAAACTCAACGTCATATGTACTGTATCTCATCTTCGCCCCTGACAACTTTTCACTGAAATAAGCAACTGGCTTCCCATTCTGACTCAGAACTCCTCCAATACCAACCTTCGAAGCATCAGTATGCAATTCAAACAATAACTGAAAATTCGGTAAAACAAGAATTGGTGCAGACGTCAACAATTCCTTGATCTTCTCAAAAGCAACTCCCGCTTCTTCTGACCATACAAATTGTTTCACTTTCATGCAATCAGTCACTGGAGCCATCACGCTACTGAAGTGTGGTATGAATCTTCGGTAGAATGATGCTAACCCATGAAAACTTCTCACTTCTGTAATTGTCTTTGGCTGTGGCCAATTCCTGACTGCTTCAACTTTACTCCGGTCAACTTGAATACCTTCCCCTGAAACAACATACCCAAGAAATAAAACAGTATGCGTCATAAACACACATTTCTTTGTAGCAGCATAAAATTGTTCTTCACGAAGAATAATCAACACTTCCCTCAAATGTAGAACATGTTCCTCCGTACTCCTGCTATAAATCAAAATATCATCGAAATAAACCACGACGAACTTTCCAATGAGTGGTCTAAAAATTTGATTCATCACCCGCATGAATGTACTAGGTGCATTAGACAAACCAAATGGCATAACCAACCATTCGTACAACCCCCCTCTAGTTTTGAAAGCTGTCTTCCATTCATCTCCAGGTCTGATACGAATTTGATGATAACCACTCTTCAAATCAATCTTTGAAAATATAGTTGCCCCACTCAACTGATCCAACAAATCATCCAACCTCGGCATAGGAAATCTGTAACGAACAGTGATCTTATTCAAAGCTCTGCTATCAGTGCACATTCTCCAAGTTCCGTCCTTCTTTGGTACTAATAATGCTGGCACGGCACAAGGACTCAAGCTTTCCTGAACACGTCCCTGTTCCAACAACTCTTCCACCTGCCTTCGTAACTCTTCATGTTCCTTCGGACTCATTCGGTAATGTGGTCGATGTGGTAACACTGCTCCCGGAACAAGATCAATTTGATGTTGAATGTCTCTAAGTGGCGGTAACTTCTTAGGCAACTCCTCTGGAAAGACATCTTCAAATTCTTTCAAAATTGGCTTTGCTGCTTCTGGGATTTCAACTTCTTCACTACTCTCTCTTCCAATCAACAAAAACACTTCAGGTTCTTCCTCCACTTCCTTGACAAACTCCTTCAAAGTCAACAGAGTTTTCAATTCTTCAATCTCTTCTAGTTTGCTCTCCTTCTGTTGCTGTCTCTTGGGAACCAAAGTGATTTTAGTACCCTCGAACATGAAACTGTAACTATTGGCACGACCGTCATGCTGAACTGCTCTATCAAACTGCCATGGTCTGCCCAACAATAAGTGACAAACATCCATATCTACGACATCACACCAGATTTCATCTTTGTACTTCTTCCCAATCGAAAAAATAACACAAGCCCTTCGACACACTTTTACTTCACCTCCTTTCCTTAACCATGCTAGCTTGTATGGTTTAGGATGCTTTTCGGTCTTCAAATTCAACTTCCTAACTGCCTCTGTAGAAATAATATTATCACAACTCCCCGCATCAATAACGAACTTGCAAACTTTCCCCAGAATAGTACATGTCGATTGAAAAATATTGCTTCTCAGCCAACTACAATCCTCCTCTTGCTTAGGTGTCAAACAACTTCTCCTCATCATAAGATTACAACCTTCATCACCCGACACTTTTTCTTCCTCCTCAACATAAGGTACATTTGAATACTCTGCCTCCTCACCATCATCTGCCTCAACCTCTGCAACCATGGTTCTCTTCTTCGGCTTCGGACATTCGTTGCTTTTGTGACCCAACTCCTGACAATTATAACATTTGAAAACACTACTAGCCTTCGCTTTCTCTGCCTCCTTCACCACTGGCTTTGTAACAGGTTTAGGAACACTAGAACTTCCGCCAACACCCCTTGCTTGATTATTGGAATTAGTAAACACACCACCTCCACGCCTTCCTTGTTTCTCCCAAGCTAACGCTTTCTGATGTGCCTCTGCTACTGATCTAGGATCAAACATATTAACCATATCTTGGATCTGCATTCTCAAGCCCCCAATGAATCTAGCAGTTAGCTGTTCTTCTGTTTCCATGATATCATTCCTGGCGATGAGTTGGTAAAATTCATCAGCATAATCACTAACAGATTTTGTCCCTTGCCTCAGATTCTGCAACCTCTGGTACATAAGTGATTGGTAGTTATAAGGCAAAAATGTAGATCTCATCAACTTTTTCATCTTCTCCCAAGATTCTATCTTTGACTTCCCCATTCGTTCTCGAGTAAGTTTAGTTTGCTGCCACCACGCCAAAGCTCTCCCCCTCAACCTAGTAGCAACCAACTTCACCCTTCGATTCTCCGGCACCTCCTTGAAATCAAAGATTTCCTCCACATTAGACAACCAATCTAAGAACTCCTCAGCAACCATCCCGCCTTTAAACTCCGGAATCTCCATTTTCATACCCGACTCCCAACGACGATCATCCTCCACATCACGGTAAGAATTTCGAATTTGGTCTCGATCTCTATAAGGAATACTTGCTCTATCACCCTCTTCAACAAAATCAAAGGTACGCCTACATCGATCTCGACTAACATCATCCCTTCTCTCATGCATGCTTCTTTGACTATGTCTCTCTTCATCTCTATATACTTCATGGTCAAATTCTCGATGACTTCTTCTTTCTTCATGTGCATAGTCATGATGATCTCTTCGTGATGAAATTGATGTTTCTCTTCTATCTCTACAAGAATGTGGTGATACCCTCCTCGCTTCCGTAACCAATGGCGAAACTCGGTTTCCTCCATGGTTCGAGTTTGGTGATCTCCTCCTTTGATTCAAATCATTCATCAATCTCTCCAATTTACCAATGCCTTCATCAAATTTTTCATTAATACGTTGTTCCATAAGCTCGGCTTCTTCTCTACGATACAAAGCTTCAACGTTTTGATGACGATTAGCTCTCCTTGGTGGCATGGTTAAAATTTTCACAAACTTCAACAAATTGAACACAATACTTCAAAATTTCACACGATAAGGCAATCTAGGCTCAACTGTCTCGGCAATGCTTGTCTCGGCCTTGACTCTTCACAACTTTGCTTGGCTCGGTCAAGACTTGCCTCGGCTCACTCCAAAACCTTCAAAACTTTGGCGCGCAAATCACCAATTCAAAATCCAAACAAAATCCAACTCCTCGATCCAAAATGAAATGGATCAAACTCTCCAAACTTGATGCAACTTCAATATGAACACGATGAACTACTTCAAACTTCAAAAACTTGGCTCCAAGAATCAAACTTAGCTATGATTGGCTAAGTATGGCTCCGATACCAATAATGACGCAGCGGATTAATCAAACAAAACTTCAATCGATGGATTGTAGCAATCGGTGAGTTGAAGATACCAAAAATGCCCAAGTTCGTTGATCCAAAGATACCGAACTCTAGCTATCTCAAACACGTTGATAGCGCACTATACCGTGTTCAAAGATCTACGATTCTTCGCACGTTGATCTAGCGCACTAGATTCCGTGAATCGGCTTCAACAAACGTGGATTCGAGCGCACTCGAACGACGTAAGTGGAGATAGGAGATTACACTCAACTACCAATTGGTATGAAAGCACAAAGCTAACAAAAGAGAAATTTTATTCAAAATCAACAACCACAAAAATTACAACACACACGCTATTTATAGAGAATTACAACTCAACACAACAAACAACACCCATCTCTTAGGTCGGCACCGACTCACGACCCATTTTAAGTCGTGACCGACTTAACACTCGCGACTCAACGCTTTTACAACAGACCAAAATACAACCGACTCATCCAAGGTCGTTAACGACCTAACACATTACATCTATGACCGACTCAACTCTTGCCGACTCAACCCCCAAGTCGCACACGACTTAGTACCATACATCTCACACATCCATAGGTCGGTAACGACCTACAATACAACACACATAACCTCTAGGTCGGTAACGACCTAAATACAACACGACTCAACAAGCCCAGCGACTCACGACTCAACCGACTTAACACTGGACGACTCATCTAGGTCGTAGTCCCTCCACCGACTCAAGCCTCCATCAGTTGAACCCTTCTCCCTCTTGATGCTAACTCGGGCACGACTTATGGATAAGTTGTTGAGTCGTGTACGACTCATCAGGTACGAACACCCCACAATCCCCTTGAGTCGTAACCTTGTTTCCTTAACTCGTATGCGACTCAAGTATCTGTTATCTCGTGCCTCCTCTTCTCTCGCCCAATTAGGTCGGAAACGTTCCATGCTCTTGAGTCGTAGACGACTCAAGTCCGATGCCTCATCTCCCTTTTTGTTAAGCCGTAGCTCGTTCCTCCAAGCTTCGTTAGGTCGGAAACGATTCATGCATCTATTAACCCGTGAACGACTCATCAAACACGTATGACTTAAGCCGTTAAGAGATGCATCCCTCTCATATATCTCCTTCAATTGTCTCGTGTACGACTTACGAGTTAAATCCGAAGCTCCTTGACTCGTGCACGACTTAATATGGTCTAACTTCTGAATTCCCATAGGCCTTGCTGCATCAGAAATAAAGTCAAATCGGAATAGTATTCTAATTGCGAAAACATCAACAGCATACATGACACACGCAAATAGTTTTCACAAATAATGAAACGCAGACATGAAATGGAGCAACATGCTGATGCGCGCAAATAATACAGTGAAGATTAAACTAGGAATGTGAGTTTATACTCACCTAGAACTGAGAAGAAAGTAACAATTCAATCTGCCATTAAAATACTTGCAGTGCTACTGAAGAAAGTGGAACGGAAATGATGCTGCTACTGGAAAATATTTGAACCAAAAATGTGTATAAGTAAAATAAAAGATGTGTCGGCCTTCTTTTGTACATATGCATTAATTGAAACGTGCATATAGAAAGAAAGGACATACTGGCATTAATGAGGACGGCTGTAAAAGTGGGTTTAAATATTTTCTTTTACAAAACTTTGGTGACAGCCAAGAAAAATGATGATAGAAAATGATGTGTTCACGTTGATCTCTCCAAATTTGTTTTTACAGTAAAGAAAAGTGTTTATACATTTGCTTTTAAAATAAAATGACAGCGTGTTAACTTTTTGCTTTGCAAAAATTGTTGACAGCAAGATGTTTTCATATTTGTTTTATAAATATGGACCAATTCGTTTGCTTTTAAATGGACCGTTTCTTGTTACCCATGAAAGCATGCTATCAATTTCAACTTAGTTCAGATATTTAACAACTGACTTTGCAAAATGATTTGTAATATATTTTTCTTTTCAAATTTTTAATTTTAAAATTTCTATTTTAAAATTTTACTATGACGGTAATAAAATAACGGTCGTTACAATAATACTAGTTAACCTTTCAATTACAATTAATTTTAATAAATGTTTGCTTTGAACATTTAAACAACTTAAAAAATAATTTTCTCAAAAACATTCCTTTAAACAACTTTAAATTTTTAACTTATACTTAAAAATCTGCTTTGAAAACGTATTTGGCTTTCAGGGAAATACACTTCTCTTCCACACTTTTAAAAATAAACCACTATTTATTTTTAAAATATCTACCCATTCCTTTATAAATTCCCATCATGAATTTATACTTCCAAATATCCACTAATATCTTATTTCACTTTATAAACCTAGTTTATAAATTCCATAGTCTCACCTCCCTTTAAAATTTCAATTTCAAACACTTAATCAATTTTCAAATTGATTTCAAAAATATACTCTATTTTAAAATAAATTCTTTCGCTTTCTCAATTTATTTCAAAATCCATTATTTTCAGATTTAACTTCCTTATAACGATTATATTATTTTAATTGAAAATACCAATTTTCATATTATTTCCCAAATTCTTCTTTATTTCTTCTAAAACCATTTTAAATTTTGAATTTAAAAAAATAAATCTTTCATTCCTTAATTAATATCATCTAAGTTTTTTTTTAAATCCACTTATTCCCAGTTATTCAAAAATCTCTTTTCCATACTTGGAATTTATTCATTAGAATTTTAAAAACCAACTTTTATTCCTTTCCAATACATTTATCCAAACCTCTACATTTGCTTACTTAAGAATTTTACTTTTTATTTCCCTTCAAAAATCAAATTTATATAATTCTGATAACTCATTATTCCCAAATACATTCAATCAAACATAGCATTCAATATTTTCAATCACCAATATAATCTATTATAGATTATCAAATAAATGATGCCACGGTATATTAAACAAATCTAAATATTTTGAGGAATCCAGTTAGATCCCTCCAACCTATTCTGCATCCACAGATGTTAGCACAATATAAAATACCAATTCCACTTCGAGGTGGAATATAACGGTATATGGGGTTATATTATCTCATCTGCTATTATGCGGCGCATAGGGTCTCATCCGCCATATAATGCAGGAAATCAATCACTCCAATACATACATACATACATATATATATATACACACATATACATATATACATATATACATATATATATACATATATATATATATATATATTATAAAATATACCACATCAAATTCAATCATTCAACAAAATATTTAAATTTAACTATTTAAATTTAAATAACAATCCAGATGAGTGAGATTAACTCACCTTTAATTTTGTATGCAACACATTTCCAATCCGGCTTGCTTCTTTTCAGATTTTGACCTTGTATAAACATTAGATTATATGATTTTATTAACATGTGAACTAACTGAATGATCAATTAGTATTTAAACAACTTTAATCAACTAATTATTTAATTAGCACTAATTTCCTTTTCAACAAATTACTTTTAAGTGACTAAATAATTAAATTAAGTTTATTACCCAAATTAATCACCTTAAACGCAAATTTTTTTTTAAAAAAAACTAGTAAATCTAAATGTGTGCATGGATATTTATTTTTCAATGAAACTATATATATATATATATATATATATATATATATATATATATAATATAGTCTATATAAAAAATATAAACTTTCAAGCACTTCAAAAATTTTATTTTCTTTTCAAAATCTTATATATATACAAATTTACCCTTTTTCCTATATATATATATATATATATAAATTTATATATATATATATATATGTATTTGTGTGTGCGCGCGCTCGTGTGTGCATGTGTGTTCAAATTAACTAGTAAGTTTAAAGTTTGAACATATATATTTTCTTAACCTATGTAGATATCATATTAAATTCAAAACAACACTACTTAATATTTTATTAAATCCTATCAATAACAGTTTGTTCACAAATTCGAGAAAAAAAACAACGTATCTAAAATCGAAAACAGAAATCGCCAACCAAACGAACTCGAACTCGAGTTGAAACCCTAATCTTGTCGAATATTCGCCAATGTCAAACCCCTACCAGTACGTGCTGACTTCAACCACACGCGAGAGCACACATGCGTCTGCCCATCCACGAACTCGAGTTCCGCGAATCCATCACTTCCACATCGAGCTACCCCTAGCCGCCGCCTGCGATGAAATGCCTTCACGAACGGGATTGGTCTAAGGTCGAGCGATTTTATTTCAAAGAGGAAACGAGATTGAGAAGAAGATAACTGCGATCCCCTTTTTTTGAACGACGATTCTGATTCGAACGAAAACGATTTCGTTCTATGATTTTTGCTCAGCCCTATAATACTTCTTTGAATCGAAACGATTTGATTTCACGAGTGCTAAAATTTAGACGAGGTGATGAACGATTAGAAAGGAAGCCACTAATATTAAATTTTGTTTACGTCGGCCACTAATTTTGAACTGTTGTTTTGAGCGAGAAAAGGGTTTTAATCCAAATGAAATTTGATTTTTGATTATATTATCTCAGCTGGTCGATTATTATTTTCTTCCCAACTCGTGTCAAAAAATTTGCCAAGTGTTGGAATAAAAATGTGTAATTGCCTTGAAAAATAGCATTATATTAAGTACTATATATATTATTTTAAATTCAAATTTAAATTTAAATCGTTACGTTTACGCAACTCACAATCTCGACCTCTTATCGAGGTGTGCCGCCAGGCATTTATAATGTTAACCCCTATTTCGAACATAATGGAAAAGGTTTCGAGTCCTATTTCGATCGTATGGAGAAGATAGCTTTTTGGTTCAGTCATTATATTAAATTTTCGATATAGACTTCAGCGCGTTTATTTACCGTACGTTCAAACGACAACTCCTAACACTACAAAAATTGAAATCCGATAATAATACACTATTACGGATCCAATGGAACTTGTTTCGTCAAATTTCGAGAATGTACCTCGGAAGGCTATTTCTAAATATCAATTTAAACTATATATTTTTAAAATTGAACAAAATACTTTCAAATTCAATTTTAAAAGTTCTATTACCTTCAGTATTATCGATATGAATTTTCTAAGCCTTTAAAATATATTTTTAACAATCATAAACTAAAGATTCAAATATTTTACCAAACTCAAAAAATTAGATTAAATTATTTAATTGTCAAATACACAGAGATATTTGAAATTCAAGTTAAACTAACTTTCAAATAATTAAAATCAATTAAATATTGCAATTTCAAATATTCACAAATTTCGGGTTGTCACGTTCCATTCCCCTTAAAGGAATTTCGCCCCCGAAATTACTAGTTAAGAAGAATGGTCTTTATCCCGTTAACTATTCCCAAACCAAGCAGTTTTTAACAACTTCCCAAACAATCTTTTATTAAAGACACACTATTACTTTTATTAACTTCCCATACTCAACCATTTTTCCAAATAATATTATTTACTCAACAATTCAAATTTAATTTTAAATCCATATTTTAAATTATCCAAATTTCTCAAAAAATTTCTAACTCCCTAAATTTTCGAAAAATTTCGCCAACGTCTCCTTTGCGCGGCTCGCTCGGTACAACTGCAAAAAGCCTCTACGGGCCAACATATTTCAAAAGAAAAAAATACCAAGTGGCTAGACAAAAAAATCATTAAATTTCATACAGATATTTTAAATACATGCCTTTTGTCGAGCGGTAAATTTTTACCTTCTGAAATCTAAATTCCCAATTTATCCCTTCCCTTAAAAACACATGTATCCTATTTAGCAATCATACCAATTAACAGAATCCAAATTCACTTTATTCATTTCTTTTCAAAATTTTCAACATTTGCCTCACTTAAGCCTGTACGATGCACATATATCATCCGTACGCAATAGCAAATCTGATCGCTCGCTCGATCACACAATTTCATTTCTGAAATAGTATCTTACACGCGACTTCCTAGTGTGGACTAAGATCTAGTTTCTTGATTGGAAACCGTCATTCTCCTTGCATAGCCGTAAACTATGATAGAGAATTTCTAGAATCAATCAAAAATCAATATCCAATGTTCATCGTCGAAAATCGACTGAAAAATCCCGACTCGGAACGATATAACTACCTTGAAATTCTATGCTCGAATTCTAGATCGAATCACTATGTGAATTAAATAATATATGTGAATCTTATGTATTTATATCCATTTATTATTAACTATATCAATTCTCCTTTATTCACATTATTTTGATTTCAATTTACTTATTCATAATTATCGCATTTCACAATTTCACTTAACCTTCATTCAATTATTCACTTAGAATATCATTTCCCCAATACCAACTTTACTTAAAAATTTCACCATTCATTGCTTAAGTTTAATATAAGCATTTAATATACTCTTATATTATTACTTTCACTTTAACACTTTGATTTTATCTACATATAATCAATTTGGCTTCCAATTTCGTATAGATTCAATTTGCTTCACTTATTAATTCCAAATATTTTTTCCCAATTTTCATCCAGATTTTCATTTCAATTATACTTGAATCCAATTCATCTTCAAACTCTGAAAATTGAATTTTTATCAACTATCTTCCATTTATAACTTGTTCATATCACTATTCTAAATTAGTTCCGGCTGCTAATTTATTCTAAATCTCAAACAAAAAATTTTATTACCAAACTTTTGTTATTTGGTTCACTTCGAATTGATTCTATAACTTCACTTTATTTTACACATTTTAATTTAAATAACATCAAACATACAATTCCAATTCATTTTCTTACCCACTTGAGTCAATTAGTTTACTCACTAATTTTATTTCAGTCCTTTATTTTATTTAGTCAAATCTTGACTATCTTCCATTACACACAATACAAATTAATTACCAATTTTAGTTTAAATCTTATTTACTTACAAATGCAAATTCATTTGTCTATCCACAATTTAATTTAAGTAACCATTTTACTTAGTCTCCTTAGATTTTTTTTTAAATTCACTTTTACTTAACTATATTTAAGTACACTCCGATTCAATTTAAATTTTAAATTTCTATAAGTTTTTCAATTCATTTCCATTCCATTTGCTAACCTTCTTTAGTTTAGTTCATTTAATTGGCTTGCATTTATCTTTTCATTTTCTTACTTACTTCAAATTTACAACTCTTCTTCAAGTTAAATTTTTCTAACAAATTCTAATTTACAAGTTATCAAACCCATTTATAGTTTCATAAACATTTCCAATTTACTTGCAAAAATTTAAACAATTTCACAACATTTCAAAATCACCCTTGAAATCACTTATATCCAAAATTCTTTGGTATGTTCAATTATCGCTTAGAATATCAAAACGAAACCCAGTCTTCGCTAACAAACACCAATCCAGAACATCTAGGTAGCAATCCCTCTCTTGGAAACTCGAAAATGAATATTGTTGATGTTATAGTCTTCACTGAAATTATTTTCCGACGACCGAAAATGGTTTAGTGCTTTTACCTCTTTAAAACATTTTCTAAAATATTTTTAAATTATATATCTCATCAGGTTTAAAATACAATTCAAAAATATTTTCAAAATAATATCACTATTATTTTTTCCAGAACCTTTGAAAACCATTTTCAAACTCAAAGGAATTTAATTTCTAAAATTTCAAATTCCAAATCCTTCAACTCATATTCATAATTACTTTTGAATTTTATTTCAATTTATAAATTAAATTTATAATCTACATTTTAAATTCCATTTTGTTATATAATTATTTCTTAGCTTTTAGTTTTGATTTCAATTCCTTATTCAGATTTTATACAACAATGATAATAATTCAATATTATCATTCCTAACAACCATGCAATCATACAAATATCTCTAATAATTTACAGAAAATTATATCTTTTAGATACAAAAATAATTTGGGTAAAATTATTTCATTTACCCTATTTTAAAAATATGCTGTGTCAGTTTATCTTATGTAAGAGTTTAGAAAACCCTATCAATCACATAGCGTCCCACATGTCGACCAGAATTCATAAACACTTAACTGATAAGTCAACACGATATAAAAATAATTTTTATATTCACTAACAAATGCGCGCTCATACTATTAATATACTCAAACTCATTCTAGAGTACTATGGACCCTGTACTAATGAGTAATCCCTACGAGAGCCAAGGTTCTCGCTTAACCTCGCACTAATACCAAGTGTAACGACCCGATTTTTCGACGTCCAAAAATCGACATCAATACGTCCACTATATCAAATGTCGAGCAATCGGATGCCGGAAAACCGAACCATTAGGGTTAAAGAAGAAGGAGGAAGAAAAAAAATATAAACAATATCAAAATCTCACAAACGTAGCAGAATAAAATACAATAGATAATAACTGATCTTTGCACAAAAGAAACTATATCTTTTTTATACATACATCATCAGAATATATCAAAATTAAGACAATTACTAGACAGCTATATTAACTTGTCCTCAAAAAACCTGACTATACAGCCTCACTGCAAAGCGGAAATACTTTAAATACGTATTATACATCTCGCCATCTATCTCGTCTCCTGAGCTCTAGAAGTCCATCCAGAATCTGTACTCTATAATACCCGGTTTAACCCGAGCATTATAGTCGAATAACATCTGAGTCAGTCTAGAAAATCAGCGTGAGACAACACACTCAATTGGATTGTTAAATTTTAAAAATCATTTTGAAATCAAAGGTATCTCGTAAGACCATGCCACAAATAAACATGTCGGGTTTTTACCTTACGATAACCAAAACATTTTTATCAAAATCCATCTGACATTATAATATGTCTATAGAAAGTAAAATAGAATCTAGTTGAAATGCTAGCATCTCACATTTCAGCAATAATCAGGCATAATAAAAATCTTACAGGCAATTATTGGAGATTGGATTCCATACAATGGCAGGGCTACTGGGATACCGCCTGTCACAGTACGTGGTCTAGGTCACCGTACTGAGGATCCACCCTGATCCGCTGCATCACAAGAACGGAGATACCACTTACTGGATAGTCCGAATAAGTTCGCCCCGCGGTTGGGATCAGCAACCGCCCACACAGCCGAAATAAAGGGACATCTAGAAAGGTTGACCTAACCCTAATTTGTACCCTTAACCTTGTATGCGTCTCCCCTGTTTTAGCCATTTGCTAGCCACTTAGCCTTGTGTGCACCTTCCATGTTTTAGCCATTCTCGGTTGATGTGGCTCGAGGCTATGCGTTACCTTTTTAGCCCACATTCACTTAGAATGTTTACCGCCCTCCTGACAATGTTGTGATAGCATTCGTCCATACAAGTCCATTCCAAGTTCGAAAGGAACCGAGGCACTACTCCTACTACATCCATTGTAGAATCACCTTTAGTGTTAGTAGCGATTAGCCCTTGCACTTCACCGCTCCATCTTCGACTCCAAGCTCTTGTCTTCCACACGAAAACGTTCAAATCGGATCGAAATGGTTTTCGAAAAATAAATTTCGATCTTGGTTTCTTCAAAACGATCAGCGCATTATCCAATATTGATAGTCGGTTATTTAACTATCAAATAACATCCACAAACAAACATTAGAATTAAATAATTTTCCAAATTATTTATTATTCAAATTATCTTCGTAAGATATCTTCTGCACCTCAATCTTTTGAAATTAGTTTCAAATCTCTTTTCACTTGCGGAATAAATTCCCAAAATTATTATTTCCACTGAAAATCACCAAGTTCAAATACTTTTGATTTTAAAATAATTTAAATTTCTTTTATTCTAAAATGTCCTTAAAACATTTAAATTTAAACTACTTAAACACTTTATTCAAAATATATACTTTAAAAATATTTAAAATAAAACTACTTTATAAATCTAATTTAAAATAAAAGTTAAGTCAAACTTAATTTTAACATAAGGGTTACGAAATTTTATACAAGTTTTCAAATAAAACTTTAACCAAACTATCTTTAAAATAAAACTATTTTATAAAATATAAATATTAATAATTATCCTCAAAATCATAATACTAGTCAAACCTTTCAATTATAATTAATTTTAATAAATGTTTACTTTTAAGATTTAAACAACTTAAATTATAATTTTCTTAAAAACATTCCTTTATAACAACTTTAAAACTTTTAACTTATACTTAAAAATCTGCTTTGTAAACGTACTTGGCTTTCAGGGAAATACACTTCTCTTCCACACTTCTAAAAATAAACCACTGTATATTTTTAAAATGTCTACCCTGTAACGACCCGGATTTTTGAAAGATTAATTTGCAATATTTAAATTGGATTTGAACTTTAATTTGATTATAATATGAACAGTTTGGCTTTATATGATAGAAAGGATTTAGAATTTAAATAGAACGACCTGTTGAATTAGTTAATTATTAAAATAGTAATTGAATATCAGGTAAAATATTAAATCGGGTGTAGTAAGCTTGTTTAATATATTTTAAAAGCTTGTAGAATTTATATTGATAATACTGAAAATAATAGATGAGTTAAAATTTGGATTTAACAATGGTTTGTTCGATTTTAAAATTTCATCGTTTTAATTGACGTTTAAAATAGCCATCCGAGGCACAGTCTCGAAATTCGATGAAACTTGTTTCGTTGGATCCATAATATTGAATTATTATCGGATTTCAAATTTTGTAATTTTCGGAGCTACCGTGTAATTGTACGATAAGAAAACGCGCTAAAATTTAATTGAAAATTCAAGAAGATTTAAATATAAAGTCTAAAATAAAATAATTAACCTAGCTTCCTCGACATACTTTCGCCTCATCAGAACACTATTGTTCGTCTTCTCCTATACGCTTCCCTTTTTCTTTAAAATCACGATGCTTCCTGTTTCTTGCTTCGATCAGAATACTAAAAATTAAATTAATGGCCGCCTTCCCTTCCTTTTAATCGCGATACGCTTATCCTAATTTATTCGATCAACCCTCTTTGTTTTCCTCCATTTCTTCCTTTAGACGAATTCAACGGCATATTAAAAAAATTAAAAAAATGTCGAGCGAAACCGAATGGGGTGGGAATCACACGAATCAATTCGCGTTCATGCTTTTGGTCGTGCCGTGATTTTTGTTGCTAGAGCTCGAGTCGAGGGGGCACGTCGCGGTGATGGCTTGGCTCGATTCGTGGCGGCGGCGTGTGTTGAGGAGGGCGGCGGCGTGTGTTGAGGCGGCTGTAGCGTATGGAGGAGCGAGGCAACTTACGATTTGGCTCGGTTTTGAGCATCGCGCAGGGAGGGTTGCGAGAAGGAGGCGAAGTCGGTGGTCGTGGTGGCATCGAAGTTAAGGTTCTGGCTTCGCGAGTCACTGAGGTACGATCTTAGCATTCGAATTTTGTAATGCATACGGTAAAAAAAAGAAACTGTGCAGTTAGGAAATATATTTCCGTAAAGTATACATCAGTTTTTGGGTTTTTAAATTTAGTTTGTATATATATACAAACTGGAAATTTTATATGGGAACTGCAGTAAAGTATATGGCTTTTAAATTATATACAAGTATACGAATATGCAAATTTTATGTACAAACTGTAAAACAGATTAAAATGGACAAGGTTTTGAAAATTAAAATTTTAAATGTTGAAGAATTTATATATAGACAGGTTTGAAATATATGGATTTTAGGATGCTGAAAAGTCTATATAAAAAAATTGGAATTTTGAAACCTATACAGAAATTTTATATACATAGGACTTTAAAAAATATATAAAGATGTGATTTTTAAATAAATATAAGTCATTTTAGTATAAGAAATTACAAAGAAGGAAATTAAAATAAATATATACCTCTACATTTTAAATATTGCTAGTTCGTTTAAAAATAATTTACTTAGGTGATTAATTTCTTTAATTAGCTTTTTTAATTATTTTAGTCACTAAAAGATTTTTATAAAGGAGAATTGGTTTAAAATTTAATTATTTGTTGAAATAAATCATTGGTTAAAATTAAATTATTAGATTTAAAGAATAAATTTATTTAAACGGAAATTAATTGTTCGATCTTTTCAAATATTAATAAAATCATATAATTGTTTATATAAGGTCAAAAGTCAAGAAATCGGGTCAAGGTTGGAAAGGATTGCAACTTAAAAGCAAAGGTGAGACTTTCTCACTCATTTGGATGCCATAGTTAAAAATTTAAATGTTAAATTTAAATCATTGGATGTATTTGGATGATTTATAATAGTTTATTCACTGAATGATATTATAAACCCATATACCGTGATATCCCACTTTGAAGTGGAATTGATATGTTGTTGTGCTAACATCTGTGGATGCAGGGAAAACAGGTTGGAGGGATCCAACAGGATTCCTCAAATATTTATTTATCATATACATATATATGCTGATATGTGACAGGGTGATGAATTGATATGGGCCTATATAAATTGAATTATTAACCTTTAATAACATGTAAGTGAAATTTGGAGTTCTTAAATTCTATCAATAATTTTATTAAATAAAGTGAAATGGAACTTGAATAGAAATAATTATTAAGGATTTGGGTTTACTTCTATTTGGAAAAAAATAAAAAATAATTGTTAACTCCTATGTTAAGCGACTCAGTGACCCAAGGAAGAAAGCGACCCAAGGTAATAGTGGGGTAACTGGAATGAGGCTCTGCATCACGACTTAGCAACTTAAAGACCGAAGCGACCTACGAGTTAACAAGATAAAGACCTAACGACTCAAGAGGTGGACGACCTAATGGCTCAAGAGGTGGACGACCTAACGGCTCAAGAGGTGGACGACCTAACGGCTCAAGAGGTGGACGACCTAACTGCTCACAGGAAGCCACGACTCAGCGACCTAAAAGACCTGGCGGCTTAGCGACCTACCGACCTAAGAGGTCCGCGGCCTAGCGACCTAAAATCACAGGCGACCTAATGACCTGATGGGCTATGCGACATAGTGGGTTAACAAGTCAGCTTAGGTCGCTACATCGGATATCTTAGTGCTCTAAGGTCGTCAACCTTTCCCCTAAGTCATCCACAACCTAGTACTTCATCCAGAAGAGACCACTGTTACAAGGGAGGGCCGAAGCTTCCCTCTGCTAGGTCGGTCACATGTGGTCTACGACCTACTTTAAGTCGTTATCTCCGACCTACGACCTACCTATCAACGACCTAACTCCGAGAAACTCCTATAAATATTGCGTGAGCTCCAACGTTCGAGGGATCTTTTGGCTCATTCTCGAAGCGCCGATACTCTACCATTTTCTCAACTCGAACAGCACTTCAAGCACTCAAAACACCAAGGACACTACGACAAACTTCAAGAGAAAATCTACGTCATTCAACATGGATTCGAAAGATTATTCTCCATCAAAGTTTGAACTACTAATCTAAAGTGTGTTGTAATTGAAGAAAGTTGTATAAGTTGTACTTGAGTCAGCAATAAAGAGATATAAAGTGGACGTAGGCTTGACTATTAGCCGAATCACTATAAAAACTGTGTCTTTTATTGTCTTTCTGATATTCTCCTGCTTATTTCTGATTCCCGTATCATCGGGTGGTACTTTCACACTTGCTTTACTTGCACCGGGGTGTTAGCGTCAGATTTTTACGTTAACATTTTTGGTGCTTTCACTGAGAAACCAACTCAGGATACTGTCATCATAGCTTCGCAGAAATTCGTAGAAAGAATCTCTCTAAAATCCAGAAGTTTGTCATAAATAATGGCTCCTGGAAGAAAGAGCAAGTCTATTAGATCCAACGATGTTCGCGAGACTACTACCACTTCTCCTCCTTTAAGTCAAACAACTCCAACTGTTGGAGTAACGCGAGAAGATTGGATACCGTGGTTTCTGGGCTATATCAGCAGATGGAAGCCCAAAACAATCTGATGTTGGAAAGGTTGAACACTTTGCTTGGGGCTAACCGTCAACCGGTGAATAACGAACCAAACTTTGCTGATAATGTTCATGATGTGGAAGAAAGAGATGTTCCTCAAAGGGCAGCTGGCCCGGCTAAAGACACACCTCCCCAAGTTAGAGGATCGGGACAATAGCCAACTATCCGTGAACGCCTGTCAAGGCAAACTTCTGAGAAGATGGTCGATGCCTGTCCTGCTGAGCCCCTTAATGATGAGGAATATTTCTCAGGGATGGTCCGACAAATCATGAAAGAAAGTATGCAAAGAGAGGAAGACGAAAAAGAATGGGGGTTCGCTCCGAGCAAGACTCCATTCGCTGAAAGGATTTTGAAAGAAGAATTTCATAGGAAGTTTGTTCCTCCTACCATACCGGCTTATAAGGGGACAAGTGACCCTAATGAATTTCTATACAATTATGATTGGCACATGACTGGTGCCAGAGCTTCAGATGAGATAAAATGTCGATATTTTTCGGTATACCTAGAAGGAGTTGCTCTTCTCTGGTTCACAAAATTGCCGGTCCGGTCGATAGACCAATTTTCTGATTTGACTCAAAAGTTTAAGGGACAGTTCAGATTGTACGCTTCGAAGGCGAAAGATATAATGTCGTTATCCAGCTTGGAGCAGAATCCTGGAGAATCCATTAGAGCTTTCTTGAATCGCTTCAATATAGCTCTGGCTGAAGTAGACAACGCAGAGTCGAGAATGATTTTGACGTATTTGATGAAGTCTATTGATAAGGCAAGTAAGTTCGGGAGGTGGTTGAAAATGAAAGAACCGAATTCGCTTGACAAGTTTCATAAGAAAGCCGATGAATTCATGCGCCTGGAAAGCCTCTAAGCACCGGCTAAGGTGGTATCGATAGGGGCTGGAAATAGTAATTATGTCCCGAATAGGAAGGAATCTGGCAATCAGAAGAGGGGAAATGATGGTCAGAGGAAGAAAGGAGATGCAAAGAAAAGTCGTCCTTTCAACTTCACCCCTCTGATAGATACCCCGGAAAACATCTACTTTGCAAACAAAGACACAGTCGAGTTCCCCGCACCAGCTAAGCAAAGGGTTAATAAGAAAGCTGAGAAGAATGGAAGGTTTTGCCGGTTCCACAACCAACCCGGGCATGATACCAATGAGTGCCGTCACTTGAAGGAATTGATTGAGGAACTATTGAAAGAAAACAAGCTCCAGCAATATGTAAGGAGGAACAAGAATGGCCCAACTTCGCCAACTCTAGGACAACAGGCTCCTGTTCATCGTCCTAGCTCAAGTGAAAAGGCAGCAGATCATGAATCAGAGAGGCCCGTTATTAATGTGATTACAGGAGCACCTCACCCAGCTGGCAGAAGCTGGGGTGAGATGGAACGGTACGCTCGTGCATTGAAGTATGCGCCAGCAGAAGAAAGTGTTTTCGTGTTGGGAGATGTTGCACCTCTGAAGCAGTAGAAAACTTTTAATGATGACATTATCTTCAGAGTCAGGGATTCTATGGGTGTTGAAGCCCCTACCATAGATCCCTTGGTTATTTCTGTTGGCATTGGGTCAGCTATTGTAAGAAGAGTACTTGTTGATTGTGGTGCTTCTTGCAATATTCTTTTCAAGAAGACTTTTGATCAGATGAAGATCCCAATGGCTGATGTTCAAGCCTCATCGCAAAAGATCATTGGGTTTACTGGGGAACCCAGGCAGCCGGTTGGAACTATTGACATGTTCATGGAACTTGGCGAGGGGCAGAAAAAGGTCGTTCGAAGGTAGACTTGTGTAATTTTTGATGAATTTTCTGCTTACAACGCCTTCCTAGGCCGTCCAACTCTTGCACCCTTTAAAGCAATCCTCGCCCCGTGGTGTTTTACCATGAAATTCCCCATAGATAATGGAGTTGGTGTTGTTATAGGGGATCAGAATGCGGGGCGGGAATGTTATCTGATAGAACTCCGTGAAGCAAGAAAGAGAGAGATGGGAAAGGATGCGGCAGCCCCAGTCCGCATCAAAGAATCAACCTTGTAGCAATTACAGGGCGGACCCTGTACTGGCGAATGTGGCGAAGCACGAAGGAAATGGATACTAGAAAAGCCAGTGCAGGGGAGAATCGAGTGGTGCAAGTGGACGTAATGGTACCAGTACCTGTTGACCCAAAAGACCCAAACAAGGTGCTGAATGTGGGTTCACAACTTAGTGCGACAGTTCAGAATATTTTAATATCATTCCTGAAAGCAAATATGGATGTATTCGCTTGGACCCATGCTGATATGTGTGGGATATCACCTGAAGTTGCAGTACATACTTTGAATATTGATCCGAAGTTTACACCTGTGAAGCAGGAAAGAAGAACCCAGGGTCCCGAGAGGTCAGCAGCATTGAAAGAAGAGGTGGATCGGCTCATGGTGAATGACTTCATCAGAGAATCAACTTATCCGAATTGGGTTTCAAATCCAGTACTGGTAAAGAAAGCTAACGGAAAGTGGAGAGTGTGCATCGACTTTTCAGATTTAACCAAAGCCTGTCCCAAAGACTGCTTGCGCTACCTCGGATCGACGAGTTGGTTGACGGAACAGCGGGACATGAATTGTTATCTTTTATGGATGCTTACTCCGGATATAACCAGATCATGATGCATGAGCTAGATCAAGAGGACACGAGCTTTGTTACCGATGTCGGTCTCTACTGCTATAGAGTCATGCCCTTCGGACTGAAGAATGCAGGGGCAACTTACCAAAGGCTTGTTAATGCGATGTTCAAGCCATAGATTGGAAAGACCATGGAAGTTTATGTTGACGATATGTTGGTTAAATCAAAGAAAGCAGTAGACCATATGGACCACTTAGCAGAAATGTTCGCCATCCTACGAAAGTATGGAATGAAGCTTAAGCCTTTGAAGTGTTCATTTGGGGTGGAATCCGGAAAGTTCTTGGGTTTCATTGTGAGCGCTAGGGGCATTGAGACTAATCCTGCTCACATCACTGCCTTAAGAGAAGTCAAAGCTCCTAGAACGAAGAAGGAACTGCAAAGTCTCAATGGAAAAGTCGCTGCTTTAAGCCGATTCATTTCCAAAGCTACTGATAAATGCATTCCATTCTTTGATGCTCTAAAGAAAGGAAGAAAAAACTTTAACTAGAATCCAGAATGCCAGAAAGCCTTCGATGAGTTAATTCGTCATATGGAAACTCCTCTGATACTTTCTAAGCACGACGATGGTGAAGATCTCTTTATATACATGGCGATCTCAGCTCATGCTCTTAGTGCGACATTGGTGCGAGAAGACGCCAAAATTCAGCACCCAGTCTACTATATTAGCAAAAGGTTTACTGGGGCGGAAATGAATTATTTAAAGTTGGAGAAGCTTGCCTATTGCCTACTGATCGCGTCAAGAAAATTGAGGCCATATTTTCAAGTTCATCCAATCAAAGTCCTCACTGATCAGCCACTGAAGCAAGTCCTCTTTCGCCCTGAGACTTCGGGTCGCCTTTTGAAGTGGAATATTGAACTCAGTCAATATGACATCACTTATCATCCCCGGAGAGCAATCAATGGACAAGCTTTGGCAGATTTCATCGCAGAATGTACAGACAAAGGTGATAGTGAGGAAATAGTGACTGGTAATTCCCCAATTCGATGGAAATTGTATTTGGATGGCGCAAGAAACGATTACTGTTTCGGGGCTGGGGTTGTGCTTGAAACCCCTGAAGGGCAGTCATTGTGCTATGCTTTAAGATTGGAATTCCCTTCGACAAATAATGAAGCAGAGTATGAAGCTCTTATTGCCGGTTTGAGATTTGCTAAGGAGTTGAATGTTAAAATGTTGTAGATCTTCAGTGATTCACAGCTTATTGTGTGTCAAGTCAGGAAAGAGTTTCAAACCAAAGGAGGAAATCTGCCCGCTTACTTGTCAAGAGCCTAGGAGCTTCTCGATGACCTGGACCATTATACGATAAACCATATACCCCGGGAAGAAAACATGAAGGCAGATTCCCTCGCAAAGTATGCAAGCACTGGTGAAGCTCAATTATTGGGATTAGTTCCTGTGGAAGTCCTGTCAACCCCAAGCATTGATGAAATGGATATTGACTGGATCTTGACTATATCACAGGAGCGAGAATCATGGATGACTCCGATATTGGAATACCTGCGCGACGGTTCTCTACCAGAAAACTCAAAAGAATGGCAGAAGTTGTTAAGAAAAGCATGCAGATATATAATTCAAGATGGCCTATTGTATAGGCGGGGATTCTCAATGCTATTACTCCGATGTGTGACCAAGGAAGAAGCTGAGACAATTCTAACTGAGGTACACGGAGGAGAGTGTGGAGATCATTCAGGTGGTCAAACTTTAGCAAAGAAAATTCTCCGTTATGGGTATTTTTGGCTAAATATTAATCGCGATGCCGCAAGTTACGCCCAAAAATGTGACCGATGCCAGAGATTTGCAAAAATCCCAAGATCACCTTCCACTGAGATAAAACAGATGGTCAGTCCGTGGTCATTTGCTATTTGGGGAATAGATCTCATCGGGCCTTTGCCCACTGCAAAATCCGGAATCAGATATGTTATTGTTGCTGTTGATTATTTTAATAAATGGGATGAATCTGAACCATTAGCTACTATTACCTCTAAGAAAATGATAAACTTTGTAACTAAGAATATCATTTGCAGGTATGGTGTGCCTCAAAAGATAATCACAGATAATGGAACCCAATTTGAAAGTAAAGAGTTCCAAGATTTTTGCAAGAAATTCAAGATCCAGAAAAGCTTCTCAGTAGTAGCTCATCCGTAGGCAAACGGGCAAGTGGAAGCAGTAAACAAAATTATCAAATCGACCATCAAAAAAGAGTTGGAAAAAGCGAAAGGTGGTTGGGTCGATAAGCTTCCACTAGCACTATGGGCATATAGAACTACACATAAAACTGCGACGGAACACACTCCATTTTCATTGGCATATGGATCAGAGGCAATGATTCCGGTAGAAATAGAGGTCCGTTCACATAGAAGAATCCATTTCAATCAAGCCAAAAATGAAAAGCTGCAACTTGAAGCCCTTGACTTCCTTGATGAAAAAAGAGAAGAAGCTGAGCTCAGAATTGCGGCTCATCAGCAAAGAATAGCCAGGAACTTCAATTCCAAAGTTCGCCAACGCAACTTTGGAGTTGGGGATCTAATCTTAAAAATAATTATGACCCCTACAGGCGTGTTTGGGCCGAACTGGGAAGGGCCATATGTCGTAGGCAAAAACTTCTCGATGGCACTTTCAAACTAATAACTGTCGAAGGAGATCCAACTCCAAGAGCATGGAACCGCAATCATTTGCGCCCATATTTTACTTAAAAGCTTTAATGAAATACTGTTAAAGAATGATGAATGTATGATTCTTGTATTGAAAGCCATTGAAAAGCCGGTGCAAGTGAATAATAAGAACTATAAAGTGGATGTAGGCCCAGTTCTTGGCCGAACCACTATAAATCTTGTGTTCTTTACTATTATAAACTGCTTTGTTTTATTTTGATATATAAAATATGTCAATTGTATTACTAAAATGTCGATTTAATAATGCAGGCCATAAAAACAAAGCTTACCCATCACAAGACCAAGCAATCCCTGACATCACCCAACAAGCAAACGCTAAGCCGTTCAAAATTTCCATACTCAAATCCTACGAAAGAAGTGCTTCAAGCAAAAAGTTAGTGATTCTGCTGGAAGTTGGCCCTTGCTAACTAATTATGGATGTTTGTACAAACGAGCATCCAATTGAATAGCCTATGTCTGCCCCCACCAACTCGCTTAACTATGAAGTAACTTCTTTGGATAAAGGAAATTGTTGGCAATTAAATGAGAAGTGTATTTGGAAAAGATGACGAGGATCGCCGATATGAATAGATTACAAAGAGACATGGGTGAGCAAGCATCAAACAGCAAAAGACCTCTTCGGAGGCACAAGCCCTCTTCGGAGGCACAACTCTTCGGAGGATAAAGACCTCGAACAGGGCATGCCAGAAAACTTTCTCAACAAAAAAGATTGGTATGGAATGACCGGGAGCACCTTCCCAACTGGAAGGCAAGACGCTTGTTCACTAGTTGAGACAGTTTGCGCAGACAAGCGTCCAAGTAACTTGCGTCCGCCCCGTGAATCCATACGATGATAGGAGGCACCTTCCCAAGTGGAAGGCAAGGCGCTCGTTCACTAGCTGAGACAATCTGCGCAAATAAACGTCCAAGTAACTTGCATCCGCCCCGTGAATCCAGCCAACCATGAGGAAGAAACTTCCAAGCATACTTGGAGGCACACATTCCACCGAGATTTGAAATAAAACTTCACAAGTGCTGGAATGTGAAAAGCCCTCTTCGGAGGCCTATTTCACCATAGTTGAAATGCTAAAAGACCTCTAGCGGGCCACGCCAGAAAAAGAGGGTTCTTTCTCGACAGAAAGTTGCGGACTGATCGGTGGCATAGAACACTCGTGTCCCCCCCGTGAATCCATCCAACTAAGAGAAGGAAACTCCAAACTTCCAGACAAAAGCCCTACTAAGATGCACACATTTCACCGTGATCTGAAATAAAACTTCACACGAGTTGAAATGTGAAAAGCCCTCTTCGGAGGCCCGCTTCCCAGCGAACAGGGAAAAGATAAAAGCCTCTCCTAAGAGGCAGAAACAAAAAAAAACCTCTTCCCAGAGGCACAATCAAACAAAAAGACCTCTTCCCAGAGGTACAAGCAAACAAAAAGACTTCTTCCCAGAGGCACAATCAAACAAAAAACTCTCTTCGGAGGCTCAAGCATGTTGAAGCCCTTTTTTGGAAGGCCCACTGTACTATGAAGTAAAATTCACTTGCCAAAGCAAAAGTGACTTTTTCCAAAAGTGAAGTGTAAAAACTTCACAACAAAAAAAAGTGAAAACTCCTCCAATATGAAGTGCATTCAACTAAATTAGGAAAAAATATTCTCTTAGAACGGAAATATTATCCTATAAAGTACAAATGCAAACTTCCTTCAAATGGAAGAGTTGTTCTCTAAAGAAAGAGTACAAGTCTTCTCGAAACAGAAGAGTTGTTCTCCGAAACTTTGCCAATGTGAAAAAGATTGCAATAAACCATGGTATGGGGGCAATACAATATAGTCATCACAAAAATGAAAACAATGCTCAAGAAACATACCATAGGTTTACTGCAACTTCACATAAAGAGGATAAAGAAACTTGCATGAAAACAGAAAATAAAAGCATTCTCAAATACAGACAGAAATTTGTATAAGTAAAAGAACCGTTTTATTCCATACTATGAGAATTTTATACATATGCAGGTTTTAAAGTAAAAGAAAGCGAGGATTGGCACCCGCACAATCTCCAGTAAACACAAGCTTATATACAAGCAAAAAGCAAAAGGCGAGATAAAAATCACAGGACCAATGCCATCATTTTTTCTTCCCTCCACCTTTTGAGCCTGCACCTGGCCGGATGACCAACTTCTTGCGCCGGCTAGAAAGAGTAGGGGAAGAAGGAGAAAGGGGAACAATCGGACTTGTTTCTGCTTTTTTTTCTCACCGGCTCAAGCTTCCTTCTTCTTTGAGACTCCACTTTTCCCCTTTTCTTAGAAGAAGGCCCGCTTTCTGGAATAAAAAGTGTGGCTAACGGCGTATCGTCGGAGCCAGTTAGTTCCGGAGTCTTTTCGCCCTCCTCAGTTTCTTCTCCCCTATGTTCTTAGGAAGCAGTAGGATCGTCCAAGTCTTGGTGAGCTTTTATTTGCTCCTCTTATGACCCCGGTTGAGAGGCAGAAGGAAGAGTCGCCTGAAGAGACGGGGGAGGAATAACTGGAGGAGGGGAAGTCTGAACAATGCTCAGTACTTTCTCTACAGAAGAAAAGAAGTTAAAATCAGTAAAGAGAGGAGATAAAGGCTCGTTGAGATTCAGGAAATAATCAAGAAGCTCATCGAACTCATATGAAGCAAATGAGCAGTCTACTTGAGCAAGATCAGCATTAAAGTTACCTGGAGAAGTTGGCTTTCTAACGTCAATTTCATAAGCTTGTGCTTCAGTGCTTTCTTCGCCTTCGTCTCCGCCCTGTGCGCTTGTAATCTCAGTTACGACTTTAGCCGTGGGCGGAGAATGGGAACCGGAGCCTATGATATCAATGTCGGCCGAAGTCGAAGAAGAGGTATGGGCAATTAAAGGTGCATCTTTCTCTGGATGCTCCCCTCCCATCATTTCGGTTCGTACATTAACAAGCAGCTCCTTTCCTCTGGCAAGAGCAGCACGAGTTTCGTCATCAAAGTAATGTGCCTCAAGTTCATCTTCGGAATAACCGGCACCTTTGAGCATATCCATTACAGCCTCCCTCACTTTAGCCAAAGTGATTTCATATTTAGGCCCCAAAAATGCAAGGCTGCCACGCCCCAAGACGCTTTGGACGTAAAAATCAAACAGAGTAGAGCTGATGTTGGCTTTTGTCTTTTCATGAGATTGTTCAGCGGCCCTCCTTCCAGCCATGGCCTGATCATGTTCTTTCTCAGTCTTTAATAGTTGAGCTTTCAGCCTCATGATTTCTAAGTCCTGAGAGTTAGCTTTCTCCCGTAGCTCTGCAAAGTCAGCACGATATTTTTTCCACCGTCTTCTGTGTAGCTTCAAGCTGGGTTTCGACATACCGTTGAGCGGCATGAGCATCTCGAACTTGCTTCTGAAGCACTTCTTCCTTTTGAGTATAAGAGGTGGAAGAATTAGCAAGCTCGTGCTTAAGTTTCTCGACCTACGCCTCAAGCTTTTCGTTGTACTCAGCGATGGTTTTCATTTCGGTGTTGTGCTGATCAAGAATTTTCTGCCATTCAGACTTGTCGTTCTCCATCGTCAGCATAGCTTCAAGGTTGGCCCGGTTCACCCTCTAAAGCTCATCGACGAGCTTTTGCCACCTTGACATTCTCTCAATATCAAGTTTAACAATGTCAAGATTTCGTAGCAGGGCCTCTTTGTCGATGGGAACCAAGTCAAGGTCGAAGCGGACTACCTTTAAGCACCAATGTGGGAACCGACTTTGAAGGTTTGGCGGACCTCTCTCAACTTGATATGAGGGTCTGCCGAGAAGTGTCTAAATATCGGCTCCTTCAAGGGCAGGAGACTTTGAAGGAATTTTAAGAGAAGTGAGAGCAGCGGCCTTTTCTAAAGTTGCAGATGCAGTCTTTTCATCAAGCCTGGCCCGCTTGCTTGGATCTCCGATGTCATGACTCTTTCCTCTATCGTCATAAGTTTTTCTTTTATGAGAGTCATCGCCTCTGCGAGAAGAGTCATGTTGCTCATCCCTTCTTCCGTACCTTTCTTCATACACTCTTTTTCTTGAGCCTTTCGAGCAGCTCTGTCTTCATCAGTTTCCCTGTGGGTGGGAAGATAGCGCCTATAATCATATTGGCCACGCCTTCCTTACTGTTGAAAGTTGTCATAATAGGAACCGCTATGCCCCATTGGAGAACCTGAAAATGAGAAAGAGGAAAAACGTGAAAATCTTTGAAGTAAAGTGCATGAGAGTACATATAAGTGCTGAAAAATCCTAAGTGTGTGTAACGTGCAGACTACGCGCGTCAAACTACGAACCACTCCTTGGTTGCGGAGAAATGATTGGTGTAGTAGCTAACATCAACTCTTGAGTCGACGGAATCTATTGCAAGATAGAAGTTGCTTCAACTACTGAAGAGGAAACCCTAGTGGTAACAGGGTCATCTTTAAAGAGCTCTTGTGAGGTGATAAACAGGTTGCTCAACCCTTCAAAAGTGTCATCCCCGCTCTGCTTGACAGGACTTGTTTTCCCGGCTCCTTCATCACCGGACTTCCCTGAATGTTGGGGAGATTCTCGAGGCTCTTCTTCTTCAATGACCGGGGCAAGTGCAAATATGCCAGATGACCTTGCAACATCAGTAGAAGTAGAGCACTTCACCAGAGAAGCCTTAGGAGCAGTTTCTTTCAGTGTAGGCTCCTCAGCAGAAACTGGGACATCCGGTGCCTCGGATGGAGAATCAGGAACTTCATAAGGCTGAGTAGAGCGGGAAGGGTGTAAAAGTCCGAACTGATGTAGGAATTCATCCTTCAACAGAAATTTTATACTTCTCTCCTCAGCGGCCACAGCGTCCAGTCTTTAAAAAATCTGTTTGTGGCTTGGATCTCTACAAGGAGGAGGAAGGACTGCAAAAGTAGAAAGAGAAGTTAACATTTAGCAATTTGGATCTCGCAAAGCTCAGAAAAGGAAAGAATGGGGATAAGTAAGCCTACCCCCTACTCTCCAGATAGCGTAAAATCCCTAGAGCAACGGACAAAGAAGAACTGGTTTAGGAAACCATGAGCGCTATTAGAGAGATCAGTGATAAGCTTGCGATTTCAGGCGCTTCTCACATATATAATGGAAGGATAATCTTTACTTCTCGCAAATGTGCATAAATAGCAGATTTCTTCAAAGCTTGGGAGGCGGTCAAGCATCCTTCTGAAGTGAACACATAATCCCATCAAAATGGCGTAGCCGTTGGGGTGCAATTGAAAAGGAGAAATAGCCAATCGATGAAAGAGTTGTTGGAGAAAATTGTTGAAAGGAGGAATGACACCACAAAGGCACATTTTGCGGTTAACGGCAACAAAGCCGAAGGGAGGACTATCAGCAAAATCATTTCGCCCAGGGAGAATAGCATCTGCTTCTACAATCCAAAATTGGGCGCATAATTGTTTGAACACCCGGTGACTCAGAGTAGTTGGAGTTCTTTCTGGTGGGTTGACCAGTGGACCAGCCATCGGGAGGGCCTCTCCGGTTTGTACTACTTCTTCCTCTTGACGAGAAGACATCTACACAAGGAACTGGATATTCAAATATGAAGGTGCATGTTTCCTAAATGTGTGAAGTGTTGTGTAAAACTAATAAAGGGATAAGTAAATACAATTGAAATTAAACTAATGAACATGTGTCAATTGTTAAATTTTGAGACTTGTCGCTCTAAGTCCAAGTACAAGTGTAGTATTAATGCAAACAGATCGGCTTTAGTTGATTAACATTGCTTTACTACTTCACTTGAATTTGTTGACTCACAGCATTTCATACAATTTCCTTAAGTTGAGTTAATTATCTTTTATCGACTAATCTGTCATTCGATGTGGGCGGTCAATGACAGTATATTCGCCCTAGTTTTATGCAAATGTTGTATTTAGTAGGTTATTAGCGTCAAATTTGGTATAATCTGTTAAGAAGGCATAGCAAGGTCATGCAAGTTATCTCGGCAGTTCAAATTTTATGTTTGGAGTGCAATCAAGTTTTATCAAGATTTTGAAGCTCTCAAGTTATTTAAGTCCTAGGTCTTTCACGACCTAACATGAAAGTCAAAGCAGATCTAGGTCGCAAGAAGTAGTTTGACAATTGTTCAATTCCTAAGTCGTCTACACGACCAAAAGCCTAGGTCGCTAACACGACCTAAGAAGTTAAGTCATAAGCTCTTAAGGTTGTGATGCATATTGAAGGAAAAAGGGGCTCAGGTCAGAGTGATGTAAAATCAGTCCAAGTCTTAGCTCGGGAACGACCTAATCCTTATGCCGTTGACAGATAGGTCGTTGTTAAATAAGGTCATTCTACTTTAAAACCTAAGTCGTCCAAGTGTGATAAGTCGCGAGAAAGAAAGGTCGTAGGCACGCTAAGTCGTAAGATAATGGGTCATTCGTTTTCCCCTGGATTCCGAGAATCTTTGACTCGATTGTCCTAGAGGTCGCTCAGTAGTCTCAGGCCATTTCCCCTTGGAGAAACCCTAAGTCTCATCCCTCATAACTCGCTAACCCATTAATAATCTCCTCACTCCCTCAAGGATCATGAATCAGTTAGCCTAACATACTTTAATCCATCATCTCCTCCTCGGATTATTGAAAATCACCCCAAAACTGAATCAAGCCACCTCAATTCCATCGGAGATCAATCACGGCACGGTGTACAAGGAAAACATAAGAATACGAAAAGAGAATCCAGAACTCGCGATTTAGTCACAATCGTGAGGTAAGCAGATGACGGAATCACTTACGTAAAATGGTAGTTGGAATGGATTGACAGCTTGATTGGAAAGGGTTCGCCTTAGGAAGCTCGAAAGATTGTTAATGGCGGGGGAGGTTATTAAGACAGTTCAGTAAAGGAGAGGGAGCGAGTCAATGGTTTAAAAAGGGCAAAAAGAAGAAGACGAATGGTTTTATCTCTTGGGTCGCTCACGGCCTAACAAAACTAGATCGAAGCACACGACCTACGACCTAGGTGTGTACTTCGAGGGGCAAATGTTAACTCCTATGTTAAGCGACTCCGCGACCCAAGGAAGGAAGCGACCCAAGGCAATAGCGGGGGCACTTGGAATGAGGCTCTGCATCACGACTTAGCAACTTAAAGACCGAAGCGACCTACGAGTTAACAGGATAAAGACCTAACGACTCAAGAGGTGGACGACCTAACAGCTCAAGAGCTGGACGACCTAACGGCTCAAGAGGTGGACGACCTAACGGCTCAAGAGGTGGACGACCTAACGGCTCAAGAGGTGGACGACCTATCGCCTCAAGAGGTGGACGACCTAACGGCTCAAGAGGTGGACGACCTAACGCCTCAAGAGGTGGACGACCTAATGACTCAAGAGTTGGACGACCTAACTGCTCATAGGAAGCAACGACTCAGCGACCTAAAAGACCTGGCGGCTTAGCGACCTAAAATAAGAAGCGAGTTAGCGACCTACCGACCTAAGAGGTCAGCGACCTAGCGACCTAAAATCACAAGCGACCTAATGACCTGATGGGCTATGCGACATATTAGGTTAACAAGTCAGCTTAGGTCGCTACATCGGATAACTTAGTGCTCTAAGGCCGTCAACCTTTCCCCTAAGTAGTCCACGACCTAGTACTTCATCCAGAAGAGACCAGTGTTACCAGGGAGGGCCGAAGCTTCCCTCTGCTAGGTCGCTCACATGTGGTCTACGACCTACTTTAAGTCGTTATCTCTGACCTACGACCTACTTATCAGCGACCTAACTCCGAGAAACTCCTATAAATACAACGTGAGCTCCAACGTTCGAGGGATCTTTTGGCTCATTCTCGAAGCGCCGATACTCTACCATTTTCTCAGCTCGAACAGCACTTCAAGCACTCCAAACACCAAGGACACTACGACAAACTTCAAGTGAAAATCTACATCATTCAACATGGATTTGAAAGATTATTCTCCATCAAAGTTTGAACTACTAATCTAAAGTGTGTTGTAATTAAAGAAAGTTGTATAACTTGTACTTGAGTCAACAATAAAGAGATATAAAGTGGACGTAGGCTTGACTATTAGCCGAACCACTATAAAAACTGTGTCTTTTACTGTCTTTCTGATATTCTCCTGCTTATTTCTGATTCCCGTATCATCGGGTGGTGCTTTCACACTTGCTTTACTTGCATCGGGGTGTTAGCTTTAGATTTTTACATTAACAATAATAATAATAGGGATTCGGTTTGTCCGGTTTGAACGATTACGAATGAAGACCATGAAGAGTTGAAGACGGTGATTCGGTTTGTCCAGACCCAAGGCAACTTGTATGGATCGAATGCTTTCAGAACATTGTCAGGGCGACAAAGAGCATTCTAAGTGGGACTTGTTCTTCAAAGGTAACGCTTAGCCTCAAGCCTCATCAACCGGGAATGGCTAAAACAGGAGAGGTGCAGCAAGCCTTCGTGGGTAGCCCCCAATGGAGAGTAAGGTTACCCCTGTCTAGATGTGCCTTTTTATTTCGGCTTAGTGGGTGGTTGGTCGCGCCAACAACGGGGTGATCTTACTTGGGAATGTCCAGTAAGGGATGGTTTAGGTCTTGTGTTGCAGGGGAGTTAGGGTGGCTCCACGGTACTCTGATCTAAACCAGGTACTATGACGGACGGTACCCCGGTAGCCCTGCCATTGTATGGAATCCAATCTTCAATAAGCGCCTGTACGGTTTTGATTGTGCCTAACTATTGCTGAAACGTGAGATGTAAGCATTTCAGCTAGATTCTACTTTACTTTCTATAGACACTATTATAATATCAAAAAAATTTAATAAAAATGTTTTGGCTATCGTAAGGTAAAAACCCGACATGTTTATTTGTGGCGTGGTCTTACGAGATGCTTTTGTTTTTCAAAGGATTTTTGAAAATATAATAATCCAATTGAGTGTGATCTCTCACGTTAGTTTTCCAAACTGACTCGGGTGTTGTTTTATATGATGCTCGGGTCAGACTGAGTTAAACAGGATCAGGTTAAAAGCTAAGGAGTTCAGGAGACGAGCTGATGATAGAGCGTACTTCCATATTTGACTATTATTTCCGCTGTGTATGGACAATTATTAGTTGTCTCTGTATGGATGTTTGATGTACTCTGATGATGCTATGTATGTATATGTATACAGTATTGATTTCTGTGTATTTAAAAGCTGTTATTATATATTATATTTTGTTCCGCTGCGATTGTGAGACTCTGATGTTGTTTTCTTTTCTTCTTCTTCTACCTCTTTCTTCTTTTACCCGAAGATTGGTACTTTTGTGCCACTTCGGACAGAACTGTTATGGAATTTTGTTAGTTCAAATGGGTACAGATTTGCGAGCCTTCACATAATCATTCCTTTATAAATTCCGATCGTGAATTGGTACATCCAAATATCCACGAATATCTTATTTCACTTTATAAACCTAATTTATAAATTCCATTGTCTCACCTTCCTTTAAAATTCCAATTTCAAATACTTACTCAATTTTCAAATTGATTTCCAAAATTTACTAAATAAAACCTTTTATGTTCTCAATTTATTTCAAAATCCATTCATTTCAGATTTAACTTCCTTATTATGATTTAAAATCTTATTTTAACTGAAAATACCAATTTTCAAACTATTTCCAAAATTCTTCTTTATTTCTTCTTAAACCATTTTAAATTCTGAATTTAAATAAATCTTTCTTCCCTTAATTAATCATCTAAGTTTTTTTTTCATCCACTTATTCCCATTTATTCAAAAATCTCTTTTCCATACATTGAATTTATTCATTAAAATTTTAAAAACCAAATTTTATTCTTTTCTAATACAAATATCCAAAACTCTATATTTGTTTACTTAAGAATTTTCCTTTTTATTTTCCTTCAAAAATAAAATTTATATATTTTTGATAACTCAGTATTCCCAAATACATTCAATCAAACATAACATTTAATATTTTCAATCACCAATATAATCTATCTCAGATTATCAAATAAATCATCTCACAGAATATTAAACAAATCTAAATATTTTGATGAATTCAGTTGGATCCCTCCAACCTGTTTTCCCGCATCCATAGATGTTGGCACAATATAAAATACCAATTCCACTTCGAGGTGGAATATAGTAGTATATGGGGTTATATTATCTCATCCAGTACTATGCGACGCATATGATCTCATCTGCTATATAATGTGGGAAATCAATCACTCTAATATATATGCACTATATAACATACCACATCCAATCAATTCAATCGTTCAACCTAATATTTAAATTTAACTATTTAAATTTAAATAACAACCCAGATGAGTGAGATTAACTCACCTTTGACTTTGTATGAAACCTATTTCCAATCCATCTTGCTTCTTTTTAGATTTTTACCTTGTATAAACATTAGATTATATGATTTTATTAACATCTGAACTAAGGGAATGATCAATTAGTATTTAAACAACTTTAATCAACTAATTATTTAATTAGAACTAATTTCCTTTTTAATAAATTACTTTTAAGTGACTAAATAATTAAATAAGTTTGTTACCCAAATTAATCACCTTAAACACACCTTTTTCTATAAAAAAATCTGGTAAATCTAAATGTGTGGATGGATATTTATTTTTCAATGAAAATACATATATAGTTTTTTTAAATATAGTCTATATAAAAAATATAAACTTTCAAACACTTCAAAATTCCTATTTTCTTTTCAAAATCTTATATATACAAATTTACTGTTTTTCCTATATATATATATATATGTATGTGTGTGTATGTGTGTTCAAATTAACTAGTAAGTTTGAAGTCTTAATATATATATTTTCTTAACCTAGATAGATATCAGATTAAATTCAAAACAACACTGCTTAATATCTTATTAAATCCTATCAACAACAGTTTATTCACAAATTCGAAAAAAAAAACAATATACCCAAAATCAAAAAGAGAAATTGCCAACCCAATGAACTCGAATTCGAGTTGAAACCCTAGTCTTGTCGAATCTTCGCCAACGTCGAACCCCTACCATAACGTGCCGACTTCGACCACACGTGAGAGAACACATGCCTCTACCCATCCATGAACTTGAGTTCCGCGAATCTCTCACCTCCACTCGCGCTACCCCAAGCCGGCGCCTGCGATGAAATGCCTTGGTGAATGGGATTGGTCTAAAGTCGAGCGTTTTGATTTTAAAGAAAAACAAGATTGGGAAGAAGATAACTGCGATCCCCTTTTTTGAACGAAGATTCTGATTCGAACGAAAATGATATCATTCTATGATTTTATCTCGGCCCTATAATACTTGTTTGAATCGAAACGATTCGATTTCACGGGTGCTAAAATTTAGACGAGGCGACGAACGATTAGAGGAGAAGCCATTAATATAAAATTTTGTTTACTTCAGCCATTGGATTCGAACTGTTGCTTTGAACGAGAAAAAGGTTTTGATCGTAATGAAATTTAATTTTTGATTATATTATCTCAGCTGGTCGATTATTTTTTTCCTCCCAACGCGCGTCTAAAATTTTGCCAAGTGTTGGAAGGAAAAAAACGTGTACTTGCCTTGAGAAAATAGTATTATATTAAATACTATATATATTGTTTTAAATTCAAATTCAAATTTAAATCGTTACAATTATGCAACTCACGATATCGACCTCCTATCGAGGCATGCCGCCAGGCATTTATATTGTTAAACCCCTATTTCGAACACAATGGAAAAGGTTTCGAGTCCTAATTTGATCGTATGGAGAAGAAAGCTTTTTGGTTCAGTTATTATATTAAATTTTCGACATAGACTTTAGCGCGTTTATTTGCCGTACGGCCAAATGACAACTCCCTACACTACGAAAATAGAAATCCGATAAAAATGCACTATTACGGGTCCAATGGAACTAGTTTCGTCGAATTTCGAGACTGTGCCTCGAAAGGCTATTTTTAAAAATCTATTTAAATTATATATTTTTAAAGCTGAACAAAATACTTTAAAATTCAATTTTAAAAGTTCTATTACCTTCAATATTATCAATCTTAATTTTCTAATCCTTTAAATTATTTTTTAACAATCATAAACTAAAGATTCAAATATTTTACCCAACTCCAAAATAATTTAATTGTCAAATACATAGTGATAATTAAAATTCAAGTTAAAATAACTTTTAAATATTTAAAATCATTTGAATATTTCAATTTCAAATATCCAGAAATTTCGATTTGTCACAGCATCAAAGCCGATTATTACCGCACCAGCCGAAAACAACTGGCACAAGTTTTCATCGTCTAGGGATATTTCCGGACTCGCCTATTATAAGCATGGGAAGAAGGGGAATCTTCTGTAGAACTATACATCGGTTGGGGAGAAATAAGTGGAAAAAGCACGTTGGTTGAGGCACTTATTGCTAAGGTGCAGAAGATAGAACCATAGAGGGTCAGGACACAGTTTGCACTAAGGAACTGCTACAATTGCTACCGGCCTGATCATCTAGTTAAAGACTATCCAATGCTTCGTAAGGCAAAGTAGCCTAGAGATTTCGCTTTTGCTCCAACACCTTCAACTTCCACCGCAACAAAGGAAAGCAAGTTTTAGAAGGTATTCTATTTATTTCAGGCATTCATGTTCATATCTTATTTGATACCGGTGCTTCTCTTAGTTTCATATTTTGTACACTTGTTGATAGATTGGAACTTAAGACAGTTATAGCTTTAAACTTAATTTGTGTGTCGAACCCTGTTATGGCCCGACCAATCTTAGTTTGTATTGCTTAGAAGTTCTGATCTCTTATTTTAACCAAATCTTCCCGTGTGATTTATATGTTTTTGGTTTCATGGGGTTTGCTATTTTGCTTGGATTAGATTGGTTATCTCTGAATCATGAAGTCTTTGATTGTGTTAAATGGACTGTATCATTCAAAGTAAAGGAGGGAAGGTCTAGCTAGTATCTTGTAAAGGGCCTAACTCGCTTATGACTACTTTCCTTTATTCTCTTTATGTGGCGAAGGAGGAGTTGGGTTCGATCCGTATTATTTAGGAGTTTGTGGATGTCTTTGAAGTAGTGTCAGGTTTACCAGCTCGTGAGATAGAACTTTGCAATAAATTAGCAAAGGATGCCAATCCTGTTGTGTTGCGTATTCTTAAACTTGCCTCAAAGCAGAAGTTGGACTTAAAAAATTAGGTTAGTGATTTCTTATAGAAGGGCTTGATCCAACCAAGTTATTCGAGCTAGGGAGCGTATGTCGTCATTGCTGTGAAGGTGGATGGTTCCATAAGACTATGTGTACATTATCGCAAACTCAACAAATGAACTATTGAAAAAAGTATTCTTTGCCTATGATAGGTGACTTGTTCGATCAGCTTCATGGAGCTCAAGTATTTTCTCGATTTGATCTTGCAATAGGGTTCCATCAGTTGAGGTTGGCATAAAAGAGTTTATCCTTGACCACTTTTAGATCCGGCCAGATTTATGAGTGGTTAATTATTTTATTCAACTTAACTAATTCTATAGCATATTTCGTAGGCCTAATGAGTCAGGTTTTTCGAAATGTGTTCAATAAGTTTATCCTTTTTTTTATCGATGATATTTTGGTATTTTCCCACACCTAGGAGGAGCATTCGTACAATGTAACGATTGTTCTAGCAATGCTAAGAGAGCATGTGCTAAAGGCTAAGTTATCAAAGTGTCATTGTGTTCAAAAATTAGGTTCTTAGGTCAATTTGTTTCCGTGGAGAGTGTTTCTATTGATTCAGCTAACTTTATGGCCATTCAAGACAGGAAGAGGCTGGAAAGCGCAATGGATATTAGAAGCATTCTGGGTATAGATGGTTATTACATGAGACTTATACATGATTTCTCAAAGACTGCCTTTGGCTTAACGAATTTGATGAAGAAATATGTCAAATTTGTATGGATGGATAAATGCAAGGAAGCATTCTTAGAGCGAAAAGAAAAGTTGACTAGTGCTCTTGTTCTATCTGTACCAGGCGGAGGTAAGGGTTTGACTATTTATACTGATGTGTGTGGATTAGATCTAAGTGCTATGATGATGCAACATGGAAGGGTTATCGCTTAGGCGAGTCGGTAGATCAAACTGTATGAAAGGAGGTATGCAACTCGTGACATGGAGTCATTAGTGGGAGTATTTGCGTTAAAGATGTGGAGGCATAATTTTGTAGGTGAAAGTTTAGGTTATATACGGACCACAAATCTTTGAAGTATCTTTTTCGCAAAAGGACTTGAACATCAGGTATCAAAGATTCTTGTGGGAGTTTCCCCTGGCCTATGATCTGGATATATTATAAACATCGGGGAAATCTAATGCCATAACTGTTGTGCTATGTAGATGGTATGCAGTCTTAGCAAACGTTGAGGTTCGTACGACTCTAATTTGTCATATTGTAAAGAGTCGGCTTAAAGGTCTTCATTTTTCTAAGGTAGCAAAAATGTGAGCTAGAATGAGGCACTAAAGAGGTGGCCAAGAGTCGAGGTAAATGGCCGTGTTATTTGGAGAATGAACGGTAGGTTATGTGTAACAACCCGTATATTTTACGATTGTATATTTAAATATTTTATTTAAATATAGCATCGTTGGTCGGATTAACATCCGAAATGGTACTTTTTACAAATAGTCAAATTTGAATTCGAGACCACTTCCATTGAGTTCAAAATGGCGTTTGCGACCTATTTTAGTATAAACATCGATATGTTTGGAGTTGAATTGAATTTTTCTATTTTTCTATCAGGCTTTGGGTTTGGGTTTCAGCCCATTAACCCCACATAATACCCTAACTCCACCCCTTTTCCTCTTTATTCATTCTATTATTTTCCTGCCACTTAAAATAAAGAAAAATGGGGGAAGAGAAAAGAAAAAAAATCCTAAACCCTAGTTTTGCTAGGAAATTCAAATTTAAGCTCCAAAATCAAGGTGAAGCATAGGGAAGCATCCTCTTCATCTTCTCCACCTCGATCTCTCTCCAATTTTCAGAAATTCCTAAATCCTAACTTAGGAAATATTTGCTTTTGAGCTTAGATTGGAGCGTCGAGAGTTGAAGTGAAGAGTGGTTGATCTTTCCTTTGTTTTAAAGCTTCTCATTTGTTGTTTTTGAGTTTAAAGGTGAGTTCTTGAACTCACATTTATATCTACAGATTTCATTATTGTTAGATATGAATTTCTAACATCTATTTCATGTTCGATTGCTTTTGATTTGAATTGATTTTGTGAATTTTCCAGTCTTGGTGTTTTGAAGTCAAAATCTTTAAAGATCCTATCTTAGATCTTTGGCCATATTTTTGTGGTGTATCAAAGAGCCTATAGTACTGGGTTGTCGATTAGCATAAATCCCTAGCATCCATCGCTCTTTGAATCGCATTTCGGTTTGGATTTGCCCTTTTTGGGCTAGGTTGATTTTTTTGCCTAGCAAAAAAATTCAGACACCTGGAACAAAATCCAGACGTCAAGAACAAAATCCAAACATCAGGTTGAAAAATCCAGACGTCTGAAAGGGTTTTGGAAATAAATAAGAAAGGGCAGAGAGTTAAAATACAGACGTTTGGAACAAAAATCTAGACGTTTGGAACCAAACCCAGAAGTCTGGTTGAAAAATCTAGACGTCTGTAATGGTTCTGGAATTAAAAAGAGAAAGGAGAAAAAGCATATATTTTTGTTGAATCTAGGGCCAGATGTCTGGAAATACCTGTAAGATGTCTGGAACTGTCTATTTTGCCTATTTTGGCTGTTGAGTGGATTTCCAATTTTTATCGATTTTTGTTGATCCGTTTGGTTGTTGTCATTTATTATCGACTTTGATTACTTCTTTTTTGGATTTTTGGGAATATCCATTTGATTGGATTTGACATCGATTTTTGGGGTTTTAATGCACGTCGTCGAATGTGAATTTTTTGTGATTGGTTGTTTTTACAATCGTTTTCTGTGATTTGTCACTTTAAAGTACAAAGTTTTCTATACCAGTAGTAAATATCCAAACTCTTTCACAAAAATGGTTTCAACATTTACTTTTAACACAAAATTCGTTTTTAAAACCGTTTTCCAATCTATTAGTATATACAAACCTTTACCTCATTCATTCGAGAAATCCAATTAAATGACTTAGCAAAACAAGTGGTATGAAATGCTTGCGTTTACTTTGTCGGTTAATTCTTTGACTTGTTCGATTGAAATCTTGTGATAATTTTCGAGTGGAAATCTACAATCTGTTCACAAATATTCAAGTTAAGCTAGTGGTTATGGGACATGAAGCTAAACTCGTTTATTTATTAGCTTAGTGTAATTTACACTTATTATATGGAGCTTTTTCTTAATTTTTGTGGGGTAGCGACCCATGTTCTTTTTAAAAGGTTCATTTGGCGCACCGTTATTGTACTACATCGTTGTTCTGAATTGTTTGAGTTTCTTGTTCATCGGGCGTACCATTATTTTACTACATCGACGTTCCAAATTATACCAGTTTCAGGTTCATTGGGCATACCGTTATTTTCCTATGTCGTTGTTCCAAATCACTTGAGTTTCAGGTTCCTCGGGCATACCGTTATTGTACTATGTCTTTGCACCGGCTCTATGGTTGGCGACCATGGGATAGCAACCCGTTTGTGATACAAATGTTAGTGAGTTTTCATGCTCCCGTTTGTGATACACCTCCCCCTTTGTGATTTATGGTTTTCTAATTGATGATTTCTTGAATTTGTGTTTCACTAATTTTTGCGATTAGCAACGATATATTTTGCCAATATTTATAGTTTGGTGAATAAAATAAAGAATATGATATTTTTTGGTGTTTTGAGATTCTTGAGATATTGTATGATTTTTGTTGTTATTTAATGTTTACTTGTCATAGTATGGCATTATCCTTATCATACGTTTTTGTTATATCTCTTATCCTATATCATTTTATATGACATTTATAGCTAGACCAACCCGTTTATTATTTCCTTCTTAAATAATACTCGGTTCAGACCGAGGTATTTCAGGTGCTTCTACTCGACTTCTTATCAGAGACTTCCACCTGACTTTTGGCTAATTGCTTAGCTTAGTAGTTTTTGTTTTATAAATTCGAGATAGAGACTCCTTGATGTATACATATTCTTTTCTCTAGCACTTGTACCTATTCTTTTGTGATGTAGTGGATCCTGCATGCCCACTACTTTGATGTACACTTTTATGTTTTATATTCATATATGTTTCCGCCTTAGGGATATGAATATCTATGACTGATTTTGTGTTATGCTTATTTTATATTTGTTTCCGAAGATCACATAACCAAAATATAGTAGTTTTGAGTTTGTAATTGATGTGTTAGATTTCCTCTTGAAACGAAATGCATGTAATACTATTTGACATGTCGGTACTCACATACAGCAATTACATATATGATTACACATCAATAACCTTATTCTTCGTGTAGTCGGCGGCATTACTCCGTAATGTCCTTGGCTAGTGTGAGCATGGAGGTGGGGCATCACAACTTTGTATCAGAGCCAAACTGTGGAACAACATAGAATATTATGACAGGGATCATTGTCCTAAGTCTCTCTTAGGAATCGTGCCTTAGGATATAATTCGTGTCTTCGTACCGTTTTATCATATTTCCTTTTACAATGCCTTGTTTTATCAATCAAGTTTGTTTTATATACATTCCAAGAATAACATTTTTCCTCTTCTTTCTTTCTTAAAGAAGAGAAATGGTTAGACTTGGTCGTCCCAGCACTGGTCAATCCAGTGACACTCCTCAGGATGGAGTATTTATGTTTGCCTAATAACTTTTAAATCTTGTAAAGAATGCTCAAGTTGCCTGACCTATTCTTGAGCCTATTCATCCTAAATCTAGGTTTGCACCCTTGTGCAGTGATTATACCAATTTGGATGGAAAGCCATTCAAGGGTTCCAAAAGAGTTATAGAAGTCCAAGCTTGGCTTAGATCATGTGACCGCATCTTTCTCGCATGAATCATGTTGATCTACTTCGAGTCCAAGTGGCTTCTAGCATGCTCCAAGAGAGAGCATTAGATTGGTATGAGAATTTGATGTCGGAAATTATTGAAGCAGATCTTACTTGGTAGCAATTCTGGGAAAATTTTGAGTTAAAGTTTGTGCCAGAATCTAAAAAGGTAACTTTAGCCCGACGCTTTATTGACCTTGTTCAAGGTGAATCATCTGTAATAGACTATGTCCCATTTTTTTAATCTATCTCTAAATATGAGGTCGAGTATATTATTACCCCATTGAAGAAAATCAGAGGTTTGTCTATGGGTTGAATAAGAATCTTAAAAAGCCTTTTCTTTTGAAACTAGAAGTTTCTTTTGATCAGCTTGTTGATATCACTCTTCGACTTGAAGAGGCCGATAAAGAAAGCGATGTTGTAGTTGTGGGTGCCAAACAGAACTTCAACATCAACAAGAAGAGGCCTATTAAATTCATGCCTAATCCCAACAAGAAAGGAAAACAAGCAACTTCGGTAGCAAAGACTCCTACCTCTAGTTGTGGGCAATGCTACAATTGCGGTTCTAAGGACCATTATGCGAATAGGTGTCCAAAACCCCTTTTTTGTCGTTGTTGCAAAAGTTTGGGTCATCTTTTATCTTCATGTCCCAAACTTCCAAGCAAGAAACAGGGAAACTAAATGTTGTGCAAGCTCCTAGTAATACTGCTCTTGGTCAAGTATTTCTCATTCTATCCTTGATGGCATTATTATGTTTCGTGATCATCCTATTCGAGTTCTTTTTGACATGGGTGCATCCCACTCTTTTATATCAAAAGAACTTGTTGATAATTTTTCTTCAAATGTTACGGCTTTGAAGACTGCACTAAGAATTGTGAATCTGATTGGTGGATCTGCAACATTTAGTTTGCTTTGTAAAGATGTCGAGATTATTTTATGCGATTATGCTTTCCAAGCTGATTTGCATGTTATGCATTACTTAGGCTTCGGAATGATTTTGGAAATGGATTGGCTTAATCGTTATGAAGCCCATACCCTATGTCCTAAGAGCACTATATATCTTCGACATCCTAATCTGTTAACAAGATTTCTGTTGTTCTTAAAGATTCAGATTCTAATTCGGTGGCATCCTTATATTCTTTAAACCCTCATGATGACGATAATGATGATGAGGAAGATGTCATTTCCCTCATTCACGTTGTTCGTGAATTTCCTGACATATTTGAGCCCGTTTTAGGATTACCCCCTAAGCGAGCAATCGGGTTGAGAGTTAATCTAATCCCTGGAGCTCTACCTATAACTTGTCCTCCTTATCGTATGTCCAATAAGAAAAATGAGAAAAAACATAGACTCTTATTTGAATTGCAAGGGAAGCAATTTATTCATTCTAGTTCCTCCCCTTGGGGAGCTTCAGCTATCTTTGTGAAGAAATCAAAGTACACTTTGGCTTTGCATTGACTGCCGCAAGCTTAATGATCTTACCATTAATAATAAATATCCCTTACCTCGGTTTGATCATCTATTCGATCAACTATGTGGTGCTAGAGTCTTTTCACTTAGACCTAGTAACCGGTTTTCATCAACTTTGTATTGCAGAGGACAGCATTCCTTTGACATCATTCCGTACTCATTATGGATCTTACGAATGGCTTGCTATGCCATTTGGTTTAACGAATGCTCCAGCTTAATTCTTTAACTTTATGAATCGAGTTTTCAATGACTTCCTCGATCGATTTCTTCTCATCTTTATATATGATATTCTTATTTATTCTAAAACTGAGGAAGAGCATGGAAATCATCTTCAGATTGTGTTGGAAACTCTTAGGAGCAATCAGTTGAAAGAAAATTTTTCTAAGTGCCACTTTTGGCAATCTCGTGTGAAATTTCTCGGACATATTATTTCTGAATTTGGAATTTCCACGAAAACTTCAATGGTCGAAGCAATTTAAAATTGGAAGAAATCGGAGAGTATCACGAAAATTCGTAGCTCTCTTGGATTGGCAGGCTATTACCATTGGTTCATAAATGACTTTTCTAAAATTTTCGTGCCTCTTGCTAGTTTGACAAAGAAAGGAGTTAAGTACATTTGGTCAGACAAATATGAAGCTGCTTTTCAGAAATTAAAAGAACTCCTTTCTGATGCTTCTGTTCTTGTGATTCCTAAAGGAAATCGAGACTTTATTGTTTATAACAATGCTAGTCGTGTTGGTTTGGATGTTGTTCTCATGTAGTAGGGACCTTTAATCACTTATGCTTCTAGGCAATTAAAGCCTGCCGAGACTAGAAATGCCACTCATGATTTAGAGCTCACGGCTATTGTTGTTGCCCTTAGAATTTGGCATCATTATCTTTTGGGAGAGAAATTTGTTCTCCACACCGATCATAAATATTAGTATTTTTTCTCAAAAGGAACTTAATTTGCGTCAACAACGTTGGCTCGAATTTTTTTGCATCTTATGATCTTGATATTCTTTATACTCCTAGAAAGGGGAATCGTGTTGTCTATGCCCTTAGTCGTAAGCAACAGGTGGTTGTTTCAATGACGATATCCGAATGGAATGATCTTGAGACTTTTTCTACTTGTGAGGTTCGAGATCTCGTATCTGATTCATGTTCATCTCTTGTTTTATGTAGCCTTGAGGCTAATCCTTCTCTTTTAGACCACATTTTTGAAGCTTAAAAACATGATCCCGAATTGGCTCTCCTTAGCCAAAGTTGTAGGAATAGAAATATTGATGGATCGAAAGACTTTGAAATCGATGCTCGTGGCAACATTCGAAAATTTGGTAGAATTATCGTGACAAATATTAGTAATCTTCATAAAAACAATTTAGATGATTCTCATCGTCCTAAATTTACCATTCATCCCGGTAGTAGTAAAATTTATGTGGATATGAAGAGACTTTATTATTGGAATGGAATGAAATCTGATATTGCTAACTTTATTAAGCATTGCATGACTTGCCAACTCGTAAAGGCCGAGCATCAAAGGCTCGTTAGGTTATTGTAAGCTTTAGACATTCCGGTTTGTAAGTGGGATCAAATCTCCATGGACATTATTGACGGTCTTCAATGTTCTCGTTCGGGTCATGAAAGTTTGTGGGTGATAGTAGATAGACTTACAAAATCCACCCATTTTATTCCTGTTCGGTCTAATCGGACCGTACCTCTCTTGGCCAAACTCTATGTTAGAGAAATTGTTAAATTGCATGGAGTTCCTACTTCTATTGTTAGTGGTTATGATCCATTATTTACTAGTGGATTTTGGAAGAGTCTTCAAAAAGCTTTGGGAACGAAGCTTAATCTTAGCACCGCTTATCATCCTCATTTCGTTGGACAAACTGAGCGTTGGAATCAAACTCTTGAAGATCTTCTTCGTGCATGTGTTCTTATTTTTTGTGGAAGTTGGGAAGATCATATTTCTCTTGTTGAGTTTTTTTTATAATAATAGCTTCCAATCTAGTATTGGTATAGCTCCTTTTGAGGCACTCTATGGAAGACCATGCTGATCTCCTTCTCATGGGCTTGAGGTCAATGAGAAACTGGTTTTAGGTCTAAATTTTATTCGTGATTCCACAGAAAAGATAGACCTTATTCTTCATAGGATGAAAGAAGCTCAAAGCAGACAAAAATCCTATGCTGATAATCAAAGAAGGAATTTGGAATTTTTTGTGGGAGACTCGGTGTTTATTCTTGTTTCTTCTATGAAGTTTGTTGTGCGTTTCAGTCGATCGAGAAATTAGCACCTCGATATATTGGTCCATTTTCCATCACTTAATGCACTGGTTCCGTGGCTTATCACCTTTTATTACCAGCTCAATTTTCTGCTATTCATGACTTTTTTCATGTGTCTCAACTACGGAAATGCCTTAGGGATTCCAATTCTATTCTTGACCCTGGTGTTATTAAAGAAATTAGAGTTTCACCGGATTTGACTTATGAGCAACATTCTATTTGTATCATCGCTACGGAGGTTAAACTCTTTCAAAATAAAGATGTTCCACCTGTGAAAGTATTGCTCTTAGGAACCTAGAGAATTCATCGAGTGAACACATCCGAACTTACGCTCTCGTGCTCATTAAGGTGAACTTCTCATTTTAAAATTTCTTCTTTTATGTAGATATGCTTTTATAGTTGTTACTCTTTGTTTTCTTCTTAAGAATTATAAGGATGGAATTTCATTAAGGAGTGGAGTGTGTAACAACCCGCATATTTTACAGTTGTATATTTAAATGTTTTATTTAAATATAGCATCGTTGGTCGGATTAAAGTCCGAAATTCTACTTTTTGCAAGCAGTTGAATTAGAACTCGAAACCACTTCCATTGAGTTTAAAATGGCGTTTGCAACCTTTTTGAGTATAAACATCGATATGTTTGGAGTTGATTTGAATTTTCATATTTTTCCATTGGCTTTTGGTTTGGGTTTCAGCCCACTAACCCCACATAATACCCTAACTCAACCACCTCTCCTCTTTATTCATTCCGTTATTATTCCTAACACTTAACTAAAGAAAAATGGGGGAAGAGAAAAGAAAACAAAATTCCTAAACCCAAGTTTTGCTAGGAAATCCAAATTCTAGCTCCAAAATCAAGGAGAAGCATATGTAAGCATCCTTTTCATCTTCTTTACCTCAATCTCTCTCCAATTTTCAGAAATTCCTAAACCCTAATTAGGAAATATTTGCTTTTAAGCTTAGATTGGAGCTTATAGATTTGATGTGAAGAGTGGTTGATCTTTCTTTTGTTTTAAAGCTTCTCTTTTGTTTTTCTGAGTTTAAAGATGAGCTCTTGAACTCACATCAATGTCTATAGATTTCATTGTTGTTAGGTATGAATCCCTAACATCATTTCATGTTCAATTGCTTTCGATTTTAATTGATTTGGTAAATTTTCCAATTTTGGTGTTTTAAAGTCAAAATCTTTAAAGATCCTATCTTGGATGTTTGGCCTTGTTTTTGGTGGCGTATTGAAGAGCCTAGAGTGTTGGGTTGTCGATTGGCATAAATCTCTTGCATCCATCGCTCGTTCGATCGCATTTCGGTTTGGATTTGCCCTTTTTGGGCTAGACTGATTTTTGTCCTAGTAGAAAAATTCAGACATCTGGAACAAAATCTAGATGTCTAATTGAAAAATCCAAACGTTTGAAAGGGTTCTGAAAATAAAGAAAAAAGGATAGAGCAAAAATCCGGACGTCTGGAACCAAATCCAAACGTTTGGTTGAAAAATCCAAACGTCTAAAATGGTTCTGAAATTAAAAAGAGAAAGGAGGCATATATTTTTTCAGAACCTAAGACCAGACGTATGTAACTATCAGTTTTGCCTATTTTGGCTATTTTTGAGTGGATTTCTAATTTTTATCGATTTTTGTTGATCCGATTGGTTGTTGTCATTTATTATCGATTTTGATGACTGGTTTTCTGGATTTTTGGGAATATCAATTTGGTTGGATTTGGTATCGATTTTTGGAGTTTTACATCACGTCGTCAAATGTGATTTTTTTATGATCAATTGCTTTTACAATCGTTTTTTGTGATTTGTCACTTCAAAATACAAAGGTTTCTCTACTAGTAGTAAATATCGAAACTCTTTTACAAAAATGATTTCAACATTTACTTTTAATACAAAGTTCGTTTTTAAAACCATTTTCTATCTATTAGTATATACAAACCTTTACCTCATTCATTCGAGAAATCCAATTAAACGACTTAGCAAAACAAGTGGTATGAAATGCTTGCGTTTACTTTGTCGGCTAATTCATAGACTTGTTCGATTGAAATCTTGTGACAATTTTCGAGTGGAAATCTTCAATCTATTCGTAAATATTTAAGTTAAGCTATTGGTTATTAGATATGAAGCTAAACTCATTTATTTACTAGCTTAATGAAATTTACACTTATTCTATGGAGCTTTGGGTAAATTTTTGTGGGGTAGCAACCCATGATCTTTTTAACAGGTTCATCTGGCGTACCGTTATTGTACTACATCATTGTTTCGAATTGTTTGAGTTTCTTGTTCATTGGGTGCACAATTATTGTACTACGTTGATGTTCCGAATTATACCGGTTTCGGGTTCATCGAGCTTACCATTATTGTACTATGTCATTGTTCCGAATTGTTTGAGTTTTAGGTGCCTCGGGCATACTGTTATTGTACTATGTCGTTGCACCGGCTCTATGTCTAGCGACAATGGGATAGCGACACATTTGTGATACATATGTAGGTGAGTTATCATCCTCCCATTTGTGATAGGCCTCCCCTTTTGTTATGTCTGGATTTCTAATTAATGGTTTCAAGAATTTGTGTTTCACCAATTTTTGCAATTGGCAATGATATATTTTGTCAATATTAGTGATTTGGAGAATAAAAAAGAATATGACATTCTTTTTGGTGTTTTGAGATTCTTGAGATATTGTATGATTTTTGTTGTTATTTAATGTATATTTGTCACAGTATGGCATTATTGTTATCATACGTTTTTGTTATATCTCTTATCCTATCTCATTTTATATGATATTTATAGCTAGACTGATCCATTTATTATTTACTTCTTAAATAATACTTAGGTCAGACCGAGGCATTTCTGATGCTTCTACTTGACATCTTGCTAGGGACTGTCATCTGAATTTTGGCTAACTGCTTAGCTTGATAGTTTTTGTTTTGTACATTCAAGATAGAGACTCCTTGATGTATGCATATTGTTTTATCTAGAACTTGTACCTATTCTTTTGTGATGTAGTGGATCTTACGTGACCACTATTTTGATGTACACTTTTATGTGTTATATTCATATCTATTTCCGCCTTAGTGATATGAATATCTGTAACTAATTTTATTTTATGCTTATTTTATATTTGTTTCCAAAGATCACATAGCCGTTGTGTACTAGTTTTTAGTTTGTAATTGATGTGTCGGATTTCCTCTTGAAACAAAATGCATGTAATACTACTTGACATACCGGTACTCGCACAAAGCAATTACACAGATGGTCGCTCCTCAACAGCCTTATTTTTCATGCTAGTCGATGGCATTACTCCACATTGCCCTTGGCTAGTATGAGTATAGAGGTAGGGCGTCACATTATGTGTCCTAAATGTTGATGGGATTTGGCAGGGAGTTCTTATAAAGGGTCACCATTCTAGGTTGATGATACATCCTAGGGTCACTAAGATGTATCAAGACATGAAGAGGATGTCCTAGTGTGTGGGCATGAAGAGAGATGTTTCTATCTTTGTGAGAAAATGTGCTAACTGCCAACAGGTAAAAAGTAGTCATCGGAAGATAGCCCGACAGCTTCAGCCACTTGAAATCCTAAATGGAAGTGGGAGCATATTTCTATGGACTTCTTTGATGGATTGCCTAGGTCGAGGAGGGTAACATAGGTGCATGGGCTATGTTTTATTGATTGACTAAGAGCGCACACTTCTTACCTATTAAGAATATGAGGACAGCTTCTAGTTTGGCTAAGTTATATTTTAAGTAGATCGTCCGATTGCACCGAATATTACATATTTTCAGGTAAGAACGATCTGGAGCTCAGGAGGCGAGATGGATGGCAGGAACGTTTGAGGTGTTTTCACTGTGATATTGTAGTTTATCTGGGACAAGTTAGTTTTAAAGATTCGGTATTTGTGTAATGATGTAACATGATGTACAAAAATATAAGTGCAGTGATACAATTCTTCTTTGTAAAACTATTATTTATGTGATATTATATTTTTTATCCGCTGCGATTGTGTGATTCTGAGTTTGAATTTTCTGTTTCTTCTTCTTTCTCTTTCTTCTTTTCACTAACTATCTAGAATTTTCGAGATCGAAATTTCCAGGTCGTTGATATCGTGAGTGACAGAGGTTCGATATTCACAAGCCAGCTCTGGAAGGGTTTGCATGAAGCATTAGGGACGGAGCTTAGTTTGAGTACCGCTTATGTGAAAACCCGGATTTTTGGGCATCAGGTAATTGGATAGTTGTCTGATTTTAACTATTGAAAACCCTGATTTATATGTTGAACAAATAAATCTAATAATAAATATTTATATCTCGATAAATATTTATTTGATAATCTCCTAATATAATTATTTAAAATGGGCACACTTATTATTTTTAAAACAAATTAGATATATATATTTTTAAAAATATATATGTATATAAGATTTTAAATTGAGTTATTATTTTCAAACAAATTTAAATATTTGTTGTTTATATATATATATGGGTGTGTGTGTGAGAGAGAGTTGATTTTAAATTGAATTTGAATTTGAATCTGAAAATCAATTAGATAAATATCTTAAATTATATTGGATTTAAAATATATATATATATATATATAATTTTTATTAGTATGTAATTAGTTTATGTTTTTTCTTTAAAAAGATTTTATAAATGTAAACTTAGATAATGTATTTACTAAATATAAAAAAAAATATAAAGACTTATAAAAACATTTGAAAATAATTAACACATGCATATTTACAAGTGCAAATTAACTAAATCATGGAAATTACAAATGTAAGTTAAGTATATATAGTTTAACAAATGTAAGACACTTAACTCATGTTAATGACAAATGGAAGCAAATTAAACAAGTGTCACCATTTTGTTTTATTTTCTTTTATTTTTAAAAAATCATAATCAAGGCTATAAATATGTCTATACTCTTTTTCTCTCATTTCTTTTTCTATCTTTATTTTTCAAAAAAAAGAAAAAAAATCCGTGACTTAAAACCAGTAAAGAAAATCAAAGGAAATTCAAAACAACTCTTTCAAATTGAATCAATTCTTTCAAAAAAATTCAAACCTGAAGCAAGCTAAGCAAAGATCAGATCAGGCAAAAATTCAAGATCAACTCAATTTCCAATAAAAAAAATACTTAGGGCATGGCTCGGGTAGGAGTCGTGTTGAACCCGAAGCAAAATTTAACAGTTTTAAAATTCAAAATAAAGCAAGTGTTAAAATCTAAATAAATCAACTTTTAAATGTATTTCTAAGAATCTATTCCTTTATATAATAAATGTTTTATTTAACATCTGGTTTTAAGAAACGTGGTATGTTTTGTTTAACATAAATTTATTAAGTTAAATTCTTAAATTAATTTAGGGTTTGATGATTTAAGATTAATTACTTAATGAAGTAATTAAAGAGAAGTTAATTAATTAATTGATTAAGGAATTAATAATTGAGAATTATAAATTAATTAGTAATTAGAGATTAATTAATTGGTGATTATAGATTAATTAACTGGTGTTTTGGGATTAATTAATTAAGAAATTGGAGCTTAATTACTTAAATGATAATTGTTTAATTTAAGTAATTAAAGGGAAATCACTTAAAGGAAGTAATTAAAGATTAATTACTTAGCTTAATTAAGTAATTAATGTAAGAGAATATAGAATCATTAATTAGAGTAATTAATTAAGGATCAACGTGATAAATTTATTGTTAATTAATTTATGAGAGTAATTATTGGTTATAAATGTTAATGGTTGAAGGTTAATTAGTTTGTGTGATTAATTAAAGGATAATCACTTAAGGTAATTAAAGATGATGATTAAAGGATGATTAAAATTGGTTGTAATTAATTAATGTTAAGTAAGCAGGATTAAAAGTGATTGAAGTAATTAATTTAATTTATTTAAATTAATTAGAAATGGTGTAACTGATTAATCTTTTTTATGGATGATTGAATGATATTGAATGCCTTGGATTATTTGATATCACTGATATATGATTTTTGATGCTATGTGAGATGAAATGTTTGGGTTGAATTGTGATAATATTGATATCGATCTGTAATGGAATAGCTATGTGAATATGTTACTCTAAATATAAATTGAATTGTTTTCTCTTAAACAACTTGGATTAATAATAACATTGGATTCGAAGAGACCGGGGTCAGGAATCAGTAAATACCCGAAACCACTTTGATTTGTAATCTACAATAATTTTTTTAGATTTGATATGTGTAATCAATAGGGTGGATGGGAATAATTTAAGTAAACTGGACCCCTGAAACTAAACAAGGGTACTTATGGATTGATTTGTGAAATAAGTGTTGACTATCACAAGTTAAGAACTCGTTGTGAGGTACGAGTTACCCCGGGTTTTCAAATAAGTTTTATATCTTTGTATTTTATGTTATTTGGGTTAATTACGTTGGTTTCCAGCCTGACTCGGGTGTTACTTTGTTGTAATGCTCGGGTCAGACTGAGTATTATAGATTTTCAGGCTAGGACGTTCTAGAACTTAGGAGGCGAGCTGGATGGCAGGAACGTATGAGTGTATTTCGATATGTATTTGAGATTGTCATGATGTTAGTCTGAGACAGGTTGATATAACTGTCTAGTCTATTTGTAAATGGCTGTAACTCTGATGAATTGTATATTATCTGACAATTACACCTTTTCTTTGTAAATGCTATTATGTGATATTATATTTTGATCCACTTTGAAATGTGAGATTATGTGATTTGTTTTTTGTTCTTCTTCTCTCTTTACCCTAACAATTTGGGATTTCCGACGATCGATTTTTTGGCACTTCTACAGTGAACGTATTAGTGTCAAATTTTCCAGGTCGAAAATTTCGGGTCGTTACATTTTGGCATCAAAGCCGAAGGTTAAGCGAGAACCTTGGCTCTTGTGGGTTTACTCATTATGGTAGGGTCAACGGTACCCTAATATGAGTTGAGTGTAGTATATATGAGGTTATTTTTGTTATTTTCTTAGAAAAAGATTTGAAAACGGTTTTAAAATTAGTTTTTATATAAATTTGTATTTTGATATATAAAGAAATAATTTTTCTAATTATTATTAATATGAAGATATTTGGTTGTTGAATTATTGGAATTAAGTAAAATAATAAGAATTAAGTGGTAATAGAAATACAACCAAATGGGAATGGGATAATAGAACTATATAAATAAGATAAGCTAGAAATGGATTAAAAACAAGAAAATAAAATCTTAAATTTGTAGAACTGTTTTCAAAAGGTAAAATTATGTAACCCTGATTTTATTTTCCAATAAATTATAAGATAATAGTGAATTGGTTGCCAGATATGATAATCTTGGTTATTATAATAAATGGTTGTTGTGCTTAATAATGAAATGTTTGTCAATGATTAAGCAAAATGAAATGTTTTAGGGAAGTAAACATTTTGGTGAGTATGACTTATAAATTGGAAATTGAAGATAATTTAAATTGTGAAGTTTTAAAATCTAAGTTCAGAAAAAAAATTGTACTTATTTCAAATTATTAAAAAAAGGATATTATGAATAATATTTTAAAATGTTGGAATTTTATTTTAAAACAGGAGTTGTTTTAAAATTCAAAAGGAAATTTGTTCTGAATTAAAACCAAAGGTGGTTTAAAATTTAAATTATAACTTGGTGTGCAAAGGAAATAAATATGTATATATGAGCGATATACATATTATCAAAGATATTTGAATTAAACTCTAAGTGTTGAGTTTTAAATTTTTACTTGGAATGTGATGTGAAAACCCAAAGTGACAAGTTTTGAACTTACAAGTGGGAAGGTAATTAATATGAAGTTTGAAATTTGAAATGGGGATTCAAATTAGGTAAAGTTGACTAGATTAAATGAATTGAATTTAAATTAGCGAAGTTGAATAAGTTTAGAACAAACAACCCGATTTGGAAATTTCAAGATGAAATTGAGATAAAACTTAGGAAGTTAATTGGGTTGGTTTGAAATGAGAGTTATGTGTGATCTCAAAACGAGTTTGAGATATGGAAATGGGTAATGGATGCTAAGGATGGATGTTTTAAAATAATATGGATGTTTATTTATTTTATCCTGATATGATCATGTCGTTATTAATAATCTTTAAACTGTGAATTGGATTGGTTTAAAAGGAATTAAAAAGTGGATTGAAATAGTCTATATATCCATTACTAAAATTAAATGAAAAGAAAGCCTTATTTCGAAACTATTTAAAAGTCTTGGTTCTTGAAATGAAATTGTAATTAAAAAAATGGTATCACTTTGAACTTAAGATTTGAATGTTTAGAAATGAACTTGCAAACTAAAATTGTGTAAGAATCCGTTTCAAAATTTGAAGCTAAATTTGGGTAATAAGTTGGATTCTGAATATCAAATTGTTTTTGAACTCTTAATCGAATCTTGAAATAAGTTAAGTAAAGGAAATTTAAAATGAATTTGGAAATTTGGACTCAATTATTTAAAGACTTAGGCTGTTAAATTAAAAAGTAAAGGTTATTTGATTTAAAGAATTAAATCAACATTTAAAGATTTAACTCGAATTTATATAATTCAAGAAGGTTTAAAGTTGAGATTTGAATTGCATTAGTTCAAATTGAATTTGATCAAATTAAATGGAACTGTGATTGTAGTTGAATAAGTTTAAATTCAAATGGGAATTGATTTGAATTTAGGATAGAAATTGAAGTTAATTCAAATTGAATTGGAATTGAATCAATTTAAATGGAAGTGGAAATTTGAAATTGATTGAACATGGACATTGGGAATTGAACAGTTTTTCTCTGAACCATTTTTTTTTTCAAATAAATTATTTTAATACGACTATTTTTAAATCTATTTTGCCAGCTATTTACTATACAAACTTTCATTTTAAAACCAAACTATCTTATACTTATTTTACAACTATTCTGAAACTAATTACTATTTTACAACTACTTATCTATATTAAAATTTTCAAGCTATTTTCTAAATCAAGTGGTCAGAGTGCAAACTATTTATAATTGAGGTGATTAATCTAATAGAATGACGCAATTGTGAATAAGTGAATAGAATCAAAGTGAAGATCAATAGAAAAGAGATTTGATTTATCTAATGATCAATGAAGATAAATACGTAGGATGTACGTACATTATTCTATTCACATAATGATTTGATCCAGATTCGCGCATAGAATTTCGATATAGTATATCGATCCAAGTTGGGAATTTTCACTCGATTTTCGCTGGCGAACCCTGGATATGGATTTTTGATTGATTCTGGAAATTCTCTATCATAGTTAGGTCTATGCAAGGAGAATGACGGTTTTTGATCAAGAAACCAGATCTGAGTCCGCATTAGGAAGTCGGTTGAACGATACTAGTTTCGAAGTGAAACTATGAGATCGAGTAAACGATTAGATTTGATATTGCGTACGGATGGTATATGTACATCGTATGTGCTTAAATGAAATTGATATTGGAAATTTTAAAGGGAAAAGTAAAAATGATTTTGAGGTGGAAACTCTCTATGAATAAAGGTGGAAGTTGGATATCTTTTGAAATTTCACTTTATTGAAAGTAAGTGATATGGTAAGTGACTTTATGAAAGAAAATAAAAATTGAATGTTGATTGGCATAGTAAAGTTATATATATATATATGTATATATATATGTATATATATATGTATATATATATATGTATATATATATGTATATATATATGTATATATATATGTATATATATATATGTATATATATATGTATATATATATATATGTATATATATATATATATGATAAGCTTGCCCTATGTTGAATCTAGAACCAGAAGAAAGGGTTTTTTGAAATATTTGAAGTATAAAAGAGAATTTATATAAGTATGAAGTGATTCAGGATTTTTGCAGATTATACCTATATTTATATATAAATGATTTTATGGGAATGGTTTTGGAAAAAGGTTTTGGAACCTATGGATTTTGAAAAGGCTTTTGATTTTTGGGACAAATTAATTTTGGGAATTTGGAAAGCCAAGTTTGGAACTATCGATTTGGGATATCGATTTTATGTAAAGAGGATTTTGAGGTGAATCATAAAGGTTATGATTTGAAAGATACTATAAGTGTATAGTATGAAATGTTTTGAGATTGGCTCTAGGAAAAAAGGGGCTCCCATTGAAATAAACTTCATAGGAGATCCACGGGGTGGTTCAGCATTGAGCCTTAAGGGTGAGGCTCTAAATTGGATCCTGGGAGGAAGTCCGGACAAACTGAAGTTCCTGAGGATTGTGTGTTGTAGGTAGCGAAAGTCGTGGGCGCTGATGCCTATAGAGACATTTGGGTTATGGTGTGATGACTGTGTAGCTTGATGCCACTGCGATCTACTGCGGACCATAGTGGTAGTCATGATGTGTGAGAGCCAACGGTCTACATTTGATTTTGTCGTGATGGCAACGTAACATCGGTAGAGTGCGATCTATGAAGACATAGCGAAAGTCGAGAGGCCGTGAGAGCCTAAGGCTACATTGGGACTCGACTGATGTAGTCTACTAGGAGTGGAGAAGTTTCATTTGGCAGCGAAATTCGTGGGTGCTGATGCCTATAGTTACATGGATTTTTTCCGTGATGGCAACGTAACCCTAGATGTAGCTGCGATCTGTGGTGGGATTCCACAGCGTAATCAAGTGGTGCGGAGTGCCTACAGTTACCTATGGATTTTGCCGGGATGGCAAGGTAACCATCGGGTTAACTGGGACCATGGAGGGGGTGAAGATTTCCAAAGCATTCTTACCAAAGATGTTTCCTATATTCTCAAAAATTGTTTTCTATATATTCAAAATGTTTTCAAAGTATTTTCACTGGATGTTGAAAACGGGTTTATCAACTACTTATGGATTTTCAGTCTTACTCCTGATCAACATATGACCGAATTTCTATGAGAATAAGGATGGACTTGCTGAGACATCGAGTTATAAAAAAAATTTATAAAGCAATTTTGGCAATATTATATAGATTTTAAAGTGTTTTAGAAATTCTTAACTAACAAGTTTATAGTTGAAAATGGTCAAAGAGTAATTTAACTGATAATAATCATTTTAATAAAATTATGGCTTCGTTCCTTTTCGAGAATGAAAAGATTTAAAGGGGGAGGAATGTGATAACCTGGATTTACGGGCATCGGGTAATTGGATAGTTATTTGATTTTTACTATTGAAAACACTGATTTATAAGTTGAACAAATAAATCTGATAATAAATATTTATATCTAGATAAATATTTATTTGATAATCTCCTAATATAATTATTTAAAATGGGCAAACTTATTATTTTTCAAACAAATTAGATATGTGTTTGTTTAGAAATATATATAAGATTTTAAATTGAATTTATTATTTTCAAACAAATTTAAATATATGTTGTTTACATATATATGAGTGGATTTTAAATTGAATTTGAATCTGAAATTCAATTAGATAAATATCTTAAATTATATTGGATTTAAAATATATATCTGTAATTTTTATTAGTATATAATTAGTTTATGTTTTTCCTTTAAAAATATTTTATAAATGTAAATTAAGATAGTGTATATACTAAATAGAAAAAAATAAATATAAAGACTTATAAAAACATTTGAAAATAATTAACATATGCATAATTACAAGTGCAAAGTAATTAAATCATGGAAATTACAAATGTAAGTTAAGTATATATAGTTTAACAAATGTAAGACAATTAACTCATGTTAATGACAAATAGAAGCAAATTAAACAAGTGTCACCATTTTTTTTTATTTTCTTTTATTTTAAACAAAAAATAATAATCAAAGCTATAAATATATCTATACTCTTTTTCTCTCATTTCTTTTTCTATCTTTATCTTTTAAAACAAAGAACACAAAATTTTTTAACTTAAAACTAGTAAACAAAATCAAAGGAAATTCAAAACATGCTCTTTCAAATTCAATCAATTCTTTCAAAAATTTCAAACCTGAAGCAAGCTAAGCAAGGATCAGATCAGCTCAACAATTCATGATCAACTCAATTTCAAAAAACAAGAAGAAATACTTGGGGCATAGCTCCGATAGGACTCGGGTTGAACCCGAAGCAAAATTTAACAGTTTTAAAATTTAAAAGAAAGCAAGTTTTAAAATCTAAAATAAATCAAGTTTAAATCTATTTCTTAGAATCTATTCCTTTATATAATAAATGTTCTATTTAACATTTAGTTTTAAGAAAAGTGGTATGTTTTGTTTAACTTAAATTTATTAAGTTAAATTCTTAAGTTAATTTAGGGTTTGATGATTTAAGATTAATTACTTAATGAAGTAACTAAAGAGAAATTAATTAATTAAGGATTAATTAATTAACAATTGAGAATTATAAATTAATTAGTAATTGGTGATCAAATTAATTGGTGATTAGAGATTAATTAATTGGTGATTATGGATTAATTAATGTAAGAAATTGGAGATAATTACTTAAATGATAATTATTTAATGTAAGTAATTAGAGAGAAATTACTTAATGGAAGTAATTAAAGATTAATTACTTAGTGTAATCAATTAATCAATGTAAGTGATTATAGAATAATTAATTAGAGTAATTAATTAAGGATCAATGTAATAAATTTATTGTTAATTAATTTATGAGAGCAATTAAAGGTTAATTAATGTGAATGGTTGAAGCTTAATTAATTTGTGTAATTAATTAAAGGCTAATCACTTATGGTAATTAAAGATGATAATTAAAGGATGATTAAAATTGGTTGTAATTAATTAATGTTATGTAAGCAGGATTAAAAGTGATTGAAGTAATTAATGTAATTTATTTAAATTAATTAGAAATGGTGTGACTGATTAATCTTGGTTATGGATGATTGAATGATATTGAATGCCTTGGATTATTTGATATCTCTTATATGTGATTTGTGATGCTATGTGAGATGATATGCTTGGGTTGAACTGTGATAATATGGATTATCTATCTGTAATGGAATCGCTATGTGAGTATGTTACTCTAAATATAAATTGAATTGTTTTCTCTTAAGTAACTTGGATTAATAATAACATTGGATTCGAAGAGACCGTGGTCCGGTATCAGTAAATACTCAAAAACACTTCGATTTGTAATTTACAATAATTATTTTTAGATTTGATATGTGTAATCAATAGGATGGAAGGGAATAATTTAAGTAAACCGGATTATTGAAACTATGTAAGGGTACTTAAGGATTGATTTTTTGAAATAATTGTTGACTATAACAAGTTAAGGACTCGTTGTGAGGGACGAGTTTCCTCAGGTTTTTAAATAAGTTTTATATCTTAGTATTTTATGTTATTTGGGTTTACTTATGCTAGTTTCCATCCTGACCCTTGTGTTACTTTATTGTAATGCTCGGGTCAGACCGAGTATTACAGATTTTTAGGCTAAGACGTTCTGGAACTCAGGAGGCGAGCTGGATTGCAAGAACGTATGAGTGTATTCCGGTATGTATTCGAGATTGTTGTGATATTAGTCTGAGACAGGTTGTTATAACTGTCTAGTCTATTTGTAAATGGTTGTAACTCTGATGAATTTTATATTGTCTAACAATTGAAGCTTTTCTTTGTAAATGCTATTATGTGTTATCCTGCCTTTTGGCAAGGCCGGAATGCCAAGAATCGATCGAAAACCAAGTTTGACCTGCTATGGATATCGACGAATTTTGTCCAAGTCCAGATCGAGCTGCAATTGATAGGACATGACAAGAAAGATCAAAGAAGTCCACATCTCAAATTTCAAGTTAATCCGACCTCATATGCGCAAGTTATGATCGATTCGATTTGAGGGAAAAGGCCCCGGTTTCGTATCCATCCTCATACTCCACTTCGAATCGATCGTGTTCGTATCGATCGGGTTCTTATCGATCGGGGTTCCAACGGCCTCGTATCCGTAGAAGGGCCTCGTTTCGTATCGATCAAGTTCGAATCAATTAGGATGCCTTGGTTCGACTTGATCTCATTCGAATCCATTAATATCTCCCTGCTTCGCATCCATCAACTAGGGTAATGGACATCACTTTGTACCCATCGTGAAAACCTATTCTAGAACCCATCTGGTCAAGGCACTTCGTATCCATAGAGGTTCCGCCATTCGACTCCATCGGGAAGCTTTACTTTGAATCCATCAGAAGCCCACCATACCCATCTGCTTCGCATCCATCAGGTGCTAGCCATTTCGTATCCATGAACACTCACTTGTTCGTATCCACCAAGTCAACATGCGTAGATGACGTGTCATTCCAGGATACGAAGTGGGCGAGATCTACGGAGTCGACGCGGTAAAATAGGAGAGAAGACCGGAGCGGCTCGAAGAATGTGCGCCACCTCATCGCAAAAACCACGTGAGCTCAAGGAGTCGAAGGCATCGATTCGAAGCAAACAGGAACCGAAAAACTCCGTTTCGTACCGATCATATATCTCAATCTGCTGATCCAAATGCCATGAAATTTTTACAGAAGCTTGCGTACATGTTGAAGAATGTGCACACCAAATTTCACCTCGACTGGATGATTTTGTGATCGATTCGAATGGAGTTCGAATCGATACCAAAGTGGTCCCAAATTTCCTGAGGCGGGGCACGTGCACCCCCTCACGTGCCAGAAGTGGTCTCCCGAGTTTTCAGCTAAATATCAGCATCCCACGCCTATAAATAGAGCCCAGAGCCAACAGAAAAGGGATCTTTCAACTCTCTAGCGCCCAGACTCTGCCGAATCAAGACCTTTATCATCCTACATCATATTCTCGCTGATTGATTTCGAATTTCCAGTTGTAATTCGCTGCGCTTGCCGTAATCACTTGTAAACGTTGAAAGAGAATCAATAAAATCGCAAAAACTTCACAGTGGACATAGGCAACGCGCCGAACCACTATAAATTGCTTGTCTTTGTCTTTGTTTTACTGTTATTTGGAGTTTTTGTTAGATAATCCTCATTTTCAACTTATATTCTTCATTTATTATCTCTTCAAAAACTTCTTAAGGTGTTGTGCCCTATTCCGGTACAAACACTTTGGTGCTTTCACTGAGAGAACCCAGTTTTTCTCCTGCTCCTTGGATCTATCTCCGATACCGGATTGAATAAATCTAAGGAAGAGATCCAGATTTCAATTTCAGGTTTGTTTGCGCCAAAATTGGTCACAAACCCCGATGAATGTGAAAGCACCAGTGTTGGAAGATAAATTAGTAATATCCAAACACAAATCACAGATCTTAAGTAGCAAAATAATAAATGTAAACAAGAACACACGATTTATAGTGGTTCGGCTATCTCTGGCCTACGTCCACTTTAAAGGTTTTTCCTTTTATTGATGTTCTTCGCTGATTACAATTGATTACAGCGGATTACAATGAATTGTATTTCTGAAATTCAAGTACAACGGTGGTTGTTGTGTGCAAAGTAGAGCCTTGGTGGAGTCTTGATGCTTCAGAGTCTTGATTTTTCCCAAAGAGAATCCGATCCCTTTTCTGAATGACCTGGGGCTCTATTTATAGGCGTAGGAGGCTGATATTTCTCCTAGAAATCAGGTAGACCACTTCCAGCACGTGAGGGGGCCCACATGGCCGAAATCTGGAGATCTGGGCCCACACTGGGATCGATTCGAAGTAAGGTTCGAATCTATCAAAAAAGTGTCCAATCGTGATGAAACTTGGCGTGGACATTCTTCAGCATGAGTGCAAGCTACTGTAAAAATTTCGTGGCGTTTGGATTTATGGTTTAGGAGTTATGATCGATTCGAATTCAAGGTTTCGTGTGCTCTGCCTGTTTCGAATCCATTGGTTCGAATCCATCTCCTTCGAATCGATCGATTCACGTGCGCATCGATGACGTGGCGTGCGTCCTTCGTGTCGATCCACTTGTTGCTCCGAGTTGAATGGGTCGACTCCGTGGTTTTTGCCGCTTTGACTTGGTGATTTCGAATGCTGGATTCGAAGAATATCGATTCGAAGAATGCTTCCTTCGAATCGATAAGACTGGTCGCTGCTCGAATCGATCTGAATGCTCCACTACGCATCGATTCGAAGTTGCCTTATTCATGGGGATTCGAAGGTAAGAAATGAAGGGAGTCGAAGTTCCCTCAGTTGCATGGATTCGTGGGACCCTTCTTTGATGGTCTCGAGGAAATGGTTTGAGGCGAGATGCGTGATGAGTTCGAAGTACCGCAACTTCATGGATTCGAACTCCTCAACTTTGAGGGATGCGAAGGGAGGTGGCATCATGGATTCGAAGCTAGGGGGTCTGGATGGATTCAAACCAAGGCTTGCTTGATGGGTTCGAACTGCATGGGTTCGGAGTAGATGGAGTCGAACCGATGGATGCGAAGTCCATCGATTCGAATTAGGGGGTGTCTCATCGTTTCGAACTGAGTATTCTCTGTTTCTATCAAATTGAATCCATCATAACTTGGACATACGAACTCGGATTGACTTGAAATTTGAAATGCGGACTTCTATGATCTTTCTCGTCACGTCCAATCAATCGTGGCTCAATCCGGACTCGGACAAGATTCAGCGATATCCATAGTGAACCTGCAACGTACAATCGATATTAATGATTAATAATCATTAATTCTTGGTAAATTTTGGGTTTCTCAGTTTTGGCAAAAAGTGGGATAACACTTTGCCCCCCAAAATATGCCTCTTTGTAAAAGGTATGTTTTGAACAATCTTAAATCAAGTGCAGTGAATGCGTATTTCATTCATAGCTACCGCAACGTTAATCATGCATATGGCTGTTCGGAGCCGAATCTGTGTTCATTTCAGTTCGCGGAAGTTAGCAATCAAGTTTTACAGTTTCTCCGGACTATTGATGGTCATTCTGGACCCTTGCCAAGTCCATTCCAGACTCAGCGATCGAATAGAAAGATCCTATAGCACTCTGGCGTTGCTTTCTATCCCTTGCACTCTGGCCCCAGTTAGGGCATATAGCGATGTCTTGGTTGTTTGAAACCGATCATAGCCTCTCTGGGCTCTTACTGGATCCCATCCTGTCACTTTCTAGTGAAGGGGAAACAACGATAAGTAAGTCGATCCTGTCGTTCTCCGGCGAAGCGACTCACTTCTTGCACTCCGGTTCAAAGCAATTGAACATTAAGCGATGTCATGACCTGAATCATCGGCCGATCATAGTCTCTCCGGACTCTTGTCGGATCCCATCCTGTCACTCTCTGGTGAAGGGGAAACAACGATAAGTGAGTCGATCCTGTCGCTCTCCGGCGAAGCAACTCACTTCTTGCCTTACGGACTTACCTCTCCGGGTAAAGGCGATCTTTCTTGTATAAGTGAGTCGATCCTGTCGCTCTCCGGCGAAGCAACTCACTTCTTGCCTTATAGATTTCACCTCTCTGGGTAAGGCGATCATTCTTGGTGTGGTATTCAGTATTCGTCCTTTAACTCTCCGGTCAAAGGTTTATTTCAAGAAATTCAATTTCATTTATTAAATTCAAAGTCTGGATGTTCAATCTCAAACATCAAGAAAACTAGACATTGCCTCTCCGGGTAGATCAATCTATTGCCAACTCAGAGCATGCCTAGGGATCTCTCCGGTTCCCATACATGTGTAAGTGGAATAGTTGTTTATTTAAAATCAAAGCTAAAGAAATCAACCGGCCAAAGACCGTGTCTCGGACTTGGCCCTTGCCATCATAATCAGTTGATGACGAGTCGTGACCCCGATCCAGGATCATTTCTGTTTGGTGGGGGCAGTAGCCGTTCGGGTGTTGCTGCCGTTGTTCGTTCCCTGATATACTGTGGCAATCTACCACTCCTGGCGTGTTCTTCCACCTCATCCTTCAGGTGGCGGCATTCATCTGTAGTGTGCCCATCCAGCTCATGGAATAGGCAATATTTTCCAGTCCTGCGCTCCCGCTCGGTGGGATCCCTTATAGGTGGCTTTCGATAGTGGAGTTGCCCCCTGGTTTCAGTGTAGATTCTTTCTAGGCCTTCAGTCAGATCGGTGTACTGCCTGAATCTTGGTTCTCGGAATTTCTTCCGTTTATCAGGACCACCGTGTCTGTCATCTTGTTTCCTCTTTCCCTTGTCCGCTCCGGACTGTACTCTGGAGGTTCCTACGCTTTGTGTGGTATTTATTTCACGACTCTCGGCTCGTGATTCTTCTAACCGAATGAACTTTTCAGCTTTATGAAAGAACTCTCCAATATCTTGCGGTGGATCTTTAGTTAGAGAATCCTTAAATTTGGTGCCTTCCGCGACTCCTGCCACCGCCGCCATTAAAATCATTGATGGATCCGGGCGATCTACAGAAGTCACTTTCACATTGAATCTTAACAGAAAATCTTTTATGGACTCTCCGGTCCTCTGCTTGATTGATGCTAAGGTCATCACACTCTTGGGTCGCGTCACGTGGACCCTAAACTGTCTCATGAAGCAATCTACAAGCTCGCTCCATGTTCTGATTGATCCAGTCTCTAGTTGTCTGAACCATAATAAAGCTAAATCTGTCAAATATAGAGGGAAGCATCGTGCCATCACTTCCTCGGATGCCCCCAGCACTTCCATGTGCCTAATATATCTTGTAATATGCATGGTCGGGTCTGATCTCCCGTCATATGGTTCTAGCGCTGGTAGTTTGAACTTTGGAGGGTTCCTTGCGTTTCGGATGTTTAGAGTGAATGGACTCCGACTAACTTCTTCTAGGCCTCCGCTAGGCAATCCTCCTCTCATGATTCGTCGCATTAGGCCTATCATTCTCTCATCTCCGTCTAGGGGTTCGCCCTTCGTCAGATTCCTGTCCTGCCCCCCGAGCCTTGAAGGGAATTCTGGTACGTATTCTTCTGGTGGCTCGTTAGCATAGGCATTGGCTCCAGTCTGTTGAGCTCCGTCGGTTGGTCTTCCAGTATCGGACCTTGAGGGTCTGCCCCCAAGGCCTTGCTGACCACCTTCAACTCCTGTATTCTGGCCTTGAGCCTGTCCTTCATTTGCTTCTGCAACCCTGATTCCTTGTCCCATACTCGTAGCTGTTGTAGTTGGTCCAAGGTTTTGCATATTCGCCGCCCTCATCTGCTCGAGGAAATTCTGCAGCATCTCCTGTTGACTCTTCATTATGCTTTCGCGTAATGATTTGGCCATGGCTTCCATCTCGTCTCTGGTGATGTAAGCGGAAGCTTGTCCTTCTCCTGATCCGGAGGATGCTTCTTGGCTTCCTCCTTGTTGGCTCCTATCAATCCTCTGTCTTGTTTGTCGAGTCATTGTCTCTGAATTGGATGTAGCGGGTGCTAGTTGTTCTCAGTGAAAGCACCAAAGTGTTTGCGCCAAAATTGGTCACAAACCCCGATGAATGTGAAAGCACCAGTGTTGGAAGATAAATCAGTAATATCCAAACACAAATCACAGATCTTAAGTAGCAAAATAATAAATGTAAACAAGAACACACGATTTATAGTGGTTCGGCTATCTCTGGCCTACGTCCACTTTAAAGGTTCTTCCTTTTATTGATGTTCTTCGCTGATTACAATCGATTACAGCGGATTACAATGAATTGTAGTTCTTAAATTCAAGTACAACGGTGGTTGTTGTGTGCAAAGTAGAGCCTTGGTGGAGTCTTGATGCTTCAGAGTCTTGATTTTTCCCAAAGAGAATCCGATCCCTTTTCTGAATGACCTGGGGCTCTATTTATAGGCGTAGGAGGCTGATATTTCTCCTAGAAATCAGGTAGACCACTTCCAGCACGTGAGGGGGCCCACATGGCCGAAATCTGGAGATCTGGGCCCACACTGGGATCGATTCGAAGTAAGGTTCGAATCGATCAAAAAAGTGTCCAATCGTGATGAAACTTCGCGTGGACATTCTTCAGCATAAGTGCAAGCTACTGTAAAAATTTCGTGGCGTTTGGATTTATGGTTTGGGAGTTATGATCGATTCGAATTCAAGGTTTCGTGTGCTCTGCCTGTTTCGAATCCATTGATTCGAATCCATCTCCTTCGAATCGATCGATTCACGTGCGCATCGATGACGTGGCGCGCGTCCTTCTTGTCAATCCACTTGTTGCTCCGGGTTGAATTGGTCGACTCCGTGGTTTTTGCCGCTTTGACTTGGTGATTTCGAATGCTGGATTCGAAGAATATCGATTCGAAGAATGCTTCCTTCGAATCGATAAGACTGGTCGCTGCTCGAATCGATCCGAATGCTCCACTACGCATCGATTCGAAGTTGCCTTATTCGTGGGGATTCGAAGGTAAGAAAGGAAGGGAGTCGAAGTTCCCTCAGTTGCGTGGATTCGTGGGACCCTTCTTTGATGGTCTCGAGGAAATGGTTTTGAGGCGAGATGCGTGATGAGTTCGAAGTACCGCAACTTCATGGATTCGAACTCCTCAACTTTGAGGGATGCGAAGAGAGGTGGCATCATGGATTCGAAGCTAGGGGGTCTGGATGGATTCGAACCAAGGCTTGCTTGATGGGTTCGAACTGCATGGGTTCGGAGTAGATGGAGTCGAACCGATGATGCGAAGTCCATCGATTCGAACTAGGGGGTGTCTCATCGTTTCGAACTGAGTATTCTCTGTTTCTATCAAATTGAATCCATCATAACTTGGACATACGAACTCGGATTGACTTGAAATTTGAAATGCGGACTTCTATGATCTTTCTCGCCACGTCCAATCAATCGTGGCTCAATCCGGACTCGGACAAGATTCATCGATATCCATAGTGAACCTGCAACGTACAATCGATATTAATGATTAATAATCATTAATTCTTGGTAAATTTTGGGTTTCTCAGTTTTGGCAAAAAGTGGGATAACAAGGTTCCTTTCGTTCTACTCATATTTGCCAAAGTCTAGGAAAGGATTTCATTATCTAAAATGGTTAGCACAAGGACCGCTCCAGCCGCTGGTCAAGAAGGCCGGGATAGACAGAATCCTGCGCAACTACCTCCACCTAATCAAGATGATACCGGGCTTTCTGACCCATCAGGTCCGGTTACCAGGCAAGAGTTCCAGACGTTGCTCCAAGAACTAACTCAAAGTCGGCAACAGCTAGCGGAGCAGTTGCGCGTTAACACTGAGTTAGCCAACCAATTAGATCGCCAAGGGCGTAGAAGATCCAAGAGGGATCATGCATCTCGTTCCTCCACTGAAAGTTCTGCTTCATCCGACAACAATCACAGATCCACCCGTCCCAGACTAGAGGGAAATTATGCACAGGCCGTTGACCACCAGCCAGCATTGACCGTGGGACAAATAAGAGTTGGCCCGTCTGCTAGTTTCCATACAGGACCCTCCTCCCGAGGAGGCACTGTTCCACAACATACTACGGATAACCAAGCCACCGCAGTTGACATAAGAGTTGATACCCGAAATCACTCCAATCAGAATTACCACCAACAGAAGCGTGATCCAGAACCATATATCCCGAAAGACATCGAGCCAAGGAGGCGAGATACGGATCGTCGACAGCGCCCGATCCCACCTCGTACTGTGGAACCTGACCACACTTTGGCTCGCCACCCTTAGAATGTAGCGACACCAGACCTCTCAGCCATGGTACGCCAATTGATTCGCAAGAGTCAGGGCTTAACAAATGACGATTGGGGAATCTCCCGAAGTCATACTCCGTTCATCGATGACATATTATATGTTGAACCTCCTAGGTGATTCAGGATGCCGACTCTGCCCATGTATGAAGGAAGTTCCGACCCTAACCAACATATTCTGAAATACGAATGGTCGATGACTGCTGCAAGAGCTGATGATGCAGTAAAGTGCCGTAGTTTTCCCATTTCTTTAGGGGGAATTGCGACAATGAGTTTACACGATTACCTCCACGATCTATCTCTTCGTTTACTAAGTTTGTTGAATAGTTTCATATGCATATCGCCAGGCCTAAAGACATCAATATCTGCTCTTGGGGAGATACTCAGGTGATATTTGGAAAGATTCAATGCCGCTTGTGCGGAGATCACTAACCCTAATGATAATTCAATCTTGATGGCCTTGACTAAAGGGATTGAGCCCGATTCTGAGTTTGGAAATTGGCTAGCTGGGAAGCCCTCCGCATCGTTGGATCGTTTCTATTCCAAAGCCACTCAATTCTTAAGGCGTGAGGATGCGAAATAATCTAGGAAACAGGACGATGCGAGACCCAACTATGAAGGGATTCAGAGTAATGTTGCAGTTAAACAATCTGGTGAAAGTTCAGGAAAAGTCCAGTTAAATGTTCAGAATGAACAAGATCAACAGCCGAGAAACGGTGATAGTCAGAGTAGAAAATGAGACCAGAACCGTGGCCCGTGACGTAGGGCCCCAATGATTGATACTTATACACCGCTGAACAGGTCGTTGGAGAACGTGTATCTACAGACTTGCAATGCTATGCAGTATTAGAAGCCTGCTCCAAAACCATCGTCGGAGAGGCAGATCCAAACAGGATAGTTCTGTAGATTCCATGAAATTTATGGACATAACACCAATGAGTGTAGACATTTGCAGGACCTCATTGAGAAGTTAATTAGAGAGAGGAAGCCAGATCAGTTCGTTCGGGCGCCGCAGTCTGGTGACGTAGGCCCATCCAATCAAAATCGTGTGCATACTCAAGAGAGAAGAGAGGAACATGCCCGTACAGGCGGGAGGTTAGTGATTAATACAGCCAGTGGTGGTCCCTACCCGGTAGACCGAAGCTGGAAGGAGATGGAGTCATATGCCAATTCTATCAGGCATGTTGATTTTGAATGTTGTAGTAGTTTTGATGAAGGGGCTCCGACCAAACTACAGAGAACGATGGCAGACGACATCGTATTTAGAAACCGAGATGCTGATAGGGCCAAAGCCCCAACCATTGACCCACTTATCATATCGGCCTAGGTTGGTCCTGCTTGGATGAAGAGGATCCTGGTGGACAATAGGAGTTCGGTGAACATTTTGTTTAAAAGAGCGTATGATCAAATGAAGATGGAAGCTAAAGATTTAGAACCCTTATCAATCTAGAATCCATGGCTTCGATGAAAGTGCTAATATACCCACTGGAGTGGTGGAGTTGCTAGTGGAGTTAGGAATTGGAGAAAGCCGAAGGGTTCGAATGCTACAGTTTGTAGTTTTAGATATTCACTCTCCGTATAATGCCTTCTTGGGCCGACCGACCCTCGCTGAATTCAGGGAAGCAATCGCCCCGTGGTGTTTAACATTGAAGTTCCCCACTGATCGTGGGGTTGGAGTCATTCAAGGATATCAGGCTGCCGGAAGAGCCTGTTATGTTGCGGAGCTACGCGAGGTGCAGCGAAAAGAGAAAGGAAAGGGCGTAGAGGAATCTCTCTGCGTCCATTTTGCGGACAATTGACAATTGGTGCCTGGGCCTTGGCCCGGGCACCACAACCAATTCCAAAAAGATCTAGACCCGAGAGACAATGATAACAAAGAGGAATCCACGGAGAGTCAAGCTTCTTCAGCAGAGCTGACGATTGATGTTCCAATCGACAATGATGATGATGGTTCAAGAATTTTCAAGGTTGGGTCTCAGTTAATCCAAGAGACGCAACAGGAATTGGTTGATTTTCACTGGGCGAATCTCGATGTATTCGCCTCGACGCACTCTGATATGTGTGGAATCTCGTCGGACATCGCGAGCCACACCCTGAATATTGACCCGCGGTATATCTCGGTCAAACAGAAAAGGCGCGGTATGGATCCAGAGAGATCTTCCGCTCTTAAAGAAGAAGTTGATAAGCTGAAGGTGAATTGGTTTATCCGGGATGCTCTATACCCAGAATGGGTATCCAACCCTGTACTTATCCGAAAACCAAATGGGAAATGGAGAACGTGCATTGATTATTCTGACTTAAATAAAGCTTGTCCGAATGACAGCTTTCCACTTCCCTAAATTGATCAACTTGTGGATTCAACAACCGGACACGAATTACTTTCGTTCATGGATGCTTACTCTGGCTATAATCAAATACCCATGCAAGTGCCCGACCAAGAGCATACGAGCTTCGTAACCGATCTGGGACTATACTGCTACAATGTCATGCCCTTCGGATTGAAAAACACCGAAGCAACTTACCAACGATTGGTTAACCTGATGTTCGCTGACCAGATTGGAAAAACAATGAAGGTTTATGTGGACGACATGTTGGCACGATACTCTACCGATCACATTAAAGACTTGGATTCAATGTTCAATACCCTTCGAAGATACGGGATGAGGCTCAATCCGCTTAAGTGTCATTTTGGAGTCGCATCCGGAAAATTCCTTGGGTTCATCGTCAATGCCAGAGGAATAGAAGCCAACCCCGAAAAGATCTGGGCTATCAGAAATTTACAAACTCCAAAAACAATAAAGCAATTCCAGAGTCTCAATGGAAAGGTAGCAGCACTGAGTAGGTTCATATCAAAGTCCACCGATAAATGCATCCCATTCTTTGATTTGATCCAAAAAGGGAAGCGGAACTTCGAATGGACCATGGAGTGCGAGGACGCATTCAAGTCATTGGTCCAACATCTTTCCACACCGCTGATTCTTTCAAAGATGATCAACCACGAACAGTTGTATCTTTACTTGGCGGTATTAGAGAACGCGATTAATGCTGCCCTTGTTCGGGAGGAAGACCGAGTGCAGAAACCGGTCTACTATGTTAGCAAACGACTCACCGGAGCTGAAAGAAACTATCCGAAGCTAGAGAAATTAACCTACTGCCTAGTCATTGCCTCGAGGAAGCTCCGTCCATACTTTCAGGCTCATCCCATCACTATATACACCGATCAGCCGTTACGATAGGTCCTCACGCGGCCTGAGACATCTGGTAGGTTACTCAAATGGAACATCGAACTGAGTCAATTCGATATTAGTTACACTCCAAGGAGAGCTATTCACGGTCAAGTCCTAGCAGATTTTATAGCCGAGTTCACTGTCCCTGAAGACTTACCTGAGACCAGAAAATCTCCTGAGTACATCTGGAAGCTACACACTGACGGTGCATCCAACGATCGACGCTCGGGTGCTGGGGTAATACTTGAAACCCCCGAGGGCCGATCCATATGTTATGCTTTAAAGTTCGAGTTCCATGCAACCAATAATGAAGCCGAATATGAAGCTCTACTTGCTGGTTTGAAGCTGGTCCGTGATCTGAAAATTACCGCGGTGGAAATTTACTATGACTCCCAATTAATCGTATGTGAGGTCCGGGGTGAATATCAGGCTAAGGATCGAAGATTAGCTGCTTACCTAACTCGAGTCCGTGAGATTCTTGATCAGTTTGATTTTTATGCCATTTTGTACATCCCCCGGGAGCATAATCAAAAGGCCGATTCGTCGGCAAAATTAGCAAGTATGGGCGAAGCTCAGCAGTTGGGGCTCGTTCCCGTTGAAACTCTATCTTCTCCGAGCATTGGTCAGATGGAAACTGGTTGCACATTTGAGGCTACTACCAGCAGGGAAGCGTGGATGACCACCTACCCAGAATACATCTAACGTGGCATACTACACGAGCGTCGAAGTGAGAGAAGACAAATTCTTCGAAAAGCTTCACGATTTTTCATTCAGAATGGAGTTATGCATCGAAGGGGATATTCTATTCCTCTTCTCCGGTGTATCGCACACAACGAAATCAAACGAGTGTTACACGATGTGCACGAAGGAGAATGTGGCGATCACACTGGGAGCCAAGCACTTGCCATGAAAATACTCCGATATGGATATCATTGGCTTACCTAAATTGCGATGCCGTGGACTATGCCAAAAAATGTGATAAATGCCAAAAACACGCTCGGATTCCTAGAGCCCCGCCTACTGAGATAACCCAAATGGTCAGTCCATGGCCATTTGCGATATGGGGGATTGATATAATTGGTACATTGCCTTTGGCCAAAGGTGGCGCGAAGTATGCCATCGTCGCAGTTGCTTACTTCACAAAATGGGCGGAAGCCGAACCTCTTGCAACAACCACGATGAAGAAAGTAATCAACTTTTTAGTATCCAATATCATCTGTCGGTTCAGTCACCCACATACTATTATCACCGATAATAGAGCCCAATTCGACAGCGCTGAATTCAAGAACTTCTGTATGCGGTTCCATATCCATAAGAAATTCTCCGCAGTTGCACACCCACAAGAGAATGGCCAAGTCAAAGTTTTTAATAAGGTTATCAAATCTATTTTGAAGAAATGATTGGAAAAGGCCGGGGGCAAGTGGGTTGATGAACTTCCTATGGCCTTATGGGCTTATCGGACGACTCACAAAACTGCAACCGGACACACTCCATTTTCTCTATCTTATGGCTCTGAAGCCGTTATTCCGGTCGAAATGGAAGTTCATTCTCACCATGTGACATATTATGATCCGAAAATGAATGTCATACTACTTGCTGAATCCTTGGATCTTCTCGATGAGAGGTGTGAAGAGGCTGATTTTAGGGCAGCCGCATATCAGAGTCGAGTCGCCCGAATATACAATGCCAAGGTCCGACCGCGGACCTTCGAACTCGGCAACCTTGTACTCAAAGAATTTATCTGATTCCTTCTCACATGAAACCAAATTGGGAAGGACCGTATGTGATTTCACAAAAGCTCGGAGATGGCACATTCAAGTTATCGACCGTTGACGGTCTTACTATGCCGAGACCCTGGAATAGCGAGAGTCTCCGTCGCTACTACACATGACAGGCTTTATTTGTTTTAGCCCGTTATTTCCTTTGCATTTTATTTTCGCATTTTGAAATTTGAACTTGTAATAAGGCAGCTGACTTTGCCATATTTTCTTATTTCAGCAATAAAATGCTATCTCCTCAAGCCAGAGCTGTGATTTATTGAATACGCCGCTAAACATCACAATGCACGGAGAGCTAAGTTCCATCATATGGTGGGATTTAATTCAAGTAGGGAGCGACTGTGATACGACCGGTCACTCACTATGTGAAACCCAAGCTCGGGGGCATGTCACCACGTTAATATCTAAAAGGATTGATACACGACAATACTCACATTAAATCCAGATTCCCATATTGCGAACTAGAGTATAAACATCGAAATAACTCTAAGTCCCCGGAGCGCGGACTGGAGTATAAACATTAACTCCAGATTCCCAGAGTGTGAACTGGAGTATAAACATCGAAATAACTCTAAGTCCCCAGAGCGCGGACTAGACTATAAACATTAACTCCAGATTCCCAGAGTGCGAACTAGAGTATAAACGTCGAAATAACAAAAAGTCCCCGGAGCGTGGACTGGAGTATAAACATTAACTCCAGTTTCCCAGAGTGCGAACTGGAGTATAAACGTCGAAATAACTCTAATTCCCCGTAGCGCGGACTGGAGTATAAACATTAACTCCAGATTCCCAGAGTGCGAACTGGAGTATAAACATCGAAATAACTCTAAGTCCCCAGAGCGCGGACTAGACTATAAACATTAACTCCAGATTCCCAGAGTGCGAACTAGAGTATAAACATCGAAATAACACAAAGTCCCCGGAGCGTGGACTGGAGTATAAACATTAACTCCAGTTTCCCAGAGTGCGAACTGGAGTATAAACGTCGAAATAACTCTAAGTCCCCGTAGCGCGGACTGGAGTATAAACATTAACTCCAGATTCCCAGAGTGCGAACTGGAGTATAAACATCGAAATAACTCTAAGTCCTCGGAGCGCGGACTGGAATATAAACATTAACTCCAGATTCCCAGAGTGCGAACTGGAGTATAAACATCGAAATAACTCTAAGTCCCCGGAGCGTGGACTGGAGTATAAACACTAACTCCAGATTCCCGGAGTGCGATCTGGAGTATAAATATTGAAATAACTCTAAGTCCCCGAAGCGCGGGCTGAAGCATAAACAATCATTAACCCCAGATTCTCAGAGTGCGGACTGGAGTATAAACGTTGAAATAATTCTAAGTCACCGGAACGTGGACCGGAGTAGAAGCCTTAACTCCAAGTTGCCGAAGTGTGAACTGTATCATAAGCATCGATAATCATCGGGCTCTCAGAGCATGGACCGAATTATTGCTTGCAAATTATTCTAAGTCCCCGGAGTGTGGACATGCATTCAAAATTCGCAAAAAAGCACGGTCGTAAACCGATCATTACAACACTTAAGAAAAAAAATCAACTGGGATGAGAAAAGAAATATTTTATTTCAACTGACTAGAAACAAGGACTTACATGCAAATAAGTTCTTCCAAAAAAGAATTCCTACTAGCAGGGGCCGAACCTGCATCTATACATGACCTACTAAAGAAAAACGAAAACAAGTTCCTATCTACCAAAACACCTGCTTGAGTGGCCGATCTATTTCTTCTTTTTCGACCTCCTTATCAGCGGTTCGTCATCGGAATCACTAGGAACATAAATCCTTCGTTTGGAGGGTTTCCTCTCCGGTGGCCGCTCTTCGGCCGGGGGCATAATGTCCACGTCCTCCTCAGAACTTGTACTTAAATGAAGGCTCCCCGCCGGAGGAGTTGAAGGGACCGGACATGCAACAGAAGACGAGGCGGATACCCGGGTACCGACCACAGAGCCACTTGGCAATATCACATTTAGAGGTGCTGGACTATGCACCGTAGACCTAACTCCAGCACTACCCTCACGCCCCACGGCCTCTATTTTGGCTTTGATTTCGGCCAAGATTTCTTCATCTCGAGCTGATTGGGCCTGGCTGGGGGTAGCTGTGGTCTGCGTTACAAAACTGGAGGCCGGCAGAAGATCACTGATGATAAATGGCAAGTCTGTAAAAGGGTCACCCTGATGGCCAAGCAGTTCACTCACCATTTGTTCGTCGAGAGATATGGATCTCCCCTGCGCTGTCTCAGTAGACACTGCCGTCGTCACGACAGTTGTTACGGTAGTGATGGCCTTTTGCCCTTGAATAGACTCCTGAGCCGAAGATGTCGGAGTAGTTTCGGTTACTGACCAAAGAAGAGAAGGAGTTATAAGCAATCACTTCAAAACAAACGCTCTAATGAAAACATACTTGAGATATGTTCAAAGTACCTTCCTCAGTCTGACTCGTTGATGGTTGGACGACCTCAGAGACGTGCTCCCGAATAGGAGATAACCGCGGTTGTTCCGGGTCATAAGCAGGAACGGATTGTGAATCAACCACAGATACAGGCTCTAACGGAGGTGGAGCGGTGATTTCAAGAATAGTAGCGTGATGCTCAACACCTGATTCCTCTCCAACCTCCAGAGGTCGGCCACCAATAATCTTCTTCTCATGAACAATAATAGCATCATGGAGGATCTTTTTCTCATCATCTGTCAGCAAACGGTTTTCGAGTTCAAATCGGTCGACCGATTCATCCGGATGCGCTTCCTCTTCTTCCTCAACCAATCGACCCCAAGCGCTACGGTGGTGTACCGGGTAATCTTAGAGCCAGGCCAAATTTCTGTGTCTCAACACATTGGCATTGTAAGTGATGAGCAGATCTTCAATATCGGCCTCCAGCCTGGCCTCCGCTTGTTGAACTTTCTCCTCAACCTCCGTCTCGACCGTCTGGACCTTGGCTACTGCCGCATCCCGTTCAGTCCGAAGCATCATGGCTTGTTCACACGCCTCCTGGGCTGTGCTGTTCGCATCCTCCCTATCCTTGGCGATTTCGGCAAATTTGGACTTAAGCTCATTTAGCTCCTTCAGGGCTGCGTCCCTCTCGGCAGTGACCACGGTGTTTCGATGGCCCATATCCTCTACCGTGGCATAATGCTCACGTTTCATCCTATCCATTGTTACCTGGGCTTCATCGGCTTTTTTGATAGCCTCCATTTCAGATTGCCGAGAAGATTCAGCTTCAGTGTTAAGCACCTCAATAATACGGTTCTTTTGAGCTAACTCAGCCTGCAACTTCTCGATGGTGGCCCTACGCCCAAAGGCCAATGCCGACGCCTTGTCATCCGCTTTCGCCCACGCTTTGTACTGGGCAAAAAAGTCATGCATGTAGTCATGCACTAACTGCTTGGCTTCCTCTGGGATCCTTTTTAAGTGTGGGAGAAAGATATAGTTATCAAATCAGATGTTTGGAAAGTCTTTCTTTAGCTGAGCAAGCTGGATTGCTCCTTCCCCTGAAATTTCCATGGGGGGCTGTTCCGTAACGACAGCGGTTATTTTCTCGATTCTAGAATGGTGGGATTCGTGCCTAGAAGATTGAGAAGCCGACTTGTAGTGAGAAGATTCGGAGGGACGAGAGATATAAGCAGGAGGCTGTATGGGATCTTTGGGAGGAGGAGGAGTACGCGACCGAGATCGACGCTTATAGCCTTTATCTTTATCGTATCCTTCTTGACCAGAATACCCAGTGCGTCCCTGGTCGTAATCTCTGTCCCCTTCTCGTCTGCACGACTCGTAATATGAAGACTTGCGCGCATGTCGGAGACTCCCTAACATTGAACCTCGCCCGGACATAGTATCTGCAAAAAAAAATACAGCAAAGTCAATCACCTTCCGAAACAGATAGTTTATAGTCGAAGGCTATGCAGTGACGTGAAATATGTATGAATGTGCAACCCCCCGACCAACCGGATGTGTCTGCCACACCAGTGGGAAGAGACTCGCTTAAAACTAAGGCTTGTTAGATTTCGTCCAATCCGACATCCTGCCGCAAGGACGTGTCGTCCGGAACCGGAAGATCGGCACATCCTTCGTGAAGATTCTCCGTTCTAGAGGGAGACATTTCCGAAATTCTAACTCCGGGAGCGGAACAAGACGTAACCACATATTTCCATCTCCCTTTTTTAGATGGTTCAGAGATGGCCGCCTTGCCTTTTCTCTGCTCATCAATATCCCGGGCTACGTCTACAGGTTCACCCAAAGGTTCTCCATCAGTATGAGTCCCCTCGGAGTCAGCTTCTTCAATCACAACAACTTTGCGTTTTTTTCGCATAACTCGTTTTTTCGAGGCGGTCGTTAATGCGCCATCGAGCAGTATGCTTTGTCTATGCTCAATCAGCCCAAGGATCCGAAGATTCCTATCAGTCAAGAGCAGTTCAATGTTCCTGTCTTCACTTGGGATTTCTTGAAGCACACGAACTATCTCCTCGAAATCTCTGCCCTCTGGTCGTTGAATTACGGCTGTATAAGAGAAAAAAGATATGAATTTTACTTCAACTACAAACGCCTTAGTAATTACTTGAGAGTTCAGGTTTACTCACGTCTGAATAACCATCACTGGGCGAACCCTGGAGGACATCGGACATAAAACCATTCTGTCCTATAGTAGCTTAGCCTAGTCCAGGATCCGGTAACCACTTGACATTTCCTAACCGCTTCCAAAAATGTAAAAGATGGGGTATCATTTCGGCTTTTGAAGTTAAACAGATTTCTGATCTCAGTTGGGATCAGCGGCCGATGAAGGTATTCCATGAAGACGATAAACAAGCTATTGAGCGAAGCATACCATTTGGGTGTAGTTGAGATGGAGCGATTCCCAAGAATGATAACGCTTGTCTTATATAATCGTTAAATGGAGGTAGCGTTCCAGCGGCACACGCATGACGGTTAAATGCAGTGTATCCTTCCGGTGGATTGTGTGGCCTATCATTTGGTCCCGGCAATAGCACGTCGTCCATCGACAGGCCATGCCTCAAGCATACTCTCCCTAACATATCTTTAGAAATATGAGACGGGACAGAATCTCGTGGATTGAGAATGAATGATGCATCGGGTAGTTCATCTGGGGCTGGACCAACTACATCGGGCTCAATATCCGGAACCTCCAGTCTCGAAGGAACTATATTTTGAATTTCTTGTGGGTTTTCTTGCTGCTAGCGAACCCGAAGGCTCCATAATTAGCTAACTCATGAGAAACCATCGTTAGACGACAAGAGACCCGTGCTTTCCCCGGTGTAAAGTGTATGAATGTATGCAGTGCAATGGTGTGCATTACTTGAAGAATGTTAAAGAGTTAAAAAGAATATGCAAGCAGTTAAAGTTGTCACAGTTCCATCGACGAGCTTCGAAAGGTAGTCAAGTATGCAGTTTAACTATTAAGTCCAAATATGCAAAAATGAAGCTCGTCGGAGTTATGCTGAGAAAATGATAAAGTCTCATATCCATCATAAGAGGTTTCGAATCGATCAACAGCGGCTTGTTCGAATCCATCCAAAGTCAATTTGAATCGATGCTGGAAGCATACTTCGAATAGATGTTCCAAAGCCCGAGTTTGTATCGATCAGAATAGGGTACTTTCGCATCGATCTCTGGTTGCCTGGTTCGTACCGATCAGGGGGCCCTTAACTTAAGATCGATTACCTTCGAATCGATGCCCTTCGTATCGATCATAAACCATAATTTGAATCGGTCTAAAGTTGAAGGCTCTGAATCGGCTATGAGCTTGTTTTCGTATCGATCGTTTCGAATCGACACGATCTATCGTCGTAGCCATCGGTACGAACTACATTTCCTCCATCGAAGCATCCTAGAGATCGATGCAAAACTCAACGAAAGAGATTCTCATCTTCCTCGACCCGAACGCTGAACCCCCAGATTGATTCGAACTTACCCTGTCCAATCCCTCTTCTCCAAACCAGATCTGGTTTTACCTAAGTCCAGAACAGATGGTCGAAGGAAGAAGGATGGATCTGAAACAATGATTATTACTTGGAATCACGTTAGATTACCTAATTTAGAGAAAGGATCCGAGGAGTAGCGAACTCGAAATCGAACGAATCGATGGCGTGATTGAATTTTTTCCTTCTGATATTTCGAACCGAGAAGCAAAAAATGGAGACGGCTGTAAAAAAGGTAAAAAGGTAAAAAGTGAGAAGGCTAGAATATTTATAGGGGAGCTGATGTGCGACCGGGTCGATTTGCCTTCCTGTGCGCGCAACCTGCCACACCCAGTCCAAGTGGGCCCTGATTCGAATGGCTCTTTCGAGCCCGTTGGGCCCTGCCTTCATCGAGGCGAAATTTCTTTCAGACCTCATCATTTTGAAGCCACTGCTCGACTCGGTTCCATCCACAGGCCGTTAATACAAACCGTATCGATCGAGTCATGTCCTGGGGACGCTTCCGAGCGCCAACATCCATCGATGCGAATCCGCCCAACCTGAATCGGTTCGAAATGTCCATCTCGCAACCATTGAACCGGAAGCGGCACAGACATATCGATACGAACACTGGTAGTTTTGTATCCATCACAGCTCAATCATCTTGATCGATACGAATGCACATTTCGCACACAACAAATTCCTTATCCATCGATACGAAGCCAACCATTCAAACTCCTACATCAACTCAGGAGAAGATCAATACAACATCTGACACAAGAGATCCGATGAAGAACTGAACACTGTAATACGTAATTCAATCACATCAACACAAAGTTACAGCGTTCGACAGAAGAGAAATGACTGTTCAGGGAGGAAGGGAAGCTTTTCAAGGAACGTCATGTTTCCACAAGACGTACTTTGGGGGGCAAATGTTATCCTGCCTTTTGTCAAGGCCGGAATGCCAAGAATCGATCGAAAACCAAGTTTGACCTGCTATGGATATCGACAAATTTTGTCCAAGACCAGATTCAGCTGCAATTGATAAGACATGACAAGAAAGATCATAGAAGTCCACATCTCAAATTTCAAGTCAATCCGACCTCATATGCGCAAGTTATGATCGATTCAATTTGAGGGAAAAGGCCCCGGTTTCGTATCCATCCTCATACTCCACTTCGAATCGATCATGTTCATATCGATTGGTTTCTTATCGGTCGGGGGTTCAGTGGCCTCGTATCGGTAGAAGGGCCTTGTTCCGTATCGATCAAGTTCGAATCAATCAGGATGCCTCAGTTCGACTTGATCTCATTCGAATCCATTAATATCTCCTTGTTTCGCATCCATCAACTAAGGTAATGGACATCACTTTGTACCCATCGTGAAAACCTATTCTCGAACCCATCTGGTCAAGGCACTTCATATCCATCGAGGTTCCACCGACTCCATCGGGAAGCTTTACTTCGAATCCATCAGAAGCCCCCCGTACCCATCTGCTTCGCATCCATCAGGTGCTAGCCATTTCGTATCCATGAACACTCACTTGTTCGTATCCACCAAGTCAACAAGCGCAGATGACCTGTCATTCCACGATACGAAGTAGGCGAGATATATAGAGTCGACGCGGTAAAACAGGAGAGAAGACCGGAGCGGCTCGAAGAACGTGCGCCACCTCATCGCAAAAACCACGTGAGCTCAAGGAGTCGAAGGCATCGATTTGAATGCATCGATTCGAAGCAAACATGAACCGGAACACTCCATTTCGTACCGATCATATCTCCCAATCTGTTGATCCAAATGCCACGAAATTTTTACAGAAGCTTGCATACATGTTGAAGAATGTGCACACCAAATTTCACCTCGATTGGATGATTTTATGATCGATTCGAATGGAGTTCGAATCGATACCAAAGTGGGCCCAAATTTCCTAAGGCCGGGTGCGTGGACCCCCTCACGTGCCAGAAGTGGTCTCCGGAGTTTTCAGCGAAATATCAGCATCCCACGCCTATAAATAGAGCCCCAAAACCAACAGAAAAGGGATCTTTTAACTCTCAAGCGCCCAGACTCTGCCGAATCGAGACCTTCATCATCCTACATCATATTCTCGCTGATTGATTTCGATTCCAGTTGTAATTCGCTGTGCTTGCTGTAATCACTTGTAAACGTTGAAAGAGAATCAATAAAATCGCAAAAACTTCACAGTGGACGTAGATAACGCGCCGAACCACTATAAATTGCTTGTCTTTGTCTTTGTTTTACTGTTATTTGGAGTTTTTGTTAGATAATCCTCATTTTCAACTTATATTCTTCATTTATTATCTCTTCAAAAACTTCCGAAAGGTGTTGTGCCCTATTCCGGTACAAACATTATGCGATATTATAATTTGATCCGCTGCAAAATGTGAGATTTTGTGATTTGTTTTCTGTTCTTCTTCTACCTTCTTCCTTCTTTACCCTAACAATCTAGGATTTCCAGCGATCGATTTTTTGGCACTTCTATAGTGAAAGTATTAGTGTCGAATTCTCGAAGTCGAAAATTTCGAGTCGTTACAGCTTACTGCCTGTTGACATATAGGCATATGGAGACAGTGACCCAATGTTGGAGGACTTGCTTCGAGCATGCATTTTAGATTTTAGGGGTTTGTGGGAAGAACACTTACCACTTGTTGATTTTTCATACAACAACAGTTTTCAGGAAAATATCAGAATGGCACCAGTTGAAGCATTGGATGGAAGGCCTTGCAAATCTTCATCGTGTTGGGTGGAACCTAGAGATTTTCTTATGCTTGGGCCGAATATGATTCGAGAGGCATCGGACAAGGTAATATATATTCAAAGAGAATCGTTTAAGTGCAAAATCAATAGAAGAGCTGTGCAGACGAGTGGTGCAGAGATTTGGAGTTCTCGGTTGGCGACTTTGTGTTTGTAAAGGTTTCTCCGATGAGAAGTGTAGCTCGGTATGGAAGAGTTGGGAAGTTGTCTCCTCATTATACAGGATCATTCCTGATTTTGGAGAGGATTGGTACACTCGGGTATATCGCATTTGCGTAAGTTTATGCATGATCCTTGAATGATAGAGGAAGCATCCCAGCATAAGGAGTGGGAGGCTGAGCTAGAATTGTCTATAATAAGGCATTGTACTGTTGACAAATGTAACGACCCGAAATTTGATCACTTTAATTAGGGATATTTAATTTATTTTAAATATTAAAATATAGGTTATTTTTCACAAATAATCCGATAAAATGGTCAAAAACCGTTTTATCAATAAACAGCTCTAAAATCATAAAACATTGTGCATGGAGTTGCATGCATATAGTTATTTATTCCTTTAAATAGGAATATGAAATAAAATATTTATTTTATTTTTGGAAACATAAAAGAAATTGTGACATCATCAGTGATACCCTTATATTTAAATATTGATTTATGAATTCAGTTGAGATTTAATGATTTAATAATTATTATAGATATTCCAACAATTCTTTCTAAATGATAATAATTAATTTTAATTAGTTATGAAGATATAATAAATCACTTATAATAGTTTTACAAGGATATATATATATATATATATATATATATATATTTGATTTGAAAATATAAGAAAATTCATGTAGCTTTATCGACATAACAACACTTTTTGTAAAAAATAATCAAGTATTAATTTATATGGTTTTATAAATCAAACATGATGGTTTTAATTAGTTAAAAATGATAAGAATTAAAATTTTATTCACAATTATATGTACTTTAATTAATAGGTGAAAATGCGACTGGAAATTTGCTTCTCGATTTTCAACGGTTTAATAGACGGTAGTTGTTAAAGTCGGTGCAACGTTGTTTATTCTCTTGTGCACATACATGTACATATATATACATGTCACATGCACACATGAACATATACAAACATACAAACATACGTGTACGTACACACACACACACATATACAAAAGAAAATATCAAAGATATTTCTTAACTCCTTAATATTTAACTAAACTCTTACACACCATGGAAATAAACAAATGAGCCTGCACATGGAGGGGGGTCATTTCGACAATATAGGGTGAAAAAAGGGAAGTGTGGGGTGTGATGTAGGGTACCCAAAATATCATGATATTTTGGGTTGGAACTTTGGCTATAAATACCTACCTTCACAACTCTTTTTTCTGTCTTTTTCATTCTACAATAACTTATTCAAAACCAAAACCAAATGGAGTAATTCTTTTTTTAAATTATGTAAAATTATAGTGGCTACAAATTTATGCGTTTCTTCCGTTTTTGAGCTTAGGCGTGTAAAAATATCACTTCTTTACCATGCATTTTCGGGCCCAGATTTTAGATCTGAGAATACCTCGTTTTCTTTTAATCATATCTCCCTTAAAACATATTGGAATTTTGTTTTCAAATTGTAGAGAAAATAATTATGAAGAACTTTCTCATTGACAACATTTGAAAATTCCTTGAGAAACATAACCAAAAATATGTTAGAAGATGGCCTATTTTTGGGTTTGGCTTTTTGTGAATCCAAGAATTCGACTTCTTCTTTTAGCCATATCTCCCTTAAAACAACTCAAAATTTATTAATTCATTTTTCAAATGCAAGAGTAGATAATTTTATATAACTTTCCCTTTAACAATGTTTCTAATTTTTGGGAGAAACATGGTCAAAAATCCAAGAGAAAATGACCTATTTTCGTGTCTAGTTTTGTGAATTCAAGGTCGAAGCTCTCCAACTTCTCTTATATACTTTCGACCACCACCTCCATCACCATTGTCCATGAGCTCCACCATCTCCAAAGATAAGCCATAAGCATTAGGGGTTAAGGAAGTCTAGGGTCGAGAGCAACTAGGCAAGTGGGAGTTGTTTAGGTGGTGTATTAGTGAAGTGTTGATTCGATTGAACGTTGGTAGGAAGTTTGGTTTGAAATGTTGAGAATATATATATATATATACATATATATGATGTGATATGATTGCCATGGATGTTTACAATGCTTTGATCCTGAAGTTTGGATCTTTGGATATTGAAACAAGTCACGATTAGTACACAGCGAATATCACAAAGGAAATCACTTTTCTTTAATGAATGAAATGTTGAATAAGAGATTGTTAAACCTGTTGAAAATAATTTAAAATGGCTATAAATGTTTTATAAACACTAAAATCAAATTTGGTGAAGTTTTGACAAGTTGCGAAAATTGAGTCAAAAATAGGCACGTCGCGTAATGGTAGTTCGCGATTTCGCACTGTAGAAAGTTAAATCCATGTATATGATGGATTCGGAGTCTGAATTCTTTGTAATAAGAAATTTCTAAGCTCTTATACTCATAGTTTTAAAAAAAGGAAAAATATTGAGATTTTTTTTTAGTAGATTTTGAAATATAAGCAAATTCAAGTTTTCAAAATAGTTGCGCTTTGGCAGTTCAAAAACCAAAGCTCTTTATAAATTATATTTTTAATTCTTTAAAAATATGGGATAAATTATTTAAGTCTTTGAAATGTTTTAAAAGTGATTTGATTTATAAAAATGGATTTCTAATTGACCGAAAGGTTGTTTTGATCAAATTAGCCATAAAAGCATAATTCACAGCACTTATTCGCGGTACTTTTCATAGTACTTTTAACAACTTTTAAAAAATGGCTTTAAACTTAAGTATTCTTTCCCAAATCTTTTGTACATATTTTCAAATAAATAATAAATTATTTTAAAGATGATTTAAATGATTTGTAATTTATTTTCAAAGGCTTAAATAAATGATTTTAAGAAATGCTCTTATAATTAAGTGATTTAATCTTAACTCTAGAAACCGATGAGTAGTTTGGATTTTTCTATTCGTGAGATCTTGATGTAAGGTGTTTAAACTAAGGAGATAACTAGGATCAACTAGTGCCTTGGCTCACTTGGCCTCTTTCCTGAGCGAGGAATAGATAAGGTCAAGTCGAAAACAAAATAAGTGTAAAAGATTTAAATTTAAAAATTTAATTTAATATTACTTGTATTGTATAGAGATAATATTCTTATACTTGGTATTAAATTCCGAGGTGGGAACCCATACTATCCATGTGAATTTAAAAGTGATTTTATCGTTATTCGACGGATGGTAAAGGTTGAATACCAAAATTGATATTAAGTAAAATTAATATAATTCCTATCAACCCTTTTCAACTCATTAATGTTACCAATATGACTTATGAAAATGATTTGGTATTTCCAAAGTTAAAGATATGTTTAATAATTTTGTACATACCAAAAAGAAGTATCTAAAGATATATATCTCTAGAAGATATTTTTGATAAAAAGAAAATACTTAATCGAATGATAAGCACCTATTTACTTTATATCTTTTTATCGATGATTGGTTCAAAAGAACTAGGATCAGATTTGCTCGTTGCATGATAGGGGTTCTCTCTTTGTGTGTAGTGGTGAACATATGACTTTTACTCCTACATGTCCAAGGGAATAGGTTGGTGCAGTCAAGAGGCTAGTCGTAAAAGAAAATGGCAAGGTACTAGTGTAAACCACAGTGGTTGTACCCACTACCAGAGGGTCATGGGCCTGGCCGCCACATTTGGTATCGAAGCTTAGGCTGAGCGAACACCTAGACGTTGAAAGGGTAAAGTCTCATTAGAGATAGGGTTAGTAATACCCTAGGAAGAGTGCCTCATTAAAGATAAGGTTAGTAACACCCTTGAGTGAGTAGAGAGTACATTATATAAGAGTGTGTATTTCTTAATGACATAAATAAATGATTTATGTTTTGAAAAGTTTGTAAATGAAATAATTTTACCTAGGATTATATTTTGAATATAAAGAAATGTCTTTCAAATTATATAGCTATTTATATAGTGATTAGTTGTTCGATCTAAAAGTTTATATACAAACTATAACGACCCAGTATTTCGAACTGTTCAAATCGACAATCATCCACTCATGTCAGACTTGAATTGCTCAAAACAACATATTGTTAATTTATATTTGGCTAAACTTAGCATATACAGTATATAAATCAATCACAGAATCACAGACCCAGAGTATTACAACAATAAGCAGCGGAACAGATAAATAGTAGTTCATGAAGCTACTATAAAACATCAAAGTTAAAACGAAATACAACATATATCTCGAATACAAAGAAGTTACTAAAACAAATACCAATGACAAGTCTGAACAAAACAACTGGAATAAATTGAAGTAACTATAAAGCCGAGTAGATGATGATAGATCTACAAGCGAAGCTCCAAACTCCAAAGGTGAGTCTCAAATGCTGTAACACTCAGTCTGACCCGAGCATAAAGCAAAACACAAAACACTCAAGTCAGGATTAACATTCTTATACCAGTAAATTAACTCAAGTGAAATGTCAACTGAAATACAAGTAACTTAAAGGTTGTTTGGGATTTCCTTCCTCTAAGGATCTGTGGAACTATCTACTATGTAGTAATATATGCTAGTATAATATATCTATCAGTAAAGTAAAGTATTAAAATAGTGTTAAGGCGATATCCATAGCCCCCTTAACACATTTTATATAATGACGTAGTATATACAGTACAGCAAACTCCACCAAACCAGTGGGCTATCAAGGAGCACTCCATAGGTACGACACAAACAAAAAACATAGTGTGCTCGATAAGGTAGATGACATGGCATGCGAGGCTATACCCTGGGTAGGATTCTACCAATTTACACTTCCAGGCTGGTGGTAACGCATAGCCGCAACTGCCGTCCACCTCGTACAACACTCCTAAAATCAAAGGTGCACCCAATCAAATCATAAAGCAATAGAATGGTATCGAAGAAGTGTGTTCGATCGGAGGTGCCACCTCACTTGGCCCGTCAATTGCTCCTGCTTTGGTTATCTTATTTATAGCTCTTTTCATACTTCAATGCAGCAACGACATCAAACCATCCTACTTTGTTCTATATTCACCATCTCGTACACGGTTGTTAAAGTGGTTTTCAGTATTAGTAAAGAGTATGATAATATCTGATCTCGGTCTCTTTAACCAAATGCATATTTCACACCATGGTCATTTCATTTCTAATAGCTCATATTCATATCGAAATATCATATCCATTTCAAAACCATATCAGTTATATATCATTATTAACTTTAAATAATATTCTTTTCCAGAATCGTAACACTTTCAAAATTATGACAATTTCGAAATCAAAACACTTTTGAAATCATAACACTTTTAAAATCGTAACTGTTCCAACTCAAACAGTTTAGGTGTTGAAAATAGTATGTGTATATATGTATATTAAAATAGTTTATATATTAAAATAGTTTATATATTAAAATAGTTTATATATTAAAATAGTTCGTAGATTAAAATAATATATATACGCACTAAAATACTTTATATAATAAAATTAGTTTCCTCCAATTTCACAAATTGATTCAAATCAACTTAAATTCCAAAGTTCAGTTTAATCAATCCTAGTTCAACCATTTCAATTAAAAGGGTTAACAATTCAAATTCTTAATAAACCATTTCAATTTATATTGATTTCAAATCCAGGTTTTAAGCTATCGCCTCAATTCCAATAAGATTCAAAGTTTAGATATCCAAACATTTACAATATAGGTTTCATTTGTATTTTAACATTCAATTTTAATTTTATTCAAATTGGAAAAAACATTCACATAATAATTTTAATAACAATTAAATAAAATATAAATTTACAAATTTAAATATTTTAATTATTTAGTCTTAGTTTTTATTTAAAGTTGAGAATATTCATTTAATCAGTTTACATCAAATCAAGTTATAAATCATACATTTCAAATCTCAAAATCAATAAGTTTAAATAAATTCTTATTTGAATTCAATTATTAACCAATTAAATTTCAAGTCAATTTTACTTATTTTTTTCCAATCTCTATTCATTTAAGGTTATTACAAAAATCCATTTAAAAATATTAATGTAAATTTTTAATAAATATTTAAACATATAAATATATATATATACTAATTAAATTAAATTTTATTTAATAAATCATATCAAATTAAATCTTATTAGAAAATCTATTTTAAATCTAATTTAAATCTTATTTAATATATTTAAAAATAATAAAATTATAAGTGAAATCTTAAAATTTATATTTTCAACACTAACTTATAAATTAAAATTTCCAAACATATAATTTAAAAATCTAATTTTACAAAAATAAAATATCTTTATATTATATTTAAAAACCAATATTTAATAAAATTATTCCTACCAAAACTTTGGAAATCATTTCAAAATATAGACCAGCTGTATCCGTATTTGATTTTCTATCCTATGGTCAAGTGATACGGATATTTATCATTTCGATCCGCAATTTAAATTTAGTATTTTATGGGTATTTATCATTTTAAACCGCAATCCCAAAATTTAAAAATCAATGAAAATTACTTGGGTTTATCATTTCAACCCATAACGATTTTCCCTTAATCTATAATATCATTTGGGTATGCATCAATTCAACCAATAGGGATTTCTAAACTAACAGGAAACTTGGAGAGTGAGAATAATATGATAATAATATAACATATCAATAATAGACATATATCATCAGTGATAAATTTAAATATAATGTATACAACAGGTTATGGTGTCATATGTCAATTAACACAGATTAACAATTTTGAATGACAAAATTCATTTTCAACATTTAAATAGCTAACAATTCTAACCTAACAACATATTTCAATCGTCATTTTAGGTGACTTAAATTTACTAAATATAATAATTTTAATCGTGAGTGATTACCCACCTTCCGAGGCTAGAGAAGACAACGGAAACGAAGAAGATGACATGGATAAGCAGCGACACAGCGAAGCAAAAAGCTGATGTGACCGATTTTGGACGGTCGATGAGACAAAAGAAAAATTCGAAGAACTGGTTTAATGAAGATCAATTACATCAGTGAACTTATATATGTAAGTTATATATGTACACATATATATTAAACGATATTTACTGAAATCCATATATTACTTTTCAAAATTTTCAAATGAATACTTAAACATAATGCATACATTAAAGTTATTACACAAAAAAATCTATTTTAAAGACATTAACCAAAGTTTAAGTGAATATTTCAAACATATTACATGCATATCTTTAAAAAGGTTATATAATACTCTAAACATATTATACATACGAACCTTTATTATAATTTTTTTTATGGAAGGAAAAGTTTGAAATACTATATTATATTATAAAGAAGAAAAATATACAAAAGCAGGTATATAGTGCAAACTTTAATACACAAAACAAAAGACAGAGCCAGGTTGATTAGTGCAAAAGAGTGGGGAAATGCGGTGTCAAGTATATACACAATCATAAATGCATGTGTGTGTGTGTGTGTGTGTGTTTTTTTGGAAATATTGGCCTCTATGCTTTGTTTCATGCGTTTCCAGCAAGCAAAATATTTACATATTATATAATAAAATATATAAACTGCATCCTTATGTTAAAAGTATTTAAATGAAAGCAAAGTTATATGCAAAACATTATATATATATATATATATAATGATCAATATATGTATATCAGTAAAATTACTTGCGTATGGAGGCAGTCACCTTGGAGATGGCGGAGCTGAAGGCTGCATGGAAGATGAAGCGGATGTGCTGATCGGTGTGAGGTGGCGGGTTGGAGGAGGTGCACTCGATGGCTGTTAGGGTTTGTAGTGGTGGTGTGGATTCGGCGAAAGGCCAAGGGTGTGTAGAAGGCGGAGGGTAGCCCGGGGAGGTGATGGATCGGACCTAGTCATATGAATGATGGGGTTTTCTGGTGATGGGCGAATTGGAAAGGTGGACGGTCAAGGGAGAAAGGAGTTGCACACACTAGGTGCGATGGCCGCAGGTGGAGTTGATGGTGGAGTTATGGCGTGTAGGCTACCAGGTGGGTTTGTTTGCATGGCGAGGAGAGAAAGGGGAAGTGGCGTTCGTGCTCGGCGGGTCAAGAGTGGAAGGAAGATGGCCTGAAGTCCGGAAGGCAAAGAAGGAAAGAGGCGAACGATGTAGGTGATTGTTATTTTTCTCTGGAACGAGGAAATGAGCAGGTTAAGAGAGAAGATGCACATGCTTCTATAAATATAAACATATATTTAATATATTACTCAGAAGAACATAGAACGAAAAAGAAAGGGGATATATTGAAATGAACCCAAGGACAATGGAAATGAACCAGTAGATAAGAGCAACCGGTGAAATAGTGACAGTCAAGTTATTTAAATTTTTAAGAATATTAAAAGTTATGGCTTATGGATTTCTCAACAGAGGACAATTTAATAGACATAGGAACCCAAAAACCTCAAATGCGGAACGGTTACGGAAATCGTTTCGTAGATTTCGACGCGTAACGGACGTCGAAATACAGGAATGAACATACTGCTGGGATTAGCACGATGAGACGAACAGAACGGTATATGGATATGAGTGCTACGATCCACCTATCAAAAGTTGATATTTCGCTGTTAAATGGGTGCAAATTCATCGTAAATAAGATAAACGGAGCTAGAGAAGTCCAAATTTGGCGAAATAAAGTATGACGTCTGACTCAAAAAATGATTTACATTTTGTTGTATAAAAATATTTAGATTTTGAAACTATTTTATAACCATCAAGTTAACTGAATTTAAATTGCAAAATTGCACAACAGAATTTACATTCATATTTTCCAATAAAATTTGCCATTAGCTGTGTTTAAATAGATGTATTACAAATATCAAATTTTCACTGTCAAATTTAACTGATTAATTTCAAGAAATTTTTTTTTTATAAAAATAGTTAAAAATTACAGGTCATTACACTCTCCCCTACTCAAAACTTTTCGTCCTTGAAAAGGAACTAGATATTAGAATAGGAACAACCAGAAAGAAAAGATAGACTGAAACACAAAATACAACAATTAATTCAAAACCATATAAATTTCCATTAGTTTTTAAATTGATTAATATTCAACAAACTTGCTTTCAAGTCATTTTATTCAACCAAATTGTATTCATATTTGGTTGATTTCACTTCAATGTATTTCATTCAATTGATTTGCTTTAAATTTATTAACATTTGTCACAAAAAATTTCTTTCAAACAAAATTTATTTTATTTACCTTATTATTTAAATATTTCAACCTCATTAGGTGTAATAACATTTATTATAACAATAAAATTTCTATTTAAATTTTCCATTAACCAAATTTTATTTGAACATCAATTCCATTTATATTATATATGTAATTACATTTTCCCATTGTATTTTTTTAACTTTTTAAATATTTCAGATAAATTATATATTTCAAAAATGCAATTGGGTATCATACAAAATAACTTTATCCTAGTTCAACTGTTTTAATTTGTTTCAATTCCATTTCTCATTTTAAACACTCTGATCATTCAAAAAAATCACTTTATTTCAATAATTTAAACAATTTCTTAATATAAAACTTAAGATTCAAATTCACAGTTTCACTTCAAAATATTTTGAAATAGATATATACATATACCGATATGTTTTATAAATCAAATCATACTAAAGAAATTCCAATCAAATCCATCTTCAAAACAAAAGCGCAACGAAGCTACCAAGCGGTCTCTCCACTTTAAGACTCGAAAATAAATGTCGATGATGCTGTAGTCATCACCAAAATTATTTTCCAGTGACAAAAGAGGAGAGTACCTACTTACTTCTTCGAAAAATCTTTGGAAACAATTTCCATTTGAAAATACTTTCAAATAATACTTATATTCTTAAAAACTTGAAACCAAATTTAGAAAACACCAGAAATTAAATTCTCAAATCCTTTAATTTTAAATGCATTTCTAACATAAAAATCCTTTAACTATCAAATTTTTTGAAAAATACACTTATATATATAAAATATAACCATACATGAAATTATTCTTTTTACTAATTTCAAAAACCATATTTGTGTTTGTTTGCTCTGTTCAAGTGTTTTGGAATTTCTATCGATAGCTTTGGCCAGACGAATCGATCGAAACCCAAAATCAACTTAACAATTCAAACAACACGATATAAAACATTTTTATGTTAATTACAAATACACTTCCTCACACGATTAACTTATAATGGATTTTTTGAACAAGGATAGATTTTCAAATTAGAGGGACCCTAAACAAATAGAATTCCAACAATAGGGATAGGCTCGAAAGAAAGATAAGATAATTAAATTACAAAAGAGGAATGATGGATAGACTAATATTAATCGCGGCGACTTTAACCGTGTCACCGTGACTTCAGGAATAAGATTGATGCATAATTCGAATTCCGCTTCGGGGAAAAAGAGAAGCGAATTTGCTGAAGACATTCGGAAATAGTTGGACAACAGGGGCGAAGTCAAGATCACTCGGTTGAGAATCAAGCGAAGAGATGAAACTGCCCGCAAAATCTTGAGGCAGTCGGCATTCGATCACAAGAGAATTTCCTGGTTCATCTACTATAAAATAATTCAGGTTTTGGAAGGAATAACAGGAAACTGAGGACATAGAAATCTTCGGTGAATCAATGCTTGTTGTAAAGGAGTTTCACCCCTTTACACATCATATTTAGGTTAGCAGGATAACCGATGGTATTTAAACACACACAAGGATGAAATTGCCAATTGAGGTAGCAAGATGTTTTCAAATTCACTATAGAGATCAACCAAAGTGCAGCTATGGGATGCTCCAGTATCAAAAGGACATGAACAGGGAAAAGACAAGAATGGATTTCTAGAATAGAAGGAAAATTTCGAAATTCAAGAGAAATCTTAATCAAAGTGGTTCCAAACAAAGAATTTCTAGCTTGAATGAAGATGATTCTATAATTTAATTTACTTTACATGTTGAGTTTTGCCTAAACCAAAGCTCTGATACCACTCGTAATGACCCGGTATTCCAAACCTTTCAAATCGACAATCATCCACTCATGTCAGACTTGAGTTGCTCAGAACAACATATTGTTAATTTATATTTGGAACAACTTAGCATATGCATTAAATAAATCAATCATACAATCACAGATACAGAGTATTACAACAATAAGCAGCGGAATAGATAAATTGTAGTCCATGAAGTTATTATAAAACATCAGAGTTAAAACAAAATACAACAGATATCTCTAATGCACAGAAGTTACTAATACAAATGCCAATGAAAAGTCTGAACAAAACAACTGGAATAAACTGAAGTAACTACAATACTGAGTAGATGATGATAAATCTCCAAGCGAAGCTTCAAACTGTAATGGCTCGAAAGATTTTTGACCCCGAAAATCGACACTAATACGTCCACTGTATAAGCAATTGAGTGTCGAAAATCCCAGGCTGTTAGGGTTTAGAAGAAAATGAGATAGAAAAATAAATAGAAAAAAATAGCACAAAGTCTCATAATTGCAGTGGAACAAACAACAATATAAAATAACAACATTTTATACAAAGAAAAGCTGTAATTATCAATATACATACAAGATATCATAGTACAATAAATTTGGACTGTTATAATGACTTCTCCCAGAATGCTATCTATACGATCTATGATATACAGTGAAATATAACAATATGTCTCTACCGTCCAGCTCGTCCCCTGAGCTGCAGAACATCCTAACCTGAAAACCTATAATACTTGGTCAGAACGAGCATTACAATAAAGTAACACCCAAGTCAGGATGGAAACCAGCGTGAGTAAGCCCATTTAATTTGAAAATACTAAAGTTATAAAGCTCTTTGGAACCAAGGTAAATCGTACAACATTACGAGTTTTATCCTGTTATAGCCAAACACTTGTCGCAAAATCCATTGATATTAGAAATAATGTCTAAGTATGGTCACTTATTTAGAGTAGTTGAATTTGTGAAATTAACATGATTCCTGCATGTTAACTCCATAATCAAACACACAAAGTTCAGAGAAATTATTAAATTTAGGCGGTTCCGGATAGCACAGATATCCGGTCGCCTTTTTTTCGAGTCTAACTAACACATATTCAAAAATGGTAATTTGCTACTGATGTCTTATTTCGAATCAAACACATCATTCCTTTTAGTATCGGTATCTTAAATTTGGGATAATATCCCACAGAGTTAAGCAAAGATATAGACTTAACCCGATTAACGATCTATAATCCAATACCAGACGAGTTACTCCTGGTTTTAATTCCCTTTGATTTGCCATAAACATTTTATATTTAAAATCCAAATTAATTACAGATAAAACAATTTATTAAATAACAAATATTATGAAATATTATCCATTTATTCATAAGTTTAAATCCAATAATAATAATGATTTGTTTCCTTATAATTGTCTCTTTAATTAAAATAAGTTTTCACTTTAAATAAAAAGGAATTATGAATTATTTTATGTATACTTATATATTCTACTCCTTCTTTTTTTCTTTTCTTTTTTTTCTTTTTTTTTCCATTTCTTCCTTATTTTATTCTATCTTATGCCCCTTCTTCAATTTCTTTTTCTACTCCATATTTTCTTCTCTTTCCTATTTTCTTTCCCTTTATTTTATTTTCCTTTTCCTTATTTCTTTTCCTTTTCTATTTTTCTTTTCCTTTTTTCTTTTTTTCTTTTATTTCTTATTTTCGTTTTACTTCGGGCCCACCTTTTCTTTTCCGGTCCACTTTCTTATTCCATCCTCCCTATTCTTTCTTCCTTACCTTCTGGTTTCTCCCTTCTTCTTTCCTTGTGCATGTACACGTGCATCGCCGTGCACGTGCATGCACTGCCGACTACCTACAACTCATCGCCGACACCTCCTCCAGCCCACTTCGACTATGCGCAGAATAGTACGAAAACAACAAAAGCTCCCAAAAATGATCGCCTACTCCAAAACTCGAACCACCTATCACCATAACTCCTCCTCGCCGCCACCTATAACAGATCGATGCCAAACCCCACCAAAAGACTCGACACGTCCTTCTCTATCTCCCCCACAAGGTGGGCAACCCTCCACCACCACATTTTCTTCACATTTGCTATGCGACCGAGCCCACCAAAGCACCTACCTCAAACCCTACCTCTGCCTTGCCTCGACGCTTCACTTCCCCAATAAGTGCCATACCATATTTCCCTTATGTGCCACTGACCCAAGCTCCTCCAAGCCAAAGAGCCTGCCTCATAAACCATCATGATGCCGGAATTTGGATTTTTATCCAATTTCGTTCATCCTAAAATTTCTACTCCCGTACATATCTAAAAATCACAAACTTTTTCTCAAAAATCATGATTTCAGATGACGAACACACCCATGTACTCAGTCGATGAAGACGTGAGATTCGAATTACATTCATTTATGTGTTTTACTGTAAATTGCATCCCCCTTCCTCTGCATTTATTGATATCACTTGCAATGATTTTTAAAATGAACTAGACTCTGAAGCACCCAATTTTACTTTTGGAATCATACCCTAAATATATTTGTGTAAAAAAAAAAATTGATTTTCAAGGATAGAGGTTAACAGTTTTTAAGCAAGATAACATGGAACAGAGTAATCTCCTAGGTAGGGAATAGTATTGCTTAGTGTATAGGTAGGATACATTCATCCCTAAGCACTTATTCCTTTTTATACATACATCCAAATACATATTTCAATTATACTAGCTCAAGGATTCATCCAAACAAGCTTAAGTAAGTACATATATAAATAAGAGCAGTATGGAGTTGTTTATTCACTGATTTCATCCTTTGAAATAATGGATGGGAAAATTTTACAGAGTTTAATGGATCTGGAGGTATACATATCGAATTATATCACCTATTTATTATATATTAATGATCCATCCCTAACTAAGTTATATATATATATATATATACACATAAATGATAAATGTAACAAAATATGGTTTGTTATGCTTACGTATAGTCTGTTTACACCAGAGGCTTTTTAATAGATTTTACTCGCATATGTACTCAGCAAACTTAAAAAACACATTCAACCCAGATCTAAATTCGTTCACAGGTAATTTTCTGCTAATATGTATATATAATTAGTTGAAAAGTAGGTGTTGTACTCACTGTTTGATTTTGCTACAGCTTGACTTTACTCGTTTGCTTGTCCCTTTTTACTATCTTGATTCCTCGAACTTGAGTTGTTTGATCTTCCTTAAGTTTGTAAAAGCAGTTTGTTTTTTGTTTATTTTAGTTGGGTTCGAATGCTTACAAATGAGACAAGGTAGCCAAGAAGAAAGCAGTGATACGTATATTTATGAAGAGTAGAATTGTGTGGTAGAAGCTAGATTGAGGAATTGTACTTATTTTCATATATTTACATTTTTATTTTATTTCCTTTTGTTTATTTTTGATTTGTACATTGTTGTTACCTGACAAAAATTGATTTTATATGTAAAAGCTTTGATGTATTATGTTTTGTATTGTAACAGGCCGCGCTAGTGGGGTAACGCCCACCGTAGCATACATTGGTACCTGTGTTCTACGTTTACGGCCAGCCTCTCGACAGCACCACCAACCCCCGCAGGGACATGTAGGAGTAAGACTCAACCGTTCGCTGCCAAACTAGGAAGCGAGAACCCCTTATCATGCTGCACACTCCAAGTGCAATGGCAGACACACATGTCATCAACCAGACTGAGTTGCCTTCCTCCTTAAGTTATAAGGATAAAGTAGTACGAGCCTATAGAACAGATGGATCTCTTGCTTATCGACTGGATTTGCCGGAGAAATTTTCAGGAATAAACAGTGTATTCCATGTATCCCACCTTTGACGCTGCCTTCATGATCCATCTCTTATTATCCAGCCTTCTGCTCTAGATAGCTTGGCCATCGAGCCTGACCTAACTATTGAAAGGAAGCCGCTTCGTATCGTCGATCGAGGTACGAAACAGCTAAGAAGAAAATCTGTTCGCCTGGTCAAAGTGCAATGGAGCACCGATGAACGGGATTGCACTTGGGAGATGGAGTTGAGCATTCGTGCTTCGAATCCGGAATTATTCGATTAAGGTAGTTTGCTTTATTATCCGATATACCTTTGGTTCTTTCTTTCGTTACTTTTCGAGGACGAAAAGTTCTGAGTGGGGGAGAGTGTAGCAGCCTAAGATTTTTAACTAGTATTTTTTCACTTTATTTTAACTTTAGGGTTTATTTTATTTAAATTTAAATTTATTTAAATCATTGCCCAAAATTTAGATAAATGATAAGATTCCGAAATCAACCGTGGTTAAAGATTAACTCTAATTGGAATTTTTAAAATTTTATCTTCAAACTCAAATTTCAAATTCTTTATTCAACTGAATTATTTTAATAACATTTATACTTTGCTTTGGTCCTTTTAAGAAGGGATTATCTACCTTTTTAAAATTGGTAATATATTGTTTACTTATATACATCCATTTGAATAATAAATTTCCTTGAAAAGGGTAATATAGATCAGAAGAAGAAAAATGTAAACAAAACATGCTTTAATTAAGAAATAAAATTTGGAAATTTATAGTGTATAAATGAACTGGGAAATTACGCGTTTAAAGGGCACGTAAATTGAGGGAGTAAATACCGTATATATATAAGAAAACGTATAAAATTTAACTCCGTTATTTTCGTTATATCTTGGGCACAAATTTTTGCGTCTGTTGTACGCATTTTTAATATATTCACTTTCCTTCTGATTTAATAGAAGCGTTATCCACAATAATTTATAACCGTTCACATTCTAATTTTTGTCGTGCACGTTTAAACGATAAAAATTCAACCGTGCCTTGCCATTTCTTCCATTTGTTGGATACGTATATAATCGTTTGACACTTCTAGAGAGCTGTTTAATTTGTTTTAAAATTTGATTGAAATCCCCTGGGGTTTCCATTTTCCTTTGCGTAATTAAATTGCCAATTATTAATTCATTGACATTTCAAAATAGTAAATATATCTCTGTCCTTCACCTCAATCAACATTTACACGTTCACACCAAAATTTCCATTTCCACTTAAAGCTAACTGATTTCTTGCCTTTTCCCTTCACTAAAAATAAATCGAGTTGCCTGTTTAAAAATTTTGGTTTAACATTTCGTGCTTCCTAAATTCACGCAAATCTACTCTGGATATATTAGTTTCCAGATCTCCTTGCCGTTTTTCCTTATATTGCGCAACTCATTTTCTCTTATATAACCCACGCCTTCTTTTCATTCCTCACCAAAATTTTCGACTTTCATCTTCCTGGTTTTGTGCACGAGCTTCAGCAAATCTAGGTATGGCCGCATAATCTTCGTCCTCTTGTTTTTTTTTTCATTTTCTTTGTTCTGTAGTTCCACCTTTCTGAAGAAAAGAAAGGGTTCAGTGCCTTGCGTGCGTGAGTGGAGGAAATTGGCAAGCATTGCCATGAAATGGGACTTGGTTATTCTTATGTGCATATCTCTTTTCATTTTGGAAAGGAAAAAAAAGAAGAAGAAGGATATATATAAAAATTAAAAAGTGGGAAATAAATAATGGGCAGGCCGAGTTCGTTTTGATGAGTCGAGTCATGCGGTGGAGTGGTCGAGCCTACGGGTTGAATTGATTCCATTCGTCCCTGTTGTTTCAAAAATTTCGTGTTAATATTTTACTTAATTTTGATTTTGACTTTATTCTTTTCCTTTTCAAGAATAAAAATCTGGTCGCAGCCCCCGCAACAAATTTGATCGTGCTTCTGTACATTCTCTTTTTCATGTGTTACCATCGTTTTGAATCAAATCTTCGACGACATTCAAGTGAGTATTCTCACCTGAAAACTACTTATATATCTGTAAATTGATAACAAGTGTGATTGTAGAATAATTATTATTTCATTTATTTGACTGTGATACAAATTGATGATGTTAAAAATCCCGTTATTAAACCTACACATCATCAGTTCTATTATATACTATTTAATTATGCTGTTACACTATTTATTTTTTTATTTTTATTATTTTTTTACTGTTTAATCACACTGCAAGTTCCCTGTAGAATAGAAATCGTTATAGGTTGAAATGACAGGCCTGAACGATATTTATTTATTCATTTATTTATCTAGTTATTATTTAACTTGGGATTGCGGGTTCAAAATGATAGAACCCGGATTTATTTTGTAAATTACGGATTGAAATGATATATTATCCATATCACTTGACCTAAGTTAGAAAATATTATACAGACCCGTGGTTATATCTATATATATTTTCTGGAAATATTAAATATTTTAAAATTTAAGTGTTATAATACTTGCTTAAAAGTGGATTAAAATGACTATTGTAAGTATTGTGATATTTTACAAGTTCAATATGTAAATAAATAAATGTTAAGTATTTAAATATAAACTTATCTTGAAAATTTTGATGGTAAAATAAACGGGATTTAAGTTAAGAAAAAAATATACATGAGAGTTTGGTATAACATGAAATAAATCGAATTTATAAAGGTTAAGTTTTATATGAATTAATAGTTAAATTTGTGAACTATGGAAGTTAAAAATATAACTTGATTTTTATTGAAATTTAGTTTATTTTTTTGAAACTGTAACTAAACAAAATTGTTAAGGAAATACATAGAAAATTTTACACTTGATAAGAAAGTATAAAGAAGTTAGATATATATATTTTCAAATTTTACTTTATAAAGACCATCAAATATGGAATGAATTAAATGACTATATAAAGATGGAAAGTTTATAAGTAAATTTGTTTAAATAAAGGTTTAAATTTTATTGAAATTATATTAAAGCCTAAAGTTTAATTTACTTAAATTGTTAAATGGATATTTATGCATTTATCCAAGTGCTGAATGATGATGCTATTAAACTAAGGCTAAACCTTTGGAATTTATATTGGCTTGAAAGAATAATAACATCACCTTTAAACATTTAAAATAAAGTATTTTGGTTGAAGTATAAACTATTTTTAAAAGTTTATAACCATGGGAAATAATAACATGGGTTGTTAAAGAGACCGAGATCGAATATGGGCATACTCTCTGACGATACTGAAAACCACTATAACAACCGTATACGCGGACGAGATTCGAGAATGAAGTAGGATTGTGGTTACGTTTTCTATGAGGTCAATACGTGGACCAGACTCCCATGAGTTGGCATAAGGTGGCTAAAAAAGGAGCGATTGACGGACTAATGAGGTAGCACCTTTGATCGAACGCACTTCTTCGTAGGCCATTCTATTACTTTGTGATTGTTTGGTGCGCACCTTTGATTTGGGAGTGTTATTCGAGGTGAGCGGTAGCTGCGCGCTATGCGTTACCATCGGTCCGGAAGCGTAATTGGTATATCTACCCTGGCATTGCCTAGTTGTGCCGTGTTACCTACCATAGCGAGCCTTGTACGAGCTTGGTTTTCTCCCATAGCCCGTGGATTATTTAGGGTAGTCTCCCGATCTGGAGATGCCCTGATACTGGATGGACTACTGGGACTATTATGTGTTAAGGTGGAAAATGTGAAGCCTTAACGCTATCTAAAAGTAAGTTTATTTTACTAATATACACTATTATAATAGCGAAATATTACTACATAGTAAATAGTTTAATGGATCCTTAGAGGATGGACGGTCCCAAGCATCCTTTAAGTTACTTGCTCTACATTATAGTTCACTTGAATTAGCTTACACTGTATAAGTATGTATGTCCTGACTCGAGCGTTTACGTTTTATTTTACGCTTGGGTCAGCCTGGGTTGCAGTTCAGTCTTCATTCCGGAGCTAGGACTTCTATAGATCACTTTTCAAGCTGCTGGCAAACCTTCCTTTGAGTTCTTTATCATAATAATCAGGAAATTTTAATATTGAGAGTTTTTGGGGAGATTTCAACTATATTTGGTTTAAGAACTATGTACTTTATGCTTATTTTGAGACTATTTATAGTGGCTTCATGAACCACTAAATTATTTTTAAATTATGCTGTGAGTATTCTGATTTCTGTGTCTGTGATTCCGTGGTTTGATTTCATTTTCTCCTAACTTATTTACAATCTATTGTTTTGAATTATTCAAGTTTGATTTATTGTCGAATTTGAATGGTACAAAATAGTGGGTCGTTACATGTATGTTAGAGTTGAAATGTGCATTAAATGCTTGTTTCCTTATGTGTGTACATGTAACGATCCAATTTTCGACTTCCGAAAATCGACATCCATACTTCCACTGTATCAAATTCCGAACAATCGAATGCCGAAAAATCAAACCGTTAGGGTTAAAGAAGTAGAAGATAGAAGAAGAAAACATAAACAATATCAGAATCTCACATTCGCAGCGGAGCCAAATGTAATAAATAAATGAAAAACTTTAAACAAAAGAAATATATTAGTCAATACATTACAACATCAGAGTTTTAAACAACAAAACAATGGAAAAGAATATCATATACTAGTGATACATCTCGCCATCTAACTTACCTCCTGATCTCCACAGCATACCTTCCCGACTTCGCTCCAGAATAATGATAACCTGACTCTAGGCTGCCCATATGGAAAATAATGAGCAGCCAGAGTTTAGAAAGGGAACAATAAACTCCAGGTCAGTCATGGGACTGGTGTGAGATCTTAAAACAGTTATTTACACAAAAGAAAATAGAAAAATCTGCTATGCTTTTGGAAAATGGAACTACCATAAGGCCTCCCGCCACACACACAATGCAAATGCACAATTGGAGGAGATTTCTCCTTATGATAGTCAAACATGCTTGATACGCAAAATCTTTTTGATATTATTATTAGTGCATAGTGTGGAAACATTTCGAAAGTATACTATTAATCTTAGCTAGCATACGTACCATTATAGTATGCCTACTATAGCTACCATATTAGGTGGCAGGTTCTACAACTAAAACCGTACAAGGCGCGTATAGAATGATTGGATTTCCAACAAATGGTCAGGGCTAAGGAACTTCCTTTCCGAAAGGGTACGCCTCTGGGGGACACCCAGAGAACTTAACCATCTCTTTTCCAAAATAAGGCCGGGTTACCTCTGTAACTAGGTCACCAACTATGACGAGTGTGCCACCCCCGGTCTAGACCGACCTTTAACCGAGGCGCCTCATCAACCAACAACGACATAAGTAAATATTCTAGGCTCCATACTAGAATACCACTTTTAAATCCACACAAGTTAAATATCTAGACTCCATACCAGATACCACTTTTTATCTAGAAGGAAATGAGCATACCCTGAGGGGTGCGACCCCCATAACCTTGCTGTATCTTTTCCTATTTCAACCATTTTCAGGGTGTGAGGTCCGACGAAGTCTCGTCCACAAAGTTACACTTTTCACAAAAGCCAAGCTTCGATCAAAAAATGATCAACACTTACCATTCCACATTACCAAATTGGGAATATATCACTAGTAACCATCAATAACATAACCTCTGAGCTCGTACATCCTAGAGAAGGGTGTTAAGCTAAGAGAATAAATTCTTTGCCACCAACTGAAATGTATTTGATAGAAACCAACTTTACATCTTAAAGTGTAACGTTAGATATACATCCATACAAGTTCGTTCCGGGTTCGAACAGAACCGAAGGCACTTCCTCCAATTAAGGAAAGAAGCCCTTGCAAATTCGGATATTCACTAATCACGTCCGGACTCCCCATCACAAAGGGTGATATAAATCTCTATACCAGAGCAACTTAGTGCAGAGACATTCGATAGGTAATCCTTTCGTTTTCGAAAATACCCGGTCTTCAACGCCATCTTCAAATGCAATCCTATTTCATCGTATTATTATTCGAAATGGGTTTTATGACATAAAGTCCTCTCCTGGCTTAACCGAATAATGAGTGCTTATTTTTAAAATAAGTGGTTACATTCAGATTTCAAATAAAACACAACAAATTTCCACTTTGATCCTTTAAACAAAAGATCCATCACAAAGATTCGATGTGGTTTTCGGTTAACCATTTGGAATCCTACCCCCGGTCGCGTTGAAATTCAAATGCCATTTATAGGCCAATATTGATAGTTGGTTATTTAACAATCAATCAATATTCACAACAATCACCAGATTTTAAATAATTTTCCCCCCAATTATTTATTTTCAAAATATCTTCGTAAGATATAATTTCACACTTCAATCCTTTGAAAAAAAAATTCAAATCACTTTCCTCACGCGGAATAAATTTCGAAATATTTATTTGTTTCCACTGAAAATTTGCCGAGTTGAAGTACTTTTAAAAAAAATTAAATCACTTATCCAAAATATATACTTGGAAACATTTAAAATAAAAACTATTTTCAAATACTTTATTTACAATATTAGTTATGAAAACATTATACTTATATCTCATATAAAAATCAAGTCCCAACTAATTTCAAATAAAATAAAATTATTTGATAGAGTATAATTATTTAAATAACCATTTTGTAAATCAAATATCAGTTAAATCTTTAAAATAATTACTTCTATAATTAACTAAATAAATCTTTACTTTAAAGATTAAAAAATCAACTTAAGAAACTAATTTCTTCATAGCATCCTTTTTAAAACCATCCATAAAACGTTCAATTTATATTTATAAGCTACTTTGAAAACATACTCGGCTTTCCTGGGAAAATACACTTTCCATTTCAAAATAATTCATTTAAATCCATTAATAAATCCTTTTGGATTTATCTCAATTTACATTCCAAATCCGTAAATTTCTTTTCCACACTTTTAAAAATAAACCAATATTTATCTTTAAAACAAATTTCCCTTTACTTTATAAATTCCCATTGTGAATTTAAATTTCCAAACATCGACTAATATACAATTTTCAAATCGATTTCCAAATATTCACTTTCCAACACCAAATCGAATTCCAAACTGATTTCCAAAATTTATTTTCAAACACCAAATCAAATTCCAAATTTATTTCCAAAAGTATATTTCAAACACCAAATCAAATTGATTTCCAAAATTTTATTTCAAGCATCAAATTAAATTCCAAATTTATTTCCAAAATTTTACTACCTTTTAATAATTCCTTTATTTCTCCCAGATTATTTAAGATTCGAATTTCTAAATAAATCCTTCAACTTTTGAATCATATTACTGAAATCCATTTATTAAAACTTTTCCCCGTATTTTGGAATTAATTCGATAGGATTACAAAAATCAACCTTTACCCTTTTCGACTTTCTTCTTTTAAATTTACTCAATTCTCTAAAATTAATTTACTTAAAATTTTCTGTTTTAATTTCCAAAAAAAATCGATTATATATCCTGGTATTTTAAAACACTAGAATATATTCGGGCAAACCGTAGCCTTCAATAAATTTCAATCACTAATATAATCATTCACAGATTATCAATAATCACATCACAACGCATAAAAATAAATTCAACAGTTTAAGGAATCCAGTTGGATCCCCCCAACATATTTTCCTACATCCACAGATGTTAGTACAACAATTAAATACCAATTCCACTTCGAGGAGGAATATCGCGGTAAATGGGATTATATAATATCATCCGCTATTATGCGGCGCATGGAGTCTCATCCGCTATATAATGTGGGAAATCAATCACTCCAATATATATACACACACACTGCTATATATACTATCACATCTAAGCAATCAATCAATAATTGAAATTCTAATTATTTCAATTGAGTGAGAAGATCTAACCTTCGCTCTTTTATTTGCAATCCATTTCCCATCTCGACTTGATTCCTTTCAGATATTGACCTTGTATAAACATTTATACGGTTTATCAATATGTGAACTATCGAATAATTAATTACCGTTTAACAAATTTATTTTAAATTCTAATTTCAACTAATTTTCTTTCAGTTAATTCTCTAAGTAACTAAAATAATTTAGATAAGTTAAATAAACAATTTAAGCTCCATTATACGTTATTTTAAAATAACTAGTAGATTTAAATTTAAATTAATAAATTTTAAAATAAACAAGTAACTTAAAATATGTATATTTATTAACTAAAAAAATAAGCTATATGAATTTCATAAAAATCCTATTTTATCTAAATTCTTCCAACCTTTAAAATTTTCTACATTTGCAAAATCTTGAAATATATATGTACATATTTAGTGTTTTTCTATACATATTAATATATATATATATATATATATTTTACTTAAGAAAAAATTGTTTTCTTTCCCTGTACTTAACTACAGTAATTTACTTACTGTATCATACATTTTTTTCTGTAGTTATTCAAATTTTTAAACTGAATATTGTAAACATGCAAATTGAAAATTTATATCTAACAGACTTTCCACCACTGCTCGACTACAGATGCACTCGTGAAAACCAGACCCAAACCCTAGCTTGTCGATGCGTTCATCCCCACCAAGGAACTTGCAACCTTCAAACGATCCACACGGCGAAGTCGAGGTTGGCCATCCTCATGCGTGCGCGAGTGCTACCCTACGGCCTCCAGATCGATGCTCGCGACCCTCGATTTCCCCTCCCTATCTGTCGCGAAGAGAGAAATGCCCTAAATAGGATCGGCTCAAAGCCTGAATGTCGAATAAAGATTGATTCGTTCGAATGAGAATTAGGAAGAGGGTGTTGCCATTGATTTCTTTTTTCTCTCTTCAATTTCGAATCTCAGAAGAAACACGACCAGTTTTCTCTTTCCAAATTGGGTATTATTTTATTTTTTTATAACTGATACGCTCGGCCATTAGCTTTCTTTTGTTCGATTTGAAAATGAAAAGAGGGGGCACGGTGATTTTTTTCTTTTTACATGAACGAATTCAATCGTAAGAAAGAGGAGAGATGCGTGTTGAGATGAAGGACACATGTTTGAAAAAAAAACCACGTGTTGAATAATAGAGATTTTGTTTTTGACCGGTCAAAATATCAAATTAAATTTAAATTTGAATTTAAAGGACTTGAAATCGAGCCGAAAATCTCGACCTCCAATCGAGGCATGCCGCAAGGCGTTTATAATGTTAAATCCCTATTTCGAACGCAATGGAAAAGGTTTCGATTCCAAATTCAATCGTATGGAGAAGATATCTTCGAACCCATATAATGTTAAACCCCTATTCCGAGGCATGGAAGGCCATTTTTAAATATCGAATTAAACAATAATTTTTTGAAACTGAGCAAACACTTCAAATTCCAAATTTTAACGCTTCCATTATCTTCCGTATTATCGATATAAATTTTCGAAGCCTTCAAATTATTTTAAATAAGCTCAAAATTAAAGATAAAATATTTACCCATTTTCTTGTTATTAAATTCAATAATTTAATTGCTAAATAGATAGTGACATTTGAAATTCAATTTAGAATTTAACTTTCAAATATTTAATACCATTAAATATTTTCAGTTTTAAATGTCCAAAATTTTGGGTCGTCACATTCTTCCCTTTTTCCACCCTTAAAAGAATTTTGTCCCGAAATAACTTGTTAAGAAGAATGATCCTTAACCGTTTATCATTTTCCCAATCCAAATAGTTTTATCAGCTTGCCAAAACAAATCTTTTTATTAACGATCCATCATCACTTTAACTAACTTTCCAAAATCTTCCATAGTTTCTGTTAACGCTCAAATTTAAACGCTAACACCCTGGTGTATAGGATGTGATTGTGAAAGCACCACCCGTTCGTACGGGAAACAGAAATAAGCAGAAAGTATGCAGAAAAACAGTAAGAGACACAGTATTTATAGTGGTTCGGCTTATAATCCAGCCTACGTCCACTTTAATCTTTTTATCACTAGTTTGATTACAATCCTTTACAAAATCTTTCAATTACAACACACTTCAAGTGATGGGATATGTAAAACAAGTAGCTCAAGCTTTGATGTTAACAATCATCTTCAAATCCATGGTGAATGTAGATGATTTCTTCATGGAGTTCTTTTAGAAGTTTGTTGGATCTCAAAAGCTTTGAAGTAGTCTGGAATTCGGCAGAGTAATGGCGCCTGAAATTGATCAACCCCCCCCAAAAGTCCTTTGAATGTTGGAGGTAGGTTGGTATTTATAGGCAAAGATTTTAGACCTAAACTCGGTCTTAACTCCTCGCCGATCTAGTTAAGTCGCGGCCGACTTATAGGAGCTCTGATATGGTCAAGCTGTGTTGATCCTTCTTTGCTGAATTTGCACAAGTCCTAAGTCGTCTCCGACTTAGACTAAGTCGCCTCCGGTCTAACGCGCTACGCCTTAAATGGTTGAACCGCTTCTCCCTTCATCTCTCTGGATCGGTCGCGATTCATCGTAGTTAGGTCGGCACCATGTGAGGCATTGGGTCGGCAATTATGTGAGGCATTGGGTCGGCAACCATGCTAAGTCGGACCCCTTTCTAATTAGCTAGGTCGGCCACCCTCTAATTAGTTAGGTCGGTTATCTCTTTAAGTCCTGAGCTATTTTAGGTCGGTCATTCTTGTTAACACATTAGGTCGGCATAGCCCTAGGTCGGCGTAGCCTTTAAAGCATTAGGTCGGTAAGCTTGTTAAGTCGGATCCCTTGTCATTTCTTGAGTCGTTAGGCCAGTTCCTTCTGAAGCACTAGGTCGGCACCTATGTGAGGGCATTGGGTCGGCAAGTCATGCGAATGGTTAGGTCGGCCTGCTTTTTGAGCCTTAAGCAGTTAGGTCGGTATGTCCTTTGGATCGGCAGACCCTGCACAATTCTTACTCAGTTAGGTCGGCATCTCTTGGGTCGGCGCCATCTCCACACACTAGACCTGCTGAGTCGTAACCGAGATAGGGTTAACATCTGCCCCTCGAAGTATACGCCTTAGACTTAAGTCGTGTGCTTCGAAATATCTTAGCTCGGCTTCTCTTAGGTCGGTAGATCGCGTACGACTTACCAGTTAGTGTTGTTTAACATTCCTTCACCATGAGATATAAATTAGCCCCCTTCCTCCTTCTTCTTCACTTAATTTCTTGCTCGATTCCGCCATTAAAGTGCTCCTGAGTTCCTTAAGGCGATTTCATCCCACCTGATCACCAGTAACTCCTAAACTTTAGTGCGTAAGTGATTCTTCTCCTCTTATGACTGCAAATTACCATCAATTCACGAATTATGTCGCTCAAATTCGAATTGCCTCCTTGCACGATGCTTCATCGCGAATCCTATCATGTTTACAGTCGATGAAACTTAGGTTGCCCGATTTCGGCTTCAGATGATCGTTAATACCGTGAAGGCGGTTGATCGCTTCAGGCTCGATGATCTCCAATGGCTGGGCATTGAACTTGTGACAATCTCAGTTTGCTTTGTTGGATGATTGGTTGGTGTGAATGAAGGTGGCTGTTGATGGGAAGGTTATTGGGTTAACGGGTTGAATGCCGTGAGATGGTGGTTTTCAGGGAATTTGGGTGACTCAAATTTCTGCCGACTTAAACTTTAAAACTTGAATCGAAGCCGAGTTAATCGCTCGGTGGAACTTGCCGACCTAAGCCTTTGAACCGCGGCCGTGTTAATACTTGGGGAGATCCCTATCTGTCGCTTGCAACTTAGATGACTGCCGAGTTAGGGAACTAACAAACCGGCTTTAACTTGTAAGAGATCCTTAGGTCGTGACCGGGTTAACACTTGAGCATCTAACCTGAGTAGCCGAATCATATCGCTTAGTTAGGACTTAAGCATCTGATCTCTTACCGTCTTAGTTTTATCTCGTGGGATTTTTTAGACCGTAGCTGGGTTAGGACTTTAGCCCTGAACGTGCTGACACTTAGGAGCATTGGCCTTCCTCGAGCACCTGATTTGTACTTTGAACTGTTCCAACCTTGAATTTGCTTGAATCTCATTGCATTACTCCACAGATTGTGTTAACTTGCCAACCTGTCGAAAATAATAAACAAAGAAAACCAAGGCGAAAATTTTGCCATTGACTGCTCACATCAAATGACAGATTAGTTGAGACAAAGTAATTAACTTAAATGCATTGCATGAAATGCTTGTGGATCGATCAACTAAGGCCAAATATCAATGCAAAGTATGAACAATTTGAACTAATTCGTTTGCATCAATGTTGTGCCTACATATTCAGACTTAAAACAATGACCCCTGGATTTTCACAACTAACAAATGCTTGCCAGTTTTTTTTTTTTTTAATTCCAGTTATATTTGTTTATCGTCTTGTTGATCTTACACAACACCTCACACATTTTAGGAAACGTGCACCTTGATATTTGAATATATAGTTGTTTATGTAGAATGACTTCCCATCAAGGAGAAGAAGCAGCAAGTCAAGAAGAAGAAACTTTCCCGATAGCTGTTCCTATACAGAATCCTCCGGAAAGAACTTCGACTATTCTATCTTCGAGAACATTTATTCAGTTGCGTACTCAATTCGGCTTTGCTGAAGATGATGTCATATTTCCTGGACCGAATGATACTGCTGACAGACCTCCCTATGGTTTTGTCGCGGTTAATCGTCATATGTGCTTAAGTGGGGCGATCCCACCTTTCAATGACTTTCTTCGAATTCTTCTTCTTCGGATGTCAATTTCTCCGTTCCAACTTCATCCTAATGGTTACGCTATCTTGATGGGGTTGGGTGTTTTGTTCAGAAGAAATCTTGACCGACTGCCAAGCTTCGAAGAAATTCGCTACTTATGCTCGTTTGCAAAGAGCAAAGACCATCCTTCTCTTATCATTGTGAGAAGTGCAAGAAACCGCAAGCTCATTCTTGATCTTACTGAAAGTGTCCATGGATTTTTAAACCAATTTTTCTTTGCCCGCAGTCCCCCAGAGTTTTATGCTTCTTGGAGAGTAGGAAGTAAGATCATTTATTTCCGTCTTTCCACTTTCTTTTTTAACTCTTTTCGGGGTCCAAATTGCTAATCTCATTCTTTGCTTTTTTCAGCACTTCCCCTTCCCTCTAGAGATCCGATACATAGGCAGACTTTTGATAGACTGAGCGCTGTAGCCGCAGAAGAGAGAAGTATCAAGTTTCTACTAAGCGACGAATTTCTACATCAATACGGACTTCTCCACCCTTCTCGCTATACTCAGCTTTGTGAAGCTCCGACTGAAGTTCCCGATTCCCCGACTGAAGCATCGGATGCCCCCGTTACTATCGAACAACCCTCATCAAAAGAGTCTAACATCGAAGCTTCATTGGTGAAATGTTCCACCCCTACCGACATTATGGGGTCATCTAGTAAGACGGCACTTGCCCCGATTGAGGAAGAAGAAGAACCTTCACAGCCTCTCGGGGGATTAGCTGATGTAGGAACTGAGAAAACAAGTCTCACCGAGCATGATGGTGACGATGTTTATGATGGGTTGAGCGACATAATAGTGACCTCACAGGAGCTTTTTAGAGATGACGTGTCTAAAACTATCTCTCCTATAGTTGAGGCGACGTCCCTTCTTCGACTAACACCAACACAAACACCAACTCCTCATACCCAAGCTATCATCACCTCTACACCAATGAGTGGTTTGTAGCTTAATGCGCGTAGCTTGCACATCACACAACACTTAGGATTTTTTGGCATTTGTTCACATTTAACTTCTTTTCTCCGGAAGTTTCTAAAACTTGCTATTTTTGCCTTTTCAGATTCCTCTATGGGGCGCAGCGGCAGCGGTTCTTATTACAAAGACTTTCGACGCTATGGAGGGCGTGGCAGCTATGATTACAAGCAATACTATACCGATCCCAGAGAGACCAATGAGCAGAGAGCTGCGCGAAAAGCTGAAGAGAGGAGAAGGTATGAAGAACGTCATGAGGGAGCGGGCACGCGACATGAATCCTTCCCAAGGGATGATGATTCCCATAAACGTAAAACGCACGATGATAGGGGGAAGAGCCATATTGAGGATTCGAGAAAGCGGACCAAACTTGGCGAGGAGCACGTGCCCGTGACATCTGAGAGACCTGGTGCCTCAGTTTCTATTGACATCCCTTCCAAATCTCCTGCTCTTGAAGGAAGTGCCATCCAAACACTTCTCAACAGGCCTTCGTACCATGTTGAAAGGGGCCCCCCGACTTTGCAGAGCCGATTCCCGAACTGGTGTTTGAGGGGGGTACGCTTCGACCTTGATTTGGTCCCCATCGACAAAGAAGCTATGTACAGAAATCTCGATGCTGTCAAGCTTGATATCGATAGAATGTCTGGATGGCAAAAGCTGGTTGATGAACTTCAAAGAGTTAATCGGGCTAACATCGAAGCAATGCTGACCATGGAAAATGACAAGTCAGAATGGCAGAAGATTCTCGATCAACACAACGCTGAGATGAAGGAGATAGCCGAATACAATGAAAAACTCGAAGCTGAAGTAAAGCAGCTCAAAGATGATCTTGCCTCTTCTACTAATACTTACACCCAAAGAGAAGAGGTATTGCAAAAACAAGTGCGAGATGCGCACGCCAGCCAGAGGGACGCTGAAGCTAAAGCTGAGAGGTTAGAACAAGCTGTAGAGAACCACCGCACTGATGTCACCCAGTTGCAGAATAAACTGAGCGCCCGGGACATGGAGATAGAAGCGCTAAAAGCCCAACTTGCTCAGACCGAAAAAGATCGAGATGAGGCCATGGCTGGCAAAATTGCAGCCGAAGAAACTGCTCAGACCATGGAAACCGATATCAATTCGACTTTATTCGATTTTTATTTACACTGTGTCTTGGGACGCGGCAGCCTCTCTTTTCTTGGTCCTAAGTATGAAATCACCCTGGCCGAGGTGTGGGAAGCTGCTCTTAACATGTTTAAAGACGCCGGGTATGGCGATGAAGATTTTGAGGCGCGTTACCTGGATGAGGGAGCTCGCGCTGCTCTTGCGAAGGGGCGAGAACAACTTGCCAGGATGAGAACTGGAATGGCGGAAGAGGAACGTTCTGGAAAGGAATTAACGCTTACTTCCTCTGTCCAACCTCCAGTTTCTCCTGTGGTTGACATCACGGGTTCTAGCTCCTCTACTCCGCCTGCAACTAAGACAGTAACTGAGACTACAAGTGCACAAGGCGGGGATGAAGGTGGTGAAAGCAACGAAGCACAGCGATATGAAATCAGCCTCAGAGATCCAACTGCCCCAGGTAAACTTGACACCGGACCAGCCCAAGTGGTGAACTGCTCGTTCGCTCCTTGTGAACTTGACGATCTTCTTGATTATTTTTCAAATGTCAATGAATTCCCGACTTTTGATTATTCCTCAAATGTCAATGAATTCCCGACTTTTGACGAGCCGTCATCCCCTCTCTTTTCGAAAGATACTGATATTTTAAGTTTTTTCTCCTTTGTAGAGAAAGCACCGAGCCAAACTCAAGCTTCTTCTCCCCCGGTGATCCTTCCTCCATCTCTTCAAGTGGCGCCTCCTTCTGCCTCGCAACCTGGGTCACAAGAAGAACAAATAGAGGCTCTCCATGGCCTGGATGATCCCATTGCTTCGCAAGAGCAAAAAGATGAGGGACTTGAGGGAGGTGACATATCTCCGGAGCGGACTCCTTCTGACGATATAACTTTATCTAAACTCGTCACTCCAGGAAGTGAGTCTTCCTCAAAGAGGAGAAGGAAGCAAGGAGCATCAAGGAGGAGAGGGAAGATAATCACTGCCACTGAAGAGGAGCCAGAAGTTGGGCCAGCTGCGCCTACCTCTCCTTCCTCCCTTATACCCACTGGCCGACCTGAAAAGCTGGTCATTCGGTCGGGTAAAGGGTCCAAAGGCAGTAAAAAGAAGTGAAGACTTTAGCTTTTCGTCTTTTGTATGAACTGGCTGAGAGTTGTGCGGGTATCGGCCCCCGCTTTTATTTTGAGAACCTGTATCTGCATTATAGTTGAATAAAATGATTCTTCGTTTGTACAAACTTCTGTTTGAATTTGAGAATGCATTTACTATTTATTTTATTTTTTGCACAAGTTTATTTACACGATATTGCAGCGGGCTTATGGTATGTTGTTTGAGTATTACTTTACTGATGCAACTATACTATTATACCATGTTGCCCCCATACCTTAAGCTTGCTGCAATATTTTATACTTTGAGGGGACTTGCACTCTTATTTGTTAAAGAATAATTATTTTATTCTTTAAAGAAAATTTTGGTAGAGTACAACTCCCTTCGTATAAGTTTTTACGCTTTGTCGTTCGAAGAAATCACTTTTTCCGTTTGCTTATGTGCATATTTTATCAAGTGAATTCCTCTATGTGGTAAAGCGGACCTCTGAAGGGTACTTTAACTTCTTTTTTTTTTTTTTTTTTACAATCATTTTCCATAGTGGGCAAATTACTCTTCCTTTGAAAGTTAAAGTACGCTTTTGATGAGGATTTTTTTTTTTTATACAAAATTGTACCTCTGAGGAGGGATTTTTCACGTTTCAACACTTAGAAGTTTTATTTCAATCTCGGTGAAACGTGTACCCCCAAAGAGTTGTGCCTTCGAAGAAAGCCTTTTCACGTTTCAACACTTGGAAGTTTTATTTCAATCTCGGTGAAACGTGTGCTTCCAAAGAGGTCTTTTCTTTTTCTTGATTGTGTCCCCGGGAGGGGGTTGTACCTCTAAGGAGGGATTTTTTACGTTTCAACACTTGGAAGTTTTATTTCAATCTCGGTGAAACGTGTACCCCCAAAGAGTTGTGCCTTAGAAAGCTTTTCCACGTTTCAACACTTGGAAGTTTTATTTCAATCTCGGCGAAACGTGGGCTTCCGAAGAGGTCTTTCTTCTTGATTGTGCCTCCGAAGAGGTCCTCATTTTGCTTGTCTTTCAACTCCGGTGAAGTGAAATTCCGAAGAGCGGCTGTTACACTTCAACTCCTGGTGAAATATGCCTCCGAAGAGGTCTTTATTTTGTATGCATTTCAGCTTTGGTGGAGTGAAACTCTGAAGAGTAACTACCCCAACTCTTGGTGAAATGTGCCCCCGAAGAGGTCTTTATTTTGTTTGCATTTCAACTTTGGTGAAGTGAAACTCCGAAGAGCAACTACTTCGACTCCTGGTGAAATGTGCCTCCGAAGAGGGCTTTTATTTTGTTTACATTTCAACTCTGGTGAAGTGAAATCCCGAAGAGCGGTTATAACACTTCAACTCCCGGTGAAATGTGCCTCAGAGCGGGTTTTCATCGCCTGGAAGTTACTCTCTCATGGTTGGAGGGTCATGACTTCTCCAATCCTTTTTTGTTGAGTAGAGAACTTTCTTTTTTGTGGCGTATGACCCATTAGAGGTCTTTTATCCTCCGAAGAGGACTTGCACTGCAGATGGTAGCTTTGATTGTTCCTCTGTTCACTTGCTTATGCCTTTTCAGCGATCCTCTCTCTCTTTTTTTTTTTTTTTGTTTTTAAATTTTCATTCCCCTTTTCTTGCAAGTAGCTTGTTTAATCCAAGGAAGTGTACTTCATTGCCAGGCAAGTTCGTGAGAACGGGCACTAGCTTCCTAATTGGATGTTTGTTTGTTCAAACAATCTCAATTTATCAGCAAGGGCTCGTTTCTATCGAAATCATTAGCCGTTCAATTGAAGTATTTCCTATCTAGGATTTGAATTCGGGGTCTTTGTGGCTTGAAATTTGTTTGTTGAATGATGGTGAGAATCGCTCGGTCTTATTATGCGCAAGTTTTATTTCCATTGTCTGCAAAAATTTAAATCGACATTTCAGCAATACATTTTATGTATTTTTATATCGAAAACAAAGCAAACATATAATGATAATAAGGAACACAAGATTTATAGTGGTTCGGCCATGAAATCGGACCTACATCCACTTTATATTCTTTCATTATTTACTTGCATCAGTTTCACATTTGCTTTCAATTACAAGAATCATACATTCATAATTCTTTTTACAATGTTTCAACAAAATTCTCAAGTAAAGTATGGACGCAAGTGATTGCTGTTCCATGCCCTTGGAATTTGATCTCCATCAACAGTGGTGAGCTTGAATGTGCCGTCAAGAAGTTTCTGACCTATTACATACGGTCCTTCCCAATTTGGCCCAAACACACCTGTCGCGGTCATAATTCTTTTCAGGACTAGATCTCCAATTTCAAAGCTGCGTTGACGAACTTTGGAATTGAAATGTCTGGCTATCCTTTGCTGATGAGCTGCAACTCTGAGGTTAGCTTCATCTCTTTTTTCATCAAGGAGATCCAGCGCTTCAAGTTGCAGCTTTTCATTTTCCGCTTGATTGAAATGGATTCTTCTGTGTGAAGGGACCTCTGTTTCAACCGGGATCATTGCTTCCGATCCGTATGCTAACGAAAAAGGAGTATGCCCAGTTGCAGTTTTGTGGGTAGTTCTATATGCCCATAGTGCTAGTGGTAGCCTATCGACCCAACCACCCTTAGCTCTTTCAAGTTGCTTTTTGATGGTTGACTTGATAATTTTATTTACTGCTTCCACTTGCCCGTTTGCCTGCGGATGAGCTACTGCTGAGAAGCTTTTCAGGATTTTGAATCGTTTACAAAAATCTTGGAATTCTTCACTTTCAAATTGAGTACCATTATCTGTAATTATCTTTTGAGGCACACCGTATCTGCAAATGATATTCTTAGTCACAAAATTTATCATCTTTTTGGAGGTGATGGTTGCCAATGGTTCAGCTTCAGCCCATTTAGTGAAATAATCTACAGCAACAATGGCATATTTGATTCCAGATTTGGCGGTTGGTAATGGTCCGATCAAATCTATTCCCCAAATTGCAAACGGCCACGGACTGGTCATTTGTGTGAGTTCAGTAGAAGGTGCTCTAGGAATTTTGGCAAATCTTTGACATCTGTCACATTTTCGGGAGTAATCTGCAGCATCCCGATTAATTTCTGGCCAAAAATATCCATATCGGAGAATTTTCTTTGCTAAAGTTTGACCACCTGAATGATCCCCACATTCTCCGCCATGTACCTCTGATAGGATTATTTTGGCTTCTTCTTTGGATACACATCGAAGTAGTGGCATTGAGAATCCTCGTCTGTATAATTGACCATCCTGGATTATATATCGAGAAGCTTTTCTCAGTAGCTTTTGTCGTTCTTTAGAGTTTTCTGGTAAAGAGCCATTGAGTAGATACTTTGTTATTGGAGTCATCCATGATTCTTGCTCTTGCGACATACTCATAACCCAATCGATATCCATTTCATCAATGCTTGGATTTGACAAAACTTCCACTGGAACTAACCCTAAGGATTGGGCTTCGCCAGAACTTGAGTATTTTGCGAGAGAATCTGCTTTCATGTTTTCTTCTCGAGGAATATGACTTATCGTGTAATGGTCGAATTCACATAAAAGTTCCCAAGCCTTTGACACATAAGCGGGCAGATTTCCTCCTTTCGTTTGAAACTCCTTCTTGACTTGGCATACTATAAGCTGAGAATCACTGAAGATCTGTAACGCTCGAATGTTTAGTTCTTTAGCAATTTTCAAACCAGCAATCAGAGCTTCATATTCTGCTTCATTGTTTGTTGAAGGAAATTCTAATCTTAGCGCATAGCATAATGACCGGCCTTCAGGAGTTTCAAGAACAATTCCAGCACCTGAACAGTAATCATTTCTTGCGCCATCTACAAATAACTTCCATTGGATTGGGGAGTTCTCGATTGTTTCTTCCTCGCTGTTACCCTTGTCTGTAAATTCTGCAATAAAATCTGCCAAAGCTTGTCCGTTGATCGCTTTTCTAGGATGATAAGTGATTTCATATTGGCTCAATTCAATATTCCACTTTAAAAGGCGGCCCGAAGTCTCGGGGCGAAACAAGACTTGCTTTAAAGGTTGATCAGTGAGGACTTTGATAGGATGAGCCTGGAAATATTGCCTCAACTTTCTTGAGGCAATCAATAGACAATAGGCGAGTTTTTCCAACTTGGAGTAATTCATTTCTGCCCCAGTGAGTCTTTTGCTGATATAGTAAACTGGATGTTGAATCCTTTTGTCTTTCCGTACCAGCGCTGCACTTAAAGCATGAGATGAAACTGCCAAGTATATAAGAAGATCCTCGCCATCGCCGGGCCTAGAAAGTATTGGAGGCTTTTCCATATGTTGAATCAATTCTTCAAAAGCTTTCTGGCATTCGGGAGTCCAGTCAAAGTTTTTCTTTCCTTTCTTTAGAGCGTCGAAGAATGGAATGCATTTATCAGTAGCTTTGGATATGAACCGACTTAAGGCGGCAATTTTTCCATTGAGACTTTGCAATTCCCTCTTTGTTTTAGGAGCTTTGACTTCTTTTAAAGCGGTGATTTGAGCTGGACTAGCTTCAATGCCCCTAGCGCTCACGATGAAACCCAAGAACTTTCCAGATTCTACCCCGAAAGAACATTTTAAAGGGTTAAGCTTCATTCCGTATCTTCGGAGGATTGCGAACATTTCTGCTAAGTGTTCGATGTGATCCACTGCTTTCTTAGATTTTACTAGCATGTCATCAACGTAAACTTCCATAGTCTTTCCCAACTGCGGTTTGAACATAGCATTGACCAGTCTTTGGTATGTTGCCCCCGCATTCTTCAACCCAAAGGGCATAACTCTGTAACAGTAAAGACCGACATCGGTGATAAAGCTTGTGTCCTCCTGATCTGGCTCATGCATCATGATCTGATTATATCCGGAGTAGGCATCCATAAAAGACAACAATTCATGACCCGCTGTTCCATCTACCAGTTGATCGATCCTGGGTAATGGGAAGCTGTCTTTGGGACAGGCTTTGTTTAGATCTGAAAAGTCGATGCACACTCTCCATTTACCATTGGCCTTCTTAACCAGCACTGGATTTGAAACCCAATTTGGAGAGGTAGATTCTCTGATGAAATTATTCTCCATGAGCCGGTCAACTTCCTCTTTCAATGCTGTCGACCTTTCTGGACCTTGGATTCTTCTTTTCTGCTTTACTGGCGTGAACTTTGGGTCAATATTCAGAGCATGTACCGCAACTTCTGGGGATATTCCGCACATATCGGCATGGGTCCAGGCGAATACATCCAGGTTTGCTTTCAAAAAAGATATCAAGGCATTCTGAACTGACATATTAAGTTGTGAACCCACATTCAGCATCTTGTTTGGGTCCTTCAGATCAACGGGCACCGGTATCGTTGTTTCTGCTGGTACCACCCTACTCTCCCCCGCACTGGCCTTTCTAGGATCCATCACTTTTCGTGCCCCGCTATGCTCGCCAGTGCAGGGTCCGCCCTGTAGTTGCTATAGGGTTGGTGTTTTGATGCGGATCGGGGTTGCCGCATCTTTTCCCATTTCTCTCTTCCTTGTTTCTCGCAGTTCTGTCATATAGCATTCTCGTCCAGCATTCTGGTCTCCTTTGATAACTCCTACTCCATTGTCGGTAGGGAATTTAATAGTAAGACACCATGGGGCAAGGACAGCTTTGAATGCTGCAAGAGTAGGACGACCAAAGAAAGCATTATAAGCAGAAAATTCATCTACTATCACAAAAGTCTGCTTGCGAACTATTTTTCTTTCTCCTTCTCCGAGTTCCACTAGCAAGTCAATGGTTCCTACTGGTTGCTTTGGCTCCCCGGCGAAGCCAGCAATTTTTTGCGATGATGCCTGCACTTCAACCATAGGAATCTTCATCTGGTCGAAGGTTTTCTTAAAGAGGATATTACAGGATGCGCCGCTGTCGATAAGAATCCTTCTGACGATGGCTGGCCCAATGCCGGCCGAGATGACCAAAGGATCCAAGGTTGGGGCTTCAATACCGATGGAATCCCTGGCTTTGAATACAATGTCATCGTTGAATGTCTTTCGTTGCTTCAAAGGCGTAGTGTCCTCTAGAACAAAAACATTTTCTTCCTCCGGTGCATATTTCAGGGCCCGGGAATACCTTTCCATCTCACCCCAGCTTTTGCCCGCTGGGTGAGGTCCGCCTGTAATGATATTGATAACAGGCCTTCCAGACTCAAAACCTGCGTCTTTGCCATTAGTCCCAGATTGATGAGCAGGAGTTTGCTGCCCCTGGTTCGACGAAGCAGGATTATTATTATCATTCTTCTTCACAAATTGTTGTAGTTTATTTTCCCTTAACAATTCTTCAATTAGATTCTTCAATTGACGGCAGTCATCAGTATCATGACCGGGCTGATTATGGAAGCGACAGAACCTCCCACTTTGCACAGCTTTTTTCCCGGTTCTCAAGACTGGGGGTTTAGGATAATTGACAGAATCTTTGGTAGCCAGGTAGATTCGTTCTGGAGTATCTGACAAAGGTGTGTATTCTGAAGGCTTGAAGGATCTATGCTTCTTCTGATTATTCTGTTGTTTTCCATTATTGTTCTCCCTCTTCTGTCCCACAGACTCATTTTTGCGTGGAGCATTGGCGTTAGCTTCAACCTTTTCCAATGCTGCTTTTGTCGATACAGGGCGACTCTCCAGACGCATGAACTCGTCTGCTTTCTTGTAGAACTTTTCGAGAGAGCTTGGTTCCTTCATATTCAACCATCTTCCAAACTCACTAGATTTATCTATGGCCCTCATCAAATAGGTCAAGACCATGCGAGGTTCCGCATTATCAACCTCAGCTAACGCTATATTGAAGCGATTTAAGAAAGACTTGATAGTTTCCCCCGGATTCTGCTCCAAACCGGATAACGACATGATGTCTTTTGCCTTTGAAGCATATAGCCTAAATTGCTCTTTAAATTTCCTGGTTAGGTCTGAAAACTGATCGATGGACCGGACAGGTAGCTTTGTGAACCAAAGCAGAGCTACGCCTTCCAAATATACGGGGAAGTATCTGCATTTTACTTCATCTGAGGCTCGGGCACCCGTCATATGCCAATCATATTTATACAGAAATTCGTTTGGATCACTTGTCCCCCTATAAGCTGGGATAGTTGGAGGAGCAAATTTTCGTGGGAATTCAGCCTTTAGAATTTTTTCAGTAAATGGAGTCTTGCTCGGAGCAAAGCCCCATTCTTTCTCATCTTCGACTCTTTGCATGCTCTCCTTCATAATTTGGCGAACCATTCCGGAGAGATATTCTTCATCATTACGAGCCCTAGATCCACCTACCTCAGGAAGTATTTGCTCAGCGGGGTTAGTATCCCTTTCGGAAACATTCCTTTCTTCAGTTTCATGAATATTACCAGCGAAATTCCTTTCATTAGCTGTTGATTGACGGTTTGCCCCGAGCAAATCGTTCAACTTATTCAGGATTAAGGCATTTTGGGCATTCTGGGCTTCCATTTGCACATTTTGAGCATGTATCTGTCTGTTCAACCCCAAAATCGCGGCATCCAACTCTGCTTTCGTAACCCCGACAGTTGGAGTGGCTTGATTTGGTGTTGGGGAAGCGGAGGTTCCCTCTTGAATGTTTGCAGATCTCATAGATTTACTTTTCCTTCCAGGAGCCATGATTTCGGATAGACTTCTGGTTCTTAAAGAAACTTTTCCTACAAATCTTTCTGAAGCAATGATGATAGATGTCCTGAGTTCAATTCTCAGCGAAAGCACCAAAATGTTAACGCTCAAATTTAAACGCTAACACCCTGGTGTATAGGATGTGATTGTGAAAGCACCACCCGTTCGTACGGGAAACAGAAATAAGCAGAAAGTATGCAGAAAAACAGTAAGAGACACAGTATTTATAGTGGTTCGGCTTATAATCCAGCCTACGTCCACTTTAATCTTTTTATCACTAGTTTGATTACAATCCTTTACAAAATCTTTCAATTACAACACACTTCAAGTGATGGGATATGTAAAACAAGTAGCTCAAGCTTTGATGTTAACAATCATCTTCAAATCCATGGTGAATGTAGATGATTTCTTCATGGAGTTCTTTTAGAAGTTTGTTGGATCTCAAAAGCTTTGAAGTAGTCTGGAATTCGGCAGAGTAATGGCGCCTGAAATTGATCAACCCCCCCCAAAAGTCCTTTGAATGTTGGAGGTAGGTTGGTATTTATAGGCAAAGATTTTAGACCTAAACTCGGTCTTAACTCCTCGCCGATCTAGTTAAGTCGCGGCCGACTTATAGGAGCTCTGATATGGTCAAGCTGTGTTGATCCTTCTTTGCTGAATTTGCACAAGTCCTAAGTCGTCTCCGACTTAGACTAAGTTGCCTCCGGTCTAACGCGCTACGCCTTAAATGGTTGAACCGCTTCTCCCTTCATCTCTCTGGATCGGTCGCGATTCATCGTAGTTAGGTCGGCACCATGTGAGGCATTGGGTCGGCAATTATGTGAGGCATTGGGTCGGCAACCATGCTAAGTCGGACCCCTTTCTAATTAGCTAGGTCGGCCACCCTCTAATTAGTTAGGTCGGTTATCTCTTTAAGTCCTGAGCTATTTTAGGTCGGTCATTCTTGTTAACACATTAGGTCGGCATAGCCCTAGGTCGGCGTAGCCTTTAAAGCATTAGGTCGGTAAGCATGTTAAGTCGGATCCCTTGTCATTTCTTGAGTCGTTAGGCCAGTTCCTTCTGAAGCACTAGGTCGGCACCTATGTGAGGGCATTGGGTCGGCAAGTCATGCGAATGGTTAGGTCGGCCTGCTTTTTGAGCCTTAAGCAGTTAGGTCGGTATGTCCTTTGGATCGGCAGACCCTGCACAATTCTTACTCAGTTAGGTCGGCATCTCTTGGGTCGGCGCCATCTCCACACACTAGACCTGCTGAGTCGTAACCGAGATAGGGTTAACAGTTTCAAAACAATATTATTTTCCTCAATAATTGAAATTTAAATTTAAATTCAAATTTTAAATTACCAAATTTTTCAAAAATTTCTAACTCTCTAAATTTTTGAAAATTTTCGCCAGCGTCTCCTTTGCGCGGCTAGCTCGGTACGACTACAAAATGCCACAACGAGCCCTCAGATTTCAAAAGAAAACAAAAGGCCAGTGGCTAGACAAGAAAATTGTCAAATTTCAAATAGAAATTTAAATACATACCTTTGTTGGACAATTCAAATTTATCTTCGAAATCAAAAATCCCAATTTATCTTTTGCCTTTAACACACCTGTATATCCTACTTAGCAATAATATCCAATTACAACCTTCAAAAATCATTTCGCACATTTCTTTACAAAAGTTTCAATATTTGTTTTACTTAAGTCATACGATGTACATTTATCATTCATACGCAAAATCAAATCTGATTGCTCACTCAACCACACAATTTCACTTCCAAACTAGCATCGTCCACCCGACTTCCTAGTGCGGACTCAGATCAAGTTTCTTGATTACAAACCATCATTATCCTTGCATAGCCGTAAACTATGATAGAGAATTTCCTGAATCGACCAAAAATCCATATCCAGGTTCGCCATCGAAAATCGAGTTAAAAATCCCAACTCGGATCGATATAATTATCTCAAAATTCTGTGCTCGAATTCTGGATCAAATCGTTATGCGAATAAAGTAATACGCGTACATCCCACGTAGTTATTCCAATTGATTATTAGCTATTTCACTTTTCTTTTCTTTTATCCACATTGATTTTTATTCCCTTATTCACAATTACCATTCTACAACTTCCAGTTTAACCTTCACTCAGTTGTTAACTTTGTATATTTCCAATACCAAATTTACTTAAGAAGTTCACCGTTTATTTCTTAAGTTCAATGCAAATATTCTATATACTTCCTATATTATTTCACTTCATCACTTTGGTTTATATCTTTACTTTTATTCAAATTTTTCATTTCCAAATTTATTTGAATTCAATTTCCCTTTTATTTTATAAATATTGAATTCAATTCATTTCAAACCATATTTATATTGTCATTTCATTAATTATTTCACTTACTAATTTTATTTCAATGCTTCGCTTCATTTGGTCCAACTTGAAAAAATTTCCACTTTACTTTGTTTATCACAAATCAAATTCAATTTCCAATATTTAGTTCAAATTTCATTTTCTTATAAATTCAAAATGAATTTCAACATTCATTTTAAATTTCATTTACTTGCAATTGCAAATTCATTTATTCTACTAGACTTACTTCTCACATTTACCTTTACTCAAATTAACCCAAGTTAAATTCAGTTTCAATTCGAATTTCTCTAAGTTTTAAAACTTATTTATATTTCACACTTATTTTATTTTTAACTTTTCTTCAAGTTATATTTTTACTCTAACGATTTCAAATTTTATAAGTTTCCAAACTCAATTATATTCCATAAATATTTAAATAGGATTCCAGAGTCTTTCCATCATTCCAAAATCATCTTTGAAATCAATTCAAATTACCTTTGAATTTCTAAAACCAAACCCAGTTTTGCAAACAACTTCCATTTTGGCAGCAATTCCTCTCCTGGAAACTCGAAAATGAACATCGATGATGTTGCAGTCACCACCGAAGTTATTTTCCAGCGACCGAAAAGAGTTTAGTGCTTTTACTCCTTCAAAACATTTTCCAATAATTTTTAATTCTGAATCCCACCAGATTTCAAATCCAATTCAAAAATATTTCCCAAAATAATATCTTTATTATTTTTCTGAAACCTTTGAAAATCATTTTCACGTTCAAGGGAATTTAAACTTTTTACCAAAATTTCAAATTTCAAATCCTTTCAATCTACTTTCAAATATTTCTCCGAAATTCTATTTGAAAATATAAATCACATTTACACTTTACATTTACAAATCTCACTTGTATATGAATATATTTCTTAGCTTTTTGTTATGATTTCTATTTCTTATTCAATAATCAATGATAATAGTTTAATATTATCACTTCCTAACAACCAAGAAACCATATATAACTATAATAATTTACAAAAAATTATTTTCTTATTACATACAAAAATAATTTGGGTAAAATTATTCCATTTACCCTATTTAAACCAATATATGTCGATTCGTTCTTTTCAAGTGTTTAGAGATCCCTATCAATAACGTCAATTACTCATATTAACCAGAATCCATATACCACTCAATAAACCAATCAACACAATATAAAAAAAAATTATATTCACTAACAAATACGCGCTCATATCTATTATTACACTCAAACTCATTCTAGAGTACTACCGACTCTATCTCTAATGAGCAATCCCCACCAGAGCTAAGGTTCTCGCTTAACCTATTGGTCTGATAACACATTGTAATGACCCAATTTTTCGACATCCAAAAAAAGACATCGATACTTCCATTGTATCAAATGCCAAACAATCGAATGCCGGAAAACCGAACCGTTAGGGTTAGAGAAGAAGAAGATAGCAGAAGAAGATAGAATAAGAAAACAAAAACAATATCAAAATCTCACATTCGCAGCGGAACAATGTATAATAGATAAATGAAAAATCTTTAAACAAAAGAACTATATCAGTTAATACATTACAACATCATAGTTTTACAACAACAAAATAGCGGAAAAGAATTACGTCTCGCCATCCAACTTGCCTCCTGATCTCCACAGCATACCTTCCCGACTTCGCTCCAGAATAATGATAACCTGACTCTAGGCTGCCCGTGTGGAAAATTATAGGCACCAAGAGTTTAGAAATGGAATAATAAACTCCAGGTCAGTCATGGGACTGGTGTGAGATCTTAAAACAGTTATTTACACAAAAGGAAATAAAAGGAAATCTGCTGTGCTTTTGGAAAATGAAACTACCATAAGGCCTCTCGCCACATACACAATGCAAACGCACAATTGGAGGAGACTTATCCTTATGATAGTCAAACATGCTTGATATGCAAAATATTTTTGATATTATTATTAGTGCATAGTGTGGAAAACATTTTGAAAGTATAATATTAATCTTAGCGAATATACCTTCCATTATATATGCCTATTATAGCTACCATACCGGATGGCAGGTTCTACAACTAAAACCGTTCAAGGCGCGTATTGAATGATTGGATTTCCAACAAATGGTCAAGGCTAAGGAACTTCCTTTGCAAAAGGGTACGCCTCTAGAGGGACGCCCCGAGAACTTATCTAGCTCTTTGCCAACACAAGGTCGGGTAACATCTGTAACCAGGTAACTAACTGTTATGAGTATGCCACACCCCAGTCTAGACCGACATTTATCCGAGGCTCCTAATCAACCAACAACCACATAAGTACATAATCGAGGCTCCATAAAAGAATACCACTTTTAAATTCACACAAGTAAAATATCTGGACTCCATACCAGACACCACTTTTTATCCAGAAGGAAATGAACATACCTTGAGGGGCACGATCCTCATAACCATGCTGCATCTTTTCCCGTTTCAACCATTTTCGGGGTGTGAGGTCCGAAGAAGTCTCGTCCGCAATGCTACGCTTTTCACAAAAGCCATGCTTCGATCAACAAATGATCAACACTTAGCATGCCACATTACAAATTGGGATAATTTCACTAATATCAACTACATAACCTCTAAGCTCGTACGTCTCAGAGAAGGGTGTTAAGCTAAGAGAATAAATTCTCCGCTACCAACAGAAATGCATTTGATAGAAGCTGGCTTTACATCTCAAAGTGTAACGTCAGACATACATCCATGCAAGTACGTTTGAGGTTCGAACGGAACTGAAGGCACTTCCTCCAATTAAGGAAAGAAGCCTCACAAATCCGGATATTCAATAATCACGTCTGGACTCCCCATCACAAAGGGTGGTATAAATCTCTGTACTGGAGCAACTCAGTGCAGAGACATTTGACACGTAATACTTTCGTTTTCGAAAATATCCGGTCTTCAACACTATCTTCAAGTGAAATCCCATTTAATCGTATAATTATTCGAAATGGGTTTTATGACATAAAGTCCACTCCCGGCTTAACTGAATAATGAGCGCTTATTTTCAAAATAAGTGGTTGCATTCAGATTTCAAATAAATCACAACAAATTTCCACTTTGATCTTTTAAACAAAAGATCCATCACAAAGATTCGATGTGCTTTTCGGATAACATCTCGAAATCCGACCCCCTGTAGCATCGCAATTCAAATGCCATTTAAAGGCCAATATTGATAGTCGGCTATTTAACTATCAATCAATATTCACAACAATCACCAGATTTTAAATAATTTCCCCTAATTATTTATTTTCAAAATATCTTCGCAAGATATAATTTCACACTTCAACCCTTTGAAAACAAATTTCAAATCACTTTCCTCAAGCAGAATAAATTTTCAAATATTTGTTTATTTCCACTGAAAATTTGCCTAGTTCGAATACTTTCAAAAATATTTTCAATCACTTATCCAAAAATATATACTTGGAAACATTTAAAATAAAAAAAATTCAAATACTTTATTTAAAATATTAGTTATGAAAAAAATTATACTAATATTCATATAAAACTCAAGTCCAAACTAATTTTTAAAAAATAAAATTATTTGATAGAGTGTAATTATTTAAATAACCATTTTCTAAATCAAATGTCAATTAAATATTTGAAATAATTACTTCTATAATTAACTAAATAAATCTTTACGTTAAAGATTAAAAAAAGCTTAAGAAAATAATTTCTTCAAAGCACCCTTTTTAAACCATCCTTAAAACTTTTAGTTTATATTTATAAGCTACTTTGAAAACATACTCGGCTTTCCAAGGAAAATACACTATCTATTTCAAAATAGTTCATTTAGATCAATTAATAAATTCTTCTTGATTTATCTCAATTTACATTCCAAATCCATAAATTTCTTTTCCACACTTTAAAAATAAACCAATATTTATTTTTAAAACAAATTTCCGTTTGCTTTAAAAATTCCTTTGTGAATATAAATTTCCAAATATCCACTGATATACAATTTTCAAATTGATTTCCAAATATTCACTTTCCAACACCAAATCGAATTCCAAATTGATTTCCAAAATTTATTTTCAAACGTCAAATCAAATTCCAAATTTTTTTCCAAAAATTTATTTCGAACACCAAATGAAATTCCAAATTGATTTCCAAAATTTTATTTCAAACACCAAATCAAATTCCATATTTATTTTCCAAATTTTACTACCTTTTAAAATAATTTCCTTCATTTCTCCCAAACTATTTAAGATTCGAATTTTTAAATAAATTCTTCAACTTTTGAATAATATAACTCAAATCCATTTATTAAAATCTTTTCCCTATATTTTGGAATTAATTCGACAGGATTACAAAAAACAACCTTTACCCTTTTCAAATTTCTTCATTTAAATTTATTCAACTCTCTAAAATTAATTTACTTAAAATTTTCTATTTTAATTTCCAAAAATTCGATTGTATATCCTGATATTTTAAAATACCAGAATATATTCAGCCAAACCATAGCCTTCAATAAATTTCAAATCACCTATATAATCATTCACAGATTATCAATAATCACATCACAACATATAAAAATAAATTCAACAATTTGAGGAGTCTATTTGGATCCCTCCAATCTGTTTTCCTGCATCGACAAATGTTAGCACAACAGTTAAATACCAATTCCACTACGAGGTGGAATATCGTGGTACATGGGGTTACATCACATCATCCGCTATTATGCGGCGCATAGGGTCTCATCCGCTATATAGTGCGGGAAATCAATCACTCTAATATATATATATATGTATGTATGTATGTATATGTATATGTATATGTACATGTATATGTATATGTATATGTATATGTATATGTATATGTATATATATGTGTGTGTGTATATATATATATACTATCACATCCAAATAAGCAATCAGTAATTGAAATTTTAATTATTTCAATTGAGTGAGAAGATCTCACCTTTGCTCTTTTATTTGCAATCCATTTCCCGTCTTGGTTTGATTCCTTTCAGATATTGAACTTGTATAAACATTTTTATAGTTTATCAATATGTGAAGTAATCGAATAATTAATCACCGTTTAATAAATTTATTTTAAATTTTAATTTTAACTAATTTTCTTTTAAATAATTCTCTTAGTAACTAAAATAATTTAGATAAGTTAATTAAACAATTTAATCTCCATAATACGTTATTTTAAAAATAACTTGTAGATTTAAATTTAAACTAACAATTTTAAAACAAACAAGTAAATTAAAATATGTATATTTATTAACTAAAAATAATAATCTTTATGAATTTCATAAAAATCCTATTTTACCTAAATTCTTCCATCCTTTAAAATTTTCTATATTTCCAAAATCATACACACACACATGTACTGTTTTTCTATGCATATTAAAAAATATATTTTTTTACTTAAGAAAAAATTGTATTCTTTTCCTATACTTAATGACGGTAATTTACTTACTGTATCATATATTTTTTTCTTTTGTAATTTTTCAAATTTTTAAACAGAATATTGTAAACATGCAAATTGAAATTTTTTACCGAACGGACTTCCCACTACTGCTCGACCACAGCTGCACTCGCGAAAACCAGACCAAACCCTAGCTTGCTGATGCGTTCGTCCCCCTAGGAACTTGCAACCTTCGAATGAACACCACGGCGAAGTCGAGCTCGGCCATCCTCACGCATGCACGAGCGCTACCCTGCTGCCTCCAGATCGATGCTTGTGAAACTCGATTTCCCTTCCCCTATCTTCCGTGATGAAAGAAATGCCCTAAATAGGATCGGCTCGAACCCTGAATGTCGAATTAAGATTAATTCGTTCGAACGAGAATTAGGAAGAGGGTGTTGCCATTGATTTCTTTTTTTCTCTTCAATTTCGAATCTAAGAAGAAATGCGGCCATTTTTTCGAACTGGGTTTCTTTTTTGTATAACTGAGAGGCTCAACCATTAACTTTTTTGTTCGATTTTGAAAATGAAAAGAGGGGGCACGATGATATATTTTTTTTCTTTTTACACGAACGAATTCAATATTAAGAAAGAGGGAAGACGCATGTTGAGATGAAGGACACATGTTTGAAAAAAAACCACGTGCTAAACAATAGATATTTTTTTTTTGACTGGTCAAAATATCAAATTAAATTTAAATTTGAATTTAAAAGACTTGAAATCAAGCCGAAAATCTCGACCTCCAATCGAGGCATGCCGCTAGGCGTTTATAATATTAAACCCCTATTCTGAACGTAGTGGAAAAGGTTCCGAGTCCAAATTTGATCATATGGAGAAGACAGCTTTTCAGACAAGTTATTAAATTAAATTTCGATGCAAATTTTTAGCGCGTTTATCTATTTTACGATCAAACGAACACTCCAAACACTTTGAAAATTGAAATCCGATAATAATACAAAATTACAGATCCAATGGAACTGGTTTCATCGAAATCTGAGACGGTGTCTCGGAAGGCTATTTTACATATCGAATTAAATAGTAATTTTTCAAAACTGAACAAACACTTCAAATTTCAAATTTTAACACTTCCATTATCTTCCGTGTTATCAATATAAATTTTCCAAGCCTTTAAATTGTTCCAAATAAGCTCAAAATAGAAGATACAAATATTTACCCAGTTTCTTATTATCAAATTAAATAATTTAATTGCTAAATAGATAGTGACATTTGAAATTCAAGTTAGAATTTAACTTTCAAATATTTAAAATCCATTAAATATTTTCACTTTTAAGTGTCCAAAATTCTGGGTCATCACATTACATCTATATGTTCTTTGGTATCTATATATAAATATGAACTATTTATTTATTTTTTTATAATATACACACAAATTTATTTTAATTACTTATATTTGTCCTCGTATACATGCATTTGCATTCATACACATTGCTTTATTTTTTTCATATATTTATTCACATTCATGCATATGAGCATACATTTTATGAATTCAGTTGAGATTTAATGATTTAATAATTATTATAACTATTCCAACAATTCTTTCTAAATGATAATAATTAATTTTAATTAGTTATAAAGATATAATAAATCACTTATAATAGTTTTACAAAGATATATATATTTGATTTGAAAATATAAGAAAATTCACATAGCTTTATCGATGTAACAACACTTTTTGTAAAAAATAATCAAGTATTAATTTATATGGTTTTATAAATCAAACATGTCATTTTAATTAGTTAAAAATGATAAGAACTCAAATTTTAATCACAATTATATGTACTTTAATTAATAGGTGAAAATGCGACCGGAAATTTGTTTCCTGATTTTCAACGGTTTAACAGACGGTAGTTGTTTAAAGTCGGTGCAATGTTGTTTATTCTCTTGTGCACATACATGTACATATATATGCATATCACATGCATACATGAACATATAAAAACATACAAACATACATGTACATATATACACACACACACATATACAAAAGAAAATATCTAAGATATTTCTTAACTCCTTAATACTTATGTAAACTCTTACACACCAAGGAAACAAAGACATGAGCCTGCACATGGAGGGGGGTCATTTCAATTATATAGGGTGAAAAAAGGGAAGTGTGGGGTGGTGATGTAGGGTACCCAATATATCATGATATTTTGGGCTGGAACATTGGCTATAAATACCTACCTTTGCAACTCTTTTTTCCATCTTTTTCATTCTACAATAACTTATTCAAAACCAAAACCAAAACCAAATGGAGTAATTCTTTTTTTAAATTATATAAAATTCTAGTGGCTAGAAATTTATGCGTTTCTTCTGGTTTTGAGCTTAGGCATGTAAAAATATCACTTCTTTACGACGTATTTTCGGGCCCAGATTTTAGATCCGAGAATACCTCGTTTTCATTTAGTTATATCTCCCTTAAAACAAATTGGAATTTTTTAAAAAAAAATTGTAGATAAAATAATTTTGAATAACTTTCTCTTTGACAACATTTTAAAATTTCTTGAGAAACATAACCAAAAATATGTTAGAAGATGGCCTATTTTCGGGTTTGGTTTTTTGTGAATCTAAAAATTCGGCTTCTTCTTTCAAACATATCTCCCTCAAAATAACTCAAAATTTAGTAATTCATTTTTCCAAATGCAAGAGGAGATAATTTTATAGAACTTTCCCTTAACAACGTTTCCAATTTTTGAGGGAAACATGGTCAAAAAAGCCAAGAGAAAATGACCTATTTTCGTGTCTATTTTTGTGAATTCAAGGTCGAAGCTCTCCCACTTCTCTTATATATTTTTGGCCACCACCTCCATCACCATTGGCCATAAGCTCCACCATCTCCAAAGATAAGCCATAAGCATTAGGGGTGAAGGATGTCTAGGGTCGAGAGCAACTAGGCAAGTGGGAGTTGTTTAGGTGGTGTATTAGCGAAGTGTTGATTCGATTGAACGTTGGTAGGAAGTTTGGTATGAAATCTTGAGAATATATATATATATGGTGTGATATGATTTCCATGGATGTTTACAATGCTTTGGTTCTGAAGTTTGGATCCTTGGATATTGAAACAAGTCACGATTAATACACAGCGAATATCACAAAGGAAATCACTTTTCTTTAATGAATGAAATGTTGCATATGAGATTGCTAAACCTCTTGAAAATAATTTGAAATGGTTATAAATGTTTTATAAACACTAAAATCTAATTTGGTGAGTTTTGACAAGTTGCGAAAATTGAGTCAAAAATAGGCATGTCGCGTAACGGCAGTTCACGATTTCGCACTGTAGAAAGTTAAATCCATGTATACGATGGATTCGGTGTCGGAATTCTTTGTAATAAGAATTTTCTAAGCTCTTATAATTATAGTTTTCAAAAAAGGAAAAAGTTTGAGATTTCATTTAGTAGATTTTGAAATATAGGCAAATTCAAGTTTTCAAAATAGTCGCGCTTTGGCAGTTCAAAAACCAAAGCCCTTTACAAATTATATTTTTAATTCTTTAAAAATATGGGATAAATTCTATTAGTCTTTAAAATGTTTTAAAAGTGATTTGATTTATAAAAATGGATTTCTAATTGACTAAAAGGTTGTTTTGATCAAATTAGCCTTAAAAGCATAATTCACAGCACTTATTCGCAGTACTTTTCGTAGTACTTTTAATAACTTTTAAAAAATGGCTTTAAACTTAAGTATTCTTTCCCAAATCTTTTGTAAATATTTTCAAATAAATAATTAATTATTTTAAAGATGATTTGAATGATTTATAATTTATTTTCAAAGGCTTAAATAAATGATTTTAAGAAATGTTGTTATAATTAAGTGATTTAATCTTAACCCAGAAGCCGATGAGTAGATTGGATTTCTCTGTTCGTGAGATCTAGATGTAAGGTGCTCAAACTAAGGAGATAATTAGGATCAACTAGTGCCTTGTCTCACTTGGCCTCTTTCCTGAGCGAGTAACAGATAAGGTCAAAATGCCGAAAACAAAATAAGTATAAAAGATTTATATTTAAAAAATTTATTTAATATAACTTTGATTGTATAGAGATAATCTTCTTATATTTGGTATTAAATTCCGAGGAGGGAACCGTACTATCCATGTGAATTAAAAAGTGATTTTACAATTATTCGATGGATAGTAAAGGTAGAATACCAAAATTGATATTAAGTAAAATTAATATAATTTCTATCAACCCTTTTCAACTCAATAATGTTCCCAATATGACTTATGAAAATGATTTGGTATTTCCAAAGTTAAAGATATGTTTAATAATTTTGTTCATACCAAAAAGAAATATTTAAAGATATATATCTCTAGAAGATATTTTTGAGAAAAAGAAAATACTTAATCAAATGATAAGTACCTATTTACTTTATATCCTTTTATCGATGATTGGTTAAAAGGAACTAGGATTGGATTTGCTCGTTGCATGATAGGGGTTCTCTCTTTGTGTTTAGTGGTGAATTGACACAGCGGATTAAACACTTTGACGTGCTAATAAGGTTTTGATACAAACTGACGCAAGTTTCTTCCTCACGAAATGATTTCGTGTCAAGTAAACCAAGATAAATGCCCAAATCCGTTGATCTCTCGAGATACCGAATTCTAGCTATCTTCAACACGTTGATCGTGCACGATTCCGCATTAGAAGATCTACGATTCTTCGATGTTGATCACACGCATGAGATTCCGTGAACCGGCTTCGAGTTCGTTGATTCGAGCGCACTCGAATATCAGAAGATGGAAGAAGAAGGAGATCACACTCAACTTCAACAAAGTGGAAAAAGCACGCAAACAAATTTTGTTCAAAAATCAACCACTTTTACAAGTGACACCCCATCCATATTTATAGGAATTTTACAACATATAGACTTACGACTTATCATAGTGACTCACACAGCGACCAACGACCTACGAATTAACAACAAACGACTTAACAATTACAACGCACATAACAATATATGAGTTACCACAACGCGACATAACAACAATATGACATAAGAAAACAGCGGCTCAACTCGAGCTACTCAACACATACGACATAAGGGATCAGCGACATAAGCATCAGCGACTTAAGATTATACGACTTAACGATATAGTCTTCAGCGACATAAGAAATCCACGCGGCAAAGTTTGAGTGACTTAAAGCTTGAGCGACTTAAAGAGATGAGCGACACAAGATACCAGTGACCTAAAGAAGATAGCGGCATAAAGAACTTCTGCATCAATTGAGCGACTTAAGGAAGCAACATCAGGAGCGACTTATAGAAACATGTGGTCTACCTGAGTGACCTAAGGAATGCGCGACTTAAAACTAAGCGACTTAAGTGATGTGGCTTCAGGAAATGACTTAAGTGATGTGGCTTATCTTTAGGCGACTTAAGAAGGTGAACGGCTTATAGAATGCGACTTAAGCGACTTAAGCTATCCTGGTGTGCTGCCGACTAATGAACTGCGAAACTCGCTAGGTCGCTCAAACGACTTATCATAGGGCGTTGTATCCTCCTCCACTGCATCATCTTCCCCTGGTTGAAAAGAATTCGTCCCTGAATTTACACTTTCCTCTTCTTCGACATACTCAGTCTCATGATATGGAATCAAGTGATTGACGTTGAAAACGTCAGCAGTATGGATATGATCCGGCAATCTCAACTGATAAGCATTCTCATTAATCTTCTTTACGACTTCTAAAGGACCAATCTTTCTAGCAGATAGCTTATTGTAAACACCAATAGGAAATCGATCCTTAGTCAATACTGCATACACAAAATCTCCTTCTTTGAATTCAACATGTCGTCGTTTGATATCAGCGGATTGCTTATATTTCTCATTCGTTTTAAGCAATCTCTCTTGCACAACTTTGTGGCATTCTTGCAATTCATTCATAAAATCACTAGCTCGCTTGATCACTCCTTTCTGCTGTGGAACTATAGATAAATCCAATGGTCCCTTCGGAATTGTTGAATAAACAACCTGGAATGGACTAAAACCAGTGCTACGATTAGCTGCATGGTTGTGTACAAACTCAGCTTGACACGGCTTGGAATAAATGGACTAAAATCGGTGCTACGATTAACTGCATGGTTGTGTACAAACTCAGAGTGTGTATTTATTAATGATATAAATAAATGATTTATGTTTTGAAAAGTTTGTAAATGAAATAATTTTACCTAGGATTATATTTTAAATATAAAGAAATGTCTTTCAAATGATATAGCAATTTACATGTGATTAGTTGTTTGATCTGAAAATTTGTATACAAACTATAACGACCCAGTATTTCGAACCGTTCAAATCGACAATCATCCACTCATGTCAGACTTGAATTGCTCAAAACAACAGATTGTTAATTTATATTTGGCAAAATTTAGCATATACAGTATATAAATCACAGAATCACAGACCCAGAGTATTACAACTATAAGCAGCGGAACAGATAAATAGTAGTTCATGAAGCTACTATAAAACATCAAAGTTAAAATGAAATACAATAGATATCTCGAATACACAGAAGTTACTAAAACAAATACCAATGGCAAGTCTGAACAAAATAACAGGAATAAATTAAAGTAACTAGAAAGCTGAGTAGATGATGATAGATCTACAAGAGAAGCTCCAAACTCCAAAGGTGAGTCTGAAATGATGTAACACTCGGTCTGACCCAAGCATAAAGCGAAATACAAAACACTCGAGTCAAGATAACATTATTATACCAGTAAATTAACTCAAGTGAAATGTCGACTGAAATACAAGTAACTTAATGGTTGTTTGGGATTTCCATCCTCTAAGGATCCATGGAACTATCTACTATGTAGTAATATATGCTATTATAATATGTCTGTCAGTAAAGTAAAGTATTAAAATAGCGTTAAAGCATTACCCATATCCCCCTTAACACATTCTATATAATGTCGTAGTATATAAACTACTGTAAACTCCACCAAACCGGTGGGCTATCAGGGAGCACTCCATACGTACGACACAAACCAAAATCATTGTGGGCTCGATAAGGTAGATGACAAGGCATGTGAGGCTATACCCTGGGTAGGATTCTACCAATTTACACTTTCAGACAAGTGGTAACGCATAGCTGCAGTTACCGCCCACCTCATACAACATTCCTAAAATCAAAGGTGCATCCAATCAAATCATAAAGTAATAGGATGGTATCGAAGACGTGTGTCCGACCGGAGGAGCATCTCACTTGGCCCGTCAATTGCTTCTGTTTTAGTCATCTTATTTAGGGCTCGTTTCATACCTCAATGCAGCAACGTCGTCAAACCGTCCTACTTCATTCTGGATTCACCACATCGTCAGAGTTGTTAAAGTAGTTTTCGGTATTGGCAGAGAGTATGACAATATCCGACCCCGGTCTCTTTAACAACCAAATGCTTATTTCACAGCATGGTCATTTCATTTCAAATAGCTCATACTTATATTCACTTTAAATAATATTCATTTCCGGAATCGAAACACTTTCAAAATTATAACACTTTCGAAATCATAACACTTTTGAAATTGCAAGAGTTCCAACTTAAACAGTTTAGATATAGAAAATAGTATATATATATTAAAATAGTTATAAATTAAAATAGTTTATATACTAAAATAATTTATATATTAAACTAGATTAAAATAATATATATATTTAAATACTTTATATAATAAAACTAGTTTCCTCTAATTTCACAAATCGATTCAAATCAACATAAATTCTAAAATTCAATTTAATCAATCCTAGTTCGACAATTTCAATTGAAACGGTTAAAAATTCAAATTCATAATAAACCATCTCAATTTATATCGATTTCAAGTCCAGGTTTTGAACTATCACCTCAATTCCAACAAGTTTCAAAGTTTAGATATTCAAAAATTTACCCTATAGGTTTCATTTATATTTTAACATTCAATTTTAATTTTATTTAAACTGGAGAATATTCACCTAATAATTCTAATAGCAATTATATAAAATCTCAAATTATAAATTTAAATCTATATTATATATCAGTCTAAATTTTATTTAAATTTGAGAATATTCATTGAATCATTTTTGATCAAATCAATTTATTAATCGCACCATTAAAATCTCAAAATCAATAAGTTCAAATAAATTCTTATTTAAATTAGATTATTAACCAATTAAATTTCAAGTCAATTTTACTTATTTTTTTAGTCTCTATTTATAAAGTTGTTACAAAAATCTATTTAAAAATATTAATGAAATTTTTAAATAAATGTTAAAACATATATATACACACTAATTAAATTAAATTTTATTTAATAAATTATGTCAAATTAAATCTTATTAATAAATCTACTTTAAATCTTATTTTATATATTTAAAAATAATAAAATTATGAGTTAAACTTAAAATTTATATTTCCAAAACTAACTTATATGTTCAAAATTTCCAAAAATATTTTAAAAATCTAATTTTACAAAAATAAAATATCTTCATATATATTTAAAAATCAATATTTAATAAAATCCTTCCTTCCAAAACTTTGGAAATCGTTTTCAAAATATATGCCAGTGGCGTCCGTATATAACTTTCTATCCTATGATTAGGTGATGTTGATATTTATCATTTCAATCCGCAATTCAAATTTAATATTTTATGGATACATATCATTTCCATCAGCAATACCAAAATTTCAAAATCAATGAAAATCGCTCGGTTTTATCATTTCAACCCATAATGATTTTCTCCTAATCTATAATATCGTTTGGGTATGTATCATTTCAACCCATAGAGATTTCTAAACTAACAGGGAACTTGCAGAGTGAGAACAAATATGATAATAATATAATATATCAACAACAGGCATATATCATTAGCGATAAATTTAAATATAATATATACAATGGATAATGGTGTCATATATCAATTAACACATGTTAACAATTTTAAACGATAACATATCATATTCAACAACTAAAAAATTATAAATTCTAATCTAACAACATAATTCAATCATCATTTTAGGTGAATTAAATTTACTAAATATAAGAATATTAATCGTGAGTGATTTCTCACCTTTCGAGACTAGAGAAGACAACGGAAATGAAGAAGATGACATGGATATGCAAGCAACACAGCGAAGCGAAAAACTGAAGTGACCCATTTTGGACAGCGACAGGACAAAAGCAAAGCACGATAAACTGGATTTAATGAAGATCAATTACATAAGTAAACTTATATATGTAAACTATATATATATATATATATATTAAACGATATTTACTGTAACCCATATATTACTTTTTAAAATTTTCGAGTGAATACCTTAACACAATGCATACATTAAAGCTATTACACAAAAAAGTCTATTTAAAGACATTAACCATAATTTAAGTGAATATTTCAAACAAATTATATGCATATCTTTAAACAAGTTATATAATACTCTAATCATATTATACATACGAGCCTTTAATATAATTTTTTTTGAAGGAAGGCAAAGTTTGGAACACTATAATATTATAAAAAGAAAAATATATGAAAGCAGGTATATAATGCAAATTTTAATACATAGAACAAAAGAGAGAGCCAGGTTGATTATTGCAAAAGAGTAGGGGAAATGAGGTGTCAGGTATATACACAATCATAATTACAGGTGTTTGTCTATTTTTTTTTAAATATTGGTCTCCGTGTTTTCTTTCGTCTGTTTCCAGCAAGTAAAATATTTACATACTGTATAATAAAATATATAAAATGCATTCTTATGTTAAACGTATATAAATGAAAGCAAAGTTATATGAACATTATATGAAGACATTTTAGATATATATATAATGATTAGTATATAATCCATAAAATTGTTTGCATATGGAGGCAGTCACCTTGGAGATGGCGGAGTTGAAGGCTACCTGGGGGATGAGGCGGTTGTGCTAATCGGTGTGACGTGGTGGGTTGGAGGAGCTGCACTCGGTGGCTATTAGGGTTTGCAGTGGTGATGTAGGTTTGGTGAAAGGCTAAGGATGTGTGGAAGGAGAAGGGCAGCTCGGAGAGGTGATGGATCAGATCTTGTCATGTGGATAATGGGGTTTTCTGGCGATGGGCGAATTGGAAGGGTGGACGGTCACGGGAGGAAGGAGTTGCACACGCTAGGTGCGATAGTCGTAGGTGGAGTGGATGGTGGAGTCATGGCGTATAAGCTACTAGGTAGGTTTTTTTGCATGGAGAGGAGAGCAGGGGGGAAGTGGCGTTCATGCTCGGCTGGTCGAGAGTGGAAGGAAGATGGCATGAGGTCTGCAAGGTAGAGGAGGGAAGAGGCAGACGATGGAGGCGATTGTTTTTCTCTGGAAACGAAGTGACGAGCAAGTTAAGAGAGAAGATGCACAAGTTTTTATAAATATAAACTTATATTTATTATATTACTTAGAAGAACACAGAAAGAAAAAGAAAGGAGATAAATTGAAATGAACCAAAGGACAATGAAAATGAACCAGTAGATAAGAGCAATCGGTGGAATAGTGACAGTCAAGTTATTAAATTTTTTAGGAATATTAAAAGTTATGGCTTATGAATTTCTCAATGGAAGACAATTGAATAGATATAGGAACTCAAAAAGCCTAAATGCGGAATGGATACGGAAATCGTTTCGCAGATTTCTACGCATAACGGCCGCCGAAATACAAGAATGAATATACTGCGGAGATTAGCATGACTAGATGAGTAGAATGGTACATACATATGAGTAATATGACCCTCCTATCAAAAGCCAATATTTCGTTGCTAAAATGGCTGCGAATTCCTTGAAGATAAGTTAAACGGGGCTAGAGAAGTCCAAATTTGGCGAAATGAAATATGACGCCTCACACAGAAAATGATTTACATTTTTATTGTACCAAAATATTCAGATTTTGAAATATTTTATTACCATCAAATTAATAGAATTTAAATTGAAAAATAACACAACAGAATTTATATTCATATTTTCCAATAAAATTTGTCATTTGCTATATTTAAATAGACGTATTCCAAATATCAAATTTTCATTGTTTAATTTAATTGTTTAATTTCATGCAAAATGTCAGTTAATTTGTCACGACCTGAAATCCAGCATTTGAAAATCGACATCAAATACCTCACTTGTATTCAACTGCCGGAGATTCAAACGTCGACTCCAGTTCGGATGGAGCTTATAACAATATTAGATGAATATAGACAGCAGAATAAAATAAATTATCACTAATCAACATCACAGATACAACATCAACACAATATTTGATTACAACCATTATCACCAACATCAGAGTGCTACATATTGATATAACAATAGGATAATGACAACTTCACAATGAAACGACAATAGAGTCTTCAAAAGGTTCCAACATACTTCTACTTTGATAAGGTCTTCAAAACTCCAAACACTTCAAAAGATATCCGAACCAAACCTTTCTAAAATTTGATAGCTTCCAAACTAAAAGACTTCAAAAGATTCCAAGCCAGCTCCGAAACATGGATAACATGCTTCTAGGTTGCCTGTGTGGAAATTATGGGCACCCAAAGTTTAGAAAGGGAACAATAAACTCCGGTTTAGTCATGGGACTGGTATGAGTAAACAAAACAGTTATTTTAGACAAAAACAATTTATAAAAGTAAATCGACATGCTTTCGAAAAAAAGAAACTACCATAAGACCTCCTGCCACACACACAATGCAATCTGAGAATTGGAGGAGATTTATTATTATGATAGTCAAATATGCTTGATACTAGAGAACTCTTTTACTATTATTATTAGTGCATAGTGCAGAAAACATTGTCGAAAGTATAATATTAATCTTAGCCAGCATACCACATTTCATCATATGCCTACTATAGCTACCATGTTTATGGCAGGTTACCGCCACGCTGCATGGCAGGATATACAACTAAAACCGTACAAGGCTCGTATTGTTTCTTTGGATTTCCAAAAAATGGTCAGGCGAAGGAACTTCCTTAAAAAATGGAACACCTCTGGAGGGATGCCCCCAAGAACCTAACTGGTTCCCTACCAACACAAGGCCGGGCTACCTTTGTGACTAGGTAACACCTACAAGTATGCCATCCTCGGTCGTTAGTGACCTTTATCCTGGGATTCAGCAATAAATAGCAACAACCACATAGTTAAATCTCTAGGCTTCATACCATGATACCACCTCTTAGCTGGAAGAAAATAGACATACCCTAGGGGTGTGACCCCTAAGAACCTTACTGCAACATTCTTGTTTCGACCATTACCGAGTTGTGAGGCTCGACGAAGTCTTGCCCACAAAGCTACGCTTTTCACAAAAGCCATGCTTCGATCAACAAATGATCGGCAGCACTTAGCATGCCACACTACCAAATTAGGAGTATATCACTAATCACCATCAACTACATAACCTCTGAGCTCGTAAGTCTCGGAGAAGGGCGTTAAGCTAAGAAAATAAATTCTCTGCCACCAATAGAAATGTATTTGAAAGAAATTAGCTTTATATCTCAAAGTGTAATGTCAGACATACAACTATACTAGTTTGTTCCAGGTTTGAACAGAACCAAAGGCACTTCCAAAGAAACCCTTGCAATTCGGGCATCCACAATCCCGATCGGACTCCACATCACATATGGAGATCTCTATAATGAAGCAACTCAGTGTAGAGTCATTTGACAGGTTATCATATCGTTCTCGAAGAGGACCGGTCTTCACCATCGTCTTCAAATGCTTTTCAATTCGTCGTATCACTATGCAGAATGGGTTATATGACACAAAGGTCCTCTCCGGCTAAACCAAATAGTGAGCGCTCAATTTGAAAACACATGGATATATCAATCACAAAGGTTCACTTTCAGGGTTCGATGTAGGTTTTGGATAACCGATTGAAATCCGACTCATGGTCGCATCGAAATTCAATTTCTCTTTTACGGGCCTATGGGTTTTCACATTCACACAGAAAAAATCACAGATATCAAAACTCAGCACAAAGCAATTCACATCACAAAGTATCACAATCACATAACAGGGGTATCAATCAGCTCAAGGCACTTCAATAATAATCAATCATCTAACAATGAGACGAATTAACAGTGTGACAATAATCAATTAATCACATAATTATTTTCAATAATTATTTTTAATTAATGAATAATTATCCTTAACTTTAAATTAATAAATCCTTAATTAATGATTAATTATTCTTAATTTTAAATTAATAAATCCTTAATTAATGATTAATTATTCAAAATTCTAAATTAATTATTCATTAATTATTAATTAATCCTTAATTGTTAATTAATTAAATCTTAAATTATTAATTAATTAAATCCTTAATTTTTAATTAATTAGATCTTAATCACCTTTATTAATCAATTATTCCCTAATTAATTACCTTAATTAATTAATATTTAATTATAAATTAATTAACTTAAATTAATAATTAATTACCCTTTTATTTAATTATTCTTTAATTATTAAGTTATTTTAAATCATAAATCTTGACTAATCACTTAATTATTACTAAAAATATTTACTTAATAAACTTTATAATTGATTATCATTAGCATAAAGGATTAATGTTAATTAAGAATTCAAAATCAATATTTCATCTTAATTTACTTTTAATTTTTTATTTAAAATAATTGATAAATAATGTCCCAATTAAATAAATTAAACTTGATTACTTATAAAGATATCTTTCTTAAACTTTTATTAATACAGTACTTAAGTTAAAACCATTGTTTAAAACATGGATTAAAAAATGTTTAAAAATTTGAGTTTTGATTTAAAATAAAAACTGCTTTATAAGGCAAACCCAAGACCTACTTCGAGTATGCCCCTAAGCCAGAACATTGTTTACTTCGAGTTTCTTCTCAAAATGAACCTTATGCTTTGCAAACTTCAAAATTTTGTTTAAGTTTTAATACAACCCGATATACACTTGAAAATACCTAGACTCAAACTCAAGTCAGTGCATGAACACCCCGAAGATGTCTTCAAGTTGAACACCTTCTCCTCCATTCCAGGGTATTGACACATCCCACTGGCATGTGCATGTGCATCAACGGAATGGCCTTCTCTAGTCGAAGCTCCGGCCATCATCAAGTCGTCGACCACCTGACCAAACCTCCAGACCACCCTGAAACCATGAACTACGTCGAATTCACAATAAAGCATTCCGACCAATACTGGAACCAAAACATCAACACAAAAATGCCTCGCTCTTCCACCTTTGGCCATCAGAGGTCACGTGGTCGTATCTGAAACTACACTGATGTCTGATACTTCGATTTGCATTGTGCGATCGACTACGGTCAACAAACGACGCCGCAGCAATACCATTTCCGCCTAAGAGTAAATATGGGTTTCAAACCCTAGATGAACGTCGTTCGGCCATCACAAACAAATTAATATTCTTTGAGCATTTTTTCTCAAACCCCCAACACCTCAGTTATCTCTAGCCATAACCTTGAGCATCTTCATCTCGCTTATGACTGCAATTTGACGTTTCCTCCAATTTTGATCATCCTCGAATAAAACAGTGAATTCGTGCTTAAAAAATATGGTTTCACCTTTGAAAATATTTATTTTCGAAAGCAATTCAGATTATATATTCGAAACTAGAATTCATGATGTTTGTATTTTAACACATTTTGAATTCTTCCTGTATTTTTCATTTCTAGAGAAAACCTTAATTTCTTTTTTCTTAAATTAATTTTTAGAACTTAAAGCACGTTTAAACAAATCAATCTTGTTTATATCCTAAGGCCTAATGATGATCAAAGAAAGAGAAGATGAATTTTGTATTGGATTTTGAATTCCTGAACCTGGAACAAGGCTTATGTCCTTATTTACAGTCATGCACATATCATCTTCATGTATAAATATACATGCAGACAAAATTTTCAACCATGCTTCAACATGATTATTCAAACAACAAGCCAGAATCCAGATAAAAAAGTTAATCACCTGAGTATTTTGAACAAAGGGACTTGGAAGTTGTTTGAATGTCTGGGAAAGTATATTGGTTGCTGAGATTGATTTCAAAAATTGATCTGAACTTGTTTATGGTTTTGAGACTCGAATGCTTGATTGTTGAACTGTTGCTTGCTTCATATATTTTTCTAACACACTTTAACTTTTGAAGCTCTGTTTTTCTTGATTGCTGAAAAACGTTGATTCACTTGATAGAGATGATCTTGCTTGCTTAATTTCTGGTTTAAGATAGATTATAGCTTCAGATTGAATCGAGTTTTTTTTTGATAAATTTTCTGATTTTCTTTTCTTTGAGAATTTTGTTTCCTGGCATTAGAAAGTTTACTGACTTTGTCTTTTGAAAATGATCGTAAAAGAAAAGAGAGGGAGGAGGTAATGATTTATAAAATTTTGTTTTCTATTTTTATTCAAAAAATCTGAAGGATGAAATAAAATAACACTTGCCCAAAATGATTACATTTGTTAAAACACTTAATCATAAGAATAATACTTGTATTATTTCTTGTTACATGCTTAACACTTGTATTTCACATAGATAAAAGAATTTTAAATAAATTTTATATCATATTTGCTTTATTTTATAAATACATTTCCTATCTATTTTTACATACAAATTTAAAGAAGAAATGTTTTAGAACTAATTTCACATTAAATAAATTACATATTTATGATTTCAAATGCAAATTATTTTTCTAAGGCATTTATTTAAATTTTAAATTCAAATTCAAATTCAAATTCAAATTATAATCCATTTATATATACATATACTCATATAATTTATGTTCAAATAGTTTTAAAATATTTATATTTTTGAATTCTTATATTCAAATGCAATTTTACAATCTTTTATATATATATATATATCAACATTTATTTTATTTATTTTGAAAAATTCAAATTAATTCCATAATTTATTCCAAAATTCACATTAATTATTAAATTTTAAATTGATAGAATTTTGGGGATGTTATAGATTCCCCCTTAAGAAAATTTCTTCCTCGAAATTTGAAAGAGAGAGAGAGACGAACAAAGAATATACGAATACAGAAGAAAGATAGAAAATGGCTTACCAGATTAAGCCGAGATTTCTACTCTGCAATTGGGATAGGACTTCTGCATGCTATCCTCTATTTCCCAAGTATAGTCCTTTTGATCACCACTTCATTGCACTTTGACTAGTTTCACAACTTTATTTCTCAGCTGCTGTTCGTCACGATTAATAATCTTTATCGGTTCTCTCTTTGCTGCCTGATTTGGTCTGATCTCCAAATCCTGTTGAGCAGCTTCTTCAGTAATACAGTCTGGATCGTGCATATTTTTTCGAAGGTTAGAAATGTGAAATACATAATGCATGCCAAATAACCAGCTGGGTAGCTGCACTCGATATGCTAAAGGACCGACCCTCTCCAGAATAGGAAAAGGACCAATATAACGCGGTGCTAGCTTTCCAGTTTTCCCAAATCTCAACACACCCTGCATTGGAGAAATTTTGAGGAATCCAAATTCTCCAACTTGGAATTCCAAATCTCTTCTTCTGCGGTCATAATAACTCTTCGGACGACTTTGTCCAATTACCAACTTCTCTTGAATAAATTCAACCTTTTCGGTGGCTTCCTTAATCATATCTGGTCCAAGGACAAGTCTATCACCAGACTCAATCCAGCATGCCGGTAATCGACTTGGACGACCAAATAAAGCCTCGAAAGGAGCCATTTCAATACTGGCCTGATAGCTATTGTTAAATGAGAATTCAACCAGATGTAAATAGTCGTCCCAAGAACCACCAAAGTCGAGGATACAAGCGCAAAATGTTTTCTGATATTCGATTAATCCTTTCAGTGTGCCCATCAGACTGTGGGTGATAAGCAGTGTTGAAGTTCAGTTTGGTTTCCAATGCGGCTTGAAATGCCTCCCAAAATCTACTAGTAAAGATTGGATCACGATCACTCACTATACTGCTCAGTATACCATGGAGACTAACAATCTCTTTTATATACAATTTGGCCAAACTTGCCGCTGTCCAGGAAGATTTCACTGGTATAAAGTGGGTTGTCTTAGTTAAATGATCTATGATGACCCAAATTGCTTTGTTCCCCTTCCGAGTACGTGGCAGTCCATCTAAGAAATCCATATATACTTGATCCCACTTCCATTTTGGCACTTCCAACGGTTGGAGTAAACCCGCTACTTTCTTTTGATCACTTTTGATTTGCTGGCAGGTAGTACAATGACTTACATATATAGATATGTCTCTCTTCATTGTCTTCCACCAGAAAGTTCTTTTGATATCGCTATACATCATATTAACTCCAGGATGGATACTGAGTTTAGACTTTTGACATTTGTCCAAAACTTCAGGTTTCAGATCCGGAATGTCTGGGACACGGATCCTATTTTTCAACCTTACAACTCCATTATCATCGATTCCAAAACTGGAATCCTCACCTTGACATATTCTTTTACAAATTCCATGAAGAAATTGGTCTTCTTTCCATTTGCTAGCAATCTTTTCAAGGAGAGTAGGAGTGAGAACAAGATATGCAAGAACAACATGATTTCTACTTAAAGCATCGGCAACTACATTGGCTTTTTCGGGTGTATATTGAATATCTAGGTCATAGGATGCCCGAAATTCCAACCAACGTTGTTGCTCCAGATTAAAATCTTTCTGGGCGAAGAGATATTTCAAGATTTGTGGTCGGTGAATAATTCAAAATTTTCACCTAAAACAAGAAGGATTTATTAAGTATATATTAAGTTAAGTTGAACTTTTAAATTTTAGTAAAGCTGAAAAGAAATTTTTACGTAGAAGATAGTGACGCCAGATTTTCAAAGCGAAAATAACAGCTAAGAGTTCCAGATCGTGGGTTAGGTAGTTTTTCTCATGCGGACGTAATTGTCTACTCGCGTAGGAAATTACCTTCCCATTCTGCATTAGTACCGCACCCACAACATCACTACAAGCGTCAGTATAGATAGATATACCTTGGTTCCCATTGATAATAGCGAGAACAGGAGCAATAGTCAATCTCCGTTTTAAATCCTGGAATGCTTCATCATATTTAGAAGTCCAATCGAATTTTGCATTCTTCATTGTTAGCTTAGTCAAAGAACTAGCTATCTTAGAGAAGTCTTGAAAAACTTTCTGTAATATCCTGCTAAATCCAGAAAAATTCGAACTTCTTTAGGATTCGTGGGTCGCTTCTAGTCTAGAATAGATGAAATCTTGCCTGGATCAACAGAAATTCCCTCTTCATTAACAATATGGCCAAGAAATCTGACTTCTTTGACCTAAAAATGACACTTAGAAAATTTGGTGAATAGAATGTTCCTTTTCAATATTTCGAAAAAAATCTGAGATGCTCAGCGTGCTCATCTACGGTTTTTGTGTAGATGAAGATATCATCAATAAATACAAGAACAAACTTGTTCAATACTTCTCGGAATACACGAGTCATTAAGTCTACGAAGTATGCAAAAGCATTTGTTAGTCCGAAAGGCATGACTAATCATTCGTAGAAAATGTCTGGACCCCTGAAAGAAGTCAAGTGAACACAGTCTTCGGCAATTCGTAGTTGATGGAATCCTTGAGCTAGATCCATCTTTAAAAAGAAACGAGCAACCTGCAGTTGATTAAATAGATCATCCATTCCAGGTAAAGGAAATTTGTTTTTGAGCGTTAGTTTATGTTAACTCCTCTTTTTGAGCGACCTAGCGACCTAACTTCATAAGCGACCTAAAGATAAGACGGTCCTAACGACCTAGTGATGTAGCAAGCATAGCGACCTAATGAGGTACAGAACCTAAAGGATTAGATGGTCCAGCGACCTATGACTCAACGAGTTAACATCTTAAGTGAAGTCACGACCTAACTACTCAAGGGAGTAAGCGACCTAACACATAAAGGGGCTCAGCAAGTTAAACGACCTATGGACTGAGGTGACCTAGCGACCTAAAGGTTTACGCGACCTAGCAAGTTAGTGAGGGGAGTGACCTAATAGAGATAAAGTTCTGCAGCGAGTTAAGGCATTATGACCTAACGACTTAGCGACCTAGCGAGCTATACAAAGCCGAGGTAATTTGTCTTCCTTAAGTCGTCCTTCCCTAGGTCTCCCACGATCTATAACTTGTTCTTTTAATCAAAGGTGCTCATGTTAGCCCATAAACCGTCTACTAAGTCGCCCACGACCTACGACTTATACCTAAGTCGCTCACGACCTAAACAAACCAAAAAACCTTCTTATGTCGCTTCCTACCTAGGTCGGCCACGGCCTATGACTTGTAGTTTCTCCAGGGCGATCAGTTGTTCCTTGTGTAAACTGTAGACAACTCCCATTGGGTCGCGGACGACCTACGACCTACTCAAGGTCGCTCGCGACCTACGACCTAAAGCCGAGCTCCCCTATAAATACGGAGCTAGCTTCAACATTCAAAGGATCTTTTGGCTCATTCCTCGAACATCGACACTCTGCTGACTTCTCGACTCACTCGACACTTCAAACACGAAAGGCATCTCAACTAACTTCGAGTGGAAATCTAACACAATCAACATGGATTTAAAGAATTCTTCTACGTCGAAGTCCTAGTTGTTTGGTTCATCTATATTGTAATTGAGGATTGTTGTAAAGTTGTAATTGATTCAGTAATAAAGAGGATTAAAATGGACGTAGGCTTAATTTAAAGCCGAACCACTATAAAATTGTTGTCTTTACTGCTTTCTCTAGACTTTCTTACTTGTTTCCAATTCCCGTGTTCACGGGTGGTGCTTTCATTTAACCTTTACATCCATTGGGGTGTTAGCGTTCAATTTTTAGCGTTAACATTTTTGGTGCTTTCACTGAGAACCTAACTCAGGCAATCTTCATCATCGCTTCGCAAAAGTTTGTTGAAAGAGTCTCTCTTAAAACCAGAAGTCTGTCGGAGATAATGGCTCCTGGAAGAAAGCGTGGATCTGCAAGACCCAGTAATGTTCATGAAAATACTTCCACTTCCCCTTCGTCAAGTCAAGCGGCACCAAGTGCCGGAATTACAAGAGCAGAGTTAGATGCTGCAGTATCTGGATTATACCAGCAGATGGAAACTCGGAATGCTTTAATGCTTGAGAGTTTAAATGCATTGCTCGGAGCAAGCCATCAACCGGTGAATAACGAAGAAAACCCTGCAGATGATGTTCATGATCCTGAAGAGAGGAATATTCCTCAAAGAGCCGCTAGCCCTGCCAAAGAAACACCTCCTCAAGCTGGAGGATCGCGACCACAGCCAACTCTCCGCGAACATTTGTCCCGACAAACTTCCAATAAAATGGCCGAAGTCTGTCCTGCAGATACTTTAAATGACGAGGAATATCTTTCAGGCATGGTGCGACAAATCGTGAAAGAAAGCATGCAGAGGAATGAAGATGAAAAGGAATAGGGACTCGCTCCGAGCAAAACTCTGTACACTGAAAAGATTTTGATAGCTGAATTTCCTAGAAAGTTCGTTCCTCCAACCATTCCAGCTTATAAGGAACCAGTGACCCTAATCAATTTCTGTATAAGTATGATCGACACATGACTGGTGCTAGGGCATCTGATGAGATTAAATGCTGGTACTTTCCGGTATACTTAGAAGGGGTGGCTCTACTTTGGTTCACAAAGCTTCCGGTCCGATTCATAGACCAGTTTGCCGATTTGAATCGAAGGTTTAAAGAGCAATTCAGGTTGTACGCTTCGAAGGTAGAGGATATCATGTCACTGTCAAGCCTAGAACAAAATCATGGGGAATCTATTAGATCTTTTTTGAACCGCTTCAACATAGCTCTAGCTGATGTGGACAATGCAGAACCGCGGATGGTCTTGACATACTTGATGAGGGCAATCGACAAATCAAGCGAATTTAGGAAGTGGCTGAAGATGAAAGAACCGAATTCACTTGAGAAATTATATAAGAAAGCTAATGAATTCATGCGCTTGGAAAGCCTTCAAGCACCGGTTAAAGTGGCACTGACAAAGGTTGAGAATAATACTACTTCTTCTGCCAAGAAGGAATCCGGAGATCAGAAAAGGGAAAATAATAGTGGGAAGAAACAGAAAGATATGAAGAAAACTTGCTTCTTAAGATCTTCAGATTTCACTCCTTTGACTGACACCCCAGAGAATATCTTTTTTACTACCAAAGATGCAATAGAGTATCCAAAACTGCCTGAGAAGAGAGTTAGTAAAAAAGCTGCTCAGAGTGGGAGATTCTGTCAGTTTCATAATCAACCCGGTCATGATACCAACGAATGTCGCCATCTGAAAAATTTAATTGAAGAACTATTGAGAGAGAACAAGTTGCAGAAGTATGTTAAGAGAAGTAGAAATGACCCAACTTCGTCTGCTAAGGGTCAGCAACTTCCTGCTCATCCATCTGGCTCGAGTGAGAGGAATATTGTGCATGAATCAGAAAGGCCTGTTATAATGTGATTACAGGAGGGCCTCACCCAGCAGGCAGAAGCTGGGGCGAAATGGAAAGATATGCCCATGCCTTGAAGTATGTGCCATCAGAAGAGAGTGTTTTTGTGCTTGAAGATGCTGCACCTTTGAAGCAGCAGAAAACTTTCAATGATGATATTATGTTCAAAGCCAGGGACTCTATGGGTATCGAAGCTCCAACCATGGATCCCTTGGTCATCTCTGCAGGCATTGGACCGGCTATTGTGAGAAGAGTGCTTGTAGATTGCGGTGCTTCTTGCAATATTCTCTTCAAGAAGACGTTCGACCAAACTAAATGGCTGACGTTCAAGCCTCATCTCAGAAGATCGTTGGGTTTACTGGGGAACCGAAGCAGCCCATTAGAACTATCGACTTGTTCGTAGAGCTTGGTGAGGGGCAGAAAAAGGTGGTCCCGAAGCAGACCTTTGTAATGGTTGATGAATTTTCTTCCTACGACGCCTTGCTAGGCCGACCAACTCTTGCGGCTTTTAAGGCAATTCTCGCCCCGTGGTGCCTCACTATAAAATTCCCCACGGATAATGGAGTTGGAGTTATTAAAGGGGATAAGAATGTAGGGCGAGAATGTTATCTGATAGAGTTGCGAGAAGCAAGGAAGAGAGAGTGGGAAAAGATGCGGAAGCCCCAGTGCGCATCAAAGAACCAACCTTGTAGAAATTACAGGGTGGACCCTGCACTGGAGAGCATAGCGGGGCACGAAGAGAAATGGATCCCAGAAAAGCTAGTGCGGGGGAAAATAGAGTGGTGCCAATTGAAGTAACGGTGTCGGTGCCTATTGACCCGAAAGATCCGAACAAAGTGGTGAATGTGGGTTCACAACTTAGTGTGACAGTTTAAAATTCCTAGGTAACATTATTGAAAGCAAATCTAGACGTATTCGCTTGGACTCATGATGATATGTGTGGAATATCCCCAGAGATTGCAGTACATACTTTGAATATTGATCCAAAGTTTACACCGGTAAAACAGAAAAGAAGAACCCAGGGTCCTGAAAGGTCAGCAGCATTGAAGGAAGAAGTAGACCGGCTTATGGAAAATGGTTTCATCAGGGAGTCTACTTATCCGAATTGGGTTTCAAATCCAGTACTGGTTAAGAAAGCTAATGGGAAATGGAGATTTTGCATTGACTTCTCATATTTAAACAAAGCCTGCCCCAAAGACTGTTTCCCGTTACCCAGAATAGATCAGTTGGTGGATGGAACGGCGGGACACGAATTGTTATCTTTCATGGATGCTTACTCCGGATACAACCAGATTATGATGCATGAGCCGGATCACGAGGACACAAGCTTCATCACCGGTGTTGGTCTCCACTGCTATAAAGTCATGCCCTTCGGACTTAAGAATGCAGGGGTAACTTACCAAAGACTCGTCAATGCTATGTTTAAACCGTAGATTGGCAAAACTATGGAAGTTTATGTTGACGATATGTTAGTGAAATCAAAGAAAGCGGTAGACCATATGGATCACTTGGTGGAGATGTTTGCAATCCTCTAGAAGTACGGAATGAAGCTTAATCCTTTGAAATGTTCGTTTGGGGTGGAGTCTGGAAAGTTCTTGGGTTTCTTTGTGAGTGCTAGGGGCATTGAAGCTAATCCTACTCAAATTGCTGCCTTAAGCGAAGTCAAAACCCCTAGGACAAAGAAGGAACTACAGAGTCTTAATGGGAAAATCGCTGCTTTGAGTCGATTCATTTCCAAAGCTACTGATAAATGCATCCCGTTCTTTGATGCACCGAAGAAAGGAAGGAAGAATTTTGATTGGACTCCTGAATGCCAGAAAGCTTTCGATGAGTTGATCCGTCATATGGAAACACCTCCAATACTTTCTAGGCCGGACAATGGTGAAGATCTTTTTGTATATTTGGCAATCTCGTCTCATGCTCTCAGTGCAGCCTTGGTACGGGAAGACGCAAAAATTCAGCGCCCGGTCTATTATATCAGCAAAAGATTCACTTGGCAGAGATGAATTATTCGAAGTTGGAAAAGCTCGCCTATTGTCTACTGATTGCATCAAGAAAATTGAGGCCGTATTTTCAAGCTCATCCAATTAAAGTCCTCATTGATCAGCCTCTGAAGCAAGTCCTCTTTCGCCCTGAGACTTCGGGTCGCCTTTTGAAGTGGAATATTGAACTCAGCCAATACGACATCACTTATCATCCCCGGAGAGCAATCAATGGACAAGCTTTGGCAGATTTCATCGCAGAATGTACAGACAAAGGTGATAGTGAGGAAGTAGTGACTGATAATCCCCCAATTCGATGGAAATTGTATGTTGATGGCGCAAGAAACGATTACTGTTCCGGAGCTGGGGTTTTGCTTGAAACCCCTGAAGGGCAGTCATTGTGCTATGCTTTGAGATTGGAATTCCCTTCGACAAACAATGAAGCAGAATATGAAGCTCTCATTGCCGGTTTGAGAATTGCTAAAGAATTGAATGTCTAAGTGTTGCAGATCTTCAGTGATTCACAGCTTATTGTATGTCAAGTCAAGAAAGAGTTTCAAACTAAAGGAGGAAATCTTCCCGCTTACTTGTCAAGAGCCTGGGAATTTCTTGATGACCTTGACCATTATACAATAAATCATATAACCCGGGAAGAAAACATGAAGGCAGATTCTCTCGCAAAGTACGCAAGCATTGGTGAAGCTTAATTATTGGGATTAGTTCATGTGGTGGTCCTGTCAGCTCCGAGCATTAATGAGATGGATATTGACTGGATTATGACTATATCACAGGAGCAAGAGTCATGGATGACTCCGATAATGGAATACCTGCTCAACGGTTCTCTACCAAAAATTCAAAAGAATGGCAGAAGTTGTTAAGAAAAGCCTACGGATACATAATTCAAGATGGCCGATTGTATAGGCGGGGATTCTCAATGCCATTACTCCGATGTGTCACCAAGGAAGAAGCAGAGACAATTCTAGCTGAAGTACACGGAGGAGAGTGTGGAGATCATTCAGGGTGGTAAAACTCTAGCAAAGAAAATTCTCCGTTATGGGTATTTTTGGCCAAACATTAAGCGTGATGCTGCAAGTTATGCTCGAAAATGTGACCGATACCAGAGATTTGCAAAAATCCCAAGAGCACCTTCCACTGAGATAACACAGATGGTCAGTCTGTGGCCATTTGCTATTTGGGGAATAGATCTCATCGGGCCTTTGCCAACTGCCAAATCCGGAATCAGATATGCTATTGTTGCTGTTGATTATTTTACTAAATGGGCTGAATCTGAACCATTAGCTAATATTACCTCTAAGAAGATGATAAACTTTGTAACTAAGAATATCATTTGCAGGTATGGTGTGCCTCAAAAGATAATCACAGACAATGGAACCCAATTCGAAAGTGAAGAGTTCCATGATTTTTGCAGGAGATTCAAGATCTAGAAAAGCTTCTCAGCAGTGGCTCATCCACAGGAAAATGGGCAAGTGGAAGCAGTATACAAAATTATCAAATCGACCATCAAAAAACAGCTGGAAAAAGCGAAAGGTGGTTGGGTCGATAAGCTTCCACTAGCACTATGGGCATATAGAACTACACATAAAACTGCGACGGGGCACACTCCATTTTCATTGGCATATGGATCAGAGGCAATGATTCCAGTAGAAATAGAAGTCCCTTCACATAGAAGAATTCATTTCAACCAAGCAAAAAACGAAGAGTTGCAACTTGAAGCACTTGACTTCCTTGATGAAAAAAGGGAAGAGGCTCAGGTCAGAATTGCAGCCCATCAACAAAGAATTTCCAGGTACTTCAATTCCAAAGTTCACCAACGCAGCTTTGAGATTGGAGATCTAGTCTTGAAGAGGCTCATGACAACAACAGGAGTGTTTGCGCCAAACTGGGAAGGGCCGTATGTCATAGGCAAAAAACTTCTTGACGGCACTTTCAAACTAACAACTGTCGAAGGAGATCTAATTCCAAGAGCTTGGAACAGCAATCATTTGCGCCCATATTTTACTTAAAGGCTTTAATGAAATATTGTAAAAGAATGATGAATGTATGATTCTTGTATTGAAAGCCATTGTAAAGCTAGTGCAAGTGAATAATAAGAACCATAAAGTGGATGTAGGCCCAGTTCTTCGCCGAACCACTATAAATCTTATGTTCTTTACTATTATAAACTGCTTGTTTTATTTCGATATATAAAGTACGTCAATTGTATTGCTAAAATGTCGATTTAATACTGCAGGACACTAAAACAAAGCTTACCCATCATAAGACCAAGCAATCCCTGACATCACTCAACAAATGAATATCTAGCCAGAAAAATTCCATATTTGAATCCTATATAAGAAGTGCTTCAAGCAAACAGTTAGTGGTTCCGCCAGAAGTAGACTCTTCATTACTAATTGTGATCGTTTGTGCAAACAAACATTCAGTTAATTAGCCTGTGTCTGCCCCTGCGAACTCATTTAACAATGAAGTACACTTCTTTGGATAGAGTAAGCTACTTGCAAAAGAAAGGAATGTGCGCTTGGAAATGATAACAGGAAACCGCTGATATGAGAAAATGGCGAAAAGACATGGGCGAGCAGGCATCAAATAGCAAAATACATCCTCGGAGGCACAAGCCTTCTTCGGAGGCACAACTCTTCGGAGGATAAAGACCTCTAATGGGCCTCGCCAGAAAAAGAGAGCTCTTTCTCGATAGAAAGTTGTGGACTGATTGGTGGCGCAGGACACTCATTAACTTATGTCTTCCCCGTGAATCCATCCAACCGAGAGAAGGAAACTCCAAACTTTCAGGCAAAATCCCTACTCAGAGGCACGCATTCCACCGAGATCTGAAATAAAACTTCACAAGTGCTGGAATGTGAAAAGCCCTCTTCGGAGGCACAACTCTTCGGAGGATAAAGACCTCTGATGGGCCTCGCCAGAAAAAGAGAGCTCTTTCTCGATAGAAAGTTGTGGACTGGTCGGTGGCACAGGACACTCATTAATTTGTGTCCGCCCCGTGAATCCATCCAACCGAGAGAAGGAAAATCCAAACTTCCAGGCAAAAGCCCTACTTAGAGGCACACATTTCACCGTGATCTGAAATAAAACTTCACACGAGTCGAAATGTGAAAAGCCCTCTTCGGAGGCCCGCTTCCCAGCGGACAGGGAAAAGATAAAAGCCTCTCCCCAGAGGCAGAAACAAAAAAGCCCTCTCCCCGGAGGCACAAACAAAAAGCCCTCTCCCCGGAGGCACAAATAAAAAAGCCCTATCTGCGGAGGCACAACCAAAAAGCCCTCTTCCCAGAGGCATAATCAAACAAAAAGCCCTCTTCCCAGAGGCACAATCAAACAAAAGCCCTCTTCGGAGGCACAAGCAGGTTGAAGCCCTTTTTCGAAGGCCCACTTTACCACGAAAGAAAATTCAATTGCCAAAATAAAAGTGACTTTCTCCGAAAGTGAAGTGTAAAAACATCGCAACAAAAGAAAAGAGAGAACGCTTCTCCAATATAATGCGCATTCTACTAAATTAGAAAAATATTTCCTTAAAACGGAAATATTATCTTATAAAGTATAGATGCAAAGCTCCTTCAAATGGAAAAGTTGTTCTCTAAAGAAAGAACACAAGTCTTCTCGAAACAGAAGAGTTGTTCTTCAAAATTCTGCCAATGTGAAAGAGATTGCAATAAAGCATGGTATGGGGGCAATATAATATAGTCACAAAAATAAAAAACAATGCTCAGGCAACATACCATAGGTTTACTGCAACATCACACAGGGAAAATAAAGAAACTTGTATATAAAAAAAAGAATAAATGCATTCTCAAATACAGACAGGAGTTTGAACAAGTAAAAGAATTATTTTATTCCATACTATAAAAAAAATTTTATATACATATGCAGGTTTCGAAACAAAAGAAGACGGGGACCGGTACCCGCACAATCGTCGGTCAACATAAGTCTTTGAACAATACAAGCAAAAAAGTGAAAAGCAAGACAAGAAGCATAAGTCCCAAGCCCATCATTTCTTCTTTCTTCCACCTTTTGTGCCTGCGCCTGGCCGGATGATCAACTTCTTTGGGCCGGCTTGTAAGAGTAGGGGAAGAAGGAGAAAGGGGCACAATTGGACTTTCTTTTGCTTTTTCCTCGCCGGCTGAAGCTTCCTTCTTCTTCTTTGAGACTCCACTTTTCCCCCTCTTCTTAGAAGAAGACCCACTTCCTGGAGTGAAAAGTGTGGTTAACGGCATATCATCAGAACCAATTGGTTCCGGAGTCTTTTCGCCCTCTTCAGGTTCTTCTCCCTTATGTTCTTGTGAAGCAATGGGATCGTCCAAGTCTCAAAGAGCTTCTATTTGCTCCTTTTGCGACCCTGGTTGAGAAACAGAAGGAGGAGTAACCTGAAGAGACAGAGGAGGAATAACTGGAGGGAGGAAGTCTGAACGATGCTTGGCACTTTCTCTACAGGAGAAGAAAAATTAAAGTCAGTATTCCTCATAAAAAGAGGGGATAATGGCTCATCGACACTTAAGAAATAAGCAAGAAGCTCATCGAACTCAGTCGAAGCGAACAAGCAGTCCACTTGAGCGAGATCAACATTGAGGTTACCTGGAGAAGTAGACTTCACTATGTCAATTTCGAAGTCATGCGCTTCGGCGCTTCCTTGAGCCTCATCTCCAGTGTGGGCGGTGGTGCTTTCAATAACGGCTTTAGCAGGAGGAGGAGAATGGGAACTGGAGTCAGCAATATCGATATCGGCTGAAACTGAAGGAAGAACTGGGTCGGTTGAAACTGTCTTTCCTAAATGTTCTCCTTCTGGCGTTTCAGCTCTCTCTTTGGCAAGCTGCTCCTTTCCCCTTACAAGAGTAGCACATGCATCATCATCTTGATAATACGCCATCAAATCTACTTCGGCATATCCGGCTCCTCCAAACATACCAAGTATGGCCTCCCACACTTTGGCCAAAGTGATTTCATATGCCGGCCCCAAAAACTTAAGGCTACCACGGCCCAGAACGCTATGGATGTAAAACTCGAATAGAGTGGAGCTGACTTCAGCTTTAGTTGCCATATGAGACTCTTTGGCTGCAGCTTTGCCGGCAATAGCTTCGTCGCGCTCCTTCTCAACATTGGAAAGTCGAGCTTTTAGCAGTTCAATCTCCGAGTTCTGGGCGTTGGCTTTCTCTCGAAGTTGAGCAACGTCAGCCCGGTAGTCTTCTACAGTTTGCTGCTGCGCTTCAAATTTGGCTTCAGCATCTCTCTGTGCCGCATCAGCGTCTCTTACTTGTTTTTGAAGCATTTCCTCTCTCTTAGAGTAGGAAGTGGAAGAAGTGGCGTGCTCTTCCTTAAGTTTCTCCACTTCTGCTTCAAGCTTCTCATTATAGGTGGATATGCTCCTCATTTCCGTGTCATGCTGTTCAAGAGTTTTTTTCCATTCAGATTTGTCGTTTTCCATTGTTAGCATGGCTTCAAGATTCGCGCGATTTACTCTTTGAAGCTCGTCGACAAGCTTCTGCCAGCTAGACATTCTCTCGATATCAAGTTTCACAGCATCAAGATTGCGCAGCATAGCCTGCTTGTCAATCGGGACCAAATCAAGGTCAAAGCGCACTCCCTTCAGGCACCAATGCGGAAACCGACTTTGAAGAGTAGCCGGGCCTTGTCCAACCTGATATGAGGGCCTGCCAATAATTGTTTGAATATCAGTGCGAGCAAGGGCAGGAGATTGAGAAGGTACATGAGCAGTGGGCTTTCCAGCAAGTTCGGACGCTGGTTTTTCGCCATGTTTGGCCCTTTTACTAGCATCTTCAGGGAAGTGGCTTTTCCCTTTATCCTCACGGGATTTCCGTTTATGAGAATCATCTTCCCTCTGGGAAGAGTCGTGTCGCTCATCTCGTCTTTCGTGGCGTTCTTCATAGGCGCGCCTTTCACGAGCTTTCCTCGCAGCTCTTTCTTCGTCAGTTTCGTAAGAGGCAGGAAGATACCTCCTGGGGTCATAAGCGCCGCGCTTCCCATAACGCTGGAAATTATCGTAGTAAGAGCCACTTCTTCCCATTGGAGAATCTGAAAATGAAGAAAAGATAAACTCAGAAATCTTGAAAGCAAGAGAATTGAATGCATATAAGTGCTGAAAAGTCCTAAGTGTGTGTAACATGTAAACTACGTGCGTCGAATCACGAACCACTCCTGGATATAGAGGTGACGACGAATTTAACAGCTAGTGTCAATTCTTGAGCTGATGGAGTCTGTTGTAGAACGGATGTCGCTTCGACTGCTGAAGGAGTAACCTTAGCGGTGATAGGATCATCTTTAAAAAGCTCCTGCGAAGTAATCATCAGGTCGCTCAACCCCTCAAAAGTATCATCACCACTGTGCCTAGCGGGACTTGTTCTCTCAGCTCCTTCGCCACTAGATCTCCCGAATTGTTGAGGAGGCTCCTTTTCTTCGATGACCGAGAGAAGTGCATGTTTGACGGATGATCCCGCAACATCAATCGAAGTAGAACACTTTACCAAAGGAAGCCTCAACAGCATGTTCTTTCGGTGCAAGTTCTCCAACGGGGACTGGGGCATCCAATGTTTTTACTGGAGAGTCGGGGACTTCATGAGGTTAGGTAGAACGAGAAGGGTGCAAAAGCCCGTACTGGTGCAGAAATTCATCTTTCAGCAAAAACTTAATACTTCTTTCTTCAACCGGCACGGAACTTAATCTATCAAAAGTCGTTTTGTGACTGGGATTTCTAGAGGGGGGAGGAAGTGATGTAAAAGAAAAGAATGAAGTTAGCACTAACAATTCGGATCTTGAAAAACTGAAACAGAAAAAACGGGGATGAGCAATCTTACTTCCTTTTCTCCAGATGGCATAAAACCCTGGAGGACAGCGGACGAAGAAGAATTGATTCAGAAAGCCGTGAGCACTTTCGGAAAGATCGGTAATAAGTTTACGATTTCTGGCACTTCTCGTGAGTATAAAGAGGGGTGGTCTTTATTCTTTACAAATGAGCATAAGTAGCAAATTTCTTCAAAGCTCAGAAGATGGTTAAGTGTCCTCCTGAATGAAACACACAACCCCATCAGGATGGCATAGCCATTGGGATGTAGTTAAAAGGGAGAGATGGTTACCCGGAAAAGGAGTTGATGAAGAAATTCATTGAAAGGAGGAATGGCACCACAAATGCACATCTGACGGTTGATGGCGACAAAATCAAGAGGTGGCCTGTTGGCAGTATCATTCGGGCAGGAAATTTAGCATCCGCTTCGGCAATCCCAAATTGAATACGTAGTTGATTGAATGCCCGCTGGCTCAGGGTAGTTGGAGTTCTCTCCGGAGGATCTATCAATGGGTCAGCTATCGGGAAGACTCCTTCGGATTGCTCGATTATCTCTTCTTGAGAAGACATTCTACACAAGGAACTAAATATTCAAATATGAAGGTGCACATTTCCTAAATGTGTAAAGTTTTGTGCAGAACTAATAAAATAACGAGAAAATATAACTGAAATTAAACTGACTAACAGTTGTCAGTTAAAAAGCTTCAGGACTTGTTGCTTTAAGTTCAAATACAGTGTTGAAGCAAACAGATTAGCTTTGGTTGATTAATTCAGCATTGCTTTAATACTTCACTTGAGTTTGTTGATTCACAGCATTTCATATAATTTCTTTAAGTTGATTATCTTTTATCGACTAATCTGTCATTCGATGTGGGTTGTCAATGGCAGTATATTCACCCTAGTTTTCTGCAAATGTTGTGTTCAACAGGTTGTTAGCTTACGACTGAATATAATCTGTTAAGAAGTACAACAAGATCATACAAGTTATCTTGGCAGTTCAAATGAAGAATTCAAGTTAGAAGTACAGTCAAATTCTATCAAAATTCTGTAGCTTTCAAGTTTTGTTCAAGTCCTTAAGTCACAATCCAAGTATAATAAAAAAATTCCCTAAGTTCTAGGTCGCTCACGACCTAACAGATTGGATTGAGATTGGTCTAGGTCGCAGGAAGCAGCTTAAAAAATTGTTCGTCCTTAGTCACCCACACGACCTAGGGATTAAGCCGTTCACACGACCTAAAGACTAGGTCGCTTACGCTATCTAAAGTTAAAGCCATAGCTCGGCCGCGACCTACAGCCTATGCCACACAAAGTTAGGTCGTTGGTCTTATAGGTCGTCCTGTTTGGAGTTCAAATGCTATTCTGGCAATTTAAGACACAACAAGGTCGCGAGTTACATAAGTCGAACTCTTCTAAGTTATGTTGTTCAAGTCAAGACAGTGGGTATTTTGTTAAAGTGCTACGTCGCCTACGCGACCTAAAAGTTAAGTCACGCCGATTCTTTGAGCCGTTTGTCGAGCTTAGTCTTGTGGTTCCTGTTCAAACTACTAAGGCCCTAGGTCGCTCGTTCCTCCTTAATGTATCAATTCTCCCAATTCTTAGCACCTAACCCGTTAACTCGTTAAACTTCTCCACCAACAAAAATCCACCGTATCTCCACGACAGCATATCACCCCAAAACCAATGAAAATTGCTTCTGATCCATCACAAACCTAATGCGCAGTTATACCCTTGTAAATCACGACGACGATGTGTCCAAAAACGATCATAAGTTAACCGTAACACGATCCACGGCAAAATGCAGCATGCAAGGTCGGGATAGGGCCAAAAACTGGGGAAGTTACAGTTCAATGGTGGTCGTGGTTGAATAATGGCCAAATTCACATATGTAGTGAGATTGAGGAGATGATGATCAAATCAGCAAGTAGATTGGCTTCAATAATTCTCGAACTCAAAGACGGTAATGGCGGCGGAAGTAAGCAACTAAGTGAGGGGGAAGAAACGAGTTAGCAATTTATACGGAACAGAGAGAAGGAGACGAAGGGGTTCGCGAGTTTGCCGAAGTCCTAGGTCGCTCACGACCTAACAGAATTAGATCAAAGCACACGACCTATGACATAGGCCTGTACTTCGAGGGGCAAGTGTTAACTCCTCTTTTTGAGCGACCTAGCGACCTAACTTCATAAGCGACCTAAAGATAGGACGGTCCTAACGACCTAGTGATGCAGCAAGCATAGCGACATAATGAGATACAGAACCTAAAGGATTAGATGGTCCAGCGACCTATGACTCAACGAGTTAACAGCTTAAGCGAAGGCACGACCTAACTACTTAAGGGAGTAAGCGACCTAACACATAAAGGGGCTCAGCAAGTTAAACGACCTATAGGCTGAGGTGACCTAGCGACCTAAAGGTTTACGCGACCTAGCGAGTTAGTAAGGGGAGCGACCTAACAGAGATAAAGTTCTTGCAGCGAGTTAAGGCATTATGACCTAACGACTTAGCGACCTAGCGAGCTACACAAAGCCGAGGTAACTTGTCTTCCTTAAGTCGTTCCTTCCCTAAGTCGCCCACGATCTATAATTTGTTCGTTTAATCGAAGGTGCTCATGTTAGCCCATAAACCGTCTACTAAGTCGCCCACAATCTATAACTTGTTCGTTTAATCAAAGGTGCTCATGTTAGCCCATAAACCGTCTACTAAGTCGCCCACGACCTACGACTTACACCTAAGTCGCTCACGACCTAAACAAACCAAAAAAGCTTCTTATGTCGCTTCATACCTAGGTCGGCCACGGCCTATGACTTGTAGTTTCTCCAGGGCGATCAGGTGTTCCTTGTGTAAACTGTAGACAACTCCCATTAGGTCGCGGACGACCTACGACCTACCAAGGTCGCTCGCGACCTACGACCTAAAGCCAAGCTCCCCTATAAATACGGCGCTAGCTTCAACATTCAAATGATCTTTTGGCTCATTCTTGGAACATCGACACTCTGCTGAATTCTCGACTCACTCGACACTTCAAACACGAAAGGCATCTCAACTAACTTCGAGAGGAAATCTAACACAATCAACATGGATTTAAAGAATTCTTCAACGTCGAAGTCCTAGTTGTTTGGTTCATCTGAATTGTAATTGAGGATTGTTGTAAAGTTGTAATTGATTCAGTAATAAAGAGGATTAAAGTCGACGTAGGCTTAATCTAAAGCCGAACCACTAAAAAATTGTTGTCTTTTACTGCTTTCTCTAGACTTTCTTACTTGTTTCTAATTCTCGTGTTCACGGGTGGTGCTTTCATTTAACCTTTACATCCACCAGGGTGTTAGCGTTCAATTTTTAGTATTAACAGTTAATTGAGATCGCGGTAGTCCACACACAATCTCAAAGATCCGTCAGACTTAGCGACGAATACCACAGCTGAACCCCTTTCGGAAAAACTAGAAGGTATCAATCCTTTTTCTAGCAAATCAAGAGTTTGCTTAACTAATTCTATCCTTTCTTTGGGTGCCATCCAGCGACTTGCATGAACGACAGGCGAACATTAGGTGCTAAGTCGATTCTGAATTCAATTTCTCAGTGCGGGGGTAAAGATTTTACATCTTCGAACACATCTGGAAATTCCCGGACAATGGATATGGACTCTAGACTAGGTTTGGGATATCCAAAAGCATACATCAATTTATCTCTCTTAGGACTGGATCCTCACAAGAGATTTCAATGAAATCCCCAAATTTGGTTCTGATCATAACTGTTCGATTATTACAATCTAACTTGGCATCACACTTCGTAGCCAATCCATTCCGAGTAAGATTCCAAATTCATCAAAGTCGAGGATAAAAAGTTTGGTAGGAAATCTATAACAAGAATACGAGATAGGAACATCTCTACATTGTAGACAAAGATTTACCGGACCATCAACTGGATTCTTTACGCAAATAGGCTCATCAACAAAATTCTGGTTTTAGTTTTAATTCATTAATGTTTTGTTGGGAGATGAAGCTATGTGTAGCGCCCGTGTCGAACAATACTCTAACAACTCTATCATAAATGATAAGGTTTACCTCTAAGACTCTTTTCCTTTATTCACCTTAGAAGTTGAGAAGTTATCTTATATCGCGTACATTTTCGCTTCTTGTGCTTGCTTCTTTTTCGGGCAATGTTTAGCTTCATGACCTGGCTTGTGGCAATAAAAGTATCCCTTAATTCTTCGAATTATCTTCACAGGTTGATATTCCTTTACTCATTTCTTCGGCTTCTTGCAGTCATTTGAATAATGGACTTTCTCCTGATTACTCCTCTTCTCCTTGCCTTGATCCGGTTCCTTCCCTTCGGACTTCCTTTTCTTCCATTTTGAATTGCTTGAACTTCCCTTCACTTTTGGAACTTCCAGCATATCCAGGGTAGCATATCGATAACCCATATCGATCAAGTCCGCAAAAGGATTCTTTTACGTGAGCCGTCATCCTTTCCTGGTACTTCCTTTTCACTCCTCGAATGAATCTATCATTCTTCTTTAAAGGAGTATTTACCAGCTCCGGACCAAAATGAGATAATTTGTTGAATTTATTCAAATACTCCTCAAACATAAACTTCCCTATTTCAAAGCCATGAACTCCTGGTACATTCGGGAGATGCCACCAGATGGCATGTATCGCTGTTCAAACACTTCGTTAAATCGACTCCAAGTAAACTCATCTTCCGGCTCATCCACAGTAACTATTTACCACCAAGCTAGAACTTCCTCTTGGAGTTGCCAAGAAGCTACTAGTCGCATTTGATCGTCTTCTAACTTCAAACCTCTAAAAATTCTTTCACGTGATCTAATCCAGGCTTGGGCTTCGACCACATATTCCTTTCCAGTAAATGGCTTTCCACCAAGTCTGGATAAACTTCTATAAAGATCAGCCAGATTCGACTGAGGTTGAGTAGGTACGGCTGTTGTTTCAGGGACTTGACCCTTTGAAGTAGTATTTCCCCGTCCCCTACCTTGTCCTCTTCTTTCGCTCATTCTCACTATCTGTAAATAGCATGACAACTTAATATAGGCATACGGAGAAGATATCTTAGGGAATATCAACAGTTTAAAAGAAATAGACCAAGAAATTTTAGAGTTTCGGTCTCTAAGTTATACTCATTCTTGGGTATACTTCACCCTATCTCGAAAGTTCCGCCTAATGTGTTATACTCCGTAGCTAAAGTTCTTACTCAACCTTTAGCTCTGATACCACTTGTCACGACCCGAAATCCAGTGTTCGAAAATCAACATCAAATACCTCACTCGTATTCGACTGTTGGAGATTCAAACGTCGAACTCCAGTTCGGATGGAGCTTATAACAACATTAGATGAATATAAACAGCGGAACAAAATGAATTATCGTTAATCAACATCACGGATACAATATCAACACAATATTTGATTACAACCATTATCACCAACATCAGAGTGCTACATATTGATATGACAACAGGATAATGACAACTTCACAACGGAGCGACAATAGAGTCTTCAAAGTTTCCAACATAGTTCTACTTCGATAAGGTCTTCAAAACTCCAAACACTTCAGAAGATATCCAAACCAAAGCTTTCCAAAATATGATAGCTTCCAAACTAAAATACTTCAAAAGATTCCAAGCCAGCTCCAAAACACGGATAACCTGCTTCTAGGCTGCCCGTGTGGAAATTATGGGCATCCAAAGTTTAGGAAGGGAACAATAAACTACGGATCAGTCATAGGACTGTTATGAGTAAACAAAACAGTTATTTGAGACAAAAGAATTTATAAAAGTAACTCGATATGCTTTTGGAAAAATGAAACTACCATAAGACCTCCCGCCACACACACAATGCAATCGCAGAATTGGAGGAGATTTCTTCTTATGATAGTAAAATATGCTTGATACGAGAGAACTCTTTTACTATTATTATTAATGCATAATGCAGAAAACATTTTCGAAAGTATAATATTAATCTTAGCCAGCATACCACATTTCGTCCTATGCGCACTATAGCTACCATGTTTTATTGTGGGTTACCACCACACTGCATGGCAGGTTATACAACTAAAACCGTACAGGAATCGTATTGTTTCTTTGGATTTCCAACAAATGGTCAGGCTAAGGAACTTCCTTATAAAATGGAACGCCTCTGGAGGGATGCCCCCAAGAACCAAACCGGTTCCCTACCAACATAAGGCTGGGTTACCTCTATGACTAGGTAACACCTACGAGTATGCCATCCCCAGTCGTTACGGAGGGATTCACCAATAATTAGCAACAACCAAACAGTTAAATATCTGGGCTCCATACCATGATACCACCACTTATTCAGAAGAAAATGGACATACCCTAGGGGTGCGACCCCTAAAAACCATGTCGCAACATTCCTCTTTCGACCATTACCGGGTTGAAAGGTTCGACAAAGTCTTGTCCACAAAGCTACACTTTTCACAAAATCCATGCTTTGATCAACAAATGATCAGCAGCACTCAGCATGCCACACTACCAAATTGGGGGTATATCACTAATAACCATAACCTACATAACCTCTGAGCTCGTACATCTCAGAGAAGGGTGTTAAGCTAAGAGAATAAATTTTCTGCCACTAACAGCAATGTATTTGAAAGAAATCAGCTTTATATCTCAAAGTGTAATGTCAGACATACAACCATACAAGTCTATTCCGAGTTTGAACAGAACTGAAGGCACTTCCAAAGAAGCTCTTGCAATCCACGCATCCACAATCCCGATCGGACTCCCCATCACATATGGGGATCTCTATACCGAAGCAACTAAGTGCAAAGTCATTCGACAGATTATCCTATCGTTCTCAAAGATGCCCGGTCTTCACCACCTTCTTCAAATGCTTTCCATTTCGTCGTATCGCTATTCGAAATGGGTTATATGACACAAAGGTCCTCTTCCAGCTAAACCGAATAGTAAGCGCTCAATTTAAAAACATATGGATATATCAATCACAAAAGTTCACTTTCAGGGCTCGATGTGGGTTTCGGATAACCGACTGGAATTCGACTCCTTGTCGCATCGAAATTCAATTGCCATTTTACGGGCCAATGGGTTTTCACATTCACACATAAACAAATCACGGATATCGTAGCTCAACACAAAGAAATTCACATCACAAAGTATCACAATCGCATAATAGGGGTATCAATCATCTCAAGGCACTTCAATAATAATCAATCATCTAACAATGAGATGAATAATTAATTAACCACATAATTATTTTCATTAATTATTTTTATTTAATGATTAATTATCCTTAACTTTATATTAATAAATCCTTAATTAATGATTAATTATTTTTAATTTTAAATTAATAAATCCTCAATTAATGATTAATTATTCCAAATTTTAAATTAATTAGTCATTAATTATTAATTAATCATTAATAGTAATTAATTATATCTTAAATTATTAATTGATTAACTCCTTAATTTTTAATTAATTAAATCTTAATCATCTTCGTTAACTAATTATTCCTTAATTAATTACCTTAATTAGTTAATCTTTAATTATAAATTAATTATCTTAAATTAATAACTAATTATCCTTGTATTTAATTATTCTTTAATTATTAAGTAATTTTAAATCATAAATCTTGATTAATCATTAATTATTAGTAAAAATATTTACTTAATAAACTTTATAATTGATCATCATTAACATAAAGGATTAGTGCTAATTAAGAACTAAAAATCAATATTTCATCTTAATTTACTTTAATTATTTATTTAAAATAATTGACAATAATGTCCCAATTAAATAAATTAAACTTGATTATTTATAAAGATATCTTTCTTAAACTTTTATTAATCCAGTACTTAAATTAAAACCATTATTTAAAACATGGATTAAAAAATGTTTAAAGATTTGAATTTTGATTTAAAGTAAAAACTGCTTTATAAGGCAAAACGGAGACCTACTTTGGGTACACCCCTGAGCGAGAACATCATTAACTTCGAGTTTCTTCTCAAAATGACCCGTATGCTTTGAAAACTAAAAAAAAATTAAGCTTTTATACAGTTCGATATACACTTGAAAATGCCTGGACTCAAACTCGAGCCAATGCACGAACACCCCGAAGATGTCTTCGAGTTGAATACCTTCTCCTCCATTACAGGCTACTGACACATCTCCTCGGCATGTGCATGTGCACCAACGGAACAACCATCTATGGTGGAAGCTCCGGCTATCATCAAGTCATCGACTACCTGACCAAACCTCCAAACCACCTAGAAACCATGAACTGCGTCGAATTCACAATCAAGCTTTCCGACCAATACTGGAACCAAAACATCAACACAAAAGCGCCTTGCTCTTCCACCTCTGGCCATCAGAGGTCACGTGATCGTATTTGAAACTTCACTGATGTTTGATAAATCAATTTGCATTGGAGTGATCGACTCCAGTCGACAAACGACGACGCAGTAATACCATTTCCGGCTAAGAGTAAATATGGGTTTCAAACCCTTGATGAATGTTGTTCGGCCATCACAAACAAATTAAGATTCTTTGAGCATTTTTTCTCGAACCCCCAACACCTCAGCCAACTCCAGCCATAACCTTGACCATCCTCATCACGCCAATGACCGGAATTTGACGATTCCCCGGATTTCGATCATCCTCGAAAAAACAATGAATTCGTGCTTAAAAAAATATGGTTTCACTTTTAAAATCTTTGTTTTCGAAAGAAATTCAGATTATATATTCGAAACTAGAATTCATGATGTTTGTATTTTAACACATTTTGAATTTTTCCTGTATTTTCCATTTCCAGAGAAAACCTTAATTTCTTTTTGCCTAAATTAATTTTTAAAACTTAAAGCATGTTTAAACAAATCAATCTTGTTTAGATCCTAAGGCCTAATGATGATCAGAGACAGAGAAGATGAATATTGTATAGGATTTTGAATTCCTGAACCTGGAACAGGGCTTATGTCCTTATTTACAGACATGCACATATCATCTTCATGTATAAATATACATGCACACAAAATTTTCAATCATACTTCAACATGATTTTTCAAACAACAAGCCAGAATCCTGATCAAAAAGTTTACTCACTGAGTATTTTGAACATAGGGACTTGGAAGTTGTTTGAAAGTCTGGGAACGTATATTGGTTGCTGAGATTTATTTCAAAAAAATTGATCTGAACTTGTTTATGGTTTTGAGTCTCGAATGCTTCATTGTTGAACTGCTGCTTGCTTCAGATTTTTTTTCTTACAAACTTGAACTTTTGAAGCTCTGTTTTTCTTGCTTGTTGATAAACTTTGATTTACTTGATAGAGATGATCTTGCTTGCTTAATTTCTGGTTTAAGATAGTTTATTGCTTCAAATTAAATTCAGTTTGTTTTTGATAAATTTTTTGATTTGTTCTTCTTTGAGAATTTTGTTTCCTGATTTTAGAAAGTTTACAGACTTTGTCTTTTGAAAATGATGGTAAGAAAAGTGAGAGAGGAGGTAATGGTTTATAAAATTTTGTTTTCTATTTTTATTAAAAAAAATTCTCAAAGATGAAATAAAATGACACTTGTCCAAAATGATTACATTTGTTAAAACACTTATCATATGAATAAGACTTGTATTATTTCTTGTTACATGCTTAAAACTTGTATTTCAAATAGATAAAAGAATTTTAAATAAATTTTATATCATATTTACTTTATTTTATAAATACATTTCCTATTTATTTTTACATATAAATTTAAAGAAGAAATGTTTTAGGACTAATTTCTCATTAAATAAATTACATATTTATGATTTCAAATGCAAATTATTTTTCTAAGACGTTTATTTAAATTTTAAATTCAGATTCCAATTCAAATTAGAATTCAAATTTGAGTTATAATCCATTTATAATTAGATATACTCATATAGCTTAAATTCAAATAGTTTTAAAATATTTATATTTTTGAATTGTTAAATTCAAATGCAATTTTACATTCTTATTTACATATACATAAATCAACACTTATTTTATTTGTTTTGAAAAATTCAAATTAATTCCATAATTTATTCCAAATTCACATTGATTACTAAATTTTAAATTGATAAAATTTTGGGGATGTTACATAATTACATTACTAAAAGTTGTTAAAAATTATGGGTCGTTATACAAACTCCTTGTGGACTAAGTTTTACAATTTGACTTTAAGGTGTTTGATAATATTGGGTTAAGCTTAATGAATTTATAATATAATAAATGGGCATGTTGTACAAAAGTGTAGTTCACAAGAGAATCAAATAATTTTGTAAAAGATGAATTGGAAGATATGTTTCTAAAAAATAGATTTTGAAAATTTGAATCCTGGGGTTTTGAAAACTTTTGCCAAATTTTAAAGAAATTACAGAAAAGCCATCTAATATAAAGTAATTGAATGTTTTATATAAAGTGATATATATACATATATATTAATAACAAAATTTATAAATGTGATATTTTATAAATGAAGTAATAGATTTATAATAGGTTTTTGTAAACATTAAAAACGAATTTGTGATTGATATTTTATAAATTAATTTATAAACGGAATTTAATAACCAAAGTGATTTTATAAGGAGATGTTTTATAAAATAGAAAGGAAAATTATAAACATAGTTTTATAATTATGAAAATGATTTATGTTGAGATTGAAGTGTGGATTTTATAGAGAAAATACATTCACGTTATAAAAGTGAAAATAATCAAGGAATGTTTTGAAAGTGATATTTTTCAAATGAAGACTAATGACTTTAAAAAGTGATTTAAAATGCACTAAGTGATGTAATTATAGGTCTCAACATTTACTGTTACAATCAATGTTTTCGGGAAAGCGAGAAAGGCATGGACAATAAAACTATTGTAACAATCGTCTTTCTTACTCTAAAAGACGAGTCATTAAAGGTAGAAGAAAAAGAAAGATAAGAAAAAACTGCATGATCACAGAATCTCATCATGAATCAAGACAACATGTAATATATAATATAGGATTTACATAGCAATTTCCAAGATAACAATACCTCTGAGTCATTATATTACAACCTTCAACCGGATAGTTATAACTACCTACCCTTACAAAATATATAGAGATCATACATAAACATAGCGGAATAAGATAATAACTAGCTAACGGTGAAGCCTCTGCTCCAGCTCCTTCAAAATGCTTCCGTAAGAAACTTGGATCACTTGTCTACTCAAACAATTTTAGTACCCAAGAGTTTTAGGAAAAGAAAATAAAACACCGGGTTAGACATGGGTCTGGTGTGAGTAAACTCAAAATAAATTAATCTTATTTTTACTTTTATAAAAATCTATGAAAATCAAAGGTGTCTTGCAAGACCACACTGCATATAAACACGGATGTGTTTTTACCTTATGGTAACCAAAACATTTTATACAGAAATCCAGTGATATTATCATAATGTCTAGGTTTTCAAATAAATAATTCACATAGCCGAAATTGTTACATTAATTAAATTCTAGCATAATAGGCATATAACTAAGACCGAAGGCATTTGTTGGGAAATTGATTCAATACAATGACTGGGCTACTAGGGTGCTGCACATTATGGTGCATCTCCAGATAAAATAACAACAAGGACCTCGCCGAGTCCCCGCCAACACAAGATCGGCCTACCACTTATTGGATAGTGCCGAATAAAATCATCCCTCGGTTGGGATCAGCAACCATACCTAAGCATACATGAGTAGCTAGTAGAAACTCTAAATAGGGATGAGTTTACCCTTATGGGAGCGACCCACTTAGCCTTGCTGCATCTCCCACGTTTTAGTCATTCCCGGTTGATGAGGCCTGAGGCTACGTTTACCTTTACTAGAGTAAATCCCACATAGAACGCAACATTACCTTCCAGATGTTGACATTAGGTCTGTATTCATCCATATAAGTCGTTCAGGAGATGAATGAATCGAAGGCACTATTTCCATTATAGCCATTTTGCAGTCATCCTTAGGGTTAGTACCAAATAACCCTTGTACTTCAAAGACTTCATCTTGGATCTTGCCTTCGCTATTTCCAATTCGAACGATTCCGTTGGTTCAAAGTGGCTTTTGGATAACAACGGCTATCTGATCTCGGTCTCTCAAAACCAATGTTCGATTAATTTAAAAGGGTCAAGTTTTGTTTTTTGGACCATTTCGCTATCGGGATACAAGATTTACATATGAACATAGGTTATGCATGCTTAGATTATCATGGCCTGCTTATCGAAATTAACCCCCTTGCATTCATTACTTTTCCGAAGTGTAGTATTTGTGATAAGTACAAGTCAACTAACTTCCAATAAAATGTATCAATGTTTTATTGGAACTACTTTAATTCATTTGGCTGCTTAATAACATGGAGAAGAAATCCTCTATTTCTAAAACAATTTAATTAAATAAGAAAGTTGGTTAAAATAAATAACCAATATAGTTTTGATTGAAACTTTAAAATAAATAAACCTTAACTAAATCATAAGTTTAAAACTTAATTAATCTTTATTAATATTAATTAATTTGATACTTTGAACTTTAATTTATTAATAATAATTTACAATTAAACTTTAATTGAATAACATTCCATTGAGAAATTAAGCCCTATATAGGTGGATAATTAACCTATAATTAAATAATTAACCTATAATTAAATAATTAACTCTAGTTAAATAATTAATTAAAGTATAAAAAAATTAATTTGTTTTCTTAATTAATCATTATTGAAAACTTACTTAAGTAAAAATATTTAACTTAGTTAATAATTTCTTAAACTCTAATTATTTAACCTAACTACCTAATTAACTAAATAATAATTACCTAATTAATAAATAATGAAATTATTAATTAAAATTTAAAAATATTTGACTTTTTCAATTTATTTAAAATGAGTTTTCAAAAACCATCCAAAAGAAAACACTTTAAAACTTAAGATCGCGAAATTTTCCAAACTGCATCCATAGGGACTATCGTTATAAGTGCAGTTCACTAAAATTAATTTCTAGGTGAAAACTTCAATTTAACTCTAGCTACTACACAATTGAAAACACAAATGGAAGAGTTTTGAAAACTTAAACAGAAGTTGAAAACTTGGAAAACATTTCCTAAATCCAAAAACTAGAAAATTAGCCTTTTGTTTTTAAATCGGATATCAAGTCCTTCATAACTTTTCAAAGTGCTAGCTTCACAACATTTACATCATGTACACTTGGTATTGTTTCATAAACACACTACCATAATATCATAACCAACCATTCATATATCCATATCCATACATAATGTTCAACAACTAAATTACAAATCCAAGCTCAACCACAAACTAATAATCATATACCATCAAAACATTATGCTATTTCAACACAACAACCGCTATATTTTCACAAAAAAATAGTTCATAAAAATAAAAATAAAAAATTTCCAAAAACAAGAGTTTTGCTCACCAAAACTTTATTAACACAAGGCGAACTTTTGCTAAAACTAGAAAACAAGTTAGGAACTTGCAAAATTTGAAACTATGGATGCGTGAACATGTTAATGTGCTTCGCCGTGGTGTGTTTGGGCTCGGCCTAGGGTATGTTAGGTATGGTCGTGGGGTTTTTGGGTGGATGGTCACTTGTATTTTAGAAGTGGAGGTGTTGCAGAAGAGGTAGAAGTGTTTTTGTTAACCAAAGAAGAGATTTTTAGTACAACAAAGTGATTATTTTCTTATTTTAGAGGTTATGAAAGGAAGCCATGGATGTCTTTATTCAAGCCCTAGGAATTTCAAAATGAAGAGGAAGACTGTAAAAATGAGAACATGAAAGAGTAGTGGTACAGCTTAGGAAATTAATTAAAAATGTGTAAGTTCTTTGAATATAATATGTATCCATGCATGCATCCCATTCCCCTTCACCTTTAATTTCTGTCCACCATATACCCCCCTTTCCCCACTCCTTTTTGCATTATGCGTGCCATGCTCTTGTACTATGTTTTGAAAAAAGGATATTTTGTTATGTTAACATATATATAAATATGTGTGTGTGTGTACTTTTGATAAATAAAAGCTTATATGTTTAAATGCTTAAGTGAGAAAACATGTACATACATAGATACATGTACAAACCATGTTAGGAGAGCTTGTAATATGTATATATGTGTTTACAATACTGTTATGACATTTTAAATAACTTTTAACCCATGAAAAATCAACATTTCGGAAAATAATTTCTGGTCACATTTGCTATTTTTGTATGAACTATATATATTGATAAACAAATTTTTGAAAACGATTTTATCACCATTAGTTATTATTTAAAATAGTTTTATTTGTTAATAAAATTCATTTATTAATTATTAAAAAAATATAATCAAATATCTAATTAAAAAATGATTAAATTTTGGGTCGTTACAACTGTTGCTGTAGTAAGTGTTTTTTGAAAGGTGATGTTTTATATAATATACTAGATTTATTCATAGCATATATTTGATGTAAAGATTGGGATGGGTAACTTATATCCTTTTTTTAATTTGAGAATGTCATCCATTCAAGATTTGAAAGGTAATGATACCCCAACTTGATCAGCTTCATGGTTAACTAATAGATAATTTAAGTTCGACATCAAAAATTAATATTAAATATAATTAATCAGATCCATATACTAGTGTTTTTCGGTCGTTGTAACGATGTTTCATGCAATACTCTTTTTGACCCAATAAAATCTGTTTTGGAAAATATGAAGCTTTCCTTGGAGATTTTTACGGATTTAATATGCAAATTGTTGAAATTGAAATTATTTCCTTGGAAAGAAGATAGAAATTTTTGGTAAATAATTTTTTTAAAGTTAATTATATATAAAGAAGAATCATTATCTAAATGTTTGAATAAAATTTTATGAAACATTTTCATAAAAAAATTTGGGAAGGTTAATAAGAATGTATGGGTAACATAAATCATTTCGTCGCACGATTTTAATCTAAGATTCGAGTTTGAAACTTTGTGGTGTTTACACCAATTCGAAAAAGAATTTACCACTCAATTTTTAATGAAACATTGATCAGGGCTTTTTGGTTAGATACTTTTGTTTTCTATCATATTTGAGAGCTATGTAACGGAAATGAAGTTCCTAATAAAAGAGCCTGTCAGAGACTGCACTAAAGGATAAGGGTCAATACTAGTTTGGAAATGTAGTTGTGCATTCAAATAAAGGATCTGTAATAACCCGCATATTTACCGATTATATATTTAAATGTTTTATTTAAATATAGCGTCGTTGGTCAGATTTTTGGGTCCGAAAAGATACTTTTTGCAAACGGTCGAATTGGGGCTCGAAACCACCTCCATTGAGTCCAAAATGGCGTTTTCAATCTTTTTAAGTATAAACTTTGATATGTTTGGAGTGTGTCGAATTTTGCTACTTTTTCTAGTGGGTTTGGGTTCAGCCCACTTACTAGCTTAATACCCTAACTCAGTCCCTCTCTTCCCCATTCACTCAATTTCATTTCCTAAACTCTAGATAAAACTGAAAATGGGGGAAAGGAAGAGGAATTAGAAATTCCAAGCCTTAGTTTATTTTGCAAACTTGAATTCTTGCTCCAAAATCAAAGAGAAGCTATTGGTAAGCCTCCTTTTCATCTTCTCCAACTCTTTTCCTCTTCAATTTCAAAAAGTTTCCCAAAACCTAACTTAGGAAATACTTTTTTTGATTTTAGATTGAAGTTAGTAGAGTTGAAGTGGAGGTGGTTGGTCTTTTCTTTGCAATTGGGCTTCCCATCTTTGTTTTTAAGTTAAAAAGGATGAGATTTTATCTCACATCTGTGTGATGCAGCCCAGCCTAATGATGAGGCAACACAATTACTTGCCTTAGGTCGTTCACGACCTAACGAGCCTCGAGGTAAGGAGTTACGACCTAACGAGAAGGATGATGGAGTGCAACAGATGCTTAGTGCGTTATTCAGTAAGTCGCAGCATTTTAGGTCGCGAACAACCTATATAAAACAACCTAGCGAGGTACCGGAGCAAGGCAGTGGAAACGAGTTATGCAATAAGTCTTTAGGTCGCTCCGACCAAACTCCAACGACCTACGACCTAGTTAGGTCGCGTGAAGAAGATCCAGTGGCTGATGATCTTAAGTCGCATATAGATGGTGTGTCCTTAGGTCGCTGCTGTCGTGGATTTTAGGTCGCTCCATGTTTTGGGTCGTATGTCGCTGCTGTGTATATGGTTATGTCGTTTATTGTTGTAAAGATGTGTTGTTTTCTGTTAAGTCGTTTGTTATGTTGTCTATTTGTGTCGCGTGCGTTGTACTTTCTTAACTCTTGAGGTGTTGTAACTTGAGTCGTTGATGTTGTATTGACCAGTTAGGTCGTAGGTCGGCATGTAGTTAGGTCGGCCGTATGTATGTTGTGTTGTAATAGGTTGAGTAGCCTATTGATAGGTCGTTAACGACCTTGTTAAGGTCGTAGGTCGCGTAAACGACCTAGTGTTCTGGGTGCTATAAATAGTAGGTGGGTCGTAACATTTGAGTTGTTGATTTTTGAATGAAACTTTGTTTGAGTGCTTTGTGCCTCTTTTGAAATTGGCAGTTGAGTGTGATCTCCTATATCCACTTTCGGTATTCGAGTGCGCTCGAATCAACAATTGTTGAAGCCAATTCACGGTATCAAGTGCGCTTGATCAACGTTTGAAGAATTGTAGATCTTCTTTCATGGTATCGTGTGTGATCAACGTGTCGAAGATAGCTAGAATTCGGTATCTTTCGATGATCAACGAATTTGGGCATTCGGTATCTTTCAATCCATCGATTCATATTACTTCATCTAATCATTCTTCGATTAGTTTGACACGAAATCTTCATTTCGTCGTCAATCCATATTATCCGCTGCATCATTTGGTATCAGAGCTAGACTTAGCCAATCATAGCTAAGCCGAGTCTTGGAGCCAAGGAATTTGAAGTTTGGTGTTCATCGTGTTCTTCGTGAAGTTGCAACAAGTGGGGAACTTTCGATCCATATCATTTTGGATCAAAGTCCGGGAAGTGTTTGAGTCGAGAATTGAAGCATCATTTTGGTATCATTTGTTGAAGTGTAGGCCGAGCATAGCTTTGTGTTGAAGTTTGAGCTGAGTTGTACAAGTTGTTTGATCAAGGCCGAAAGTTTTGTTTGTGAAATTTGTTGAAGATTAACAATGCCTCCGAGAAGAGCCAATCGCCATCAGAATGTTGAAATTTGTAAAAGAGAGAAGATGTTGAACAGATGGAACAATGCATTAGTAATAAATTCAATGAAAAGTTGGATGAAGGCATTGGTAGGTTGGAGAAATTGATGATAGATATGAATCAAAGGAGAAGGTCGCCAAACTCGAACCATGGAGCAAACAGAGTTTCGCCATCGGTTACGGAAGCGAGGAGGGTGTCGCCACAATCTTTTAGAAAAAGAAGAGAAACATCAATTTCATGAAGGAGAGATCACCATGAATATACACATGAAGAGAGAAGAACACCTCGTGAGTTTAAAGCTGAGCCATATCGAGATGAAGAGAGACATAGTAGAAGAGACATGCGTGAGCGAAGGGATGTTGATGGTCGGGATCGATATAGGCGTACATTTGATTTTGATGAAGAGGGAGATAGAGCTAGCATTCATTATCGAGATCGAGACCAAGTTCGAAATTCATACCGGGAGGTAGAAGATGATCGACGATGGGAGTCGGGGATGAAAACTGAAATTCCAGAATTCAAAGGTGGAATGGTAGCAGAAGAATTTCTAGATTGGTTGTCTAATGTTGAAGAAATTTTTGACTTTAAAGAAGTTCCTGAGCATAGAAAAGTGAAGTTAGTTGCTACAAGGTTGAGAGGAAGAGCTTTAGCATGGTGGCAGCAAACTAAACTTACACGTGAAAGAATGGGGAAGTCAAAGATTGAATCGTGGGAGAAGATGAAGAAGTTGATAAGAGCTACGTTCTTGCCGTATAATTATCAATCACTCATGTATCAGAAGTTGCAGAATTTGAGGCAAGGGTCGAAGACTGTTAATGATTATGCTGATGAATTTTATCAACTTATTGCTCGAAATGACATTATGGGGACAGAGGAACAATTGACTGCTAGGTTTGTTGGTGGATTAAGGATCCAGATACAGGATATGGTGAATATATTTGATCCTAGATCTATAGCTGAAGCGCACAAGAAAGCATTGGCTTGGGAGAAGCAGGGAAGACGAGGAGGTGGTGTGTTTTCGAGTTCCAATATTTAGAACAAATGTGCTAGTGGAGTTCCAATGTTTCGAAAGCTGTCAGTAAACCAGTTGTGAATGAGGTTGCAAAGGCAAAGGTCGACAACAGTATCAAATGCTTTAATTGTCAGGAATTTGGTTACAAAAGCAATGAATGTCCGAAGACGAAGAAGCGAACGATAATTGCTGAGGTTGAGGATGAGGATGTTGGTGATGGTTATTCTAGTCCAGTTGAGGAGAATGAACAGGATATCGCGTCGGGAGATGAAGGATGTAACTTAATGATGAGGAGATTATGTTTGACACCGAAGCAGGTAGAAGAGGCTAGTTGGTTGAGGAGTAATATCTTTCAGTCGACATGTACTATATTGGGAAAGTTTCTTAAATTTGTGATTGACGCGGGAAGTTGTGACAATATCATTTCTACCGAAGCAGTGATAAAGTTGAAGTTGAAGACGGAGAAGCATCCAAATCCATACAAGTTAGCGTGGTTAAGGAAAGGAGGAGAGGTGAAGGTGGATAGGCGAGTTCATGTTCCATTTTCTATTGGGAAGAAGTATAAAGATGAGATCTGGTGTGATGTTGTGGAGATGGATGTTTATCACTTGCTTTTGGAAAGACCATGGCAGTATGACCGAGCAGTGCAGCATGATGGTCGAACCAATAGCTACAGCTTTATGTTTGAAGGTACTAAGATCATTTTAGTTCCGAAGAAGAGACATCAAGGAGAGAGCAAGTCAGAAGAGATTGAGGAACTGAAGACTTTGTTGACTTTGAAGGAGTTTATTGAAGAAATAGAGGACAGTCCATTGGTATTCTTGTTGGTTGGACATGAAGCTAGTGAATCTGTTGAAGTTCCAGAGGAAGTAAAGCCAGTATTGGAGGAGTTTGAAGACGTGTTCCCTAAAGATTTGCCAAAGGAGCTACCACCGTTGAGGGACATTCAACATCAGATAGATCTTGTTCCAAGAGCAATGTTACCTCACAGGCCAAATTATCGGATGAGGCCTAAGGAGCATGAGGAACTGAGAAGGCAGGTGGAGGAGTTGTTAGAACAAGGGCGTGTTCAGGAGAGCTTGAGTCCTTGTGCAATGCCAGCCTTATTGGTACCCAAGAAGGATGGGACTTGGCGGATGTGTACGGACAGTCGGGCTCTAAACAAGATCACGGTGAGATACAGATTTCCAATGCCAAGGTTCGATGATTTGATTGATCAATTGAGTGGGGCTGTTGTGTTCTCAAAGATTGACTTGAAGAGTGGATACCATCAGATTCGTATTAGACCGAGTGATGAGTGGAAGACTGCTTTTAAAACTAGAGAAGGTCTATACGAATGGTTGGTTATGTCGTTTGGCTTGTCAAATGCTCCTAGTACTTTTATGAGAGTGATGAACCAGATTTTCAAACCATTCATTGGGAAGTTCGTAGTAGTTTACTTTGACGATATTTTGATCTATAGTGGGAGTATGGAAGAGCATGTCCAGCATTTGCGAGAAGTACTGTTTATTCTATGACAGGAGCAATTCTATGCAGCAGCGAAGAAGTGTGTGTTCATGATGCACAGTGTTTTGGTTCTAGGATATGTTCTGTCGAAGGAAGGGATTCAGGTAGATGAAAGTAAAGTGGAAGCTGTCAGGAGTTGGCCACAACCCAAGACAATTACTGAGGTGAGAAGTTTTCATGGGTTGGTATCTTTTTATCGAAGATTCATTCCACATTTTAGCAGTGAGATGGCACCTCTGACCGATTGCATGAAAGGAAAGAAGTTCGTGTGGACAGAGGAAGCAGAGTTAGCTTTTGAGAAGATTAAGACACCTTTGACGTCAGCACCAATTCTAGTTTTGCCGGATTTTCAGTCGTTGTTTGAGTTACATACTGATGCATCGAAGGTTGGGATTGGTGGAGTATTGAGTCAGAAGGGCAGACCAGTTGCTTATTTCAGTGAGAAGTTGTCTGGAGCCAAGTTGAGATATAACACTTATGACGTGGAATTTCACGCAATTTCAGAAGGAGTTTGTTCTTTCTACAGATCATGAAGCTTTGAAGCATTTGCAAGGGCAGGACAAAATTTCAGCTGGGCACGCTTGATCAACGTTTGAAGAATTGTAGATCTTCTTTCATGGTATCGTGTGCGCTCAACGTGTCGAAGATAGCTAGAATTCGGTATCTTTCGAAGATCAACGAATTTGGGCATTCGGTATCTTTCAATCCATCGATTCATATTACTTCATCTAATCATTCTTCGATTAGTTTGACACGAAATCTTCATTTCGTCGTCAATCCGTATTATCCGCTGCATCACTGTGCCAATATCCATTTATGATGTTAGGTATGAATTCCTAACATTTATTCATGTGCAATTTTTTTTGGGTTTGGATTAGTTTTATGAATGTTGCAAATTTGGAGTTTTGAAGTTAAAACTCTAAAAATCATAGCCTTTTTGTTTGATCATGTTTTTGGTGATGCATCGAAGAGCTAATAGGGCCGGGTTGCCGATTGGTGTAAACCCTAGCGTTCGCGCTCGTCTGATTGCGATTTGTTGGAATTTGCGCTTGTGAGCTAGGCTGAGAATACTGGATTTTTCCAGTTCAGTCGACTGAAAACTCTGAGTCAGTCGACTGAACCTGGAACCCGTGTGTTTCTAGGTATGATTCAGTCGACTGAAACCTCTGAGTCAGTCAACTGAACCTGGAAACAGAAAGTTTCCTGCTAGAATTTAGTCGGCTGAAATCTTTGAGTCAGTCGACTGAACCTGGAAACGCAAAGTTTCCAGATATGATTTAGTCAACTGAAAATCCTGTTCCAGTCAACTGAATCTACTATTTTTGCCCAATTTGCCTTTTTGGGTTTGAACTTCCAATTTTTATCAATCCTTGTTGGTTCCAATTAGTTGTTATTGCATTTTTGACTTTGATGATTACTTTTTAATTTCATTCACGAGTTTTATAAAATGATCTCTTCCAATCGTATTAAAAGCTCACTTCTCTAATTTATAAATCCTATTTAAAACACACACAATTTCGCACTTCGAGCGAAGGGGAAAGGAGATTAAATGGTTAGGTAAAACACAGACCATGAATTCATGCGTTTATCTTTAGAATTAATCCCTGACCTATTCGATTGACTGTTTTGACCTTTGCTTTGGTTTACCAATGAGATGAGGTAAACATTGTACTGCTTTGAGTGTGAGATTAACTATCAAAGAGTAAACCATTTAGTGCGAACGGGTGGTTATGGGACGCACGTCATTACTTTTCGGGTTCCTTTTCGAGAGTTGTGACACATTCTGCCAGTTAGTGGTGTCCAATACTTGGCCTCCAGACCTTCATCACTACGGTTTGTTGCCTTTGGGATAGTGTCTTCGGACTGTCTCCTTTAGGTTTGTTGCCTTCGGGTATGTTGCCTTCGGAGATGTTTCCTTCGGGTTTGTGCCTTCGGGTTTGTTGCCCTATTGTATTGCTTTTGGAGTTGGTCATTCGTCACCACTCGAGTGATATTGGGTTTGGAGTCTTTGGGCTCATGGATCCTTGTTTATACAGTACAGAGCACGTGCAATTTTCTAATGTTTCATTGATTTGTATATTCCCTAGGTTTTGCCCTTCGGTGTTGGTCTTTTCGAGCCGCACAATATAGTGATTACCTTATGGAACTTGTGTTACCTTCGTTTGTATTTGTGATTGCCTTTTTGGCTTGTTTTGGAATATTCATATCCTTTGTTTTTTGTGTTGTCGATGATATGAGGCTTGTCTTGTTATGATTCATCTTTCGTTAGATGACTGTTGCATCTCTTTTAGAGATATTTGTTATACTTTATGACCTTGCAGATTTATTGTTGTTCAGTTTTCCAACTTATTTGTTTAGCTAGACTGACTCGTGTATTTATACTCGGGTCAGACCGAGATGTTTCAGGTTAGGTGCATTTGGACTTAGCCTATTTTGCTTCCGCATTGACTATCCTGCTTGCTCCTTTTTGTTAAAGCTTTTTGTGTAGTCCTTTTTGCGGTAACTCTGATATGTTTTCTTTTGACTCGTCTGTATATTGTGGTTTGATATACCACTGGACATGTATTAGTTTGTATACTCTGTTATGTATCTGTATATGTGTATATGATGATCTGCTGTTCTGCGATGTATATTACATTTGAGTTGTTATATTTTTTCCGATAGATCCTCCAGCCACCTATGGTTTTGTTTTAAGTATTCATCGAATATGTCGATCTTCTTGTATGACAATTGTCGATGTATTCAACAGATAGTTAGAGCAAGGCTATAGATGGTCGTTCCTAAACAGCCTTATTCTCCACGTTAGTCGACGGCATTATCCCATAGTGTCCTTGGCTAGTGTGGGTATAGAGGTGGGGTGTCAAAGCTTGTCATCGGAGCAAGGTTCCGAACAAAATATGATAAACAGAGAATAGAAGCACATATTATGATACATCAAAGTGTAATAAGTGATACAAATCTTTGAGTCATCTTATCTCTATTCCTTCTTTGCCTTTGGTGGTAGACAGAAATTAGGAATACGTCTAGGAATGCATTTTGTTCCATAGTATTTCATATTTGGATGGGTGATACCTACCTTGTGAATAATCTTGTTATTATCTTAACTTCCAGCGTATGGCTGGAAGAGGAAGGGGATGATGCTCGGGTGCTGGGCAATCCAGTGGCTCGCGTCCGGATGGCATTTATATGTCTGCCGATTAGTTTTGGAGTTGTTTAGGAGCACTCAACCTCCAGTTTCTACTCAAGTATCTCTACCTCACAAGCATTCCTTTGCACGCCTGTGCAGTGATTTTTCTCATCTTGGAGGAAAGCGGTTTAAAGGCTCCGAGTCTGTTCTTAAAGTCCAAGCTTGGCTTCACACGTGCGAGCATCTCGTTGACTAGCATGGGCATCTCTTACTTGCTTTTGAAGCACCTCTTCCTTTTGAGTATAAAAGGTGGAAGAGGTAGCAAGGTCATCTTTAAGTTGCTTGACTTCAGCCTCGAGTTTCTCATTATATGCAGTGATGTTCTTCATCTCCGTTTCGTGTTGATCAAGAACTTTTTGCCATTCAAATTTATCACTTTGCATGGTCAGCATAGCTTCGAGATTTAGATGCTTCATTCTTTGAAGCACATCAACTAGCTTTTGCCACCCGGACATTCTTTCAATGTCAATCCTAACAGCATCAAGATTTCTCATCATAGCCTTTTTGTCAATGGGAACCAGGTCCAAATCAAAACGTGCTCCTTTTAAACAACAATTTGGAAACCAGCTTTGGAGTATAGGCGGAGGCTTCTCAACTTGATACGGAGGCCTATTAATGATTGTTTGAATCTCAACTTTTTGAGAGCGGGGAGCTAGAAGGGATGTCTAAGAAATAGAAGTAGCGGGCACTTTAGAGATTTCAGTTGAAGATTTTTCGCTGAGCTTGGCCCGCTTGCTGGACTCTTCAGCTTCATAACTCTTCCCCTTATCGTCGTGAGACTTTCTTTTATGGGAGTCACCATCCCTTTGGTGAGAGTCATGGCGGTCATCTCTTCTACCATACCGCTCCTCATAGGCCTGCCTTTCGCGAGCCTTTCTAACTGCTCTTTCCTCATCGGTTTCCCTGGGGGTAGGAAGATAATGATTGGGGTCGTAAGAATCGCGCCTCCCATAGCGTTGAAAGTCGTTGTAATACGAACCATTGCGTCCCATAGGAGAACCTGAAAGTGAAGAAAAGACAAAGTTTAGATATCTTCGAAATAAAGAAGCTAAGTGCACATAATTGCCAATTATCTTAAGTGTGTGTGGCATGCGAACTACGCGCGTCAAGCTACAAACCACTCTTCAGCTTAGGAGTGATGTCAGCTTTTACAGCAAGAGTCAACTCTTGGGTTGATGGAATTGATTGCAAAACGGATGTTGCTTCGATTGATGGAGAAGTGAGCTTAGAGGTGATGGTGTCATCTTTAAAAAGCTCTTGGAAAGTAACCATAAGGTCACTCAGTCCCTCAAAAACATCGTCACCATCGTGCCCAATGGAATGGGTCGTGCCCTCTTCGACACACTTGGCACTCTTTATAATGAGACTTTCTTTCTCAGTTCCCTCGTCGGATTCTCCAGTAGCTTTCCCAGAACGTTGAGGAAGTTCCTCTTCTTCTATAACTGGAAGATGTTCATATTTGCTAGATAATACTGCACCGTCAAAGGAACTGGAGCATTTTACTAATGAAGCCTCTACAGTAGGTTTCTTCGATGTGGATTCCTTAATGGAGGCTGGGGCATCTGACATTTCTACCTGAGAACTGGGGGCATCATGTGGCTGAATGGATCGAGAAGAGTGCAAAAGTACGAATTGGTGCAAAAACTCATCCTTTAGTAGGAACTTAATACTTCTCTCATCAACAGCTATGGCGTTAAATCATTTAAAAGTGGGTTTATGGCTGGAATCTTTTGAGGGAGGAGGAATCGCTGCAAAAGTAAAGAATGAAGTTAACACTTGATGATTCGAGTTTTGAAAGGCTCAGAAATAAAGCGAACGGAGATAAGTAGTCTTACTTCCTACTTTCCAGATGCCATAGAATCCCGGGGGCAGCGGACAAAGAAGAACTGATTTAAAAACCCGTGAGCACTCTCGGGATGATCTGTAATCAGTTTACGGTTTCTCGCACTCCTTACAAGCGTGATGGAAGGGTGATCTTTGTTCCTCCTAAACGAACACATGTAATAGATCTCCTCGAAGCTTTGGAGGCGATTAAGCGTCCTCCTAAACAGTACGCACAACCCCGTCAAAATGGCGTAGCCGTTAGGGTGCAGCTGGAATGGAGAGATAGTCAATCGAAGGAGTGTTCTAAGAAAATCGTTGAATGGGGGAATAGCTCCGTTTAGGCACATTTGAAGGTTGACTGCAACAAAGCTAGGAGGCGGCCTATCAGCAGTGTCATTTACCCCTGGAAGACGCCGAATTGAGTACATAGCTGGTTGAAAGCCCGTTGACTCAATGAAGTTGAAACTCTTTCTGGAGGATTTTCTCGAGGGTCAGCTATTGGGAAGACCTCATCGGATCGCTCCGGTGTCTCTTCTTGCATTTGTTGAGAAGTCATTCTACACAAGGAACTGGATATTCAAATAAGAAGGTGCACGTTTCCTAAATGTGTGAAGGGTTGTGCAAAACTAATAAAATGACAAAAAAATATAACTGGAATTAAACTAGTCGGCATTTGTCGATTATAAAGTTTCAGGGTTTGTTATTTTAAGTCCAAGTACAGTGTTGATGCAAACAGATCAGCTTTAGTTGATTAATTTATCTTTGCTTTAATACTTCAATTGAACTTGTTAATTCATAGCATTTCGTTCACACAAATTCCCTTAAGTTGATTATTCTTTATCGACTAATCTGTCATCCGATGTGGGCAGTCAATGGCAGTATATTCGCCTTAGTTTTCTGGAAATGTTGTATTTAATAGGTTGTTAGCTTAAAAATTAATATAATCAATGAAAAAGTGCAACGAGTTCAAGCAGTTCATTCTGGCAGTTCAAGTTGAAAGTTCAATCAAGTTCTGTCAAATTCTACAAGTATTAAAGTCCTATTCATTCCATAAGTCGCAGGAAGGACTTAAGTTAGCTCGGGACTCTTTAAGTCGCCCAGGTCATGCCCAAATGACCTAACATAGGTCGGGATTCCTTAAGTCGCTCTGCTTTAAGCCATATGTTACTCAAGCAAGATAGGTCGCAAGCAGGTTAAGTCGCAAGTCAGTTAGGTCATGCGATTCACATTCAAACCGATAAGCCTAAGGTCGTCCGAAGCTCCTAGGCTGATCACTGTTAAATATGCGCTTATATGAGTTTTGTTTGATGATAATAAACATATATACATTCGTTTAAATGTATTTGTTAATGTACTATTTTATTTTTCATAGATTAAATAAATATTTGCTGAATAAAATAAATTACACAGAATTTGAATTCAAACATAAATTTTATTCAAACAAATATTTATTACAATTTTGAATAGTACAAATTCAATCTCTCACTATACATATACAATTTTGATTACATCAAAATTCAATTTACATAAATGCCTCACTACATATCACTCACACTCGTAGTTTATCTTGAAGTTCATTCCAGTTATAATCCAGCTTCTGAGCAATCTGCAAAAATATTCACTAACGCAGTAAAATTGAAAAAGAAATATTTTTGCAATATAAAATGACATATGATTTTTGAAAATATGATTTGCCTCAGTTATTTGTGTTGTTTGTCATCATTCACATTTGAATTCATCATACACGAACAATGTGACATGCACAGTGTATCACTGTACATGCCACAAGGCCGTGCACACCGATATACACTTGATAATGTTACAGGGACAGGTGAGCACAGGTCAAACCCAAATGAAAAGCCGGGTTCAACTCATGTGCAAAATAAATAAAATCACGACACGAGCACAAGGTCAAACCTGAATGTTTGAAACTGGATTCAACTCGAGTGAAATTTCAAAAATCAACATGAATGGATGCAAAGACCAGTAATGCAACAGTGATATGCACAAAGGCATAGCAACTGCCACAAGACCAGAAGTTCAAGTGAGTGCACCAAAGATATGACATCACATCAAACTTGCAGATCAAACATAATGGACTACATGCACAGACCAAAGAGACAATATGAACAAGTGACTTAGGAAAATACACATGAAGACCAACAACAAACCTAAATGAAGACCACAAGTATATCAACTCAGACCAACAGCTACATGAAGCAAAACCAAAGCCATGACTACAGTGATACAAGTACAGGAAGCAGTTCAATACTCAAGACAACATGAAGTGGAAAGCACTGACTCAAGTACACAAACAACAAGCAGCTGTAAGCAAGTGCATACACAAAGAGGCAACAAAGGTCAAGGACCAAGTAAAGCATGTACATGTATATGAAAACCAAAGTCAACAGCACAGTGAAGTACAAAGCAACTGCAACAGATGCAGTGAAGCAAAAATATAGCAGCAATGTACATGTACCAATGATACAAGAGAAATGAATGCAACAAGCATCATGTGTTGAACAACATGAAGAATGCCAACGGTATGGATATTAGTGATGCATGGAACAAGACTCAAGTATGTATACAGAGAGTATACATCATAACAATCCATACAACAAACAAGCACTGAAACAGAGATGGCCAGAGACGAAGCTCACAGGGATGAACACATAGATAGCCGAAGCCATGGCAAATCAAGGAGTAAAGTTCGAAGTCAATGCAGATGCAAACAAGTTAAGATAAACAGATGGAAACAAACTCAAAGTCAAGTGATAAAATTCGTGTTTAAAAAAATTCAAGCGCGTATCATTGAAAAAGTCAAAACAAATAAAAGAGGAAAGTTCTTTACCGTATTAATCAAGGAAAATCGAACGTTTGAAAATCAAAACCGTGCGCATCAAGTTGTAACAATATCAAGAAAGCATAATTTAGGAAAGTATCGAAGTGATTAAGGTCTCGGAATTCATATAAATACCAAACCGCAAATCATCATCAGGGTGTGGAAAAATCGAATCGAATCCAAATATAAACCCACAATCATCATCGGCAAGATAAATCACTACATCGAGTTTGAGTACGAAAATCAGAAAAGCACAAATAGGAAAATTACATACCGAAGCAACAGTGAACTCGATCAAGTAGAAGCGGCCAAGAGCAAAACAAACAAGAACGAAGAACACTAATAACCACTGTATCGAGCAACAAAAAGGCGCAGCTTCAAAGCCCTAATTTTGGAAGCAAGGAATCAAAGAGTCGAAGCCCTAATTTCAGAAAGAGGATCGGCCGCAATTTTTCAATAGCAAAAGAAAAAGAGAACGGGCTAGAGAATAATAAAAGGGCCGGCCTTGTTAAAGGGAAATTGTTTTTAAGAATTTATTCTTTATTTTATTAAGGGTGTTTATTTGTTTTAGTTTTATTTTCTTTTCAAATCAAGTCTTGGTAAATCACCACCTAGGTTGTAGGTAGTGTCAGATTGTCTAGCTAGAATTAGTTCAGTGAGCAGGGTGTGCGAGTTTGCAAAACTCTATAGGCGGGAGCAGGGTTTGCGAGTTTGCAAAACTTTGTAGGCGGGACCAAGGGTTGCGAGTCTATTAGAGTGTCTGTAAGCGGAAGCAGGGTTTGCGAGTCTGTTAGAGTGTTTTTAAGCGGGAGACTGTTTAATTCTAATAGAAATCTGGGAATGCAGCAGTAGGCAGGGGTTGCCGAAGCAGGGTAAATTTTGTGTGTGATTAACTTTTCAGCATATTTATTTCTCTGCAATTTGTTTTTGCGTTTAACTCGAGAAAATTTGCTATAACCCTATTCACCCCCCTCCCTCTAGGGTTAATCTATATCCTACAAGTGGTATCAGAGCACGGTATTTTTTCTTTAACTCTAGAGTTGTGAATCCACCAAATAATGCTTTTTCTGAGGGGCAATCTATTGCTGGGCCACCCATGTTTAATGGGAATTATGGTTATTGGAAAGTTAGGATGGGTATTTATCTTAGTTCTGTTGATTATGATGTTTGGGATATTATTGAAACTGGCTATAAATCTCCCACTATAACTGTTGGTGATACTGAGATTCCTAAACCTAAGGATAGGTGGGATGCTAACGATAAGAGATTAAAAACTACAAATGCTAAAGCCATGAATGCTTTGATCTGTGCTCTTGATAAGACTGAATTTAATAGAATTTCTCATTGTAAAACTGCACAAGAAATTTGGCATACCTTGGAGGTGACACATGAAGGAACTTCTCAAGTCAAGGAGTCTCGTCTAGCCCTATTCAGCAATGAATACGAGAACTTTGTGATGGACAAAGGCGAGAGCATAAAGGACATGTTTGGACGCTTTTCAACTTTGGTGTACAACACTAGAGCGCTTGGGAAGGTATTCACTGAGGTAGAGCTTGTGAGGAAGGTGCTACGAGTCTTACCGATGAGCTTTGAGGCAAAAGTCACGGCAATACAAGAATCGAAAGATCTGATTAAACTAAGCATGGAGGAGTTGATCGGCAACTTGATGACATATGAGCTTGAGCTAAAATCAAAGGAGGAACGCAACAACTCCGAATCAAAGAAGAAGACGATTGCCTTAAAGAGCAAAGAAGAGATCGATGAAGAAGAAGAAGATCCAATTGAAGAGCTTGCAATGGCTGTCAATAATCTTACAAAATGGTCAAGATTCAAGCCACGCAAGAAGAAAACAAATGGTAATAGGTCAAAAGATTCTGACAATTCCGATAATGAATCGACGTGCTTTAACTGCAACAAGCCTGGCCACTTCAAACAACAATGCCCACTTCTCAAAAACAACAAAGGAAAGAAAAAGAAGAAGAAGGCCTTTGCAGTGACTTGGGATGATGAAGAAGGAGAGGAAGTTTCGAATAGTAGCTCAGAGGAGGCTTACTTGTGTCTTATGGCAAAATCAAAATCAGAAGCAAACTCAGAGGAATCTAGTGAGGGAGGTGACTATTCTTATAAAGAACTTGCTTTTATGTGTCTTGATCTTACTAAAGAAGTTGATACTCTTGAATCTAAAATTGAAAAACTGAAATCTGATAGGAGAGTACTTGCTCATGAAAATTTTAGGTTAGAAACTGAACTTGAAAATATTCAAAACCTAGAATGTAAAAAATGTAAAATTTTAGATTCAGGATTATCAAGATTTAAGAATAACTTTGAGAATCTTGAAAATTAAAACTTGAGTCTTAAGGAAACTATTGACACTAGGAAAAAGGATTTTATAAATAGATGCACCTCACTTGTCACTGAACACACAACACTAAAAACCAAAGTCCAAAATCTTGAGAAATCTCTGAATAACTTTTCAAGAGGAGAAAAATCATTCAACATGTTATTGGGAAATCAAATTTTTAACAATAGAAAAGGACTAGGCTTTGGGAAAACACAAGTTGATGGTAATGCAAAATGTAAGAGTGTCTTAGATAGATGTGAAATAATTGGATATCGTGTTGAAAATTGTAGTCATGGGAACAAGAACACAAAATTTATACAAGTTTGGGTTCCTAAGAATTCTACAAACAAATTTCATGTCTATTGAAACAAGAATAAAAGGACTAAACAAGTTTGAGTTCCAAAGGGTTTGTTTATTCACAATGCTTCTGCCACTAACAATCAAGGACCTATAAAAACAAATAGGTCACAAAAATCTTTCACCTTGTAGGTATGGTAGCAGTCTAAGGAACAACCACAGTGTTCTCTGGATTTTGGCTGTTCTAGAAACACAACGGGCAACAAAGCAAAGTTCCTTAGCCTAGTACAAGGGTGACAGAATCACAATGGGCAACCATGAAAAATTATCGTAAAGGTAAAACAGGTGAAGGTATATTTATTTGATCGATAAATTAAATGTGATAATCTGCACCATATTCTGAATGAAATCAGCCAATATTGAGATGTTGTAAAGATGATGTTTTTTGATTCTGACTTGTTCGACATAGTTGGCCAATTATATTTATGCCAAAATCACTATTCTTTGAATTATTTCATACATATTTGTTTGGATTAAACATTGTGTTTTGTTGGATGATAATGCATTTGGTTATAATTCGGCTGACTCTATATCCACAGTTTCTGATTATTTACACGACTTCAATTCAAATTCAAAGATGCTGTAAAAATTTGTGAGTTTGATTTTTCATGCACACTTCATGATCTGGTTTATCAAATTTAATTAGTGATGTTTTGAAGCGAAAAAGAAATTCAGATGCAGATTACACTGGTAATCTAGTTGATAGAAAAATTACTAGTTGAACGTGATTTATGGTGAGACATTTAGTAACTGCATCGTTTTTCAAAGAAAATTTCTGCATATTTTTCATTACAAATAATTTTCAATTAGCAGAAATTTTTTCTCATATAACCCCTTCGAGAAAATCATTGTTGACCATATTTTCAAATTAGTCATTTTTATTTGATTTTAAATGACAAATTTTTGACTAATCTGAGTCCTTACTAATTATCAAAAAGATAAATAGTGATTGAAAAGGTGATATGTGTTGATATTTAACATACATTACTCAAGAGAGTATATTTGGAAAATTTCTTTAGGAATTCAAACAAGAGTTATAAAACTTTTTGTTGGGTAAAGATTCGATGACCATTTCTATATCTATCATATTTCTATCGACCATTGTTCATCAAAACTTAAATATAGTTGGTCGATATGTGGTACTATAATCAGGGATCATTTTTTTTTCATTTCATATTTTTTTTGTAAAAATAAATAAATATCCAAAGTATTCACTCTCATTTAAAAGTCCTCACGGTTATGCATGGGTGAATTACTTGGATTTTTGATTATGTGCTTTCATGCTCATTTAAAATACCTCACGGTTTTACATGTATGGAACGCATATCAAAATTAACTGATTAAATAGACAAGCTGATTCTAATCCCATTTAAAAGTCCTCACGGTCATGCGTGGTTAGAAGATACTTGATTTCATTTTTTAAAATTAAATTGGAATACTACTAATCTCATTTAAAAGTCCTAACGGTTATGCATGATTAGTAGATATTCAAATTCCTGATATAATTGTACCACAAGTAGATACAACTGTATGATTTTATTAGAACATCATTTTCATCATTCTAAAAGTGGAATATGCGCCTAACAGGGGTAGTTATGATTTTTGTTTGATTTTTATTGAAGTTTAATATTTATATTCAAATTGAGTTTTAAAGTTGGATTAATATTGGTCACTTTATCTCTATTTTTCTCTAACACTATTATTCTTTTGCTGATAACAAAAGAGGGAGAGAAAAGTTAAGATTTTGTCAAATAAAATCAAGCAAAGGTCAAATAATTTTCCATTTGCATCTAGGCTTATTTACATATTTCTATTTATATGCATATATGTAGGGGGAGCATCATGTAGAGAGGAAGCATTTAAATAGGGGGAGCAATTAGAGTATATCATTGATCAAATACATTTGACATAGTCAAAATCTTAAATATATGTTTGTTATCATCAAAAGGGGGAGATTGTTGAATATGCGCTTATATGATTTTTGTTTGATGATAATAAACATATATACATTCGTTTAAATGTATTTTTTAATGTACTATTTTATTTTTCATAGATTAAATAAATATTTGCTGAATAAAATAAATTACACAGAATTTGAATTCAAACGGAAATTTTATTCAAACAAATATTTATTACAATTTTGAATAGTACAAATTCAAGCTCTCACTATACATATACAATTTTGATTACATCACAATTCAATTTACATAAATGCCTCACTACATATCACTCACACTCGTAGTTTATCTTCAAGTTCATTCCAGTTATAATCCAGCATCTGAGCAATCTGCAAAAATATTCACTAACACGGTAAAATTGAAAAAGAAATATTTTTGCAATATAAATGAAATATGATTTTTGAAAATATGATTTGCCTCAGTTATTTGGGTTGTTCGTCATCATTCACATTTGAATTCATCATACACGAACAATGTGACATGCACAGTGTATCACTGTACATGCCACAAGGCCGTGCACACCGATGTACACTTGATAATGTTACAGGGACAGGTGAGCACAGGTCAAACCCGAATGAAAAGCCGGGTTCAACACACGTGCAAAATAAATAAAATCACGACACGAGCACAAGGTCAAACCCGAGTGTTTGAAACTGGATTCAACTCAAGTGAAATTTCAAAAATCAACATGAATGGATGCAAAGACCAGTAATGCAACAGTGATGTTAACTCCTATTTCTTAAGCGACCTAGACTTACGCAACTTAACGACCTAAAACTTAGGTCACCTAACGACCTAAGGTCGCTAACGACCTAACTACAGCAGCGACCTAAGATCACGAAGCACTCCGCGACCTAAGGTCTTTAGCGACCTAGTGCTTCGGTTCTTCAGCGACCTATGAAGTGCACCGACCTAGCGACCTATAGGAAGTTCCAACCTAACACACTCAGCGACCTAACGACCTAAAGTCTCAAGCGATCTAACGACCTAAAGGCCAGAGCGACCTAAAGGATGGAGCGACCTAACAAGTTAACAGGCTACGACCTAACGAGACAAACAGGCGAACGACCTAGCTATGGAAAGGTTCTAGCGACCTAACTGCTTGCCGACCTAAGTGGAAAAGCGACCTAACTACTTCAAGCATATGCGACCTAAGCAATGCCACAGCCTACCGACCTAAGAGCGAAGTGGTCTCAGCGACCTAATCTCAGTTGACTCACGACCTATGATAGGTCGCACGCGACCTATTAATTTGCTCAGAAGAGAACCAAATGCAATCAAGATAAGTCAGATCCCATCTCTTAGGTCGCTGCCGACCTAATAACTTATTCAGGGCAAGTTCCAATATAGCTGGTACAGGTGATCCCCTATGTCGTCGCCGACCTATGACCTACGACCTACCTTAGGTCGTATGTGACCTAGCACTTGGTGATAAAATTCCGCCCAGAGTATTCCCTATAAATACAGTCCTAACTCCAACTAGCAAAGGACTTTTGGCCGATCACCTCAAGCGTCGATACTCTGCTGAATTCTCGACTCATTCAACACTTCAAGTACTCCAAACACCAAGGACTCCACTACGATCTCCAAGAGAAAATCTACATCATTCAACATGAATTCGGAAGATTATTCTCCATCAAAGTTTGATCTACTAGTCTAAAGTGTGTTGTAATTGAAGATTGTTGTAAAGTTGTAACCAAATTCAGTAATAAAGAGAGTTAAAGTGGACGTAGGCTTACCCTAAGCCGAACCACTATAAATACTATTGTCTTTTTTGCTTTTTCTGTGATTTCCCTACTTGTCTATAGTTCCCGTGTACACGGTGGTGCTTTCACTCAACTTCAATTTACACCGGGGTGTTAGCGTCTGATTTTTACGTTAACATTTTTGGTGCTTTCACTGAGAACCCAACTCAGGAAACTTCCACTATTGCTCCGCGAAGGATTGTTGAAAGGATTTCTTTTAAAACCAGAAGTTTATTGGAAATAATGTCTCCTGGGAGAAAACGAATTTCTGTAAGACCCGACAATGTTCAAGAGAATACCGCTACTTCTCCTCCTTCAAGTCAAGCAGCTCCAAATGTTGGAGTTACACGAGCAGAATTGGATGTCGTAGTTTTGGGATTGAATCAGTAATTAAATGCTCAGAATACGCAATTGGAGGCCCAGAATGCCCAGAATGCCCTGATTTTGAGTAAACTGAATTATCTACTTGGGGAAAATCGTCAACCGGATAATAATGATAGGAACCCTAACGCGGGAGTTCAGGATGTTGAAGGAAATATTTCTCAAAGAGCCACAGACCCTACAGAAAGGACTCCTCTTCAAGCTGGAGGATCAGGGCCACAGCCGACTCTCCGTGAACGGTTGTCAAGGCAGAATTCAGAAAGAGTGGCTGATGTGTGCCCTACAGAGCCTCTAAATGACGAAGAGTATTTTTCGGGTATGGTTCGTCAAATCATGAAAGAAAGTATGCGAAGAGATGAAGACGATAAAGAGTGGGGTTTTGCTCCAAGCAAAACTCCATTTACTGAAAAGATCTTGAAGGCGGAGTTCCCAAGGAAATTCGTTCCTCCTACTATTCCGGCTTACAAGGGGACGTGTGATCCTAACGAGTTTCTATATAAGTACGACTGGCATATGACTGGTGCCAGGGCGTCTGATGAAATTAAATGCCGATACTTCCCGGTTTATCTAGAAGGTGTAGCTCTATTATGGTTTACAAAGCTGCCGGTAAGGTCCATCGTTCAATTCTCTGATTTGACCAGGAAGTTCAAGGAGCAATTTTGATTGTATGCTTCTAAAGCAAAGGATATAATGTCGCTATCAAGTCTAGAGCAAAATCAGGGAGAATCCATCAGATCATTTTTGAATCGCTTTAACATAGCATTGGCTGAGGTGGATAATGCTGAGCCACGCATGGTCTTGACATACTTGATGAGGGCAATTGATAAGTCAAGCGAATTTGGAAAATGGTTGAAAATGAAAGAACCAAACTCACTTGACAAATTCTACAAGAAAGCAGATGAATTCATGCGCTTGGAGAGCCTCCAAACTACGGCTAAGGTGGTATCAGCGGAAGCCGGGAACAATGGCACTGCTTCGAATAAGAAAGAACCTAACACTCAGAAAAGGGGAAACGATGGTGGGAAGAAGCAGGGAGACTCTAAGAGAGGTCGTTCTTTCAATTTCACGCCCTTGACCGATACCCCTGAAAACATCTTCTTCGCGACCAAAGATGATATCAATTATCCGGCACCACCTAAAATAAGAGTTGCGATTAAGATGGAAAAAAAGTGGAAGGTTCTGTCGGTTCCACAACCAGCCCGGCCATGACACCAACGAATGCCGTCAGTTGAAAGAGGTAATTGAACAACTCTTGAAGGAAAACAAACTCCAGCAGTATGTGAAAAGGAACAGAAATGCCCCAGCTTCCTCAACTCAAGGACAGCAAGTTCCCGCTCACCGTCTTGCCTCAAGTGAGAAGGCCGTAGAGCAGGAATCTGAAAGACCTGTTATCAATATAATAACTGGAGGACCTCACCCAGCAGGAAGAAGCTAGGGAGAGATGGAAAGGTATGCCCGGGCCTTGAGGCATGTACCAGTTGAAGAGAATGTTTTTGTCTTAGAGAACGATGCGCCTTTAAAGCAACAAAAGACTTCCACAGATGATATCGTGTTCAGTGCCAGGGATTCTTTGGGTATTGAGGCTCCGACCATAGATCCTTTTGTCATATCCGCTGGTATTGGGCCGGCAACTGTGAGAAGAGTTCTAGTTGATTGTGGAGCTTCATGCAACATCCTCTTCAAGAAGACCTTCGATCAAATGAAAATCCCAATGGCTGACGTTCAAGCTTCATCACTTAAGATCGCTGGGTTCGCTGGAGAACCCAAACAACCGATTGGGACCATTGATTTGTTTGTAGAACTTGGAAAGGGACCAAGGAAGGTGGCTCGAAAGCAAACGTTTATAATTGTTGAAGAATTCTCTGCCTACAATGCCTTTTTGGCCGACCAACTCTTGCTGCGTTCAAAGCTGTTCTTGCCCCCATGGTGTCTGACTCTAAAATTCCCCACAGATAATGGAGTTGGTGTGATTAAGGGAGATCAAGATGCGGGGCGAGAATGTTACTTTGCAGAGTTACGAGAATCAAGGAAAAGAGAAATGGGAAAAGGTGCGGCGGCTCCAGTCCGCACCAAGAAACCTACCTTGTAGCAATTACAGGGTGGACCCTACACTGGCGAATGTAGTGGCGCACGAAGAGAAATGGATCCAAGGAATGCCAGTGCAGGGGAGAATAGGGTAGTACCGGTAGAGGAAACGGTGCCGGTGCCCGTTGATCCAAAGGACCCAAACAAAGTGCTTAATGTGGGTTCACAACTCAGTACAACAGTTCAGAATGTTCTGATTTCATTTTTGAAGGCTAATTTGGATGTATTCGCTTGGACTCATGCTGACATGTGCGGAATATCCCCAGAGATTGCAGTACATACTCTAAGCATTGATCCAAAGTTTACACCTGTGAAACAGAAGAGAAGGACTCAGGGTCCTAAAAGAACGGCAGCGTTAAAAGAAGAAGTGGATCGGCTCATGGAGAATGGGTTCATTAGAGAATCTACTTATCCAAATTGGGTCTCAAATCCAGTACTGGTTAAGAAAGCTAACAAAAAGTGGAGAGTGTGCATTGATTTTTTAGATCTGAACAAAGCCTGCCCCAAAGACTGTTTCCCGCTGCCCAGGATCGATCAGTTGGTGGATGGGACGGCAGGGCATGAATTGCTATCTTTTATGGATGCGTACTCCGGATATAACCAAATTAGGATGCATGAGCCGTATTAAGAGGATACAAGCTTCATCACAGATGTTGGACTCTACTGCTACAAGGTCATGCCTTTCGGACTCAAGAATGCAGGGGCAACTTACCAGAGGCTTGTTAACGCCATATTTAAACCACTGATTGGCAAGACAATGGAAGTTTATGTTGATGATATGCTAGTAAAATCTAAGAAAGCAGTGGACCACATGGATCACTTGGCAGAGATGTTTGCAGTACTCCGAAAGTATAGAATGAAGCTTAATCCTGTGAAATGTTCATTTGGAGTGGAGTCCAAAATTTTTTTGGGTTTCATTGTGAGCGCTAGGGGCATTGAAGCCAATCCAGCTCAAATCACTGCCCTGAGAGAGGTCAAGGCTCCTAGGGTGAAGAAGGAATTGCAAAGTCTCAATGGAAAGGTTGCTGTTTTGAGTCGGTTCATTTCCAAAGCCACTGACAAATGCATTCCATTCTTTGATGCTCTGAAGAAAGGAAAGAAAAACTTTGAGTGGACTCCTGAATGTCAGAAAGCATTTGATGAGTTGATTCGTCATATGGAAGTGCCTCCGATACTTTCAAAGTCTGATGGTGGTGAAGATCTCTTCATATATTTGGCAATTTCGTCTCATGCTCTCAGTGCAGTGTTGGTACGGGAAGACGCAAGGATTCAACGCCCAGTCTTTTATATCAGCAAAAGATTCACTGGGGCAGAGATGAACTATTCAAGGTTGGAAAAGATCGCCTATTGTTTGTTGATTGCGTCAAGAAAATTGAGGCCGTATTTCCAAGCTCATCCCATCAAAGTCCTCACTGATCAGCCTCTAAAGTAAGTCCTATTCCGTCCTGAGACTTCGGGCCGTCTTGTGAAATGGAATATTGAACTCAGTCAATATGACATCACTTACCATCCCCAAAAAGCAATCAATGGACAAGATTTGGCAGATTTCATTGCGGAATGCACGGATAAGGGTGATAGTGAGGAGGAAGCTACTAATAGCGTTCCAATCCAATGGAAATTGTATGTCGATGGCGCAAGGAATGATTACTGTTCTGGAGCAGGGGTTGTCCTTGAAACCCCAGAGGGGCGATCGCTGTGTTATGCGCTGAGACTAGAATTCCCTTCGACAAACAATGAAGCTGAATATGAAGCTCTCATCGCTGGTTTAAGGATCGCTAAAGAACTAAACATCAAGGCATTGCATATCTTCAGTGATTCTCAACTTATTGTTTGTCAAGTCAAGAAGGAATTTCAAGCTAAAGGAGGGAATTTACCAGCCTATTTATCAAAATCCTGGGAGCTCCTTCAAGATTTGGACCGTTATTCAATAAACCATATCCCCCGAGAAGAAAATATGAAGGCGGATTCTCTTGCGAAGTATTCAAGTACTGGTGAAGCTCAACTATTGGGTTTAGTTCCCGTCGAAGTCTTGTCAGCTCCAAGCACAGATGAAATGGATGTTGATTGGATTATGAATGTATCCCAAGAGCAAAAATCATCGATGACTCCGATACTTGAATATCTACTCAATGGCTCTCTGCCAGAAAATTCAAAAGAGAGACAAAAGCTGATGAGGAAAGCCTCCAGATATTTATTTCAAGATGGTCGTTTGTACAGACGAGGATTTTCAATGCCATTACTCCGATGTGTGACAAAGGAAGAAGCTAAGACAATTCTAACTGAAGTACACGGAGGGGAATGTGGGGATCATACAGGTGGTCAAACTTTAGCACAGAAAATCCTCCGTTATGGATACTTTTGGCCAGAAATTAATCAGGATGCTGATGACTATTCCCGAAAGTGTGATAAATGCCAGAGATTCGCTAAAATTCCTAGAGCACCTGCTACTGAGCTAACACAAATGGTCAGTCCATGGCCGTTTGCCATCTGGGGAATAGATCTCATTGGGCCTTTGCCGACTGCCAAATCAGGAATTAAATATGCTATCGTTGCTGTTGATTATTTTACTAAATGGGCTGAGGCCTAACCCTTTGCCACTATTACCTCTAAGAAAATGATAAGTTTTGTGACTAAAAATATCATTTGCAGGTATGGTGTGCCTCAGAAGATAATCACAAACAATGGTACTCAGTTTGAAAGTGAGGAGTTCCAAGATTTTTGCAAACGATTCAAGATCCGAAAAAGCTTCTCAGCAATGGCTCATCCGCAGGCAAACGGGCAAGTGGAAGCAGTAAAAAAAATCATCAAATCAACCATCAAAAAGCAGCTGGAAAAAGCAAAAGGTGGTTGGGTCGACAAGTTACCACTTGCACTATGGGCAAACAGGACCACTCACAAAACTGCGACTGGGCATACTCCATTTTCATTGGCATACGGATCAGAAGCAATGATTCCAGTGGAAACTGAAGTCCCCTCACACAGAAGGATCCATTTTGATCAAAGTAAGAATGAAAAATTGCAAGTGGAAGCACTTGACCTTCTTGATGAAAGAAGAGAAGAGGCAAGGCTTAGAATTACAGCTCACCAGCAAAGAATAGCCAGGCACTTCAATTCCAAAGTTCGTCAGCGCAGCTTTGAAGTTGGAGACTTAGTCCTGAAGAGAATTATGACAGCCATAGGTGTGTTTGGGCCAAATTGGGAAGGACCATATGTTATTGACGCAAAGCTTCTTAATGGCACATTCAAACTCACGAGTGTCGAAGGAGAACCAATCCCAAGAGCTTGGAACAGCAATCATTTGCGTCCCTATTTTACTTGAAAGCTTTGCTGAAATATTGTAAAAGAATTGCAAATATATGATTCTTGTATTGAAATCCATTGTAAAGCAAGTGAATAATGAAAAGCTATAAAGTGGATGTAGGCCCAGTTTTTGGCCGAACCACTATAAATCTTGTGTTCTCTACTATTATAAGCTGCTTTGTTTTATTTCAACATATAAAATACATTAATTGTGTCATTAAAATGTCGATTTAATAATGCAGGTCATAAAAGCAAAGCTTACCCATCGCAAGACCAAGCAATCCCCGACATCACTCAGCAAACAAATACTAAGCCATTCAAAATTTCCACACTCAAATCCTACAAAAGAAGTGCTTCGAACAAAAGCTAGCAATGTGGATGGAAGTGGACCATTTCTAACTAACTGCAAATGTGACGCAGCGGTTTAATCAAAATAAACTTCAATCGGTGAAAGTAGCAATCGGTGGATTGATGAATACCAAAATGCCCAAATTCGTTGATCCGAAGATACCGAATTCTGGCTATCTCAAACACGTTGATAGCGCACTATACCTTGTTCAAAGATCTACGATTCTTCGTACGTTGATCTAGCACACTAGATGCCGTGAATCGGCTTCTACGATCGTTGAATCGAGCGCATTCGATTAACCGAAAGAGGAGATAGGAGATTACACTCAACTACCAATTTAAGATGAAAGCACGCAGCAATCAACAAGAAATTTTATTCCAAAAATCAATTTCCTCAAATGTACAACACACTCCCTATTTATAGAGTTTTGTCACAACTGCCCTTAAGTCGTTCCCGACTCACGACTCACCTTAGGTCGGCAACGACTCAACAAAACACGACTCATTCCTTTACAATGCAACATACGTTCGGCCTAAAACAGTATAACACTAGTACACCACGACATACGACTCAAGGAAGATGCGACTTAACAGTTTCAAGAAACACAACAAATTACAACACAACGCGTAGGTCGTGAACGACTTACGACTCAGAATACAAAGACTCAAGACACAATGACCCTGGACGACTTACGACTTAAGATAGTCACGACTTAACCTTTCGGCACAAAGGCTTAACGACTCATGGATCAAGCGACTCATCTTGTACGCATTACCACCCAAGGTCCAACGACCTAAACTCGAGCGACTTATCTTCCCAAACAACTTATCCCCGAACGACTCATTTCCAAGTGATTTAACTCCGAACGACTCATCTAGGTCGTAACCCGTTTCTATCTTAAGGCTTTTAACTACTGGACTTCCCTCTGCTTCTTGATGAGTCGTGGACGACTTATAGCTGATCAATCCTGAATGACTTAGCCTCCCATTAAGTCGTATCATTTTCCACTGATCTTTATTAAGTCGGTGACGACTCAAACCTTCTTCATTAACTCGTATTCCTTTCCTAAGTGTTCTCTCTAGTCTCCAGTTAAGTCGCGGGCGACTTAGAGTCTTTTCCTTAGGTCGTGAGCAATGTTCCTTAAGTCGGCAACGACTTAAAATTTCCAAACGACCCAACTTCGAAGCTTCCTCCACAAGACCTAGAGCTATGTTAACTCATGGCCGATTATCCCTTGAGGGATTGTAGATCGTGCTGCATCATCCTCCCCCGTTGACAGAAATTAGTCCTCGAATTTGTAAATTCTTCTACATCAGATTGTTCATCTCCATAATATGGCACTAGATGTTTAACATTAAACACATCAGAAGTTTATACATCCTTCGGCAGCTTCAATTTATAAGCATTCTCATTGATCCGTTTCACAACTTCTACTGGACCAATTTTTCTGGCTTTCAATTTGTTATAAGCGCCTATTGGAAAACGATCCTTTGTTATCACAGCGTAAACCAAATCTCCTTCGTTAAATTCAACACTTCGTCGTTTCAAATCTACAGTTTGCTTATACTTCTCATTTGCCTTCACCAATCGTTCCTGAACGATTTTATGACATTCAGTCAACCCATCAACAAAGTCTACAGCCCGTTTAACCGTCCCCTTCTGTTGTGGCGCTACTGCTAAATCCAACGGTCCCCTTGGCAAACTTGAATATACAATCTGAAATGGAATGAATCCCGTACTACGATTCACTGCATGATTATGTGCAAACTCTGCCTGGCATAACTTCATATCCCAACTCTTCAGATTATCTTTCACAAGACATCGTAACAAATTTCCCAACGATCTATTCACCACCTCTGTCTGCCCATCTGTTTGTGGATGATAAGCACTACTAAAATTCAGCTTCGTTCCCACCATCTTCCACAAACTAAGCCAAAAATGACTCAAAAATCTGGTATCTCTATCTGACACAATAGACTCTGGCAATCCGTGAAGTCGATAGATCTCCTTGAAAAATAACTGAGCAACATGAACAGCATCCGCCGTCTTCTTACAAGCAATAAAGTGTGCCATTTTCGAAAAACGGTCAACCACCACATATATAGAATCATTGCCACGCTGCGTTCTCGGCAATCCCAACACAAAGTCCATACTCACATCAACCCATGGCTTAGATGGTACAGGCAACGGCATATACAACCCAGCATTGGTCGTAGTTCCTTTCGAAACTTGGCAGATATGACATCGCTTCACAAACTTTTCTACTTCTTTCCTCATCGACGGCCAAAAATAAGATTGAGAAATCAAATGCAATGTACGATCACGGCCCACATGTCCTTCCTCGTGTAACTCCTTGATAATCTTTAATCTCAAACTACAATCTGGTATGCATAAACGATTTCCTTTAAATAGAAAACCATCCACCAATACAAACTCATCAGTGCTTCCTTCCTTGACCTTTTCAACAAATTTTACAAAGTAAGGATCTTCTTCAATCAGCTCTGCCAATAATTCGAAACCTGTCACTTCAACTTTCATTGTCGTCAACAAATGACTCCTCCTACTCAAAGCATCAGCCACACGATTCGTTACCCCAGATTTATGTTTCACGACAAAAGTAAACTGTTGTAAATAAGCAATCCATGATGCATGTCTCGCTGAAATCTTGTCCTGCCCCTGCAAATGCTTCAACGCCTCATGATCAGTGTAAAGAACAAACTCTTTCTGAAATAGATAATGCCTCCAATGTTTAACAGCTTGCACAACAGCATAAAACTCAACATCGTAGGTACTATATCTCATCTTTGCCCCTGATAACTTCTCACTGAAATATGCAATAGGTCTTTCACTCTGACTCAACACTCGAGTGAGGTAAAGGTTTGTATATACTAGTAGATTGGAAAACGGTTTAAGAAAAACGAGCTTTGTAAACAAAATAGTGTTGGAATCGTTTTGATGAAAGAGTTTTGATATTTAATACTAGTATTGAAACCTTTATATTTTTAAGGTGACAAATCACAAAAATGATTGTAGGACAATCAATTACCAAAATTCACATTCAAAGACGTGAATAAAATCCAAAGAAATCGATACCAAATCCATCAAAGTGGATATATCTAAAATTCCCAAAGAAAAGGTCATCAAAGTCATAATAGATGATAACAACAAATAGGAAACAACACGAATCGATTAAAGTTGGAAATTTACTCAAAAATAGCCAAAATAGGCAAAACTGCACATTTCCAGACGTCTGATTTGGAATCCAGACGTCTGGATTTGTTCTCTGGAAATAACCCAGAGAACACTCAAACGTCTGAAACCTCAAGTCAGACGTCCGAGACCTATCCAGACGTCTGGTTTGATGGTTCAGACGTCTGAAAATAGTCTCTGGCTTTTTTTATAATATGCGTGTCCAAACCAGACGTCTGGACTTGGTCACCAGACGTCTGGTCACCTGGTCTGGGCAACAATTTGCCTAGGCCAAAGTGGCCAAAACGTATCGGGAGCGATCGGACGAGCGACGACGACTAAGGATTTATGCGTAACGACAACCCGGTCTTATAGGCTCTCCGAAACACCTCTTAAAGCATGATCAAGCATCAAAGTTATGATTTTTTAGAGAATTGGCTTCAAACACCAAAAATTGGAATATTCACAAAAGCAATCCAAATCAAAATCAAATGCACATGAATAAATGTTAGAGATTCATACCTAACAACAAAGATAGATATAGACATAGATGTGAGATTAAAAATCTCACCTTTGAACTAAATTTATGAAGATGAAGCATGAAAGCAAAGGGAAATCAACCACACTTCAATCTCACACTAGAAGCTTGAATCTAAGCTTAAAAGAGAAACATTTCCTAAATTAGGTTTAGGAAATTTCTGAAATCAAAGATAGAATGAGTTGGAGAAGAAGAAGGAGATGCTTACCAATGGGTTCTCATAGATTTTGGAGCAAGAACTTGGATTTTGCTATGGAACTAGGGTTTGGAGTTTTAATTTCCTCTCTCCACCTCCATTATTGCTAAAGCTTGAAGGGTTAGGAATTAGAAATGAAGTGAATGAAGAGGAGAGTGTTGGAACTGAGTTAGTGGATTGGCTCAGCCCAACCAAATCCCTAAGCCGAAAAAAGTAGCAAAAATCAACTTTCTCCAAACATATCGAAGCTTATACTCAAAAAGGTCGCAAACGGCATTTTGAACTCAATGGAGGTGGTCTCGAGTCCTAATTCGACCGTATGCAAAAAGTAGGTTTTCGGACTAAAATCCGACGAATGATAAAATATTTAAATAAAATATTTAAATATAAAATCGATAAATATGCGGGTTGTTACAGACTTTCCTCCTTAAAGAAATTGCGTCCTCGCAATAATTAAGAAGGAAATATAAGAAGTAACAACCGTAGAAGCATATTAACACAAAAGAAAATTTGAAATAAGAAGTTCACCATAAAGAGCACGAAAGAGTTAGCACGAACGGGACCGCTCGATGAATTCTCTAGATTCCCAAGAGTAATCCCTAGGATTTGAGAACCATTGAACTCTCACAAGAAGAACATCTTTATTCCGAAGGCGCTCAACCTACGAAGCAATGATGCGAATGGGATGTTGCTCATAAATCAAATCTGGTGAAACTTCAATTTCCACAATATCACCGGGCTCAAGAATAAAAATCAGAATCCCTAAGGCATTTCCGTAGTAGAAAGACGTGAGAAAACGTCATGAATATCAAAAAATTGAGTTGGTGCTAGGACGTAGTATAATAACAGTACGCCCGAAAAACGAGAAACTCAAATAATTTGGGACAACGGCGTAGTACAAAACGGTACGCCAGATGATCCAAAGCTCGAAGAATTTCGGAACACCGACGTAGTACAAATACGGTACGTCCAATGAACCGAACACCATAAAAGAACATCAGACGCAAGTCCATAAAAGAAATGAGATAAAGCTCAATAGAACGAAGTATATCAAAACGTCCGATGAAATTAATAAAAGGATAATTTCATTTGGTCATCGACAAAGAAACAACCCGTTGTTGCTTACGACTAAACGCATTGGCAACACGATTTCCCCTTCGGGAATAAAAAGAACATCAAGATCATAAAAAGTTAGGAACACGAGTCGACATGAAGTTCCTTATTAGAAAATGAATATTCCAAAGATTTATGATCGAGATAGAGAACAAATTTCTCATCCAAATATGATGATGCCAAATTCCAAAAGCAAAAACATTAGCCGAGAGCACTAGATCATAAGTGGCTATCTAGTCTCAAGAAGCTATAATGATTTAGAAGCACAAGGGATAGCACGTTCTCCTTTGCAAGAGAATGGAATTCCAAACCAATACGACTAGTATCGGTACAAATAGCAAAGTCTTGGTTCCCCTTCAGGAATCACAAGAATAAGAGTATCGAAAGAAAATTCTTTCAAATAATTTTCTTTCCCGAAAAGCTAAAGCTTTCAAAAATCAAAATTATTTCGATGTAAAAATATTTCTAGAAGAATTTACATTTTACAAGTCAATATATCGTGTCTGATTGTCTCATCAAAGCGTTTAGGAAATTCCTATCGATAACGTTGATCAAGCGCATCGACCAAAATTCTTAAAGCACTCAACGGGTAATACAATCACAAAATCATCTTTTACAGGATAAATAAATCTCTTAAAAAGTTTTAAGAATATTCTTTGTTCGTTTCAAGAACAAAAATCCAGTTTTACTTATAAATAAATCTTATGAAAAAGATTTGCAAAATTTTAAATTACTATTTTCATCCAAAATCAATAAACTCAAGAATGGTCTCATCGAAATATTCATAGAATATTCGATTTATAAAATGGATGAAATAAGCTGGACAAATTGAATGACATAATAAGTCATTCATAAGAATCATAACGACTGCGGAATGCGGTAAGTGGAATGCTAACTTCCGCAACTCGTAGCAAACGAAAACCGGTGATAAAGTCAAACTGAAAAGACCTTAGCACCACACAAAAGATATTGCTTAGGTGATGATCCTAAGACAAGCTCAAAAATAACAGAAAATTTTTCAAACGATACGATTGAGAGAAATAATACTTTCCTTATCATGCGGGTTTTAAGGAATAAAATGATGTCATCAAGTTGGAATCAAAATCATAAAGGAAAAATAGAAATCTGCTTAACAGATTGAAAATGCCGAAGATGAATTGTCCACTCGAAAAATAGGATATGGGCTTCACAATGATTAAGCCAATCCTTACAGAAAAAGTCAATTCCGAAGCCAAAGTAAAAATATCGGCTCGGAAAGAAAAATCACATAAAATAATTTTGACATCAATAAAGACAAATTGAGTGTTGCGGATCTACCATCCGGATTCACAATCCTCAAAGAAGTCATCTAGCCCAAAATATTCAAAGAAAAAGAATCAACAAGTTCTTTTGATATAAAATAGTGAGATACAAATCAACAAGAACTTGAAAAGAATATTCACAAGACAAACAAAATCAAGGATTGAATGAGAAATACCTTGGCCACGAGATGTGTTGCCAAGGGCCTGAGCCACATTCAACTTTCCCTCCCTCTTGCCTTCACGTTTGAGGCATTGATGGATGAAATGATCTGGGCTCTTACAATAGCGACACGATTTGGGCTTTGAGCACTTATTAGCAAAATGATCCCAAGATCCACAGTTGAAGCATCTCGCTTTACTAGGAGAAGGAGCCTTTGCAGCAGGCGTTGCTTGCTTACCCTTTTTGTTGGGATAAGGGCCTTGGAATTCGTTGGGTCTCTTTTTGTTATTGAAGTTGGATTTGGAAGCTACTATTTCAACATCACTTTCTTTATCAGTCTCTTCAAGACGAAGAGCGATATCGATAAGCTGATCAAATGAAACCTCAAGTTTCAGGAGTAATGGCTTCTTAAGATTCTTATTCAAGCCATAGACAAATCTCTGATTTTTCTTCATCGGGGTATTAATATACTCAATCCCATATTTAGAAAGAGATTCGAAAGATGCGACATAATCTGTCACAGAAGATTCACCTTGAACAAGGTCGATAAAACGCCGGGCCAAAGTTACTTTTTCAGCCTTCGGCACAAATTTCAATTCGAATCTTTCCCGGAATTGCTCCCAAGTGAGATCCGCTTCAACGATTTCAGAAATTAAAAGCTCATACCAATCTGACGCTCTTTCTTGGTGCATGCTAGAAGCCACTTGGACTCGATGTAGATCAATAAGGTTCATGCGAGAAAAGATGCGATCGCATGATTTGAGCCAAGCTTGAATTTCTATAACACTCTCGGATCCTTTGAATGGCCTTCCACCCAAATCGGTATAGTCTCTGCACAAGCATGCAAAACCGGATCTAGGATGAGTAGGCACTGGAATGGGTCCTGCAGCTTGAGCGTTCTTCACGAGATCAAGAAGTTGCTGGGCAGACAAAAATACTCCATCCTGGGGAGTAGCACTAGATTGACCGACGTTGGGACGACCAGGTCTAACCATTTCTCTTCTTTAAGAAAGAAAGAAAGAAGAGGAAAAAGTTATTCTCAGAATAAATTTCAATCAAACTTGATTGATAAAACAAGGAATCATAAAGAAAATAGGATGAATCGGTACGAAGACTCGAATTAATTCCTAAAGCACGACTCCTAAGATGGACTTAGGACGATGATCCTTGTTAAATTATTCTACATTGTTCCGAAGTTTGGCTCTGATACCAAGCTGTGACGCCCCACCTCTATACCCACGCTAGCCAAGAACATTACTGTGAATGCTGTCAACTAGCACGGAGAATAAGGTTGTTGAGGAGCGACCATCTGTATAATTGCTTTGTGCGAGTACCGATATACCGGATAAAAATATAACTTTTCATCTCAAGAGGAAATCCGACATACCGGCACAAACTCAAAGCTACTACACAGTGGCTATAAAGGTCTTCGGAAACAAATATAGAAATAAACATAACACAAATCAGTCACAGACAATTCATATCACAAAGGCGGAAATAGATATGAATACTACACATAAAAGTGTATATCAGAGTAGTGGTCAAAAGATCCACGATAATACAAAAGAATAGCAACACGTGCTATACAAAAGAATACAACTATGAGTCTATATCTCAAGTGTATACAACAAAATAAACTACTAATCTAAGTAGTTTGCCAAAAGTCGGGATGATAGTCCGATAAGGAGTCAAGCAAAAGCAGCTGTAAAATCTCAGTCTGACCCGAGTATTATTTAAGAAGAAAATAATAAACGGATCAGTCTAGCTATAAATATCAGATGACATGATATAACATACAAGATATGGCATAAACATAATATCCATAATGGCATACTACTATAAGCATGTAAATGATAATCAACAAAAGATTAATCAATATCACAAGAATCTTCTCAAAGATCCAAAGAGGGCATCATACCCTAAACTTGTACTCATAACAAGTCAATGATATAAATTCCAGAAATCAACACACGAAATCCAGAAATCACAAAGAAGTATGTGTGAGTGGAATCACACAAGTGGTGTCTAGGCTAACCGAAAAAATATGTGTGAATGGAATCATACAAATGGTGTCTAGCCTAACCAAATAGCAAAAAGGTATGTGTGAATGGAATCACACAAGTGGTGTCTAGGCTAACCGAAAAAGTATGTGTGAATGGAATCACACAAATGGTGTCTAGCCTAACCAAATAGCAAAAAGGTATGTGTGAATGGAATCACACAAGTGGTGTCTAGGCTAACCGAAAAAGTATGTGTGAATGGAATCACACAAATGGTGTCTAGCCTAACCAAATAGCAAAAAGGTATGTGTGAATGGAATCACACAAGTGGTGTCTAGGCTAACCGAAAAAGTATGTGTGAATGGAATCACACAAGTGGTGTCTAGCCTAACCAAATAGCAAAAAGGTATGTGTGAATGGAATCACACAAGTGGTGTCTAGGCTAACCGAAAAAGTATGTGTGAATGGAATCACACAAGTGGTGTCTAGCCTAACCAAATAGCAAAAAGGTATGTGTGAATGGAATCACACAAGTGGTGTCTAGGCTAACCGAAAAATTATGTGTGAATGGAATCACACAAGTGGTGTCTAGCCTAACCAAATAGCAAAAAGGTATGTGTGAATGGAATCACACAAGTGGTGTCTAGGCTAACCGAAAAAGTATGTGTGAATGGAATCACACAAATGGTGTCTAGCCTAACCTCGCAAACAAAGAGACATCGCACATTGCTAGTCTAAACCATAAAGATGATCGTCATGATCAATGAGAAGTGTCAATTACACTAAGCTAGTAAATATAAAAGTTTAGCTTCATGTCCCATAACCACTTACTTAACTTAAACATTTACGAACAAACTGTAAATCTCCACTAGAAAATTGTCACAAGAGATTCAATCGAACAAGTCCAAGAATTAACCGACGAAGTAAACGCAAGTGTTTCATACCACTTGTTTTACTAAGCCGTTTAATTAGATTTCTCATACGAGTGAGGTAAAGGTTTGTATATACTAGTAGATTGGAAAACGGTTTGAGAAAAACGAGCTTTGTAAATAAAATAGTGTTGGAATCGTTTTGATGAAAGAGTTTTGATATTTAATACTAATATTGAAACCTTTATATTTTTAAGGTGACAAATCACAAAAATGATTGTAGGACAATCAATTACCAAAATTCACATTCAAAGACGTGAATAAAATCCAAAGAAATCGATACCAAATCCATCAAAGTGGATATATCTAAAATTCCCAAAGAAAAGGTCATCAAAGTCATAATAGATGATAACAACAAATAGGAAATGACACGAATCGATTAAAGTTGGAAATTTACTCAAAAATAGCCAAAATAGGCAAAACTGCACATTTCCATACGTCTGGATTTGTTCTCTGGAAATAACCCAGAGAACACTCAGACGTCTGAAACCTCAAGTCAGACGTCTGAGACCTATCCAGACGTCTGGTTTGATGGTTCAGGCGTCTGAAAATAGTCTCTGCCTTTTTTTTATAATATGCGTGTCCAAACCAGACGTCTAGACTTGGTCACCAGACGTCTGGTCACCTGGTCTGGGCAACAATTTGCCAAGGCCAAAGTGGCCAAAACGTATCAGGAGCGATCGGACGAGCGACGACGACTAAGGATTTATGCCTAACGACAACCCGGTCTTATAGGCTCTCCGAAACACCTCTTAAAGCATGATCAAACATCAAAGTTATGATTTTTTAGAGAATTGGCTTCAAACACAAAAAATTGGAATATTCACAAAAGCAATCCAAATCAAAATCAAATGCACATGAATAAATGTTAGGGATTCATACCTAACAACAAAGATAGATATAGACATAGATGTGAGATTAAAAATCTCACCTTTGAACTAAATTTATGAAGATGAAGCTTGAAACAAAGGGAAATCAACCACACTTCAATCTCACACTAGAAGCTTGAATCTAAGCTTAAAAGAGAAACATTTCCTAAATTAGGTTTAGGAAATTTCTGAAATCTCAGAGAGAATGAGTTGGAGAAGAAGAAGGAGATGCTTACCAATGGGTTCTCATAGATTTTGGAGCAAGAACTTGGATTTTACTGTGGAACTAGGGCTTGGAGTTTTAATTTCCACTCTCCACCTCCATTATTGTTAAAGCTTGAAGGGTTAGGAATTAGAAATGAAGTGAGTGAAGAGGAGAGTGTTGGAACTGAGTTAGTGGATTGGCTCAGCCCAACCAAAGCCCTAAGCGGAAAAAAGTAGCAAAAATCAACTTTCTCCAAACATATCGAAGCTTATACTCAAAAAGGTCGCAAACGGCATTTTGAACTCAATGGAGGTGGTCTCGAGTCCTAATTCGACCGTAAGCAAAAAGTAGGTTTTCGGACTAAAATCCGACGAATGATAAAATATTTAAATAAAATATTTAAATATAAAATCGATAAATATGCGGGTTGTTACAATTCCCTTGGGCAGGTTGCCCTGGGAGTTTTGAGACTTGACCGCCTTTCTGTGGTTCTTTGATATTCTGTTTGAGCTTATTTTTCCTTATCAGTTCTATTATGAGTTCCCTCAAATGCCATCACCCATTCGTGTTGTGTCCATGAGTTCTATGTAAACGACAAAACTTTTTGAAACGCCTTTCCTACTTGGTTGCCTCCCTTCTAGCCAGCTTTTTATATTGTTTCGTTCCTTGAAAGCTAGGTATATGTTTTCCAGTGTATCATTTACAGGAGTGTAATCTTCCACTTTCATGTTCCTTGGGCATTTTTATTGTCATTACGCCTACCACCTGGGCCTTGATTCTATTTCTTTTGGATAACGGAGTTCCCAACATTAGTTGCCATATCACCAGTGCTATCTCTAGATTGTTTTATCGCCATGTTGCATTGGATATCCTCCTTTGATTGTCCATCATTGGCATTACCTAAAGCTAGACTTGCTTCCTCCAAGCGTAGAAACTAGTTAGCTTTCCGACGAAACTCCTCCATGGTTGTAGGTTGCTACAACTTCATCCATCTACCAAAATCCATGTTTTGGTGAATGCCTTGGACCAGCCCCATGAGTATCAGATCCTTCTTTGGGTTGCTTACTTCAGTTTTGACAGCATTACATTGATTCAAGAAACCTTTTAGCAAGTTATTAGAGCCTCGAGATAAACTGGATAGGGACATTGCGTCCTTAGGCTAAGCGAAATGAAGTCGAAATCGCTCTAAGAACTTTCTAGCTAACTCATCAAAGGTCGATATGGATCTCACATGGGCCAAGCGAACCATATCGGTGCAACTCCTTCCGAGAAGACAGAAAAGCATCTACATCGAACATCATCCGTTGCCCTAGCACTATCCATATACTACTCATACTTGAGTAAGTGCTGCCTAAGATCGGTAGTTTTGTTGTATGATAGCATAGTTAACATTATAAACTTCCTACGATACTTTTATTTCAGAATATAAATTCTCCATCATTAGAGTTCAGCTTGGTGCAGATCCCAAATCCTCGTTCTTTCTACCTTTTCTTTCCTTAACTAACCGTTTAACCATATATGCTATATATTCCTCGCTGGCACAGTATTTTATAGGATAACTATCAGGGGCTGCGTCAAGTGTTTGGCTCTACAAATGATCTCGGTTCGCCCATTGATGCCTAGGCTTTCTAGTCTCTTGGAGAACCATTCTTGCAGTTTCCGTGGACACCTGGTTGATTCTGCTGCAACTGTTTGAAATCCAGCTCCATCAGCTTCAACGTCCAACTTTTGATCAACAACATCAAGTTGTTGGTCCTTCTCAGAATTAGATAAGTCAAAGCTTCAGCTTCCTGTCCCTCCAAATCTCCAAAATTCCTTTCAGTGTCGAGTTGAATCCTCTCCGGACCGGGTGATTTACATTAGGGGAGAAATCTGGTTTGCTCTGGCAATTCTTTCTTCTGATCCAGCATCCACTTCCTTTTTTTTCCCTCTTCATTTTTCCTATTCTGGAAAGAAATATATGATTTCTCTGCTGGTCCCCTCCTAATCTCCTTTGCGATTGTTGGGTTAGTTGAGCCTCCATTTTTTCCGTCAAATTTTTTTGACTATCCGCCATTTTCCAGTTCAAATCCTGCATCATCTTATCAAACTCATCCCTTGTAACGACTTCATGTTGAGTAGATGAGCCTACTGGTTTCCTACTTCAGGTTAGTGGGCATTCTCTTTATCATCACCAATAATGCACCATCCATTATTCCAAATGAACATCCTCTTCTAGGCGCTATTGGATTTCATGAGAAAGTTTCCATATTCTTGAAAGCACACATCTTGGATCTAACCGTTCGACCTCTTCAAATCCAAAATAGCAAGCTAGATCTAAACTTGGACTAGATTTCTCGGTGAAAGTAGCAAAATGTCGATGTCAAAAGTGGCACAACACCCAAGTATGACCTGTTGTAGGATTAGATCTAGTGAAAACAACAGGAAAGTTGAAAAATAAAGAGACACGAGATTTTTATACTGGTTCCGAAATCTCTGGCCCAAGTCCACTTTATATTTAATTGATTATGAGTTTGATAGAGATTTAGAGTCACTAGTTCAAGGAATTGACAAGTTCTTAAGCTTAGAACTGTCAACGGTATCTTCCTATGTGACTTTTATGAGGGAGAGATATGAAATAAAGAAGATCAAGAGTTCGAAATCTCTTTTCAGTTGTTATAGGGCTAGTATTTATAAGAGAAATAGCCCTGTAGATCCATAGGCCCGAGTTGTACAAGGTCCTGATGCTAGCCCACATGTAGAGGAGAGAAAACATTGGCCTAATTCCAAGTATGGACCCGTAACGACCTGGATTTTTCGATGTTTGATTTTGAATATTTATAATATTCATTTGGAATATAAATTGATTTTGGATATGAAGATTTTTTTTTAGGATTATAGAATGAATTTAAAATTATATATATATATATATATATATATATATATATATATATATATTTATCGAAATACGAAAATAGTGAATAATTGAAAATTGGAGTTGAATATGAATCGAAATGATTTCTAATGTTGATATAAAATTATATTGAATTAGAATTGAGTTAATAAGTTTTAAAAAACTTTTTTTCAAGCGATTTCGCCAATTTTGGAATATCATCGATTTAATCGATGCGTTAAAATAACGATCTGGGGCATAATCTCGGAATTCGATGAAATAGGTTCCACTGGATCCGTAATAATGTATTATTATCAGATTTCAAATTTCATAGCGTTTGGGCTTACCGTTTGGTTATGCGATCTAGAAACGCCTGAAAATAACTTAATTGAATTTAACTTAAATAGTCGATTAAAAAGGCTATCTTCCGTATACGATCGAACTATATCTTGGAATTTGTTTTATTGGGTTCCGAATATTAGTATATAGGGACATCGGGCAGCACGCCTCAATAGGAGATCGAGATTTCTCTGTATGCAATTCGAGACATTTTGAAAAAAATAATATAAAAATCTAATCAGAAGTCAATGTCTAGTTGCCCTAAGTCTATTCAGCCACCCTATAAGGCCGACCTACCTCGTACCCAAGCCGACTTCCTCGCTCAATTTAAATCACGTGTACCTTTTCCCTCTTTCTTCAATTCAGAAAAAAATCGATCACTGTATATATATATATATATAATCAAAACAGAAGAAAGAAAAAGTTTTAAAATCGTGACCATCTTCCTTTTACATTCCTCTGGTATTCGAAATCAAAATTAAAAGCTTCGTATACATAAAAAAAAGGATATCGCAATCGTCGAGAGGCACAGTCGAAGTCATGGTCGAAGATAGTGGGCGCCTAGAGGTGAGGCGCGGCAAGTGGTTGTGTTCGATGGTCGAAGTCTGTTTGTTTGACTAGGGTTTGATTCTCATTGGCGTCGAGATTGTTGGACGTGGCACTCGAGTTGAAGGGGAGGGGCTGCTGTGGGCATGCAAGAGATGAGTGGTCGCGTGCTATCTAGGGTCTGGATTTTGATTTATGTATGAGGAAAAGGTGGTTATGTCGTTGAGGAAATTGTGTCAGTAGTGGACAGTGGTTGACCAGATGTACAGAGGGATAGGGTGTGAGTTATAAGGGATGTTGGACTCGGTGAAGGAGTGGGAAGGGGAATTCCAAGTTAACCGAAGGTGGAGTTTTTGGCCAGTGAAGCAAGCGGAGTTGAAGCGATCGAGTTTCTCTCTGCCTAGAATGAGATGTAGGTAAGGGGATTTAAATTTGGATTTAATTAAGAAGAAAATTTTAAATATTTACTTATCTTGATGTTAATAAATTCGTAATTTGCATACAAGGTCCAAAAATCATTTAAACAAGTCAAGTTTGGTTCATATCCGGAAAATCTATGCAATAGATTTGGTTTGGGATTTTTCGAAATCGGTAGTTTAAAATTAGAATGGATTGCAAATAAAAATTAAGGCGAGTAAATCTCACTCATTCTGAATTGCTGGATTAAATTTATAATAGTTTAAATAAATTATTGGATGCTTGGTTGAATTTAAAACATTATTATTGGTTGAATGTTATATACATAGTAGTATATATATTAGTAGTTGGATGTATTCTCACCGTTGGAGTGGTTAAGACCCCATGCGCCCTATATAATAGAGGATGACCCTATATACCGTGATATCCCTCATCAAAGCGGGATTGGTATTTTTATATTGTATTAACATCTATGGATGCAGGGAAACAGGTTGGAGGGATCCAACTGAATTCCACAAATTTATTTTGATTATTATTCATATATAATAATATATGATGTGTTAGAATAATCTATTATAGATTATTTTTATGATTTGAATTATTGGATAATCTATTATAGATTATTGTTATGATTTGAATTATTGGATGCTATAGTAGCACTGGCCTGAATTTTGGTATTTTAAATACTATAAAATTTATTTTTGAATTCGAAAGAATTAAAAGAAGATTTTGAATATAAAAATATGTATATCGAAGTTAGATTATTTTAAAAGAAGTTGATTTGGATAAAATGATAAATTGATTTTTGGGTTGTACTTAACTATTCGGAAAAGTATACTTTTAATAAAAAATTAACAATAATTTATATAGAGGATTTTTAAAATGATGGACTTTTAAATGATATCAAGAAAATATGGAAATGAGTTAGAATCGATGTTTTAGATAGATCTGCAAAATAAATGAAATTTATAACAAAATGTATTTATGAAATGGAATTTTATAAATAAGATTAATTTTTATAAACAAGTAAACCAAGGGAGTTTGTTGATTTATAAACGATGTTTATAAATAAGGAAAGTGATATTAGTGATAAATTGGGAGTATAGATTTCACAGTGTGAATTTATATCAGGATATGAAAACGGTTTTGGGAAAAAATAGTGGATACTATTTTCGAAAAGTGGAAATAGTTAAGGAGATCGAAATGAAAGCGATGTGTTGGGAATCGAGAGGAATTTATAAATTAAATTGGTTATTGAGATTTTAAAAATATTTTTTTAATTTCATGAAGTTAAGTTTTTTTTTAAAAAGGGGAAAATTTATTTATCCAATTACAAATATTTAAGCTATTAGTAGTGAAATATTTTGGGAAGGAGATTATTCAAATATTTACTATTTATTCAAATGAATTCACATATTTATAATAAGCTTCGTAAATTAATTAGTTATTTGAAAATGAAATAGGAAATAAATTATCAATGTTTATTAAAGTATTTAAAAAAATTTAAATAATTACTTAAACGTGTTTTAAAAATAAATTATCATTCTTTAAAAATAATTATTATACATATATAGAGTTTTGGAAATTATTTTAAATTATTTATAAACTCTCTATAGATATGGAAATGGAAACAATTTTTAGAAGATGCAAATGAATAAACGAGATTAAAAATGAGTATAATCGATTTTGGAAGATGTAAAAGAAATTAATATAAATTCTGGAAATTGTAGGAGATAAGATAAGAAATCTCGAAGTATTGATATTTGAAATGATTTTGGAAAAATGGATTTAAAATATTTTCCTAAGTGTCGAAATGAAAGGTTTTTAGAATATTAGCGACGAAGGATTTATATCAAGATATTTTTCTAAGTAAGGGATTATAAATCGAAGTTGGAAATATTTCAATAAGTGTACAAGTGAGATACAGATTGAAATATCCTGTTATGGATAAGTGTTGAATTTGTTTTCAAATATTGAAATACTGGAAGAGATTTGATATATAAATCTTATAAAGGTATTTTGAAAATAAATATTTTGAAAATTTTATATAGGGTCTACTGACTGCTTATGGATGTTATTTGATAGTTAAATAGCCGACTACCAAATTTGGCCAAATCCGCCTATCATTTCTATGAGACCGGGATCAACTTTAATTATCCGAAAACCACTTTGATCTGATTTGAAAGTTACGAATGGTGATATCATGAAGATGGTGAAGATGACAACTCGGTTTGTCCAGACACAGCACAACTTGTATGTACGAATGCTATCGGAACATCGTCATTGGAGGACGATGAGCATTCTAAATGGAATTGTTCTTGAAAGGTAAACGTAGCCTCAAGCCTCATCTACCGGGGATGACTAAAATAAGTTTGACGACCCGGAATTTTGGACAATTTAGATTGGGATAGTTAATTTATTTTACATATTTAAAAGTTAGTTTCTAACTTGAATTTCAAATATCGCTGTTTATTGGATAATTAAATATTGAATTTAATAATTTGAATTGGGTAAATTGTTGAATCTGAAATTCTAAGCCCATTTAAAATAATTTAAAGGCTGGTAAAATTTATATTGATAATACTGAAGATAGTAAAAGCGTTAAAATTGATTCAGAAGTGTTTTGTTAAGTTTTGGAATTTTATCGTTTAAATTGATATTTAAAAATAGCCGTCCGAAGCACGGTCTCGGAATTCAACGAAACCAGTTCCATTTGAGCCATAATAGTTAGTTATTATCGGATTTCAATTTTCGTAGCGTTTGGGGTTACCGTTTGTCCATACAGGTGAGAAACATGTTGAAATTAAAATCGATAATTTAATATTTAAACTCGATTCAAAAGGCTATCTTCCATATATGACTGAATTAGGCTCCGAAACACGTTCCATTGTGTTCGGAATACGGGTAAAACCTTATAAACGCCTGGCGGCATGTCTGATTCGGAGTTTGAGATTTCGAATTATGCTAAACGAGATATTTTGGAAACTTAATAATATTAAAAAATTGAAAAGTCAAACCAGCCACCCTGTAATCGTACTCGAGCCACCCTAGCATTCGAAACGCACAGATCTGTGTTCCCCCTTCTCATTTAAATCGCTCAACCCTCCTTCTGCTAAATAAACAAAATCGAGAATAAAAATAAAATTAAAAAAATGGCGAGCTTTCTTTTTTTCTCTAGAATTCGAATCTCAAATTCATTCCACCTCTCGTTCCTTTTAAAAAATAAGAAGGAAAATGAATCTCGCGATAGCAATCGTGCAGCTTGGTTCAAAATCGAGTCGTTCATGAGGATCGAAGTGATTTTTGGAAGGCGGTTCATACTCGAGCAAGTGGTCGGCGTTTGGAGGGGAAACGACGGCGCCGCGTTGAGAAGCGGAGGCTAGGGCTTGAGATTGATTTTTGTGCGACTCATGTTTGGATACTCGGCCTGGTACGGTGAAATTTGGGGTTTCATTTTCTCGAGTTACGATTGACGTGTGGATGCGGGTTGAGGTTTGTTTTCTTTTGTTGTTTTTCTGATAGTTTATTTAGCCCTGAGTTATTATTTCATAATCAAAGTTTTAGTAAAATAAAATCTGGAGTTTTAAAACTGACCTTTTGGGTTAGTTAAATCAGATCAGAAGCTTTTAATATTACTTACACTTGTTGAAGAAAAAATTATTACAGTTAGGTATACAACGTATAAAAGGTTTAAAATATAAAATACATACATATATAAGATTTTGAAATATAAGGAAGGTTATACAAAGGTTAGATTTTTAAGCCTATCTAAATTATTTTTATATGCAGTTTAAAAATGGTTTAACTAACTTATTTAATTAACTTAATTAATAAAAAAAAATTTAAAAGGGGAAAATTTTTTAGCCTAAAATAAATTGTTAGTTAACAAAATTTTAAAATGGAAATTGATTTTTCGATTTTATCTCGAATATTAGTAAATCATATAAATTATTTATTCAAGGTCAATTGGGAAACCAAGACAAGAGGGAAGTGGATTGCAAATTAAAAAGCAAAGGTGAGTTAATCTCACTCATCTGGGTTTTATTTAAATCTAAATTGTTAAATTTAAATAATTGGTCGAATTATTGAATTGATTCGATGTGCTATATTATATATAGTAGTACGTAGCATATATTGGAGTGATTGATTTCCCTAGCGGATGAGACCCTATGCGCCACACAATAGTGAATGATATTATATTTAAAACCCATATATTGTGATATTCCACCTCGAAGTGGAATGGGTATTTTATGTTGTGCTAACATCTGTAGATGCAGGGAAACAGGTTAGAGGGATCCAACTTGATTCCTCAAAATTATTTAGATTGTTTAATATTCTGTGTTATGAGTATTTGATATTCTATGATGAATTATATTGATAATTGGAATATTGAATGTTATAGTTTGCTTGAATATATTTCGGTACACTGAATTATCAAAATATATATAATTAGATTTTTGAAAAGAAAATAAAAGAGTGAATTTTTGAGTAAAATAATCATAGAAATTTGAATAAATTAAAAATGAATTGGAAAAGAATAAAAAGCGATTTGTGAATTTTGATAAATAAAATTCCAAGAGCGGGAAATGAGATTTTCTATAAATGGGAATAAGTGGTTTTATTTTTAAACTCAAGTGATATTATTTCGAGGAATAAAGGATTTATTTTAAATTTCAATGTTTGAATTTATTTGAAAGGATAAAGAAGAAAATTTGGGAAATATGAAATTGGTATTTTAAGTTAAAAAGATTTTAAATCAAAATTAAGGAATAAAATCTGAAATTAATGGATTTTGGGATAAATGGAGTAACTAAGGAATTTATTTAAAAGTGAAGTAAATTGGAAATCAATTTGGAGATTGATTTCAGTGTGTAAAACTGGGATTTTTAAAAGTGAAGTGAGAATTTGGAATTTATAAACTGGGTTTGTAAATGTGAAGTAATATATCAGTGCATATTTGAAGAATAAATTCACGATGGGAATTTATTAAAAAAATGGAAAATTTTGTTTAAAAATAAAAAGGTGATTTATTTTTAAAGGATGTGAAGAGAAGTATATTTCCCTAGATAGCCAAGTACGTTTTCAAAGTAAATTTTTAAATATAAGTTAAAGGCTTTAATGTTGTTTTAAAAAGCATGTTTTAGAAAATTTATTATTTCTAAATGTGTAAATTCTAAGTAAATATTTTTCAAATCTATTATCGCGGTAATTATTTTAAAGGTGACTTGGTATTTTGTTTTAAAAAGAGAAAATAAGTTTAATAATTTATAAAGTAACCTCATTTTCAAATATTCCTATAGTATATATTTTTAATAAAGTATTGATGTAGTTCTCAAGTTAAATTTTTAAAGTATATTTTATAATAAAATGTTTTAAACTATTTTAAAATCTAAAGTGTTTGTACTTGGTGATTTCAGTGGAAATAGAAAATATTTGGGAAATTTATTCTGCAAAAGGAAGATGGTTTGAAAACTGTTTTCAAAAAGGTTTGAAAGCGGAAATATATCTTGCGAAGATATTTTGAGGTTAATAAATAATTTATTTAATAAAATTTCTATTTATATTGTGAAAGTTATGCTTTTTACAATATTGTATGTAAATTGATTTATTTAATGAAATTGTCTATTTTAATTTATATAAATAATATTTTTATTTGTCATCTTATGTTCTAATATGTGTTATATGACATGTTAGGTATATATTTTTATTTTAAAATATTTTAAAGTAATGTTATAATTTTTCCAAACTTTATTGCATTTATTTTCAAATTTTTAAGCCTAGTTTACAATTTTTGCTATTTTCTTAATTTAATTATATTTAATTAATATTTATTTATTTTTGTTTATTTACTATATTTTCGTGTTTTTATCTGTACTTATACATATTTTTCATGTATTTAAAATTGCAAAAAGAAATATGGAAATTTGAAGAATTTTAAACCCTTTATATGCCTTAGACTTTTCACCTTCTTGCCTTTTCAATTCTAATCAACATTTGCATTAACTATTGGATGACCATACCTCATTCCTTCAGCTGCATCTTACATCATTTTTCACAAAAAAATTTTGTTTCTCAACTCAAAAAATTCAGCCTCCATCTCTTGAGCAAAAACTTTGGTAAATAATTCTTTGTTTTTCACTTTTCTTCTTTGTTTTCTTATTCTACTTGCACTTGCTTCAACCTTATGTTGTTCGGCCTTGCTCCACCGTCACCGCCACCTTCATCACCACCTTGTCCAACTGCAAACCACCTCCATCTTCTCTGACCTACCAGGCCATGGCCATCCTTGATGCAAGATCCACACAAAAATAAAAGAAACACTTCCTATATATGCATAGCCGAGCTCCTATGGCATTCACCACTTCACCACACCCATTGGCGACCTCTTGCATCACTTCCACCAGCACCTATGTCACGTTCCAAATTTCAGCGTTCGAAAATCGACATCCGTACTTGTGACGACCCGTAATTTTTAACAAATTAAAATTGAATAATTAATTGATTATTAAATATTTAAAGGTTAATTTTAACCTGATTCCAGATATCAATATTTACTTGATAATTAAATCATCGAATTATATAGTTTTAATATTGAATTTACATAACTTGAAATTGGGTAAATTGTTGAATCTGAAATTTGTAAGCCTGTTTAAAATAATTTGAAGGCTTATAAAATATATAATGATGATATTGAAGATAATAGAATGGTTGAAATTTAATTTAAAGGTGATTTGTTCAATTTTGGAAATATATCGTTTAAATCGATATTTAAAAATAGCCTTCCGAGGCACAGTCTTGGAATTCTACGAAACCAGTTCCATTGGATCTGTAATAGCTAGTTATTATCGGATTTCAATTTTCGTAGCGTTTGGATTTACCGTTTGCTCGTACGGGTGAGAAACGCGTTGAAATTAAAATCGATAATTTAATATTTTAAATCGATGTAAGAAGTTCTTCCACGTACGATCAAATCATCCTCTGAAACACGTTCCATTGTGTTCGGAATGCGGGTAAAACGTTATGAACCCCCATCGGCATGTTTGATTCGGGGTTCGGGAATTCGTGTTATACAACACGAGATATTTTCAATATTTAATTATACGGTCAGGCGTATCCAGGAAGCCATTCCCATCTTTATTTATTTCATCTTCGTCCCCTCGTACTTCCAGATCGAAAGGGACCTCATCTAAAGACATAAAGAAAATCGAAAAAAAAGCCTAATGGCCGAAGTCGTCGAAAAAAAAGAGCAAACAAACAAATTCCTTCATTTGAGCTATTCCAGATCAAAGTCAAGGGGGAGACTCGGATTGAATCAAGTCTCGTATGGGCTAGGGTTTCGGTGTGGTCGCGTGAGGGGAAGAGTACGGTGGCACGATTAGCAGGCGAGGGTTGGTTACGAGATCGACAGCCAAAGGCGAGCTCGCGTTCGAGACTTTGCCTTCGTCGAAGCAGTTAGGGTCGAATTCGTAGTGCGTAAGGCAGACGAGAATGCTAACTCAAAGCTGAATCGAACTATGTGACTGATAGGTAATGTTTTTTTTCTTTTCGTTATAAGTTAAAGTGGATGGATCAATGTTTACATATTCGTATTCAGAGAAGGAAAATTACTGCATTTTGTCGGAGAGGATATATGACGCAGCGGATATTACGAAAACAAATGAAATCGATGAAATGTAGCAAACGGTGGATTGAAGATACCGAAATGCCCAAATTCATTGATCCGAAGATACCGAATTCTAGCTATCTTCGACACGTTGATCGCGCACGATACCGTGAAAGAAGATCTACAATTCTTCAAACGTTGATCAAGCGCACTTGATACCGTGAATTGGCTTCAACAATCGTTGAATCGAGCGCACTCGATTAACCGAAAGTGGAGATAGGTGATTACACACAACTACCAATTTAGGATGAAAGCACACAGCAATCAAACAAGAATTTTATTCAAAAATCAACCACCAAAAAGTTACAACACACTCCCTATTTATAGCATTTTGACACCTGACCCTTAAGTCGTTGCCGACCTAACACTTCTCAAGTCGTTGCCGACCTAACAAACCCACATAACACTACATACCCGCACTTATGTACCACATACGACTCAATTACAACCATTTGTACACAACTTACGACTTACAATACACGTCCGACGTACCTAGGTACGACCTAAAGTACAACCAACATATATACGTGGCCGACCTAATTACTTGCCGACCTACGACCTATTGGCATAAGCAACACATTACAACACAAACGACTCCAGTCACAACGACTTACGACTTATCTTGAGTCGGCAGCGACTTAGCCTAATTCCACACCAAAATTACAACACAACACATAGGTCGGTGACGATTCATCCCATGGTTTCATCTTGTAGGTCGTTGGCGGGTTAACACAACTCTGTTAGGTCGCTTCGTCTCTTCAGAACGACTTAAAGCTTCCGAACGACCTAAGACTTCCTCCTTAGCTCGTGGCTCCCTTTCACGTGACTTGTTAGGTCGTGGATGACCTAAGACTTCCTCCTTAGCTCGTGGCCGACCTAAGACTTCAGGTCGTGACCTACTTAAGCCTGGTGGATCTGTGGCTCGCGCTGCATCATCCTCCCATGGTTGACAGAAATTCGTCCACGAATTTTCACCATCTTTTCCCACAACAATTTCATCTCCATGATACGGAATTAAATATTTGGCGTTGAAAACATCAGAAGTATGAACATCTTCTGGTAACTTCAATTGATACGCATTCTTATTGATTTTCTTTAGAATTTCAACTGGACCAATTATCCGCGCCTTCAATTTATTGTACGTTCCTACCGGAAAACGATCTTTTGTCAACACTGCGTAAACCAAATCACCTTCGTTAAATCAACACTTCGTCGTTTCAAATCTGCAAATCTCTTATATTTATCATTCGACTTCTCCAATCGCTCCTGAACGATTTTATGACACTCAGTCAATCCATCAACAAAATCTACAGCTCGTTTAACCGTCCCCTTCGGTTGTGGTACTACCGTTAAGTCCAACGGTCCCCTTGGTAAATTTGAATATACAATCTAAAATGGACTGAATCCCGTACTACGACTCACTGCATGATTATGAGCAAACTTTGCTTGGCATAACTTCATGTCCCAACTCTTCAGATTGTCCTTCACAAGACATCGCAACAAATTTCCCAATGATCTGTTGACAACTTCTGTCTGTCCATCTGTTTGTGCATGATACGCACTACTGAACTTCAACTTTGTTCCCACCATCTTCCACAAACTTAACCAAAAGTGACTCAGAAAGCGAGTATCTCTATCCGACACAATAGACTCGGGCAATCCATGAAGTCGATAGATCTCCTTGAAAAATAACTGAGCGACATGAAAAGCATCTGCCGTCTTCTTACAAGCAATAAAATGTACCATCTTCGAGAAACGATCCACCACAACATATATAGAGTCATTCCCCCTTTGAGTTCTCGGCAATCCCAACACGAAATCCATGCTAATGTCTACCCATGGTTTTGTAGGAACAGGTAATGGTATATACAATCCCGCATTTGTAGCTGTCCCTTTCGAAACCTGACAAACATGACATCTACGCACAAACCTTTCAACTTCCCTTCTCATTGACGGCCAATAATAAGACTGAGAAATCAACTGCAATGTTCGATCTCTACCCACATGTCCTTCTTCATGTAGCTCCTTTATAATCTTCATTCTCAAACTACTTTCTGGTACGCACAATTGATTCCCTTTGAACAAGAACCCATCTACCATCACGAATTCATCGGTACTTCCGTCCTTGACTTTCTCAACAAATTTCACAAAGTAAGGATCTTCTTCAAGCAATTCTGGCAATAGTTCAAACCCTGTCACTTCAACTTTCATTGTCGTCAACAAACGATTCCTCCTGTTCAATGCATCAGCCACACGATTCGTCACCCCTGATTTTTGTTTAACAACAAAAGTAAATTGTTGTAAATACGCGACCCATGAAGCGTGCCTAGCTGAAATTTTATCCTGCCCTTGCAAATGCTTCAAAGCTTCATGATCCGCATAGAGAACAAAATCCTTCTGAAACAGGTAATGTCTCCAGTGCTTCACAGCTTGAACAATTGCGTAAATCTCAAGATCATAAGTGCTATATCTCAACTTAGCTCCAGATAACTTCTCACTGAAATAAGCAACTGGTCTTCCCTTCTGACTCAAAACTCCACCAACTCCAACCTTCGATGCATCAGTGTGTAACTCAAACAACAACTAAAAATCCGGTAAAACTAGAATTGGTGATGTCGTCAATAGTGTCTTGATTTTCTCAAAAGCAACCCCTGCTTCCTCTGACCACTCGAACTTCTTTCCCTTCATGCAATCGGTTATAGGTGCCATCACACTACTAAAATTTGGAATGAATCTTCGATAGAAAGATACCAATCCATGAAAACTCCTCACTTCAGTAATCATCTTGGGCTGTGGCCAACTCCTGACAGCTTCTACTTTACTTTCATCCACTTGAATTCCTTCCTTCGATAGAACATATCCCAGAAACAAAACACTGTCCGTCATAAACACGCACTTCTTTGCTGCTGCATAGAATTTCTCCTGTCGTAGAATCAACAGTACTTCACGCAAATGCTGGACATGCTTTTCCATACTCCCACTGTAGATTAAAATATCATCGAAGTAAACTACCACAAATTTCCCAATGTATGGTCTAAAAATCTGGTTCATCACTCTCATAAAAGTACTCGGTGCATTCGATAAACCAAACGGCATAACCAACCATTCGTATAAACCTTCCCTGGTTTTGAAAGCAGTCTTCCATTCATCGCCTGGTCTAATACAAATTTGATGGTATCCACTCTTCAAATCAATCTTTGAAAACACAACAGCTCCACTCAACTGATCTATCAAATCATCAAACCTTGGCATGGGAAACCTGTATCTCACAGTGATCTTGTTTAGAGCTCGACTATCCGTACACATTCTCCACGAACCATCCTTCTTTGGCACCAATAAAGCTGGCACTGCACAAGGACTCAAGCTCTCCTGAACACGCCCTTGTTCTAACAACTCCTCCACCTGCCTTCTCAGTTCCTCATGCTCCTTAGGACTCATCCTATAATGTGGCCTGTGTGGTAATACTGCCGCTGGCACAAGATCTATCTGATGTTGAATATCCCGCAACGGTGGTAACTCCGTTGGCAACTCTTCAGGAAACACATCACTGAATTCTTCCAATACCGGTTTTACTTCCTCTGGAACTTCTACAGATTCAGTGGCTTCATGTCCAATCAACAAAAATACCTCTGGACTCTCCTCTACTTCTTCAATAAATTCCTTCAAAGTCAATAAAGCCTTCAGCTCCTCAATCTCTTCAGATTTACTCTCTTCCTGTTGTCTCTTCTTTGGAACTAAAATAATCTTAACACCTTCAAACATAAAGCTGTAGCTATTGGTCCGACCGTCATGCTGCACTGCTCGATCATACTGCCATGGTCTTCCCAAAAGCAAGTGACAAACATCCATCTCAACCACATCACACCAGATCTCGTCTTTATATTTCTTCCCAATAGAAAATGGAACTTGAACTCGCCTGTCCACCTTAACCTCTCCTCCTTTTCTCAACCACGCTAACTTGTAAGGATTAGGATGTTTCTCCCTCTTCAACTTCAGCTTTCTCACAGCTTTAGTAGAAATAATATTGTCACAACTTCCAGCGTCAATCACAAATTTACAAACCTTTCCCAGAATAGTGCATGTTGACTGAAATATGTTACTCCTCAACCAACTAGCTTCTTCTTCTTGCTTCGGTATTAAACAAGACCTCCTCATCATTAGATTACATCCTTCATCTCCTGACGCAACATCCTATTCATCCTCCTCAACTGGACTAGGATAACCTTTCCAACATCCTCACCTTAAAATTCAACAATCATAGCTCGTTTCTTCGGCTTCGGACATTCATTAATCTTGTGACCCACTTCCTGACAATTGTAACACTTGAAACTGTTGTTGACCTTCGTCTTCGCAACTTCATTCACAACTGGTTTACTGATAGATTTAGGAACATTTGAGCTTCCACTAACACCCTTCACTTGATTGTTGGAATTTGTAAACGCACCACCTCCACGCCTTCCCTGCTTCTCCTAAGCCAACGCTTTCTGATGTGCTTATGCCACAGATCTTGGATCGAACATATTAACCATATCCTGGATCTGCACCCTCAACCCTCTAACAAATCTAGCAGTCAGCTGTTCCTCTGTCTCCATAATGTCATTTCGAGCAATGAGTTGATAAAATTCATCAGCATAATCATTAACAGTCTTCGTCCCTTGCCTCAAGTTCTGCAACCTCTGATACATGAGTGATTGATAATTGTAAGGTAAAAATGTAGCCTTCATCAGTTTCTTGATCTTCTCCCATGATTCAATCTTCGACTTTCCCATTCTCTCCCGTGTAAGTTTAGTTTGCTGCCACAATGCCAAAGCTCTCCCCCTTAACCTAGTAGAAACCAACTTCACTCTTCTATGCTCAGGAACCTCCTTGAAATGAAAGATCTCTTCAACATTAGACAACTAATCAAGAAATTTTTCAGCTACCATTCCACCCTTGAATTTTGGAATTTCCATCTTCATACTCGATTCCCATCGACGATCATCATCTACATCTCGATATGAATTTCGAATTTGGTCTCGATCTCGATAATGAATATTAGCTCTATCACCCTCTTCATCAAAATCAAATGTACGTCTATATCGATCTCGACCATCAACATCCCTTCGATCACGCATGTCTCTTCTACTATGTCTCTCTTCATCTCTATATGACTCATTTTCAAACTCTCGTGGAGTTCTCCTCTCTTCATGTCCATAGTCATGGTGATCTCTCCTTGATGAAATTGATGTTTCTCTTCTTTCTCTAAAAGATTGCGGTGATACACTTCTCGCTTCCATAACCGATGGTGAAACTCGATTTCCTCCATGGTTCGAGATTGGTGATCTCCACCTTTGATTTTGATTCAAATCATTCAACAATTTCTCTAACTATCCAATGCCTTCATCAAATTTCTCAATAATGTGTTGTTCCATTTGTTCGGCTTCTTCTCTTCTATACAACGCTTCAACATTCTGATGACGATTAGCTCTCCTTGGTGGCATGATTGAACTTCACAACACGTCAACAAAGTACTTCAAAAATCTTCAACACAAGTCAAACAAACACGGCCCCAACTCAACTTGGCTCGGCCTCAATCACTTCAACACAAATCAAATTCAAACAACTTCCACACTTTGATCCAAAATGAAATGGATCGAAAGCTTCTAACTTGTTGCAACTTCAAGATGAACACGATGAACACCAACTTCAAACTCCTTGGCTCCAAGACTCGGCTTAGCTATGATTGGCTAAGTCTAGCTCCGATACCAAAACTGACGCAGCGGATATTACGAAAACAAATGAAATCGACGAAATGTAGCAAACGGTGGATTGAAGATACTGAAATGCCCAAATTCGTTGATCCGAAGATAACGAATTCTAGCTATCTTCGACACGTTGGTCGTGCACGATACCGTGAAAGAAGATCTACAATTCTTCAAACGTTGATCAAGCGCACTTGATACCGTGAATTGGCTTCAACAATCGTTGAATCGAGCGCACTCGATTAACCGAAAGTGGAGATAGGAGATTACACTCAACTACCAATTTAGGATGAAAGCACACAGCAATCAAACAAGAATTTTATTCAAAAATCAACCACCAAAAAGTTACAACACACTCCCTATTTATAGCATTTTGACACCTGACCCTTAAGTCGTTGCCGACCTAACGCTTCTCAAGTCGTTGCCGACCTAACAAACCCACATAACACTACAACACTACATACCCGCACTTATGTACCACATACGACTCAATTACAACCATTTGTACACAACTTATGACTTACAATACACGGCCGACCTACCTAGGTACGACCTAAAGTACAACCAACATATATACGCGGCCGACCTAATTACTTGCCGACCTACGACCTATTGGCATAAGCAACACGTTACAACACAAACGACTCCAGTCACAACGACTTACGACTTATCTTGAGTCGGCAACGACTTAGCCTAATTCCACACCAAAATTACAACACAACACATAGGTCGGTGACGATTCATCCCATGGTTTCATCTTGTTAGGTCGTCGGTGGGTTAACACAACTCTGTTAGGTCGCTTCGTCTCTTCAGAATGACTTAAAGCTTCCGAACGACCTAAGACTTCCTCCTTAGCTCGTGGCTCCCTTTCACGTGACTTGTTAGGTCGTGGATGACCTAAGACTTCCTCCTTAGCTCGTGGCCGACCTAAGACTTCAGGTTGTGGCCTACTTAAGCTTGGTGGATCTGTAGCTCGCGCTGCATCAATATATGTGTGTATATATTACAGTAGGGTTTGTTTTTAAAACAACAATAATAAAGTCTGTATTTTTATAGATAGATATATATATATATAAAGGGCAAATTTGGTTAACAGTAATACGTCGTTTTGCTATCTTCTAATTAAAAAGATGTATAGGTATTTGTTTGTACAGTAAATATAATTACTATTTTGGTTTACAAAAAAGAAATTTATAATATATCTACAAAATGTATTATGGCAATTAGTTTGTTAATGAATTTAGTCACTAAAAATGTTTTATCGAATTATTAGTAGAATTAAATCATTAGGTGATTAAATTATGTTGAAGTTTTAATTTAATGATAAGTAAGTTGAAACTATTCATTTGATTTACTTATCAGGAAAATATTTTAAACATTTTTGTTTCGTTTTATTAGTTTTGAAAACAAAAGTATAGGAATTTTATAAATATTAAAGGTTTATATAAAATTAGATTTTTTTTGAAAATCTATAGATTATCTGTTTTATAGGTACAAGTAGTTGCTGAAGAAAATAATATACATGGGTACTTATTTTCATTCACCACATTGAATTTTAAAAATAATGGAGATCAATTTGTTAAATCAAAATTTGCTTAGTTAACAAAGAATATTTTATTAAAGGGAAATTGATTTAAATAAATCATTAACTAAGTAAACTTATCAAAAGAAATTGTTCACTAAGTTCAAATATTAATAGATCATCCATTGTTTATCCAAGGTTAATGGTCGTGAAGGACAAGTCGTAAAGGGAATGGACTTCGAAACAATAAAGGTGAGTAAATCTCACTCTGTTGGGTTTTATTTAAATTTTTATGGTTAAATTTAAATAATTGATTGAATGGTCAAATTGATTGGATGTGCACTGGTGATGATGTGACTTTGGATTTTGGTTGGTTCTCGAGTTAATTGTTGCTGGACTTGAAGTATTTGGATGTTAAATTGTTAACTTAAATCTTAAATAAGGAAATGTTTTCATTTGAAAGTTAATAAGGGCTTAATGATTTGTGATTCATTAAGTTGGAAGGTTAATTAAAATGGATAATGAATTAATGCAATAAATTAATGATTTGGGTTAATTAATTTAATAATGAAGGATTGAATTAATTAATGAAGGTTTAAGGTAATTAATTAAGTTTAAATTAATTTAGATTAATCACAAGTGTTGAAGGATTAATGTAATTAATATGGTTAATTAATTTATGAAGTAATTAGGATTACTTATTGATTTGTGTTAAGGATAATTAATAACGTGAAATTAATTAAAGAAAATTACTTGAATGTAATTGAAAAATAATTAATCCAGGGTGATTAATTAAGATGAATAATGATGGGTTGACCAATTAATTGATTGGAATTAATTAACGTTAAATGAAGGAATCTAAGTGATTGAAGTTTGAAATTTAATTAGAATCAATTGAATTGATTTGTATGTGGTTAAGCTTTACTTATGGATGATTGAATGGTATTGGTTGTTTTGAACAAGTTGGTATCTCTGATATGGGATGTTGTGTATTTCATTTGAATAACTTTGGTCAGGATAACATGAGTTTCGAAGAGACCGGAGTCGGTTATTGGGAAATACCCGAAACCACTTCGAATTTTTATAAATTGATTTGAGAAATCAATAGGCTGAATAAATTGGATTGTTTTATCTAAGTTTGGTACTTAGAAATTTATGTGTGAAATAAGCATTGCCTATAGCAAATTGTGAATTGATTAAATTGATATAAGTTACCCCGGGTTTATATAAGTTATTTGTTTTGGTATTCCATGTTAGTTGGGTTTACTCACGCTGGTTTCCAGCCTGACTCGGGTGTTACTTTGGTGTAATGCTCGGGTCGGACCGAGTATTAAAGATTTCAGGTAGGTACGTTCTGGAGCTCAGGAGGCGAGCTGGATGGCAAGAGCGTATAGAATATTTCCGCTGTATTATATTTTCGTTAATCTAAGACATGATAGTTGTATATATTCAGTGACTGTATAAATGTGTAACTCTGATGTATATTGAATGTAATCGACAGATACAGTATTCTTTTGTAAACTGTTATTATTTATTATTGTATTTTATCCACTGCGTATGTGAGATGTTTGGTGTTTCTATTCTTCTTCTTATATCTCTTTCTTCTTTTTCATAACTATCTGGAATTTTCGGGTTCGAAAATTCCGGGTCGTTACAGTTGGTATCAGAGCTGAAAGGTTAAGCGAGAACCTTGGCTCTGGTGGGGATTACTCATTAAATAGAGTTCGTAGAACTCTAGAATGAGTTGAGAGTATATATATATGAGAATGTACTTGTTATTTTCTTATATAAAGGTTTTAAATGATTTAATATAAAAATATATTTTGGTATATAAAGCAATGTTTCCGTTCTAATAAATATTAAGGAGATTGGTTGTTAAATTATTGGAATTAAATTAAGAAGTAATATAAAATACGACCAAACTGAAATCTTGAATTGGAATAAACTTAAGTGGTAACAGAAAATACAACCAAAATTAAATTTGAAATTAATTAAGAATGAAATTCTAGAATTTGAACTCAAAAAAATTTAATTGTTTAAAAACTTTAAATGAACAAAGTTAAGTTGGTTCAAAGGTTAAACCAACCTTTGAGAATACAACTTGAATTTACATAATTCGAGATGGTTTAAAATTTGAGATTGGAATTGGATTAGTTCAAATTGAATTTGATTTGAATTAAATGGATTCGTGATTGAAGATGGATAAGTTTAAGAATTTAATAGAAAATTTGAAGTGGATTAACTTAAAAGAGTATTGAAACTGAAGTGGGTTCAATTGATAATAGTCCAAAATTGATTGGAATAATTTGGAACTGTAAATAAAGTTGAATAAGTAAAAATAAAATGGAATTTGATTTGTGGAAAGAAATAGAGAATAAATTCAACTTGAATTGGGAATAAATCAAGTCCATTGGAAATTGGAGTTGTTTAAACTAGAATTGGGTCGATTTAAATGAAGTAGAAATTTAAGTTGAATTGATGAGAATGGAGATTGGGAATTGAACAGTTTTGACTCTGGACTATTTTTAATATAAATTGTTTTGATATAAACTTATTTTTTTCCAAGCTATTCAACCTTTCTTTCGTAAAGCCAAATTATTTTATACTTGTGTTACAATTATCTTTGGAGTTATTTAACCATTTTTCAACTGTTTTCTAAACTAATTACTATTTTTCAACTATGTTATAAATTAATTACTACTTTACAACTATTTTGCAATTATCTAAGATTTCTGAAACTATTTAACTATTTTCCAACTATTTTACTATTTAACTATTTTATAGCTATTCTGCAAACTGATAATTATTTTTCAACTACTTACCTATTTTTAAATTTTCAAGCTATTTTCTAAATTGGTTGGAGTTCAAACTGTTTATGATTAAATACCCAATTGAGATAAGGATTGAAGTGATAATCCAAATAGGGATTAATGTAAATGTGAATAAGTGAATGTGAATAGAAAAAAAATTGATTTGGCTAATAACCAATGAAGTTAAATACGTAGGATGTACGTATATTGTTCTATTCGCATGGTGATTTGATCCAGATTCGAGCACAGAATTTTGAGATAGTTAATCGATCCGAGCTGGGATTTTCACTCGATTTTCGACGGCGAACCTAGATATGGATTGTTGATTGGTTCTGGATGTTCTCTATCATAGCTATAGCTATGTAAGGAGAATGACGGTTTCTGATCAAGAAACCAGATCTGTGTCCGCACTAGGAAGTCGGGTGGACGATACTAGTTCGGAAGTGAAATTGTGTGATCGAGCGAGCGATCAGATTGGTATAGCGTACGGATGATAAGTGTACATCGTACGGATTTGAATGGAATTGATATTGGGATGAGTAATCAAATTTGAATATTTGTTTTGAATAAACAAAGTTATATATCTTTGTTATCTAAGATAAATCTTCCCCTGCTGAATCTATTGTTGGAAGAAAAGGATTTTTGAAAGTGTTTGAAGTATAAATGGAATTTTATACAAGTTGGAATGATCCAAAGTTTTAAAAAATATATATATCTGTGTATATATATATATATATGTATGTATGTATGTATGTATGTATGTATGTATGTATGTATGTATGTATAAAGCATCTTATGAGGATTTTGGAAAAGGTTTTGGGAACCTTTGGATTTGGAAAGGCTTTGATTTTTGGGTAAAATCAATATTGGATTTGGAAAGCCTAGTTTGAGAATTATCGATTTTTGGATAATCAATTTTGTGAAAAGGAGATTTTTATGAGATTCATATTAGGTATATGATTTGAAAGATACTATATGTGTATAGTATAAAGTGTTTTGATGATGGCTCTGGGGAAAAAGGCGCTCCCTTGAAATGAACTTCTCAGGAGTGCCACCGGGTGGTGCTGCCTTGAGCCCCAAGGGGGGTTCTAAAGTTGATCCTGTGAGGAGTCCGGACAAAACTAGTTCCTGAGGATTATGAGTAGTGTGTACCATAGCGAAAGTCGTGTGTGCCGCTGAGAGCCAACAGTCTGCGTTTGATTTTATATCGGTAGACTGCGACCTATGGTATACCACATAGCGAAAGCCGTGTGTGCCGCTGAGAGCCAACAGTCTGCGTTTGATTTTATATCGGTAAACTGCGATCTATGTAGGAGTGGAGAAGTTTCATTTTGACAGCGAAAATCAGAGGCCGCTAAGAGCCTACAGTTACATGGACTTTTGCTGCGACGGCAACGTAACCCTGGAATGTAACTGTGATCTGTTGTGGGTTCCATGGCGTAATCGAGAGGCCGCGGAGAGCCTACAGTTACATGGACTTTTGTTGCGACTACAATGTAACCCTGGTATGTAACTGTGACCATGGATGGGGGTGATGATTTCCAGAGCATTTTCACAAAGAAATTTCCTCTATTTTCAAAAAAAATGTTTCCTGAATTTTCAGTAAAATTATTTTCCATGTATTTCATTGGATGTTGAAAATGGGTCTGCTAAGTACTTATAGATTTTCAATCCTACGCCTGATCAGCGTACGACTAAATTTCTGTGAGAATAAGGACGGACTGGTTGATACATCGAGTTAAAGAAATATTTTTATAAAAGCTATTTTAATAGCATGAGGTGGGTTTAAATGCATTTCTATTTTTTTATAGAAGTGTTGGAATTTTGGGAAAATTAAAGAGAAAATCCAAACTGGGATAATAAAACAAAATTTGAACTCAAGAAAATTTAATGAAGTGATTTTTGTAATAAAATCGAATATTGGTTTTAAAATTGGAAGTAAGCTTATTGACTAAATAATTATTTGATAGAGTGTATCAATAAAATTTAACTCGGTATGCAAGTTAATAATGGAGTTTGGAAATGAATTCGAATTGTAAATAAAATTTGACTTGGGTTTGATAATGAATTAAATAAGTGGCGATGTTGTAAAAATAAAATAGAGTTGGATTGAAGTAGTGATGGTTTTGATTGCAAATAAGATTCAATTGTGATTTGAATAATATTTAATGAAATTTGCAAGTAAATTTGATATGATGGAAGTGTTGTCGAATAAAATGAAAGTGAATTATAATAGGAAATGGTTTGGGTTGCAAAAAAAACCCTGGTGAATAGAAATAAAATGAGAATGGCCTTGTATTAATAAAATAAACTCAAAATGAATTAAGTAAGTAAATTAAAAATTTAAATTGGGTTAATTGAATTAAATAATAAATGGATGAAGTCTGCTAAAAAAAACTAAATCAAAGATGTGATTGGAATTGGATTATAAGACTGGACTTAAGTTGGTGGCATATTAATTTGAAGTATAAATGAGTTAAGTATGGGTTGGATATTATTTTGACAAATTGTGGAGGTGAATTAAAATGAAAAAGATGGGCTAACGGAATTAAATAAAGTTTGATTTGATGAGAATCAAATTGAATGGAAGTGAACTTAAGTTGATGTTGGAATAATTTAAAGTAAATAACGTAAGTTTAAAATTTATGGAAGCTTGGCTACGAATAAGGATAAGAGCCCATTAAATAAAAGCTTGGTTTAAATTAATTTGGAAATGGTTATTAATTTAGAAGTATACAAGAATGGAATGTGTCGAGCTAAATGAATGGTTAGTAATATGCAAGCTTGGAATGCGATGAGTTAAATAAATGGTCATGAATGAATTAAAATAAAAAGGAAATTAAATTGGTAATGAACGTGAACCTAAGTCGTAAATGGTTTTGAATGAACTAGTTTGGTTGGTAAAATGAAATGCAGGTGGAAGGATTCAAGTTTGAAACGAAATGAAATTGGAATTGAATTAAATAAAATTTAGTTGGAATCAGTTTAAATTGGTTATAAAATGTAAGTAATTATTTATTCACTTGGATATCACCAAATTGCGTAGAAATGATTGTCGTTTGATGTAAACGAGATTTAATTAAATTTTATGAATTAATGGATGCAAATGAAATTGATTTTGAATCATTTGAAGTGAATGCGGGCTTGTTTGGATTAGAAATATTGTGAATGTAAGCAATTGAGTTGTAAACCAATGAAAATTAAATGAAATAGCTCATGAATTAGTTGAAAGCAATTAAATTAGCTTTAAAGTTATATAAATCGCTTATGAGAAGCGTTTGGTGCTTGTTGTGTATGTAATGCATGTGTTTAGCTATGAAAAGTAAATGAAATGTTAATAGATTCTCTATGTATGACACTTACATATTTAAATTGAGTAAGTACAGGTACAGGTAAGTCGTTTGGCTAGATTTAGGGTATGGAAATTAAAGTAAATCAATAAAAGAAACTAATATGAACCAGTTATAAATGAAAGATGAAAATCTAATACTCTGAGGTGAAAATAAATTGAATGTATATGAAAACCTATATAAGGAAAGGTATAAAATGATTTGAAGGGTTATGATTGGATATTGTTGCTAAGTAAGATATGCAGGTATTATAAAGGGAAATGAAACTGGATTTGGTTCCAAAGGATAAATTTGAATTGCGCGACAAAAAGGTATGTATTTAAAATTCTATATGAAATTGGATTGGGTTTTTGATGTAGCCACTTGGCTTTTGTTTTCTTTTGGAATTTGGGAGCCCGTAGAGGCCTTTTGTAGTAGTACCGAGCTAGCCGCGCAAAGGAGACGCTGGCAAAAAATTTCAGAAATTTAGAGAGTTAGAAAAATTTGAGAAAATTTTGATAACTTAAAATTTAGTTTTAAATTGAAATTGGAATATGATTGAGCAAAAGAGTATTGTTGGGAAATTGTGGAAGAGTTTGGGAGGTTAGTAAAAACCAATAGTGGGTCTTTAATAAAAGATAGTTGGTAAGATGTTGAATTGTAGGTTTTTTGGGAACAGGTAAACGGATATAATACCATTCCTACTAAATAGTAATTTCGAGGACGAAATTTTTTTAAGGGGGAAGGAATGTGACGACCCGTAATTTCTAACAAATTAAAATGGAATAATTAATTGATTATTAAATATTTAATGGTTTTTTAAATTGAATTCCAGGTATCAATATTTACTTGATAATTAAATCATTGAATTATATAGTTTAAATATTGAATTTATATAACTTGAAATTGGGTAAATTGTTGAATCTGAAATTTCTAAGCCTGTTTAAAATATTTTGAAGGCTTATAAAATATATAACGATAATATTGAAGATAATAGAATGGTTGAAATTTAATTTAAAGGTGATTTGTTCAATTTTGGAAATATATCGTTTAAATCGATATTTAAAAATAGCCTTCCAAAGCACAGTCTTGGAATTCTACGAAACCAGTTCCATTGGATCTGTAATAGCTAGTTATTATCGGATTTCAATTTTCGTAGCATTTGGATTTACCGTTTGCTCGTACGGGTGAGAAACGCGTTGAAATTAAAATCGATAATTTAATATTTTAAATCGATGTAAAAAGCTAACTTCCACGTACGATCAAATCAGCCTCTGAAACACGTTCCATAGTGTTTGGAATGCGGGTAAAACCTTATGAACCCCCATCGGCATGTTTGATTCGGGGTTCGGGAATTCGCGTTATACAACACGAGATATTTTCAATATTTAATTATATGGTCAGGCGTATCCAGGAAGCCAGTCCCATCTTTATTTATTTCGTCTTCGTCCCCTCATACTTCCAGATCGAAAGGGACCTCATCTAAAAACAAAAAGAAAATCAAAAAAAAAGCCTAATGGCCGAAGTCGTCGAAAAAAAAAGAGCAAACAAACAAATTCCTTCGTTCGAGCTATTCCAGATCGAAGTCGAGGGGGAGACTCGGATTGAATCAAGTCTCGTATGGGCTAGGGTTTCGGCATGGTCGCGTGAAGGGAGGAGTACGGTGGCGCGATTAGCAGGCGAGGTTTGGTTACGAGATCGACAGCCAAAGACGAGCTCGCGTTCGAGACATTGCCTTCGTCGAAGCAGTTAGGGTCGAATTGGTAGTGCGTGAGGCAGACGAGAATGTTAACTCGAAGCTGAATCGAACTATGTGACTGATAGGTAACGTTTTTTTTTTGTTATAAGTTAAAGTGGATGGATCAATGTTTACATATTCGTATTCAGAGAAGGAAAATTACTGCATTTTGTCGAAGAGGATATATGTGTGTGTATATTATAGTAGGGTTTGTTTTTAAAACAACAATAATAAAGTCTGTATTTATATATATATATATATATATATATATATATATATAAAGGCAAATTTTGTTAACAGTAAGACGCCGTTTTGCTATCTTCTAATTTAAAAGATGAATAGGTATTTGTGTTTACAGTAAATATAATTACTATTTTGGTTTACATAAAAGAAATTTATAATATATCTAGAAAATGTATTATAGCAATTAGTTTGTTAATGAATTCAGTCACTAAAAATGTTTTATCGAATTATTAGTTGAATTAAATCATTAGTTGATTAAATTATGTTGAAGTTCTAATCTAATGATAAGTAAGTTGAAACTATTCATTTGATTTACTTATCAGGAAAATATTTTGAACATTTTTGTTTCGTTTTATTAGTTTTGAAAACAAAAGTATAGGAATTTTATAAATATCAAAGGTTTATATAAAATTAGATTTTTTTGAAAATCTATAGATTATTTGTTTTATAGGTACAGGTAGTTGCTGAAGAAAATAATATACATGGGTACTTATTTTCATTCACCGGATTGAATTTTAAAAACAATGGAGATCAATTTTATAAATTAAAATTTGCTTAGTTAACAAAGAATATTTTATTAAAGGTAAATTGATTTAAATAAATCATTAACTAAGTAAACTTATCAAAAGAAATTGTTTACTAAGTTCAAATATTAATAAACCATCCATTGTTTATCCAAGGTTAATGGTCGTGAAGGACAAGTCCTAAAGGGAATGGACTGGAAACAATAAAGGTGAGTAAATCTCACTCTGTTGGGTTTTATTTAAATTTTTATGGTTAAATTTAAATAAATGATTGAATAGTCAAATTGATTGGATGGGCACTGGTGATGATATGACTTTGGATTTTGGTTGGTTCTCGAGTTAATTGTTGCTGGACTCGAAGTATTTGGATGTTAAATTGTTAACTTAAATCTTAAATAAGGAAATGTTTTCATTTGAAAGTTAATAAGGGCTTAATGATTTGTGATTCATTAAGTTGGAAGGTTAATTAAAATGGATAATGAATTAATGCAATAAATTAATGATTTGGGTTAATTAATTTAGTAATGAAGGATTGAATTAATTAATGAAGGTTTAAGGTAATTAATTATGTTTAAATTAATTTAGGTTAATCATAAGTATTGAAGGATTAATGTAATTAATATGTTTAATTAATTTATGAAGTAATTAGGATTACTTATTGATTTGTGTTAAGGATAATTAATAACGTGAAATTAATTAAAGAAAATTACTTGAATGTAATTGAAAAATAATTAATCCAGGGTGATTAATTAAGATGAATAATGATGGGTTGACCAATTGAATGACTGGAATTAATTAACGTTAAATGAAGGAATCTAAGTGATTGAAGTTTGAAATTTAATTAGAATCAATTGAATTGATTTGAATGTTTTTAAGCTTTACTTATGGATGATTGAATGGTATTGGTTGTTTTGAACAAGTTGATATCTCTGATATGGGATGTTGTGTATTTCATTTGAATAACTTTGGTCAGGATAACATGAGTTTCGAAGAGACCGGAGTCGGGTATTGGGAAATACCCGAAACCACTTTAAATTTTTATAAATTGATTTGAGAAATCAATAAGCTGAATAAATTGGATTGTTTTAGCTAAGTTTGGTACTTAGAAATTTATGTGTAAAATAAACATTGCCTATAGCAAATTGTGAATTGATTAATTTGATATAAATTACCCCGGGTTTATATAAGTTGCTTGTTTTGGTATTCCATGTTAGTTGGGTTTACTCACGCTGGTTTCCAGCCTGACTCGGGTGTTACTTTGGTGTAATGCTCGGGTTAGAACGAGTATTACAGATTTCAGGTGGGTACGTTCTGGAGCTCAGGAGGCGAGCTGGATGGCAAGAGCGTATAGAATATTTCCGTTGTATTATATTTTCGTTAATCTGAGACATGATAGTTGTATATATACAGTGACTGTATAAATGTGTAACTCTAATGCATATTGAATGTAATCGACAGATATAGTATTCTTTTGTAAACTGTTATTATTTATTATTATATTTTATCCGCTGCGTATGTGAGATGTTTGGTGTTTCTGTTCTTCTTCTTCTATCTCTTTCTTCTTTTTCATAACTATCTGGAATTTTCGGGTTCAAAAATTCCGGGTCGTTACTGTACTCCACTCGCACTTGAATGCCGTGGATTTAAACGTCAAAATTTGACTCGTGCCGGAGCTTATAACACATCAAGTACAACACAGCGGAAGAAAATGAATAATATCATATACAACGTCTGATACAATAACCGATACAATGATGATACAACAGAATGATACAATAGATATCAATACTATCAGAGATACAAGAAATAGCAGCGGAAAGATAATGTCTTCAATGCCAACTCCAAGACTCCATCTTCAGTCCAAAGCTAGCTCGAACCATCATCACGTTTCACAAAGATAAGCACGGTCAGCCATGAAAGCTGAAGTGTAGAAACATGCGATCTGTGATCCAAAAGGCTTCGAAGGCTAACGAATCGGTTCCTACTATTCGACTATCTGAAAAACCCAACTCTAGACTGTCCGTGTGGAAAATGGTAGGCACCCAGGGTTTAGGAAAGGAACAATAAACTCCAGGTCAGTCATGGGACTAGTGTGAGCAAAGAAAATCGGTCTGTTTTTAAAACAAACAATAGAATTTAGATTGAAATCCGCAATGCTATTTAGAAAATGAAACTATCATAAGGCCTCCCGGCACACACACAATGCAATCGCACACATAGGGGAGATTTCTCCTTATGATAATCAAATATGCTTACTACGCAAAATCTTTCTTTTATATTATTATTAGTGCATAGTGGAAAACATTTCGAAAGTATAATATTAATCTTAGCCAGCATATGTACCATTATACTATGCCAGCTATAGCTACCATTTTAAATGGCAGGTTCTACAATTAAAACCATATAAGGCTCGTATTGTTTGATTGGATTTCCAACGGATGGTCAGGCTAAGGAACTTCCTATTGCCACATGGGAACGCCTCTTGAGGGATGCCTCGAGAACCTACCCGGCTCTCTGCCAACACAAGGCCAGTTTCCTCCCTGCCCGGAAGTAATACCTAAAGATATGCCACCTCCGGTCCTTTGGGACGTTTATACGAGGATCCTCTACACCAACAACATCATACAGTAATAAATAAACTACACAACCCACATGAGTAAGTATCTGGGCTCTATACCATGATACTACCCTTTTCCAAAAGGAATGGTCATACCCTAGGAGAGCTACCCCCGAAACATTGCCGCATCTTTCCTATTTCGACCATTACCGTGTTGTGAGGCTCGATGAGGCCTCGTCCACGAAGGTACGCTTTACATGAAATCCATGGTTTGATCACAAATGATCAACAAATGATCATCCACACACAGTAGCACTCAGCATGCCACATTACCAAATTGGGAGTATATTGCTGATAACCTTCAACTACATAACCTCTGAGCTCATACGTCTCAGAGAAGGGTGTTAAGCTAAGAGAATAAATTCTCCACCACCAACAGGTATGTATTTGAAAGAAATCTACTTTATATCTCAAAGTGTAATGTCAGACATACAACCATACAAGTCTATCCCGGGTTCGAACAGATCCGAAGTCCGAAGAAGCCCTTGCAATCTGGGTATTCATAATCCCGATCGGACTTCCCATCACGTAGGGAATCTCTGTACCATAGCTACTCAGTGCAGAGACAATCGATAGGTCATTCTATCATTCTTGCAAATACCCGGTCTTCACCACCGGTCTTACAATGTTATCCATAATGACGTATCATTATTCGAAATGGGTTATATGACACAAAGTCCTCTCCTGGCTAAACTGAATAATGAGCGTAAAATTTAGAAACATATGGATATGGAATTTCAATTAAGTCGCAACTTTAAAACTCAAAACTTTCTTTCAAATGGTTTAAACCAATTTCCATTTCAAATCTTTTAAACAAAAAGATTTATATCACAAAGTTCGCCCAGTTTCACAAAGATCAATTCATAGATTCCAAAACAATTTCCATTTAAATTGGATCAACCCATTTAATCTTCAAATCAAAGATTTAACTCATAGCTTTCAAAATACGTTTCCAAAGATTCATTCATAACTTGGAAAACCATTTCAATTCAAACTTAAAATCCTTTTAATACAGATTGGAAATTCATTACTTATGTGAAAGCTTTTATCGTTTGAAAACAAACTGTTTCCATTTCGGAAGAATTCGATACAAGTTAAAATCTTTGGGTTAATTAAAATTCCCAAAAACAACACTTTAAAAATGGTTTAAATCCCATATAAACTTGTACACCGTTTTTAAATTGTAAATGCCAAAAATAAAATTCAATTTCAGATATTGAATTCCAATTTAAATCAAACTATTCAAATTTTAGATCTTTATTAAGTTATTCAAAATAACTTTTATTCTTGAAACCCTTTTTAAAAACTTTTTATATTAACTCAATTCATTTCCAAAACCATTTAGATTTAAAATTTGTTATCCCGTCTTTTTAGCAAGGCCGTGATATCAAAAGATCGACCGAGAAAAGCAAGATAGCTCGTCTCAAAGATTGGTCAACTCAGCATCTCAACAAAGCAAGTTTTATTGAATGATTTCTCATCTAAAATCCCCTATGGAGGGGGGTCCAGGGGGGGTGCCAACCCCCCAAGGTGGGGATGTGGGGGCAACGCCACCGCTACGGTGTTCGACCTGACCGGTCAGGTCGCAGGGGTACAGGGGGCAGCGCCCCCGGCGGGGTGCGGGGTGCGGGGCAGCGCCCCGTCCAAAACGGTATGCGACCTAGGGCATGGAATATCCAACGAGTTAAAGCGACTCAACCATTTCAGAAGCTACAGTATCCCCGCGACCTAAAAACTCCAGCGGGTTAACAGAACAAAGGTCAAGCGACCTACATTACAGCGACCTAAGATGGTACAAGACCCGGTGTGACCTAACAACTCAAGTATGCAGCGACCTACAACATTCAGCGACCTAACATTCTCCAGGTCCCCGCGACTTAACTTCTCCAGGAGATACGGTAAGCTCACGACTTAACTGCAGACTCCGACCGAAGATGGCTCCGACCTAAGGACTTAACGAGCTAACAGGCAGGTGACTTAAGCTACAACGAAGATATCGCGACCTAAAGATGAGACGACTTAGCGACCTAAAGAAGTCCGCGACCTAGCGGCTTAGCCACATGTTCGACCTAGCGACCTAATTATTTCGCAACCTAAACCTACCGAAGCTTATCCCTATACCATATCTCCTTATGTCGTCCCCACCGACCCAATCTCCTTAAGTCGTTCCTTACGACCTATCTCCTTAAGTCGTTCCTTACGACCTATCTCCTTAAGTCGTTCCTTACGACCTAATCTCCTTAAGTCGTCCCTACCGACCTAACTCCGATTTCACCTATAAATACTCCATCTACTCCACTTGGAAAGGGGACTGGCCCGAATTTCATGGCGCCTATACTCTGATGATTTCTGGACTCTCCAAACACTTCAAACACCGAAGAATCTTCATCAAGAGATCTACTTCATTCAACATGAATCCAAAGATCAATCCATCATCAAAGTTCAAACTTCTTTCTCTGATCGTGTTGTAATGGTAGGATCGTGTTGTAAAAGTGTTGTAATCAAGAGATCGTGTTGTAAAAGTGTTGTAATCTTATGAAGCGTGCTCGAAAAACATAATGGAGGATGTAAAGTGGATGTAGGCTTATTAGAAGCCGAACCACTATAAAAATCTCTGTCTCTTTTACTTTCCTGCTATTTTCTTTTTACTTTGATTCCCATGCAAACGGGTGGTGCTTTCACTTCATCACGAGCTACACCGGGTGTTAGCGTTAAAGCTATTTTTATCGTTAACAAAATTCAAATTCAAAACTATTAAAAATCTATGACTTAATCGATTTACACGTGCAATCCTATTTGTGCGTGTATAGTGTAGTCTAGGGGTTTTACACAATAAAAGTGCCACATCATCAATCAGCACAGATTCAAATACAGTAATATATTTGATAAGCTGTGTAACCCATAACGTTTATCTTTTATTCGCAGATCTCAGATATATATATATATATAGCACAAATAATAAATTATAGTAAACATAGCTCAAATCAAAGCAGAACATATCAAGGACATCAAACAGTTAAATCATCCAATAGAATCCAAACATACATAAGCAAAATCAGTTAATTGTCTGATTAATTCAAATCAGATTAACTACTCATGAATTACTAATCCTGGTTAATTAACATTACAAATCATTTTTGATTAATTATTCTTTAATCATGGGTTAATTAACCCTTTATTAATTTTAAATTTGTTGCGTTAAGTAATTAACCCTTAATCTCTTAATTGATTTTCTCTGATCATTAATTAATTACTTTAATTAAGAAATTATCTTTAAGCAATCAATTACCTTTAATTGTTTTTCATTAAATCTAATTCTCATTGATTAGTTACGCTAGCTAATTAACCCTTAAATATTCATTTATTAATTCTTAATTACTTTTACTAATAAATTGTATCTTAATTAATTGTAATAACAAGATCATCAATTATTTAATTAATCAAGAGATAAATTAATTACGTTTCTTAACCTTTAGAACTCGTTTAATCAATTATCTTTATCACATTATTTATTTTAAAGGTTAGGATTAGTTAAATAACATTTTATCTTAATTACCCTTTTTTATTTACATTATCTAAATAACTTTATAACATAAAATAACCAATTTAAATAAATTAGGATTTAATTACCTTGAAAACATCTACTTAATTCATTGATTAATCCAAACTTTAATCCAAAGACATCATTTTAAAAATGGGTTTAAAAAGAGTTTAAAATTTGAAATTTGTTAAAGTCAAATTGTTCTTTCAGCAAACTGCAAACTGGGACATACTCGAATACTCCCCGAGACAAAAAGCACGTCTACATCGGGTCTTCCACAAAACTGACCTGAGTAGTACCATTTTTTCAAAATTTAAGTTTTTCTTTTCTAACCGTTTACCTGGTGTATCCGAGATAAACTCATGTTTTCCCCGATACAAAACTAGAGATACCTGAATACGATTTGCTTCTTCCCCAAACTTCAACAACCCAGATAACCAAATGGCATACGTGCACATGCACCACTTCCCCAACCATCTCCAATTGAGTCACCACCCACCGCCAAGTTGACGTTGGCCCTTCTAAGCTTCCTAAACACCCAAAAATTCAAAATTGCCCACAAGTCGAAATCGAGCATACAAGTACAAACCGGAATTAACCGTTTATCGAAAAAACTTCCCTTGCCTTCGCTACGGCCCACCGGAGGCCCAGCGACTCCGGCCAAGCGTTCCCTGACCATCGATGCTTCTTTCCCCCAATTCACGTACCACTCAATCATCTAGGGACATCGCGGTGGCCTCGCAAATCTAAGCGACCCAAAAACAAGTTCGAGCCCTAAATCAAGCTCGCTTATACTCCACGACGATCTATAAAATTATCAACCATTTTTCTGATAACCACGAACCCCCCAGCCTCCTGCATGCCAAGTCACGAGGCTTAATTCGTCATTGGTCACCAGAAAACGAGCGAAATGCGTAAATCGTTCAACTACCCATATCTCTTTCAATCCCAAACAAAAAATAGTGATTTAACTTTTAAAATTCATGATTTTAAATAGTGATTCAGAGCATATAAGTAGATCATAGAATTTCGATGCTTGAATTTCAACATGTTATAAATTTCTATTGTTCATCTTGCTTTTCAGATTACGTATAAACAATATTATACCTATAAATATTTTTAAATTAAAAATCTTTCTATTTTAAACAATATCTATTTTATCAGTAAAGTCTATAAGGAATTAGTAGATGAGATCTTTGTTTTTAAAAGGTTTGGAAACCTGTTAACAAGAACAGAAGGCATCTTCATCCAGATATACACACATACATTTGTACAATATACAAAGACATGCAAGAATACATAATCATTTAAGCCCATTTCAGGTCATGCTTCTAAGATCATTCAGATGTATCAAGTTTAATAATTTAAAGAGCAGAGTTTGCTCACAAGCAACAATAAACAGATTCAGGGTTGGAGGTGTGCTCACATAAAACTATTTGAAGCAGAGGACAATTCTTGTGTTGAAGGCTGGAGATTTTTTTTCTTCTTTCTTCCTTTAATCTTTTTTTTCTTCTGTTTTTTATTCAGTTGAATGAATTGATGAAGCTTATCTTTTTTTCTGGAATGTTAAGTTTTTGGCTGAACGAAATGAGATAATATGGATGTATATATCTAGAGAAGGGTGTTTGTATAGGGGAAGGTATTTTCTGGTCTAAGCTTCCTCTTTGTTTTTTTATTTGATTTGATCAAAGATTTTTTCTTGTTTTGGTGGCTGAAATAATGTTATTATTTCGGCTGAAATGATATTTCTTTTGTGTGTTTATGTTAATGATATTTGTCTTGTTTTATAAGCTTATGCTTATTAATTTCTTGTTACATGTTTAATACTTGTATTTCTTATCAATTAAAAGCTTTTAAATGAATTTTTATATCACATTTTTCTTATTTTATAAATACATTTCTTAATCACTATTATATGCACATTATTTAAAAGAAAATGTTTTTAAAACTAGATACCCATAAATCAATTTAATAGATAAGATTTTCAAACCCAAATCATTTATTTAAATTTAAATACAAATTCAATATTCAAATTCAAATATTAAAGTCAAATTCAAATTTACACATATATAAATATGAATATTTCAAATTCAAATTAATTTCAAAAGTTATTCCAAAATTTACATAAATTATTAATTTAAATTTAATTCAAAGTCGAGATCGTTACAGATTCCCTCTTAAAAAAATTTGTCCTTGAAATTTGCAGGCAGAGAAATAACAAAAATAGAGAAACAGTTTTCCAGGTCAAACTGGATATCTATTCTGTATTTGGCTCACCAAATCAGAATATCACCAATATAAGAACAAATTCATTCAATACTATACAAGATACTCAGGACACCAGATCTATGAGTATGCAGGGCACTGGTTAGTTCAAAGGATAACTAATCGTTCGTAGAATATATCGAGACCCAAACAATAGATAAATGGATTTAACCTTCCACAACTTTCAAACACTAGATATGGATTCCAAACTCAAGTCGGAATACCCCAAAGCATGTATAACTTGTCCCTCTTCGGACTTTGATATTCACAAGAAATTACAACAGAAGTTCGAATTTGGTTTAATCGAAATTGTTTTATCGATACAAATCTTCATATTCAATTTTATATTTAATTTACCAATTTATTTTAAATAGAATTTCAAATTCATTGAAGTTAAAAATGAAAGGCAGACAGAAATTTAACAAAGAGAATACGAAATAGAAGCTAATCTACACGATTCGTAAGAGTCACCATCACACCGAAGCTACTTCCTCGAGCTGCTACGAAGCCAATCAAAGAATTGAAATCGAATCGAAGGAAATTGATAGAGAAAGAATGTTTCCATTGTTGTAGGGTATTGACCATATGCAGTGTATTCCCATGCTCCCTATCTCGTTCTCTTCTCGCACTCATACTCACTATCAGTGAATAGAAAGAGAATTTACAGAGGCATTCGAATGGATATCTTAGGGATTACTCATTCTAGGGTATATTTCACCCTATCTCTAATGAGCTACTTAATGTGTTATACTCCTGAGCTAAAGTTTTAACCTTCAGCTCTGATACCAAAATGTCACGTTCCAAATTTCAGCGTTCGAAAATCGACATCCGTACTCCACTCGCACTTGAATGCCGTGGATTTAAACGTCAAAATTTGACTCTTGTCGGAGCTTATAACACATCAAGTACAACACAGCGGAAGAAAATGAATAATATGATATACAACGTCTGATACAATAACCAATACAATGATGATACAACAGAATGATACAATAGATATCAATACTATCAGAGATACAAGAAATAGCAGCGGAAAGATAATGTCTTCAATGCCAACTCCAAGACTCCATCTTCAGTCCAAAGCTAGCTCAAACCATCACCACGTTTCACAAAGATAAGCACGGTCAGCCATGAAAGCTGAAGTGTAGAAACATGCGATCCATGATCCAAAAGGCTTCGAAGGCTAACGAATCGGTTTCTACTATTCGACTATCTGAAAAACCCAACTTTAGATTGTTGGTAGGAACCCAGGGATTAGGAAAGGAACAAAAAACTCCAGATCGTTCATGGGACAGGTGTGAGCAAACGAAATCATTTTGTTTTTAAAAAAAACAATAGAATTTAGATTTAAATCCGCAATGCTTTTTAGAAAATGAAACTATCATAAGGCCTCCCGGCACACACACAATGCAATCGCACACATGGGGGAGATTTCTCCTTATGATAATCAAATATGCTTACTACGCAAAATCTTTCTTTTATATTATTATTAGTGCATAGTGGAAAACATTTCGAAAGTATAATATTAATCTTAGCCAGCATAGGTACCATTATACAATGCCAGCTATAGCTACCATTTTAAATGGCAGGTTCTACAACTAAAACCATATAAGGCTCGTATTGTTTGATTGGATTTCCAACGGATGGTCAAGCTAAGGAACTTCCTATTGCCACATGGGAACGCCTCTGGAGGGACGCCCCAAGAACCTACCCGGCTGTCTGCCAACACAATGCCAGTTTCCTCCTGGCCCGGGAGTAATACTTAAGTATTTGCCACCCCCGGTCCTTTAGGACCTTTGTACGAGGATCCTCTACATCAACAACATCACACGGTAATAAATATACTACAGTGCCCACATGAGTAAGTATTTGGGCCCCATTCCATGATACTACCCTTTTCCAAAAGGAATGGTCATACCCTAGGGGAGCTACCCCAGAAACCTTGCCGCATCTTTCCTGTTTGGACCATTACACGGTTGTGAGGCTCGTTGAGGTCTCGTCCATAAAGCTATGCTTTATGCGAAAGCCATGCTTTGATCATAAATGATCAACAAATGATCATCAACACACAGCAGCACTTAGCATGCCACATTACCAAATTGGGAGTATATTGCGGATAACCTTCAACTACATAACCTCTGAGCTCGTACGTCTCAGAGAAGGGTGTTAAGCTAAGAGAATAAATTCTCCGCCACCAACAGATATGAATTTGAAATAAATCTGCTTTATATCTCAAAGTGTAATATCAAACATACAACCATACAAGTCTGTCCCGGGTTCGGATAGATCCAAAGGCACTTCCGAAGAAGCCCTTGCAATCCAGGTATTCACAATCCCGATAGTACTTCCCATCACTTAGGGATATCTATACCGTAGCTACTCGGTGCAGAGACAATCGATAGGTCATACTATCGTTCTCACAAAGACCCAGTCTGTAACGATAGCGATTTTTCGTTGCCGAAAAACCGAATAGTTAGGGTTTTAAGAAAAATAAAAAGACAGAAGAAGAGAGAGAAGGATAGAAAATGGGGAGAAGAAAATAGAAAATAGAACGGAACAGAAAACAACAGAACAATAACAAAATCTCACAATTCGCAGCGGAACAACATATAATAAATAAATGAATAATCTTTAAACAAAGAACTATATCAGTTATTATATTACATCACATTACATTACATCAGAGTGTACAACAACAAACAACATCAAACAATGCAGCGGAAAAAGAAATACTATATACTAATAATACGCCATGCCATCCAGCTTGCCTCCAGCAACTCCTGAATATCCTGATAAACCTAACTCTTGACTGCCCGTGTGGAAATTTGTGGGCACCCAGAGTTTAGGAAGGAAAACAATAAACTCCGAGTCAGTCATGTGACTGGTGTGAGAACTCAAAACAGTTTATTTATCTTTAAAAAAACAAAATAGAGGAATATTTTTAAAGTCAATTCGCAATGCTTTTAAAAATGAGACTACCATAAGGCCTCCCGCACACACACACACAATGCAAACGCAGAATCGGAGGAGATTTCTCCTTATGATAGTCAAAGATGCTTGATACGCATTTAAAAGAACATTTGATATTATTATTAGTGCATAGTGTAGGAAAAATTCATTTTGAAAATAAAGATATAAATCTTAGCCAGCATAGACATTCCGAACTATGCCTACTATAGCTAACTATGTTCAATAGCAGGTTACCGCCACATTCCATAGCAGGTTATACAACTAAAACCGTACAAGTCTCGTATTGTTTCTTTGGATTTCCAACAAATGATCAGGCCAAGGAACTTCCCATTGCCACATGAGAATGCCTCTGGATGGACATCCCCGAGAACCAAACCGGATCTCTACCAACACAAGGCCGGGTTACCCCTAACTGAGTAACAACTGACCGAATATGCCATCCCCCGGTCCTTTGGGACCTTTCACCCGAGCGCTCGTAATCAATTCACACAATCATAAAGTGTTTTCAACATGAGTAAGTATTTGGGCTCCATACCATGATACCACCCTTTTCCAGAAAGAAATGCACATATCCTAAAGGGCGCTACCCCTCATAACCTTGCCGCATCTTTCCTGTTTTGACCATTCCCGAGGTGTGAGGCTCGACGAAGTCACGTCCACAAAAACATACTTTATACAAAAGCCATGCTTTGGGTCAACAACTGATCATAGAAATGATCACCAAGATAGACGATCAAATAAATGATCCTATCACAAATAATCAACACAATGATCATTTCATAGCAACACTCAGCATGTCACATTACCAAATTGGGAATATATCGCTGATAACATTCAACTACATAACCTCTGAGCTCGTACGTCTCAGAGAAGGGTGTTAAGCTAAAAGAATAAATTCTCCGCCACCAACAGAAATATATTTGAAAGAAATCTGCTTTATATCTCAATTTGTAATGTCAGACATACAATCCATACAAGTCGGTTCTGGGCTCGAACAGAACCGAAGGCACTTACAAAGAAGTCCTTGCAATCCGGATAATCTCTAATCACGTCCGGACTTCCCATCACATAGGGAGTCTCTATACCGTAGCTACTCGGCGCAAAGACAATCGACGAGTTGTCCTTTCGCTTTCAAAAAGATCCGGTCTTCAACACCGGTCTTCAAATGCAATTCATAACGACGTATCACATATTCGGAATGGGTTATACGACCCCATGGTCCTTTCCCGGTTAACCCGAATAGTGAGCGCTTATTCAAAAATAAGCGTGGCATTCAAATTCAAATAAATCACATCAATTACCCATTCAAAGGGAAATATTGATAGTCGGTTATTGAACTATCAATGGATATGCACAACATCACCTGATTCCAAATAATTTTCCAAATTATTTATTTTCCAAAATATCTTTACAAGATATAAAATTTCAATACCTCAAAAATAAATCAATATTTATCTTTAAACAACTTCCCTTTTTATTCATAAATTCCATAGTGAATTTTCATTCCAAAATATCCATGCATATACGATTTCAATTATTCATTTCAATATTCCTTTTCAATTTATCTTCAAAAAGATAAATTCTCAAAATATTCACTTTATATTCGAAAACATTTCCATACTTATTTAATAAGTAATTCACAAATTTTATTTATTTTCAACACTTGGAAAATATTCAATATACTTAAATCGAAATTAAGTATATATTTCATTCTTTAAGGAAATCATGCTCTTAAACATATTTATTTGGGCCAAAACGAATGTTGCGTAAAACATCGTTACGACAACCCAAAATCTCTAGTATAGGGATTCGAAATTAAAATAGATATATAAATCCCAATACTATACAAAACATTTCCTTTCGGAAATCATTTACTATAACAACAGTGTTATAGTCCACCATTTCCTTCTATTTCTCGAAAACGTCTAATTCAACAATGAATGTTGAAATCTATGGTTTCGAATGTCAACATATTTTAAAACATCTTTAGATTGTTTTAATTCAATTCAAAATATCACATCCTAAACATTTTCTTTAACATATTATTCACTATTCAAAAACGTGAATATACTTTGTTAACAAATTTCATCCTTTTATTCATTTTATTTTAAAGGATTATTCACAGTCAAAAACGTGAATATAACTCCATTAATAGGTTTCAACAATTTACTTATCAAAATAAGTCGTTTGCGAATTTATAAAACAACGTTTATAAATTCCATTTCTATTTATCTTATAACATCTTTCTTTATAAATTTTCTTTATTAACCTATTCACTTTATATCTCAATTATGAACCAAAATTCCATATTATAAGTTAAACACTTATAATTTATTTCTTTGCAAAAATCATTCCTTTGAACTTCATAATTATAAATCTTATAACTTATAAGATTCAATTATTTATCCAAATCTATTCTTTCAATAACTTTATAAATTTTATAAACCTACTGCTTATAAAATTCCATTTATAACTTCACCGTTTATAATTCTATAAATTTCATTCATTTATGAAATCCATTCATAATTCATTCTAGCACTTATAAAAACTCGTTTTATAATTCAAATATTTTCATTTATAAATTATCAATTTTATAAATCTTTTATATAAATCAATTTATATTATTATTCTTTTAAAACATCTTTAATCTCCTTTATAATTTCACCATTTTGATTTATAAAATAATCAAGTTTTATAAATCCGATATTTAAACTTTTTACAATGAATTCAGAGATCCAATTTAAACTATTTTATAAAATCATTAATCCATATTTTCTCAAAAATCAAACTTCAACTGTATTTCAAAAAAAATCATAATTTTTATAACATGAAAATTATATCGTTTATTTATTGAAAATGGATCAATTTCCAAACATATAGTATATTTTCAAAAATCACTTTAAAAATCATTTTAAAGTTCCAAAATTTGGTCCAATGATGCTACATACCAAATAGTCAATCACGACAACAACGATATCATATATCGATATGATAATCAATCAAATATCAAAATATCTGAAATCAAATAAAAACTGTTGAGGAATCCAGTTGGATCCCTACAACCTGTTTTCCTGCATCCACAAACATTAGCACAATACTAATTCCGCTCCAGTACGGAATTATCGCGGTATATGGGATTTAAATATTATCCGCTTAATAGACGGCGCAATAGGGTCTCATCCGCTATACAAATGCGGGAAATCAATAACTCCAATATATACATATGCCAATATATATATATATTGCTATTATATATAATACCAATTTCACTGTTTATGAAATATTCGCGGTATATGTTTTTAATAAATAACATCCGCTTACTAACGGCGCATAATGTCTATTTTAACAATCAATAGATAACAATCATCATTTAAACATGCATTCAAGTATTTTAGATCTAACTATTTAAAATAAAATCGAAACCGATTCGATTGAGTGAGAAGTTCTCACCTTGATTTCAATTTCGTTTTAGCGATTTATTTTGAATAAAATTAAACGGACGTTTAATTTTACCTGAAATTCTCACTAACTCCAAACGACTCCAATCCAATTCCATCGCATAGTGCTCGTCCATACGATTCCAACGCAACTGGTTTCGCGCGTTTTCGACCTCGTATGAAAAAGTTATGAATTTTCTAAGATTACATGATTTTATATAAACAATTTCAACATTTATTTTTAATTTTAAACCTAATCTAATCACTACCGTCCATCACCCCCCCTGCTTCATCCAGACCGCACAACATCTTCTCCCCCAAACTCACATTCGCGTACAGGTTACACGCGACCCATTCACGTCTATAACCCTAATACACGCGAGCCACCAACGACGACGAAACCCCATCATATCGGCACCAAATCGAAGCTCGCGCAACACTCCACCACCGGTCCAATTTTCATCAAGCTCGGCCCCCCCATCGTCACGAAAAACGTGACCGAACACGCAGCCTTCATTGGCCAATTTCGGCGAATCTAAACCACTTCAACGCGAATCCACCGTTGGATCTGTAGAGCTCGTGATGCTCTAAATCTTTTCTATTGGAAGATTTTCGAATTGAATTGTGGATTGGGAGAAAATTGGAGGAGAAAGTGAATCGATTTCGGCCATTGAACCTAGGGTGGCGGCTGATGAAGTTAGGGTTTAGTTTTATTTTATTTTTTATTTTTTTATTTGAGTGAGGGGGCTATTTATAGGGAATTTTTGAACACTATTCATCCGGGAATTCCGAACTCCGATTCACGCGCCGTAACCAGCATTTCTAGGGTTTACCCCGCATTTCGAACACAATGGAACAGGTTTCGGAAGCTAATTCGGACATCTGTGCGAGTTATGGCAATAAACGTTCGATTTAAATTAAACCGATTTAAACGATTTTCTAGGCGTTTTAATTTGTACCGGACAAACGGTAAATCCGATTGACACGAAATTTGAAACCTTACAATAATATCACATTACGGATCCGATGAAACTAGTTTCGTCGAAATCCGAGACTTTTTGAAAAATGGCTATTTTAACTCGCTAAATTAATATTAAAAACAATTTCGATGCGTTTCGAGCTGCCACGATCAAACGATAACTCCGTTTGCTACAAAATTTGAAATCCGGTAATAACTAACTATTACGGATCCAATGGAACTGGTTTCGTCCAATTCTGAGACTGTTCGAAAATTGGCTAATTTCACTAGTCGATTAAATATTAAAATATTCAATTTTCACAAATTAACTTCTAATTCGATTTTAAAAGTTCTAAAATATCGTTCTAACTCCAATATGATAAAATAAAATTTTACAAATCATTTTCAATCATATTTAACCCAATTTTCAATTATTTCCATAATTTAACATTTTAAATTATCGATTTAATTATCCAATTAAATCCAATTATTCGAAATAAAATTTATTCGACTTATAAATTTCCCTTATTAATATTTAAAATTAATTAAATATTCAAATTTTAATTAATTAAAATCCTGGGTCGTTACAATCTTCCCCCCTTAAAAGAATTTCGTCCTCGAAATTAACAAGTAAGAAAAGTTACACAATTTATTAACTTTCCCAATATCCATAATTAAATTTCTTACAATAACTTTACTAAGTTTTCAAATCATACTTAGTTATCTTGTCAAAAACAATTACTATTGTTTAACTTTCAACTCCAAATAAAAGTCTAAGTTTTCAAAAAAATTCAATTTTCTCAAAATTTTTTCTAACGCCTTAAATTTCCGAAAAAATTCGCCATAGTCTCCTTTGCGCGGCTCGATCCAAAAAAAATGACAGTATATATATCACAAATATACATCTCATCAAGTAATGAGGCATCCCGCAGGGAAAAAAGTATAAAAGTACGGTATGTAATCCGAGATATGTACCTTATATTTTATTAGCGAGCATATATGGCTAATATAGCGCGAAAGCGAGCTCCAAATGCGAAGCAAACGCGATCCGCACCTACTAAACACTCAACAAACAACATGAGAACCATGCATATAGACAATAGTATCGATATACAACATATAGCAACATAATAACTATATATGCCAACATAGCAAATGTAATAAAAGCAATAAATTCAACCATCAACCAACTATCATCCAACAAATTCATAACCAATAAATATTCATTCATATTCTCATTAATATTCAATGAAATGGTTTTCAATTTAATCACATTCGATTCATTAACAGTGGATGTTTTTACTAACATTCATTTTCAATTAGTTTATATTCACTAATTCATATTCAAGTTGGTACACTTCCAAATCAAATTCAATTTTATTTAAGATTCACTTAACTTCCAATTGAATTCCAATTACTTTAGCTTCCAATTTCATTAACACTTAATGAATTATATACAATCAATCAACTAACAACCATATAACAACCAATGTATATTAATTACAACCAAATTCCTTTGCTTATATTCATTCAATTTGGTTTATCACCATCACTTTCAATTGGTTTAATTAAATTGATTTTCATTCAGTTATTCAAATTCCAATAATATTAGTTTTTAATGAATTTACACTTACATTCATTATTTCATACCAATTATTCACATTTAATTGATTAGCATTCAATCCATTAATTTAATTCAATTACAAAAGTTGAATTTCATTTACATAACTCAAGTTCATATTTATCACTTCACTTTATTAATTTACTTTGATACCAATATCAACTTCATTCAACATCTCTTAAGTTATATTTCCTTTTAAACATTATTTTGTTTTACTTAACTTAAATTCCTGCTTATAAATCAATTCAGATTCCAAATTCTAAAGTAAATTTCCATTTAACTTTAAATTCATTTTTTATTTCAACTCATATTTATAAATATATTCATATAGTTTCACTTCTCATATATATAAGTTTATTTCACAATTGTAAATCACTTTAATTATAATCCAATTCTTATAATTCATTTTGCTTATTCAATTATTCTTTTACTTAGATTATTCAAACAACTAAACAATCCACTTATATACACTTTAATAATTCTGAAAAATTATTTCTTTATATATAAAAATATAATCAAGGTAAAATTATTTCATTTACCCAATTTAAAACAATATTGTGTCGAATTGTTCTATTCAAGTGTTTAGAAACCCCTTCGATTCAGTTTCGAGGCTGCGCCGACGAAGGTTCATATACCACTCAACAAACCAATCATCACAATATAAAACAATTTCATATTCACTAACAAATACGCACTCGTATCTATTATTACACTCAAACTCATTCTAGAGTACTACTGACTCTATCTCTAATGAGTAATACCGAACAGAACCATGGTTGTCGCTTAACCATAAGCTCTGATACCACCAGTCTAGAACGTACCGTCAGCGGTCACAACCGGTAGGCTTTTCAACCATCCCAGCCCCACCGTGGCTCACAAAGGTATCCCAAACTTGCTTTTACGGCCACCCTTTCGAATGTCACGGCTTCGCCTAACCAACCCCGTAAAGAGGACGTGTGGGGGTAAGAGTCTCCCGTTCGCCACCAAACCGCGAAGCGAGAACCCCCCATCACATATCACCTAGCATAAGCGGAAGCGTGGTGGGCCCATAACCCACAGGTCCCAGGATCGAAACCTGGCTCTGATACCAAATGTAACGATAGCGATTTTTCGTTGCCGAAAAACCGAATAGTTAGGGTTTTAAGAAAAATAAAAAGACAGAAGAAGAGAGAGAATGATAGAAAATGGGGAGAAGAAAATAGAAAATAGAACGGAACAGAAAACAACAGAACAATAACAGAATCTCACAATTCGCAGCGGAACAACATATAATAAATAAATGAATAATCTTTAAACAAAGAACTATATCAGTTATTATATTACATCACATTACATTACATTACACCAGAGTGTACAACAACAAACAACATCAAACAATGCAGCGGAAAAAGAAATACTATATACTAATAATACGCCATGCCATCCAGCTTGCCTCCAGCAACTCCTGAATATCCTGATAAACCTAACTCTTGACTGCCGGTGTGGAAATTTGTGGGCACCCAGAGTTTAGGAAGGAAAACAATAAACTCCGAGTCAGTCATGTGACTGGTGTGAGAACTCAAAACAGTTTATTTATCTTTAAAAAAACAAAATAGAGGAATATTTTTAAAGTCAATTCGCAATGCTTTTAAAAATGAGACTACCATAAGGCCTCCCGCACACACACACAATGCAAACGCAGAATCGGAGGAGATTTCTCCTTATGATAGTCAAAGATGCTTGATACGCATTTAAAAGAACATTTGATATTATTATTAGTGCATAGTGTAGGAAAAATTCATTTCGAAAATAAAGATATAAATCTTAGCCAGCATAGACATTCCGAACTATGCCTACTATAGCTAACTATGTTCAATAGCAGGTTACCGCCACATTCCATAGCAGGTTATACAACTAAAACCGTACAAGTCTCGTATTGTTTCTTTGGATTTCCAACGAATGATCAGGCCAAGGAACTTCCCATTGCCACATGAGAATGCCTCTAGATGGACATCCCCGAGAACCAAACCGGATCTCTACCAACACAAGGCCGGGTTACCCCTAACTGAGTAACAACTGACCGAATATGCCATCCCCCGGTCCTTTGGGACCTTTCACCCGAGCGCTCGTAATCAATTCACACAATCATAAAGTGTTTTCAACATGAGTAAGTATCTGGGCTCCATACCATGATACCACCCTTTTCGAGAAGGAAATGCACATATCCTAAAGGGCGCTACCCCTCATAACCTTGCCGCATCTTTCCTGTTTTGACCATTCCCGAGGTGTGAGGCTCGACGAAGTCACGTCCACAAAAACATACTTTATACAAAAGCCATGCTTTGGGTCAACAAATGATCATAGAAATGATCACCAAGATAGACGATCAAATAAATGATCCTATCACAAATAATCAACACAATGATCATTTCACAGCAACACTCAGCATGTCACATTACCAAATTGGGAATATATCGCTGATAACATTCAACTACATAACCTCTGAGCTCGTACGTCTCAGAGAAGGGTGTTAAGCTAAAAGAATAAATTCTCCGCCACCAACAGAAATATATTTGAAAGAAATCTGCTTTATATCTCAATTTGTAATGTCAGACATACAATCCATACAAGTCTGTTCTGGGCTCGAACAGAACCGAAGGCACTTACAAAGAAGTCCTTGCAATCCGGATAATCTCTAATCACGTCCGGACTTCCCATCACATAGGGAGTCTCTATACTGTAGCTACTCGGTGCAAAGACAATCGACGAGTTGTCCTTTCGCTTTCAAAAAGATCCGGTCTTCAACACCGGTCTTCAAATGCAATTCATAACGACGTATCACATATTCGGAATGGGTTATACGACCCCATGGTCCTTTCCCGGTTAACCCGAATAGTGAGCGCTTATTCAAAAATAAGTGTGGCATTCAAATTCAAACAAATCACATCAATTACCCATTCAAAGGGAAATATTGATAGTCGGTTATTGAACTATCAATGGATATGCACAACATCACCAGATTCCAAATAATTTTCCAAATTATTTATTTTCCAAAATATCTTTACAAGATATAAAATTTCAATACCTCAAAAATAAATCAATATTTATCTTTAAACAACTTCCCTTTTTATTCATAAATTCCATAGTGAATTTTCATTCCAAAATATCCATGCATATACGATTTCAATTATTCATTTCAATATTCCTTTTCAATTTATCTTCAAAAAGATAAATTCTCAAAATATTCACTTTATATTCGAAAACATTTCCATACTTATTTAATAAGTAATTCACAAATTTTATTTATTTTCAACACTTGGAAAATATTCAATATACTTAAATCGAAATTAAGTATATATTTCATTCTTTAAGGAAATCATGCTCTTGAACATATTTATTTGGGCCAAAACGAATGTTGCGTAAAACATCGTTACGACAACCCAAAATCTCTAGTATAGGGATTCGAAATTAAAATAGATATATAAATCCCAATACTATACAAAACATTTCCTTTCGGAAATCATTTACTATAACAACAGTGTTATAGTCCACCATTTCCTTCTATTTCTCGAAAACGTCTATTTCAACAATGAATGTTGAAATCTATGGTTTCGTATGTCAACATATTTTAAAACATCTTTAGATTGTTTTAATTCAATTCAAAATATCACATCCTAAACATTTTCTTTAACATATTATTCACTATGCAAAAACGTGAATATACTTTGTTAACAAATTTCATCCTTTTATTCATTTTATTTGAAAGGATTATTCACAGTCAAAAACGTGAATATAACTCCATTAATAGGTTTCAACAATTTACTTATCAAAATAAGTCGTTTGCGAATTTATAAAACAACGTTTATAAATTCCATTTCTATTTATCTTATAACATCTTTCTTTATAAATTTTCTTTATTAACCTATTCACTTTATATCTCAATTATGAAACAAAAGTCCATATTATAAGTTAAACACTTATAATTTATTTCTTTGCAAAAATCGTTCCTTTGAACTTCATAATTATAAATCTTATAACTTATAAGATTCAATTATTTATCCAAATCTATTCTTTCAATAACTTTATAAATTTTATAAACCTACTGCTTATAAAATTCCATTTATAACTTCACTGTTTATAATTCTATAAATTTCATTCATTTATGAAATCCATTCATAATTCATTCTAACACTTATAAAACCTCGTTTTATAATTCAAGTATTTTCATTTATAAATTATCAATTTTATAAATCTTTTATATAAATCAATTTATATTATTATTCTTTTAAAACATCTTTAATCTCCTTTATAATTTCACCATTTTGATTTATAAAATAATCAAGTTTTATAAATCCTTTATTTAAACTTTTTACAATAAATTCAGAGATCCAATTTAAACTATTTTATAAAATCATTAATCCATATTTTCTCAAAAATCAAACTTTAACTGTATTTCAAAAAAATCATAATTTTTATAACATGAAAACTATATCGTTTATTTATTTAAAATGGATCAATTTCCAAACATATAGTATATTTTCAAAAATCACTTTAAAAATCATTTTAAAGTTCCAAAATTTGGTCCAATGATGCTACATACCAAATAGTCAATCACGACAACAACGATATCATATATCGATATGATAATCAATCAAATATCAAAATATCTGAAATCAAATAAAAACTGTTGAGGAATCCAGTTGGATCCCTCCAACCTGTTTTCCTGCATCCACAAACATTAGCACAGTACCAATTCCGCTCCAGTACGGAATTATCGCGGTATATGGGATTTAAATATTATCCGCTTAATAGACGGCGCAATAGGGTCTCATCCGCTATACAAATGTGGGAAATCAATAACTCCAATATATACATATGCCAATATATATATATATATATTGCTATTATATATAATACCAATTTCACTGTTTATGAAATATTCGCGGTATATGTTTTTAATAAATAACATCCGCTTACTAACGGCGGATAATGTCTATTTTAACAATCAATAGATAACAATCATCATTTAAACATGCATTCAAGTATTTTAAATCTAACTATTTAAAATAAAATCGAAACCGATTCGATTGAGTGAGAAGTTCTCACCTTGATTTCAATTTCGTTTTAGCGATTTATTTCGAATAAAATTAAACGGACGTTTAATTTTACATGAAATTATCACTAACTCCAAACGACTCCAATCCAATTCCATCGCGTAATGCTCATCCATACGATTCCAACGCAACTGGTTTCGCGCGTTTTCGACCTCGTATGAAAAAGTTATGAATTTTCTAAGATTACACGATTTTATATAAACAATTTCAACATTTATTTTTAATTTTAAACCTAATCTAATCACTACCGTCCATCACCCCCCCCCCCCCCCCCGCTTCATCCAGGCCGCACATCATCTTCTCCCCCAAACTCACATTCGCGTACAGGTTACACGCGACCCATTCACGTCTATAACCCTAATACACGCGAGCCACCAACGACGACGAAACCCCATCATATCGGCACCAAATCGAAGCTCGCGCAACACTCCACCACCGGTCCAATTTTCATCAAGCTCGCCCCACCCCCCATCATCACGAAAAACGTGACCGAACACGCAGCCTTCATTGGCCAATTTCGGCGAATCCAAACCACTTCAACGCAAATCCACCGTTGGTTCTGTAGAGCTCGTGATGCTCTACATCTTTGCTGTTGGAAGATTTTCGAATTGAATTGTGGATTGGGAGAAAATTGGAGGAGAAAGTGAATCGATTTCGGCCATTGAACCTAGGGTGGCGGCTGATGAAGTTAGGGTTTAGTTTTATTTTATTTTATTTTTTTTATTTGAGTGAGGGGGCTATTTATAGGGAATTTTTGAACACTATTCATCCGGGAATTCCGAACTCCGACTCACGCGCCGTAACCAGCGTTTCTAGGGTTTACCCCGCGTTCCGGACACAATGGAACAGGTTTCGGAAGCTAAATCGGACATCTGTGCGAGTTATGACAATAAACGTTCGATTTAAATTAAACCGATTTAAACGATTTTCTAGGCGTTTTAATTTGTACCGGACAAACGGTAAATCCGATTGACACAAAATTTGAAACCTTACAATAATATCATATTACGGATCCGATGAAACTGGTTTCGTCGAAATCCGAGACTTTTTGAAAAATGGCTATTTTAACTCGCTAAATTAATATTAAAAACAGTTTCGATGCGTTTCGAGCTGCCACGATCAAACGATAACTCCGTTTGCTACGAAATTTGAAATCGGTAATAACTAACTATTACGGATCCAATGGAACTGGTTTCGTCCAATTCTGAGACTGTTCGAAAATTGGCTAATTTCACTAGTCGATTAAATATTAAAATATTCAATTTTCCCAAATTAACTTCTAATTCGATTTTAAAAGTTCTAAAATATCGTTCTAACTCCAATATGATAAAATAAAATTTTACAAATCATTTTCAATCATATTTAACCCAATTTTCAATTATTTCCATAATTTGACATTTTAAATTATCGATTTAATTATCCAATTAAATCCAATCATTCGAAATAAAATTTATTCGACTTATAAATTTCCCTTATTAATATTTAAAATTAATTAAATATTCAAATTTTAATTAATTAAAATCCTGGGTCGTTACACGGTCTCAACACCGGTCTTCAAATGTTATCCATAACGACGTATCATTATTCGGAATGAGTTATATGACACAAAGTCCTCTACCGGCTAAACCGAATAATGAGCGTAAAATTTAAAAACATATGGATATGGAATTTCAATTAAGTCACGACTTTGAAATTCAAAACTTTCTTTCAAATGGTTTAAACCAATTGCCATTTTAAATCTTTTAGACAAAAATATTTGTTTCACAAAGTTCACCCAGTTTCACAAAGATCAATTCATAGATTCCAAAACAATTTCCATTTAAATTGGATCAACTAATTTAATCTTCAAATCAAAGATTTAACTTATAGCTTTCAAAACACGTTTCCAAAGATTCATTCATAGCCTGGAAAACCATTTCAATTCAAACGTAAAATCCTTTTAATACAGATTGGAAATTCATTACTTATGTGAAAACTTTTATCATTTGAAAACAAACTATTTCCATTTCGGAAGAGCTCAATACAAGTTAAAATCTTTGGGTTAATTCAAATTCCCAAAAACAACACTTTAAAAACAGTTTAAAACCCATATAAACTTGTATACCGTTTTTAAATTATGAATGCCAAATATATAATTCAATTTCAGATGTTGAATTCCAATTTAAATCAAATTATTCAAATTTCAAATCTTTATTAAGTTATTCAAAATAACTTTTATTCTTAAAACACCTTTTTAAAAGCGTTTTATATTAAACTCAATTCATTTCCAAAACCATTTAGATTTAAAATTCAAATTCAAAACTATTAAAAATCTATGACTTAATTGATTTCCACATGCAATCCATATGTGTGTGTGTGTGTATAGTGTAGTCTAGGGGTTTTACACAATAAAAGTGCCACATCATCAATCAGCACAGCTTCAAATACAGTAATATATTTGATAAGCGGTATAACCCATAGCGCTTATCTTTTATTCACAAATCTCAGATATATAAATAGCATAGATAATAAATTACAGTAAACATAGCACAAATCAAAATAGAACATATCAGGGATATCAAACAATTAAATCATCCAATAGAATCCAAACATCCATAAGCAAAATCAGTTAATTGTCTGATTAATTCAAATCAGATTAACTACTCATGAATTACTAATCCTGGTTAATTAACATTACAAATCATTTTTTATTAATTATTCCTTAATCATGGGTTAATTAACCCTTTATTAATTTTAAATTAGTTGCGTTAAGTAATTAACCCTTAATCTCTTGATTGATTTTCTCTGATCATTAATTAATTACTTTAATTAAGAAATTATCTTTAAGAAATCAATTACCTTTAATTGTTTTTCATTGAATCTAATTCTCGTTAATTAGTTCCACTAGCTAATTAACCCTTAAATATTCATTTATTAATTCTTAGTTACTTTTACTAATAAATTGTATCTTAATTAATTGTAATAACGAGATCATCAATTATTTAATTAATCAAGAGATAAATTAATTACTTTTCTTAACCTTTAGAACACGTTTAACCAATTATATTTATCACATTATTTATTTTAAAGGTTAGGATTGGTTAAATAACATTTTATCTTAATTACCTTTTTTATTTACATTATATAAATAACTTTATAACATAAAATAACCAATTTAAATAAATTAGGGTTTAATTACGTTGAAAACATCTACTTAATTCTTTAATTAATCCAAACTTTAATCCAAAGTCATCATTTGAAAACATGGGTTTAAAAAGAGTTTAAAGTTGAAATTTGTTAAAGTCAAACTATTCTTTCAGCAGACTGGGATGTACTCAAATACTCGAGACAAAAGCACGTCTACTTCGAGTCTTCTACAAAACTGACCTGAGTAGAATCATTTTTTCAAAACTTAATTTTTTATTTTCTAACTGTTTACTTGGTGTACCTAAATTTACTTGAGCAATGACCCGAGATAAACTCATGTTTTCCCTGAGACAAAACTAGAGATTCCTGAATACGATTTGCTTCTTCCCCAAACTTCAACAATCCAGATATCCAAATGGCACACGTGCACATGCACCACTTCCCCGACCATCTCCGATCGAGTCGCCACCCACCACCAAGTCGACGTTGGCCCCCCTGAGCTTCCCAAACACCCAAAAATTCAAAATTGCCCAGAAGTCGAAATCGAGCATACACGTACAAACTGGAACTAACCCCTCATCGGAACTTCCCCTGCCTTCGCTACGGTCCACTGGAGGCCCAGCGACTCCGGCCACGCGTTCCCTAACCATCGACGCTTCTTTCCCCTAATTCACGTACCACTTGATCATCTATGGACATTGCGGCGACCTCGCAAATCTAAGCGATCCAAAAATAAGTTCGAACCCTAAATCAAGCTCGCTTATCCTCCGCGACGATCTATAAAATTATCAACCATTTTTCTAATAACCACCAACCCCCCAGCCTCCTTCATGCCAAGTCACGAGACTTAATTCGTCGTTGGTCATGACAAAACGAGCGAAATGCGTAAATCGTTCAACTACCCATATCTCTTTCAATCCCAAACTAAAATTAATGATTTAACTTGCAAAATTCATGATTTTAAATAGTGATTCAGAGTATATAAGTAGATCAAAGAATTCGATGCTTCAATTTCAAAATATTATAAATTTCTACGGTTCTTCTTGCTTTTCAGATTACATATGAACAATATCATACCCATAACAATTTTTAAATTAAAAATCTTTCTATTTTAAACAATATCTGTTTGATCAGTAAAGTCTGTAAGGAACTAGAAGATGAGATCTTTGTTTTTAAAAGGTTTGGAAACCTGTTTAACAAGAACAGAAAGCATCTTCATCCAGATATACACACATACATTTGTATAATATACACAGGCATGCAAGAATACATAATCATTTAAGCCCATTTCAGGTCATGCTTCTAAAATCATTCCGATGTATCAAGTTTAATAATTTAAAGAGGAGAGTTTGCTCACAAACAACAATAAACAGATTCAGGGTTGGAGGTTTTCTCACATAAAACTGTTTGAAACAGAGGACAATTCTTATATTGAAGGCTGTAGTTTTTTTTCTTCTTTCTTCCTTTAATCTTTTTTTCTTCTGTTTTTTATTCAGTTGAATGAATTGATGAAGCTTATCTCTTTTTTTGGAATGTTAAGTTTTTGGCTGAAGGAAATGAGATAACATGGATGTATATATGTAGAGAAGGGTGTTTGTATAGGGAAAGGCATTTTCTGGTGTAAGCTTCCTCTTTGTTTTTTTTATTTGATTTGATCAATGATTTTTTCTTGTTTTGGTGGCTGAAATGATGTTGTTATTTCGGCTGAAATGATGTTGTTATTTCGGCTGAAATGATGTTTCTTTTGTGTGTTTATGTTAATGATATTTCTCTTGTTTTATAAGCTTATGCGTATTAATTTCTTATTACATGTTTAATACTTGTATTTCTTATCAACTAAATGCTTTTAAATGAATTTTTATATCACATTTTTCTTATTTTATAAATACATCTCTTAATCACTATTGTATGCACATTATTTAAAAGAAAATGTTTTTAAAACTAGCTAACCATAAATCAATTTACATAGATAACATTTTCAAACCCAAATCATTTATTTATAAATACAAATTCAATATTCAAATTCAAATATTAAAGTCAAATTCAAATTTACTCATATATACATATGCATTTATATTTCAAATTCAAATTAATTCCAAAATTTATTCCAAAATTTACATAAATTATTAATTTAAATTTAGTTCAAAATCGAGATTGTTACAACCTACCTTACCTAAAGCCACTACCACACCATCCCCTAGCCTCCAGTAGATCTGGCCGTGCCACATAAGGCCATAGCCGTGACTTCTTGTTACATAAAAATGCACCTTTGCCTTGTGTTGGTACATTTATGCCATTAACCACTCAAACAACTTGCATACCTTCACTACCCTTGCTAGGCCGAACATACTTGACCCATACCTGACCAAATACACCCTATGGCGGGGCTTTATCATCCTATAGGCCGAGCATGAGATTTGTGGAAGCAAGTGCAAGTGTTTGATAAATTGTTGTTCCTTAACTCTAGCTTGTTTAATGTCATATTTTGGGTTGAAATTCATGTTATATGTATTATTTTGTTTCATACGCACGAGACAACTACTTTGGCTCTCCCACACTTGAATCGTAATCGTGCTTTCGTGCCTTTGTGGATCTTATTTTGTGTGTTTGGTTGTACTCCAGCTTGTAGAGGTGAGCATTTCTCACCAGACCTTCCGTACTTATATAAGTAGTAAATTGACACCCTGTGAATCTGTAGATATTATTATTATGTTATAACTGCTTATGCTATGATCATATGATGTTCACCCTATTTATACACCTGTCATATCATCTGTTACAGTTAAATAATGTTATTCTGTTTATTTATATCAGTTTATTACACTGCAAGTTCCCTTTAGATTAGAATCACTAGAGGTTGAAATGATACATACCCGAACGGACTTTAGAATAAGGAAAAATCATTATGGGCGGAAATGATAGGCTTGAATGATTTTTATTTATTTCATTTTTACTTGGGATTGCGGGTTTGAAATGATCAAACTCGGGTTTTCTTTGTAAATTACGGATTGAAATGATATAAGATCTCTATCACTTTACCTAGGCTAGAAAATGATATACAGACCCGTGGTTAAAATATATTTTTCTAAAATTTTTAAAATACCTTAGAAATGTAAATATTTTAATATTTTGATTTAAACTTAATTAAAAATGATTTTTAATGTATTATTAATTTTCTAAAAATTTATAAGTGAAATAAATTAATGGTAAAGTTAGAGTTTGAAATATAAGTTATTTTGAAAATTATGATTTGGTTATAAATGGAATTTAAATTAAGTAGGAAAATATGATAAATAGATTTAAATTTTGAACTAAATGAACTTAAAATGATTTCATAAAGTGTTAATGGTTTTTGAATAAGTTAAAAGGTTAAATAAATGAGTATTTAAGTTGAATTTTGAAATATAACTTAGATTGGAAATTTGTGAATTTTGTTTAAAAAATGAATTTTAAGTAAAGTAAATAAAATGAAAAATAAGTTATATTTGGAAATTTGAACTTAAGTGTTTAAGCTAAAAATTTAATTATAAAGAATTGAAATCGAATGTTGAGTTATATAAGTATATTATTATTAAATTGATTTTTGAATGAAAAATTAACTTTATAAAATCATGAATATAAGGGTATTTTAAATGATTGTTTTAAAGGTGAAAATATAGGATTTTATAAGTTTAAAACGATTTAAATAAAATTTAATTGTTTGTGAAATTATATTAAATATTTGGAATTTAATTAACAGCATTTTGATATGTTATTATTTCTAATGTAAGGGATATTACAGAATTTGTAACTGCTGTAGTTGATAGAAAAGAACTAAATGACAAGATTGAATTAAGGGCTATTATAGCACTTTGTAAGTGCTGTAGTTGCTGAAATTAACTAAGGTTTTATTTGAACTAAAGTAACCCTATTACATCATTCTTTAAATGTTGTCTTTTGTTAATTGAATTATTTTAAAAGTAACTTTCCGTAGCATTTTCTAAATGCTGCGAAAGTTGAATTTTCATTGTTTTAATAAATTTAAGCGAATAAATGAACTTTGAAAGATTTAAATTTGGGAAATTTAATTGTTTAATTATTAAATATAATACCTTCATTTTAATGATTTAAAATGAAGTAATTTGTTTTGAAATATAAACTATTTTGAAATGTATGTTGAAATGGTATTTTAAATAGAAATGAATTTGATTTTGAAAAGATATGATATTTTTATATTTTGAAATGGATTTCTGAATGATATTGAATTTTGAAATGATATTTGATTTCAAAATATAAATTATTATTTTGAAATTTTAACCACAGAATGTATTTAAATTTATGGTTTAACTGATCCTTAGAGGATGGGCGATCCCAAGCATCCTTTAAGTTATAGTGCATTAACACTTCAGTTCACTTGAGTTGGTTTACATTATATAAGTATATATGTCCTGACTCGAGTGTTTTGTGTTTTACTTTATGCTCGGGTCATCCTGAGTATTTACATCTTAGCTTTGGATTTCTTTTCTGAAGCTAGGAATCGCTGGAGATTCTGCTTTTCTAGTTATCTATTCCCTTTCAGTTTCAGTTGTTCTATTTCAGCTCTGGTATTTATAAACTTCTATGTGTTTGAGATTTCTATTATATATGGTTTTTCCAGACTAATATCATGTATTATGTTTTGAGAGTTTGTTATAGTAGCTTCATGAACTACTATGGTATTTTAATTTCCGCTGCGAGTTATTCTGATATTTCTGTGTCTGTGATTCTGTGATTGTATTTCATTTGCTCCAAGTTTATTTACAATGCAGTATTTTGAGCAATTCAAATCCGGCATGTGTGGATGCGAATGGCTGAAAATATCGGATTATTACTGTTGGTATCAGAGCTTTGGTTTTTAGGCAAACCATAGCCTGCGGAGCAAAAGCTCATTAGAGATAGGGTAGAAATACCCTAGAATGAGTGAAATCAATCTCAGAATCATTTCTTTGTGAGGGAACGTATTTTCAAAGTATAAATTGATTTCCAAATGATTTTTAAAGGAGTTTCAAAGATTATTTTGGTATAAAAATTTTCTTATTTTGAAAATCATGATTTTCTAAATTTCGTTCCTTCTATATCCACCTTGGTAGTAATCTCTTGGTAAGGATTCTTATCGATTAGGATTCCTTGAACTTTGAAACTCTCCCACTTGTTCTAAAATCCATTCTTGTCTTCCCTATTTTTATCCTTTTGATGTTGGGGGCATTCCATAACTTCACTTTGAATGACCTCTATGAAGATCGGTGATTCCGCAGATCTTTGAATGATTTGCAAAGGGGTGAAACTCCTTTACAATTGGCATTGATTCACCGGAACTTTCTATATCCTCGGTTTACGATGCTATCTGTCTCCTGCTCTACCTGGATTCTATCTTTGGTGATCGAATGTTGATTTGCCTTAGATTTCCGAATTGATTATATTTCTGAAGTCACCGTTGACCTGTTAAGGCTGCTAGTGATTTATATATGCTTACCCATCTTCTATTTGGTAATTAAATTACCTCATCTTTGTTCGAGCTTATCTTCAAACCAGGATTCTATTTGATTAGATTCCTCTAAATTCGAATCTCTGTGTAATGACTCGGAATTTTCGATCCCAAAAATTCCAGATAGTTATGAAAAAGAAGAAAGAGATAGAAGAAGAAGAATATCAAAAACATCAAACATCTTACATTCGCAACGGATAAAATATAATAATAAATAATAACAGTTTACAAAGGAATACTGTATTTGTCAATTACATTTATAATACATCAGAGTTACACATATATACAATCAATGAATATACCCAATTATCATGTCACAGATATACAACATTATAATACAACGAAAATACTCTATACGTTCTTGCCATCCAGCTCGCCTCGTGAGCTCCAGAACGTCCCTAACTGAAAATCTGTAATACTCGCTCTGACCCGAGCATTACATCAAAGTAACACCCGGGTAAGGCTGGAAACCAGCGTGAGTAACTCATCCAACATGGAATACAAAGCATACAACTCTTATAGAACCCGGGGTAACTCGAATCAATTTACAAAGTCACAATTTGTTATAGACATAACCTATTTTACACATAAGTTTTCTAAATACCAAAATTTAGATTTAAAATACTCTAATTCCTTTAAATCACTTCACTCCGGCCTATAGATTTCACATATCAATCTATAAAAATTCGAAGTGGTTTCGGGTATTTCCTAATACCCGACCCCGGTCTCTTTGAGTCTCAGGTCATCCATAATCCAAGTTATCCAAATGAAACACACAACATTTCACATCAGAGATATCAACTAATTCAAAGCATCCAATACAGTTAATCATCCATAAGCAAAGCTTAATCACATACAAATTCAATTTAATTAACCCTGATTGAATTACTAATCTCAATCACTTAGATTTCTTCATTCAATATTAATTAATTTCAAATTAATTAATCAATCATCCCTTCATTATTCATCTTAATTAATCACCCTGGATTAATAATCCTTCAATTACATTTGTTAACACCGAGCGACTCAAGGAGCTTACGACTCATGATAGTTACCGACTCATGTAAAGGAGCGACTCAGTGGCTTTAGCGACTTAAAATGCTTTGCGACCTAGTGTGTTAAGATGCGAACGACTCATGGGATATGCGACTCATTGAGTTATCCTAAGCTAGCGACTTAGGAATGAAGCGACATAGTACTCAGCGACTTACCAGTAAAGCAACTTAGCGACTCAATACTTCTAGCGACTCATGAGTGAAGTGGTTCAACGACTCAGTGGCCCACCGACTCATGGCACACCGGCTTAGCGACTCATCGTATGAAGCACTTGGCGAGACATCAATGAAGTACTGACAAATGCTTCAACTACAACCCAAAGACATGATCTACGACTTATTATGAGTCGTTGCCGACTCATGCCTCATCGCAATGAGTCGCGTGCGACCTAACACTTAGAGAAAAAGTGATGCCGCTTCTCATAAGGTGTGAGCCGGTACTCGTAAGCAAAGAGGAGTTAAGGGGTGATACTTATCTCATGACTCGACAACTCGTAACTCGTAAACGACCCAGTACTTGAAGCGTGGGTTCGAAAAAGGTAGGAAGCTCTCTACAAACCAGAGACTCAGCTCAATGAGTCGGTCACGACTCATCCTAAGTCAGCAACGACTTACCTTAAGTCGGCAACGAGTTAGGACTTAGCAACTTTTTTCACCCAGAGCTCTCTATAAATAGACATCCACCTCCAACTCTGGAGAGGACTTTTGGTTCATTCTCGAAGCGCCAAAACTCTGCCATTTTCTCGACTCAAGCAACACTTCAAGCACTCCAAACATCGGAGACATTACATCAAATTCAAGAGAGAGAATCCACATCATTTATCATGGGTTTGAAAGATAATTCTCCGTAAAAGTTTGTACTAACAGTCTAGAGTGGATTGTAATTGAAGAAAGTTGTATAAGTTGTACTTGTTCAGCAATAAAGAGATCAAAGTGGACGTAGGCTCGATTTTAGGCCGAACCACTATAAAACTGTCGTCTTTTACTGCTTTTCTGCAATTTCTTTACTTGTATCTTGTTCCCGTACCAACGGGTGGTGCTTTCATAACTGTTATCTACTCACTGGGGTGTTAGCGTTCAAATTTTAGCGTTAACATTTTTGGTGCTTTCACTGAGAATTGAACTCAGGACAGCTGTCATCATTGCTTCGCAGAGATTTGAAGAAAGAATTTCCTTAAAAACCAGAAGTATATCTGAGATTATGGCTCCTGGAAGGAAAAGTAGATCTATCAGATCTGGAAACATTCAAGAGGGAACCTCCGCTTCCCCTGTACCTAATCAACCCACTCCGTCTGTTGGAGTTACGAAAGCGGAGTTGGATGCTGTGATTCTAGGGCTAAACCAGCAGATAAACGCCCAAAATGCACAACTAGAGGCTCAAAGTGCCCAGAATGCTCTGATTCTGAATAAGTTGAACGATTTACTTGGGGCAAACAATCAACCAGCTGGTAATGAAAGGAACTATGCTGGCAACATTCATGATGTTAGTGAGAGGAATGCTCCTGAAAGGGCTACTAGTCCCTTTGAGCAGGCAGTTCCTGAGGCTGGTGGATCTAGAACTCGGCATGATGAGGAATATCTTTCTGGAATGGTCCGGCAGATCATGAAAGAAAGTTTGCAAAGGGTTGAAGATGAGAAGGAATGGGGTTTCGCCCCAAGTAAAACTCCGTTTACTGAAAAAATCCTGAAGGCAGAATTTCCAAGAAAGTTTGTCCCTCCGACTATTCCAGCTTACAAAGGGACAAGTGATCCGAATGAGTTCTTGTATAAATATGATTGGCACATGACGGGTGCCAGGGCCTCTGACGAAATAAAGTGCCGATATTTCCCCGTATACCTGGAAGGGGAGGCTCTACTATGGTTCACCAAGTTGCCAGTCCGATCTATCGATCAGTTTTCAGACTTGACTAGAAAATTCAAGGAGCAGTTTAGACTATATGCTTCGAAGGCCAAGGACATTATGTCACTATCGAGTTTAGAGCAGAATCCTGGTGAGTCTATCAGATCTTTCTTGAACCGCTTTAATATAGCGCTGGCGGAAGTGGACAATGCTGAACCACGAATGATCTTGACTTATCTAATGAGGGCTATTGATAAGTCAAGCGAATTCGGAAAATGGTTAAATATGAAAGAGCCAACCTCTCTCGAAAAGTTCTACAAAAAAGCAGACGAATTCATTCGCTTGGAAAGTCGTCCTTTGCCAATAAAGGCAGTGTTGGAAAAAGCTGAAGACAACACTGTCGCTCCACGCAAGAATGAATCGGTGGGGCAGAAAAGGGAGAATAATAATGGAAAGAAACAGGGTAATCTGAAGAAGCCCCGGTCCTTCAAGCCATCAGAATATACTCCACTATCACATACACCGGAGCACATCTACCTGGCCACTAAAGATTCCGTCGATTTCCCTAAACCTATCCCTTTGAGAACCGGGAAAAAAGCCATATAGAGTGGGAAATTCTACCGCTTCCACAATCAACCAGGTCATGAAACTGATGAATGCCGCCAGCTGAAAAATCTGATTGAAGAGTTGCTAAGAGAAAACAAGTTGCAGCAATTCGTGAAAAAGAATAGCAACAATCCTGCATCGTCGAGTCAGGGGCAGCGGGCTCCTGTTCATCAGCCTGGGGCAGGTGAGAAAGCTACGGGGCATGAAACTGGAAGGCCCGTTATCAATGTCATTTCAGGAGGACCTCACCCAGCTGGCAAGAGTTGGGGTGAGATGGAGAGATATTCCAGGGCTTTGAAATATGCTCCAGCCGAAGAAGACGTCTTTGTTCTAGAAGACACTACGCCCCTTAAACAACAGAAAACTTTCAGCGATGATATTATTTTCAGAGCCAGAGATTCTACAGGTATTGAAGCTCCTACTTTAGATCCCTTGGTCATCTCGGCTGGTATTGGACCAGCCATTGTCAGAAGAGTCCTCATTGACTGCGGAGCATCATGTAATATCCTCTTCAAAAAGACATTTGACCAGATGAAAATCCCTATGATCGATGTGCAAGCCTCATCACAGAAAATCATTGGCTTCACTGGGGAGCCAAAGCAACCAGTAGGAACCATCGATCTGTTTGTAGAACTTGGGGAAGGAGAAAGGAAAGTGGTCCGAAAGCAAACCTTTGTGATCGTCGATGAATATTCTGCTTATAATGCTTTTCTTGGCCGTCCAACACTCGCAGCATTCAAAGCTATCCTAGCCCCGTGGTGCCTCACTATTAAATTCCCTACCGACAATGGAGTAGGAGTTATAAAAGGGGATCAAAATGCTGCGCGAGAATGTTACTTGACAGAGCTGCGAGAGTCAAGAAAAAGAGAAATGGGAAAGGATGCGGCAACCCTAGTCCGCATCAAGGAACCAGCCTTGTAGCAATTACAGAGCGGACCCTGCACTGGCGAGCACAGCGGGGCACGGAAAGAAATGGATCCCAGAAAAGCCAGTACAGGGGAGAATAGAGTAGTACCGGTGGAAACGACAGTTCCGGTACCTATTGACCCGAAGGACCCAAATAAGGTGTTGAATGTGGGTTCGCAGCTTAATGTGTCAATTCAGAATATCTTGATATCTTTCCTGAAAGCAAATCTGGATGTCTTTGCTTGGACTCATGCCGATATGTGTGGGATATCTCCAGAAGTTGCAGTACATGCTCTGAATGTTGACCCAAAGTTTACGCCCGTTAAACAGAAAAGAAGAACCCAAGGTCCAGAAAGGTCAGCAGCGTTAAAAGAAGAAGTTGATCGACTCATGGAAAATAACTTCATCAAAGAATCTACATATCCGAATTGGGTTTCAAATCCTGTGTTGGTCAAGAAAGCTAATGGAAAATGGAGAGTGTGCATTGATTTCTCTGATCTAAACAAAGCTTGCCCCAAAGATTGCTTCCCATTACCCAGGATCGATCAACTGGTAGACGGAACTGCGGGACATGAATTGTTATCTTTCATGGATGCCTACTCCGGTTATAACCAAATCATGATGCACGAGCCGGATCAGGAGGATACAAGCTTTATCACAGATGTTGGACTTTATTGCTACAGAGTTATGCCCTTCGGATTGAAAAATGCAGGGGCAACCTACCAAAGACTTGTTAATGCTATGTTCAAACCGCAATTGGGCAAAACTATGGAAGTCTACGTCGACGACATGTTAGTGAAGTCCAGGAAAGCAGCGGATCACATTGAACACTTAGCAGAAATGTTCGCAGTCCTCCGGAAATACAGAATGAAACTTAACCCTCTGAAATGTACATTTGGGGTCGAGTCCGGAAAGTTCTTAGGTTTCATCGTCAGTGCTAGGGGCATTGAGGCTAGTCCAGCTCAAATTACTGCCTTGAAAGAAGTTAAAGCTCCTAGAACAAAGAAGGAATTGCAGAGTCTCAACGGAAAGGTCGCCGCCCTGAGTCGGTTCATTTCCAAAGCCACTGATAAATGCATCCCATTCTTTGACGCCCTGAAGAAAGGAAAGAAGAATTTTGAATGGACTTCCGAATGCCAAAAAGCCTTCGATGAGTTGATCCGTCATATGGAAACGCCTCCAATACTCTCTAGGCCAGGCGATGGTGAGGATCTTCTTATATACTTGGCAGTATCATCTCATGCTCTAAGTGCAGCGCTGATACGGGAAGACAAAAGGATTCAACATCCGGTTTACTATATCAGCAAAAGACTCACTGGGGCAGAGCTGAATTACTCCAAGTTGGAAAAACTCGCCTATTGCCTACTAGTTGCATCAAGGAAACTGAGGCAATATTTCCAAGCTCATCCTATCAAAGTACTCACTGATCAACCTCTAAAGCAAGTCCTATTTCGCCCTGAAACTTCGGGTCGCCTTCTAAAATGGAACATTGAACTCAGTCAATATGACATCACCTATCACCCCCGAAAAGCAATCAACGGACAAGCTTTAGCTGATTTCATTGCAGAATTCACAGAGAAAGATAATGGTGAGGAAGAAGCAATCAATGATTCCCCAATCCAGTGGAAGATGTATGTTGATGGCGCAAGAAATGACTACTGTTCTGGAGCCGGAGTGGTACTTGAAACTCCTGAGGGTCGATCATTATGTTATGCACTAAGATTGGAATTTCCTTCAACAAACAATGAAGCAGAATATGAAGCTCTTATTGCAGGTCTGAAAATCGCTAAAGAGCTAAACATTCGAGCATTACAAATTTTCAGTGATTCTCAGCTTATTGTATGCCAAGTCAAGAAGGAATTTCAAGCAAAAGGTGGAAACCTGCCTTCCTACTTGTCAAAGGCTTGGGAACTCCTATGTGAACTCGATCACTATTCAATAAGCCACATTCCTCGGGAAGAGAATATGAAGGCAGATTCCCTCGCAAAGTATTCAAGTTCTGGTGAAGCTCAACTATTGGGATTGGTCCCTGTAGAAGTCCTTTCAGCGCCAAGTATAGACGAGATGGATATAGACTGGATTATGGATGTATTTCAAGAACAAGAGTCATGGATGACTCCAATACTGGATTACCTACTCAGAGGGTCTCTGCCAGAAAACTCGATAGAAAGACGAAAGCTACTAAGGAAGGCCTCTCGCTATGTAATTCAGGATGGCCGATTGTACAGACGAGGATTCTCAATGCCATTGCTTCGATGTGTATCCCGGGAAGAATCCAAAACAATCCTAGCTGAAGTGCATGGAGGAGAATGTGGTGATCATTCAGGTGGTCAAACATTAGCAAAGAAAATTCTCCGATACGGATATTTTTGGCCAGAAATTAATCGGGATGCTGCAGATTACTCCCGAAAATGTGACAAATGCCAAAGATATGCCAAAATTCCTAGAGCACCTTCTACCGAACTCACACAGATGGTTAGTCCATGGCCATTTGCAATTTGGGGAATGGATCTCATTGGGCCGCTACCAACTGCTAAATCAGGGATTAAATATGCTATTGTTGCAGTTGATTATTTTACTAAGTGGGCTGAAGCTGAACCATTGGCTACTATCACTTCTAGGAAAATGATAAGCTTTGTGACCAAGAATATCATTTGCAGATACGGTGTGCCTCAGAAAATAATCACAGACAATGGTACTCAGTTTGAAAGCGAGGAATTCCAGGATTTTTGCAAACGATTCAAAATCCAGAAAAGCTTTTCGGCAGTAGCTCATCCGCAGGCAAACGGGCAAGTGGAAGCAGTGAGCAAGATCATCAAATCAACCATCAAAAAGCAACTCGAGAGAGCAAAAGGTGGTTGGGTCGATAAACTACCACTTGAACTATGGGCATACAGAACTACTCACAAAACTGCAACTGGGCATACTCCTTTTTCGTTAGCATACGGATCGGAAGCAATGATCCCGGTTGAAACAGAGGTCCCTTCACACAGAAGAATCCATTTCAATCAAGCAGAAAATGAGAAGCTACAACTTGAAGCGCTGGATCTCCTTGATGAAAAAAGTGATGAAGCTAACCTCAGAGTTGCAGCTCATCAGCAAAGGATAGCCAGACATTTCAATTCCAAAGTTCGTCAACGCAGCTTTGAAATTGGAGATCTAGTCCTGAAAAGAATTATGACTGCGACAGGTGTGTTTGGGCCAAATTGGGAAGGACCATATGTAATAGGTCAGAAGCTTCTTGACGGCACATTCAAGCTCACCACTGTTGATGGAGATCAAATTCCAAGGGCATGGAACAGCAACCATTTGCGTCCATACTTTACTTGAAAATTTTGTTGAAACATTGTAAAAAGAATTATGAATGTATGATTCTTGTAATTGAAAGCAATTGTGAAACTAATGCAAGTAAATAATGAAAGAATATAAAGTGGATGTAGGCCCAATTTCATGGCCGAACCACTATAAGTCTTGTGTTCCTTATTATCATTATATGTTTGCTTTGTTTTTGATATAAAAATACATAAAATGTATTGCTGAAATGTCGATTTAAATTTTTGCAGACAATGGAAATAAAACTTGCGCATAATAAGACCGAGCGATTCTCACCATCATTCAACAAACAAATTTCAAGTCACAAAGACCCCGAATTCAAATCCTAGATAGGAAATACTTCAATTGAACGGCTAATGATTTCGATAGAAACGAGCCCTTGCTGATAAATTGAGATTGTTTGAACAAACAAACATCCAATTAGGAAGCTAGTGCCCGTTCTCACGAACTTGCCTGGCAATGAAGTACACTTCCTTGGATTAAACAAGCTACTTGCAAGAAAAGGGGAATGAAAACTTAAAAAAAAAAAAAAAAAAAGAGAGAGGATCGCTGAAAAGGCATAAGCAAGTGAACAGAGGAACAACCAAAGCTACCATCTGCAGCGCAAGTCCTCTTCGGAGGATAAAAGACCTCTAATGGGTCATACGCCACAAAAAAGAAAGTTCTCTACTCAACAAAAAAGATTGGAGGAGTCATGACCCTCCAACCATGAGAGAGTAACTTCCAGGCGATGAAAACCCTCTCTGAGGCACATTTCACCAGGAGTTGAAGTGTTATGACCGCTCTTCGGGATTTCACTTCACCAGAGTTGAAATGCCAAAAAATAAAAGCCCTCTTCGGAGGCCCATTTCACCAGGAGTTGAAGTGTTATGACCGCTCTTCGGGATTTCACTTCACCAGAGTTGAAATGCCAAAAAATAAAAGCCCTCTTCGGAGGCCCATTTCACCAGGAGTTGAAGTGTTATGACCGCTCTTCGGGATATCACTTCACCAGAGTTGAAATGTAAACAAAATAAAAGCCCTCTTCGGAGGCACATTTCGCCAGGAGTTGAAGTGTAATAACCGCTCTTCGGAATTTCACTTCACCAAAGTTGAAATGCAAAAACAAAACGAATACCTTCCTGAAAGCCCACGTTTCACCGAGATTGAAATAAAACTTCCAAGTGTTGAAACGCGAAAAGGCTTTCTTCGAAGGCACAACTCTTTGGAGGTACACGTTTCACCAAGATTGAAATAAAACTTCCAAGTGTTGAAACGTGAAAAATCCCTCCTTAGAGGTACAACCCCCTCCCGGGGACACAATCAAGAAGAAAGACCTCTTCGGAAGCCCACGTTTCACCAAGATTGAAATAAAACTTCCAAGTGTTGAAACGTGAAAAGGCTTTCTTCAAAGGCACAACTCTTTGGGGGTACACGTTTCACCGAGATTGAAATAAAACTTCCAAGTGTTGAAACGTGAAAAATCCCTCCTCAGAGGTACAATTTTGTATAAAAAAAAAAAAAAAAAAATCCTCATCAAAAGCGTACTTTAACTTTCAAAGGAAGAGTAATTTGCCTACTATGGAAAATGATCGTGAAAAAAAAAAAAAAAGAAGTTAAAGTACCCTTCAGAGGTCCGCTTTACCACATAGAGGAATTCACTTGGTAAAATATGCACATAAGCAAAAGAAAAAAGTGTTTTCTTCGAACGACAAAGCGTAAAAACTTATACGAAGGGAGTTGTACTCTACAAAAAATTTCTTTAAAGAATAAAATAATTATTCTTTAACAAATAAGAGTGCAAGTCCCCTCGAAGTATAAAATATTGCAGCAAGCTTAAGGTATGGGGGCAACATAGTATAGTAGTATAGCTGCATCAGTAAAGTAATACTCAAACAACATACCATAAGCCCGCTGCAATATCATATAAACAAACTTGTGCAAAAAATAAATAGTAAATGCATTCTCAAATTCAAACAGAAGTTTGTACAAACGAAGAATCATTTTATTCAACTATAATGCAGATACAGGTTTTAAAATAAAAGCGGGGGCCGGTGCCCGCACAACTTTTGGCCAGTTCATACAAAAGACAAAAAGCTAAAGTCTTCACTTCTTTTTACTGCCTTTGGACCCTTTACCCGACCGAATGACCAGCTTTTCAGGTCGGCCAGTGGGTATAAGGGAGGAAGGAGAGGTAGGCGCAGCTGGCCCAACTTCTGGCTCCTCTTCAGTGGCAGTGATTATCTTCCCTCTCCTCTTTGATGCTCCTTGCTTCCTTCTCCTCTTCGAGGAGGACTCACTTCCTGGAGTGACAAGTTTAGATAAAGTTATGTCGTCAGAAGGAGTCCGCTCCGGAGATATGTCACCTCCCTCAAGTCCCTCATCTTTTTGCTCTTGCGAAGCAATGGGATCATCCAGGCCATGGAGAGCCTCTATTTGTTCCTCCTGTGATCCAGGTTGCGAAGCAGAAGGAGGAGCCACCTGAAGAGATGGAGGAGGGATTACCGGAGAAGTAGAGATTTGAGCAGTGCTTGATACTTTTTCTACAGAAGAAAAGAGGTTAAAGTCAGTAAAAAGAGGAGATGAAGGTTCACCAATGAAGTCAGTAAAGAGAGGAGATGAAGGCTCGTCAAGGTTGAGAAAATAGCCAAGGAGCTCGTGAAACTCATACGAAATAAACGAGTAACCCGCTTGAGCAGAATTGACAGTAGCGGGATTAACAGTGAAGTTACCTGGAGAAGCTGGTTTCCTGATATCGACTTCATAAGCTTGCGCATCAGCGCTCTCATCACCCTCGTCTCCACCTTGTATGCTAGTAATCTCAGTGGTAACTTTGGTGGGAGATGCAAGATGGGAACTGGAACCAATAATGTCAACTTCGGACGAAGAAGGTGGCTGGACTAGAGTAGTTGAAGTGGTTTTTCCCAGCCGGTCCCCTTCCGTCACTTCAGTCCTTAATTTGGCAAGTTGTTCCTTTCCCTTGGCAAGGGCAGCGCGAGCGTCATCATCAAAATAATGCCTCTCCAGGGCTGATTCGTCATAACCGGCACCTTCAGCACCAAGCATCTCTAGAGCGGCCTCCCACACTTCAGCTAAAGTGATTTCATACTTAGGACCAAGAAAAGCGAGGCTTCCACGCCCCAAGACGCTATGCAAGTAGAAGTCGAATAATGTCGAGCCGAAGCTGTTTTTGGTCGCCTCATGAGATTCTTCGGCTGCGATTTTGCCGGCGACAGCCTCATCGCGCTCCCTTTCAGTTTTGGCAAGCTGAAGCTTAAGCATTTGTATCTCCGCCTCCTGGGAGTTGTTTTTCTTTCGAAGCTCAGCAATATCAGAGACATAGCCTTCACTGATTCTTTTTTGTGCTTCGAGCCTGTCTTCGGCATCCCTCTGGCTAGCGTGAGCGTCTCTCACTTGCTTCAGGAGCACTTCTTCTTTCTGAGAATATGAAGTAGAGGAAGCAGCAAGCTCATGTTTCAATTCCTCGACTTTTGCTTCAAGCTCCTCATTGTAAGAAGCAATGTTCCTCATTTTGGTGTCGTGTTGCTTAACGACCTTTTGCCATTCGGCCTTATCATTTTCCATGGTGAGCATGGCCTCTAGGTTGGCACGGTTAACTCTTTGAAGCTCATCGACAAGCTTCTGCCAGTTTGACATCCTCTCGATATCAAGTTTGACGGCGTCAAGATTTCGTAGCATAGCAGGCTTGTCAATAGGAACCAGGTCAAGGTCGAATCTCACACCCTTTAAGCACCATTGTGGAAAACGACTTTGTAAAGTGGCTGGGCCAGGTCCCACTTGAAATTTAGGCCTGCTTATTATTGTCTGGATGTCCTCCTTCCCGAGAGCAAGAGAGTCGGAAGGAATGTCAAGAGGGGCAGGGGCAGTAGGCTTTTCGGGAATAGTGGAAGTATGTCTCTCACCATGTCGGGCTCGTTTGCCTGAATCTTCAGCTACATGACCTTTTCCTCGGTCGTCGTGAGATTTCCTTTTGTGAGAGTCGTCACTTCTCTGCAGAGAATCATGGTGCTCATCCCTATCCCTTCTGTCATAACGCTCTTCTGCATCCCTCCTTTCACGAGCCTTTCGAGCAGCCCTCTCTTCGTCAGACTCTCTATAGGAGGGAAAGTAACGCCGATAATCATATTGACCACGCCCCCCGTAGCGTTGGAAATCCTGATAATACGATCCGCCGCGTGTCATTGAAGAATCTGAAATAAGAGAAGATAAGCTTTAGAAATCTCTAAAGTATAAGAAGATAAGTGCATAAATGTGCTGGAAAATCCTTAGTTGTGTGTGAAGTGCAAGCTACTCGCGTTGGACTAACGAACCACTCCTCTGTTGGGGGGAAGTGATAGATTTCACTGTTGATGACAATTCTTGAGATAAAGGAGTTAGAGTCTGTTGGAGGGCAGATGTTGCTTCAATCGTCGGAGGTATAGCTTTACCATGAGCAGGGTCTTCTTTAAAGAGCTCTTGGGAAGTAATAATTATGTCACTTAAATCCCCAAAGACGTCATCACCGTCATGCCCAACCTGATTCCCTCCATCAGCTCCTTTGTCAGCACTCTTCCTGGTTTGGGAAAGGGGCTCCTCTTCTTCTTCAATAATGGGAGCAAGTGCGGGCTTTTCGGAGGGTCCCGTATCGTCTCTTGGAGTAGAGCACTTTACTAATAAGGTTTCTGCAGAAATTTCTCCTCGTATGTGCTCTTTAGTGGAGATCGGAAGATCAGGAGTTTTTACCGGAGAATCAGGAACCTCCGTTGGAGCTTCACGAGGCCGAGTAAAGCGAGAGGGATGGAGGAGTCCGTATTGATGTAAAAGTTCATCGTTTAGCAGAAACTTTATGCTCCTCTCTTCTACCGGCACGGCATTTAATCTTTCAAAAATTTGCTTAAGACTTGGGTCCCTAGCAGGGGGTGGAAGTGCTAAAAACAGGAAAAGAATGAAATTAGCAACTGAGAGTTCAGATCTCGAGAAAGTTTCAAAACGGAAAAAGTAAAGACAGGAAATCTTACTTCCCACTCTCCAGATGGCATAAAACCCTGGAGGGCAGCAAACAAAGAAAAACTGATTCAAAAATCCGTGAGCGCTTTCGGAGAGATCAGTAATAAGTTTGCGGTTTCGAGCGCTTCTTATAACCACGATGGAGGGATGGTCTTTAGTTTTCGTGAATGAGCAAAAATAGCAGATCTCCCCGAAGCTTGGTAATCGATCCAAAACTCTCCTGAATAGAACACATAACCCCATCAGAATGGCGTAGCCATTGGGGTGTAATTGGAATGGAGAGATAGACAACCGAAGCAGGAACTGTTGGAGAAAGTCGTTAAAAGGAGGAATCGCCCCACTTAAGCACATTTGGCGATTGACTACAACAAAGTCGTAGGGAGGATTGTCAGCAGTATCACTTGGCCCAGGGAAAAGAACATCACTTTCAGCAAAGCCAAATTGAGTGCGCAGCTGGACAAACGCTCTCGAAGTTAGAATAGTCGGGGTTCTCTCCGGAGGATTCTCTATGGGAACAGCTATCGGAAAAGTTTCTTCCTCTTGAGTTACCACTTCTTCTTCTCGGTGGGAGGTCATTCTACACAAGCAACTGGATGTTCAAATGCGAAGGTGCGCGTTTCCTAAAAAGTGTGAAGTGTTGTGCAAGACTAATAAAAAGTGACAAGTATATATAACTGGAATTATACTAATCGATGCTTGATCGATTGTAAACATTTCAGAACTTGTTAACCTAAAAGTTCAAACATAATATTAGTGCAAGCAAGTCGATTTCAATTGACTATTTCAGTATTGCTTTGGTATTTTGTTTGAAATTGATATGTTAAAAGCACTTCATACATACAGTTTATTCAAGTTAATCATCTATCATTAACTAATCTGTCGTTCGATGTGGGCAATCAATGACAGTATATTCGTCCCAATTTTCTGTGAATGTTATATTTAACAGGTCATCAATATTAAAGGTAGCATAATCCAGCGGCAAAGCATAATATAGTTATTAGAGTTGTCACTGCAATTCAAACTTCAGGATAGAAACATAAGCTAGTTCTGTCAAAATTTCAAGTTCCCAAAGTCGCTTAAAATTCAAGGCAATCTAAATCAAGTTAAGAGACACAAGGCACGACACCATGCATCCAAACCTAAAGTTGCTCATAGCTTAACAGGAAGATCACTGCATCAGTAAGTCGCATTGTATGAGTCAAGGGGTCTCGGTTCAAGGGCATGCGGAATTCTCTAAGTCCTAACTCGGCAGCGACTCAGGATGTCTCGGCCACGACTCATGGCTCCTAGCTGACTCGACCAGCGACTCAAAACCTAATTTGCTAACTCGTGGAATTCCTCGCCACGCCTCATCTCACAGCCCCCCTTTCTCTGCCTCAATCCGCTAACCCGTTAGTGCTAAGGCAACAAAGATCTATCACATTCCCAATGGAACCCATCATCCGTCCATACCAACAAATCACCCGAAAAACAATCTGAAATGTTTCGCATCGATCTTAAATTCAATGCATTGCTAAGCTCGCGTATCGGATAGTGATCTAGAATCGATTATAACAATTCGAAGTGAAGCGCAACGCATGAAAACAAATTAAAGCCGAAAGATGAGAATTTGTGATTTAACGTTGATTATTATGGATTAAGATCGGATTTGCTTACGAGGTATAATGGTTGGGATGAATCGGAGAGTAACAGGGTTGAATTCGCCTTCGGAAATGAGATTGGAAGATTCGTTAATGGCGGCACAAGGTGTTGAGGCAATGATTAAGTGAGGAAGAAGAGCAACGCATTAGCTTATATCCAAGACAGGGGAGAATAAGAAAGGACTCACGAGTCATAAGCTGCCTTGTGTCGGTCACGACTCAAGAAGAAAGTCGAAGCACACGACTCATGATCTAAGCGTATACTTCGAGGGGCAATTGTTAACACCGAGCGACTCAAGGAGCTTACGACTCATGATAGTTACCGACTCATGTAAAGGAGCGACTCAGTGGCTTTAACGACTTAAAATGCTTTGCGACCTAGTGTGTTAAGATGCGAACGACTCATGGGATATGCGACTCATTGAGTTATCCTAAGCTAGCGACTTAGGAATGAAGCGACATAGTACTCAGCGACTTACCAGTAAAGCAACTTAGCGACTCAATACTTCTAGCGACTCATGAGTGAAGTGGTTCAACGACTCAGTGGCCCACCGACTCATGGCACACCGGCTTAGCGACTCATCGTATGAAGCACTTGGCGAGACATCAATGAAGTACTGACAAATGCTTCAACTACAACCCAAAGACATGATCTACGACTTATTATGAGTCGTTGCCGACTCATGCCTCATCGCAATGAGTCGCGTGCGACCTAACACTTAGAGAAAAAGTGATGCCGCTTCTCATAAGGTGTGAGCCGGTACTCGTAAGCAAAGAGGAGTTAAGGGGTGATACTTATCTCATGACTCGACGACTCGTAACTCGTAAACGACCCAGTACTTGAAGCGTGGGTTCGAAAAAGGCAGGAAGCTCTCTACAAACCAGAGACTCAGCTCAATGAGTCGGTCACGACTCATCCTAAGTCAGCAACGACTTACCTTAAGTCGGCAACGAGTTAGGACTTAGCAACTTTTTTCACCCAGAGCTCTCTATAAATAGACATCCACCTCCAACTCTGGAGAGGACTTTTGGTTCATTCTCGAAGCGCCAAAACTCTGCCATTTTCTCGACTCAAGCAACACTTCAAGCACTCCAAACATCGAAGACATTACATCAAATTCAAGAGAGAGAATCCACATCATTTATCATGGGTTTGAAAGATAATTCTCCGTAAAAGTTTGTACTAACAGTCTAGAGTGGATTGTAATTGAAGAAAGTTGTATAAGTTGTACTTGTTCAGCAATAAAGAGATCAAAGTGGACGTAGGCTCGATTTTAGGCCGAACCACTATAAAACTGTCGTCTTTTACTGCTTTTCTGCAATTTCTTTACTTGTATCTTGTTCCCGTACCAACGGGTGGTGCTTTCATAACTGTTATCTACTCACTGGGGTGTTAGCGTTCAAATTTTAGCGTTAACATTTTTGGTGCTTTCACTGAGAATTGAACTCAGGACAGCTGTCATCATTGCTTCGCAGAGATTTGAAGAAAGAATTTCCTTAAAAACCAGAAGTATATCTGAGATTATGGCTCCTGGAAGGAAAAGTAGATCTATCAGATCTGGAAACATTCAAGAGGGAACCTCCGCTTCCCCTGTACCTAATCAACCCACTCCGTCTGTTGGAGTTACGAAAGCGGAGTTGGATGCTGTGATTCTAGGGCTAAACCAGCAGATAAACACCCAAAATGCACAACTAGAGGCTCAAAGTGCCCAGAATGCTCTGATTCTGAATAAGTTGAACGATTTACTTGGGGCAAACAATCAACCAGCTGGTAATGAAAGGAACTATGCTGGCAACATTCATGATGTTAGTGAGAGGAATGCTCCTGAAAGGGCTACTAGTCCCTTTGAGCAGGCAGTTCCTGAGGCTGGTGGATCTAGAACTCGGCATGATGAGGAATATCATTCTGGAATGGTCCGGCAGATCATGAAAGAAAGTTTGCAAAGGGTTGAAGATGAGAAGGAATGGGGTTTCGCCCCAAGTAAAACTCCGTTTACTGAAAAAATCCTGAAGGCGGAATTTCCAAGAAAGTTTGTCCCTCCGACTATTCCAGCTTACAAAGGGACAAGTGATCCGAATGAGTTCTTGTATAAATATGATTGGCACATGACGGGTGCCAGGGCCTCTGACGAAATAAAGTGCCGATATTTCCCCGTATACCTGGAAGGGGAGGCTCTACTATGGTTCACCAAGTTGCCAGTCCGATCTATCGATCAGTTTTCAGACTTGACCAGAAAATTCAAGGAGCAGTTTAGACTATATGCTTCGAAGGCCAAGGACATTATGTCACTATCGAGTTTAGAGCAGAATCCTGGTGAGTCTATCAGATCTTTCTTGAACCGCTTTAATATAGCGCTGGCGGAAGTGGACAATGCTGAACCACGAATGATCTTGACTTATCTAATGAGGGCTATTGATAAGTCAAGCGAATTCGGAAAATGGTTAAATATGAAAGAGCCAACCTCTCTCGAAAAGTTCTACAAAAAAGCAGACGAATTCATTCGCTTGGAAAGTCGTCCTTTGCCAATAAAGGCAGTCTTGGAAAAAGCTGAAGACAACACTGTCGCTCCACGCAAGAACCAACCGAAAACCAAATTCACCAGATCATCAATACACATCAAATCAATTCGATCATTCAATCAATTATTTAAATTTAACCATTTAAATTTAAATAAACATCCGAAGGAGTGAGATTAACTCACCTTTGATTTTGTTTTGCAATCTACTTCAATATAGCTTTGCTTTTCCCGATTTGACCTTGAAGAAACAATTTATATGATTCTTATTATTATTTTAAATCACCTAAAATAATTTACCACTAAATAAATTCAATCAACTAATTAGTTTGATTTTAAATTGATTTTAAATTTTAAAGTGTTTTAATCAACTAAATTTTTCTTTTGAAACCTCCTACCTTTACAAAAATCAGTCATACATAATTTCCAAACTGAGACATTTTTTTTAACTGCATACTTTTACTCAATTAACTTATTAATTTGAAATTTAGCATACCAAAAAGTATAAGCTATCTCACCTAAATCGCCATAGAAGCCACCTCGGCTGCTCGAATAATGCCTCTGCCTCGAAACCCATCATCACCGACTACACTTCACCGCTGACTCGCGAACCACCATATCGCTGTAAACCCTAGTCACGGCGACATCGGCATCTTCGATTCAAAACCATTAATACCTTCTAGAACCAACCACCAACAACATCGCTTGCCTTCCATCGCGATCTTACCACTTCACATTTCCTGACATCACGTGCCTCCCTATGCTCGCGACCCTCCACGAAACTGCAGCCACCGCACTCGAGCTCGGTTTCGAACTCTCCATAATCGATCGCAACCCCCTCCATCGAAGCGCGCGCGAGTCGCGTGAGCCTCCCACATCGCAACTTCGAGCTCAAGACGCATGCGCGCCACCCCCTACAATCGTCTCGCCTCCACATCTTCATGTCGCCGCTACCTAGCTCGTGAAGCCATAGCTACCATTCTCGATTCGATCGCTATTTCCCCCCTTTTTACTAAACGGCTTCAGCCATTTTTTTTATTTAGTTGAATTCGGTTTCTGCTCTTTAGAATAGAGAGGGAGACGGGGATAAGATAGAAATTTGGGGAAGCTTCTTGAGTACGCGTGTTTATTGTATAATTGAATATTGAAAATATCTTGCGTTGCACATCGTGAAATTTCGAACTCCTAATCAAACATGCCACCAGGCATTTATAAGGCTTTACCCATATTCTGAACACAATGGAACGTTTTTTGGAAGCTAATTTAATCGTATGTGGAAGTTAGCTTTATAAATCGATTTAAAATATTAAATTATCGATTTTAATTTCAATGCGTTTCTCACCCGTACGAGCAAACGGTAAATCCAAACGCTACGAAAATTGAAATCCGATAAAAACTAACTATTACGGATCCAATGGAATTGGTTTCATCGAATTCCGAGACTGTGCCTCGGAACGCTATTTTTAAATATCGATTTACACGATATATTTAAAAATTGAACAAATCACCTTTAAACTAAATTTCAACCATTCTATTATCTTCAGTGTCATTACTATAAATTTTACAAGCCTTCAAATTATTTTCAACAGGCTTAAATCTAAAGATTCAATAATTTACTCAATTCCAGTTTATTAAGTCCAATAACTCAATTGCTGAATAATAATAATATTTGAATTCAAGTGGAAAATTAACTTTTAAATATTTAAAATCAATTAATTATTCCAATTTAAATTGTTAAAAATTCCGGGTCGTCACACTCTATTTGTTCTGAAATCCATCCTTAAATCATTCTTTGGAAATTTGTGTTTGGTTATATTTTGAAATTGTGCATACATCGAAATTTTTTTTTTTATAAGGATGTCCCCATTTTATATATAAAAGTGAAATGTTTTCGATAAGGATTATATACCTTTTAAAAATGAAAATTTGAAATTTAGAGAAGATTTGAAATTTTGAAAAATTTATAAGAATTTGATTTATATAAAAATGATGTATAACTGAAGGGTTTTGAATTTGAATTTCGAGGAATCGATCTCCGGTGTTTTGAAATCGGTTTTAGGATTTTGGAAAATATATAATAATAATATGATTTAAAGATATTTTCTGAATATGAAATGTTTATATGTATTCGAGTGAATTCCAATGATTTCAAAGAGATTTCAAAGAAGTTTCAAGTGATTTTCGAGTTTCTGAGTGGGGGAGAGGTCACTCTAGTAGCTTCGCTATGCGAGTGATTTTGTGAAACCAAATTTTGATTTTCGAGTTTTTGAGTGGGGGAGAGGCCACTCTAATAGCTTTGTTATGCGAGTGATTTTGTGAAACCAAATTTTGATTTCAGATTTTGAAGTACAGTTTGATATTCGGAAGATATATGTGTGTGTGCGTGTGTGTGTGTATTTGAAATAATTTAAAGTAAGCCGGTGTTCAGTCCTCGAGATTCAAATCTGTTTTGGTATAAACTTATGTTTTGGAATTGGTTTACTGATTTGTTGGTGACTTCCAACCCTTGGATTGAAAATATGATTTCTTCGACTATTTTGAATATTCGAGCACTTCCAAATCAAGGTTAACTTTTCAAAGATAAGAAATGTTGAAAGGTATAAGGTATTTGATAAAGAATATAAGTTTATTTTTGTATGATTAAAAGTAATATGATTTATAAAAGTTTGAAACTGTTTGTTGAGTGAAATAAATAAGACTATTTTGAATTATCTGGTATGAAATAAAGTTTTGAAATGTTTTGAATAAAGTATATATATAGAATAATAATTTTTCCAATGGTAAATTGGTTTTTTTTCATATACAAATAAATACTTTGAATGTTTTAAAAAGAGATGGTTTTCAACTTTGTAACCTTTTTAGACATTTTAATGATTTTGAAATGGTTTTGAATGACATAATCTTTATTTGATAAAGAATGTGAACTTGGAATCATAATTGATTTTGATAAATGAATATTTGAAGTTTATATTTGTATGAAAGGATATTTGGTTTTCTTGTAATTTGAGTTTATTTAAAAATGATGGATTTATGAAATGAATATTTCAAAACTAAGTAATAATGAAGTAAAATTTGAGATATATGAAATTGTAAAATTTAGTTTTGGAATATGGTATATTTAAGCTTTGAAATATATTAAAGCTTTAACTGTTTATTTTATGGATAGAATCTTTATTTGAAATTTGATATATTTGAAATGGTTTTGTTGAAAAATTAAATTGAATTGAAATTGATGGTTTGAATTTAATTAAAATTGGAAATTTAGATTTGGGTTTACTTGAATAAATTTGTGAAATGTAAAGAATTAAAGGAATGTTTTATGATTTCAAATGTATGATTTCGAAATGTTATGATTTTCAAAGTGTAATGATTTCAAGTATTTTGGTTTCGAAAGATTTATAACTTTGGAAGTATTGTGATTTTTTTGAAAGTGAATATATGTTTGAAATGGAAATGAATTTGGTTGACCTAAATTTTTGTTGATTTGGGAATTTGGATTATTTTCTATATCTATTGTTTTATGAAACTTTGAAACTGAATATATATAATTTGGAAGAAATGATTTGCCGAAATCATATATGATTTTGACAGAAACGTTATTGAAAGGAATTGAAATTGAGAACCTTGTTTATTTAAATACTTTGATTTGGAAGTTATCGAACTTATATAAATGGATTTGTATAAGTATGAAATTGATTTGTATAAGTATAAAGTGATTTGAAATTGTTGATTTGAAAGGGCACTCAATTTGTAAAGAGAAATCTTATATAATCGAAGTATATATATGTGGTTTGATATACTATTGATTTTGGAAAGTATTCGATTTGAAAATGAAATCTTATATATAATGGATTTTATATAAGTATGATATTTGAAAGTGACTTTGAAAGGTACTATATGATACATATTTTCGAAGTAAAGATATGGAAAGTGCCTTCTGCTTGATATCCGCTTTATGGCCACACTATGGATTCATTCTATCGATATTATTCTCTCTGATTTGGGTTTTTCGGATATGATACTCGAGTGTCCATCGAATTACATGGCGATCTCCATGGTCTTATGATCGCGACTGCATAGCGTAATTCACAGGGCTGCGAGAGCCTAAGGATACGGATGTTTCCTGAGGGATCCAGGCATAACCATTGTGTATTTATGATCTATTGGGTCGCTTAGTAGCGTAATCTGCAGGGGCTGCGAGAGCCTAAGGGTACGGATGTGTGATGCCCTAACTCTATACCCATGCTAGCCAAGAACACTAAAGAGTAATGTCATCAACTAGCACGGAGAATAAGGCTGTTGAGGAGCGACCATTTGAATAATTGCTTTGTGCGAGTACCGATATGCCAGATAAAAATACAACTTTTCATCACAAGAGGAAATCCGACATACCGATGCAAACTCAAGGCTACTAAACAGTGGCTATAATATATTCGGAAACAAATATAGAAATATCATCACACAAATCAGTAATAGAAGATCATATCTCAAAGGCGGAAAAAGATATGAATATATAACACTTAAAAGTGTACATCAGAGTAGTGGTCAAACAAGATCCACAATATCACAATACAATAGTTATACATCAATGAGTCTATATCTCAAATGTATACAACCAAAAACTACTAATCGAAGTAGTTAACCAAAAGTCAGCATAATAATAATCCCAGATGAGGAGTCAAACAGAAGCATCTGCAACATCTTGGTCTGACCCGAGTATAATTTAATAATAAAATAATAAACGGATCAGTCTAACTATAAATATCAAATGAAATGATATAAAATAAGAGATATGACAAAAATGTATGATAACAATAAAGCCATACTGTGATAAGTATGTAATTGAAAATCAACTAGAGATTAATCAATGTCACAAGAATCTTCTCAAAGATCAAAAGAATGTCATACTCTTTATTTTTTATTCACCAAACCATAAACATTGACAATTATATCAATGCCAATCACAAAAGTTAATGACACACAAATTCACCAATGCACAAATATTGATAAAACTTATCAATGTAAATCACGAAAATTGGTGAAAACACAAATTCTAGAAATCATGAAATGGAAATCCATAAATCACGAAAAGAGGGAGGCCTATCACAAAATGGGAGTATGAAAACTCACCAATACGTGTATCACAAAATGGAACGTTATTCCATGGTTGCTAACCATTAATTTTGAGCCGAAGCTCCACAAAATGGTCCCAAGATCATGGGACACTACCCCACCAATTTTGAGTCGAAACTCCATTGGAACGGGGTTTAGTCTCCCTCACAGACAAAGAGACATCGTACATTGCTAGTCTAAATCACAAAAATGATCATTATCGATCATCAAGAAGTGTCAATTACACTGAGCTAGTAAATATATGAGCTTAGCTTCATGTCCCATAACAACTAGCTTAACTTAAATATTTACGAACAAATTGTAGATCTCCACTCGAAAATTGTCACAAAAGATTCAATCGAACAAGTCCAAGAATTAAGCGACGAAGTAAACGCAAGCGTTTCATACCACTTGTTTTACTAAGCTGTTTAATTAGATTTCTAATACGAGTGAGATAAAGGTTTGTATATGCTAGTAGATAGGAAAAATGGTTTAAGAAACAAGCTTTGTAATAAAATATTGTTGAAATCTTTTTGATGAAAGAGTTTTGATATTTACTACTAGTATCGAAACCATTATATTTTTAAAGTGACAAATCACAAAAATGACTGAAGAATAATCAATTAACCAAAAATTCACATTTGAAGACGTGAATTAAATCCAAAGAAATCGATACCAAATCCATTAAAATGGATATTCCTAAAAATTCCAAAGAAGATGTTATCAAAGCCAACAAGGTGATAACAACTAGTCGGAGAAAGAAGAATCAATTAAAAAGTGGAAACTAAACAAAATAGGCATAAATAGGCAAAACGGGGAAAATAGGAGCAGCTCAGTCGACTGACTCAAAGGGTTTATTCGACTGAACACAGATCAAGAAAATTAATGGGTTTCGGTTCAGTCGACTGACTCAGAGGGTTCAGTCGACTGAATGCAGATCCTGAAAATTCTCGGCTTCAGCTCAGTCGACTGACTCAGACATTTCAGTCGACTGAACACTATTTTCCTGCATTCCTAACCTATTTTAATTGAAGTGCAAACTCTCTCAATTTGCAATCGGACGAGTAACGGGCGCTATGGGTTTACGCCAATCGACAACCCAGCCTTATAGGCTCGTCAATGCATCACCAAAAGCATAATCAAACATCAAAATTATGATTTCTAAAGATTTGACTTCAAAACACTAAAAATTGGAATATACATCAAAGCAATCCAAATCAAAAGCAATTGCACATGAGTAAGTGTTAGGAATTCATACCTAACAACAAGGATAAATATAGACATAGATGCGAGATAAAAATTTCACCTTTAAACCCAAAACAATGAAGAAGAAGCTATAGAGCAATGGCAAGAACAATCAAACTTCAATTCCAACCCAACAAACTTGAATTTAAGCTTAAAAGAGAAACCTTTCCTAAGTTAGGTTTAGGAATTTCTGAAATTGGAAGGAGAATGAGTTGGAGAAGAAGAAGAGAAGGCTTACCAAAGCTTCTTCTTGAATTTGAAGCTAGAGCTTGAGTTTTGCAAAGAACCTAGGGCTTAGGATTTTAGTTTCCGCTCTCTTCCTCCATTTTTGACGAAGCTTGAATGTATTAGGAAATTATGAAGGAATGAAGAGAAGAGGGGGTGAAGCTTGGGTCTAATAGGCTAAAACTAAACCAAAGCCCTAAGTGAAAAAGTAGCAAATTTCCACTCACTCCAAACATATCAATGTTTATACTCAAAAGGTCGCAAACGTCAATTTGAACTCGATGGGGGTGGTCTCGGGTCCTAATTCGACTGTTTGCAAAAAGTAGTTTTTCGGACTATAATCCAACTAACGATGAAATATTTAAATAAAATATTTAAATATTCAATCGTGAAATATGCGGGTTGTTACAGGATGTTTCCTGGGGGATCCAGGCATAACCATTGTGTATTTGCGGTACTACCGGTCTTCATGGCATAATCGCAGGGCTGCGGTAGTCAGCCTACAAGTACGGATGTTTCCTGGGGGATCCAAGTGTAACCATTGTGTATCCACGATCCATGATCGACATGTTTGGTTTAGTTGATTTTTTTGGATTGTCCTTTCCATATCTGTTGTTTTTAAAAGGTTTTCCAGTATTTTCACTGGGTGTTGAAACAAGTCTATTAAGTACTTGGAGAATTCTAGCTTTGCGCCTGGTCAACGCATGGCCATAGTCTACAGGAACGAAAGTAAATTTGTTAAGACATCAAGTTATAAAACTATTTCGATAAAGTATTATATAAAGGATATTTTGATCATTTATTTTACTTGTCTAAATAATTTAAAAATGTTTTAAGTATTGTTTACTTTGAAATATTAGATTTGAATCAAATGACTATTCATCATATTATGAAATACTTAAAATGTTGTAAATAAAATTTTAATTGAAATTTATATAGTTTTAAAATAAGGGTTCATCCTTGTCTTTCAACCTATTTTTCCTTATATCTATTCCTACCTTTTTCCTCTTCGAGGGTTCTTTCTGCATTATGGGAAGAGTTGGTTCTTTGGCTTATCGTTTGGATTTGCCCAAGAAGCATTCTGTAGTGCATGATGTATTCCACGACTCACATCTTCTCTGGTATCCTCTTGGCCTATCCCTTTTGTTCAGCCTTCTGCTCTTGATGGTTGGGATATTGAGCCTAATCTGACTGTTGAGGGTAAGCCATTTCGTATTTTCGATAGTGATACGAAGCAGCTAAGAAGAAAATCTGTTAATTTGATCGAAGTACGATGGGGTACTGATGATCGAGATTGTACCCGGGAAACGGAGTAGAGCATTTGTCCTTCCAATCTGAAATTGTTTTTCCAGGTACTATTTGTTGTCTATCGTGCTTTTCCTTATTTTTTCTTGTTCGTTCTTTTCGAGGACGAAAAGATTTGAGTGGGGGAGAGTGTAACAACCTAGTATTTTGTGGTTATTTTAATTGTTTATTTTAATTATTTTAATTAAAACTCCTGATTGAAAAACTTTATTTTATTTATTAAAATGAATAAATTTTGTTATTTTAAAAGTATATTTTGATTTTGTGTGAATTATAATTTCAAACCTGAATTAATAGGATATTTTCAGAAAAGTGGATTTTCGGTCAATCTGGTCAAACTTTGGTTTTAAATTTAAAATTTAAATATTTGAATTTTTTAATTTTATCTTTTATTATGAAAATATATTAAATTTCAAGAATACTGCTTTTCGTTTCATTGAAATCCGATTTATATTGTGAAAGTTACGCTTTTTACAATATTGTATGTAAATTGATTTATTTAATAAAATTGTCTATTTTAATTTATATAAATAATATTTTTTTTTCATATTATGTTCTAATATGTGTTATTTTAAAATATTTTAAAGTAATGTTATAATTTTTCCAAAGTTCATTGCATTTATTTTCAAATTTTTAAGCCTAGTTTACCATTTTTGCTATTTTCTTAATTTAATTATATTTAATTAATATTTATTTATTTTTGTTTATTTACTATATTTTTGTTTTTTTATCTGTATGTATACATATTTTTCATGTATTTAAAATTGCAAAAAGAAATATGGAAATTTGAAGAGTTTAAAACCCTTTATATGCCTTAGACTTTTCACCTTCATGCCTTTTCAATTCTAATCAACATTTGCATTAACTATTAGCTAACCATACCTCATTCCTTCAGCTGCATCTTACATCATTTTTCACAAAAAAATTTGTTTCTCAACTCAAAAAAATTCAGCCTCCATCTCCTGAGGAAAAACTTTGGTAAATAATTCTTTGTTTTTCACTTTTCTTCATTGTTTTCTTATTCTACTTGCACTTGCTTCAACCTTATGTTGTTCGCCCTAGCTCCACCATCACCACCACCTCCACCACCACCTTGTCCAGCTGCAAACACCTCCATCTCCTCTAACCTACCAGGCCATGGCCATCCTTAATGCATGATCCAAATAAAAATGCAAGCAACACTTCCTATATATGCATAGCCGAGCTCCTATGGCCTTCACCACTTCACCACACCCCTTGGCCACCTCTTGCATCACTTCCACCAGCACCTAGCTGACCCAAAGCGACTGCCACACCATCCCCTAGCCTCCAGTAGGTCTGGCCGTGCCACGTAAGGCCATAGGCGTGACTTGTCTTTACATAAAAATGCACCTTTGCCTTGTGTATGTACATTTATACCATTAATCACTCAAACAACTTCGATACCTTCACTACCCTTGCTAGGCCGACCATACTTGACCCATACCTGACCAAATACACCCTATTGTAGTGCCTTATCATCATATAGGCCGAGCATGAGATTTTTGGAAGCAAGTGAAAGCGTTTGATTAATTGTTGTTCCTTAATTCTAGCTTGTTTAATGTCATATTTTGGGTTGAAATTCATGTTTTATGTATTGTTTTGTTTCATATGAACAAGACAACTACTTTGGCTCTCCCACACTTGAATCGTAGTCGTGCTTTCGTGCCTTTATGGATCTTAGTTTGTGTGTTTGGTTGTTATCTCCATCTTGTAGAGGTGAGTATTTCTCACCAGACCTTCCGTACTTATATAAGTAGTAAATTGACACCCTGTGAATCTGTAGATATTATTATTATGTTATAACTGCTTATGCTATGATCATATGATGTTCACCCTATTTATACACATGTCATATCATCTGTTACTGTTATATAATGTTTTTCTGTTTACTTATATCAGTTTATCACACTGCAAGTTCCCTTCAGATTGGAATCGCTATGGGTTGAAATGATACATACCCGAACGCACTTTAGAATAAGGAAAAATCATTATGCGCAGAAATGATAGGCCTGAATGATTTTTATTTATTTCATTTTTACTTGGGATTGCGGGTTTGAAATGATCAAACCGGGATTTTCTTTGTAAACTACGGAATGAAATGATATAAGATCCGTATCACTTTACCTAGGCTAGAATATGATATACAGACCCGTGGTTAAAATATATTTTTCTAAAAATTTTAAAATATCTTGGAAATGTAAATATTTTAATATTTTGATTTAAGCTTAATTAAAAATGATTTTTATAATGTATTATTGAATTTCTAAAAATTTATAAGTGAAATAAATTAATGGTAAAGTTAGAAATTTGAAATATAAGTTACTTTGGAAATCATGATTGGGTTATAAATGGAATTTAAATTAAGTAGGAAAATGTGATGAATAGATTTAAATTTTGAACTAAATGAATTTAAAAAGATTTCAAAAAGTGTTAATGATTTTTGAATAAGTTAAAAGGTTAAATAAATGAATATTTAAGTTGAATTTTGAAATATAACTTAGATTGGAAATTTGTGAATTTTGTTTAAAAAAATGAATTTTAACTTAAGTAAATAAAATGAAAAATAAGTTATATTTGGAAATTTAAACTTGAGTGTTAAGCTAAAAATTTAATTATAAAGAATTGAAATTGAATGTTGAGTTATATAAGTATATTATTATTAAATTGATTTTTGAATGAAAATTTAACTTTATAAAATCATGAATATAAGGGTATTTTAAATGATTGTTTTATAGGTGAAAATAAATGATTTTATAAGTTTAAAATGATTTAAATAAAATTTAATTGCTTGTGAAATTATATTGAATATTGGAAATTTAATTAACAGCATTTTGAAATGTTATTATTTCTAATGTAAAGGATATTACAGCATTTGTAAATGCTGTAGTTGATAGAAAAGAACAAAATGACAAGATTGAATTAAGGGCTATTATAGCACTTTGTAAGTGTTGTAGTTGCTAAAATTAACTAAGGTTTTATTTGAACTAAAATAACCCTATTGCAGCATTCTTTAAATGTTGTCTTTTGTTAAATTGAATTGTTTTAAAAGTAACTTTCCGTAGCTTTTTCTAAATGCTGCGAATGTTGAATTTTCATTGTTTTAGTTAATTTAAGTGAATAAATGAACTTTGAAAGATTTAAATTTTGGAAATTTAGTAGTTTAACTATTAAATATAATACCTTCATTTTGATGATTTAAAATGAGGTAATTTGTTTTGAAATATAAACTATTTTGAAATGTGTGTTAAAATGGTATTTTAAATAAAAATGAATGTGGTTTTCAAAAGATATGATATTTTGATATTTTGAAATGGTTTTTTGAATGATAGTGAATTTTGAAATGATATTTGATTTCAAAATATAAATTACTATTTTGAAATTTTAACCACGAAATGTATTTAAATTTATGGTTTAACTGATCCTTAGAGGATGGGCGATCCCAAGCATCCTTTAAGTTATAGTGCATTAATACTACAATTCACTTGAGTTGGTTTACATTATATAAGTAAATATGACCTGACTCGAGTGTTTTGTGTTTTACTTTATGCTTGGGTTAGCCTGAGTATTTACAGCTTTGCTTTGGATTTCTTTTCTGGAGCTAGGAATCGCTGGAGATTCTGCTTGTCTAGTTATCTATTCCCTTTCAGTTTAAGTTGTACTATTTCAGCTCTGGTATTTATAAACTTCTATATGTTTGAGATTTCTATTGTATATGGTTTTTCCAGACTGATATTTTGTATTATGTTTTGAGAGTTTGTTGTAGTAGCTTCATGAACTACTATAGTATTTTAATTTATATGACGACCCGGAATTTTTAACAATTTAAAATGGAATAATTAATTGATTTAAAATGTTTAACGGTTAATTTTAACTTGAATTCCAAATATTAGTAATTACTTGATAATTAAATTATTGAATTATAAAATTCGAAATTGGGTAAGATGTTGAAGATGGAATTTTAAGCCGGTTAAAAATAATTTGAAGGCTTATAAAATTATTATTGATAATACTGAAGATAGTAAAAGCGTTAAACTTGAATTTGGAAGCGTTTTGTTAAGTTTTCAAATTATATCGTTTAACTCGATATTTAAAAATAGTCTTCCGAGGCATAGTCTCGGATTTCCACGAAATCAGTTCCATTAGGTCTGTAATATTGCATTATTATAGGATTTTGATTTTCCTAATGTTTGGAGTTGTTGTGTGACCGTACGATACGTAAACGCACTGAAATTTTATATCGAAACATTTTGGAAATTTATAATACGCTGGTCAACCACTTTTCCTTCCTATGCACACCACTTTCTTGTCATATAATCATACCTTTCCCTCAAAGTTGTTCAAACAACAGCGAAACTAAGAAAAAAACGAAGGCTCGAAATCTTTACCACAGGAAATTAGAAACTTGTCCCTAAATTCATACTTTTGCTCTAGCTTCGCTCTGGGATGATTTTTGGATGGTGTGGCTTGGGTTTTAGGAAGTCGACGGTGAAGTCGAAGGGATGTTGGCAGCTAGGGTTTGTCATTATTGAGATTTTAAGCCGTGATTCTCGAATTGGAAGCTCAGATTTGGATTGTTGGATCGATTAGGATCCGGTGACCATGGATTGACCTCATTCGATTGGTTATTGAAGACGCGACTTCCTAGATCCACGAGTGAAGCCTGCAGGTTGTGATATCCCGGGAATTTTGACAATAACAATTTAATAATCTATGTCAAAATTTAATTGATTTGACAATATTTTTAATAATAAAGTTGAATTAAATTTAATAATCTTCTTTAAAATAAATATTTAAACTGATAATCTATCTTTAGAGGCTAATAAATTGTTTTATATCTGTAATGTATACATATCTGTATATATTATAAATAGATAATCTTTGTTTTAAATTTAATATACATAGGCATGTTTTCTTATTCCAATATTTTTTGATAAATTAAAAATTGGATTTAATTTGATATTAAGTTATTAAATAAATAACCATATGATTTTAATACTCAAGATAAAAACATGATCATTTTAAATTGATTTTAGCTTAAGTTTAAATTTAAATAAAAAGGTTTGTTTTGTTTTTATGTAGCTAATAAAATAAGTAATTATTAAATAAGAGACAAATTCTTTTATGAATTATTTTAATTTAATCATGAGTTATATTTAAACAATATTAGTGATGTAATGTTTTACAAATGGATTTTTAATATAAATAAAAATTCTTATATATGTTTATTTCGATAGGAAAACTATGATTGTAAATTTGAAATAATATCCTTCAAACATGTTTAAAATAAAACAAATCTTAAATATATTAAACACAAACATATATCAAATGTATGGTATTAAAATGAGTATAAATACATAAACATCTATGGTGTAAGCATAAGTATAAGAATAGATAGTAAGTAAATTAAGTGTTGATAGTTAAGTTTAAAAATAAAAGTGAAGATAAAAATAAACAAGGAGTAGATAAACAAACCAGGTTGAAGCATCTTGTATATAACCTGTAAGTGATTATGCAAAGCAAGCAAAAGAAAAATCTATCAACATCAAAATACATATCTACATACAAGACAAAAGTATATATGTAAGTACAAGTAAAAGATACAAACCAGGTTAGAGAAGCTTGTATGGAAAGTTAGTTATGTTGCTTGTAAGTAATATGCAGAACAAAGTTTGAAAAGAAGATAAGTATGAAATAGGACAAAAAGGAAAATATCAACATACTAAAGGGCTAAGCAAGAAACATAAAAGACATTAGAATTTAATAACATCATCTCAGCACAACAATTAGTCAACTCGAGATGTTTGAAATCATTTCAGCCTCCAAAACTAAATCTTGCCTGGTTAGAAAAGTAAAGAAAATCTCTGATCAAACAGAATTTGTTTGTACTAGCTTACGCAAAATCTGTAAACCCTGTTCTATATATAATACTTCTCATTTCAATTCGTTCAACATATCTAATCAGAAAACATAAGTAAATTTTCAGTTTTACAAACTTAAACTACTTCAATAATCTAAAGCACGATGTTAGCAGGAAATCAAAGCAAAAAGCATGTTTTTCCAGTTTTAAAGAACAGTGCTCTGTGCATTCTCAAAGCAAGGTGAGTAACATAACAAATTTTTTTTTATAGTTTAAGTATAACTCTGAGGCATGCTTATCTAGTGTTTGTGAGTATGTGCTTAAGTATATCTCTGTAAATATATGAATATTTGGTTGTGTGCTTTTGCTATGTGTTTGAATGTTTTGTCTGATTTAAGTTTCCAGGTTCAAAGTTTAAATCATGAATCAATCTCTTGATCAAATCTTTATTAGTATTTAGTTTTAAACCAAATATGTTTGTTATAGTATGGTTTTGGTTTAAAATTTTGTTTTAAGTTGAAATAATCTGTATTTAATCTGGAAATTTATAAAACAACAGTGCAAATTAAATAAGTCAAATTTCAATTTAAATGTTTCACGAATTCAGGTGTATAAATTAAATGCTCGAACTAAAACTTGATTTATAAAACTAAAATTACAAATTTTAGTGATGGGATTAGAGTGCATTTCTGATTTGACCAGAAATGGGTAATTAACAGTTTTCTGGTGATTTCGAGCATCTGGGAGGCCGGGTTTCCTTCTGGTGATAGTAGGATTAACAGAGGTGAGGGTAAAATTGTCACGGTAATGGATAGATCACCGTGGTAGCCACAGGAGCTCAGAATTGTTTGTAAACCTAGTTTCGGTAAGGTTGTGTTGCTTTGTTCATCACAAGCTCTCTGGACGATCGAGTTTAACAAGGCATTGGGGATCGAACGTTTGGACACTGACGAAGGTCTGGCTGGAGGAGCTGACGCTCCGGTGATCAGAGAAACGAGATTGAGGGATTTTTTCCAGGTTTGGGTGTTTCCAGTATTTTTATTTTTCCTGGTTCGGTTCTGAAGCCTCGAATTTGATTTCGAGTTTTTGGAGATGATCTGAAGGTTGTAGGTGAGTGAGAAGAAAGTTGCCGATGTGAAGCGACCATCGGAGATGGTCGGAGGTGGATAATGTTACTGTGCACGTGCACGGAGAGTTGATTCTGGTGAAGATTGTTGGGTCTGTTGCAAGCTTGTGTGGTCTCGAGTGGTACGCGAGTTGTTAAGGGTTTTACTCGAACATGACCATATTTGGCTCGAAGTAAAATGCAGGGGCCTGGGTAAGTTAGTAACAGGTTTTAAAAACCTATAAAGTTTAAATTTTCTTTAAACCTGGGGTTTTAAAATGAGAATAGATATTTAAAATAGGTATTTAAATCAAAGATAAGTTTGGATTGAAAAGAAGTTTGAATCTCAGTTTAAAGTAAAATAAAGTGTTAAAATTTTAAATTATTTGTAACCACTTTAAAAAGGGGGATTGTTGCTCGAGTTTCACTCGAGTGATTCGAGTGTTGACCCAAAGAAATTTGGGGTTTTGCTCAAAGAAGTTTTGTTTATCTCGGGTATTTTTAGCTACAGGTTTTAAAACCTGTAAGTTTTATAAAAAAATTAAAATTAGGTTTTTAAATGAAAATAGATATTTAAACAAGGTTGAAATCAAGTTAAGTTGGTTTCAAAGGTAGTTTGAATCTCAGTTTTTAAATAAATAAAGTTTTTAAATTTAAAATTGTTTTAAACAAATTTGAATGATAAAGTGAAATTTTAAAATTTGATTTGAATTCAAAATGAAATCGTGTTTAAATTCTTTTAATCTTCTATTTTAAGATAATTACTCTTTAAGTTATAAAATAAAAAGGAGTTTGGAATTGATAAGATTAATTTGAATTCATTTTAAATCTTAAATTTAAAATGAAATTTAAAAGTAAATTTAAATTAAATTGTTTAAAATACCTTAATAATGATAAATTGATCATTTAATAGAAAAGGGTTTTAAAGACTTAAGGATTTGTAATTATTAAGTTAACTAAGTAGATAATTAATGACTAGAATTAATTAACTTAGAAATTAAGAGTTTAAATTTATTTAAAAGAGATATAAGTTAATTAATTTGAGGTAAATCAATTTGTAATTAAGAATCATTGATTAAATATGGATTGATTTTTAAGTAATGATTAGTAATCAATTAAGAATTAATTAAGGATTAATTAATGAGTTATTAAGACTAATTTAAAATGAAATTAATAATAAATTTTAGTTAATTACTTTAGGAAAAGTAATTAAAGAATTGTAAATAGTTAATGAAGGTCATTAACTAAGATTTATGAAATAATCAATTAAGGGGATTAATTTTAATTAATTTAAATTATTATTTAAAATAAGCAATTGTGAATTGTCAAGTAATGGAAGTAATTAAGGGATTAATTACTCATTGTAATTAATTCAATTTCATATGAATTGTTTAAGTTAGTTAATTAAATTTAATTAATTTAAATAATCATATGATGATGAGATAAGTATAATTACATAGGGAAGTAATTAATGGTAATTACTGGATGTAATTAACCGAGGGTGATTTAATAATGAAAGTAATTGGAATATAATTACTTGTATAATTAATCAGGGGATTCATTAGAGAAAATTAATTAAGGAGTAATTTATTTATTTGATGAAGAAATTAAAGATAGTTAATTACTGAATGGTATTAATCAGAGGTGATTAATAAATGTGGTTTAATTGAAGATTAATTACTTAAGGTAATTAATTTAAAACAGGGAATTAATTAAAATTTAATTAGAAATCATCAATTGATATAATTAATGATGGGATGATAAATTTAGATTAATTAATCAATAATAAGAAATTAAAAGTAATTGATTAGTGTAATTAAGAAGTAATGTAATGTTTGTAATTTAAGGTTAATTTCTATATTTGCATAAGATAATTAATTTGTGAAAATAATTAAAGGATAATTACTTGAATATAATTAAATGTTAATTAGTTAAGTGTGATTAATTGAAACGAATAATTGGTGAATGATTTATTAACTGATGGATAATTGATTAATAATTATATAAGCAAGATTTATGATGGTGAAGTAATTAATTTAATTTACTTTAAATTAATTAGAGATGATGTAATTAATTTAATTCATTTTAAATTAATTATAGCTAATGTGATTGCTTATATATTGATTGATGATATTGTTTACCCTGAATGGTTTGAGATCTCAATATGAGATTAATGATGCTATGTATGCTTTGATTTAAGTATGATGATAATATGGATTATCTGTTATGATGATAATATGCATTATTTGGTTGTAGTGATAATATTGATTATCTGTTTATAATGATAACGTTGATTATCTATTATGATATTGTGAATTATCTATCTGTGTGTATATGGATAATTGAATTGAATTATTTTAAACTTTAAAACAACTTGGCCTTAAAAGACACGTTTTGGATTTCGATGAGACCGGGATCGGGTTTTCCATATTTGGAAGCCCGAAAACCACATCGATTCCAAATTAACGATAGGTCGTGAATCTGAGGTGAAGATGAAGATTCTGAATGCAAGGGTTATCATCGTTAACTCTGAGGGTGATTCCAAAATGAGTGTAACGGGATAATGCCTTCGGTTTCGTTCGAACCCGGAACGAACTTGTATGAATTGAATGCTTTCAGATCATCGTCGGGTGGACGATGAGCATTCTAAGAAATGTGTTCTCTAAAGGTAATCGCAGCCTCAAGCCTCATCAACTGGGAATGGCTAAAACAGGGGAGGTGCAGCAAGGTTAGGTGGGTCATGCCCAAGAAGGACAAGATTTTCCCCTGTCTAGATGTCCCTTTTTATTCGGCTGTGTGGACAGTTGTGAGCTCCAACTGTCGGGGTTGTCTTGTTCGGGACTGTTCAGTAAGGAATGGTTCCGGCCTTGTGTTGCAGGGGGTCGGGAGTGATCCTCGGTACGTTGATCTAGGTCACGTACTGTGACGGACGGTACCCCAGTAGCCCTGCCATTGTATGGAATCCACAATCCAATAAGTGCCAACGGTTTTGATTGCATTTCCCACTTTTGTGGGTAGTAGCTGGAATTTAATGAATGTAACAATTTCGGCTATTTTCTATATACTTGAAAACCCTAGACCAATTATAATATCACATAATTTCCTATTAAATGTTTTGGTTAGCGTAAGGTAAAAACTTACCCATATTTATTCGTGGGAAGTCTTACGTGATACCTTTTGTTTTTCAAATGTTTTTCAAAGTTAAGCAACTTTAACCTGTTACTCATACCAGACCCATGTCTGACCCAGAGTTTATTTTTGTTTTTCATAAACTCTCGGGTACCCAAATTTTTACGGGTAGCCAAGGGATTCAGGTTAGCTTTGACGAATTCTGGAGGAGCAATGGAGCAGGAGGCTTCAGCGTTGGAGATATATATATAGTTCCGCTGTGTTGGTATCTTTGCGTTATTTGTTTGAGTTGTGTTGTATTAACTAGACAGGTGTTTATAACTGTCTAGTATGTGATGTGTTATCCGTATAACTCTGATATATGTAAAATTTTGTAATAGTTATGTGATCTATTATATTTTGTTCCATTCCCCATTGAGATTCTGATGTTGTTGTTCTTTCTTCTCTATCTTTTCTATTTTCTCATCCCTTTCTTTCTTCAAGATGAACCAGATTTCTAGGGTCAGAAACTCGGGTCGTCTCACAGGTCGCGAGCATCTTCGCATGGTCGAGCTGCTCCTGACGGGGATGATTGCGGAGAGAGCGAGGTTAGGAGTTCGTTGGAGAGATCGTGAGGCGAAGTCAGTGGCCATGGAAGCGCGTGACTCAGCAAGAGGCATCGAGAGGTATAAACTAACCTAAATTTTTGTTCATAAGTAAATTTAAAATTAGCTAATTACAGAAAATTTTATATATAGGTAATTTGGGATTTAATTCTAAGTGTTGTTAGTTTATTTAGTTTTAGATCGAAGAAAAATAAAAATTACATTAAGATAAGTGTAATTTTTTCCAATTTATATATTCAAATACAGAAAAGATTTTATATAGAAAGGATTTTGACAGAAATATATAGGAATTTTAAATAATTGAAAAGTTTTATATAAAATTAGACTATGGAATCGGTATAATTTAAGTTTTAAAATATATGTAGTTTCAAAGTAAGTAAAATAAGATAAATATACATTTACACATTTTTATTTACTAGTTTTTTTTAAATAGTATTTGGGAGATTAACCTATTCAATTTATTTTGGAACCTAAAATTTATTTATTAAAAGAAAAAAAATTGGTTTGAATAAAATTTTGGGTTAATTAAATTTATTTAGGAGAAATTAATTATTCGGTTAATTCAAGTATTAATAATCACCTAATGTTTATATAAGGTCGATATATTGTGAAGAAAATAGTCGGGATTGAAGTGGATTTCAAACCAAAATCAAAGGTAAGTAAATCTCACTCAGTTGGATTTTTATTTTGATTTAAATGGTTAATTTTAAAAATTTGGTTGAATGATTGAATTGATTGAATGTGTACTAATGATCTGGTGACTTTGGTTTTGGTTGGTTCTCGAGTTAATTGTTGTTTGACTCGAAGCATTTGGGTTTTAAATTGTTTTAGACCTAAATCATAAATAAGAAAATGGTTCATTTTAAAGATAATAAAGATTTAATGATTGGTGATTCATTAAATAGGTAGGATAATTTAAATGGATAATTAACTAATTAAATTAATTAATGATTTTGGTTAATTAATTAAGTTTATATTAATTTGGAATGATCATTGGGTGGTTTAATAAGTAAATACTTAATGCAATTAATAAAAAATAATTACTTTATGTAATTAACCAAGAGATAAATTAAGATAGTTAATTAAGGAATAACCAATTTATTTAATGAAGTAAATAAAAGATAGTTGATTACAGGTTGAGATTAATCGAGGATGATTAATATTGTGGTTTAATTAATGTAATTAATTTAGATTATGATAAATTAAAATACAATTGAAAATCACTAATTTATATAATTAATGATGTAATTAAAGATTGGTAAATTAAAATTGATTAATCCATAATAACTGACTTATGAGAAATTAATTTATATAAGTAATTAAGGATTAATGTAATTAATATAGTTAATTAATTTATGAAGTAATTAAGATTACTTATTGATTTTGGTTAAGAATAATTAATACCGTGAAATTAATTAAAGATAACTACTTGAATGTAATTGAAAAATAATTAATCCAGGGTGATTAATTAAGATGAATAATGAAGGTTTGACAAATTAATTGATTTGGAATTAATTAATGTTAAATGAAGGAATCTAAGTGATTGAGGTTAGGAATTCAATTAAAATCAATTGAATTAATTTGGAAGTGACCAAATTTGCTTATAGATGATTGAATGGTATTGAATGCTTTGAATGAGTTGATATCTCTGATATGAAATGTTGTGTATTTCATTTGGATAGCTTGGGTTAGGATAACATGAGTTTCGAAGAGACCGGGGTCGGGTATTGGAAAATACCCGAAACCACTTCAAATTTTTATAGATTGATATGGGAAATCAGTAGGCTGAAATGAAATGATTTAAGTGAATTGGACTATTTAATCTAAAGTTTTTTGTGACGACCCGTAAATCCGTACTCCTTGAATATACACTAATCTCCGTAGATTAATTCAAGATGAACAGAAATACGAATTATCAATGTTTAAGAAAAAGAAAGAGACAGAAGAAGAAGATAAGAAGGTAGAAAATAGAGAGAAAAGAAAATAGAAAATAGAACGGAACAGAAGAAAACAACAGAACAACAACAGAATCTCACAATTCGCAGCGGAACAACATATAATAATAAATGAATAATCTTTAAACAAAGAACTATATCAGTAATTACATTTTATACATTACATTACATCATCATTAGAGTGTACAACATCATAACAATCAACAACATCAACAGTGCAGCGGAAAAGGAAATACTATATACTAGTAATACGCCATGCCATCCAGCTTGCCTCCAGCAACTCCAGAATATCCAGAATATCCTGATAAACCTAACTATTGACTGCCCGTGTGGAAATTGGTGGGCACCCAGAGTTTAGGAAGGAAAACAATAAACTCCGAGTCAGTCATGTGACTGGTGTGAGAACTCAAAACAGTTTATTTATCATTAAAATCAAAATAGAGTAATATTTTTAAAGTCAATTCGCAATGCTTTTAAAAATGAGACTACCATAAGGCCTCCCGCACACACACACAATGCAAACGCAGAATCGTAGGAGATTTCTCCTTATGATAGTCAAAGATGCTTGATACGCATTTAAAAGAACATTTGATATTATTACTAGTGCATAGCGTAGAGAAAATTATTTCGAAAGTAGAATATAAATCTTAGCCAACATACGACCATTATCGTATGCCTACTATAGCTACCATCCAAACAGTGGTGACCACCATAAGTGAATGGCAGGTTCTACAACTAATACCGTACAAGGTTTCGTATTGGGAATTGGATTTCCAACGAATGATCAGGCCAAGGAACTTCCCATTGCCACGTGAGAATGCCTCTGGATGGACATCCTCGAGAACCAAACCGGATCTCTACCAACACAAGGCCGGGTTAGCCCTAACTGAGTAACAACTGACCGAATATGCCATCCCCCGGTCCTTTGGGACCTTTCAACCGAGCGCTCGTAATCAATTCACATAATCATAAAGTGTTTTCAACATGAGTAAGTATCTGGGCTCTATACCATGATACCACCCTTTTCCAGAAGGAAATGCACATATCCTAAAGGGCGCTACCCCTCATAACCTTGCTGCATCTTTCCTGTTTTGACCATTCCCGGGGTGTGAGGCTCGACGAAGTCACGTCCACAAAAACATACTTTATACAAAAGCCATGCTTTGGGTCAACAAATGATCATAGAAATGATCACCAGGATAGACGATCAAATAAATGATCCTATCACAAATAATCAACACAATGATCATTTCACAGCAACACTCAGCATGTCACATTACCAAATTGGGAATATATCGCTGATAACCTTCAACTACATAACCTCTGAGCTCGTACGCCTCAGAGAAGGGTGTTAAGCTAAAAGAATAAATTCTCCGCCACCAACAGAAATATATTTGAAAGAAATCTGCTTTATATCTCAATTTGTAATGTCAGACATACAATCCATACAAGTCTGTTCCGGGCTCGAACAGAACCGAAGGCACTTACAAAGAAGTCCTTGCAATCTGGATAATCTCTAATCACGTCCGTACTTCCCATCACATAGGGAGTCTCTATACCGTAGCTATTCGGTGCAAAGACAATCGACGAGTTGTCCTTTCGCTTTCAAAAAGAACCGGTCTTCAACACCGGTCTTCAAATGCAATTCATAACGACGTATCACATATTCGGAATGGGTTATACGACCCCATGGTCCTTTCCCGGTTAACCCGAATAGTGAGCGCTTATTCAAAAATAAGTGTGGCATTCAAATTCAAACAAATCACAACCAATACCCATTCAAAGGGAAATATTGATAGTCGGTTATTGAACTATCAATGGATATGCACACATCACCAGATTCCAAATAATTTTCCAAATTATTTATTTTCCAAAATATCTTTACAAGATATATAAAATTTTCACACTTCGAAAATAAATCAATATTTATTTTTAAACAAATTCCACTTCCTTTTATAAATTCAATAGTGAATTTACATTCCAAAATATTCATGAATATACGACTTCAATTCGATTTCTAATATTCATTTTCAATTTATCTTCAAAAAGATAAATTCTCAAAACATTCACTTTATATTGGAAAACATTTCCATACTTATTAAAAATAAGTAATTCACAAATTTATTTATTTTCAACACTTGGAAAATATTCAATATACTTAAATCGAAATTAAGTATATATTTCATTCTTTAAGGAAATCATGCTCTTAAACATATTTATTTGGGCCAAAACGAATGTTGCGTAAAACATCGTTACAACGTCCCAAAATCACTAGTATAGGGATTCGAAATTAAAATAGATATATAAATCCCAATACTATACAAAACATTTCCTTTCGGAAATCATTTACTATAACAACAGTGTTATAGTCCACCATTTCCTTCTATTTCTCGAAAACGTCTATTTCAACAATAAATGTTGAAATCTATGGTTTCGAATCTTAATGCTTTTAAAACAATCGTTAGATCGTTTTAATTCTAATTAAAACATCACGTTCAAAACAATTTCTTTAACATATTATTCACTATTCAAAAACGTGAATATACTACATTAACAATTTTCATCCTTTTATACATTTCATTTTAAAGGATTATTCACAGTCAAAAATGTGAATATAACTCCATTAATAGGTTTCAACAATTTACTTATCAAAATAAGTCGTTTGCGGATTTATAAAACAACGTTTATAAATTCCATTTCTATTTATTTTATAACTACTTCCTTTTATAAATTCCTTTATTAACCTATTCGATTTATAACTCAATTATAAACTAAAGGTTCATATTATAAGTCAAATACTTATAATTTATTTGTTTACAAAATCGTTCCTTTAAACTTCACAATTATAAATCTTATAATTTATAAGATTCAATTATTTATCCAAATCTATTCTTTCAATAACTTTATAAATTTTATAAACCTACTGCTTATAAAATTTCATACCCTTATGCAATCCATTTTCACTTCATTCAAACATTTATAAAAACTCGTTTTATAATTCAAATATTTTCATTTATAAATTATCAATTTATAAATCTTTTTATATAAATCAATTTATATTATTCTTTTAAAACATCTTTAATCTCCTTTATAATTTCATCATTCTGATTTATAAAATAATTAAATTTCATAAATCCTATATTTAAACTTTTCACAATAATTTCAAAAATCCCGATTTAACTATTTTATAAAATCATTAGCCTCGTATTTTCAAAAATCAGTTTTTAACTATATTTCTCAAAAATAAAATTTTTATAACATTAAAAATTATATCGTATATTTATTTAAAATGAATCAATTTCCAAACATATAGTATATTTTCAAAATCACTTTAAAAATCATTTTAAAGTTCCAAATTTGGTCCAATGATGCTACATACCAAATAGTCAATCACGACAACAACGACATCATATATCGATATGATAATCCATCAAATATCAAAATATCTGAATTCAAATAAATACTGTCGAGGAATCCAGTTGGATCCCTCCAACCTGTTTTCCTGCATCCACAAATATTAGCACAATACCAATTTCGCTCCAGTACGAAATTATCGCGGTATATGGGATTTAAAATATTATCCGCTTAATAGATGGCGCAATAGGGTCTCATCCGCTAAAAAAATGCGGGGAAATCAACAACTGCAATATATACATATGCCAATATATATATTGATATTATATATAATACCAATTTCACTGTTTATGAAATATTCGCGGTATATGTTTTTAATAAATAACATCCGCTTACTTACGGCGCATAATGTCTATTTTAACAATCAATAGATAACAATCATCATTCAAACATATATTCAATAATTTTAAATCTAACTATTTAAAATAAAATCGAAACCGATTCGATTGAGTGAGAAGTTCTCACCTTGATTTTATTATGTTTTAGCGATTTATTTCGAATAAAATTAAACGGACGTTTAATTTTACCCGAAATTTTCACTAACTCCAAACGACTCCAATCTAACTCCATCGCGTAGTGCTCGTCCATACGATTCCAACGCAACTGGTTTCGCGCGGTTTCGACCTCGTATGAAAAAGTTATGATTTTTCAAAGTTTCACGAATTTATTTATATAAACAATTTACAACTTTATATAATTTTCTAAACCTACAGCCGTTAGATCCATTTCCTTCCAATCACAGTCGTGTGTCTCATCTTCATGTATGCTTCCAGTATTTTGCACGCAAACTCAACCCATTCCCGCGCAACAAAAACCAACGGCCGCACCACCCAAACGACGACCGGCCGTTGATCGAACGTGGCCATTACGTGCGCCATCACCTCCCCTACCCACGCTGGAGAACCGGTCGAGCTCGGCCCCCAATACACCCTCGAATCTCGTGCGCAACGGCCTGACTTCAAGGCGATTTTGCCGACGATCCACTCAAGCAAACCCGATTATCACCGTTGATATTATAGTGCTCTTCGTGCTCTTCGATTTACTAGTTGAGAGTTTGTTGAATCGTTGAGTGGATGAAGAGATAAGAGGAGGAGAAGTCTGTTGTTTTTTTCGGCCATTGATGGCTAAGGTGGCGGCTGTGCATAAATTAGGGTTAGGTTTATAATTTTTTTTTTTTTTTAGTTGTGATGGTGGCTATTTATAGAGAATTCTTGAACACTATTCATCCGGGATTTTCAAACTCCGATTTACACGCAGTGACCGACGTTCCTAGGGTTTATCCCATGTTCCGGACACAATGGAACAAGTTTCGGAAGCTAATTCGGACATCTGTGCGAGTTATGGCAACAAACGTTCGATTTAAAATTAAACCGATTAAACGATTTTCTAGGCGTTTTAGCTTGCACCAGACAAACGGTAAATCCAATTGACACAAAATTTGAAACCTTACAATAATATCACATTACGGATCCGATGAAACTGGTTTCGTCGAAATCCGAGACTTTTTGAAAAATGGCTATTTTAACTCGCCAAATTAAAATTAAAAATAATTCGATGCGTTTCGAGCTGCCACGATCAAACGATAACTCCGATTGATACGAAAATTGAAATCCGGTAATAACTAACTATTACGGATCCAATGGAACTTGTTTCGTTCAATTCTGAGACTGTTCAAAAATTGGCTATTTTCACTAGTCGATTTAAATATTAAAATATTCAATTTTCACAAATTAACTTTTAATTCGATTTTAAAAGTTCTATAATATCATTCTAACTTCAATATGATAAAATAAAATTTTACAAATCATTTTCAATCATATTTAACCCAATTTTCAATTATTTCCATAATTTAACATATTAAATTATTGATTTAATTATCCAATTAAATCCAATAAATCGAAATAAAATTTATTGGACTTATAAATTTCACTTATTAATATTTAAAATTAATTAAATATTAAAATTTAATTATCAAAAACTCTGGGTCGTTACAATCTTTCCCCCTTAAAAGAATTTCGTCCTCGAAATTAACAAATAAGAAAAGTTATATAATCTATTAATTTTCCATAAATCCATAGTCAAACTTCTTATAATAACTTTACTAAGTTTCAAATCATACTTAGTTATCTTTTCAAAATAATTACTATTGTTTACTTTCAACTCCAAATCAAAATTAAAGTTTTCAAAACTTTCCAATTTTCTCAAATTTTTTCTAACGCCTTAAATTTTCGGAAAAATTCGCCATAGTCTCCTTTGCGCGGCTCGATCCGAAAAAAAAATGACAGTATATATATCACAAATATACATCTCATCAAGTAATGAGGCATCCCGAAGGGAAAAAATGTAAAAGTACGATATTTAATCCGAGATATGTACCTTATATTTTATTAGCGAGCGTATACGGCTAATATAGCGCGAAAGCGAGCTCCAAATGCGAAGCAAACGCAATCCGCACCTACTAAACACTCAACAAACAACATGAGAACATACATATATGAAAATAATTTCAATATACAATATATAGCAACATAACAACTATATATGCCACATAGCAAATGCAACAAAATAACAAATGCAAACATCAACCAACTATCATCCAACAAATCAATAAATATTCATTCATATTCTCATTAATATTCAATGAAATTGGTTTTCAATTTAATCACCTTTGATTCATTAATAGTGGATGTTTTTACTAACATTCATTTTCAATTAGTTTATATTCACTAATTCATATTCAAGTTGGTTTACTTACAAATCAAATTCAATTCTACTTAAGATTCACTTAACTTCCAATTGAATTTCAATTACTTCAGCTTTCAATTTCATTAACACTTAATGAATTATATACAATCAACTGACAATCAACTGACAACCAATGTATATTCATTACAACCAAATTCCTTTGCTTATATTCATTTTGGTTTAATTAAATTGACTTTCATTCAATCTTTCAACTTCCAATAACATTAGATTTTAATGAATTAACATTTACATTCATTAATTCAATTCATTTATATAACTCAAGTTCACATTTATCACTTAACTTCATTAATTTACTTTGATACCAAAATCAACTTCATTCAACATTTCTTAAGTTATACTTCCATTTTACAAACATCACTTGTTTTTACTTAACTTAAATTCCAACTTATAAATAAATTCAGATTTCAATTCTAAAGTAAATTTCCATTTAACTTTAAATTCATTTTTATTTATAACTCATATTCATAAATATATTCATATAGTTTCACTTCTTATATATATAAGTTTATTTCACAATTGTAAATCACTTTAATTATAATTCAATTCTTATAATTCATTTGCTTATACAACTCTTCTTTTACTTAGATTATGCAAACAACTTAACAATCAACTTATATACACTTTGATAATTCTGAAAAATTATTTCTTTATATATAAAATATAATCAAGGTAAAATTATTTCATTTACCCAATTTAAAACAATATTGTGTCGAATTGTTCTATTCAAGTGTTTATAAACCCCTTCGGCATAGTTGTCTAGACCGTGCTGACGAAGGTTCATATGCCACTCAACAAACCAATCATCACAATATAAAACAATTTTTATATTCACTAACAAATACGCTCTCATAGTTATTATTACACTCAAACTCATTCTAGAGTACTACTGACTCTATCTCTAATGAGTAATACCCAACAGAACCATGGTTGTTGCTTAACCATATGCTCTGATACCACCTGTGACGACCCGTAAATCCGTACTCCTTGAATATACACTAATCTCCGTAGATTAATTCAAGATGAATAGAAATACGAATTATCAATGTTTAAGAAAAAGAAAGAGACAGAAGAAGAAGATAAGAAGGTAGAAAATAGAGAGAAAAGAAAATAGAAAATAGAACGGAACAGAAGAAAACAACAGAACAACAACAGAATCTCACAATTCGCAGCGGAACAACATATAATAATAAATGAATAATCTTTAAACAAAGAACTATATCAGTTATTACATTTTATACATTACATTACATCATCATCAGAGTGTACAACATCATAACAATCAACAACATCAACAGTGCAGCGGAAAAAGAAATACTATATACTAGTAATACGCCATGCCATCCAGCTTGCCTCCAGCAACTCTAGAATATCCAGAATATCCTGATAAACCTAACTGTTGACTGCCCGTGTGGAAATTGGTGGGCACCCAGAGTTTAGGAAGGAAAACAATAAACTCCGAGTCAGTCATGTGACTGGTGTGAGAACTCAAAACAGTTTATTTATCATTAAAATCAAAATAGAGTAATATTTTTAAAGTCAATTCGCAATGCTTTTAAAAATGAGACTACCATAAGGCCTCCCGCGCACACACACAATGCAAACGCAGAATCGGAGGAGATTTCTCCTTATGATAGTCAAAGATGCTTGATACGCATTTAAAAGAACATTTGATATTATTACTAGTGCATAGTGTAGAGAAAATTATTTCGAAAGTAGAATATAAATCTTAGCCAACATACGACCATTATCGTATGCCTACTATAGCTACCATCCAAATAGTGGTGACCACCATAAGTGAATGGCAGGTTCTACAATTAATACCGTACAAGGTTTCGTATTGGGAATTGGATTTCCAACGAATGATTAGGCCAAGGAACTTCCCATTGCCACATGAGAATGCCTCTGGATGGACATCCCCGAGAACCAAACCGGATCTCTACCAACACAAGGCCGGGTTAGCCCTAACTGAGTAACAACTGACCGAATATGCCATCCCCCGGTCCTTTGGGACCTTTCAACCGAGCGCTCGTAATCAATTCACACAATCATAAAGTGTTTTCAACATGAGTAAGTATCTGGGCTCTATACCATGATACCACCCTTTTCCAGAAGGAAATGCACATATCCTAAAGGGCGCTACCCCTCATAACCTTGCTGCATCTTTCCTGTTTTGACCATTCCCGGGGTGTGAGGCTCGACGAAGTCACGTCCACAAAAACATACTTTATACAAAAGCCATGCTTTGGTTCAACAAATGATCATAGAAATGATCACCAGAATAGACGATCAAATAAATGATCCTATCACAAATAATCAACACAATGATCATTTCACAGCAACAATCAGCATGTCACATTACCAAATTGGGAATATATCGCTGATAACCTTCAACTACATAACCTCTGAGCTCGTACGTCTCAGAGAAGGGTGTTAAGCTAAAAGAATAAATTCTCCGCCACCAACAGAAATATATTTGAAAGAAATCTGCTTTATATCTCAATTTGTAATGTCAGACATACAATCCATACAAGTCTGTTCCGGGCTCGAACAGAACCGAAGGCACTTACAAAGAAGTCCTTGCAATCCGGATAATCTCTAATCACGTCCGGACTTCCCATCACATAGGGAGTCTCTATACCGTAGCTACTCAGTGCAAAGACAATCGACGAGTTGTCCTTTCGCTTTCAAAAAGATCCGGTCTTCAACAACGGTCTTCAAATGCAATTCATAACGACGTATCACATATTCGGAATGGGTTATACGACCCCATGGTCCTTTCCCGGTTAACCCGAATAGTGAGCGCTCATTCAAAAATAAGTGTGGCATTCAAATTCAAACAAATCACAACCAATACCCATTCAAAGGGAAATATTGATAGTCGGTTATTGAACTATCAATGGATATGCACACATCACCAGATTCCAAATAATTTTCCAAATTATTTATTTTCCAAAATATCTTTACAAGATGTATAAAATTTTCACACTTCAAAAATAAATCAACATTTTTGTTAAACAAATTCCACTTCCTTTTATAAATTCAATAGTGAATTTACATTCCAAAATATTCATGAATATACGACTTCAATTCGATTTCTAATATTCATTTTCAATTTGTCTTCAAAAAGATAAATTATCAAAACATTCACTTTATATTGGAAAACATTTCCATACTTATTAAAAATAAGTAATTCACAAATTTATTTATTTTCAACACTTGGAAAATATTCAATATACTTAAATCAAAATTAAGTATATATTTCATTCTTTAAGGAAATCATGCTCTTAAACATATTTATTTGGGCCAAAACGAATGTTGCGTAAAACATCGTTACAACGTCCCAAAATCACTAGTATAGGGATTCGAAATTATAATAGATATATAAATCCCAATACTATACAAAACATTTCCTTTCGGAAATTATTTACTATAACAACAGTGTTATAGTTGTAACGACCCAGAATTTTTATTAATTAAAAATTTGAATATTTAATTAATTTTAAATATTAATAAGTGAATTTATAAGTCGAATAAATTTTTATTTGAATTTTTGGATTTAATTGGATAATTAAATCGATAATTTAATACGTTAAATTATGGAAATAATTGAAAATTGGGTTAAATATGATTGAAAATGATTTGTAAAATTTTATTTTATCATATGGAAGTTAGAACGATATTTTAGAACTTTTAAAATCGAATTAAAAGTTAATTTGTGAAAATTGAATATTTTAATATTAAAATCGACTAGTGAAAATAGTCAATTTTTGAACAGTCTCAGAATTGAACGAAACTAGTTCCATTGGATCCGTAATAGTTAGTTATTACCGGATTTCAATTTTCGTATCAATCGGAGTTATCGTTTGATCGTGGCAGCTCGAAACGCATCGAATTATTTTTATTTTTAATTTGACGAGTTAAAATAGCCATTTTTCAAAAAGTCTCGGATTTCGACGAAACCAGTTTCATCGGATCCGTAATGTGATATTATTGTAAGGTTTCAAATTTCAAGTCAATTGGATTTACGGTTTGTCCGGTACAAATTAAAACGCCTAGAAAATCGCTTAAATCGGTTTAATTCAAATTGAGCGTTTATAGCCATAACTCGCACATACTTCCGAATTAGCTTCCGAGACCTGTTCCATTGTGTCCAGAACGCGGGATAAACCCTAGGTACGTCAGTTTCGGCGCGTAAATCGGAGTTCGGAATTTCCGGGATGAATAGTGTTCGATTTTTCTTTATAAATAGCACCCACCTCTTCATAAAAAAAAAAATAAAAAAAACCTAATCTAAAACCCTAGCCGCCACCCTAACATTCAAAGGCCAGAAATTCACAAGCTTTCCCCCTTAATCTCTTTCAATCTACAAACAATTAGAAGAAACTTTCAACACGAAAGTTATAGAGCTCGACGAGAGCTTCGATTCCATACGGTGATGATCGGAAATAGTGCAACGTAGGAGGAGCTATGGTGGGCCGTTTGCTACAGGTTTGGCACGACATTCCAAGCACCTGGTGAGGCCGAGCTTGGCATGGTGGAGGCCGTGCATAGGAGGGGTGAAGGGCTACGTGATGGAGGTCATTGATCGTGTTCAAATCGTTTGAAATGGTTGTAAATTTAAACCCTAGTTCTTTGAGATATGGGTTCTATGTGCGGCCTCAACCTGTAGCCAAAACGTGAAGAGGAGAGAAAGAAAGGGACGGTGGAGATGCAGGGAATGTGGATCATGTGGCTGTGATATGGCTTAGGTTATAAATTAGTTTATTTATGTTGATTTGTTTATATAAAAATAGTGTACAAACTTCAATAATTCATAACTTTTTCATACGAGGTCGAAAAAATGCAAACTCAGTTGCGTTGGAATCGTATGGACGAGCACTACGCGATGGAGTTGGTTTGGAGTTGTTTGGAGTTAGTGAGAATTTTGGGTAAATTTAAACGTCCGTTTAATTTTATTCGAAATAAATCGCTAAAACGGAAATTAAAATCAAGGTGAGAACTTCTCACTCAATCGAATCAGTTTCGATTTTATTTTAAATAGTTAGGTTTAAAATATTTGAATGCATGTTTGAATGATGATTGATATCTATTGATTGTTAAATAGACATTATACGCCGTTAGTAAGCGGATGTTATTTAATAAAAACATATACCGCGAATATTTCATAAACAGTGAAATTGGTATTATATATAGTAGCAATATATGTATATATTGGCATATGTATATATTGGAGTTGTTGATTTCCCGCATTTTTTGTTTAGCGGATGAGACCCTATTACGCCGTTATTAAGCGGATAATATTTAATAAGAACATATACCGCGATAATTTCGTACTGGAGCGAAATTGGTATTGTGCTAATGTTTTTGGATGCAGGAAAACAGGTTGGAGGGATCCAACTGGATTCCTCAACAGTATTTATTTGATTTCAGATATTTTGATATTTGATTGATTTTCATATTGATATATGATATTGTTGTAGTCGTGATTGACTATTTGGTGTGTAGCATCATTGGACCAAATTTTGGGATTTTTAAAATGATTATAAAGTGATTTTTTGAAAATATACTTTATTTTTGGAATTGATCCATTATAAATAAATAAACGATATAATTTTTAAAGTTATAAAAATTATGATTTTGAGAAATATAGTTAAAAACTGATTTTTGAGAATATGATGCTAATGGTTTTATAAAATAGTTTAATCGGGATTTCTGAAATAATTGTTAAAAGTTTAAATATAGGATTTATAAAATTTGATTATTTTATAAATCAAAATGATGAAATTATTAAGGAGTTTAAAGACGTTTTTAAAATATTAATATGAATTGATTTATATAAGAGATTTATAAATGGATATTTATAAATTGAAATATTGACATTTTAAAACGAGTTTTTATAAGTGTTGGAATGAATGGTGAATGAATGTCATTGATGAATGAAATTTATAGAATTATAAACTGTGAAGTTATAAAAGAAATTTATAAATAGTAAGATTTATAAATTGGGTGAAATTATTTGAAGAATAGATTGGTTAAATAAATGGATCTTATAAGTTATAAGGTTTATAAATTGGAAAGTCTTTAAAAGAACGATTTTGTAAAATTATCGTTTTATAAGTAATTAACTTATAATATGAACGTTTAGTTTATAATTTAGTTATAAACTGGAATAGGTTAATAAAGGAATTTATAAAAAGGAAGTTTTTATAAATGAATAGAAATGGAATTTATAAACGTTGTTTTATAAATCCGCAAACAACTTATTTTGATAAGTTAATTGTCATAACTTATTTAATGGAGTTATATTCACATTTTTGAATAGTGAATAATCCTTTGAATTAAAATGAATAAAAGGATGAGATTTGTTAACGAAGCTTATTCACATTTTTGAATAGTGAATAACACGTTAAAGGAAATATTTAGAATGTGATATTTTAAATAGAATTAAAACGATCTAACGATGTTTTAAAATATGTTGAGATTCGAAACCATAGATTTCAACATTTATTGTTGAAATAAACGTTTTCGAGAAATAAAAGGGAATGATGGACTATAACATTGTTGTTATAGTAAATGATTTCCGAAAGGAAATGTTTTGCATAGTATTGGGATTTATATATCAATTTTAATTTCGAATCCCTATACTTGAATTTGGGTTGTCGTAACGATGTTTTACGTAGCATTCGTTTTGGCCCAAATAAATATGTTTAAGAGAATGATTTCCTTAAAGAATGAAATATATACTTAATTTCGATTAGAGTATATTAAATATTTTCTAAGCAGGGAAAATAAAAAGACTTGTGAATTACTTATTTAATAAGTATGGAAATATTTTTCCAATGTGAAATGAATGTTTAGAATTTATCCTTGTAAGGTAAATTGAATGTGAATATGGAAAATCGATTGAAAATCGTAATATGCATGGATAGTTTGGAATATAAATTCACTATGGAATTTATAAAAGAAAATGAGATTGGTTTAGAAAAATAAATATTGATTTATTTTTGAAGTGTGAAACTATATATCTTGTAAAGATATTTTGGAAAATAAATAATTTGGAAAATTATTTGGGAAACTGGTGATGTGTGCATATCCAGTGATAGTTCAATAATCGACTATCAATATTTCCCTTTGAATGGGTAATTGATGTGATTTGTTTGAATGTGAATGCTACACTTATTTTTTTTGAATAAGCGCTCGCTATTCGGGTTAACCGGGAAAGGACCATGGGGTCGTATAACCCATTCCGAATATGTGATACGTCGTTATAATTGCATTGAAGATCGGTGTTGAAGACCCGGTATTTGCGAGAGCGATAGGATGACCTGTCGATTTACTCTGCACCGAGTTGCTCCGGTATAGAGTTCTCCATATGTGATGGTGAATCCGATCAGGATTGTGAATATCCGGATTGCAAGGACTTCTTTGTAAGTGCCTTCGGTTTTGTTCGAGCACGGAACAGACTTGTATGGATTGTGTGTCTGACATTACAAGTTGAGATATAAAGCCGATTTCTTTCAAATATATTTCTGTTGGTGGCGAAAAATTTATTCTTTTAGCTTAACACCCTTCTCTGAGACGTACGAGCTCAGAGGTTATATAGTTGATGTTATCAGCGATATATTCCCAATTTGGTAATGTGATATGCTGAGTGATGCTGAAATGATCATTGTGTTGATTATTGTGATAGGATCGTTTATTTGATCGTCTATCTTAGTGATCATTGTGTTGATCATTTGTTGACCCAAAGCATGGCTTTTGTATAAAGTATGTTTTTGTGGACGTGACTTCGTCGAACCTCACACCCCGGAAATGGTCAAAACAGGAAAGATGCGGCAAGGTTATGAGGGGTAGCACCCTTTAGGGTATGTACATTTCCTTCTGGATAGAGGTGGTATCATGGTATGGAGCCCAGATATTTAACCTATGTGGTTACTATGAATTTATTACTTTGTGGTTGTTGGCTTTCGGGATCCCGTGAGAAAGGTCGTTTACGATCGGGGAATGGCGTGCTCGTGTCAGTAGTTACCCAGTTAGGGGTAACCCGGCCTTGTGTTGGTAGAGTTCCGGTTTGGTTCTCGGGGATGTCTTTCCAGAGGCATTCTCATGTGGCAATGGGAAGTTCCTTGGCCTGACCATTTGTTGGAAATCCAATTCCCAATACGAAACCTGTACGGTATTAGTTGTAGAACCTGCTATTCACTTATGGTGGTCACCACTGTTTGGATAGTAGCTATAGTAGGCATAGTTCGAAATGTCTATGCTGGCTAAGATTTATATTCTACTTTCGAAATGAATTTCTTCTACACTATGCACTAGTAATAATATCAAATGTTATTTTAAATGCGTATCAAGCATCTTTGACTATCATAAGGAGAAATCTCCTCTGATTCTGCGTTTGCATTGTGTGTGTGTGCGGGAGGCCTTATGGTAGTCTCATTTTTAAAAGCATTGGGAATTGAATTTAAAAATATTCCTCTATTTTGATTTTAAAGTTAAATAAACTGTTTTGAGTTCTCACACCAGTCACATGACTGACTTGGAGTTTATTGTTTTCCTTCCTAAACTCTGGGTGCCCACCAATTTCCACACGGCCAGTTAAGAGTTAGGTTTATCAGGATATTCAGGATATTCTGGAATTGCTGGAGGCAAGATGGATGGCATTGCGTATTACTAGTTTATATAGTATTTCTTTTCCGTTGCACTGTTTGTTGTTGTTGTTGTACACTCTGATGATATGATGTAATGAAATGTGATGTAATGTAATAACTGATATAGTTCTTTGTTTAAAGATTATTCATTTATTATTATATGTTGTTCCGCTGCGAATTGTGAGATTCTGATGTTGTTCTGTTGTTTTCTGTTCCGTTCTATTTTTCTTTCCCCTCCATTTTCTATTTTCTTTTTCTTCTATTTTAAAATATTCTGTTTTCTTTCTGTTCTATCTTCTATTTTTCTTTTCCCTCCATCTTCTACCTTATCTATTATCTTCTTTTCTTTCCTTCTCTTTTCTTCTTTTCTTTTTTAAAAACCCTAACTATTCGGTTTTTCGGCAACGAAAAAGCGGAGCGTTACATTTGGTATCGGAGCTTATGGTTAAGCGACAACCATGGTTCTGTTGGGTATTATTCATTAGAGATAGAGTCAGCAGTACTCTAGAATGAATTTGAATGTAATAATAGCTATGAGAGCGTATTTGTTAGTGAATATAAATTGTTTTATATTGTGTTGACTTATCGGTTGATTGTTTATAGATTCCAGTCGATGTAGTCTAGCTAACTATCGTAGATAGGGGTTTCTAAACTCTTAAACAAGATAAATCGACATAATATTGATTTTAAATTGGGTAAATAAAATAATTTTACCTTGAGTATATTTTATATATAAAGGAATAATTTTTCAGAATTATTTAAGTGTATATAAGTTGATTGTTTAGTTGTTTGAATAATCTAAATAAAAGAATAATTGTATAAGTGAAAAGAATTATAAGAATTAAATTATAATTAAAGTGATTTACAATTGTGAAATAAACTTATATATAAGAAGTGAAACTATATGAATATATTTATGAATATGAGTAGTAAATAAAAATGAATTTAAGTTAAGTAAAACCAAGTGATAGATATGAACTTGAGTTATGTAATAGAATTCAACTTTGTAATTGAATTGGATTAATGGATTGAATATTAATCAATTAAATGTGAATAATTGATATGAAATAATGGATATAAGTGTTAATTCATTAAAATCTAATGTTATTAGAAAGTTGAATAATTGAATGAAAATCAATTAAATTAAACCAATTGTAAGCAAAGGAATTTGGTTGTAATTAATATACATTGATTATAATATGATTGTTAGTTGATTGTATATAAATTCATTAAGTGTTAATGAAAGTGAATTAGTGAAATTTAAAGCTAAAGTAATTGAAATTCAATTGGAAATTAAGTGAAACTTAAATAGAATTGAATTTGAATTGGAAGTGAACCAACTTGAATATGAATTAGTGAATGCAAACTAATTAAAATTGAATAAGAATGAATGTTGATAAAATCCATTGTTAATGAATCAAATGTGATTAAATTGAAAACCCAATTCATTGAATATTAATGAAAATATAAATGAATATTTATTGGTTATGGATGTTAGTTGGATGAGAGTTGGTTGATGTTTGCATTTGCTGTTTTGTTTCATTTGCTTTGTTGACATATATAGTTATTATGTTGCTATATGTTGTATATTGATACTATTCTCTATATGCATGTTCTCATGTTGTTTGTTGAGTAATTAGTAGGTGCGGATCGCGTTTGCTTCGCATTTGGAGCTCGCTTTTGCGCTATATTAGCCGTATATGCTTGCTAATAAAAATATAAGGTACATATCTCGGATTAAATACAGTACTTTTACACTTTTGTCCCTGCGGGATGCCTCATTACTTGATGAGATGTATATTTGTGATATATATACTGTCATTTTTTTTCCGGATCGAGCCGCGCAAAGGAGACTATGGCGAATTTTTCCGGAAATTTAAGGCGTTAGAAAATTTTTGAGAAAATTGGAAAATGTTGAAAACTTTAATTTTGATTTCGAATTGAAAATTAAACAATAGTAATTGTTTTTGAAAAGATAACTAAGTATGATTTGAAAACTTAGTAAGGTTATTATAAGAAGTTTAACTATGGATTTATGGAAAATTAATAGAATTCTTTAACTTTTCTTACTTAATAATTTCGAGGACGAAATTCTTTTAAGTGGGAAGATTGTAACGACCCAGAATTTTTATTAATTAAAAATTTGAATATTTAATTAATTTTAAATATTAATAAGTGAATTTATAAGTCGAATAAATTTTTATTTGAATTTTTGGATTTAATTGGATAATTAAATCGATAATTTAATACGTTAAATTATGGAAATAATTGAAAATTGGGCTAAATATGATCGAAAATGATTTGTAAAATTTTATTTTATCATATGGAAGTTAGAACGATATTTTAGAACTTTTAAAATCGAATTAAAAGTTAATTTGTGAAAATTGAATATTTTAATATTAAAATCGACTAGTGAAAATAGTCAATTTTTGAACAGTCTCAGAATTGAATGAAACCAGTTCCATTGGATCCGTAATAGTTAGTTATTACCGGATTTCAATTTTCGTATCAATCGGAGTTATCGTTTGATCATGGCAGCTCGAAACGCATCGAATTATTTTTAATTTTAATTTGACGAGTTAAAATAGCCATTTTTCAAAAAGTCTCGGATTTCGACGAAACCAATTTCATCGGATCCGTAATGTGATTTTATTGTAAGATTTCAAATTTCAAGTCAATTGGATTTACGGTTTGTCCGGTACAAATTAAAACGCCTAGAAAATCGCTTAAATCGGTTTAATTCAAATTGAGCGTTTATAGCCATAACTCGCACATACTTCCGAATTAGCTTCCGAAACCTGTTCCATTGTGTCCGAAACGCGGGATAAACCCTAGGTACGTCAGTTTCGGCGCGTAAATCGGAGTTCGGAATTTCCGGGATGAATAGTGTTCGATTTTTCTTTATAAATAGCACCCACCTCTTCATAAAAAATAAATAAAAAAAACCTAATCTAAAACCCTAGCCGCCACCCTAACATTCAAAGGCCAGAAATTCACAAGCTTTCCCCCTTAATCTCTTTCAATCTACAAACAATTAGAAGAAACTTTCAACACGAAAGTTATAGAGCTCGACGAGAGCTTCGATTCCATACGGTGATGATCGGAAATGGTGCAACGTAGGAGGAGCTATGGTGGGCCGTTTGCTACAGGTTTGGCACGACATTCCAAGCACCTGGTGAGGCCGAGCTTGGCATGGTGGAGGCCGTGCATAGGGGGGGTGAAGGGCTACGTGATGGAGGTCATTGATCGTGTTCAAATCGTTTGAAATGGTTGTAAATTTAAACCCTAGTTCTTTGAGATATGGGTTCTATGTGCGGCCTCAACCTGTAGCCAAAACGTTAAGAGGAGAGAAAGAAAGGGACGGTGGAGATGCAGGGAATGTGGATCATGTGGCTGTGATATGGCTTAGGTTATAAATTAGTTTATTTATGTTGATTTGTTTATATAAAAATCGTGTACAAACTTCAATAATTCATAACTTTTTCATACGAGGTCGAAAAAATGCAAACTCAGTTGCGTTGGAATCGTATGGACGAGCACTACACGATGGAGTTGGTTTGGAGTCGTTTGGAGTTAGTGAGAATTTTGGGTAAAATTAAACGTCCGTTTAATTTTATTCGAAATAAATCGCTAAAACGGAAATTAAAATCAAGGTGAGAACTTCTCACTCAATCGAATCAGTTTCGATTTTATTTTAAATAGTTAGGTTTAAAATATTTGAATGCATGTTTGAATGATGATTGATATCTATTGATTGTTAAATAGACATTATACGCCGTTAGTAAGCGGATGTTATTTAATAAAAACATATACCGCGAATATTTCATAAACAGTGAAATTGGTATTATATATAGTAGCAATATATATATATATTGGCATATGTATATATTGGAGTTGTTGATTTCCCGCATTTTTTGTTTAGCAGATGAGACCCTATTATGCCGTTATTAAGCGGATAATATTTAATAAGAACATATACCGCGATAATTTCGTACTGGAGCGAAATTGGTATTGTGCTAATGTTTTTGGATGCAGGAAAACAGGTTGGAGGGATCCAACTGGATTCCTCAACAGTATTTATTTGATTTCAGATATTTTGATATTTGATTGATTTTCATATTGATATATGATATTGTTGTAGTCGTGATTGACTATTTGGTGTGTAGCATCATTGGACCAAATTTTGGGATTTTTAAAATGATTATAAAGTGATTTTTTGAAAATATACTTTATTTTTGGAATTGATCCATTATAAATAAATAAACGATATAATTTTTAAAGTTATAAAAATTATGATTTTGAGAAATATAGTTAAAAACTGATTTTTGAGAATATGATGCTAATGGTTTTATAAAATAGTTTAATCGGGATTTCTGAAATAATTGTTAAAAGTTTAAATATAGGATTTATAAAATTTGATTATTTTATAAATCAAAATGATGAAATTATAAAGGAGTTTAAAGACGTTTTTAAAATATTAATATGAATTGATTTATATAAGAGATTTATAAATGGATATTTATAAATTGAAATATTGACATTTTAAAACGAGTTTTTATAAGTGTTGGAATGAATGGTGAATGAATGTCATTGATGAATGAAATTTATAGAATTATAAACTGTGAAGTTATAAAAGAAATTTATAAATAGTAAGATTTATAAATTGGGTGAAATTATTTGAAGAATAGATTGGTTAAATAAATGGATCTTATAAGTTATAAGATTTATAAATTGGAAAGTCTTTAAAAGAACGATTTTGTAAAATTATCGTTTTATAAGTAATTAACTTATAATATGAACGTTTAGTTTATAATTTAGTTATAAACTGGAATAGGTTAATAAAGGAATTTATAAAAAGGAAGTTTTTATAAATGAATAGAAATGGAATTTATAAACGTTGTTTTATAAATCCGCAAACAACTTATTTTGATAAGTTAATTGTCATAACTTATTTGATGGAGTTATATTCACATTTTTGAATAGTGAATAATCCTTTGAATTAAAATGAATAAAAGGATGAGATTTGTTAACGAAGCTTATTCACATTTTTGAATAGTGAATAACACGTTAAAGGAAATATTTAGAATGTGATATTTTAAATAGAATTAAAACGATCTAACGATGTTTTAAAATATGTTGAGATTCGAAACCATAGATTTCAACATTTATTGTTGAAATAAACGTTTTCGAGAAATAAAAGGGAATGATGGACTATAACACTGTTGTTATAGTAAATGATTTCCGAAAGGAAATGTTTTGCATAGTATTAGGATTTATATATCAATTTTAATTTCGAATCCCTATACTAGTGAATTTGGGTTGTCGTAACGATGTTTTACGTAACATTCGTTTTGGCCCAAATAAATATGTTTAAGAGAATGATTTCCTTAAAGAATGAAATATATACTTAATTTCGATTAGAGTATATTAAATATTTTCTAAGCAGGGAAAATAAAAAGACTTGTGAATTACTTATTTAATAAGTATGGAAATATTTTTCCAATGTGAAATGAATGTTTAGAATTTATCCTTGTAAGGTAAATTGAATGTGAATATGGAAAATCGATTGAAAATCGTAATATGCATGGATAGTTTGGAATATAAATTCACTATGGAATTTATAAAAGAAAATGAGATTGGTTTAGAAAAATAAATATTGATTTATTTTTGAAGTGTGAAACTATATATCTTGTAAAGATATTTTGGAAAATAGATAATTTGGAAAATTATTTGGGAAACTGGTGATGTGTGCATATCCAGTGATAGTTCAATAACCGACTATCAATATTTCCCTTTGAATGGGTAATTGATGTGATTTGTTTGAATGTGAATGCTACACTTATTTTTTTTGAATAAGCGCTCACTATTCGGGTTAACCGGGAAAGGACCATGGGGTCGTATAACCCATTCTGAATATGTGATACGTCGTTATAATTGCATTGAAGATCGGTGTTGAAGACCCGGTATTTGCGAGAGCGATAGGATGACCTGTCGATTTACTCTGCACCGAGTTGCTCCGGTATAGAGTTCTCCATATGTGATGGTGAATCCGATCAGGATTGTGAATATCCGGATTGCAAGGACTTCTTTGTAAGTGCCTTCGGTTTTGTTCGAGCCCGGAACAGACTTGTATGGATTGTGTGTCTGACATTACAAGTTGAGATATAAAGCCGATTTCTTTCAAATATATTTCTGTTGGTGGCGAAGAATTTATTCTTTTAGCTTAACACCCTTCTCTGAGACGTACGAGCTCAGAGGTTATATAGTTGATGTTATCAGCGATATATTCCCAATTTGGTAATGTGGTATGCTGAGTGATGGTGAAATGATCATTGTGTTGATTATTGTGATAGGATCGTTTATTTGATCGTCTATCTTAGTGATCATTGTGTTGATCATTTGTTGACCCAAAGCATGGCTTTTGTATAAAGTATGTTTTTGTGGACGTGACTTCGTCGAACCTCACACCCCGGAAATGGTCAAAACAGGAAAGATGCGGCAAGGTTATGAGGGGTAGCACCCTTTAGGGTATGTACATTTCCTTCTGGATAGAGGTGGTATCATGGTATGGAGCCCAGATATTTAACCTATGTGGTTACTACGAATTTATTACTTTGTGGTTGTTGGCTTTCGGGATCCCGTGAGAAAGGTCGTTTACGATCGGGGAATGGCGTGCTCGTGTCAGTAGTTACCCAGTTAGGGGTAACCCGGCCATGTGTTGGCAGAGTTCCGGTTTGGTTCTCGAGGATGTCTTTCCAGAGGCATTCTCATGTGGCAATGGGAAGTTCCTTGGCCTGACCATTTGTTGGAAATCCAATTCCCAATACGAAACCTGTACGGTATTAGTTGTAGAACCTGCTATTCACTTATGGTGGTCACCACTGTTTGGATAGTAGCTATAGTAGGCATAGTTCGAAATGTCTATGCTGGCTAAGATTTATATTCTACTTTCGAAATGAATTTCTTCTACACTATGCACTAGTAATAATATCAAATGTTATTTTAAATGCGTATCAAGCATCTTTGACTATCATAAGGAGAAATCTCCTCCGATTCTGCGTTTGCATTGTGTGTGTGTGCGGGAGGCCTTATGGTAGTCTCATTTTTAAAAGCATTGGGAATTGAGTTTAAAAATATTCCTCTATTTTGATTTTAAAGTTAAATAAACTGTTTTGAGTTCTCACACCAGTCACATGACTGACTTGGAGTTTATTGTTTTCCTTCCTAAACTCTGGGTGCCCACCAATTTCCACACGGGCAGTTAAGAGTTAGGTTTATCAGGATATTCAGGATATTCAGGAATTGCTGGAGGCAAGATGGATGGCATGGCGTATTACTAGTTTATATAGTATTTCTTTTCCGCTGCACTGTTTGTTGTTGTTGTTGTACACTCTGATGATATGATGTAATGAAATGTGATGTAATGTAATAACTGATATAGTTCTTTGTTTAAAGATTATTCATTTATTATTATATGTTGTTCCGCTGCGAATTGTGAGATTCTGATGTTGTTCTGTTGTTTTCTGTTCCATTCTATTTTTCTTTCCCCTCCATTTTCTATTTTCTTTTTCTTCTATTTTAAAATATTCTGTTTTCTTTCTGTTCTATCTTCTATTTTTCTTTTCCCTCCATCTTCTACCTTATCTATTATCTTCTTTTCTTTCCTTCTCTTTTCTTCTTTTCTTTTTCAAAAACCCTAACTATTCGGTTTTTCGGCAACGAAAAAGCGGAGCGTTACAATAGTCCACCATTTCCTTCTATTTCTCGAAAACGTCTATTTCAACAATAAATGTTGAAATCTATGGTTTTGAATCTTAATGCTTTTAAAACAATCGTTAGATCATTTTAATTCTAATTAAAACATCACGTTCAAAACAATTTCTTTAACATATTATTCACTATTCAAAAACGTGAATATACTACATTAACAATTTTCATCCTTTTATACATTTCATTTTAAAGGATTATTCACAGTCAAAAATGTGAATATAACTCCATTAATAGGTTTCAACAATTTACTTATCAAAATAAGTCGTCTGCGGATTTATAAAACAACGTTTATAAATTCCATTTCTATTTATTTTATAACTACTTCCTTTTATAAATTCCTTTATTAACCTGTTCGATTTATAACTCAATTATAAACTAAAGGTTCATATTATAAGTCAAATACTTATAATTTATTTGTTTACAAAATCGTTCCTTTAAACTTCACAATTATAAATCTTATAATTTGTAAGATTCAATTATTTATCCAAATCTATTCTTTCAATAACTTTATAAATTTTATAAACCTACTGCTTATAAAATTCCATTCCCTTATGCAATCCATTTTCACTTCATTCAAACACTTATAAAAACTCGTTTTATAATTCATATATTTTCATTTATAAATTATCAACTTATAAATCTTTTTATATAAATCAATTTATATTATTCTTTTAAAACATCTTTAATCTCCTTTATAATTTCATCATTCTGATTTATAAAATAATTAAATTTCATAAATCCTATATTTAAACTTTTCACAATAATTTCAAAAATCCCGATTTAACTATTTTATAAAATCATTAGCCCCGTATTTTCAAAAATCAGTTCTTAACTATATTTCTCAAAAATATAATTTTATAGCATTAAAAATTATATCGTTTATTTATTTAAAATGAATCAATTTCCAAACATATAGTATATTTTCAAAAATCACTTTAAAAATCATTTTAAAGTTCCAAATTTGGTCCAATGATGCTACATACCAAATAGTCAATCACGACAACAACGACATCATATATCGATATGATAATCCATCAAATATCAAAATATCTGAATTCAAATAAATACTGTCGAGAAATCCAGTTGGATCCCTCCAACCTGTTTTCCTGCATCCACAAACATTAGCACAATACCAATTTCGCTCCAGTACGAAATTATCGCGGTATATGGGATTTAAAATATTATCCGCTTAATAGACGGCGCAATAAGGTCTCATCCGCTAAAAAAATGCGGGGAAATCAACAACTGCAATATATACATATGCCAATATATATATTGCTATTATATATAATACCAATTTCACTATTTATGAAATATTCGCGGTATATGTTTTTAATAAATAACATCCGCTTACTAACGGCGCATAATGTCTATTTTAACAATCAATAGATAACAATCATCATTCAAACATATATTCAATAATTTTAAATCTAACTATTTAAAATAAAATCGAAACAGATTCGATTGAGTGAGAAGTTCTCACCTTGATTTTATTTTGTTTTAGCGATTTATTTCGAATAAAATTAAACGGACGTTTAATTTTACCCGAAATTTTCACTAACTCCAAACGACTCCAATCCAACTCCATCGCGTAGTGCTCGTCCATACGATTCCAACGCAACTGGTTTCGCGCGGTTTCGACCTCGTATGAAAAAGTTATGATTTTTCAAAGTTTCACGAATTTATTTATATAAACAATTTACAACTTTATATAATTTTCTAAACCTACAGCCGTTAGATCCATTTCCTTCCAATCACAGCTGTGCGTCTCATCTTCATGTATGCTTCCAGTATTTTGCATGCAAACTCAACCCATTCACGCGCAACAAAAACCAACGGCCGCACCACCCAAACGACGACCGGCCGTTGATCGAACGTGGCCATTACGTGCGCCATCACCTCCCCTACCCACGCTGGAGAACCGGTCGAGCTCAGCCCCCAATACTCCCTCGAATCTCGTGCGCAACAGCCTGACTTCAAGGCGATTTTGCCGACGATCCACTCAATCAAACCCGATCATCACCGTTGATATTATAGAGCTCTTCGTGCTCTTGATTTACTAGTTGAGAGTTTGTTGAATCGTTGAGTGGATGAAGAGATAAGAGGAGGAGAAGTCTGTTGTTTTTTTCGGCCATTGATGGCTAAGGTGGCGGCTGTGCATAAATTAGGGTTAGGTTTATATTTTATTTTTTTTTTAGTTGTGATGGTGGCTATTTATAGAGAATTCTTGAACACTATTCATCCGGGATTTCCAAACTCCGATTTACGTGCAGTGACCGACGTTCCTAGGGTTTGTCCCGCGTTCCGGACACAATGGAACAAGTTTCGGAAGCTAATTTGGACATCTGTGCGAGTTATGGCAACAAACGTTTGATTTAAAATTAAACCGATTAAACGATTTTCTAGGCGTTTTAGCTTGCACCGGACAAACGGTAAATCCAATTGACACAAAATTTGAAACCTTACAATAATATCACATTACGGATCCGATGAAACTGGTTTCTTCGAAATCCGAGACTTTTTGAAAAATGGCTATTTTAACTCGCCAAATTAAAATTAAAAATAATTCGATGCGTTTCGAGCTGCCACGATCAAACGATAACTCCGATTGATACGAAAATTGAAATCCGGTAATAACTAACTATTACGGATCCAATGGAACTGGTTTCGTTCAATTCTGAGACTGTTCAAAAATTGGCTATTTTCACTAGTCGATTTAAATATTAAAATATTCAATTTTCACAAATTAACTTTTAATACGATTTTAAAAGTTCTATAATATCATTCTAACTTCAATATGATAAAATAAAATTTTACAAATCATTTTCAATCATATTTAACCCAATTTTCAATTATTTCCATAATTTAACATATTAAATTATTGATTTAATTATCCAATTAAATCCAATAAATCGAAATAAAATTTATTCGACTTATAAATTTCACTTATTAATATTTAAAATTAATTAAATATTAAAATTTTAATTATCAAAAATTCTGGGTCGTTACATTTTTGGTACTTGAAAATTGATGCGTGAAATTAGAGAAGACTATAACAATGTGTGAATTTGTAAGTTGATTCGGGTTACCTCGGGTTTTATATAAGTTGTTTACTTGGATATTCCATGTTAGTTGGGTTTACTCAAGCTGGTTTCCAGCCTGACTCGGGTGATTACTTTAATGTACTGCTCGGGTCAGACCGAGTATTGCATATTTTCAGGTAAGGGCGTTATGAAGCTCAGGAGTCGAGTTAGATGGCGAGAATGTATGGAGTGCTTCCGCTGTATCATATTGCTATGTATCAGAGACATGATGATTGTGTATATCCAGTGTCTATATATATGTGTAACTCTGATGTATTAAATGTAATCGGCATATATATTTTTCTTTTATAAATTGTATTTATTTGTTATTATATTTTATCCTCTGTGAATGTGAGATGTTGATGTTCTGATCTTCTTCTTCTATCTCTTTCTTCTTTTTCATAACTATCTGGAATTTTCGAGATCGGAAATTTCGGCTCGTTACATTTCCGCTGCGAGTTATTCTGATATTTTCGTTTCTGCGATTCTGTGATAGTATTTCATTTGCTCCAAATTTATTTACAATGCGGTATTTTGAGCAATTCAAATCCAACATGTGTGGATGCGAATGGATGAAAATATCGGGTTGTTACAGATGGAGCAATGAAGTGCAAGGGCTAGTCGCTACTAATCCTGAGGATGATTCCAAAATAGATGTAGCAGGAGTAGTGCCTTCGGTTCCGTTCGAACCCGAGACGGACTTGTATGGATGAATGCTTTCACAACATCGTCAGGTGGGCAATGAGCATTCTAAAGGGTGTGTTATAAAAAGGTAACGCTTAGCCTCAAGCCTCAACAACCAGGAATGACTAAAAATCAGGGATTATGCAGCAAGGCTAGGTGGGTAGCGCTCATTAGGGTGTGGTCATCCCTGTCTAGATGTCCCTTTTTATTCATCTTAGTGGTGCGGTTGCTGATCCCAACCGTGGGGTGATCTTACTCGGGATTATCCAGTAAGGGGTAGTCCCAGTCTTGTGTTGCAGGGGATTGGGAGTAATTCTCGGTACGGTGATCTAGGCCACGTACTGTGACAGGTGGTACCCCAGTGCCTAGTCATTAGTTGGAAATCCATTCTCCCTGCGTGCCTTTTACGGTTTTGTTTGTATTACCCACGACTTTGGCTAGTAGCTGGAATTTAATTAATGTAACAATTTCGGCTATTTTAATAACTATTTGTAAAAAGACCCTATTATAATATTAGAGGATTTAAATAAAAAGTGTTTTGGCTATCGTATGGTAAAAACCCGACGTGTTTATTTGTGGCGTGGTCTTACAAGATGCTTTTGTTTTCAAAAGAATTTTGAAACTTTAATAATCAATTTGAGTGTGGTTTTCTCACGCTGGTATTCCAGACTGACTCGGGTGTTATTTAACTATAATGCTCGGGTCAGACCGAGTATTCAGATTACAAGAAAGAATGTTGTGGAGCTGGATGGAAATACGTACCCCCGTACTTGTTTTAGATATTCCACTATGTTGATTAGCTGTGTATTTAGATTGTAAGGACAGGTTATGATTACTTTCCAGTTATGTATTATGTATACTCTGATGATGTAATGTATAAACAGATTTGCTTTTGTGTAAAGATCATTCATTATCTATTATATTTTATTCCGCTGCAATGGTTAGATTCTGATGTTGTTTTCTATTTTCTTCTTCTACCTCTTCTTCTTTAACCCTCACGATTCGATTTTTCGGGCGTTGAAAATTCGGGTCGTGACATTGTGGTATCAGAGCTTAGGTTGGTGATAACTTTGGCTTTGGTGGGGATTACTCATTGAAAATAGAGTCAGTAGTACTCTAGAATGAGTTTGAGCGTATTAATAGATACGAGCGCGTATTTGTTAGTGAATATAAATTGTTTTAATATTTTGTTGACTTATCGGTTGGGTGGAATATGAATTATGATGGAGTAAGTTGGCCGCTATTCGAGAAGAGTTTATAAACACCTAGCACGATAAATTGACACAGTATTGTTTTAAATGTGGGTGAATGAAATAATTTTACCCAAAAATATATTTTGATATACAAGAAATATTTTCTTAAATTGTTATATAACTTGGGTGTTTATATGATAATATTTTAAACAGATGGAATTATAAAGATTGGAATGACTTGTATAATCAAATGGGAATTTGTATGAGCATTAATTATACAAATAAATTATAGTTAAAATTTGATTTAAATCAAATCTGTAAATTTAAAATCCCAGAGATTTTGGAAGTGTTTTGAAGACAAATACTAGCATTATTATTTTAAGAGTATTTCTGAAAGGAAATTGTTTCAAATAAATTTTGAGAACGGATATAGCATTGAACTCACTTCAGTCGTTGGAAAATAACTTCAGTGATGACTGCAGCGTCATCGATGTTCATTTTCGAGTTTCTAAGTGACGGATTGTTGCCAAATTAATTTGTTCAGAAGAACTAGTTTGTTTTTGAAATTTCAATGGAAATTTGTTGGGAATAAAAAAACCAGGATTGGTTTAAAAATTTGAGATATGTGATTTTGGGATAATGGTGGTTTTAAAATAATTCGAACCAAAAGCCGGGTGTTTGAAAATCCTAAATCCTTATTTGAATTGAAAATCCTGATGAGATAAGTTATAAACTTGTAAAGTTGAGATGATTTTTTTAAATAAGAAAGGAAAATATGAGCTTTGAATGTTGGAATTAAAATTTAAAGTGAAAAGGTTAAATAATATTTAATTTGGAGAAATTAAATTATGGGAAATTTAATGGATTATTGGAAGAAATAATTAGTAAATATTGAATGTGATTGGAATGGGAAAATAGAAATTAAATTTGGATTGGGAGATAAAAATTTAATTGGATTGAAATAAATTAAATTTAACTGAAAATAAAACCCAATTGTATCTGAATTAAGTTGAAATTGAATCAAAATGAAATAGATTGAGATGTAGATGAAATCAAGTGAAAGTAAGTTCTTACTTAATTTAAATTCAAGTGGATTGCATGGATTAAAGAGAATGGTATGATGCTAGATTTAACTGAAGTTAAGTTAAATAAAATTGAAATTGAATAAATTCAGTTGAGTTATGGATCATATTTAATGGAATAAAATTCTTATTTAAATAAATAAGCATAAATTTAATAAGTATTAAATTGGAATAAATAAGTTTTGGAAGCTTATAAATGAATTGAAAAGCATTGAAATAAAAATATATAATCCCTAGTTAAAAGTAAAATGTGAATGTGATTGACTGTAAATGAATGGAGAAATAAGAATATTATTAAGTGAACAGCTTAAAAAAATGTAAAACATGAATAAATAAGCCGAAATAAAAGTGTTGGAAATTTGGAAAATGGAAGAAAATCCAAACTGGAATTATGAAAAAAAATTGAACTCGGAAAATTTAATGAAGTGATTTTTGTAATAAAATCGAATGTTGATTTAAAAGTTGGAATGGAATTGAATTAAAATGAATTCAGGGAGTTATTGATAATATAGAATGAAATAAAATTCTTACTTAAATAAATAGAAGTAAGTTGAATTGGAGTTTATGAAATAAAAATGCATGTTGGGCTAAATAAGTGTATAACCTCGAGTAAAAATGAAATATGAATATAGTCAAGCTTAAAATGGGTAGAAGTATGAAAATATAAGTGTGAGACTTACAAGAAAAAAATGGTGAAGTAAAATAGTACGCCAAAATAAAATTATTTTGTATTTTGGAAATAAAATAGAAATCCAAATTTGAATTACAAAAATAGAATTGAACTCAAGTAAAATAATGAAGTGATTTTTGAAAATAAAAACCCAATATTGAATTGGAAGTGGGAGTAAATTAATTTGGGAAATGGTTATTAATTTATAAGTATTGAATGTACCAAGCTTAATAAAATGTCTTTGAATGAAACAGTTGCGGAGATAAGATGAAATGCAAATGTGTGGTTGTGAATAAACTAGAAATGGGATGGAATTTAAAATAAATTGATTTGGAATCAATTTAAATTGGTTATAAAACTTAAGTAATTATTTATTCACATGGATATCATCAAATTGAATAGAATGAATTATCGTTTGACGTAAACGAAGGTAATTAAAATTCTATGAGTTGATAGAGATTTAATAAATTGATTTTAAGATCAATTGAAGTGAATATGAGTTTTTTTGCTTAAAAATGAATTGAATGCAAGCAATTGAGCTTTAAACCATTTAAATTGAATGAAGTTGTATACGAATTGGTTGTAAACAATTAAAATTAATGTCGGAACCCTACAAGTTGCTTATAAATATTGTTTAACCTGCATTACTTATAGAAACTCGTATGTTTACTAGTTAAATATGTAAAATGTTGTTAAGTTACATTATTTTGGCACTTACATATTTAAACTGAGTAAGTACAGGTACCGGGAAACCGTTTGGCTGGATTTGGACGCGCTAATTGCTAAAATAATAAGCCACTTGCTTAAAAATGCTAAATAAAGGTACGCCTACGCAAAAAAAAGGAAATATGAACTATTTTTGTTTTCCCGATTGTGTGGATCTATGTATATATATTTATATCTCTTGTCAAATTGCAAAATCTCCTCCGTACAAAGTAGACTCTGCTAAAAATTTTCGAAAACTTTGGGAGTTTGAAAATTTTTGAAAGTTTTTGGAAAAAAAAATTTAGCATCATAACGATTTCAAATTGGAGTTGAAATAAGGGATTTTGGAAATGGAAATTCAAAAGTAATTGTTTAGTTGGAACTAAAGGATTAGGAAAGTGAATTTGGGATTTTTTGATTTCAGAGGATAAATTGAAATTTGCTCGGCAGAGGTATGTATTTAAATTTCTGTATGAAATTTAATGATTTTCCTGTCTAACCACTTGGCTTTTGTTTTCTTTTGAAATCTGGGGCCCTGTAGAGGCATTTTGTAGTTGTACCGAGCTAGCCGTGCAAAGGAGACGTTGGCGAAATTTTTCAAAAATTTAGGGAGTTAGAAAATTTTTGAGAAATTTCGAAAATTTAAAACTTGGTTTTGAATTATAATTTGAATGGTTGAATAAGTAAAGTTATTTGGGAACTATGGAAAAGTTTGGAAAGTTAGCAAGATGGATAGTGTGTCTTTAATAAAGATTGTTTGGTTGTTGTTAAAAACTGTTTGGTTTTGGGAAAATAGTAAACGGGTGTTGTATTGGTCCATTCTTCCTTACTAGCAATTTCGGGGTTGAAATTTTTTTAAGGGGGGAGGAATGTGACGACCCGGAATTTTGGACAATTTAGATTGGGATATTTAATTGATTTTACACATTTAAAAATTAGTTTCTAACTTGAATTTCAAATATCGTTGTTTATTGGATAATTTAAATATTGAATTTAATAATTGGAATTGGGTAAATTGTTGAATCTGAAATTCTAAGCCTGTTTATAATAATTTAAAGGCTTGTAAAATTTATATTGATAATACTGAAGATAGTAAAAGTGTTAAAAATTGATTCGGATGTGTTGTTAAGTTTTGGAATTTTATCGTTTAAATTGATATTTAAAAATAGCCTTCCGAGGCACGATCTTGGAATTCGACGAAACCAGTTCCACTGGATCCGTAATAGTTAGTTATCGGATTTCATTTTTCATAGCGTTTGGGGTTACCTTTGTCCGTACGGGTGAGAAACGTGTTGAAATTAAAATCGATAATTTAATATGTAAACTCGATTCAAAAACCTATCTTTCACATATGACTGAATTAGGCTCCGAAACACGTTCCATTGTGTTCGGAATACGAGTAAAATCTTATAAATGCCTGGTGGCATGTCTGATTCGGGGTTCGAGATTTCGAGTTATGCTAAACGAGATATTTTGTAAATTTAATAATATTAAGAAATTGAAAAGTCAAACCAGCCACCCTATAATCGTACTTGTAGCGACCCGTATTTTACGTGTCGATAAATCATAAAATAGTTGCCAGTAAGTCATTAGTAGAGCTTAAGTCGTATGGAAATTTCTCGTGTGAGCGACTTAGTGAGGTAGTTAAGTCGTGTAGTGTTTAGGTCGGTAGAGCGACCTATAGAATTAGACCGACCTAAGAGAGTGACCGACTTAAGGAAGTTAGTAGGTTAGCGGTTTAGAGGTTGACCGACTTATAGGAGTTAGCGACCTAGTAGTTAATGTTGTGTTGAGATAGGTCGTGGAAGCCTTAAGTCGGTTGGTCGGCACTTGTGTTAGGTCCTATGTTTGGTTAGGTGGGCTGGGTATGTTAGGCCGTGTGTTCAGGCTTAGGTCGTAGATGGTGGACTCGTTAAGTCGGCAACTAGTTAAGTAGTTAGGTCGGCACCTAGTTAGGTCGTCCAGAAGACTGAGGTGCAGGGTCGCTTATAGTGTTACGTCGGTAGTGTGATATGAGTCGTTAGGTCGGCAAGGGTTAAGTCGTGACCGACTTAAGGGGGGCGAACGACTCATGGGGGTTCAGCCTATAAATACACGGCTTTGGTTTACTTTTTGGCACCGGATTTTGAAGCGACGAAGTGCTGCTATTTTGAGAGCTCGACTACAATACTTCTTCACTTCTTTTCTCCACTCTAATCTAGTGCTTACATCCATCTAAGATCAAAGATCCAAGAGCCAAAGTTGAAGATCTCCATCCATCGAAGAGAGATTTCACCGTTTGAAGCGGAATTTTTGTCGGATCAAGCTAGATCCTTTGCTGTCCAGATCTGTAGTTAGTTGCTTTTGAAGTGTTTAGGTGATTCGGTGAGTGGTGGTTATCTCTCACACGGACCCAAAGGAGTATATTGGATCGGTGGCTTGTTTGTGTGTTGAAGATAGTGATTTCATGCATTTTCCTTAAGTCTGCATGTAGATCCATTGTTCATAAAGTTTTGATATCCACTTTACTACATGTTAACCTATGATAGTTCATTCATCAAGATTTTTTTTTTTGAAAAAGGTCAAAAGTTGGGCCAAGCCCAAACATAATAGGTTAAAAACCCGAAACCCTATAACCAAAATAAAACCCTAGCCGACACCATAAGCCACAAACAAAACATCGGAGAGAAAAAGAAAAAACGGTGAGAGGAAGACGAAAAAATCTCAGTTCTCTGTCTCTTTGCCAACACCACTCGTCTCTCCTCTCTCCCAGTATGATAAACAATTGCTGAAACCTCTGCGCATCCCTTCTTCGTTCGAAAATGAACTGAAGTTACTCTGCTGGGTAGGGAAAGAAGGGAAATTAGCATATCTAAGTATATTACAACTTAGATCTGTTAATTTCTTACCCTTAGCATCATTATTGACTGAATTTGGGAGCCGGCTGAGCTTGGTATGGTCTTTAGCAAGCTGATGAAGGCGAAAGTCTCTATCAGTAGCAGGAGAGCTTTGATGATGTTCATTAGCTTCATTACTGGCGCGAGCAAGAAAAAATTCCAAATGCTTGCTGCCAGCTTCATGACTCCAATTATCGGCTAAAAAGGCGAAGTTGGTTTGATTTCTTATCTTTTTCTGAGATTTGCGAAGGATAATATTACTTTCAGACTCGATAAGTATCCACTTTTGCTCTTTCTTCGTACTGCTCTTATTATGAATGCGAAAGTTTCTTTCTTTCCATATGTGAAAAACTGCAGTAGTTAAAAGTATGTGTGCATAGTCTCTCTCATAGCTTTTGCCTTTGAAGTTGCTGTTAATATGATGAATGGCTTGCATAAGATCCATTTGACCATTGTTAGTGAGATGCAAAGTGTTTTGAATGTTATTCCAAATGTAGTAAGAATAGTTGCATTCAAAAAACAAATGATTAGCACTTTCATTAACAAGACTGCACAGGGAACAAAGTGGATTAGTAGATTTTCCCCATTTATTAATTCTGTCCCAAGTTGGCAATCTATTAATGATTGCAAAAAAGGTACAGAAAGCCATTTTGGGGCAATTCACTTTGTTCCATATGCAATTATACCAATCAACACCAGGGAATTTATTTCTGATGTTTTCCCAAGTGTTTTTAAAAGAAAACTTCCCTTTAGAGCTTGCTGTCCAGTCCCAATAATCACTATCAGCATGAATATCAATAGGAAGATGGAAAATAATATTCTTGTGTGGGTATGCGATGGGGTGTAGCTGAGGTTTCCATTTATTATCTTTAATAATCATATCTACAGAATCATTAACCCCCCCCCCCCCACATATAACTAAACTATCCCAACCTACCCTATTAATAAAAGACTCATTTTTAAACCAGGGATCAAACCAAAGACTGGTTTGCTCACCAGATTTGAATTTTCTTTCTAAAAAATTCTTACCAATAGTTCTGCATTCCAAAATTTGTTTCCAAGCATAAGACTGATTACTTTTAGGTAAGACAGTCCCAAAATTAGAATTTTTCAAATATTTGAACCTCATCCATCTAGCCCAAAGAGAGTCTACATTTAAAAATCTCCAAAAAAAATTTAAATGACATGTTTGGATAAGATCTTTCATATTCCTAACACCTAATCCCCCTTCCTTTTTAGGCCTGCACACTTTATCCCAATTAATTTTATGATATTTGCCCCTCCATAAAAAGTCAGCACATCTACTTTCAATTTTTCTAACAGAAGAAACTGGGATATGAAATGTTTGAATCCAATACATAATCATAGCATATATAACAGTTTTGATAAGCTCCAATCTGCCAGCAATAGAAAGAAGTTTACAAGACCATGTTTCCATTTTACCTTGAATTTTATCAATAAGCATAGAACAGTCTGAATCCCTAATTTGATTAATAGATAAAGGGAGCCTAAGATATTTAATAGGGAGACTGCCTTCAGTAATATTTAAAGATTATAAAATTTCAATCTTATAACTACTGTTCTTACTGAAATAAGCCTTACTTTTAAAATCATTTATTTGAAGACCTGCATATTTATACAGCTTATCAAAGCTTTTTTAATTGAAACAGCATTAGTCTTATTTGCTTTAACAAAAATCATGAGATCATCAGCATATATAAGATGATTGATATATGGCTGCACTATATTCATAGCAGAAATGTTACCTTTAATCACTTCCCTTTCCATAAGAATAGAGAAATACTCCATTACCATAGTAAAGAGATAAGGAGATAAAGGATCTCCTTGTCTAATACCTCTATTACTTTTAATAAAACCCTCAGATTTGCCTTAAATGAGAATAGAAAAAGTAGGGGTGTTAATACATTCAAAAATCAAGTTGCAGAATTTTATAGGGAAACCCATACACTTCATAATATGATATATGAAATGTCTGTTAACCTTATCATAGGCCTTTTGAAGATCCACTTTGATGCAAACATTATTGACACTTTTAGAATTAAAGTTTCTAACAAGTTCATGGGCTAAAAGGGAATTTTCATAAATGGGTCTGCCAGGAACAAAAGCACTCTGATTTTCAGAGATAATGAATGGCAAAAAAAATTGTATTCTATTACTCAAAACATTTGCAATGATTTTATAGATAAAATTGCAACAAGAGATGGGCCTATAATCACTGATACAAGAGGGGTTTTTAGTTTTGGGAATTAATGTTATAAAGGTATGATTAATGCTTTTTAGAATTTTGCCTTTATCAAAAAATTCATTAACTAAGCCAAAAACCTGATCTTTAATGTTATCCCACTGATTTTTATAAAACTTGGCATTAAAACAATCAGGACCAGGGCTCTTATTGTCTCCAGCCATAAAAACCACATATTTGATTTCATCCATAGTGACAGGAGACAGCAGAATATCAGAAGAATTAGAATTTAAAATATTTTTACAGATAATATGAGGGAATTTTGAGACAATAGAGTCAGAAAAAAACAGTTTTTCATAGTAATCTATAGCCTCTTTAGTAATTAAATCATGAGCATTAGTAAGATTGCCAGTTTTGTCAATAATATTACCAATGTTATTCATATGTCTCCTGCTACTCATTTTAGCATGAAAAAATTTGGTGCAATCATCCCCCATGGTTAACCAATCAGCTTTAGCTTTTTGTTTAGCATTGACAGTGTTAATATAAAGTTCATTAGCTAAATTCTGTTGGTTGGAGAAAAATTCTTTGACAGAGTTAACATCCCCAGGGTTATTATCAATAGCATTTTGCAGAATTTTACCTTCATGTCTTAAAGCATTTAACTTATTAAGTTTCATTGACTCAGAATTATTCCAATTCTTAAGATTATGCTTTGTATTATGCAATAACATTTTGAATTGAAATTGTTTAGTACCATGACATGAAAAATTCATACATTCTTTCATGATGTTATTATAGTTGTTGTCTAAAATCCAACCATCAAGATATTACTTAGAATTCATGCTCGTTAGATTTGAACTCTTTATTTATGAAATTTCCATTTATTGTTATAACTGTTTATTTAGATCTTGTTTGAATGATTGATTACTTGGATTAATGATTGATTTGATTGATTGTTATGAGTTAGTTGATTGATGATTTGATTAGGACAAGTTGGTCGAAGATGATTCAAAATCTAAGTGGAAAGGCTCTTGAATAAGGAAAGCTGCTTGTGGCATATGAAGCGGATGATGAAGCTCATATGGATAGATTTGATGATGATGTTGAGATGGGACTTTGCTATGATGCGATAAAGCAAAGCATGATGTGAGATAGCCTTGGTTTAATCCAGACGGGATCATCCCAAGCATGTTGATAACTCGGTGATATGGTTCGAGTTTGTGGATAATGGTTGGCTCGAGAGGCGCTTGAGCTAGTATGAGAATAGTCGTCAAGGAGGATGACTAGAAGGCTGAGATCTCATCGTTATTGAAGGTTCTAGCAGGCTCAAAGCAAGAGTACGCTAGGCAGATTCGATAGTCCCAGGTACGGGCTGCGACGACGTGCTAAGTACTCTGGGCAGATTCGATAGTCCTAGGCACGGGCTGCGACGACGTGCGGAGTTCTGTCTAGAACCGGGGTTACCATTAGCCCTTGACAGACGGATGCAAGAATGAGCCGGTCATTCAATGAACGGTGATATCAAAGCAATGATAACAGTAATAGTCAGAGTCATGGATGTTTGGATGCTTTGGTGGTATCGTCACTCGATCTCAAGCGCGATGTTTTGTTGGTGCTTATCTGATCTTGGTTTAGGCCTTGGGGGTTTGTGCTTGAAAAACATCGACCTTGACTCGAGTGATAATTGCTTACTTTAATTGTCTGCTTTGCTATGTTTGTTTCTGCTTAGTGGGTCTGGAGGTTATCACTGTAGAAAGAGGTGGAGTGGGATGGTTGGGTCCCTATTCCTTTCTCCTTTATGCTCTTTTGGTATGTTTGATAGTTGATTTACTGCTCACTAGGACATTTATCTGACTCAAGGTTTTATGTTCAACTCTTATTACCTTGGGCTGTTCATCCATTTTGGGATGGGCAGACTAGGTAGCAGGTGACAGGTGCTGTTCTTAGTGACTAACGCTGTTGATGACGAAGACGAGCTGGAGGCTTTTGCATATTGTTTTCTTACTATATGTACTGGGTGTTCCGCTGCTTGTATGATTCTCTGAGTGTTATGTAGTGAGGCTTGATGTATTGACTATTCGGATTGTTGTACCAAACTATTATGAGTTTATATGATGAGATTCTGTTCTATGGAGCTTCACTATGTATATGACTCTATTGTATTTTATCCGTACACTGTGAGTAATACGATAGAGTTTACTGTTTTACCTTGCCTTGACGATTGTCCATAGCTGCCTGGTACACTTTTCAGCGCACTATTCCCTTGTTTAAGTGCAGGAGTCATGGGCGGTCGTCACATTTGGTATCAGAGCTTTGGTTAATCAATTTTAGCCAACGCTCGCTGACGTAACTACGTATGAGAGACGTAACTGTAATTTTTATGGATGATTACTATATATAATATAATAGCTTAGAAGGATTTGAACTTCTTATGCAGTTGTTTCTCAGGGTATATTAATCATTTCTTTTATATATTCGGAATGAGTCGAAGAGGGAGACCAGCTGCTAGGGGAGGCCGTGCTGTTGAGGGGGCTGCTGATTATGCTTCTATGTTCGAGGCTATGATGGCTTCGATCATGAGAAGAATGCCAGCTTCGGGGCTATCAGTAGATGTTGGAGTTCAAGTTCAAGCCCCAAGACAAGTGGATTTTGCTAAGCTGTGTAAGGACTATACTGCTCTTGGAGGAAAGGTTTTCTTGGGAACAGAATCAACCATTGAAGTTCAGAGATGGATTGATGCTTGTAGAAGGATCTTTGGTGATTTGGGAATTGAGGATGCAACTAAGAGGAAGCTTGCATCAAGACAGCTTCAAGGAAGAGCTTCTAATTGGTGGAACTCTATCACCATTGATACTCCAGAGGAAGAGATCACTTGGGAGCAATTCCAAGCTAGATTTGAGGATAAGTTCATTTCTACAGCTCAGAAATCTGTTCTGTTTAAGAAGTTTGTGGAGCTCAAGCAAGGTGGAAGACCAGTTCTTGAGTATGTTTCTGAGTTTGAAGCTTTGTCCAAGTATGCTCGGTCATATATTGAATCTCCCTATCAGAAGAACGAGAAGTTTGTGACAGGCTTGGACAGTTATCTTGGGAGGCAGTTGGTGGATCATCTGGATGACCCATTTGAGAAGCTTGTGGAGAAAGCTCTCAGGCATGAGAATCTGTTTCCTAAAGAAGGATCTGTTGTTGCTGTAACTAAGGAAGGGTCTAAACCACAGCAGGGTGAAAATAAGAAAAGGAAGCAGCAGTAACAGAAGGGTAAGGATGGCCACAAGAAGCTGAAGGGTGAAATGACCTGCTACAACTGTCAGCAGAAGGGACATCTCTCCAGAGATTGTAAGAATCCGAAGTTGCCGGCGAAGTGCCACAACTGTGACAAACCGGGGCATTTCAGGAAGAATTGTCCGGAACCGAGGAAGGACAAGCAGATTGTGCAAGCTTATGCTTTGGGGGCTCTGCCATCGTCTTCAAAATCTCCTACTGTGGAAGAGAAAGGAAAGAGTGTGGTGGTTCACGGTACTCTTTACATTTGTGGTGTTCCAATTAGAGTGTTATTTGATACTGGGGCGTCGCATTCCTTTGTTTGTAGTGAACTTGTAGGCCGGTTAGGTTTGGAACCGGATATTGTGGATAGACCATTGGTTGTGACTAATCCAGTTGGGGGTTCGTCTTGTTTGTGTATGATATGCCATGGTCTGGTTGTATCGAGTCATGATTGCTCTTTTGTTTGTGACTGTTTTGTTCTGAACTTTGTGGGGTTCGGAATTATTTTGGGTATGGACTGGCTTAGGAAGTATGCGGCAAGGGTTGATTGTAAGAGGCTGGAGGTGACAGTCGAGAATGTGGAGGGGCGAAAGGTTGTGATACGATGTAAGCATGAAGAAGGCGTCTTCATGAGCTTCATGTATTCGCTAGTTGTTCCACGGGATGGACTGTCATCGGTGCCTATTGTGAATGGATTTGAGGATGTCTTTGACGGGGTCAAAGGGTTACCGCCGCATAGGGAGATCGAGTTTCGTATCGATCTAGTTGAAGGAGCCAGACCCGTTGTGATGCCTCTTAGGCGGATGGCGCCTAGGGAACAGCAAGAGTTGAAGGCAAGTTGATGACCTTTTACAGAAAGGATTCATTCGCCGTAGTGTGTCCGAATGGGGTGCACCAGTTGTGTTTGCAACCAAAGCGGATGGATCGTTGAGGTTGTGTGTGGATTATCGTGAGCTGAATAAAGTGACTAAGAAGAACAAGTATCCATTGCCGAGAATAGATGACTTGTTTGATCAGCTTCACGAAGCTAAGTTGTTTTCTCAGATGGATTTGGCAATGGGATTTCACCAGTTGAGAGTGGCAAAGGATAGTGTGTCGAAGGCTGCTTTCAGGACACCATCTGGTTTCTATGAGTGGCTGGTAATGCCGTTTGGATTGACCAATGCACCAGCATATTTTGTTGATCTTATGAATAGAGTGTTCAGAGATCAGTTGAACAAGTTTGTACTTGTGTTCATGGATGATATTTTGATTTATTCCAGAACTGAAGAAGAGCACAAGACGCACTTGCGGATTGTTTTGGAAACTTTGCGGAAACATCAGTTGAGGGCTAAGTTTTCGAAGTGTCACTTCTGGAAGAGTGAAGTGAGGTTCTAAGGTCATATTATCTCTGGAAATGGAATAGCGGTTGATCCCGCCAAGGTGGCAGTGATCCAGGATTGGGTTGGACCTAAGAATGCATCTGATGTGAGAAGTTTTCTTGGATTAGCAGGATATTATCGTTGGTTTATCAAAGACTTTTCCAAGATAGCTGCACCATTAACAGGATTGACGAAAAAGAACCAAGTGTTCAGATGGGATGCTAAGTGTGAGCAAGCTTTCGGAATCCTGAAAGAACGATTGACAAGTGCTCCTGTTTTGACTATTCCAAGTGGAAATGATGAGATGGTGGTTTACACCGATGCATGTGGTACTGGACTTGGAGCAGTGCTAATGCAGAAGGATAAAGTTGTTGCGTATGCAAGTCGACAACTGAATTCGCACGAAAGGAATTATCCGACTCATGATTTGGAGTTAGCGGCGATTGTTTTTGCTTTGAAGATGTGGAGACATTACCTATTGGGAGTTCGATTCGAGTTGTTCACAGATCGTAAGTCATTGAAGTATCTTTTCTCCCAGAAGGATTTGAATCTTCGACAGCAACGATGGCTAGAGTTTTTAGCATCATATGATTTTGATATAGCCTATACTTCGGGAAAAGGTAACGCAGTGGAAGATGCGTTAAGTCGAAGACATGCAGGATTGGGAGCCATGTTTTCGGAATGGAAGAGTCTCGAGTATTTAGCTGGGTTTGACTTCAAGCCTAGATGTGAATTGAAACCTGAGATGTTGGCAAACTTATCGATAAGACCTACTCTTATGGAAAGAATTGGCAAGAGCCAAAAGCGAGATGATAAGCTTGTCAAGATTATCCGTGATTTGGAATCTGGATTGGATCCAGAGAAGGGTAAAGGATTCGAGGTCGATCGAGAGGGGTGGCTTCAGAAACAAGGATGACTGGTTGTTCCCGATATAGATGAATTGAGAGATGAAGTTCTGAAGGAGAGTCATCATTCGAAGTTGACAATTCATCCAGGTGGAAATAAGATGTACCGGGATTTGAAGAGAACCTATTACTGGGAAGGTATGAAGAAGGATGTTGGAAATTTTGTTTCTAAATGTATGAACTGCTAGTTGGTAAAAGCCGAACAGAAGAAGCCAAGTGGATTACTTCAGCCGTTAGAAGTTCCTACATGGAAGTGGGAGCAAATATCGATGGATTTTGTCGATGGGTTACCTAGAACCAGAGCAGGAAATGAAGGGATTTGGGTCATCGTAGATCGACTGACTAAGAGTGCAAGATTCATTCCTGTTCGATCAACTAGGACTGCATTAAAATTGGCTGAGTTGTATGTTAAGTGGATAGTTTGATTCCATGGTATTCCGAAAAGTATAGTGAGTGATCGAGGCCCATTGTTCACTAGTGGATTTTGGAAGAGCTTCCAGGAAATTTTGGGAACCGAGTTGTGTTTGAGTACAGCTTATCACCCTCAGGCAGATGGTCAGATCGAGAGAGTCAACCGAGTTTTGGAGGATCTCCTCAGAGCATGTGTTTTGGACTTCGGAGGATCATGGGAAGATTATCTTCATTTGGTGGAATTTGCGTATAATAACAGTTATCAGTCAAGTATTGGTATGGCACCATATGAAGCATTGTACGGAAGACCGTGTAACTCTCCGACATGTTGGTTGGAAACAGGAGAAAAGTTGATACTTGGGCCAGAAATGATTCAACAGACTTCGGATTGTATAGAGATCATTCGACGACGAATGAAGGCAGCCCAAGACCGTCAGAAAAGTTATGCCGATAAGCGTCGTAAGGATTTGGAATTCGACGTAGGTGATATGGTTTTTGTGAAGATTTCTCCACTGAAGAATGTTATTCGATTCGGGAAGAAAGGAAAATTGACTCCGAGATTTGTTGGACCATTCCCGATGTGACGACCCGGAATTTCTAACAATTTAATTAGGAATAATTAATCGATTTTAAAATATTTAAAAGTTAATTTTAACTTGAATTTTAGGATATCAATATTTACTTGATAATTAAATCATTGAATTGTATAGTTTAAATATTGTCTTTAATAATTGAAATTGGATAAATTGTGGAATCTGAGATGCTAAGCCTGTTTAAAATAATTTGAAGGCTTATAAAATCTATAATGATGATGCTGAAGATAATAGAATGGTTGAAATTTAATATAAAGGTACTTTGTTCAATTTTAATAATTTATCGTTTAAATTGAATTTAAAAATAGCCTTCTGAGGCACAGTCTCGGAATTCGACGAAACCAGTTCCATTGGATCCGTAATAGTTAGTTATTATCGGATTTCAATTTTCATAGCAATCGAGGTTGTCGTTTGACCCTGGCAGCTCAAAACGCTTAGAATTATTTTAATCGATTTAATTTAAAATCGATCGTTTTCTTCTGTAACTCGCGCATATGATCAAATCAGCTTCCAAAACATGTTTCATTGTGTTCGGAACGCGGGTAAAACCTTATGAACGCCTGTCAGCATGTTTGATTCGGGGTTTGGGATTTCGTGTTTAGGGACACGAGATATTTTTCATATTTAATTAATTAGTATTCAAGCGTGCTGAAGAAGCTACCCCCAAAATCAATATTTTTATGTCCATCTTCTCCTCTTTCTACAGAAGGGAACCGAGCCCTCTTTCTATTTTTTTTTTACAAAATCGATTTGATTATAAAAAAAACGAAAGGGATGGTGACTTCGTTTCGATCGTTGAAGGAGGGCATGGCGACGCGGGCATTCACGCTCGAACTCGAGCTAGGGAGGGTCGCAAGGCAGTGAAATTTAGTCGTTCTTCACGAAATCGAGCACGAGGGCGAGGGAGACTTTGGAGCGGCGGTTGATTTTCGTCTAGGGTTTGAGGTTGGATCGTGCGCGTGTAGGGGGCGATGACAGCGGCACAAAGGGAAGTTGAAACTTGCAGCTGATGGTAACTGTGCAATGGGATCTAAGGTGATAAACGTGAGTTTTGGGATGAGTTATATCAGTCTGGAAATGACAGTTCCAGTGGATGGCAGTTCAGACGATTGTTAGTTGCAGTAGTCGATTGTGAGAAATGGACACGGGGTTTTGTTCAAAGGATGGTGGTGGTCGCGTGGGCACAGGCCGATGGTGCTCGAATTCTGGGTGGCATCGCGGTGAAGTTTGCAAAAGATTTTCAACTAGGGTTTTGGCATCTCGACAGCGCCGAACAGTGGAGCACGATTTCAAATTCTGCAGCTTTTATTTAGGTGAGTAATTTTCACTGATTTGCTGTTTTGAATTTGAAAGAAAATGTTTTTAAATTTGTGGGAAAAATCAGTAAATCGGTGACATTTATGAGTTGTTAGTTCAATAGTTTTGGATTGTTAATCAATGATTAAGTATTGGTTTTTCGAGTGATGAAGGATAAATTTAGTTAAAGTCTATCGATTGATGACATAATTAGAAATTAGATAGTTTGTAATTAAGAAATAATTATCGAATCGATTTGAAATCAAGTGACTAATTTAAGTTAAGTACTTTGAGAAGTAATTTAAGGATGGGTGGATGAATATAGCTAATGAAAGATAAATGGTTAAAGGTTATTAAATGATTTATTGATGTATTTAATTGAAGGTAATTAATTTCCTTAATTAATTAAGGATAATCAATTATGAAGTTTGGAAGGTATAATTACTTAATGTAATTTATAAAGTAAATTAAGGGATGGTTAATAAATGGAAGTAAGTAATTTAGATTTAAATTACTTGGTGAAATTGATAAGAAGGGTAAATACTTAGTAGGAGTAATTGCAGGTAAATTTATCGGGAAATAAATTGGAGAAAAATTAACTATCCTTAAACAAATATACTGGTGATAAATTTAAGATGGGTGTATAGGAAATGGTAAGTTAATGGAGTGTAACTAATTATTGTTAAGTAAGCAAGATTAAAATGATCAATATTGTGAGGTTAATTAATATAATTAATTTAGATATTTAATGATGTAATCAAAGACCGATTAATTAAGTTTGATTAATCCATAATAAATGACTTGTGAGGAATTAATTTATGTAGGTAATTAAGGATTAACGTAATTGAAATAGTTAAGTAATTTATGAAGTAATTAAGATTTCTACTTGGTTTGGTTGAGAATAATGAATATAGTGAAGTTAATTAAAGATAATTACATGAATGCAATTGGAAGGAAATTAATCCAGAGTGATTAATTAAGATGAATAGGGAAGGGTTGACTGATTAATTGATTTGGAATTAATAAATATTGTATGAAGTAATCTAAATGAACGTGGTTAGAAATTCAATTAGAATTATGTATTTGAATATGTATTGCTTAGGGATGACATGAGACTCGAAGAGACCGGGATCGGGTATAGGGAAGATACCCGAAAACCACTTCGAGTTTAATATAAATTGATGTGAGAAATTGATGGATTGGAATGAATGGATTTAAATTAAATAGATTTTTAATCTAAATTTTTGCACGTAGAATACTTATTCGAAAAATAAGTTATGACTATGACTATGACAAAGTGTGACTTTTTGAATTGATGTGTGAAATAAAGGGGCTGGGAATTTTATCTGAGCTTGGTATTAGAAATCGATATGTGAAATAAGTGTTGTCTATAGCAAATTGTGAATTGTTAAAATTGATATATGTTACTCCGGGTTTATATAAGTGATTTGCTTTGGTATTCCATGTTAGTTGGATTTACTCACGCTGGTTTCCAGCCTGACCCGGGTGTTACTTTGATGTAATGCTCGGGTCAGACCGAGTATTACAGATTTTCAGGTAGGAACGATCTGGAGCTCAGGAGCCGAGTTGGATGGCAGGATCGTATAGAATTATTTTCGCTGAATTTATATTATTGTTAATCCGAGACATGATAATTGTAATTATTCTGTCACTGAATATTATGTGAAACTCTGATGTATATTAAATGTAACAGGCAGATATAATATTCTTTTGTAAACTGTTATTATTTATTATTATATTTTATCCGCTGCGAATGTGAGGTGTTTGGTGTTTCTGTTCTTCTTCTATCTCTTTCTTCTTTTTCATAACTATCTGGAATTTTCGGGTTTGAAAATTTCGGGTCGTTACATTTGGTATCAGAGCTGAAAGGTTAAGCGAGAACCTTGGCTCTAGTGGGGATTACTCATTAAATAGAGTCCAAAGTACTCTAGAATGAGTTGAGTGTATATATATGAGCGCGTACTTGTTATTTTCTTATATAAAGGTTTTAAATGATTTTATATAAAAATATATTTTGATATATAAAGGAATATTTCATTCTAATAAATATTAACGCGATTGGTTGTTAAATAATTGAAATTAAAATTTACAAATAATATAATACAACCAAACTTTGAAATGGATTCAAACTGAAACTGAAGTTTAGAATTGGAATTAAATTAAGTAGGAACAAAAATACAACTAAATTAAAATTTAAGTGATTGAAAATAAAATTCTAAATCTAATCCCAGAATTTGGAAATTTGGGTTCAAATTAATGAGAAATAATAAATAATTATTATTTGGATAACTGGGACTTGTTGAAACAATGAGTTGTTTGAAATTGATTTGAATTTAAAACCGAAGGTGGTTTAAAATTTTAAAATATGGCTGGAAGGGCCAAGAAATAAATATGTATGTATGGGTATACATGATATCAAAGATAATTTGAAATAAACTCTAAGAGGTTGAGTTTTGATTTTTCTCGAAAATGTGATATTAAAACCCAAAGTGATATAAGTTTTGAACTTATAAAAGGGAAAGAATTTGAAGTTGAAGTGGGAAATTCAATGTGAGAATGAGGTTGACTGGACTAAGTAAATTGAATTTAACTTGGAAGAAGTTAAATAAGTTTGAATGAACAACTTGGATGGAAGATTTTAAGATGAAATTGGAATTTAACTTGGAAAGATAAATGGTTGATTGGAATTGGGAATGTGTGTGATCTCAAACGGTTTGAGATTTAAAAATTGAAAATGGAGGGACGTATTCAAATAAATTGGATGTTATCATCCTATTGTTAATAAAAATCTTTAAATTGAGAATGGAATTGTATAAATAAAATTAGTTTGAATAATTGAATTGTAAAATAAACTTGTTAAGAACTGGCTTCGAACTGGAAAATTAGATTGAATAATAAATTAAAATTTTAAAATAAAATTGTATTGAATCTTGAAATACATAGGTAAAAATAATTTAAAATGACAATTTTGAGAAATTGGGCTCAGAAATTAAAATGATTAAACACTTAGATTTAAAGGTTAATTTGGTTAAAAGATTTAAACCAACCTTTGGGAATTTAACTCGAATTTCTATAATTCGAGATAGTTTAAATTCAAAATTTAATTGGATTAGTTTAAAATTGAATTTGGTTTGAAGTAATTTGATTGGTGATTGAAGATGTCTAAGTTTAAAAATTTTAAATGGGAAATTGGATTGGATTAAATTGAAGTGATTTGGATTCTGAAATTAATTGATAATAATTCAAATTTAAAATTGAACAGGATTAAAATCAACTAGAATTTAATTTGAATTGGGAAAGGAATCAAGATTGATTCAACTTGAATTGAGAATTAATCAAGTCTAATGGAATTTGGAGTTATTTGAATTGGAATTGGGTCAATTTAAATGGAGATTTAAATTGAATTGTTGGGGAAGTGAACAGTTGGACTCTTGATTATTTTTAATAAATTGTTATGATATAAACTAATTTTTCTAAGCTATTAAATATATACAACCTTTCTTTCTTAAAGCCAAATTATTTTATGGTTTGGAGTTATTTAGCCATTTTTCAACTGTTTTCTAAACTAATTCCTATTTTTCAACTATTTCACAAACTAATTTCTATTTTACAATCATTTTGCAATTATCTACAATGTTTGGAACTATTTAACCATTCCTCAACTATTTTACAATTAGTTAACTATGTTAATAGCTATTTTGCAAACTAATAATTATTTTTCAACTACTTATATATTTTTCAAAATTTTCAAGCTATTTTCTAAATATACTGGTCAGAGTTCAAACTGTTACTGATTAAATACCCAACTGGGATAAGAATTGAGGTAATAATCCAAATGGGGATAAAGGAAAATGTGAATAAGTGAATGTGAATAGAAAGGAAATTGATATTGGAAAGATTAATCAAATTTGAATATTTGATTTTGGGTAATAAAGTTATATCTTTGTATATATATTCTTCCCTTGTTAAATCTGTTGTTGGAAGAAAAAGGATTTTGGAAGTGTTTGAAGTATAAAAGGATTTTATACGAGTTTAAAGTGATCCAAAGTTTTAAAAAATAATATATATTTGAATATATAAAGGAATCTTATGAGGATTTTGGGAAAAAGGTTTTGAGAACCTTTGGATTTGGAAAGGCTTTTGATTTTGGGTAAAATCAATATTGGAATTTGGAAAGCCTAGTTGAGAATTATCGATTTTGGGATAATCGATTTTGTATAAAGGAGCTTTGTATGATATCATACTTGTATGATTTGAAGATACTATATGTGTATAGTATAAAATATTTTGCTGATGGCTCTGGGGGAAAAGGCGCTCCCTTGAAATGAACTTCTCAGGAGTGCCACCGGTGGTGCTGCCTTGAGCCCCCAGGGGGGTTCTAAAGTTGATCCTGTGAGGAGTCCGGACAAAACTAGTTCCTGAGGATTATTGGGTAGCGTAAGTCGATGGCGTTGATGCCTACAGAGGCATTTGGGTTATGCTGTGACGACAGTGTAACTCGATGTCGCTGCGATCTACTGTGGGGACCATAGCGAAAATCATGTGGAGGATGAGTGTCAACGGTCTACACTTGATTTTGCCGGGAGGGCAACGCAACATCGGTAGACTGCGATCTATGGTCAAGTGGAGTGGAGAAGTTTCATTTTTGGCAGCGAAATTCGATGGCGCTGATGCCTACAATTATATGGCTTTTTGCTGTGATAGCTACATAACCCCAGTTGTAGCTGTGATCTGTCGTGGGTTCCATGGTGTAATCGTGGGGCGCGGAGGCCTATAGTTATCTGTGGATTTTGTCGGGACGGCAACGTAATCATCGGGTTAACTGCGACCATGGATGAGGGTGATGATTTCCAGAGCATCCTCAGCAAAGATATTTCTTCTATTTTCAAAAACTGTTTTCTATATTTTCAATAAAATTATTTTCCATGTATTTTCACTGGATGTTGAAAACGAGTTTGCCAAGTACTTATAGATTTTCAGTCCAACGCCTGATCAACGTATGACTGAATTTCTGTGAGAACAAGGATAGACTGGTTGAGACATCAAGTTATAAAAGTATTTTTATAAAGAGCTATTTTATTAAGTATGTTGTGAATTTAAAAGCATTTCTAAAATTTTAAATAAAGGTGATGGAATTTTGGGAAAATAAAAAGGAAATCCAAACTAGAATTTCAATGAAGTGATTTGTAATTAAAATCGAATATTGATTTAGAAATTGGAAATAAGCTAATTGGTTAAATAATTGTGAGATTGAGTATGTTAATAAAATTTAACTTTGGTAAATAAATGGATTGTAAATTAATAATGGAGTTTGGAAGTGAATTCAAATTGTAAATAGAACTCGACTTGGATTTAATAATGAAATAAATTAGAAGAGATGTTGTAAAAATAAAATAAGGTTGGATTGAAGAAAAAAATGTGAAGGTTTGAATTATAAATAAATTCAAGGGTGATTTGAATAATATTTAATGAGATTTGCAAGTAGATTGGATATAAGAAGAGTGATTATAACAGATATAGTTTGAGTTGCAAAGCAAAATCCAAGTGAATAAAAATAAATTGAGAGTGACCTTGTATTAATAAAATAAATTTTATAACGAATTAAGTTAGCAATTGAAAATTTTAAATGGGTTTATTGAGTTAAATAATAAATGGATGAAGTCTGATAGATCAAAATTGTGATTGGAATAAGATTATCAGACCGAACTTAAATTTGGTGGTATATTAATTTAAAGTATAAATGAGATTAGTATGTGGTTGGATATTATTTTGGAAATTGTGAAGGTGAATTTAAAATCAAATTTTAAAATGGATAAGTTAACTAAATTTAATGGAAGTTGCTTAAATGAGAATCAAATAGAAGCAAACTTAAGTTTAATATTGGAATAAACTAAAGTAAGTTCATTTAAGTTTAAAAGTTAGGGAAATTTGGCTTCGAATAAGAGTGAAAGCCCATTTAATACAGCTTGGATTGAATTAATTTGGGAATGGCTAGTAGTATACAAGAATGGAATGTGTCGAGCTAAATAAAAAGGGTTGAGAATAAATTAAAATTAAAATGGAATTTAATTAAACAAATGTAGTCGGAAATTAATTTCAAATGGTTATAAAATTTACGTAATTATCTATTCAAGTGGATATCATCAAATTGCATAAAAATGATTGTTGTTTGGCGTAAATTAAAGTAATTGAATTTCTGTGGGTTGATTGAGAGTAAATAAATTGAGTTGAGAATCAATTAAATTGAATATGAGCTTGTTCGGATCAAAAACCAATTGGATGTAAGAAATTAAGTTGCAAACCCTCAAAATTGAATAAAAAGGTTTATGAATTGGTTGAAAGCACTTGTATTAGCTTTAAACATTATATAAAATCGCTTATGGATAGAATTTGGTGCTTGTTGTTTATGTATTGCATATGTTTAGCTATTGAAAGCAAGTGGAATGCTAATAAATTCTCTATATATGGCACTTACATATTTAAATTGAGTAAGTACAGGTACATGAAGGTCGTTTGGCTGGATTTGGATTGCGCTATTTGCTAAATTTAATAAGCCGCATGCTTAAAATGATAAATAAGGTACGCCTACGCAATAAAAATAGGAAATATGAACTGTTTTTGCTTTTTCCGACCGTGTGGGTCGATGTATACATATTTATATCTTTTGTCAAATTGCAAAAGCTCCTCCGTACAAAGGAGACTCTGCCAAAATTTTCTGGAAATTTTGGGAGTTAGAAAATTTTTGGAAAATTGGTTAACGACAAAACAATTTCAAATTGGAAATTAAAGTAAACTAGTAAATGAAACTAACATGAATCAGTTTTAATGAAAGATAAAATTCAATATTAGAAATCGAAATAAAATTGAATTCATATGAAAACGGAAACAACAAAATTGAATAGCAGTATATGTGAAAACCTATATATGAGAATGTATAAAATGATTTGTAAGGTTGCGATTGGATATTGTTGCTAAGTGAGATATGCAGGTATTAAAGAGAAAAGAAATTGGATTTGGTTCCAAAAGATAAATTTGAATTGCCCGACAAAAAGGTATGTATTTAAATTTCTGTATGAAATTGGATTGGGTTTTTGATGTAGCCAGTTGGCTTTTGTTTTCTTTTTGGAATTTGGGAGCCCGTAGTGGCCTTTTGTAGTAGTACCGAGCTAGCCGCGCAAAGGAGACGCTGGCAAAAATTTTCGGGAATTTAAGGAGTTAGAAAATTGTGAGAAAATTTTGATAACTCAAATTTTGGTTTTAAAGTGAAATTTAGATGATTGAGCAACATGGTATTGTTTGAAACTATAGAAGATTTTGGGAAGTTGGTTAAGGTGATAGTGGGTCATTAATAAAGGATAATTGGTAGGATGTTGAATTGTTGGTTTTGGGGAAAGGTGAACGTGTATTGGTCTATTCTTCCTAACTAATAATTTCGAGGACGAAATTCTTTTAAGGGGGGAGGAATGTGACGACTCGGAATTTGTAACAATTTAATTAGGAATAATTAATCGATTTTAAAATATTTAAAAGTTAATTTTAACTTGAATTTTAGGATATCAATATTTACTTGATAATTAAATCATTGAATTGTATAGTTTAACTATTGAATTTAATAATTGAAATTGGATAAATTGTGGAATCCGAGATGCTAAGCCTGTTTAAAATAATTTGAAGGCTTATAAAATCTATAATGATGATACTGAAGATAATAGAATGGTTGAAATTTAATATAAAGGTACTTTGTTCAATTTTAATAATTTATCGTTTAAATTGAATTTAAAAATAGCCTTCTGAGGCACAGTCTCGGAATTCGACGAAACCAGTTCCATTGGATCCGTAATAGTTAGTTATTATCGGATTTCAATTTTCATAGCAATCGGGGTTGTCGTTTGACCCTGGCAGCTCAAAACGCTTAGAATTATTTTAATCGATTTAATTTAAAATCGATCGTTTTCTTCTGTAACTCGCGCATACGATCAAATCAGCTTCCAAAACATGTTTCATTGTGTTCGGAACGCGGGTAAAACCTTATGAATGCCTGTCAGCATGTTTGATTCGGGGTTTGGGATTTTGTGTTTAGGGACACGAGATATTTTTCATATTTAATTAATTAGTATTCAAGCGTGTTGAAGAAGCTACCCCCCAAATCAATATTTTTATGTCCATCTTCTCCTCTTTCTACAGAAGGGAACCGAGCCCTCTTTCTATTTTTTTTTACAAAATCGATTTGATTATAAAAAAACGAAAGGGATGGTGACTTCGTTTCGATCGTTGAAGGAGGGCATGGCGACGCGGGCATTCACGCTCGAACTCGAGCTAGGGAGGGTCGCAAGGCAGTGAAATTTAGTCGTTCTTCACGAAATCGAGCACGAGGGCGAGGGAGACTTTGGAGCGGCGGTTGATTTTCGTCTAGGGTTTGAGGTTGGATCGTGCGCGTGTAGGGGGCGATGACAGCGGCACAAAGGGAAGTTGCAACTTGCAGCTGATGGTATCTGCGCAATGGGATCTAAGGTGGTAAACGTGAGTTTTGGGATGAGTTATATCAGTCTGGCAACGACAGTTCCAGTGGATGGCAGTTCAGACGATTGTTGGTTGCAGTAGTCGATTGTGAGAAATGGACACGGGGTTTTGTTCAAAGGATGGTGGTGGTCGCGTGGGCACAGGCCGATGGTGCTCGAATTCTGGGTGGCATCGCGGTGAAGTTTGCAAAAGATTTTCAACTAGGGTTTCGGCATCTCGACAGCGCCGAACAGTGGAGCACGATTTCAAATTCTGCAGCTTTTATTTAGGTGAGTAATTTTCACTGATTTGCTGTTTTGAATTTGAAAGAAAACGTTTTTAAATTTGTGGGAAAAATCAGTAAATCGGTGACATTTATGAGTTGTTAGTTCAATAGTTTTGGATTGTTAATCAATGATTAAGTATTGGTTTTTCGAGTGATGAAGGATAAATTTAGTTAAAGTCTATCGATTGATGACATAATTAGAAATTAGATAGTTTGTAATTAAGAAATAATTATCGAATCGATTTGAAATCAAGTGACTAATTTAAGTTAAGTACTTTGAGAAGTAATTTAAGGATGGGTGGATGAATATAGCTAATGAAAGATAAATGGTTAAAGGTTATTAAATGATTTATTGATGTATTTAATTGAAGGTAATTAATTTCCTTAATTAATTAAGGATAATCAATTATGAAGTTTGGAAGGTATAATTACTTAATGTAATTTATAAAGTAAATTAAGGGATGGTTAATAAATGGAAGTAAGTAATTTAGATTTAAATTACTTGGTGAAATTGATAAGAAGGGTAAATACTTAGTAGGAGTAATTGCAGGTAAATTTATCGGGAAATAAATTAGAGAAAAAGTAATTATCCTTAAACAAATATACTGGTGATAAATTTAAGATGGGTGTATAGGAAATGGTAAGTTAATGGAGTGTAACTAATTATTGTTAAGTAAGCAAGATTAAAATGATCAATATTGTGAGGTTAATTAATATAATTAATTTAGATATTTAATGATGTAATCAAAGACCGATTAATTAAGTTTGATTAATCCATAATAAATGACTTGTGAGGAATTAATTTATGTAGGTAATTAAGGATTAACGTAATTGAAATAGTTAAGTAATTTATGAAGTAATTAAGATTTCTAATTAGTTTGGTTGAGAATAATGAATATGGTGAAGTTAATTAAAGATAATTACATCAATGCAATTGGAAGGAAATTAATCCAGAGTGATTAATTAAGATGAATAGGGAAGGGTTGACTGATTAATTGATTTGGAATTAATAAATATTGCATGAAGTAATCTAAATGAACGTGGTTAGAAATTCAATTAGAATTAATTGAATTTATTTGTATTTGAATATGTATTGCTTAGGGATGACATGAGACTCGAAGAAACCGGGATCGGGTATGTGACGACCCGAACTCGATATCCGATAAATGACATCAAATTCGTATCGCCGGAGCTTATAACAAACATCAAATGAATATAAAACAGCGGAACTAAAATGAATATCATGCATACATCACAGGTACAATATCATAATATCCAACATTATATCAGAGTGTTTAATACATATACCACAACTCCAAATAACATCATAATATTACATCAATGCTCATACATCCAAAAGAAGTCTTCAATGAAATGATGACAATCTCCCAAAGCACTAACTACGTGAGATCCAAAAAGCTTCTAGAATATCTCCAAAGCAAAAGCTCCAAAATACTGCTATCTCCAAAATATGAAAACCTGCTACTAGGATGTCCGTGTAGAAATTGTGGGCACCCAGAGTTTAGGAAAGAAACAATAAACTCCGGGTCAGTCATGGGACTGGTATGAGTAAACAAAACAAACAGTTGCTTTTGAATAAACTAGATTTTATAAAGAAAATTCGTTATGCTTTTGGAAAATGAAACTACCATAAGACCTCCCGCCACACACACAATGCAATCGCAGAATTGGAGGAGATTTCTTCTTATGATAGTCAAATATGCTTGATACGAGAAAATTCTTTGATATTATTACTAGTGCATAGTGTAGAAAGCATTTTGAAAGTAGAATATTAATCTTAGCCAGCATAGACATTCCGAACTGTGCCTACTATAGCTACCATCTAAACAGTGGGGCGCCACCATAAGTAAATGGCAGGTTCTACAACCAAAACCGTACAGGGCTTCGTATTGGGAATTGGATTTTCCAACAAATGGTCAGGCTGAGGAACTTCCTAATGCCACATGGGTACGCCTCTGGCGGGACGTCCCGAGAACCTACCCGGCTCTCTGCCAACACAAGGCCGGGTTACCTCTGTAACTAGGTAACTACTACTCGAGTATGCCACTCCCCGGTCCTTTGGGACCTTTATCCGAGGGCCCTCTGTCACAAAGCAACAACCACACAGTAAATGAGGTTAGAGCTACCACACAGGTAAATATCTGGGCTCCATACCATGACATTACCTTTTTCCAGAAGGAAATGACATACCCTAAAGGGCGTGACCCTCATAACCTTGCCGCATCTTTCCTGTTTTGACCATTTCCGGGTTGTGAGGTCCGATGAGGTCTCGTCCACAAAGCTATGCTTTACACGAAAGCTTTGCTTTGATCACAAATGATCAACTAATGATCATCAACACACAGCAGCACTTGGCATGTCACACTACCAGTTTGGGAATATACCGCTGATAACCTTCAATTACATAACCTCTGAGCTCGTACGTCTCAGAGAAGGGTGTTAAGCTGAGAGAATAAATTCTCCGCCACCAACAGATATGTATTCGAAAGGAATCGGCGTTATATCTCAAAGTGTAGTGTCAGACACACGACCATACAAGTCTGTTCCGGGTTCGAACAGAACCGAAGGCACTTCGTCCAATAAAGGAAGAAGTCCTTGCAAATCCGGGTATCCACAATCCCGATCGGACTTCCCATCACTTAGGAAATCTCTATACCGGAGCAACTCAGTGCAGAGACAATCGATAGGTTATCCTGTCGTTTTCGAAGACACCAGGTCTTCACCACCGGTCTTCAAATGCTATCCATTTCGACGTATCACTATTCGGAATGGGTTATATGACACGAAGGTCCTCTCCCGGCTAAACCGAATAGTGAGCGCTCAATTTTAAAACACGTGAATATATCCATCACAAAGATTCACATCTAGAATTCGATGTGGGTTTCGGATAACAAACTGAAATCCGACTCCCTGTCGCATCGAAATTTAAATTGCCGTTTTACAGCAAACAGGGTTTTCACGTCACTACAGAACAAATCACAGTCATAGTGCAACATACAGTACCACAATCACAACAGAAATCAATATAGTGCATAGCAATGGTTAATTATTTACAAGTCAAAGTGAATATGATTTAATAGATTAACCAAATAATCATCTTTATTGATTAGTTTAAATCAATGTTTAAAATTTCACTTAATTAAAAATTTGTTAAGCTTTACATTGGCTTTATTAATCACTTAATCTCTAATTAACAATCTTAATTTGTTTATTCTTAATGATTAATTACTTTTATTTGCTGATTTTTCTTTACAATAATCGACCTTCAATTTCAAAGCAATTAATTATTAATTATTTAATCATTTCTTAACTATCATAATGTATTTGTTTTAAGTTAACAAATTTGAATATATTTCTTAAATATATTGTTAAGTAAAATAAACACTTTACACTATCTTAACCAACTATCATCATTTATGAAGAATAGATCAGAAAAAATCATTTAAAACCTATATTGCAAACTGGAATGTTGCTGCCTGCAGGTCCAACCCGAGGGGTTCTTCGGGTCATCCCCGAGAAAATTTGGCTTCTGCTTCGGGTTTTAACAAAAACTTACCCGAGTACTATATTTTTTTTTTCAAAATTTTCTTAAGTCCCAAAGTTAACCACGTTGCAACCAAACACAACTCGAGTCTTCCTTCGAGTCTCCACCCCACTTCCCCGAGAGTGACTTCGGGTCATACTTCTCCCCTTTCCCAGACTTCACCACTGACACACACCACTGCACGTATACGTGCACGGCCAACTCCACCGACGTGGGACGGTGCTGCGGCCTCCCACACGTTGCTCTCCACCTCCCAAACCCGTACGAACACCCAGAGTTTCGAATTAAACTCAAAAGCAAATTCGAGACATTTCGACCAACGAACGTAAAACACATCACCAGGAATTTGAGCCCGCGCCACCTCCCCTGACCATCATAGGCCATGGAAACTTGACCGGAGCTCCGCCTCTCTCCACTGCCTCGACCGCCACCGGTGCGATCAGCTCCGGTGCTATGTCGACGTGGCAGCGATCAGATTTGTCAACAGCGTTCCAATATGGGTTTAAACCCTAGTCTCGATTCGTTCTCCTCGTTCATACATTAGAAGATTTTTCCAAAATTTTTCCTGGAATCGTGAGTGTTCAACCCAGCTTCCCACCAATTTCTAGCATCTAAAAATTGTTAGATGATCAGAAATCGATCAAAACACTATTTTCGTTCAACAATGAACTGCGCACGACATAGGCAACTAAAAATTGCCAATTTCGTCTTAAAAATCATAATTTGCAATGAAGATTCAAGTTATAAACTTGAATTAGCATTTCATGATATTCGAGTTTGATCAAAATATGGCATATTACTGTAAAAACATGTGTTTTCAACTGTGTAACATATCCTTATGAATTTTTTTATTTTTCTTTCATAGTTCATTCTTAAATACGCAAGTTTTATCTTGAGATCGAAGTCTAGAAATGATCACATAATTAAAGATAGGGTTTTGAATAAGTGTGATACTCTGAAAACGAAGACAGAAGTGATTTCTGACTTGAACATGCATTTATATTTCCAAATGTCTGTGCACAGAGAAGAACTACCTATGCATATGCAAACTAAAACAATTTTATATCCCAGGCACATAATTAGCTTATTCATAGGTTAAGATTCTCAACATTTACCCAGGCATGCATACAGTATTATAACATACTGTGAAACTGCAAAGCAAAAATTTCAGGCCTTGGTTTAGGTAACAACTTACATTAGCTTTAAATATTCAGGATTCAAACATTTGTATAAAGAAAACTTTACAATTTCTTTACTTTTATATGTTCAGAAACTTGGAAAAACATTGAAGACAGCCATATCCAAATTTTCCAGAGCAACAATAGCATATGCAGATTCATATTCAACTTGAAACCATATCTAACTATATTGGTTAAAGAATCATAACGTTATAATTGACTTAAACTTTAAAACAAAAACTTTGTTTACTCACATGACAATTGTTTGAAACAAAAGCTATATCGATTTTCTCTTTGAACTGCAGTTTAAATCTTCAGTATATTGCCTGCACTGGAACACACAGTGATGTTTTCTATCCTATTTATTTTATTTCATGTTCTTTCTTTTTTTTTTCTTTTTTCCTTTGTTCTGCGGTGCTTTGCTTTTGAATAAACTTAATGTATATAGGGGTGTGTGAAGATATATATAAAAGGTTTGTACAGGGTAGGGAAAATACTAACTGGGACAAAGTCTTGTTTTAATCAAATTATCTTGGTTTGCTTTATTGACCAAGAAAAATATTTCGGCTGATATGATTTATTTGTGTGCTAAGTAAGATTTTATTTGTGTTTTAATAGATGGCATTAAATGCCTTTGTTCCCATTCTTACTTACATAAACATGCTGCAGGATTTTTTTCTTCCTATAAGTACACAAGTTTTGTTTTATTTTTGAAGATATTTATCTATGTTAGTCTTCTTGCACAAGCTTTGTATATACAATTGTTTTGTTTAAAATACTTCTCTTCATTTTATTACTTCTTGGTTTACAATTTATATGCAAGTTATATCTTAATTTACACTCTTATGTCTTATGTCTTGAATACTACAGCATGGTTATGTTCCACTTGATTATTATAAGTACAGTTCTTACTTAAATACTTACATACTTTGTTCATTTTATTTTCTATTTGAAGTTTTACAATCAACATTTAATTTATCATTCATTTAAAAATTTAAACTATCAAACTTTTATTTACTTCTATATAACTTTATAATATTAATATTAACAATATTTTATTCTTCTTGAAATTTCACAATTTAAATTTAAAAGTTCAAATAAGTCGCTATATTTAATTTAACAAAATTCTGGGATGTTACAATATCCCCTCCTTAAGAAAATTTCGTCCTCGAAATTGAAAGAGAGAGAAAAGTAAACAAAGAATATACGAATTCAGAAAAAATAAAGAAATGACTTACAGTTTAAGCCGAGATGTCTACTCTGCATTTGGGATATGATTTCTTCATGTTGTCTTCAGTTTCCCAAGTACAGTCCTTTGGATCGCCACTCCATTGAACTTTGACCAATTTTACAACTTTGTTTCGCAATCGCTTCTCATCACGATCAATAATCTTTATTGGTTCCCTTCTTACAGCCAAGTTGGGAGTGATTTCAAGGTCCTGCTAAGCAGCTTCTTCAATAATATCATCTGGGTCGTGCACATACTTCCGAAGACTAGAAACATGGAACACATTATGCACACCAGACAACCAGCTGGGCAACTGCACTCGATATGCTAGAGGACCGATCCTTTCCAGAATAGGAAAAGGACCAATATAACGCGGTGCTAGCTTTCCAGTTTTCCCGAATCTCAATACACCCCGCATTGGAGACACTTTCAAAAATACAGAATCTCCAACCTGGAATTCCAAATCTCTCCTTCGGCGGTCATAATAACTTTTCTGACGGCTCTGAGCAGCTAATAACTTCTTCCGTATAAAATCAACCTTTTCAGTGGCTTCTTTAACCATGTCTGGCCCAAGAACGAGTCTATCACCCGATTCGATCCAACATGCAGGTGATCGACACGGACGACCATATAAAGCTTCGAAAGGAGCCATTTCGATACTAGCCTGATAGCTGTTGTTATAGGAAAATTCGACCAAATGCAAATAGTCCTCCCAAGATCCACCAAAGTCAAGAATACAAGCGCGCAATAGGTCTTCTAAAATTCGATTAACCCTTTCTGTCTGCCCATCAGATTGTGGGTGATAAGCAGTGTTGAGATTCAATTTGGTCCCCAAAACGGCTTGGAATGCCTCCCAGAATCTACTGGTGAAGATCGGATCACGATCACTCACTATGCTGCTAGGAATACCTTGGAGACGAACAATTTCTTTTATATATAAATTAGCTAGACTTGCGGTCGTGCGGGTAGCTTTCACTGGCAAAAAGTGGGCAGTCTTAGTCAAACGGTCTACAATAACCCAAATTGCTTCATTGCCCTTTCGAGTACGAGGCAAACCATCGATGAAATCCATCGATACTTGGTCCCATTTCCACTTGGGTACCTCTAAAGGCTGAAGTAATCCCGCCACTTTCTTTTGATCGCTTTTGATTTGCTGACAAGTAGCACGGCGACTCACATAAATAGAGATATCTCTCTTCATCGTCTCTAACCAGAAAGTTCTTTTAATATCTCGATACATTTTATTGACTCCGGGATGGATGCAAAGTTTGGACTTGTGGCATTCATCTAAAACTTCACGTTTCAGATCAGGAAAGTCTGGAACACAAATTCTGCCTTTCAATCTTATAACTCCTCTATTATCCATCTCAAAACTAGTATCTTCTCCTTGGCCAATTCTTTTATAAATTCCCCGTAGAAACTCATCGTCATATTGCTTGCTCGCGATCTTTTTAAGAAGAGTAGGAGTGATAACAAGATATGCGAGAACAGCATGTCTTCTGCTCAAAGCATCAGCAACCACATTGGCTTTTCCCGGCGTATACAAAATATCCAGGTCATAAGATGCCAGAAATTCCAGCCAACGCTGTTGTCGTAGATTTAAATCCTTTTGGGTAAAGAGATATTTCAAAGATTTATGGTCGGTGAATAATCGAATTTTTCACCTAGAAAATGAGAGCCCATTAAGTATATTATTTAAGTTAAGTTAATTTCGTAAATTATTAAGAAAGCTGAAAAGATTCTTACCCAGAAGATAATGTCGCCATATCTTCAAAGCGAAGATAACCGCCAAAAGTTCCAAATCATGGGTAGGGTAATTTCTTTCATGAGGACGTAATTGTCTACTCGCGTAGGCAATCACCTTCCCATTCTGCATTAATACTGCACCCAACCCATCACCGCAAGCATCGGTATAGACAGATAAACCTTGGTTCCCATCGATAATAGCGAGGATAGGAGCAGTAGTTAATCTCTTCTTCAACTCCTGAAAAGCTTCATCACATTTCGAAGTCCAATTGAATTTTACATCTTTCATTGTTAGCTTCGTTAAAGGACTAGCTATCTTCGAAAAGTCTTGAACAAACTTTCGATAATAACCTGCTAAACCCAAGAAGCTTCGAACTTCCTTTGGTGTAGTGGGCTTTCTCCAATCAAGAATGGCCGAAATTTTGCTAGGATCAACTGAAATCCCTTCTTCATTAACAATATGGCCGAGAAATTTGACTTCTCTGACCCAAAAGTGGCATTTGGAAAATTTTGCATATAGAATATTTCTCCTTAATATTTCCAAAACAATTCTAAGGTGTTCGCGATGCTCTTCTTCTGTCTTGGAATAAATCAAGATATCATCAATAAATACGAGCACAAATTTATTCAAAACTTCCCGAAACACCCGAGTCATAAGATCTACGAAGTATGCTGGAGCATTGGTTAGCCCAAAAGGCATGACTAACCATTCGTAGAACATATTGGGACCCCTGAAAGCAGTTAAATGCACACAATCTTCGGCGATGCGTAGTTGATGGAATCCCTGGGCTAGATCCATCTTCGAAAAGAAACGAGCGCCGCATAATTGATCAAACAGATCATCAATTCTAGGTAGTGGAAATTTATTCTTGAGAGTCTGCTTATTGAGATCGCGGTAATCTACACACAACCTCAAAGATCCATCTGATTTAGCGACGAACACAACGGCTGAGCCCCATTCAGAAACACTGGGTCGAATCAATCCTTTTTCTTGTAGATCCCTGGTCTGCTCGACTAATTCAACCCTTTCCCTGGGAGCCATCCTGCGACTTGCATGAACTACAGGACGAGCATTAGGTACAAGGTCAATTCTGAATTCTATTTCTCGATGTGGAGGTAGAGATTTCACTTCTCCGAACACGTCCGGAAAATCTTTAACTATTGGAATGGACTCCAAACTGGGTTCGGGATAACCCAAATTATACATCAATCCTTCTCTTTTCGGACTAGGGTCCTCACAAGAAATTTCGATGAAATCTCCAAATTCGGTTTTAATAGAAATCAATCGATTGGTGCAATCCAATACGGCTTCGTACTTCACTAGCCAATCCATTCCGAGTAGGACTTCAAATTCGTTAAAATCAAGAACGAAGAGACTAGTAGGAAATTGATAACAAGAGTATGAGATAGGAACATCCCTACAACGAAGACAAAGGTTCGCGGGACCTCCAACTGGATTCTTTACGCATATGGGCTCATCCACAAAATCGGGTTCAAGATTTAATTTCTTAATAGCTTGCTGAGAGATAAAACTATGTGTAGCACCCGTGTCAAATAGGACTCCAACAATGTTATCATAAATGGTAAGATTACCTTCCAGAACTCGCTTTCCTTTCTCTGCCTTGGAAGATGTGGGTTGGTCTTTGACGGCATACACTTTTGCTGTTTGAGCTTGCTTCATGGTTGGACAATCCTTAACTTCATGCCCCACTTTCTGACAGTAATAGCACTTTCTAGGATTTGCTTGAGAAGATTTGTCTCTCTTTGGCTTCTTGCAGCTATTTGAATAGTGGCCTTTTTCCAAGCAATTGTAACAAGTGACATTCTCAGCTGTACTACCCTGAGTGCTCTTCTTTTTATCCTTGCTTTGCCATGGTTTCTTGCCTCCAAATTTTCGTTTCTTCCAATTTGGATTGCCCGAATTTCCCTTTTCTGTCGGGGCTTCTTGCATATCGAGTGTGGCATATCGATACCCCATATCAACTAAATCTGAAAAAGACTCCTTAACATGGGCCGTCATTCTTTCGTGGAACTTCTTATTCATTCCGCGAATGAATCGTTCATTCTTCTTTAAAGGCGTATTCACCAATTCGGGACCAAAACGAGATAACTCATTAAATTTATTCAGATATTCCTCGAATGATAAACTTCCCTGCTTCAGGTCCATAAATTCCTGGTACATCCGAGAAAGTCCAGCTGATGGCAAATATCGCTTTTCAAACACATCTTTGAATTTCTCCCAAGAAAACTCATCTTCTGGCCTATCTGCCGTGATTGTCTCCCACCAAGCTGAGGCTTCATCCTGAAGTTGCCAAGAAGCTATGAGTCGCTTCTGATCATCTTGCAATTTCAGCCCTTTAAAGATTTTCTCGCATGATCTAATCCATGCTTGAGCCTCAATAATTGATTCCTTGCCGGTGAACGGCTTACCACCAAGCTTTGCGAATTTCTTATATAAATCAGCCAAGTCCGGCTGATGCTGAATAGGTACTGTTGTTGGGGGAATTTGATTTGGTGCTGTGGCACTTCCTTGACCCCTAACTCTTCCTCTGCGCCCGCTCATTCTTACTATCTGAAATTAGTAAGAAAATTGATTTAAATATACGGACGAAATATCTTAAAGAATATCAGCAGTAAAAAGAAATAGACTATAAATTTAGAGTCTCAGTCTTGGTTATACTCATTCTGGGGTATACTTCACCCTATCTCTAATGAGCCATCTGATGTGTTATACTCCGTAGCTAAAGTTCTTACTCAACCTTCAGCTCTGATACCACTTGTGACGACCCGAACTCGATATCCGATAAATGACATCAAATTCGTATCGCCGGAGCTTATAACAAACATCAAATGAATATAAAACAGCGGAACTAAAATGAATATCATGCATACATCACAGGTACAATATCATAATATCCAACATTATATCAGAGTGTTTAATACATATACCATAACTCCAAATAACATCATAATATTACATCAATGATCATACATCCAAAAGAAGTCTTCAATGAAATAATGACAATCTCCCAAAGCACTAACTACCTGAGATCCAAAAAGCTTCTAGAATATCTCCAAAGCAAAAGCTCCAAAATACTGCTATCTCCAAAATATGAAAACCTGCTACTAGGCTGCCCGTGTAGAAATTGTGGGCACCCAGAGTTTAGGAAAGAAACAATAAACTCCGGGTCAGTCATGGGACTGGTATGAGTAAACAAAACAAACAGTTGCTTTTGAATAAACTAGATTTTATAAAGAAAATTCGTTATGCTTTTGGAAAATGAAACTACCATAAGACCTCCCGCCACACACACAATGCAATCGTAGAATTGGAGGAGATTTCTTCTTATGATAGTCAAATATGCTTGATACGAGAAAATTCTTTGATATTATTACTAGTGCATAGTGTAGAAAGCATTTTGAAAGTAGAATATTAATCTTAGCCAGCATAGACATTCCGAACTATGCCTACTATAGCTACCATCTAAACAGTGGGGCGCCACCATAAGTAAATGGCAGGTTCTACAACCAAAACCGTACAGGGCTTCGTATTGGGAATTGGATTTTCCAACAAATGGTCAGGCTAAGGAACTTCCTAATGCCACATGGGTACGCCTCTGGCGGGACATCCCGAGAACCTACCCGGCTCTCTGCCAACACAAGGCCGGGTTACCTCTGTAACTAGGTAACTACTACTCGAGTATGCCACTCCCCGGTCCTTTGGGACCTTTATCCGAGGGCCCTCTGTCACAAAGCAATAACCACACAGTAAATGAGGTTAGAGCTACCACACAGGTAAATATCTGGGCTCCATACCATGACATTACCTTTTTCCAGAAGGAAATGACATACCCTAAAGGGCGCGACCCTCATAACCTTGCCGCATCTTTCCTGTTTTGACCATTTCCGGGTTGTGAGGTCCGATGAGGTCTCGTCCACAAAGCTATGCTTTACACGAAAGCTTTGCTTTGATCACAAATGATCAACTAATGATCATCAACACACAGCAGCACTTGGCATGTCACACTACCAGTTTGGGAATATACCGCTGATAACCTTCAATTACATAACCTCTGAGCTCGTACGTCTCAGAGAAGGGTGTTAAGCTGAGAGAATAAATTCTCCGCCACCAACAGATATGTATTCGAAAGGAATCGGCGTTATATCTCAAAGTGTAGTGTCAGACACACGACCATACAAGTCTGTTCCGGGTTCGAACAGAACCGAAGGCACTTCGTCCAATAAAGGAAGAAGTCCTTGCAAATCCGGGTATCCACAATCCCGATCGGACTTCCCATCACTTAGGAAATCTCTATACCGGAGCAACTCAGTGCAGAGACAATCGATAGGTTATCCTGTCGTTTTCGAAGACACTAGGTCTTCACCACCGGTCTTCAAATGCTATCCATTTCGACGTATCACTATTCGGAATGGGTTATATGACACGAAGGTCCTCTCTCGGCTAAACCGAATAGTGGGCGCTCAATTTTAAAACACGTGAATATATCCATCACAAAGATTCACATCTAGAATTCGATGTGGGTTTCGGATAACAAACTGAAATCCGACTCTGATACCACTTGTGACGACCCGAACTCGATATCCGATAAATGACATCAAATTCGTATCGCCGGAGCTTATAACAAACATCAAATGAATATAAAACAGCGGAACTAAAATGAATATCATGCATACATCACAGGTACAATATCATAATATCCAACATTATATCAGAGTGTTTAATACATATACCACAACTCCAAATAACATCATAATATTACATCAATGATCATACATCCAAAAGAAGTCTTCAATGAAATGATGACAATCTCCCAAAGCACTAACTACCTGAGATCCAAAAAGCTTCTAGAATATCTCCAAAGCAAAAGCTCCAAAATACTGCTATCTCCAAAATATGAAAACCTGCTACTAGGCTGCCCGTGTAGAAATTGTGGGCACATAATTAGCTTATTCATAGGTTAAGATTCTCAACATTTACCCAGGCATGCATACAGTATTATAACATACTGTGAAACTGCAAAGCAAAAATTTCAGGCCTTGGTTTAGGTAACAACTTACATTAGCTTTAAATATTCAGGATTCAAACATTTGTATAAAGAAAACTTTACAATTTCTTTACTTTTATATGTTCAGAAACTTGGAAAAACATTGAAGACAGCCATATCCAAATTTTCCAGAGCAACAATAGCATATGCAGATTCATATTCAACTTGAAACCATATCTAACTATATTGGTTAAAGAATCATAACGTTAGAATTGACTTAAACTTTAAAACAAAAACTTTGTTTACTCACATGACAATTGTTTGAAACAGAAGCTATATCGATTTTCTCTTTGAACTGCAGTTTAAATCTTCAGTATATTGCCTGCACTGGAACACACAGTGATGTTTTCTATCCTATTTATTTTATTTCATGTTCTTTCTTTCTTTTTTTCTTTTTTCCTTTGTTCTGCGGTGCTTTGCTTTTGAATAAACTTAATGTATATAGGGGTGTGTGAAGATATATATAAAAGGTTTGTACAGGGTATAGGGAAGATACCCGAAAACCACTTCGAGTTTAATATAAATTGATGTGAGAAATTGATGGATTGGAATGAATGGATTTAAATGAAATAGATTTTTAATCTAAATTTTTGCACATAGAATACTTATTCGGAAAATAAGTTATGACTATGACTATGACAAAGTGTGACTTTGTGAATTGATGTGTGAAATAAAGGGGCTGGGAATTTTATCTGAGCTTGGTATTAGAAATAGATATGTGAAATAAGTGTTGTCTATAGCAAATTGTGAATTGTTTAAATTGATATATGTTGCTCCGGGTTTATATAAGTGATTTGCTTTGGTATTCCATGTTAGTTGGATTTACTCACGCTGGTTTCCAGCCTGACCAGGGTGTTACTTTGATGTAATGCTCGGGTCAGACCGAGTATTACAGATTTTCAGGTAGGAACGGTCTAGAGCTCAGGAGGCGAGTTGGATGGCAGGATCGTACAGAATTATTTTCGCTGAATTTATATTATTGTTAATCCGAGACATGATAATTGTAATTATTCTGTCACTGAATATTATGTGAAACTCTGATGTATATTAAATGTACCAGGCAGATATAATATTCTTTTGTAAACTGTTATTATTTATTATTATATTTTATCCGCTGCGAATGTGAGGTGTTTGGTGTTTCTGTTCTTCTTTTATCTCTTTCTTCTTTTTCATAACTATCTGGAATTTTCGGGTTTGAAAATTTCGGGTCGTTACACCCGATCATCGAGCAAATCGGAATGCTCGCCTATAAATTGGAATTACCAGAAAAGATGTCGGGTGTGCACAATGTTTTTCACGTATCGTATCTACGGAGGTATGTGCACGACCCAAATACGGTGTTTTCTGCTGATAGCTATGAAGATTTGGGGGTTGATCCAGTAGTTAAGAGACCTCGTAAACCGCTTCGTGTTGTGGAGACTGACACGAAACAGCTTTGGAGGAAGGTAGTCAAGTTGCTCAAGGTACAATGGAGTGATGATGTTAACGACTGTACATGGGAGGAGGAAGAGAGGATGAAGGCAGCTCATCCTGAACTCTTCGAGGTATGGCCCTAAGGTGTCGTGACATCTCATGCATTTGTAACTTGTTCTAGTCTTAGAATTCTGCCTGCTAGGTTAGTAATCGGATGCATGGTTTGTTGATTGCTATGGATGGTAGGCATGCAGAATAGTTTTGATTGTTCTTGATTATTTGGAATTTCGGGGGCGAAATTCCTAAGGGGGAGAGAATGTAACGACCCGTATTTTACGTGTCGATAAATCGTAAAATAGTTGCCATTAAGTCATTAGTAGAGCTTAAGTCGTATGGAAATTTCTCGTGTGAGCGACTTAGTGAGGTAGTTAAGTCCTGTAGTGTTTAGGTCGGTAGAGCGACCTATAGAGTTAGACCGACCTAAGAGAGTGACCGACTTAAGGAAGTTAGTAGGTTAGCGGTTTAGAGGTTGACCGACTTATAGGAGTTAGCGACCTAGTAGTTAATGCTGTGTTGAGATAGGTCGTGGAAGCCTTAAGTCGGTTGGTCGGCACTTGTGTTAGGTCTTATGTTTGGTTAGGTCGGCTGGGTATGTTAGGCCGTGTGTTCAGGCTTAGGTCGTAGATGGTGGACACGTTAAGTCGGCAACTTATTAAGTAGTTAGGTCGGCACCTAGTTAGGTCGTCCAGAAGACTGAGGTGCAGGGTCGCTTATAGTGTTAGGTCGGCAGTATGAGATGAGTCGTTAGGTCGGCAAGGGTTAAGTCGTGACCGACTTAAGGGGGGGCGAACGACTCATGGGGGTTCAGCCTATAAATACACGGCATTGGTTTACTTTTTGGCACCGGATTTTGAAGCGACGAAGTGCTGCTATTTTGAGAGCTCGACTACAATACTTCTTCACTTCTTTTCTCCACTCTAATCTAGTGCTTACATCCATCTAAGATCGAAGATCCAAGAGCCAAAGTTGAAGATCTCCATCCATCGAAGAGAGATTTCACCGTTTGAAGCGGAATTTTTGTCGGATCAAGCTAGATCCTTTGCTGTCCAAATCTGTAGTTAGTTGCTTTTGAAGTGTTTAGGTGATTCGGTGAGTGGTGGTTATCTCTCACACGGACCCAAAGGAGTATATTGGATCGGTGGCTTGTTTGTGTGTTAAAGATAGTGATTTCATGCATTTTCCTTAAGTCTTCATGTAGATCCATTGTTCATAAAGTTTTGATATCCACTTTACTACATGTTAACCTATGCTAGTTCATTCATAAAGATATTACTTAGAATTCATGCTCGTTAGATTTGAACTCTTTATTTACGAAATTTCCATTTATTGTTATAACTATTTATTTAGATCTTATTTGAATGATTGATTACTTGGATTAATGATTGATTTGATTAATTGTTATGAGTTAGTTGATTGATGATTTGATTGGGACAAGTTGGTTGAAGATGATTCAAAAGCTAAATGGAAAGGCTCTTGAATAAGGAAAGCTGCTTGTGGCATATGAAGCGGATGATGAAGCTCATATGGATAGATTTGATGATAATGTTGAGATGGGACTTTGCTATGATGCGATAAAGCAAAGCATGATGTGAGATAGCCTTGGTTTAATCCAGACGGGATCATCCCAAGCATGTTGATTACTCGGTGATATGGTTCGAGTTTGTGGATAATGGTTGGCTCGAGAGGCGCTTGAGCTAGTATGAGAATAGTCGTCAAGGAGGATGACTAGAAGGCTGAGATCTCATCGTTATTGAATGTTCTAGCAGGCTCAAAGCAAGAGTACGCTGGGAAGATTCGATAGTCCCAGGCACGGGCTGCGACGACGTGCTAAGTACTCTGGGCAGATTCGATAGTCCTAGGCACGGGATGCGACGACGTGCGGAGTTCTGTCTAGAACCGGGGTTACCATTAGCCCTTGACGGATGGATGAAAGAATGAGTCGGTCATTCAATTAACGGTGATATCGAAGCAATGATAACAGTGATAGCCAGAGTCATGGATGTTTGGATGCTTTGGTGATATCGTCACTCGATCTCAAGAGCGATGTTTTGTGGGTGCTTATCTGATCTTGGTTTAGGCCTTGGGGGTTTGTGCTTGAAAAACATCGACCTTGACTCGAGTAATAATTGCTTACTTTAATTGTCTGCTTTGCTTTGTTTGTGTTTGCTTAGTGGGTCTGGGGGTTATCACTGTAGAAAGAGGTGGAGTGGGATGGTTGGGTCCCTATTCCTTTCTCCTTTATGCTCTTTTGGTATGTTTGATAGTTGATTTACTTCTCACTAGGACATTTGTCTGACTCAAGGTTTTATGTTCAACTCTTATTACCTTGGGCTATTCATCTGTTTTGGGATGGGCAGACTAGGTAGCAGGTGACAGGTGCTGTTCTTATTGACTAACGTTGTTGATGACGAAGACGAGCTGGAGGCTTTTGCATATTGTTTTCTTACTATATGTACTGGGTGTTCCGCTGCTTGTATGATTCTCTGAGTGTTATGTAGTGAGGCTTGATGTATTGACTATTCAGATTATTGTACCAAACTATTATGAGTTTATATGATGAGATTCTGTTCTATGGAGCTTCATTATGTATATAACTCTATTGTATTTTATCCATGCGCTGTGAGTAATACGATAGTGTTTACTGTTTTACCTTGCCTTGACGATTGTCCATAGCTGCCTGTGACACTTTTCAGCGCACTATTTCCTTGTTTAAGTGCAGGAGTCATGGGTGGTCACCACAGTACTCGAGCCATCCTAGCATCTGAAACGTACAGGTCTGCATTCTCCCTTCTCGTTTAAATCACTCAACCCTCTTTCTGCTAAATAAACGAAATCGAGAATAAAAATAAAATAAAAACAATGGAGAGCTTTCTTTCTTTCTATGGAATTCGAATCTCGTATTCATTCCACCTCTCGTTCCTTTTAAAAAAAATAACAAGAAGGAAGATGAATCTCGCAATAGCAATCGCGCCGCCTGGTTCGAACTCGAGTCATTCATAGGGATCGAAGTGATTTTTGGAAGGCAGTTCATACTCGAGCAGGTGGTCGGCGTTTGGAAGGGAAACGATGGCGCCACGTTGAGAAGCGGAGGCTAGGGCTTGAGCTCGATTTTTGTGCGGCTTATGTTTGGATAGTCGGCTAGGCACGGTGAAATTTGGGGTTTCATTTTCCCGAGTTTCAATTGACGTATGGATGCGGGTAGAGGTTTGTTTTCTTTTGTTGTTTTTCTGATAGTTTATTTAGCCCTGGGTTATTATTTCATAATCAAAGTTTTAGTAAAAAGAAAATCTGGAGTTTTAAAACCGACCTTTTGGGCTAGTTAAAACAGATCAGATGCTTTTAATATTACTTATACTTGCTGGACAAAAAAAATTATTACAGTTAGGTGTAAAATATATAAAAGATTTAAAATAGAAAATACATGCATGTATTAGATTTTGAAATATAAGGAAGCTTACATAAAGGTAAGATTTTTAAGCCTATCTAAATTATTTTTATATGCAGTTTAAAAATGGTTTAACTAACTTTTTTAATTATCTTAATTACTTAAAGATTTTTAAAAGGGGGAAAATTTGTTAGTCTAAAATAAATTGTTAGTTAACAAAATTTTAAAATGGAAATTGATTTTTCAATTTTATCTTGAATATTAATAAATCATATAAATTATTTATTCAAGGTCAATTGGGAAACCAAGACAAGAGGGAAGTGGATTGCAAATTAAAAAGCAAAGGCGAGTTAATCTCACTCATCTGGGTTTTATTAAATTTAAATGGTTAAATTTAAATAATTGGTTGAATGATTGAATTTATTTGATATGCTATATTATATATAGCAGTATATAGTATATATTGGAGTGATTGATTTCCCTGCATTATATAGCGGATGAGACCCTATGCGCTGCATAATAGCGGATGATATTATATTTAAAACCCATATACCAATGTGATAACCTAAATGTTGGATGTATCTGTAATTGGTAATTAACTGGGTTAAATAATAGAAATACTGAATTATAGATTGAGCAAATGAATCTGATAATAGATATTTATATCTGGATAAATATTTATTTGATCATATCTTAATATAATCACTTAAATTTGACAAATTGTTCTTTTAAAACAAATAAAAATTTATATATATATAGATATAAGTAGATTTTGAATAGAAAATTTTATTATTATCAAAACAAATATAAAAATATGTTTGTTTAATTATAAATATGTGAGTGGATTTTAAATGGAATTTGAAATTGAAATTCAATGAACAAATGTCTTAAAATGAATTGGTTTTAATATATATAAGAAGGTTTTTTTTTTCTTTTTTCATATGTAAATTAGGTTCAAAATTATTTCCTTAAAGGTTATATATAAATACAAATAAAAGAAAAGTAGAAATATAAATTTATAACACATATATATAAATAAATATAATATAAGTAATATAAGGATATATATTATATAATAACTTTTCTCATGCTAAGAACAAGTAAAGTAACAAATGTAAATCATTTTACTTAAGAAATAAACAAGTGTAGAAAGAAAACAAACATGTGAATACAAATGTTAGTTTGATTTTATTATAGAACTACAAGTGGAGGCAAATTTGTAACATAAGTAACAAATGTTAACATGGTATAATCTGATGTTACAAGTTGCATAATTGTCCTCTTTCAAGATTTAATTTCATGAAAATGAATTAATTAAGAAATCAGGCTTTGCTTCCAGATTTCTTCTCATAAACCTGTAAACTGAAAAGAAAATTTAATCCAAAAAAAGCCACAACCTGATCAAAGCAAAGCAAATATCAACTCCAGTTTTCAGAATCATCAAATTAAGAGTCAACTTCAGTTTCAAACAAAGTCAGATCCAAGTTTGGATTCAAAAACAAAATTTCCAGCTTTCAGTTTATTTCCAGTCTCTGTTCTTCGATAGGGTGAGTAATCTTTTGTTAAAAATATATATCTATATCTATATATATATATATATAGTTGAATCTGGAGCATGCGATAAATTTATATGGATATGATGAAATAATGTATGCATGACTAATTCTTTTCTGAAATTTGTTCGAATCTGCATATATATATAAGGATGTTTATGACTGTTTATATCTTGTCTCTGTTATAATCAGAGCCTCAAACCTCAAAAAAACTCCTATCTTCAATTTGAAATCTATTTAGATTTTGATTTTTAGGAGAAAAGTTTTAAAGTAAGGTGTAATGACCCGCAAATCCGTACCCCTTGAGTTAACACTATTCTGCAACAATCAGCTCAAGTTGTACAGAAATACGAACCATTTGGGTTTAAGAAGAAGAGGTAGAAGAAGAGAAAACAAAATCAACATCAGAATCTAACCATCGCAGTGGAATAAAATATAATAGATAATATATAATCTTTACTCAACATCAAATATTTCTGTTTATATATTACATCATCAGAGTACATCAATCACAGCTCAACATCAATATCATACAATGAATACACAACAACTCAGAATACACAACTCAAACAGCGGAATATATATATAAATAAGTACGAGAATACGTGTAGTCATCATGCTCATCTCCTGAGCTCCATAACATCAAATCCTGTATCCTATAATACTCGGTCTGACACGAGCATTACAGTTAAATAACACCCGAGTCAGTCTGGAATACCAGCGTGAGAAAATCACACCCAATTGATTATTAAAGTTTCAAAATCCTTTTTAAAACAAAAGCATCTCGTAAGACCACGCCACAAATAAACATGTCGGGTTTATACCTTACGATAGCTAAAACAATTTTTATAGAAATCCTCTGATATTATAATAGGGTCTATATACAAATACTTATAAAAAAGTCGAAACTGTTACATTCATTAAATTCCAGCTACTAGCCACAAAAGTGGGTAATACAAACAAAACTCGTACAAGGCTCGTAGGGAGAATGGATTTCCGACAATGACTAGGCACTGGGGTACCACCTGTCACAGTACGGGGCCTAGATCACCGTACCGAGGATTACTCCCTTCATCCCCTACAACACAAGGCCGGAACCATTCCTTACTGAACAGTCCCGAACAAGATAAACCCCGTGGTTGGCGCGACCAACCACCCACTAAGCCGAAAAATATAAGGGACATCTAGACAGGGGAAATATCTTGTCCTTCTTGGGCATGACCCACCTAACCTTGCTCCATATCCCCTGATTTTCAGTCATTCCCATTTGATGAGGCTTGAGGCTAAGCGTTACCTTAAGAACGTTTTCACTTAGAATGCCCATCGTCCACCTGACGATGTTTCGCAAGCATTCGTCCATACAAGTCCGTCCCGGGTTCGAACGGAACCGAAGGCACTATTCCTACTACATCCATTTTGGAAATATGCTCAGGATTAGTAGCGATTAGCCCTTGCACTTCACTGCTCCATCTTCGAATCCAAAATCGATACACGAAACGTACAAACCGAATCGAAGTGGTTTTCGAGAAATTAATCTCGATCCCGGTCTCTTCGATACGATCAGCGCATTTGGCCAATATTGATAGTCGGTTATTTAACTATCAATTAATATTCACAAACAACCATCCAACCAATAAATAATTTTCTAAATTATTTATTAATCTCAAAAATATCTTCACAAGATATATTTCTATTTTCAATCCCTTGAAAACAGTTTCAAAACCATCTTTCTACTCAGAATCAACTTTCCCAAATATTTTATATTCCCTCTGAAATCACCAAGCACAAAAAAATAGATTTTAAAATAATTTAAAACACTTTACTTTGAAAATATATACTTTTAAACATTTAAGTTAAATTGCTTCAATATTTTGTAAAATACATACTATATGAGTATTTGAAAATAAGGTTACTTTATAGAATATAAAACTAGATTTTCACTTTTGAAAACAAAATACTAGGTCACTTTTTAAGTAATTACTACTATAATAGATTTAGGAAAATACTTACTATTGAATTTAAATATTAGAAATAATAAATTTTCTAAAACTTGCTTTTTACGACAACTTTAAAACCTTTAAATTTATTTAAGAACTTACTTTAAACATGTACTTGGTTATCCAGAGTAAAATCCTAGCTTCAATCACTTAAATCAATTTCCCAAATTGATTTCCAATTTATTCCCTTTAATTTCAGAATCTATTAATTTCAGATCTCATTTCTTGATTTCAATTTTTAGATTTCTCAATTACTTCTTCGTTCCTTTAAATAAAATTTAAACTTTAAATTTTAAAATAATTCTTTATTTCTTTAATTGATATAACTTAAGTTTACAATTCCTCAATTTCATTTTATTCGAAATTCCATTTCTCTTCATACTCGAAGTTATTTAGTATTATTTTCATATTACTTCTATTTCTTTTCAATTCATTCTTAATTTATTCAAACTTTCGATAATTATTTCGCTTACATATTTACTTCTTTTTAATTTCTTTTCAACAATCCAATTCATATAATTTGGTAGTTCATTATACCCAAATATCCAATCGAACCATAACATTCAATATCCCAATATAACTCATCATAAGATATCAAATAATCACAACAGAGAATATTGAATGATTAAATAAATGTGAGGGGTCCAGTTGGATCCCTCCAACCTGTTTCCCTGCATCCACAAATGTTAGCACCATGTAATATGCCAATTCCAAAATATCATACTATATCACATCAATCAATTCAGCCATTCAAACAATTATTTAAATTTAATCTTTTAAATTTAAATTTAAACTGAGTAAGATTAACTCACCTTTGCTTTTACTAGCAACCCGATTTAATCCAGCTTGTTCCCATGATTTTATACCTTGCATAAATATTTATTCGATTTATTAATATCCTTGGTTAACCACAATTCTATCGACGTTTAATAAATTTAAATTAACAAATTCTCCTTAAATAAATTATTTTTGTAACTAAAATAAATTATATCAGTTTATCAACACATTAATCACTAATAAACATTATTAACTTAAACTGGTAGATTTATACTTCTAAACTGCCTGCATATAAGAATAATATATATAGGTTTTACAAATCTAACTTTAAACATTTTATAGCTTCATACTTTTTTTTTCAAATCTACCTATATAAAATTTCCTACTTACTGTATATTCATATGCATGAGTTATTAAATTTAGAATGAAAAGTAACAGTGAATTGTATACCTCACCGCTTAAAGGAGAACCCAGACCCCACGTCACACGATGCCGATGCTCAACCTCCCTGAGTCGTCTACCCTCCTTCGTGCTCACACGAGCATGACTGACCCCAAAATTCACAGGTGAACACACCCATTCGCGAACTCGATTACCCACAGTCCACGTCAGCCAACCCCACAACTCGAACCCTAGTTCGCGACTTCATATCACCGCCATCTGCTCATGCCGACCCCCAATACAGACTTCGCCCTACCCAGATCACTCGCGACGCCTCCCACCCCTTCGAGCTGCCGTGACCGAGCTCCTTGCCACGCCACGCGAAGACTTCGCGAAATCTGGAGTCGCGACCCATTAGGAAACTTGTACTTCGTACGGGAAGCGCGATCTAATATGAGGAAGCAATCGCCAATTTTTTTTTTCTATCAATCACCGATGGTTTGGGGTTCAAAGAAGAAAACAAAAAAAAAGAGGGGTTTCGGCCCTATTGAGTTACTCTTTCCCTTTTTTTTTAAAAAACGAGGCTGAAAGCTTTCCCAAGAAGCTTCTTCCTTTATTTTATTATTCTAATTATTATTATTATTTAGTTCGAGCATTTTGATTGCTGATTGAATAGCTTAGAATCGGAAAGTATGTGATTAGATGATAGGAAGATGGTGTATACTACAAAGTTGATTAATTAAATTAAATTTCATTAGATTATTACCAATTAAATTTTCAGCGTGTTTATATATCGTATACTCACATACTAACTCTGATCAGTGCAAAATTTGAAATCCGATAATAATTCAATATCACGGACCCAATGGAACTGGTTTCGTCGAATTCCGAGACTGTGCCTCAGAAGGCTATTTTCAAATTCAATTTAAACGATATAAATTTCTAAAACTTAACAAATCACTGTTAAATTCAATTTTAAAACTTCTATTATCTTCAATGTTATCAATTTATTTTCAACAGGCTTAAAATTCCAGATTCAACAATTCACTCAACTTCTAATTATTAAATTCTCTTATTTAAGTGTCAAATAAATAGCGATATTCGTAATTCTAGTTGAAATTATTACCTTAAATATTTAAAACCAATTAAATAGTCCGATCATAAAGGCTTAAAAATTCCGGGTCGTCACATTCCTCCCCCCTTAAAAGAATTTCGTCCCCTGTTAACTCCTATTATTGCCGCGACCTAAAAAGTAAGCGACCTAACTAAAGACGCGACCTAGTGACCCAAGAGATGAAACGATTTAGCGGCCTAATTAGTAAAGCGACCTAGCGATCTGAAGAAGGTTACGACCTAGCGGAACCCAGCGACCTAAGAGTAGCTGCGACCTAAAGTGTTGCGACCTAAGATTGTCTCGACCTAAAGGCAGCAGCGACCCAAAAAGGCCGCGACCTAAAAGGACAAGCAACCTAAGGAAGGGCGCGACTTAACTGCAGAAGTAACCTGGCAATCTAAGGATTGTTGCGACCTAACAGAAAGCTACAACCTAAAGGAGGTCGCGACCTAAGAGTGAGTGCGACCTGAAGATGGACTCGACCTATGGAACCCCACGACTTAACTATCCACCGACCTAAGGAGCTCCGCGACCTAAGGAAGGTCGCGACCTAAGGGACTCAGCGACTTAAGATTAACTATGGCTGCAGGAAAGTACTCGCGACTTAGGTTAGGTCGCTAACGACCTAAATACCAGAATATAGAAGACTATGCAATGCCACAGGGGGATAGGTCGCTCACGACCTAGTACTTGTGCAAGTCAGCATGCGTGAGGAAGGAGGAGCCAATACTCTTCAGGTCGACTACAACCTTACTTAGGTCGGTCACGACCTACGACCTTACTTAGGTCGGTCACGACCTACGACCTTACTCTGAAAAATGCCTATAAATATGACCCTAACTCCAACTAGAAAAGGACTTTGGCTCATTCTCCTCAAGCACCGTTACTCTGCTGCATTCCAAACCAATCCAACACTTAAAGCTCTCAAGACACGAAGAACGCTACAAACAACTTCGAGAAAAGATCACACACATCCAACATGGATTTGAAGACTCTAATCTCCATTGAAGTTTAGGCTACTTGTTCTAAGTGACTTGTAATCCAAAGTGTATTGTACTTGGAAAGAATTGTATCAGCTTGTAACGAGATCATCAATAAAAGTACTTAAAGTGGACGTAGGCTATACCCTTAAGCCGAACCACTATAAAATTGTTGTTGTTTACTATTTTTCCGCTATTATCTGCTTGTAATCTGTTCCCGAGTTATCGGGTGGTGCTTTCATAACTATAACTCATACACCGGGGTGTTAGCGTTCAAATTTGGCGTTAACATTTTTGGTGCTTTCACTGAGAATTGAACTCAGGCGAGTTATCATCATTGCTTCACAGAGGTTTGTAGAGAGAATTTCCTTGAAAACCAGAAGTCTATCCGAGATTATGGCTCCTGGAAGGAAGAGTAGATCTGTCAGATCTGGGAATATTCAAGAGGGAACCTCCGCTTCCCCTATATCGAATCAAGCCACTCCAGCTGTCGGAGTTACAAAGGCAGAGCTGGATGCTGCAATTTTAGGGCTGAACCAACAAATCAATGCCCAAAACGCACAATTTGAGGCTCAGAATGCCCAGAATGCCCTAATTCTGAATAGGTTGAACGATTTGCTTGGGGCAAACCGCCAACCGGCAGATAATGAAAGGAATTTGGCTGGCAACATTCGTGATGCTGAAGAAAGAAATGCTCCTGAAAGAGCTGCTAGCCCCTTTGAACGAACACTTCCAGAGGTTGGTGGATCTAGAACTCGACATGATGAGGAGTATCTTTCTGGAATGGTCCGACAAATTATGAAAGAAAGTATGCAGAGGGTTGAAGACGAGAAAGAATGGGGTTTCGCCCCAAGTAAAACTACTTTTACCGAGAAAATCTTAAAGGCTGAATTCCCAAGGAAGTTTGTCCCACCAACCATTCCAGCTTACAAGGGGACGAGTGATCCGAACGAATTCTTATACAAGTATGATTGGCACATGACTGGTGTCAGAGCCTCTGATGAAATAAAGTGCCAATATTTTCCTGTGTATCTCGAAGGTGTAGCTCTGCTTTGGTTCACCAAACTTCCAGTCCGATCTATCGATCAGTTTTCTGACTTAACCCGGAAGTTCAAGGAGCAGTTCAGACTATACGCCTCAAAAGCTAAGGATATCATGTCACTGTCAAGTTTGGAACAGAATCCAGGGGAAACTATCAGATCTTTCTTAAACCGCTTTAATATAGCGCTAGCTGAGGTGGACAATGCAGAACCGCGAATGATATTGACTTATCTGATGAAGGGTATTGACAAGTCGAGCGAGTTTGGGAAATGGCTAAACATGAAAGAACCAAATTCCCTTGAAAAGTTCTATAAAAAAGCAGATGAATTCATACGCTTAGAAAGCCGTCCCGTACCGGTAAAGGCAGTGTTGGAAAAAGCTGAAGATAACACTGTTGTTCCACGCAAGAATGAATCTGTAGGGCAAAAAAGGGAAAATAACAATGGGAAGAAGCAGAGTAATCTGAAGAAGCCCCGATCCTTCAAGCCATCAGAATATACTCCTTTATCAGATACGCCGGAGCGTATCTACCTTGCCACTAAAGATTCTATTGACTTTCCTAAACCTCCTCCTCTAAGGACCGGGAAAAAGGCTATACAGAGTGGGAAGTTCTGCCGCTTCCATAATCAACCCGGTCACGAAACCGACGAGTGCCGACAGTTGAAAAATCTGATTGAAGAGTTGCTAAGGGAAAACAAACTGCAGCAATTTGTGAAAAAGAATAGCAACAATCCTGCTTCATCTAGTCAGGGGCAGCAGGCTCCTACTCATCAGCCTAGGATGATTGAGAAGGCTTCAGGACATGAATCTGGAAGGCTCATTATCAATGTCATTACAGGAGGACCTCACCCAGCGGGCAGAAGCTAGGGTGAGATGGAAAGGTATACCCGAGCTTTAAAGTATGTACCGACCGAGGAAGATGTATTTGTTTTGGAAGGTGCTACGCCCTTGAAGCAACGAAGAACTCTTGATGATGATATTGTATTCAAAGCTAGGGATTCCGCAGGTATTGAAGCTCCTACCTTGGATCCCTTAGTCATCTCGGCTGGTATCGGGCCAGCTATTGTCAGAAGAGTTCTCATTGATTGTGGCGCATCCTGCAATATCCTCTTCAAGAAAACATTCGACCAAATGAAGATCCCTATGGCTGATGTGCAAGCTTCATCGCATAAAATTGCTGGCTTCACTGGGGAGCCAAAACAGCCAGTAGGAACCATTGATTTGTTTGTAGAACTTGGAGAAGGAGAGAGAAAAATGGTCCGAAAGCAAACTTTTGTGATTGTCGACGAATTTTCTGCTTACAATGCTTTCCTTGGTCGTCCAACTCTGGCAGAATTCAAAGCTGTTCTTGCCCCGTGTTGCCTCACCATTAAATTCCCTACAGACAATGGAGTAGGAGTTATAAAAGGGGATCAAAATGCTAGGCGAGAGTGTTATCTGACAGAGCTACGAGAAGCCAGAAAAAGAGAGATGGGAAAGAATGCGGCAGCCCCAGTCCGCATCAAAGAACCAGCCTTGTAGCAATTACAGGGCGGACCCTGCACTGGCGAGCACAGCGGAGCAAGGAAAGAGATGGACCCTAGAAAAGTCAGTGCAGGGGAAAATAGAGTGGTACCGGTGGAAACGACAATTCCAATACCTGTTGACCCAAAGGACCCAAACAAAGTGTTGAATGTGGGTTCACAACTTAATGCGTCAATTCAGAATATCTTAATATCTTTTTTAAAGGCAAATCTGGATGTTTTTGCTTGGACTCATGCCGATATGTGCGGAATATCCCCAGAAGTTGCAATGCATGCTCTAAATATTGATCCAAAATTTACACCTGTGAAGCAGAAAAGGAGAACTCAAGGTCCAGAAAGGTCAGCGACATTAAAAGAAGAAGTTGATCGACTCATGGAGAATAATTTTATCAAAGAATCTACCTATCCGAATTGGGTTTCAAATCCAGTGCTGGTTAAGAAAGCCAACGGAAAATGGAGAGTATGCATCGATTTTTCAGATCTAAACAAGGCCTTCCCCAAAGACTGCTTCCCATTACCCAGAATCGACCAACTGGTAGACAGAACAGCGGGACACGAATTGTTATCTTTTATGGATGCTTACTCCGGATATAACCAGATCATGATGCATGAGCCAGATCAGGAGGACACGAGCTTTGTCACCGACACTGGTCTTTACTGCTACAGAGTTATGCCCTTCGGGTTGAAGAATGCAGGGGCGACATACCAAAGACTCGTTAATGCTATGTTCAAACCACAACTGGGCAAGACCATGGAAGTCTACGTCGATGACATGTTAGTAAAGTCTAAGAAAGCGGTGGATCACATAGAACACTTAGCAGACATGTTCGCAGTCCTCCGAAGATACGGAATGAAGCTCAATCCTTTAAAATGTTCATTTGGAGTGGAATCCGGCAAGTTTTTAGGTTTCATCGTGAGCGCTAGGGGTATTGAGGCCAGTCCAGCTTAAATTACTGCATTGAAAGAAGTCAAAGCCCCTAGAACAAAGAAGGAATTGCAAAGTCTCAATGGAAAAGTCGCCGCCTTGAGTCGGTTCATTTCCAAAGCCACAGATAAATGCATCCCATTCTTTGACGCCCTAAAGAAAGGAAAGAAAAACTTCGATTGGACCCCCGAATGCCAAAAAGCCTTTGATGAATTGATTCGCCATATGGAAACGCCTCCAATACTTTCTAGGCCTGGCGATGGCGAGGATCTTCTTATATACTTGGCAGTGTCATCTCATGCTTTAAGTGCAGCGCTGATACGAGAAGACAAAAGGATTCAACATCCAGTTTATTATATCAGCAAAAGACTCACTGGGGCAGAGATGAACTACTCTAAGTTGGAAAAACTCGCCTATTGCCTACTAATTGCATCTAGGAAGTTGAGGCAATATTTTCAGGCTCACCCTATCAGAGTCCTCACTGATCAACCTTTAAAGCAAGTCCTGTTTCGCCCTGAGACTTCGGGTCGTCTTCTAAAGTGGAATATTGAACTCAGTCAGTATGACATCACTTATCATCCCCGAAAAGCAATCAATGGACAAGCTTTAGCAGATTTCATTGCAGAATTCACAGATAAGGGTAACAGTGAGGAGGAAACAGTCGATGATTCCCCAATCCAATGGAAGTTATATATCGATGGTGCAAGAAACGACTGCTGTTCTGGAGCCGGAGTTGTACTTGAGACCCCTGAAGGCCGATCATTATGCTATGCACTAAGATTGGAATTTCCTTCAACAAAAAATGAAGCAGAATACGAAGCCCTTATCGCTGGCTTAAGGATTGCTAAAGAATTAAACATCCGAGCGTTACAGATATTCAGTGATTCTCAGCTTATTGTATGCCAAGTCGAAAAGGAATTCCAAGCCAAAGGGGGGAATCTGCCCGCCTACTTGTCAAAGGCTTGGGAGCTCCTGGGTGATTTCGATCATTACATGATAAGTCACATTCCTCGAGAGGAAAACACGAAAGCAGATTCTCTCGCAAAGTATTCTAGCACAGGCGAAGCCCAATTTCTGGGATTAACTCCAGTGGAGGTCCTGTCGACTCCTAGCATTGATGAGATGGATATTGATTGGATCATGAGCATGTCTCAAGAGCAAAAATCATGGATGACTCCGATAACAGAATATCTGCTCAATGGATCTTTACCAGGGAACTCAAAAGAACGACAAAAGCTACTGAGAAAAGCCTCTCGATATATAATCCAGGATGGCCGATTATACAGACGGGGATTCTCAATGCCATTACTTCGATGTGTATCCAGGGAAGAGTCTAAAGCAATCCTAGCAGAGGTACACGGAGGAGAATGTGGAGATCATTCAAGTGGCCAAACATTAGCAAAGAAAATTCTCCGATACGGATATTTTTGGCCAGAAATTAATCGAGATGCAGTAGAGTATTCCCGAAAATGTGACAGATGTCAAAGATTCGCCAAAATTCCTAGAGCTCCTTCCACTGAACTCACACAGATGGTCAGTCCATGGCCGTTTGCAATATGGGGAATAGACCTTGTAGGACCATTACCAACTGCCAAATCTGGAATTAAATATGCCATTGTTGCTGTAGATTATTTTACTAAATGGGCAGAAGCTGAACCACTGGCTACTATCACCTCTAAAAAGATGATAAGTTTTGTGACTAAAAGTATCATTTGCAGGTATGGTGTGCCTCAAAAGATAATTAAAGACAATGGTACTCAGTTCGAAAGTGAAGAATTCCAAGATTTTTGCAAACGATTCGAAATCCGGAAAAGCTTCTCAGCAGTAGCTCATCCGCAGGCAAACGGGCAGGTGGAAGCAGTAAATAAAATTATCAAGTCAACCATTAAGAAGCAACTCGAAAGAGCAAAAGGTGGTTGGGTTGATAAGCTACCACTGGCACTATGGGCATACAGAACCACTCACAAAACTGCGACTGGGCACACCCCGTTTTCATTAGCATACGGGTCAGAAGCAATGATTCCGGTAGAAATAGAGGTCCCTTCACACAGGAGAATCCATTTCAATCAAGCAGAAAACGAAAAGCTACAGCTCGAAGCGCTAGATCTCCTTGATGAAAAAAGAGATGAGGCTAATCTCAGAATTGCAGCTCATCAGCAAAGAATAGCCAGACATTTCAATTCCAAAGTTCGCCAACGCAGCTTTGAGATTGGAGACCTAGTCCTGAAGAGAATTATGACAGCGACAGGTGTGTTTGGGCCAAATTGGAAAGGACCATACGTCATAGGTCAGAAGCTTCTTGACGGCACGTTCAAACTCACTACTGTTGAAGGAGATCAAATTCCAAGGGCATGGAACAGCAACCATTTGCGTCCATACTTTACTTGAAAATTTTGTTGAAATATTGTAAAAAGAATTATGAATGTATGATTCTTGTAATTGAAAGCGATTGTAAAACTGATGCAAGTAAATAATGAAAGAATATAAAGTGGATGTAGGCCCAATTTCCTGGCCGAACCACTATAAATCTTGTGTTCCTTATTATTATTACATGTTTGCTTTATTTTCGATATAAAAAGTACATAGAATGTGTTGCTGAAATGTCGATTTGAATTTTTGCAGACAATGGAAGTGAAACTTGCACATAAAAAGACCAAGTGATCCTCGCCAAATTTCAAGTCACAAAGGCCCCGAATTCAAATCCTAGATAGGAAGTACTTCAATTGAACGGCCTATAATTTCGGCAGAAACGGGTCTTTGCTAATAAATTGAGATCGTTTGAGCAAACAAACATCCAATTAAGAAGCTAATGCTCGTTCTCACGAAATTGCCTGACAATGAAGCACACTTCCTTGGATTAAACAAGTTACTTGTGAGAAAAGGGAATGAAAGCTAAAAAAAAAAAAGAGCAGAGGATCATTGGAAAGGCATAAGCAAGTGGACAGAGGAACAACCAAAGCCATCATCGGCAGCACAAGTCCTCTCCGGAGGCACAACTCTTCGGAGGATAAAGACCTCTAATGGGTCATACGCCACAAAAAAGAAAGTTCTCTACTCAACAAAAAAGATTGGAGGAGTCATGACCCTCCAACCATGAGAGAGTAACTTCCAGGCGATGAAAACCCTCTTCGGAGGCACATTTCACCAGGAGTTGAAGTGTAACAACCGCTCTTTGGAATTTCACTTCACTAGAGTTGAAATGCAAACAAAATAAAGACCTCTTCGGAGGCACATTTCACCAGGAGTTGAAGTGTAACAACTGCTCTTTGGAATTTCACTTCACCAGAGTTGAAATGCAAACAAAATAAAGACCTCTTCGGAGGCACATTTCACCAGGAGTTGAAGTGTAACAACCGCTCTTCGGAATTTCACTTCACCAGAGTTGAAATGCAAACAAAATAAAGACCTCTTCGGAGGCACATTTCACCAGGAGTTGAAGTGTAACAACCGCTCTTCGGAATTTCACTTCACCAAAGTTGAAATGCAAAACAAAAGAAAGACCTTCCTGGAAGCCCACGTTTCACCGAGATTGAAATAAAACTTCCAAGTGTTGAAACGTGAAAAGGCTTTCTTCGAAGGCACAACTCTTTGGAGGTACACGTTTCACCAAGATTGAAATAAAACTTCCAAGTGTTGAAACGTGAAAAATCCCTCCTCAGAGGTACAACCCCCCTCTCCGGAAGCATAATCAAGAAGAAAGACCTCTTCGGAAGCCCACGTTTCACCGAGATTGAAATAAAACTTCCAAGTGTTGAAACGTGAAAAGGCTTTCTTCAAAGGCACAACTCTTTGGAGGTACACGTTTCACCAAGATTGAAATAAAACTTCCAAGCGTTGAAACGTGAAAAAATCCCTCCTCAGAGGTACAAATTTCTATTTAAAAGAAAAATCCTCATCAAGAGCATACTTTAACTTTCGAAGGAAGAGTGATTTACCTACTCTAAAAAAAAAAGGGGGAAAGAAAGTTAAAGTACATTCAGAGGTCTGCTTTACCCCATAGAAGAATTCACTTGGCAAAATGTGTACATACGCAAAAGGAAAAAGTGACTTCTTCGAAGGACAAAGCGTAAAAATTTATATGAAAGGGGCTGTACTCTATGAAAAATCTTTTCACGAATGAAATGGTCATTCTACAGAAAATAAGAGTGCAAGTCCCCTCGAAGTATAGAAAATTGCAGTAAGCTTATGATATGGGGGCAGCATGGTATAGTGGTATACGATATGATATAGCTACATCGGTAAAGTACGCACAAACAACATACCATAAGCTCACTGCAATGTCATATAAATAAACTTGTGCAAAAATGAATAATAAATGCATTCTCAAATTCAAACGGGAGTTTATACAAAGAAAGAGGAATCATTTTATTCAACATTACTTTATATACAGGTACAAGTTTCAATAAAAGAAAAGCGGGGGGCCAATACCCGCACAATTCTCGACCAATACAAGCAAAAGACGAGAAGCTAAAAGCTGAAGTCTTCATTTCTTTTTGCCACCCTTGGACCCTTTGCCTGGCCGAATGATTAGTTTTTCAGGTCTATCTATAGGCATAAGGGAAGAAGGAGAGGGAGGTGCAACCGGTGCGACTTCCGGTTCCTCTTCAGTAGTGATGATTTTCTTCCCCCTCCTCTTTGATGTTCCGTGCTTCTTTCTTCTCTTCGAAGAAGAATCACTCCCTGGAGTAACAAGAGCGGACAAGACTACGTCATCAGAGGGAGTCCGCTCTGGAGAGATCTCGCCTCCTTCAAGTCCCTCGTCCTTCTGCTCTTGCGAAGCGATAGGGTCATCCAAGCCATGAAGAGCCTCAATCTGTTCCTCTTGTGACCCGGGTTGTGAAGCAGAAGGAGGAGTCACCTGAAGAGACGGAGGAGGGATAACCGGAGGAAGTGAAGTCTGCACAGCACTTGGCGTTTCAACTGCAGAAGAGAAATTAAAAATATTAGTATCTCCCCGAAAGAAGGGAGATAGGGGTTCGTCGAGATTCAAGAAGTAATCGAGAAGCTCATCAAACTTTTGAGGAGTAAGCAAGCGATCCACCTGAATCGGACCAATATCAAAATTACCTGAAGATGTTTGCTTCGTAAGTTCAATCTCATAATTCTGAGCCCCGATATCCTCCAAAGCCTCATCATCGGTAGGGGTGATTACCCCGGTTCTTATAGGAGGCGGCGAATGAGCACTAGAGCCTGTAATGTCCACTTTGGGATAAACTAAAGGACGTTCAGAAGTGGTAGGCGGTATTTCTTTCTCAGAACATTCCCCTTCCGCCATTCCGGCCCGTACCTTGGCGAGTTGCTCCTTTCCCTTGGCAAGAGCAGCGCGGGCATCATCATCGAGATAATGCTCTTCAAGAGCTGTCTCGGCGTAGCCAGCACCTTTGCCACCTAGCATATCAAGTGCTGCCTCCCAGACTTCAGCTAATGTAATTTCGTATTTAGGGCCTAGAAAGGCAAGGCTGCCATGCCCTAAAATGCTATGCAGATAGAAATCAAATAATGTGGAGCTAATATCAGCTTTGGTTGCTTGATGGGCCCCTTCGGCCGCGAGTTTACCAGCAACAGCCTCATCACGCTCCGTTTCGGCTATAGCAAGTCGAGCTTTTAGCATCTCTATCTCCAAGCTCTGAGAGCCGACCTGTTCTCGCAGCTGTAAAGTTTCAGCACGATATTCTTCTATGACCTTCTCTTGGTGTGTAAGCTTATCTTCGACTGCCCTTTGACTGGCATGCGCATCTCGTACTTGTTGCTGAAGCATGCTCTCCTTTTGAGAATGGAAAGTAGATGAAGTAGCTAATTCTTCCTTAAGCTTTTCTACTTCCGCTTCCAGCTTTTCATTATAGGAAGCAATACTTCTCATTTCGGCGTCATGCTGTTCGAGAGTCTTCTGCCACTCAGCCTTATCGTTCTCCATTGTGAGCATGGCCTCGAGATTGGCTCGGTTAACCCTCTGAAGCTCGTCGACAAGTTTTTGCCAGTTCGACATTCTTTCAATATCGGTCCTGACAGTATCAAGATTTCGCAGCATAGCCGGTTTGTCGAGAGGAACCAAGTCGAGATCAAATCGAACCCCTCTCAAGCACCACTGAGGAAATCGACTTTGAAGAGTGGGAGGACCTTGCCCGACTTGGTATGCGGACCGGTTGATGATTGCTTGAATGTCGGAGCGAATGGGAGCAGGAGATTGAGCAGGAACATGTTCAGAAGTTGTCGGCATTGTTTCTTCGGTAAGTCTAGCCCGCTTGCTAGAAGAATCGTCTATGTGACCTTTACCTCTCTCATCGTGAGCTTTTCTCTTTTGAGTATCATCATCTCTGTGGGGAGAGTCATGTCTTTCTTGTTCCCTTCGGCGACGTTCTTCATATGCTCGTCTCTCGTCGGCTTTCCTGATGGCCCTCTCTTCATCCGATTCTTTGTAAGAAGGGAGGTAACGCCTGTAATCATACTGGCTACGCCTCCCGTAGCGCTGGAAATCATCATAGTACGAGCCGCTGCGCCCCATAGGAGAATCTGGAATAAAAATAAGCTTTAGAAATCTTTAAAGTACAAGAAGATAAGTGCGTAGAAGTGATGAGAAATCCAAAGTGTCGTGTAACGTGTAAACTACACGCATCGAGTTACAAACCACTCTGTGGAATAGAGGTAGTGATAACTTGAGTAGGAGGAGTTGACATTTGTTGTAAAGAAGATGTCGCTTCGATTACAGAAGAGATGGTTTTAGAAACATCATCTTTGAAAAGTTCTTGAGATGTCACAATTAAATCGCTCAACCCCTCAAAAACATCATCGCCATCTTGTTTTTTGGAACTTGCTTTCTTAACTCCTTCGCTAGTAGATTTTCCGGAAGATCGTGGGGGTTCTTCCTCTTCGGTAACTGGGGCAAGTACAGACTTGTCAGACGGCCCCACAACAACCTTCGGAATTGAACACTTTACCAGTGAAGTTTCTATAGAAGTTCCTCCCTGCATGTGCTCTTTAATAGAGACCGAGGCATCAGGGGTTTCCGACGGAGAATCAGGAATTTCAGTCGGAACTTCATGAATTTGAGTGGAACGAGAAGGATGTAGAAGCTCAAACTGATGAAGAAGTTCTTCTGTCAATAGAAATTTTACGCTTCTTTCTTTAGCAGCCACAGTGCTTAGCCTTTCAAAAATTGACTTATGGCTAGAATCTCTAGAAGGAGGAGGAAGTGCTGTAAAAATAAGGAATGGAATCAGCATCTAGCAATACGAACCAGGTAAAACTTAGAATAAAATTAAAGAAAGAAGAGAAAAAAGATCTCACTTCCTACTCTCCAGTCTGCGTAAAATTCTGCGGGACAACGAATGTAGAAGTATTGATTCAGGAAACCATGTGCACTCTCCGGCAAATCCAAAATAAGTTTGCGGTTCCTCGCACCTCTTACAAGTACAATTGAAGGGTGGTCCTTGTTCTTCGCAAAAGTGCACAAGTAACAGATTTCCTCAAAACTCAGAAGACGGTCAAGAGTCCTCCTGAACAGAACGCACAATCCCATCAAAATAGCATAGCCATTGGGGTGCAGCTGGAAAGGAGAGATCGTCAGTCGAAGGAGGATTTGTCGAAGAAATTCATTAAAAGGAGGAATTGCTCCACTCAAGCACATTTGTCGATTAATGGCAACAAAACCGTAAGGTGGTCTATCAGCAGAGTCATTTGGTCCAGGGAGTAAAACTTCTGCCTCGGCAATGCCAAATTGAACGCATAATTGATTAAGCGCCCGCTGTTTCAAAAGGGTAGGAGTTCTTTCCGGAGGATTCTCTAGTGGAATAGCAATCGGGAAAACCCCTTCGGCGTGTTCTATCATCTCTTCTTGTTGAGACGTCATTCTACATAAGCGACTGGATGTTCAGATGAGAAGGTGCACGTTTCCTAAAAAGTGTGAAGTGTTGTGCAGAACTAAAAAAAAAAGCAAACATAACTGAAATCAAACTAGTTGACAATTAGTCGACTATGAGATTTCAGGACTTGTTAATATAGATCTCAAGTGTAGTGTTAATGCGAACGAATCAGCTTTAACTGGATATTTTAGTTTTGCTTTAACACTTCACTTGAATTCATTGATTCACAGCATTTCGTTCACACAGTTCATTTAAGTTGATTATTCTTTATCGACTAATCTGTCATTCGATGTGGGCAGTCAATGGCAGTATATTTGTCCCAGTTTTCTGCAAATGTTATGTTTAACAGGTTATTAGCATTAGAGATAACCTATAACAAAGTGCAACAGAATTCAAGTTCAAACAATTCAACCAAGTCTTCACAGAATTTCACAAGTCTTAGGTCGTCCAGCGACCTAGCATAGGTCGGGCTTCATTAGGTCGCACTATGCAAGTTAAAAGGTTCAAGGCAGTACAAACTTTCCAAGTCCTAACTCGGCCGCGACCTAAGCCTATGCCGCAAAGTATAGGTCGTTGATATATTAAGTCGCTGTGCAGTCATTCAAGAATGATAGGTCGCTAAGTTGTTAAGTCGTCCTGTTCAAAGTGCATGTGCAAATTCGCCAAGTCCTAGGTCGTTCAAATCCCAACGCGACCTAAGAATTAAGTCGCGAATTTGAAAGTCCTCAAGCTTCCCTTAGGTCGTAAGTTACCTTAAGATGCTCAGATTTACTAGGTCGCTGACTTCCTATCCACGCCAAAGCACATCAGACCCAGTAACCCGTTAACACTAATAGCGCAGAATTCCTCATTCTAATCGTGAAGATCATCGTCTTTTCATACCACCAAGTCATTCGAAAAACGACTCCATATATCTCTGATCTAGACCTAACTCACTGTCGTGTGTTCGAGAATCACAACAACAACAATAGCCAGTGACGAACAGGAATCGATCACAATGCAACTCAGAGTGAAGCACGACGTACAAAATCGAGTTGGGGTTAAGGGGGTAGAATTCGTGGTTCGATGGTGATTATGGAATGAATGAAGATCGAAGATGCTTACGTGATTTGATAGCAAGAATGAATTGCTGAATGATTTTCTTGAGTTCGTCTTTGAAATCGCGGAATTCTGTTAATGGCAGAGCAAGAAATTGAAGCAGTTAGATAATGAAGAAGAAGCGACCTAGCAGTTTATATGGAGCTGAAAGAAGAAGGCGAGTAGACACGCGAGTTAGCATATGTTTTAGGTCGCTCACGACCTAGCAAAGATAAGTCGAAGCATGCGACCTATGACATAGGCCTATACTTCGAGGGGCAGATGTTAACTCCTATTATTGCCGCGACCTAAAAAGTAAGCGACCTAACTAAAGACGCGACCTAGTGACCCAAGAGATGAAACGATTTAGCGGCCTAATTAGTAAAGCGACCTAGCGATCTGAAGAAGGTTACGACCTAGCGGAACCCAGCGACCTAAGAGTAGCTGCGACCTAAAGTGTTGCGACCTAAGATTGTCTCGACCTAAAGGCAGCAGCGACCCAAAAAGGCCGCGACCTAAAAGGACAAGCAACCTAAGGAAGGGCGCGACTTAACTGCAGAAGTAACCTGGCAATCTAAGGATTGTTGCGACCTAACAGAAAGCTACAACCTAAAGGAGGTCGCGACCTAAGAGTGAGTGCGACCTGAAGATGGACTCGACCTATGGAACCCCGCGACTTAACTATCCACCGACCTAAGGAGCTCCGCGACCTAAGGAAGGTCGCGACCTAAGGGACTCAGCGACTTAAGATTAAATATGGCTGCAGGAAAGTACTCGCGACTTAGGTTAGGTCGCTAACGACCTAAATACCAGAATATAGAAGACTATGCAATGCCACAGGGGGATAGGTCGCTCACGACCTAGTACTTGTGCAAGTCAGCATGCGTGAGGAAGGAGGAGCCAATACTCTTCAGGTCGACTACAACCTTACTTAGGTCGGTCACGACCTACGACCTTACTTAGGTCGGTCACGACCTACGACCTTACTCTGAAAAATGCCTATAAATATGACCCTAACTCCAACTAGAAAAGGACTTTGGCTCATTCTCCTCAAGCACCGTTACTCTACTGCATTCTAAACCAATCCAACACTTAAAGCTCTCAAGACACGAAGAACGCTACAAACAACTTCGAGAAAAGATCACACACATCCAACATGGATTTGAAGACTCTAATCTCCATTGAAGTTTAGGCTACTTGTTCTAAGTGACTTGTAATCCAAAGTGTATTGTACTTGGAAAGAATTGTATCAGCTTGTAACGAGATCATCAATAAAAGTACTTAAAGTGGACGTAGGCTATACCCTTAAGCCGAACCACTATAAAATTGTTGTTGTTTACTATTTTTCCGCTATTATCTGCTTGTAATCTGTTCCCGAGTTATCGGGTGGTGCTTTCATAACTATAACTCATACACCGGGGTGTTAGCGTTCAAATTTTGGCGTTAACATCCCCGAAATTACTAGTTAGGAAGAATGATCCAATACCCGTTACTATTTTTCCCAAAACCAAACAGTTTCTAACAGCTCAACATCTTACCAACTATCTTTCCCCTAATTCCAAACCATACCATTTGCTTAATCATTAAAGTTTCAATTTAAAACCAAATTTTGAATTATCAAATTTTTCTCAAAATTTTTTTCTAACTCCCTAAATTCCCGAAAAATTTCGACAGCGTCTCCTTTGCGCGGCTAGCTCGGTACAACTACAAAATGGCTCTACGGCCTCCCAAATCCAAAAAGAAAACAAAAAGCCAAGTGGCTCAATCCAAATCCAAATCCCAATCAATTTTCATACCAAATTTAAATACATACCTTTTTGTCGAGCAATTTCAATTTATCTTCTGAAATCAAAATCAATTCTCTTTTCACTTTATATTACCTGCATATCCGACTAAGCAGCAATATCCAATCACAACATTTCATAACATTTTATCAACTTCCTTACCAATATCAATATCTATTTATCCAAATATTAACTTGTAATCTATTTATATTATCAATTTCCAATTAAGAATTCACTATTCCTTTCTTAAGTTTAGTATAAGTATTTAATATGCTTTTATATTCATTATCACCTTACCACTTCAGTTTATATCATTTCTATTCAAATCAATTCTTTCATTCTCATATGAATTCAATTTATCTCTAACCTGAAACATTTGAATTTTATTTTTCATTTATTACTAATTCATGTCATTGCTTTAGTTAGTTTCATTTACTAATTAATTTCAATTTCTAGTTTGAAATCGTTTTGCTGTTAACTAAATTTTCCAAAAATCTTCAAAAAATTTCTAACTCCCAAAATTTCTGAAAAATTTTGGCAGAGTCCCCTTTGTACGGAGGAGCTTTTGCAATTTGACAAAAGAGATAAATATATATACATCGACCCACACGGTCGGAAAAATCAAAAACAGTTCATATTTCCTATTTTTATTTGCGTAGGCGTACCTTATTTAGTATTTTAAGCAAGCAGCTTATTATTTTTAGCAAATAGCCCTACCAAATCTAGCCACACGGCTTCCAGGTACCTGTACTTACTCAATTTAAACATGTAGGTGCCAAATATAAAAAGTTTAACACATTTCACTAACTTGCAATAGTTAAAACATATGAATTCTAAAAGAAATTCACACTAAATATTTTTCTGTAAGCAACTTATACAGTTTTCATACTAATCTAACTGTTTCAATTAATTTATAAACCATTTTCATTCAATTTGAATGGTTTTCAATCCATTCATTTACAATCTCATCAATTTAAATGGTTTAAAACTCAATTGCTTACATTTAATTTTTTCTTAAGCAAACTGAACTCATATTTAATTCAATTGCTTTCAAAATCAATTTATTTTACCCTTATCAACACATAGAATTTTAATTACTTCCATTTACACCCAAAGACCATTTATTCCTTTTTATTTTAATCCATTCAGAAGCATTTTTTTTTAGCTCGACACACTCCATTTAAATTTCATTTATAATCCATTTATTTGCATTTCATTCCATATTTGTTTATTCCAAACTATTTTATTTAGCTCGAAGACACTCCAAGCTATTTCATTTTATAACCATTTCTCAACTCATTTAAAACCACATTTCATTTGATACTTATTTATTCCATCATTTATTTATTCAATATAAAATTAGTTTATCCACATTCATTTAAACTATTCTAATAAACTTGACACGTTCTATTTTCCTTATTGCCTCAAGTTATGTCAATCCCTTAATAATTTAAATGGTTTACAATTATTTATTTAAGCATTTTCATTCCATTAAATATTATCGGCAACTCACCGAATTTTACTTCAATCTATTCAAATTTTATACTTAAGCTCATTCTCAGTTTGCAAATAAGTTCTCTTTTAAATTTAACTTGATTCTATTTCAATCCAACCTCATTTTAAATTTGCAATTTCATTCGATTGGTTATTATAGAATTTAACTTCCCAGATTCAACTTATTTAATTTATCACAAAGCCATTTCCATCTTATTTCCACTGATTTGGATTTTATTTGCAATTCATATCATTACTATTTTAATCCATTTCATTTTTATTCTAGACTTTCAAATTATATTTACTTTGTTAACACTTCAAGTCTAATTTTAATTGATAACTCAAGTTCTGATTCCACCATTCACTTTTTAATTTTCCATTCAATTTTATTAACTTACATTGCAATTTCATTCACAAATCATTTAATTAATTGCAAGGCCCCTTCAATTATATTGTCCTCACTAATGATTCAAGTCAAATTCAATTCATAGCTTGAGTTTTATCTCCAATTTTCATTATTAGCTTACACTTCAGCTTCTATTTAATTACATTGAACTCCATTTACACATTTCATTAACTAATTTATTATCAAATTAGTTATTGCCTTATTTATAATCCAACACTTGAATTTCAATTCCAAATATCACTCCATTTAATTTTCTTAAGTCCAATATACTTTATAATTCAAGTTTGGATTTTTTTTCCCTTTCATTTTCCAATTCATCAAAATATTAAATTTTGGGCTTTGTATTCCATTTTAAATTTTATAAGTCACAGCTTATTGTTTTATACAATTCCATTCATCATAAGCTTGAATATATTCATCTTTTATTTTTAACTCAAGCCTTCTATTATTTATAGCCCAAGCATATTTTATTTCCATTTAAGAGTTAAGATTGCTTACTAAAGTCCAATTCCATTTACAAGTTCAAATTATAACACTTAATAACTTGAGAATATGAATTTCTTTATGCAATTTTACATTTTACCTTTATATCCAATTTGATTTAATTTAAGTTTAAATTTTATTTAACTTATCTCAAGTTAAATTCAAATATATTTTCTTCACTTTCATTCACTTAAGTTAAATTTTATTTGCCGAATTAAAATTTCCAATCCCTTGTTATTATCAACTTCTCTTTATAAGTATATTATTTGATCCATTTATTTATTCACCAATTCATTATTTAACCAACAAATTTTATCTCCAAACATTAATTATCTTTAGTCTATCCTGACTAATTTTCCCATTCCACATAACTTCACACAATTCAATTTTAAATTCCAGTACTCGGTTTCACTTTACTTGCACCGTTGAATTTTATTTCAACAAATTCCAAATTTACCAGTCATCTAACTTTTTATATACCATAAACATTCTTATTTAAAATTCCAAAGTTTAAACAATCTTTCAACTTTTCAAAATTCCCTTTGAAATCTTCTATATCCAGAATTCCTTGGATAAATTTAATTTATCTCTTTGAATTTCAAAACTCAACCAATTTTGCAAACGATTTCAATCCAAAACAATTTGGTAGCAATTTCACTTCTGGAAACTCGAAAATGACCATCGATGATGCTGCAGTTATCATCGAAGTTATTTTCTAGCAACCAAAAGAGTTCAATGCTTTTATTCTCTTTCTAAAATCCATCCAATATTTTTAAATTCCAAACTCTGTAGATTTTAAATTCAAATTTTTCTTTGGAAATTTTATCTTACTTTAATAATTAATTACACTATAATTTACATTATAGTTTACATTTACAAATTCATTTGATATGAATTGGTTTCCTAGTTTTTAATTATGAATTCAATTCCTTATTCCATTATGAATCACATTCATAAATTGCATCTATTATGTTAATCTATTCCTTAATCTTTAGTTATTATTTCGATCTCTATTCAATTATCATACAATGATAATAATTTAATATTTATCACTTCTAACAACCAAACACCCATATATGGTTATAATAATTAAGAACATAATTTTCTTTTATATACATAAAATAAATTTGGGTAAAATTATTTCATTTACCCTGGTTAAAACAATACTGTGTCGGTTTATCTTGTTCAAGAGTTTAGAAATTCCTATCGATGACATGGCGTCCCACACATCGACCAGAATCCATAAACACTCAACCGATAAATCAACACAATATAAAAACAATTTTTTATTCACTAACAAATACGCACTCGTATTATTAATACTCTCAAACTCATTCTAGAGTACTACGGACTCTATTCAATAAGTAATTCCCACCAAAGCCAAGGTTATCACCAACCTAAGCTCTGATACCAAGTGTAATGACTCGCAAATCCGTACCCCTTGAGTTAACACTATTCTGCAACAATCAGCTCAAGTTGTACAGAAATACGAACCATTTGGGTTTAAGAAGAAGAGGTAGAAGAAGAGAAAACAAAATCAACATCAGAATCTAACCATCACAGTGGAATAAAATATAATAGATAATATATAATCTTTACTCAACATCAAATATTTATGATTATATATTACATCATCAGAGTACATCAATCACAGCTCAACATCAATATCATACAATGAATACACAACAACTCAGAATACACAACTCAAACAGCGGAATATATATATAAATAAGTACGAGAATACGTGTCGTCAACATGCTCATCTCCTGAGCTCCATAGCATCAAATCCTGTATCCTATAATACTCGGTCTGACTCGAGCATTACAGTTAAATAACACCCGAGTCAGTCTGGAATACCAGCGTGGAAAATCACACCCAATTGATTATTAAAGTTTCAAAATCCTATTTAAAACAAAAGCATCTCGTAAGACCACGCCACAAATAAACATGTCGGGTTTTTACCTTACGATAGCTAAAACAATTTTTATAGAAATCCTCTGATATTATAATAGGGTCTATATACAAATACTTATAAAATAGCCGAAATTTTTACATTCATTAAATTCCAGCTACTAGCCACAAAAGTGGGTAATACAAACAAAACTCGTACAAGGCTCGTAGGGAGAATGGATTTCCGACAATGACTAGGCACTGGGGTACCACCTGTCACAGTACGGGGCCTAGATCACCGTACCGAGGATTACTCCCTTCATCCCCTACAACACAAGGCCGGAACCATTCCTTACTGAACAGTCCCGAACAAGATAAACCCCGTGGTTGGCGCGACCAACCACCCACTAAGCCGAAAAATATAAGGGACATCTAGACAGGGGAAATATCTTGTCCTTCTTGGGCATGACCCACCTAACCTTGCTCCATATCCCCTGATTTTCAGTCATTCCCATTTGATGAGGCTTGAGGCTAAGCGTTACCTTAAGAACGTTTTCACTTAGAATGCCCATCGTCCACCTGACGATGTTTCGCAAGCATTCGTCCATACAAGTCCGTCCCGGGTTCGAACGGAACCGAAGGCACTATTCCTACTACATCCATTTTGGAAATATGCTCAGGATTAGTAGCGATTAGCCCTTGCACTTCACTGCTCCATCTTCGAATCCAAAATCGATACACGAAACGTACAAACCGAATCGAAGTGGTTTTCGAGAAATTAATCTCGATCCCGGTCTCTTCGATACGATCAGCGCATTTGGCCAATATTGATAGTCGGTTATTTAACTATCAATTAATATTCACAAACAACCATCCAACCAATAAATAATTTTCTAAATTATTTATTAATCTCAAAAATATCTTCACAAGATATATTTCTATTTTCAATCCCTTGAAAACAGTTTCAAAACCATCTTTCTACTCAGAATCAACTTTCCCAAATATTTTATATTCCCTCTGAAATCACCAAGCACAAAAAAATAGATTTTAAAATAATTTAAAACACTTTACTTTGAAAATATATACTTTTAAACATTTAAGTTAAATTGCTTCAATATTTTGTAAAATACATACTATATGAGTATTTGAAAATAAGGTTACTTTATAGAATATAAAACTAGATTTTCACTTTTGAAAACAAAATACTAGGTCACTTTTTAAGTAATTACTACTATAATAGATTTAGGAAAATACTTACTATTGAATTTAAATATTAGAAATAATAAATTTTCTAAAACTTGCTTTTTACGACAACTTTAAAACCTTTAAATTTATTTAAGAACTTACTTTAAACATGTACTTGGTTATCCAGAGTAAAATCCTAGCTTCAATCACTTAAATCAATTTCCCAAATTGATTTCCAATTTATTCCCTTTAATTTCAGAATCTATTAATTTCAGATCTCATTTCTTGATTTCAATTTTTAGATTTCTCAATTACTTCTTCGTTCCTTTAAATAAAATTTAAACTTTAAATTTTAAAATAATTCTTTATTTCTTTAATTGATATAACTTAAGTTTACAATTCCTCAATTTCATTTTATTCGAAATTCCATTTCTCTTCATACTCGAAGTTATTTAGTATTATTTTCATATTACTTCTATTTCTTTTCAATTCATTCTTAATTTATTCAAACTTTCGATAATTATTTCGCTTACATATTTACTTCTTTTTAATTTCTTTTCAACAATCCAATTCATATAAATTGGTAGTTCATTATACCCAAATATCCAATCGAACCATAACATTCAATATCCCAATATAACTCATCATAAGATATCAAATAATCACAACAGAGAATATTGAATGATTAAATAAATGTGAGGGGTCCAGTTGGATCCCTCCAACCTGTATCCCTGCATCCACAAATGTTAGCACCATGTAATATGCCAATTCCATAATATCATACTATATCACATCAATCAATTCAGCCATTCAAACAATTATTTAAATTTAATCTTTTAAATTTAAATTTAAACTGAGTGAGATTAACTCACCTTTGCTTTTACTAGCAATCCGATTTAATCCAGCTTGTTCCCATGATTTTATACCTTGTATAAATATTTATTCGATTTATTAATATCCTTGGTTAACCACAATTCTATCGACGTCTAATAAATTTAAATTAACAAATTCTCCTTAAATAAATTATTTTTGTAACTAAAATAAATTACATCAGTTTATCAACACATTAATCACTAATAAACATTATTAACTTAAACTGGTAGATTTATACTTCTAAACTGCCTGCATATAAGAATAATATATATAGGTTTTACAAATCTAACTTTAAACATTTTAAAGCTTCATACTTTTTTTTTCAAATCTACCTATATAAAATTTCCTACTTACTGTATATTCATATGCATGAGTTATTAAATTTAGAATGAAAAGTAACAGTGAATCGTATACCTCACCGCCTAAAGGAGAACCCAGACCCCACGTCGCACGATGCCGATGCTCAACCTCCCTGAGTCGTCTACCCTCCTTCGTGCTCACACGAGCATGACTGACCCCAAAATTCACAGGTGAACACACCCATTCGCGAACTCGATTACCCACAGTCGACGTCAGCCAACCCCACAACTCGAACCCTAGTTCACGACTTCATATCACCGCCATCTGCTCATGCCGACCCCCAATACAGAATTCGCCCTACCCAGATCACTCGTGTCGCCTCCCACCCCTTCGAGCTGCCGTGACCGAGCTCCTTGCCACGCCACGCGAAGACTTCGCGAAATCTGGAATCGCGACCCATCAGGATACTTGCACTTCGTACGGGAAGCGTGATCTAATATGAGGAAGCAATCGCCAATTTTTTTTTTCTATCAATCACTGATGGTTTGGGGTTCAAAGAAGAAAACAAAAAAAAAGAGGGGTTTCGGCCCTATTGAGTTACTCTTTCCCTTTTTTTTTAAAACGAGGCTGAAAGCTTTCCCAAGAAGTTTCTTCCTTTATTTTATTATTCTAATTATTATTATTATTTAGTTCGAGCATTTTGATTGCTGATTGAACAGCTTAGAATCGGAAAGTATGTGATTAGATGACAAGAAGATGGTGTATACTACAAAGTTGATTAATTAAATTAAATTTCATTAGATTATTACCAATTAAATTTTCAGCGTGTTTATATATCGTATACTCACATACTAACTCTGATCAGTGCGAAATTTGAAATCCGATAATAATTCAATATTATGGACCCAATGGAACTGGTTTCGTCGATTCCGAGACTGTGCCTCAGAAGGCTATTTTCAAATTCAATTTAAACGATATAAATTTCCAAAACTTAACAAATCACTGTTAAATTCAATTTTAAAACTTCTATTATCTTCAATGTTATCAATTTATTTTCAACAGGCTTAAAATTCCAGATTCAACAGTTCACTCAACTTCTAATTATTAAATTCTATTATTTAAGTATCAAATAAATAGCGATATTCGTAATTCTAGTTGAAATTATTACCTTAAATATTTAAAACCAATTAAATAGTCCAATCATAAAGGCTTAAAAATTTCTGGTCGTCACATAAGGTAACGTCATTTATTAAATGATTTTGAATTTAAATAATTAAGAATTATCTCTACAACAAAAGTTACAGTAAAACTTTGAAAATTAGAGCAAAATCAAACATCTTGATTTGAGGTTTGGAATCCGTAATCAGGTTTGTAGTTGTAAACCATGATTTTTTGTATAGATTTCGTGATTTTTATGTTAGTGGTTGTTGAGGAATCACGAGACTACCGAAATTTGGTATATCGTCAAATTCCGGCAATCGAGTTGATCGTTAAACTCGCGATTATGTCCAAGAGAAGTTTGTAAGCCTGGAGTCGAGAGAAAAATGGTATCCCATTTTTCTAAACATCGTGGTTGATGGTGCGATGTAATTTAGGGTTTAAGCCTGATGAATTTTGTCTTCGTTCTCGAACCCATGGCGCCGTCAAGGGTGTTTCAAACTTTATCGCGAATGGGGGAAAGCTTGAGGTGACTCAGAAGCAGTTTTTGGCAAGAAGGCGAGACGACCGGTAGTCAGAGAAGGTGGCGCGAGGCAATGATAGATTGGGCTTTTCAGGCGAGGTATGGGACTTCTGGTTCGTTTTCGACGTTTCGGGCGGTCGAGGGATGAAGGGAGGTTGAGAGTGACTTCGTGGAATGGCGGCGGTGATGGTCAACCCTCCGATGTCGTGTGCAGGTGCACAAGATGCTGGCATGTATCGGTTGTAGCTGGAGTTAATGATGTAGTAAAGTTGAGAGGAGGGAATCGGGAAGATTTTGTTTTGAATCGAAGTCGTCCTCGTGTCGTCCTCGTGTGATTTTGTTTCAAGATTTTGGTTTTGGCTCGAATTACTTTGACCTGTTATTAAATTAAAGAGTTTATCGAGAGTCAATCTTAGGGGTTATCGGATTTCAAGCAAGGTAAAGTGTTAATCTAGCTTTTCCAGGAAAAAAATTTATGTTCAAAAAGCAATTGGGTTTAAAATTCAAATTACCGATTTGAAATAATTATATATAGGGGTGATGATAAATGGATTCATAAGTATATTCTCAAATGTGGTTTAATAATGATTTAATTAAATAAATGTCTTAAGATAGTATGTTAGACTTAAGTTAATTGAGGATCTAAAGAAATTATTTTTTATGTTAAGTATAAATTAGTTTCAAAGCATTCAATTCAAAAATGACGTATATGATGGTTAAGTAATTAATTAAGTTAATGATTTATCTTAGATTAATCAGAGACTTAAGTAAATAAGGATTAATTAATAAATAATTAAAAGTTATAAATTAATAAGAGATTTATTAATTTGTATTTAGAAATTTATTACTATAATTCATTAGTGATTAATTACTTAAATCATAATTACTTAATAATTAAAAGATTTATTTGTTAAGGGTTAATTGATTAACTTAGTAATTAAAGGTTAATTAAGGGAGATTGGTTAACCAATGGTATAATTACTTGATGGAAAGTAATTAAAGAATAGTTATTTAATAGAAGGAATTAAGAATTAATTACTAATGTAATTAATAAAAGGATTGATTAATTAAGGAAATTAACTAAGAATGAGTTAATTAATGAGTATGAATTAATTTAAGATAATTAATCAATGTAAGTGATTATGGAATAGTTAATTTAGGTAAGTAATCAAGATGGTAATTAAAATTTAATCAACGTGATGGGTTTGAGGATAATTAATTTGAGTAATTAATATTAGAGAAATTACTTAATTGAAAAAAAAAGATTAATAAGGAATGCTTAATCAATATGGATAATTAAGGGATGATCAATCAATTGAGTATAATTAATTAATGTTAAATAAGCAAGATTTATAAACTAATTAATCTAATTCATTGTTAGTTAATTAAATTAATTAGGAATTGTATGGCTAATTTATCTTGCTTATGAACGATTGAATGATATTTGGACACCTTGGATTATTTGTTGTTCCTGATGTATGATTGTGATACTATATGATATGAAATGATTTATGATATGATTGGGTTGAACAGTGATAATGTGGTCATCTATCGAGATGTATTGCTGTGTAATGTGACATCCTATTTAAAAGATTTGAGTTGTACTCACTCGAAAACTTCGGATAGGATGACATTGGACTCGAAGAGACCGGGGTCGGGTATTAGGAAATACCAGAAACCACTTCGAATTTTTATAAATTGATATGTGAAATCTTTAGGCTGGGATGAATTGATTTTAAGGAATTGGACTACTTAAATCTAAATATTTGGTACTTAGAAAACTTATGTGTGAAATAAGTGATGTCTATAACATATTGCGAACTTATAAATTGATTCGTGTTACCCCGGGTTCTATATAACTTGTATACTTTTGTATTTCGTGTTCGATGGGTTTACTCACGTTGGTTTCCAGCCTGACCCGGGTGTTACTTTTATGTAATGCTCGGGTCAGACCTAGTATTACAGATTTTTAGACAGGTACGTTCTGGAGCTCAGGAGTCGAGCTATATGGCAAGAGTGTATAGAGTATTTCCGCTGTGAAATATTGTTGTGTATCTGTGACATGAAAATTGTGTAACAACCCAAAATTTTCGATCCCAAAATTTCCAGATAGTTAATGAAAAGAAGAAAGGGAAAGAAGAAGAAACAGAAAACTTAACTCAGAATCTCACATTCGCAGCGGATAAAATATAATATCACATAAATAATAGTTTTACAAAGAAGAACTGTATCGGTATATTTACATTTTTAGATATCAGAGTTACAACATTTACAATCATTGGACAGTTAAAATAACTTGTCCCAGATGAATAACAATATATATATATATATATATATATATATATATATCACAGTGGATAGACACTCTGTACGTTCCTGTCCTCCAGCTCTACTCTTGAACTCCAGAACGTTCTTACCTGCAAATCTGTAATACTCGGTCTGACTTGAGCATTACATCAAAGTAACACCCGGGTCAGGCTGGAAACCAGCGTGAGTAAACCCAACTTAACATGGAATACAAAAGTTTACAACTCATATAAACCTGGGGTACGTATATCAATTTACAACTTCATAAATTGTTATAGATATCACCTATTTCACAAAGCAATTAAGTGTCAGATCTTAGATTTTATGGTCCAATTTCACTTAAATCATTCACGTATCAATTTGTAAAGAATCGAAGTGGTTTCGGGTATTAACTAATATCCGACTCCAGTCTCTTCGAATTCAGTTCATCATAACACAAATTATTCAGTGAAATGCAATTAAATTTTAAATAAAAGATGTCACCCTCTTCACTCAGCAATTCATCAATTAATAGATAACCACATAATCACTGCCCTCCCAACACATCATATCACGAAACATTTCATATCAGGGGTATCAATCAATTCAGGGCATTTAATTGTCAATTATCATACATAAGCAAGGTAAATCAATCACACCATCTCGAATGAATCTTATTAACCATAATTAAATCGATCATCTTTAAGTCCTGCTTATTAATTAATTACAACCCAATTAATTCACCATCCCATAACCATTCATCATAATCAATTTTTCTTGATTAATTATCATTTAATTACATTAAGATTATCATCATTTTCTAATTACTTACATTAAGTAATTATACTACACCAAACTCCATGAATGTTTATCCTTAGTTAATTGCACCCATTAATCAACCCAAATTACTGATAAACAGTAAATGCCCCTCTGTAATTACTTACATAAGTAATTAACCCCTTACTTAATTATTAATCTTTTTTGATTAAATTACACCAAGTAATTTATACTTAATTACTTTTACTAAGTAATTACCCTTTAATTTCTTCCCATTAAGTAATTCACCTTTAATTACCTTCATCAAGTAATTATTCCATTAGTTAATTATCTTGATCATTAATATAAATTACCACATAGATAAATTAGTCTTAACCATATTTAACAAATATCTTTAATTTAATCACCTCAATAGTTAATCCTAATTTATCTCATTTAGTAATTTACTATAATTTATTAACTTACATAATTCATAAATCATTAATTTCTTAAGACCTTAACTTATTTAAAAGATAACCATTTAACCTTTATTGATTTCTTTAATTATCCTTTGAATCTTTGTTAAATAAACTTTAGAAAATAATCTTCCCCATCCTATTTCCTTAACCCCAAAAAGTTAAATTAAGGATTCAAATTCACTTCATCTTCTAATCCTTTCTAAATTACAACATCAAGTTTTTATTTAAAATAAAACTTCCAAACAAAAGTTGTATATTATAAAAACACTTTAGCTTAATAAATTTAAACAACTTTTATCTTAACCCTTTATTCTTCTTAAACTCAATCCACATTTAATACTTCAAAAGAAATGAGTTGAGAAACTGTCTAAATTTCCTTAAAAAAATAAACATGTATTTTGTTCAGATGAAACTGGGTATCATCATAAATGACACGAGCAAACGAACCAAAAATTCTCGAGTAACCCAGCAAACTCCTCGCGCAAAATCCAAGTGCACTTCGAGTTCGAAGCCGAGCCAACAGCTTCTTCCAAATCTTCACCTTTCCCTGACATACTTTGCACCAGTGCACGTGCACACTTCCACGGCAACGTCCGACCACCCAAGATCACCGTTGGCAAGTCACCCCTGACTCTTCTTTGCCATCAAACCACCCAGATTCCCCCAATTGTCACGATGTCGAATTTTAGTTCAAATGAACCCCTCTACCCTGCCTACAACAGAGATGATCACCCAAAAAAAATCCCATGACTTCACCTCTGGCCATTAGACGACTCGCCGACAGGTCTGAAGCTTGTCTCGATCCCAAGCTTCTATTTTCCCCCATCGCTAACTACTCCGATCCTCCATAGATGATGCCATTGCCTCGAGTACTTGACACACCCATAAAGGTGACTAAACCCTATTCTCAACTCGATCAAACAATTTATACAATAGACAATTTTCTTAGAATTTTTCCTAGATTCGAAAATGATCACACTAGCTTCACAACGAATTTCAACTTCTAATATTTGTTAAATCAACAGGAATAGACAAAAATGCATTTTTGATTTATTTTCGAACTGCACCTTGAATACTCATCTAAAAATCATCGTTTTTGATTTAAAAATCCTACTTTTGTATATTTTAAAAACAAATCAACAAATTTAAATATTCGAATTACACATTTGGATTCCCTTTTACTATAAATTTAGATTTACAGCATCTATATGTTCACTGTCAACCCTCAATCACAATTCCAAGCGATGTTTTAGTTTATACAAACTTATTTAGTTTAAATTCCTGAGTTTTAAAAATGTTTATATGAAGAAATATAAATCTTCTCTACCTTTCTATGCTCAGAAAAATTGAAACACTGAAGAACAACACATTTTAAAACTTCCAGTGTAACAGAAAACAATACAGAACTTCTCATTTACAATAGATAACAAGCACAAGTTTTCAGGAACTAATTATCAAGTTTTAACTTTCAGAGATAGTATGTTTACTCGCCTGTATCTATTTTTAAGCAGAGACTAAAACTTTGAATCCTGGAAAAAAAATGGACTGCAAATCTTTTAAACTAGAAATTCCAGAGAAGAAAAGCATGATGAAGTTGTTTGCTTTAAATTTTGAATTAAATCAGCACTTAAGATCTGTACTGAGGAGAGCTTGGATTTACTTATACTTGATTTTGCAGATTTGACACTTTGAAATGAGACTTGAGTTCTTGTTTTAAAATTTTGGTTGAAGAGTGAAGATTGATCAATTTCAGATTTGTAAATAGAGGAGTGATTTTTCTTTGTTTTGTAGGCTTTTGTTTTTGAAGATATGTGATTAAAAAAATAGAAAGAGAAGAAGAAACATACATATAATTTAATTCAAGATTTTATAGAAATTTAGAAAAAGAGAAATACAAGGAGTGACACTTGTATTTACCACACCCAATCACTTAACACATGTTAACATTAAGCCTACATAATTGACACTTTTCTCTAAGGAGGTTTATAAATTAACCGATGTGTATTATTTATTTTAAATGATAATATAAACTTTTGTATTTGTTACTATTTAAACAAATACTTTCATAATTTATATAAATAAATTCTTTAAGGAAAAACAATATAAAACAAATTATATTTTAATGAAAACTTTATTCATTTTTTTTCTTAAATTCTAATTATTTCAAAATAATTATCATTTAAATCCAAATGTAAATCCAAATATTAAATTTAGATTCAAATTTTAAAAAAATCCAACTTAAAATCAACTTAAACACATATATTAATTAAATCAAATATTTTATCAATTACAGATGTCAAGAATTCCGGGATATCACATCCCTTCCCCCTTTGAATCTTTTCGTCCTCGAAAGGAACGAAGCCAAAATTTATAAATATTTTAAAACCAGTTAAAATATTCTTTGATCATTTTAAAACACTTTTAAAAAATTTAATACTGCCAAAATAGTTTTATAAAAATACTTGTTATAACTCGATGTTTCAACACGTCCATCCTCGTTCTCACGGAAATTTGGGCATACATTGATCAAGTGTAAGACTGAAAATCTACAAGTGCTTAGCAGACCCGTTTTCAACATCCAATGAAAATACTTTTAAAATAAATTTATTACAAATATAGAAAACAGTTTTTTTGAAAATAGAGGATATATCTTTGGCGAGAATGCTCTGGAAATCATCGCCCCCATCCATGGTCGCAGTTACATTCCAGGGTAACGTTGCCATCGCAGCAAAAGTCCATGTAACTGTAGGCTCTCCGCGGCCTCTCGATTACGCCATGGATCTCACACGATAGATCGCAGTACACTCCAGGGTTACGTTGCCATCACAGCCAAAGTCCATGTAACTGCAGGCTCTCAGCGGCCTCTGATTTTCGCTGTCGTAATAAAACCTCTCCACTCCTACATAGGTCGCAGTCTACCGATATAAAATCAAACGCAGACTGTTGGCTCTCAGCGCACACATGACTTTTACTATGTTATACTCTACTTATAATCCCCAGGAACTAGTTTTGTCCTGACTCCTCACAGGATCAACTTTAGAACCCCTCATTGGGGCTCAAGGTAGCACCACCCGGTGGTACTCCTGAGAAGTTCATTTCAAGGGAGCGCCTTTTTCCCAGAGCCATCATCAAAACATTTTATACTATACACATATAGTATCTTCAAATCATACACCTAGTATGATCTCATACAAAGCTCCTTTACACAAAATTGATTATCCCAAAATCGATAATTCTCAAACTAGGCTTTCCAAATTCATATTGATTTTAGCCAAAAATCAAAAGCCTTCCAAATCCATAGGTTCCCAAAACCTTTTTCCAAAATCCTCATAAGGTCCTTTGTATATATATATACAGATATATATAATTTTTTAAACTTTGGATCATTTCAAACCTGTATAAAACTCCTTTTATACTTCAAAATACCTTCAAAATCCTTTTCTTCTAGAGATAGATTCAATAAGGGAAGTTTCATTTTATAAAACAAAGATATTTAACTTTGTTTACTCCAAATCAAATATTCAAATTTGATTATTCCTTTCAATATCATTTTCATTCAAATCCGTATGATGTACACATATCATCCGTACGTTATACCAATCTGATCGCTCACTCGATCACACAATTCCATTTCCGAACTAGTATCGTCCACCCGACTTCCTAGTGCGGACTCAGATCTGGTTTCTTGATCAGAAACCGTTATTCTCCTTGCATAGTCATAACTATGATAGAGAATATCTAGAACCAATCAACAATCCATATCCAGGTTCGCCTTCAAAAATCGAGTGGAAAATTCCAACTCGGATCGATATAGCTTTCTCGAAATTCTGTGCTCGAATCTGGATCAAATCACTATGCGAATAGAATAACATACGTACATCCTACGATTCATCTTTATGGGTTATTAGCCAAATCAATTCCATTTCTATTCACATTCCTGTTGATTTTCATTCACTTACTCACAATTGCTTCAATCCATTTGGATTATCACCTCTATTCTTATCTTGATTGGGTATTTAACCAATAACAGTTTAAACTCTGTCTAATTTAAATTTAGAAAGTTACTTGAAAAGTTAAAAATAGATAAATAGTTGGAAAATAATTACTAGTTTGTAAAATAGGTGTAAAATATTTAGAAAATAGTTAAAATAATTATAGAAATTTTGGATAATTGCAAAATAATAGTAAGATAGTAATTAGTTTTGTAAAATAGTTGAAATATAGTGATTAGTTTATAAAACAGTTGGAAAATTGTTAAACAGTTTCAAAAATAATTGTAAACAAATATAAGATAGTTTGGCTTTTAAGAGAAAAGTTGTATGTATAATAAATAACTTGGAAAAATAGGTTTATATTAAAATAATTTATATTAAAAATAGTCCAGAGTCAAAACAGCTCACTACCAATCTCCATTCTCATCAATTCACTTTAAATTTCCACTTCCATTTAAATTGACCTAATTTCAATTTTAAATGACTTCAATTTCCGTTGAGTCAACCCCAATTCAAGTTGAATTAACCTCAGCTTCTGTCCAAATTTAACTTTATTCAACCTTGTTCTCAAATTTTACTAATTCAAATAAAGTTCAATTGAACTAGTTCCAATTTTGATTCATTTCAACTCCAGTTTGAATTAAACCCAATTTCAAACTCTATTTCCAAATCAAGTTGAATTATTCTTGATTTCCTTCCAAATTCAATTCAAATTCCATTTGAATTTAAAACTTATAGATCTTCAATCAAATTTCAATTAATTCAAATCAAATTCAGTTTGAACTAATTTCAATACAAATTCCAAATTTAGACCATCTCGAATTACATACATTCGAGTAAAATTTCAAGTGTTGGTTTAACCTCTTAGACCAAATTAACCTTTATTAAAAGCTTTTAAACAATTTAATTTTTGAGCTCAAATTCAAGAATTTTCATTTTAAATTATCTTTACTTACTCATTTCAAGTTTTCATAGAGTTCAAAACAATTTTAATTTACAAATTCATTTCTTAACATTAAAATCTTAAGTTCAAAGGAATTCCATATCTTAATTTTAAATTTAAGTTAAATTTTATTTATCTCTATACTGGATATATTTCCACAATCCATTTCTTCATTTATTTAAACAAATCAATTCACATTCCATAAATTATTCGTAACAATGGAATGATATCAGGATGAATAAACATCCAAATTTATTCAACACCAATTATTTCAATTTCCAAATCTCAAACCGATTTTGAGGTCACTCATAACTCCCATTATAAATCAACCATTTAACTTTCTAAGTTAAATCCCAATTTCACCTTGAAATTTTAATTCAGGTTGCTTGTTAACTTATTTAACTTTTCCAAAGTTAAATTCAATTCATTCCTTCAGCCAACCCTTCTCAAATGTGAATTCCCGTTCAAATTTCAAAATACTTTCCCATCTATAAGTTCAAAAACTTATTACTTTGGGTTTTCACATCTCATTCCAAATTTAAAACTCAACATTTAGAGTTCATTTTCAAACCATCTTTGACATTATGTATATTCCTCATATATACATATTATTTCCTTTGCACACCAAGTTATCCATAAATTTTAAACCACATTTGGTTTTAATTCAAAACAAATTAGTTTAAATTTTCAAACAACTCTTGTTTGAAATAGAACCATTTCGTTCAAATGCATTAAACAATATTATTTATTATTACTTTAAATTAGTTACGTCATTAATTAATTCCAATTAATCACATTCGGTAATTAACTTATTTCTTAATTACCTTCATTAAGTAATTGTCTTTTAAATTACTTACCTCTAGTTACTTCATTAAGTAACTTCCTCTTAATTTATCATTTCCATTTATTATCCATTAGTTAATCTCATTAAATAAAGATTAATTAATTACATAAATTAACTGATTATCCTTATCCTGAAACCTTTCCCAAATTCAAGATTTAATTTCAGTTTGGTTGTATTTCTTTTGCTTCTTAATTTAACTTAATAATTTAACAACCAATTCCTTTACTATTTGTTAAAAGGATATATTGCTTTATATATCAAAATATATTCTTATATAAAACCATTTAAAATCTTTATATAAAAAAATAGCAAGTACGCTCTCTCATATATATATATACACACACACTCAACTCATTCTATGGTACCACTTACCCTATCCTTAATGAGTAATCCCACCAGAGCCAAGGTTCTCGCTTAACCTTCAGCTCTGATACCAAATGTAACGACCCGAAAATTTCGATCCCGAAATTTCCAAATAGTTAATGAAAAGAAGAATGGGAAAGAAGAAGAAACAGAAAACTCAACTCAGAATCTCACATTCGCAGCGGATAAAATATAATATCACATAAATAATAGTTTTACAAAGAAGAACTGCATCAGTATATTTTTATATATCAGAGTTACAACATTTACAATCATTGGACAGTTAAAATAACTTGTCCCAGATAAATAACAATATATATATATATATATATATATATATATATATATCACAGCGGATAGACACTCTGTACGTTCCTGTCCTCCAGCTCTACTCTTGAACTCCAGAACGTTCTTACCTGCAAATCTGTAATACTCGGTCTGACCCGAGCATTACATCAAAGTAACACCCGGGTCAGGCTGGAAACTAGCGTGAGTAAACCCAACTTAACATGGAATACAAAAGTTTACAACTCATATAAACCCGGGGTACGTATATCAATTTACAATTTCATAAATTGTTATAGACATCACCTATTTCACAAAGCAATTAAGTGCCAGATCTTAGATTTTATGGTCCAATTTCACTTAAATCATTCACGTATCAATTTGTAAAGAATCGAAGTGGTTTCGGGTATTAACTAATACCCGACTCCAGTCTCTTCGAATTCAGTTCATCATAATACTAACTATTCAAGTGAAATGCAATTAAATTTTAAATAAAAGATGTCACCCTCTTCACTCAGCAATTCATCAATTAATAGATAACCACATAATCACTGCCCTCCCAACACATCATATCACGAAACATTTCATATCAAGGGTATCAATCAATTCAGGGAATTTAATTATCAATTATCATACATAAGCAAGGTAAATCAATCACACCATCTTGAATGAATCTTATTAACCATAATTGAATTAAATCAATCACCATTAAGTCCTGCTTATTAATTAATTACAACCCAATTAATTCACCATCCCATAACCATTCATCATAATCAATTTTTCTTGATTAATTATCATTTAATTACATTAAGATTATCATCATTTTCTAATTACTTACATTAAGTAATTATACTAAACCAAACTCTATGAATGTTTATCCTTAGTTAATTGCACCCATTAATCAACCCAAATTACCGATAAACAGTAAGTGCCCCTCTGTAATTACTTACATAAGTAATTAACCCCTTACTTAATTATTAATCCTTTTTGATTAAATTACACCAAGTAATTTATACTTAATTACTTTTACTAAGTAATTACCCTTTAATTTCTTCCCATTAAGTAATTCACCTTTAATTACCTTCATCAAGTAATTATTCCATTAGTTAATTATCTTGATCTTTAATATAAATTACCACATAGATAAATTAGTCTTAACCATATTTAACAAATATCTTTAATTTAATCACCTCAATAGTTAATCCCAATTTATCTCATTTAGTAATTTACTATACTTTATTAACTTACATAATTCATAAATCATTAATTTCTTAAGACCTTAACTTCATTAAAAGATAACCATTTAATCTTTATTGATTTCTTTAATTATCCTTTGAATCTTTGTTAAATAAACTTTAGAAAATAATCTTCCCCGTCCTATTTCCTTAACCCTAAAAAGTTAAATTAAGGATTCAAATTCACTTCATCTTCTAATCCTTTCTAAATTACAACATCAAGTTTTTATTTAAAATAAAACTTCCAAACAAAAGTTGTATATTATAAAAACACTTTAGCTTAATAAATTTAAACAAATTTTATCTTAACCCTTTATTCCTCTTAAACTCAATCCACATTTAATACTTCAAAAGAAATGAGTTGAGAAACTGTTTAAATTTACTTAAAAAAATATAAACCTGTATTTGTTCAGATGAAACTGGGCATCATCACAAATGACACGAGCAAACGAACCCAAAATTCTCGAGTAACCCAGCAAACCCCTCGCGCAAAACCCAAGTGCACTTCGAGTTCGAAGCCAAGTCAACAGCTTCTTCCAAATCTTCACCTTTCCCTGACATACTTTGCACTAGTGCACGTGCACACTTCGACGGCAACGTCCGACCTCCCAAGATCACCGTTGGCAAGTCACCCCTGACTCATATTTGCCATCAAACCACCCAGATTCCCCCAATTGTCACGATGTCGAATTTTAATTCAAAAGAACCCCTCTACCTTGCCTACAACAGAGATGATCACCCAAAAAAATCCCATGACTTCACCTCTGGCCATTAGACGACTCGCCGACAGGTCTGAAGCTTGTCTCGATCCCAAGCTTCATTTTCCCCCATCTCTAACTACTCCGATCCTCCATGGATGATGCCATCGCCTCGAGTACTTGACCCACCCAAAAAGGCGACTAAACCCTATTCTCAACTCGATCAAACAATTTATACAATAGACAATTTTCTTAGCATTTTTCCTAGATTCGAAAATGATCACACTAGCTTCACAACGAATTTCAACTTCTAATTTTGTTAAATTAACAGGAATTGACAAAAATGCATTTTTGATTTATTTTCGAACTGCAACTTGAATACTCATCTAAGAATCATCGTTTTTGTTTTAAAAATCCTACTTTTGTATATTTGTTCAAGATATAAAATCAAATCGACAAATTTAAATATTCGAATTTTACATTTTGATTCTCTTTTACTGTAAATTTAGATTTACAATATCTATATGTTCACTGTCAACCCTCAATCACAATTCCAAGCCATGTTTTAGTTTAAACAAACTTATTTAGTTTAAATTCCTGATTTTTAAAAATGTATATATGAAGAAATATAAATCTTCTCTACCTTTCTATGCTCAGAAAACTTGAAACACTGAAGAACAGCACATTTTAAAACTTCCAGTGTAATAGAAAACAATACAGATCTTCTCATTTACAATAGATAACAAGCACAAGTTTTCATGAACTAATTATCAAGTTTTAACTTTCAGAGATAGTATGTTTACTCACCTGTATTTATTTTTAAGCAGAGACTAAAACTATGAATCCTGGAAAAAAATGGACTGCAAATCTTTTAAACTGGAAATTCCAGAGAAGAAAAGCTTGATGAAGTTGTTTGCTCCAAATTTGAATTAAATCAGCACTTAAGATCTGTACTGAGGAGTGCTTACTTATACTTGATTTTGCAGATTTGAGACTTTGAAATGAGACTTGAGTTCTTGTTTTAAAATTTTGGTTGAAGAGTGAAGATTGATCAATTCAGATTTGTAAATAGAGGAGTGATTTTTCTTTGTTTTGTATGCTTTTGTTTTTGAAGATATGTGATAAAAAAAATAGAAAGAGAAGAAGAAACATACATATAATCTAATTCAAGATTTTATAAAAATTTAGAAAAAGAAAAATACAAGGAGTGACACTTGTATTTACCACACCCCATCACTTAACACATGTTAACATTAAGCCTACATAATTAACACTTGTCTCTAAGGAGGTTTATAAATTAACCCATGTGTATAATATTTATTTTAAATGATAATATAAACTTTTGTATTTGTTACTATTTAAATAAATACTTTCATAATTTATATAAATAAATTCTTTAAGGAAAAACAGTATAAAACAAATTATATTTTAATGAAATCTTTATTCATTTTTTTTCTTAAATTCTAATTATTTCAAAATAATTATCCTTTAAATCCAAATGTAAATCCAAATATTAAATTTAGATTCAAAATTTAAAAAAAATCTAACTTAAAATCAACTTAAACACATATATTAATTAACTCAAATATTTTATCAATTACAGATGTCAAGGATTGCGGGATATCACAAATTGAGTATATTCAAAGTCTGTATATATGTGACTCTAATGTATTAAAATGTAATCGACAGATATAATATTCTTTTGTAAACTGTTATTATTTATTATTATATTTTATCCGCTGCGAATGTGAGATGTGGGTGTTTCTGTTCTCCTTCTTCTTCTATCTCTTTCTTCATTTTCATAACTATCTGGAATTTTCGGGTTTGGAAATTCTGGGTCGTTATAGTTTATATCAGAGCTGAAACCCTAAAATAATTCACCGTTACGGATCCGATGAAATTGGTTTCGTCGATATCCGAGTCAGTGGCCAAAATGGCTATTTTTCCTTTAATTAAATAAATTTAAAATAAATTAAATTAAATCAAATTTCCTATTTAAATTCTGAAATTGACAATCTTTAACACTTTTATTTCCTTAATCATTCACATTAATTAAACCAAATCTAGATGTCAATTTAGAGTTAACAAATTTATTCATTTCATCGTTAAATTTCAATTTCATTATATTCACAAATTATAAATTAAATTTGCAATAATTCCCCTTTAATTGACTTTCATTCAATTATTCAATCTATTAGTATCCAATAGATGAGACTACCATTGGATTCATACTCTATTACGTAAATATCTCCAAATTTCATCTAAATTTATATTTACATAATATTTAAATATTAAATTTCATTTTATTGCAATTAAATCCAATTATTATAGTTCGAATCTCAAAATTTGTAAATCTTTATTTCCATTCTTGTATTCAACGTACTTTCTTTATTACCCCTGATGAAATCAATGTTTGATTCAAAATCTATTATAACAATATGCTCCCATTACATCTAGTTTCAACTTACGTAATAATAAATGTTGAATTTCATTTATTTGCAATAAATTCAGTTTACTGAATTTTACACTTCAATCCAAATAATAAATCTTGCTTCCAAATCTATAAATCAAACAAACTTCATAAAGTAAATAGGCTTATCATAAATTACATCTTATAAATTAAACATCTTCAATGACAAATCAAATCTACCCTAACTTCATAATTTAAGTCAATTAATTGTAATTGATTCCACATTAAATGTTATTAATTATAAATTGAAACCTCAATAAATTCGTTTATTGATTTAAAAATCTAGCTATTCAATAAATAGACATTATATGGGTATAAATAACATTGAATCATAATACATTTCAATAACGTATTTACTAAATTTATTTCCCAATAACGTACTACCTAACTTTCTTAAATTTCAAATTTGATTTCCAAATTTAATGCAACATACTAAAGAAATGGTTAACCGAAATAATTGTTACCCTTTAACATTCAAATTCACTTACAACTATTATTAACAACAATATTTGCCATTGATTTAGATTTAATTAAATAAATTAGATGAATAAGTAAAATTTTATAATTATCTTCAGTGCCAAATTTTACTCAGATTCATCCTTAATTACCAACTACAATTTATTATAATTACTTAATTTGCATTGATTAAATCAAGTTGAAATTTAATACGTATTATTTCATAAATTTATATAACCTTTGAATTAATTTCCCAATTTATCAATTACTACCTTTAAAATAACTTATTTTTCTATTTCATTTTCATTTACCGAAATTTAGTCGCTTATACACATTTAATATCCCAGTTCATTTATTTATCTTGGTTTCAAATTTTATTAAATCAGTTGCCATCTATGCATAAAATTAACATTTCTATTGATTTTACATTCAAAATCTTCAGTTATTATCTTAACTTACATAAGGTAATGTTTAATTACAAGTAATTGCTATTGATTAAATACATTGGTAACGAACAATAGTTGTCACCATTTTCCATTTTATAACATTTGTAAATTTATTCTTTACCTTTTACATCCCACTAAAATCAGTGCACACATATTATAATCCCTTACACAAAACTGATCTTTCAATTACCATTTACTATCTATTTAATACAATAATCAAATGTTTACATTTAGTTACTTATTAAATTTTATAACTAAGCATAGCATGTTTAAATACAATGAATTGGAGTTTCATTTAGATTGTTGACAATTAACACGTATTTAAATTGTTTCATTTTAATTTAGTTATTATTCCATTATTAATTTCGAATTTTAATTTCTTTCAATATTAACTCATAAAATATTATTGAATTAACCATTTTAATCATTCGCTTTATTATATTACTTATAAAAAAAATTCTTTTCTTCCTAAATTTAATTCCAATATCTTATTAACATGAAAAATTTAATTAACGAAATTTACGGGTCGTTACACTCTCCCCCACTCAAAACTTTTCGTCCCCGAAAAGGAAAAGATGGGAAAAGAGGAATTAAGAATTCAATGTATCTTATTCAAAACATTAACTTAATACCCAATTAAATTTATAAAATTAACTAATTTAGATAAAATATACCACTTTATAACCATTAAATATTTTTATATTTAAATTTACAAAGTTTGGAAAACATTTTATCAAATTATTTCTAAGTCCAAAATTTACGAAAAATTTTGGCAGGGTCTCCTTTGTATGGAGAGGCTCGGGAGAAAATATAATATCGAAATAACAATATATAACATATATTTTTCAAATTATATATATCTCAACCCGGGAAAAACAATATAATAGCGCTATAAATCTGTAATATGAGAACGTACCTATTTGTCGGGCAGTTAGCGCTTAATTATGAAACCAAAAGCAGTAGCAATTGCTTCCATAGCATGTATTTCACTTATATAATCTGATAAGAGTTAGCAATTATATATAATGAAATATTTAAGTTTTTCAACCACAAACAATCAATTCAACAACCAATTGCAACAAACAGCATACAATCTTCATACAGAATCAACACAATTCAAACATTCATTCGAACAAAACAAACAGTTGTTTGGGTTTAAAACTTTAAATTGTACGGAATGAAAAATAAACTACTTAGTGCACCATTTACTCAACAGTCTTAGATGTAACTAAATAGATTATTTATTCATCCAAACAATTTTAATTTCCTTACCCAACAACCATAAACCAAAAACAACAACAACGATTATTTTATTCTTATTAATTTGTATTCATTTTCATTTATTGCTTATAATTATTCATTTTCATTTATTCAGGTCATGCAAGTTTCTTTTTATTGCATTACATTTATGCATTTCTCAATTTCATTCATTTATTTAATGCTTACATTTCTATTATATTTAATTATAGTAACATTTTAATTACTCTTAAATTTATAACTTTATAACATCAATTCTTATAAATAAAGAATTTCATTAATTACTTTCACTACCTCAAGTTAATTACTGGTATAACATCTACTACATTTCTTATTAACGTTTTCAACTTTTATATCTAGTAAGTTATATATGTTTATAAGGATATAATTGAAAGTTATACAAGTTTATTCCTATTTCTTTTAATTAATTTGATGTTCAATGATAATATCCTTCTTTTATATGTTACACATTTCAATTTCCTTAATTTCCATTTATAACTTAGCATTAAATTTCTTATTTTAATTAAAGGTTTTAACTATTGGTAAAATTCCATTTTACTACACTTAATTGAACTATTAATTAACTGGAACTTAAGAACCAAATACCGGGTTTAATTTTTAAATCATTTAAAATAATAGATAAATGTATATACTTACAGTTTATATACCTAATTATATTTAAAACAATTTTATATTTTATATTTGGTTTATCAACAAATCTGCAGTAAACTACTACAGTGGCCTTCCCACTTCAAAACTCGAAAATGAATGTCGATGATGCGTGCACTCATCACCGAAATTTTTTCCGGCGACGGAGAGGGAAGTACAAACATTTTTTTCCAAAATTTCCTTTAAAACATTTCCTTCAAATTATATTGAAATATTTATATCAAAAAAATACTTCTAATAATATTATTATAATACTACAAAACCATTCAAAAGAAATTTCAAAACCCCGGAACCTAAGTTCTAAATTTGCAAATTTCATTTATTTTATTTTAGATCTTATTTTGTTTCCAATTTGTCTTTATAAATTTACTACCTAACTACTAATACATTACACCCAAGTATATAAATATCATTTAAAATTTATTTTATATATAGAAAATATAATAGGCAAAATTATTTCATTCGCCTATAATAAAAACAAATATTATGTCGGTATGTCCTATTAAGTGTTTAGATACCCCTATTGATGTTACAGCGTCCCATGCACCAACCAGAGTTTATAAATACAAAACGGAACAAATTAACACAATATCAAAACCTTTTTATAACACTAACAAGTATGCTCTTTCATATATACGCTCAGCGACTCCCACAGGGTATTACTACTCTATTAACAAAGAGTCGGACCCCACAAAGCTAAGGTTTATCACTAAACCAAAGCTCTGATACCACATTGTAATATCTCGTCTTTTCGCACGCTTTAAATCGACACACGTGTCAATTCAAACCGTTTGGAAGGGCGGATTGTTATGGGGTAAATAAGAAAAACGAGAAAGAAATAAAACGAAACAGAATCTCGCAGCAGAAGGATAAAATATAATAATCAAATATATAGTTTATAAAGCTGTTTTAAAATATTTGATTATACTTATACAACATACATCAGAGTTACACATACCGTATAACAATGCAGCGGAACAATATGAGTGTAGTGGAATAAAAAAAATAGTAATAGAAATCTCCATCTTCGTCCTCCATAGCTAAAGTCTTCGATCCTGAAACGCTCGGACTGACCCGAGCGAATTGAAAGCACAAAACACTCGAGTCAGAACTAAAAGATCTTATGTAAGTTAAATCAACAAAAATAAATATGAGTACAGTAACTCAAAAGATGCTCGGGATTCACATCCCTTAAGGATCCGTTAAACTATTTACTATGTAGTATATTTCGCTATTATAATAGTGTCTAATTTTAAAATAAACTTACTTTTAAATAGAGTTAAAGGGTTACCCATATAGCCCGTAACACAAATAATGCCAATAGTCTATACAGTACCGTAGTATCTCCTGATCGGGAAGCTACCAGAGGATACTCCATAGGTACGACACAAATAGAAACTCGTACAAGGCGCGATAGGGTAGGTAACACGGCACAACTAGGCAATGCCAGGGTAGATATTCCAATTACGCATCTGGGCTGGTGGTAACGCGTAGCCGCAGCTACCACCCACCTCGAACAAACTCCCCCCTAAAATCAAAGATCAAAAGTGGCCACCGAATCAATCCAAAAGTCAGAGTATAATATCGAAGAGGAGTATCCGATAAAGGGCGCTAACCCCCTTGGCCCGAGAATCGCTCCTGTTTTAGCCACCTTATGCCTACTCACGGGAGTCGGGTCCACGTATTTACCTCAAAGGAAACGACGCCACTATCCTACTTCATTCTGGAATGTCCACCGCGTACACGGTTGTTAAAGTGGTTTTCGGACTTGGCAGAGAGTATGACAACTACCGATCCCGGTCTCTTCAACAACCAAACGTTATTATAACACCGCGGTTATTTCAAAATAATTTATACTTTAAAACTAGAATATAATTTCTCTTTCAAACCATATAAATACGATATCATATATTTTTAAACCCAAATCAATATGATATCATTTTTATTTTATAAATATCCCTGTTAACTCCACTTTTTCAGCAAGGCCGTGACATCAAAAATCGACCGAGAAGCCAATGATAGTTCATCTCGAAGGATGGTCGATTTAACCTCCCAATAAAGCAAGTTCTGTTGAATGAATTTTCAGATAAGATCCCCTACGGAGGGGGGGTCCAGGGGGGTGCCAACCCCCCAAGGTGGGGGTGCGGGGGCAACGCCACCGCCTACGGTGTTCGACCTGACCGGTCAGGTCGCAGGGGTCCAGGGGGCAGCGCCCCCGGCGGGGTGCGGGGCAGCGCCCCGACCAAAACGGTATACGACTTAAAGAGTGAAGTAAGCCAGCGACTTAACTAGTCAGCGACCTAACCAATGAAGCGACCTACCGGCTCAAGAAAGACACGACTCAGCTTATCTGGTTGCCGACTCAACGGCCTTGAAGGGTTACGACTTAACGACTCAGGAGGGATAACGACTCACCGGGTTATAACCTTAGCGACTTAAAGGTGCTGGCCGACTCAACGGGTTAACGACTCATGGAGTTAGCGACTCATGGGGCTGACCGACCTAAGGATTTCAACGACTCAAGGTTTGTAACGACTCAGTGGATCAACGACTCAACTGCTATGCGACTTATGGGTGTTACCGACTCAGCGACTCAGAGCTTACAACGACTCATGGTTCAACGACTCAACAGGTTCGCGACTCATCTTATGAAACGACTCAGGGGAAGTGACGACATAAGAAAGTGGATCCCTGTGCCGCTTCGTTTATATACCGTCACCTGATAAGTCGTTAACGGCTTAACGACTCACAACTAATGACTCGTTCAAGACTCAGAGCCATTGAGCCGTAATCCATTGCCATAGTGCCTGTGCCGAGGGAGGTTGACTCGTAAGCGACTCAGGACTTGGCGTATAATCCAGCAGAAGAATGAACCGTGGAGCAATCAAGGGTTGGTTCAATGAGTCGGCCACGACCTAATTTGACTCGGCCACAAGTCAAGCATGAGTCGGGTACGACTCACGACTCAAGGCTGAAAAATCCTATAAATACACGGCCACCTCCAACATTCAAGGGACTTTTGGCTCATTTTCTTCAAGCACCGATACTCTGCTGCATTCCAAACCAATCCAACACTCGAAGCTCTCAAGACACAAAGAACGCTACAAACAACTTCAAGAAGAGATCACATACATCCAACATGGATTCGAAGACTCTCATCTCCATTGAAGTTTAAGCTACTCGTTCTAAGTCTCTTGTAATTCAAAGTGTATTATACTTGGAAAGAATTGTATCAGCTTGTAACGAGATCATCAATAAAAGTATTTAAAGTGGACGTAGGCTATACCCTTAAGCCGAACCACTATAAAACTGCTGCTGTTTACTGCTTTTCTGCTATTATCTGCTTATAATCTGTTCCCGAGTAATCGGGTGGTGCTTTCACAACTACACTTCACACACCGGGGTGTTAGCGTTCAAATTTTTAGCGTTAACATTTTTGGTGCTTTCACTGAGAATTGAACTCAGGAGAATACTTTCACCATTGCTTCGCGAAAGTTTGTTGAAAGAATCTCTCTAAAGACTAGAAGTTTATCCGAGATAATGGCTACTGGAAGACAGCTTAGATCAGATAGATCTGGTGATGCTCATGAGAATACTACCACTTCTCTTGCTCCAAATGAAGCAGCTCCGAGTGTTGGAATTACACGAGCAGAATTGGACGCCGTAGTTTTGGGATTGAATCAGCAATTGAATGCTCAGAATGCGCAGTTGGAAGCCCAGAATGCCCAGAATGCCTTGATTATGGATAGGTTAAACGCCCTACTTGAGGCAAATCACCAACGACAGGATAATGAAACAATCTATGCTGAAGATGCCTGTGACCCCCAAGAGAAAGGTATTCCTCAAAAAGCAGACAACACCACTGCAAGGGGACCTTCCCAAGCTGAAGGTTCAAGGCCGCAACCAACTGTTCGCGAAGATTTGCCCAGGCAAACTTTCGAAAGAACAGCGGACGCAGACGTCTGCCCGGCAAGACCTCTGAACGATGAGGAGTACCTATCAGGGATGGTTCGCTCGATTATGAAAGAAAGCATGCAAAGGCAAGAGGATGAAAACGATTGGGGGTTTGCTCCAAGTAAGACACCGTTCACCGAAAAAATCTTGAAGGCAGAGTTTCCAAAGAAATTTGTACCTCCTACCATCCCAGCTTATCGAGGGACAAGTGACCCTAACCAATTCCTGTACAAGTATGATTGGCATATGACCGGGGCAAGAGCAACAGATGAGATCAAGTGTCGTTACTTTCCGGTATACTTAGAGGGAATGGCCTTACTTTGGTTCACAAAGCTGCCAGTTAGATCCGTGGATCAATTCTCTGACTTAACACGAAAGTTCAAGGATCAGTTCAGGCTATATGCTACAAAAGCCAAGGATATAATGTCTCTCTCTAGTCTAGAACAAAACCCCGGAGAATCTACCAGATCATTCTTAAATCGTTTCAATATAGCCCTAGCTGAAGTCGAGAACGCAGAGCCAAGGATGGTTTTGACTTATCTAATGCGGGCTATCGATAAATCGAGTGAATTCGGTAAATGGCTAAAAATGAAGGAGCCAAACTCACTTGAGAAATTCTATAAGAAGGCTGATGAATTTATGCGTTTGGAAAGCTTTCCTGCGACATCAAGAGCAATCGAGGCCGAAATTTTGAATGTCGGAGATACTTCTGATAAAAGAGAATCTAGAGGACAGAAGAGGAAGAACGATGGTGGAAAAAAGCAGAGAGACTTGAAGAAAGCTCGCCGCTTTAAACCTTCAAACTTTACTCTCTTAACTGATACTCTGGAGAACATCTTTCTCGCAACCAAGGATGCTTTTGATTATCCTAAGCCACCTGAGTTGAAGGTTGGGAAAAATGCTATGCATAATGGGAGGTTCTGTCAGTTCCACAACCAACCTGGTCATGACACCAACGAATGTCGTCATTTAAGGAATTTGATTGAAGAACTATTGAGACAGAATAAACTCCAGCAATATGTCAAAAGAGACAGGAATGACCCATCCTCATCCACTCAGGGGAGCCCCTTACCCGGCAGACAGGAATCATGATAAGATGGAAGGATACACTCATGCTCTAAGAAAAGCCCCGAAGGGAGAGAATGTTCCTGTTCTCACACCGGAGATTCGATCCCGAGAAGCTTGGGACAGCAATGACTTGCATCCATGTTTTACTTTAAGGCTTTGTTACAAATTTGTAAAAGAATAATGGATTTATCATTCTCGTATTAAAAGTTGTTGTAAAAACATTGCAAATGAAATATGGGAACTATAAATCTTGTGTTTTCTATTACTATAAAAGACCTGTTTCATTTCGATATGCCAAATATCTTGAATATATTGCTAAAATGTCGATTTAATATTGCAGGCAATCAAAGCAAAGCTTACCTAGTCAGCACATCGCAAAGCAAAGCGATTCCTATAAGTCATTGAGCGAATAAATGTCAAGACAAAAAAGGTTCCAAATTGAATTCCTGCATAAGAAATGTTCCTCTCGAACAGTTGATATAACCAAAAGGGCACCTTCCCAACGCGAAGGTTTCAGGACCTCGCTAACCGACGAAGATCGTTTGTGCAAACAGACATCTAGTCGGGTAGTTTGGGTCTGCCTTATGGATTTACTTAATAATGAGGAGCATTTCTCTGGAAAAGAGACAAATAACTGGCAAAGAAAAGAACATGGCTGTGTAAATGATAACGAGGAATCGTGCGGATGGTGAAGAGGCATGGGCAAGCAGAAAGAAAACACACAAGCCCTCTTCGGAGGCAAAAGTCCTCCAATGAGGCACACTTCCCAAGTTTGAAGTGCAAACTAAAGTCCTCCAATGAGGCACGCTTCCCATGTTTGAAGCGCAAACAAAAGTCCTCCAATGAGGCACACTTCCCAAGTTTGAAGTGCAAACTAAAGTCCTCCAATGAGGCACGCTTCCCATGTTTGAAGCGCAAACTAAAGTCCTCCAATGAGGCACGCTTCCCATGTTTGAAGCGCAAACTAAAGTCCTCCAATGAGGCACGCTTCCCATGTTTGAAGCGCAAACTAAAGTCCTCCAATGAGGCACGCTTCCCATGTTTGAAGCGCAAACTAAAGTCCTCCTATGAGGCACGCTTCCCATGTTTGAAGCGCAAACAAAAGTCCTCCAATGAGGCACACTTCCCAAGTTTGAAGTGCAAACTAAAGTCCTCCAATGAGGCACGCTTCCCATGTTTGAAGCGCAAACTAAAGTCCTCCAATGAGGCACGCTTCCCATGTTTGAAGCGCAAACTAAAGTCCTCCAATGAGGCACGCTTCCCATGTTTGAAGCGCAAACTAAAGTCCTCCAATGAGGCACGCTTCCCATGTTTGAAGCGCAAACTAAAGTCCTCCAATGAGGCACGCTTCCCATGTTTGAAGCGCAAACTAAAGTCCTCCAATGAGGCACGCTCCCCATGTTTGAAGTTTAAACTAAAGTCCTCCAATGAGGCACGCTTCCCATGTTTGAAGCTTAAACTAAAGCCCTACTCAAAGGCACAACCCTTCAGAGGATAAAGACCTCTTCGGGGGCACATTTCACCAGAGTTGAAGTGCAAACTCTTCGGAGGCCCACTTCTCCAGAGCTGAAGTGCCAAATAAAGACCTCTTCGGAGGCACATTTCACCGGAGCTGAAGTGCAATCTCTGTGGATGCCCACTCCTCCAGAGTTGAAATGTCAAATCAAAGCCCTCTAGCGAGGCGCAACAAAAAAAAAGGGAAAAAAGGCTTATCCAATACAAGGCGCACTCTACCAGAGCAAGAATAATATTTCTTCAAAAATGGAAAATTATTCTCTAAAGAAAGAGTGCATGCCTTCTCAAAATGAAAGAGTTATTCTCTAAAGTAAGAGTAGAAGTCTTCTAAAAACAGAAGAATTGTTCTCCAAAAAATCTCCTTAAAATGGAGAATATTACAATGAGCTGTGGTATGGGGCAATATAATATTGCTACATTAATAAAAGCAGAACCCAAGCAACGTACCACAAGCTCACTGTAATATCATGCAAAGAGAATAAAGAAACTTGTATGAAAATGTGGAATAAATATATTCTCAAATACAGACAAAAGTTTCTATAAAATTTGTTATGCATGTGCAGGTTTCAAAAGGAAAAACAAGAAGGATGACGCCACAACGTCAAATGGAGTAAAACATTACACCAATAAGGCTTCCGCAATAGGTTCCATTGATGCAAGTTCCTTTGCGAAAGCTGGGGCATCTGAAGTTTCTGCTTGAAAACCAGGGGCATCGTGAAGCTAGGTCGACCAAAACGAGTGCAAAAATCCGAATTAGTGCAAAAATTCATCGTTCAGCAAAAAATTTAATGCTCCTCTCCTTAACCGTCACAGCACTTAATCTTTTAAAAATTGACTTGTGACTGGAATATTCGGAAAGAGGATGGGAGTGCTGCAAAAGTAAAGGATGAAATTAGTACCGGACAACTCGGATTTTCAAAATCCCAGAAATGGAAAGATCCAGTTTGCCCCACTACTCTTCTTATCGAAAAGACATTCTATATGAAGAACTGAATATTAAAAAGTAAAGGTGCACGTTTTCTAAAAAGCGTGTGAAGTGTTGTGCAAAGCTACTAAAATAACAAGTAATTAAAGCGATACTTGAAATAATACTGGTTGGCATATGTCAATTCAGAAAAAATCGAGGCTTGTTATTTGAAAGTAAGTGCGGTGTCAATGCAGATAGCAGTTATAACTGTGTAAACTTTGTGTTGATACTTCATTCAAGAAAGTTGATTCGCAACTCTTCATCAAGACCGTACTAATTTGCTTACAGTAAAATACCAGTTCTTTGATCTAATCCATCACTCGATATGGGCAATCGGTGATGAGTATATTCGCCCTATTTTTCTGCAAATGTTGCGTTTAACAGGTTGTTAAAATAATCTGTAAAGAGATGCAGCAAGTTCAGGTCAAAGTTCCATTGAACCGCATTGGTCAAGTTTAAAAAGCTTCAGGTCGAAACAAAGCAAAGTTGCCTAAGTACAAGCTCACCAGCTCAGTAAAGCACGAGTTAAGAAGAATCGAAGCACACGACCTAGTCCCTAGGCGTATACTTCGAGGGGCAAGTGTTAACTCCACTTTTTCAGCAAGGCCGTGACATCAAAAATCGACCGAGAAGCCAATGATAGTTCATCTCGAAGGATGGTCGATTTAACCTCCCAATAAAGCAAGTTCTGTTGAATGAATTTTCAGATAAGATCCCCTACGGAGGGGGGGTCCAGGGGGGTGCCAACCCCCCAAGGTGGGGGTGCGGGGGCAACGCCACCGCCTACGGTGTTCGACCTGACCGGTCAGGTCGCAGGGGTCCAGGGGGCAGCGCCCCCGGCGGGGTGCGGGGCAGCGCCCCGACCAAAACGGTATACGACTTAAAGAGTGAAGTAAGCCAGCGACTTAACTAGTCAGCGACCTAACCAATGAAGCGACCTACCGGCTCAAGAAAGACACGACTCAGCTTATCTGGTTGCCGACTCAACGGCCTTGAAGGGTTACGACTTAACGACTCAGGAGGGATAACGACTCACCGGGTTATAACCTTAGCGACTTAAAGGTGCTGGCCGACTCAACGGGTTAACGACTCATGGAGTTAGCGACTCATGGGGCTGACCGACCTAAGGATTTCAACGACTCAAGGTTTGTAACGACTCAGTGGATCAACGACTCAACTGCTATACGACTTATGGGTGTTACCGACTCAGCGACTCAGAGCTTACAACGACTCATGGTTCAACGACTCAACAGGTTCGCGACTCATCTTATGAAACGACTCAGGGGAAGTGACGACATAAGAAAGTGGATCCCTGTGCCGCTTCGTTTATATACCGTCACCTGATAAGTCGTTAACGGCTTAACGACTCACAACTAATGACTCGTTCAAGACTCAGAGCCATTGAGCCGTAATCCATTGCCATAGTGCCTGTGCCGAGGGAGGTTGACTCGTAAGCGACTCAGGACTTGGCGTATAATCCAGCAGAAGAATGAACCGTGGAGCAATCAAGGGTTGGTTCAATGAGTCGGCCACGACCTAATTTGACTCGGCCACGAGTCAAGCATGAGTCGGGTACGACTCACGACTCAAGGCTGAAAAATCCTATAAATACACGGCCACCTCCAACATTCAAGGGACTTTTGGCTCATTTTCTTCAAGCACCGATACTCTGCTGCATTCCAAACCAATCCAACACTCGAAGCTCTCAAGACACAAAGAACGCTACAAACAACTTCAAGAAGAGATCACATACATCCAACATGGATTCGAAGACTCTCATCTCCATTGAAGTTTAAGCTACTCGTTCTAAGTCTCTTGTAATTCAAAGTGTATTATACTTGGAAAGAATTGTATCAGCTTGTAACGAGATCATCAATAAAAGTATTTAAAGTGGACGTAGGCTATACCCTTAAGCCGAACCACTATAAAACTGCTGCTGTTTACTGCTTTTCTGCTATTATCTGCTTATAATCTGTTCCCGAGTAATCGGGTGGTGCTTTCACAACTACACTTCACACACCGGGGTGTTAGCGTTCAAATTTTTAGCGTTAACAATCCCTTTCCTAAAATCATAATATTTTCAAATATATATATCTTGAAACCATAGCTTTGAAACATAATTTTTAATACTTAATGGTTCAAGTACTATATTACTTTATAAAATAAACAGCTTTTTTAAATTTCATAATAAATTCCCAATATCAATTTGAACCTCCAAATAAACCATTTTAATTCCCATATATTTCAAAGCTTAAATATTCTATATTTCCAAACTTTATAGTTCATATATTTCAACCTTTAAATATTCCACTATTTCAAAAATGGATTCTTTGGAAATTTAATATATCAAATCCAATTCCTATTATTTAAAATTTGAAATGTATACTTAATAGAACAAATATTATTCATGTAAAACACTTAAACTCCAATAACAGGATATATTTTTTAATTAAATTAACTTGATAGTATTCTTTAAATCAATTGGATATTTACTTAAATTCTCAAATCAAAAAATCAAGTTATACAATCATACCCTTTAAATCTTAATTTATTTACATTTCAAAACAAATTTTTCGAGGAAAATTCTTAGATACATTAATTCAAATCATATTCACATTTATCTTCAACCTTACTTTTATTTGAGTTATTATAAACTCTATATACAATAGAACTTCAAATATATTCTTAACCATATTATATAAACGAAATCAACTTCATTATTTAGCTTATTTTAAAATTCGAAAGAAATTTATACATAGCTAAATTCAAGAATTTTACTATATATATATGTATCAAAATTTAATATTTATTAAACCGTATTCTTTCCAAAACCATAGAAAATCATTCCAAAAATAATTTATATATATACCGCGGTGCCTGTATATAATTTTCTATCCTATGGTCAAGTGATACCGATATTTATCATTTCAATCCGCAATTTAAAAATAAAAATGCGGTTGTATATCATTTCAAACCGCAATCCCGAATGAAATGAAAATGCATAATAATTTGCAGTTTATACAATATAAATACAGCATCCATTCATCCATCATGTCAACCATCAAACATTTATCAACTTATCATCCAATTCAAACAATCACTTCAACAAATAAAAGTTAATTACTGACAGTTAATTTTTCAAAAAAGAATTAAATAACTGTTTAACTGTAGTTTATATGCAATGATAAATAAATTTAACTAGCAGTTTATATGCAATAATAAATTTAACAAAAATTTAAACTGGCAGTTTATATGCAAAAATGAATTAAATAACAAGTAAATTATATGAATGCAAATTAATTGAGATAATGATGAAATATATACCAAACAGCTATAAATAAATTTCTAAACACATCATAAATAAATTTAACAAACATAAGATATTTTAGAAGTTGTGAGTGGGTTAAAACACTCATCTTTTGAATTTAAATTGAATTTAAATCCAATTTAAACCCAAAAAGTTGACCGTCTCAGAATTCGTCCAAACCAGCGCCATAATGTCCGGAATTTTATTACGATCCTAACAAAAAATCATGCATGGAACGGAGTTCGTATGAGAAAGATATTCAAAATAAAAGATTTGAAATCAAAATTTAATTAAAAACCGAAAATTAAAAAAAAATTATACGTACACGTCATACTGCTCTGGCTTCCACGCACGCAGGCAATCTCGTTCGTAAATACGAACCTTGACAGAACTCGGCCGCCACCCTTCAATCAATTAAATGCGCCGCCTCGATCGATTTGAGTCAGATCTACGGTCATCGTTGTACTCAGCAGGACGAGCCACCACTATCCCCAATGCGCCGCCACCTCCGGCACCCTATATATCGACCGGCACCGTGAGTTATACGGTCAATTCGAGGCGAATTCTAGTGCCCATATCAGGAACTAACCGTATGGATCGAACCCCCTTGCTCCCCTCTACTCGGTTGTGCCCTTCGATCGCCATGAAATTGGCGATCCACCATTGATTTAAACCTGAGGTCAATGGATGGTCGAGGTTCAATGTGAATTTCAGTGCCTTTGATGCAACGAATTGAAAAGGGAATTACGCCATTGAATTACGCTTGTCGAGAGCATCAACATATATTTTTTCTAGATTTTTCTGAGGACTTTGAATTTTAGGCTTTGGATTTGATTTTTGAAATGGATCTGGATCTGAAATTTATGTTGCCTGCCATTAAGGAGGAGAGAGTTGAGATATTCATATAGCCAAATGAAAACGAGGAGAATTAAGGTTTATAATGATATATTTATAGACAAAGTTGAAATAGGATGGATCGGATAAGATAGATGTACGCGCTAAACGATAGATGGCCCGAAAAGCCCATTTCGACTCCGGAACGAAATTGGGTCAACCCATATATCAAAATAAATGTTTTAAAATATTCTGAACGCGATGGAAAAAGTTTTACATCCAAATTCCATGGTGTGAAGAAGTTATGCTGAAATCGATATTTTCAAATGGATTTCAATTGATTTCAACTTCATTTATTTCAAGGCATTTCGAGTCCGTACGATCAAACGACAAGCCCGATCGCTACGAAACTTGAAATCCTAAAATAATTCACCGTTAGGGATCCGATGAAACTCATTTCGTTGAAATCCGAGTCAGTGGCCAAAATGGCTATTTTTCCATTAATTAAATAAATTTTAAATAAATTAAATTAAATCAAATTTCCTATTTAAATTCTGAAATTGACAATCTTTAACACTTTTATTTCCTTAATCATTCACATTAATTAAACCAAATCTAAATATCAATTTAGAGTTAAGAAATTTATTCATTTCATCGTTAAATTTAATTTCATTATATTCACAAATTATAAATTGAATTTGCGATAATTCCCCTTTAATTGACTTTCATTCAATTATTCAATCTATTAGTATCTAATAGATGAGACTACCATTGGATTCATACTCTATTACGTAAATATCTCCAAATTTCATCTAAATTTATATTTACATAATATTTAAATATTAAATTTCATTTTATTGTAATTAAATCCAATTATTATAGTTTGAATCTCAAAATTTGTAAATCTTTATTTCCATTCTTCTATTCAACGTACTTTCTTTATTACTCCTGATGAAATCAATGTTTGATTCAAAATTTATTATAACAATAGCCTCTCATTACATCTAGTTTCTATTTACGTAATAACAAATGATGAATTTCATTTATTTGCAATAAATTCAGTTTATTGAATTTTACACTTCAATCCAAATAATAAATCTTGCTTCCAAATCTTTAAATCAAACAAACTTCATAAAGTAAATAGGCTTATCATAAATTTCATCTTATAAATTAACCATCTTCACTAACAAATCAAATATACCCTAACTTCATAATTTAAGTCAATTAATTGTAATTGATTCCATATTAAATGTTATTAATTATAAATTGAAACCTCAATAAATTCGTTTATTGATTTAAAAATCTAGCTATTCAATAAATAGACATTATATGGGTATAAATAACATTGAATCATAATACATTTCACTAACGTATTTATTAAATTTATTCCAAATAACGTACTACCTAACTTTCTTAAATTTCAAATTTGATTTCCAAATTTTATGTAACATAATAAAGAAATGGTTAACCTAAATAATTGTTGCACTTTAACATTCAAATTCACTTACAACTATTATTAACAACAATGTTGCCATTGATTTAGATTTAATTAAATAAATTAGATGAATGGGTAAGATTTTATAATTGTCTTCAATGCCAAATTTTACTCAGATTCATCCTTAATTACCAACTACAAATTATTATAATTACTTAATTTGCATTGATTAAATCAAGTTCAAATTTGATACGTATTATTTCGTAAATTTATATAACCTTTGAATTAATTTCCCAATTTACCAATTACTACTTTTAAAATAACTTATTTCTCTATTTTATTTCCATTTACCGAAATTTAGTCCCTTATACACATTTATTAGCCCAATTCATTTATTTATCTTGGTTCCAAATTTTATTAAATCAGTTGCCATCTATGCATAAAATCAACATTTCTATTGATTTTACATTCAAAATCTTCAGTTATTATCTTAACTTACATAAGGTAATGTTTAGTTACAATTAATTGTTATTGATTAAATACATTGGTAACGAACAATAGTTGTCACCATTTTCCATTTTATAACATTTGTAAATTTATTCTTTACCTTTTACATCCCGCTAAAATCAGTGTACACATATTATAATCCCTTACACAAAACTGATCTTTCAATTACCATTCACTATCTATTTAATACAATAATCAAATGTTTACATTTTGTTACTTATTAAATTTTATAACTAAGCATGGCATGTTTAAATACAATGAATTGGAGTTTTATTTTGATTTTTGACAATTAACACGTATTAACATTGTTTCATTTTAATTTAGTTATTATTCCATTATTAAATTGTGAATTTTAATTTCTTTCAATATTAACTCATAAAATATTATTGAATTAACAATTTTAACATTCGTTTCATTATTAATTATAAAAAAAATCTTTTCTTCCTAAATTTAATTCCATTATCTTATTAAAGTGACAAATTTAATTAACGAAATTTACAGGTCGTTACAGATGGTTTTAGATATGATAATCTTGGTTATTATTAAAAATGATTATTGTGTGTTTAATAATAATATGTGTATTAATGAGTAAGCAAATGTAACGTTTTAAAGAAGTAAACAATTAGGTAAAATATGACTTATAAATTGAAATTAAAAATACCAAAATTGTGAAATTTGAAATCTAGGCCCTGAAATTTGAAACTTGTTTCAAAATGCTGAAAGAAATAATAAATAAGTATTATTTGAATAAAAGAGACTTGCTGCAAATAATGGGTTGTTTGTAAATTTGATTTGAATTAAAAACCAAAGGTGGTTTAAAATTTAAGGATGACCTCGTGTGTAAAGGAAATAAAATGTATGTATGTGCAATATACATAAATCAAAAATAGTTTGAATAAACTCTAAATGTTGATTTTTAAATTTGGAATGGGATGTTATATCCAAAGTGATAAGTTTTTGAACTTAATAAGTGGGAAGATTATTAACGTGAAGTTTAAAAATTGAATGGGGAATTAAAATTGAGCAAGGTTGATAGAATTAAGTAAATTGAATTTAACTTGGGAGAAGTTAAATAAGTTTGAATGAACAACTTGAATTGGAAATTTTAAGATGAAATTGGAATTTAACTTGGAAAGTTAAATGGTTAATTTGAATTGGGAGTATGTGTGATCTCAAAATGGGGTTGAGATCTGGAAATTGGAAATGGATGGACGTTTTAAAATAAATTGGATGATATCATCCTATTGTTATTAAAAATCTTTAAATTGCAAATTGGATTTGTTTAAATGAATGAGAAACGAAGTGTGGTAATATATTCATTGTTGAAATAAAAGGGGAAATTTAAATTTAAATTGAAATTAAGGATATGGAATTACTTTGAACTGAAAATTTGAATAATTGAATTTGTAAATTAAACTTGTTTAAGAATTGGTTTCAAACTAGAAAATAAAATTGGGTAATAAATTAAATTTTTAAGTTAAAATCATTTTGAACTCTTATGTAAACTTTGAAATAAGTAAATAAAGATAATTTAAAATGAAAATTCTAGAATTTGAGCTCAGAAATTAAATTGTGTAAAAACTTTTAATAAAGGTTAATTTGGTTTAAAAGGATAAACCAACCTTAGAAAATTTAACTCGAATTTAAATAATTCGAGATGGTTTAAAATTAAGATTGAAAATTGAATTGTTTAAACTTGAATCTGACTTGAATTAATTGGATTTGAGATTGAAGGTGTATAAGTTTAAAAATTGAAATGGAAAATTTGAACTGGATTAATTAGAAAAAATGGAAAAAAATGATTTCAAATTCAAATGGAATTGGAATTAATTCTTATAGAAATTTAAATGATTTGAAATTGAAGTGGGTTTAATTTGAAACTAGTCCAAATTTATTTGAATAATTTGGAACTGTAATTAAAGTTGAATAAGTAAAAATCAAATGGAATTTGATTTGAAGTTGGGAAGAAATTGAGAATTTATTTAACTAAAATTTGGAATAAATCAAGTCCAATGGAAATTGGAGTTATTTAAAACTGTAATTGGGTCAATTTAAATGGAAGTGGAAATTTAAATTGAATTGATGAGAATGGAGATTGGGAATTGAACTGTTTGACTCTAGACTATTTTTTTTAAAATAAATTGTTTTTAGTACAAATCTATTTTTCCAAGTTATGTATTATATATACAACCTTTCTTATTAAGCCCAAAACTATCTTATACTTATTTTATAACTACTTTTGGAGTTATTTAACTATTTTGTAACTATTTTATAAACTAATTACTGTTTTTCAACTGTTTGATAATTAATTACTATTTTACAACTATTTTGCAATTGTCTAAAATTTCTATAACTATTATCTATTTTCCAACTATTTTACAGCTATTTTGTAAACTAATAATTATTTTTCAACTACTTATCTATTTTTAAAATTTTCAAGCTATTTTCTAAATATAAACTGGTCGGAGTCCAAAATATTATTTATTAAATACCCAACCAAGATAAGAATTGGAGTGATAATTCAATGGAATTAAAGAAATTGTGAATATGTGGATAGAAAAGAAAGGAAATGTGAATAGAAAGGAAATTGATTTAGTTAATAATCAATGAAGTTAAATACGTAGGATGTACGTATATCATTCTATTCACATACTGATTTGATCCGGATTCAAGCACAGAATTTTGAGATAGTTATATCGATCCGAGTTGGGATTTTTCACTCGATTTTCGACTGCAAACCTGGATATGGATTGTTGATTGGTTTTGGATATTCTCTATCATAGTTATGGCTATGCATGGAGAATGACGGATTTTAATCAAGAAACCAGATATGTGTCCGCACTAGGAAGTCGGGCGGATGATATTAGTTCCAAAGTGAAATTGTGTGATCGAGTGAGCGATCAGATTGGTATAGCGTACTGATGATAAGTGTACATTGTACGAATTTGAATGAAATTGATATTGAAAGAATAATCAAATTTGAATATTTGATTTTGAATAAACAAAGTTAAATATCTTTGTTATATAAGATAAATCTCCCCTTGTTGAATCTATAGCCAGAAGAAAATGGATTTTTGGAAATAATTGAGGTATAAAAAGGGTTTTATACAAGTTTGAAAGGATCCAAAGTTTTTAAAATTTATATATATCTATATATATAAAGGATCTTATGGGGATTTTGGAAAAAGGTTTCGGGAACCTTTGGATTTGGAAAGGCTTTTGATTTTTGGGTAAGATCAATATTAGAATTTTGAAATCCTAGTTTGAGAATTATCGATTTTGGGATAATCGATTTATTGTAAAGGTGCTTTGTATGAGATCATACTAGATGTATGATTTGGAAGATACTATATATGTATATAGTATAAAGTGTTTTGATGATGGCTCTGGGGAAAAAGGCACTCCCTTGAAATGAACTTCTCAGGAGTGCCACCGGGTTGTGCTGCCTTGAACCCCAAGGGGGGTTCTAAAGTTGATCCTGTGAGGAGTCCGGACAAAACTAGTTCCTGAGTATTATGAGTATAGTATACCATATCGAAAGTCATGTGTGCCGCTGAGAGCCAACATTTACATGGACTTTTGCTGCGATGGCAACGTAACCCAGGATGTAACTACGACCTATGGTAACATAGCGAAAGTCGTGTGTGCCACTGAGAGCCAACAGTTACATGGACTTTTGCTGCGATGGCAACGTAACCCTGGAATGTAACTGAGATCTGTTGTGGATTCCATGGCGTAATCGAGGGGCGCGGAGTGCCTACAGTTACATGGACTTTTGCTGCGATGGCAACGTAACCCAGGATGTAACTGCGATCATGGATGGGAGTGATGATTTCCACAGCATTCTCACCAAAAGATATTTCCTCTATTTTCAAAATGTTTTCTATATTTTCAATAAAATTATTTTCCGAACATTTTCACTGGGTGTTGAAAATGGTCTGCTAAGTACTTATAGATTTTCAGTCATATGCCTGATCAACATATGACCGAATTTCTGTGAGAACAAGGATGGACTGTTGGAGACATCGAGTTATAGAAGTATTTTATAAAAACTACTTTTGTAATACTATATATATTTTGAAATGTTTCAAAAATGATCAATGAAAATTTATCTGATTTTAAGCATTTTAATAATTCTGGTATCGTTCCTTTTCGAGGATGAAAAGATTCAAAGGGGGGAGGATGTGATAACCTGAATGTTGGAAGTGTCTGTAATTGGTAATTAACTGGGTTAAATAATAGAAATACTGAGTTATAGATTGAAAAAATGAATCTGATAATAGATATTTATATCTGGATAAATATTTATTTGATCATATCTCAATATAATCACTTAAATTTGACAAATTATGTAACGATCCCGAATTTTAATTAAGTTTAAATTGTTAATTAATTCAATTTTTGAATAAACATTTGTGAATAATTGGAAACTGACATAAAATAGTTGCTAAATTATGAATTAATTGAGATTAATTTGGGTATTTGAGATAAATATGTATATAAAGATAGAATTTGGATTTAAATTTAAATATCTTAGGAAATGAATTTGTATTTGGATTTTTGATATGATTAACTTGATGTTAGATAATTAAATTTAAAAGGAATTGAAATAAAAGAATTGATGTTAAGCTTTAAAAAATAAGAATGGACAATAAATATCTTAAATAAATTATATGGCTATGTAAAAGTGAACATATTAAATAATTCTAGAATTCTATAAACTATAAAAATAAATGTTTAAGTTAAAATAGAAGTAAATATACAAGGTAAAAATAAACACATATGTTAGAAATAGAACTAATCCATAAGTTAAAATTCATAACAATAACTAAAACAAAAATTTTATGTTGTACATAATGTAAAAGCAAACTAGACAAAGTAGAAAAATAATATAAATATCCTTAGGCTTGTATAAGAAGGCAGATACATAGGTTTAAGTATGAAATAAAAGGAGACAAGCATAAACAAATAAAATGAAGACAAATGCTAATAAATGCTAGTACACAAATTTGATTTATCAGCCGAGATAGCCTCCACTTAAGAAAAAAAATCTTTAGTCAAATGAAAAAAAAAATCACTTTAGCCACCATATTAAGAAAATATCTTTGTCCTATATTGTACAAACAAAATGATATCCCTGTAAACTCACATTGTATATATCAATCTTCATCAGTTCGTTTCCTTCAAGCTAAAAAAAATTAAAGTAACTATCATCTTAAAAAAAACTTAAACAAAAACTTCAACTTAAACATCAAAACAAATCAAATTAAACTAGAGGTGGAAGAAGAAGGATTACAGTTTGCAAATTTCACCAGCCTGTGTCAAAAAAAGAAGCTCTGTTCTTTCTTCTGGAGAACCCTGTAAGTAACATCAACCTTTTAAAAATTTAAAGCTTGATTTTGTTGCATCTACATCTAAGAATAAGTATGTTTTTTGGATGCTCTGTGAATATTTGAATGAATAGATGATTTGTGTGCAGATTGATGAAAAGAAAAAAAATTGTTTTCTCTGTCTTAGATTTAAAACACTTGATTTTGATTCAAAACCCATTGTTACCTGATTTACTCAATGTTTGGATCTTGGATTGAAACAAAAATTGTTTTTTCAAGCATATATTAAGTTTTAAGAATTGGTACAAGATAAAACAACTTCATATTGTCCCTAGAAATCAAGATGCAGGAACTAAATTACAAAATAAGTCAAATTTCGAACGTCTTAATTCAGGAATTCAGGGATGTAATCTGAACTCGTATACTTTGATATTATTTTTAAAACAAAAATCAAAATTTTTAGGGTGAAGATGAGGGAGCAAATTGGGTTTATCTATTTTTCTTCGATTGGGTGATTGCTGATGATCTATGAGTTCGTGAGAATCAGGACTGTTGTTGGTGATGGAGGGATGAACGGAGATGCTTGGAAAAATAGTGCGGTGGTGGTCAGGCCATGGTAGTGGCGACGGCGAACGTTTAAAAACATTTAACCTAATTTTGTCAAGGTTGTTTTCTTTCGATTGATTCGTCGCCAATAATGGATCGAGTGCGACGAGATTTTTGGTGAGGGGGTAGGAGAGTCAACGAAGCAGCGACCGGAGTTTTAAGCTTTCTGATAGCCGGGGTTAGGAGTTCGACGCAGTTTTCCAGTTTGGGGTGGTGATTCTTGCTCGTTTCTAGGTTTTAGTTCGAACTCTCGAATTCGAATTTGACACTAAAATCGATGATCTGAAGTTTGTGTTTGGGTTGAGAGGTGATTACCGACTTGAAGAGATCATCGCCGATGATTAGAGTGGGCGAAGTCGATGGTGCATGTGCACCATTTTGTTTGTTCTTGCATTGAAGAGAAGATACTTGAATTTCTCAAGCTTCTCTCGTACGTTGCACGAGGATCTGGGGTGTTTGCTCGAAGCAGAAAGGTGTTGGACTCGAAGCAATTTGTAGTCAGGGCTCGGATCAAATTTTTTGTCCAGGTTTGAAACAGACCTGTTCTGTTTCCCAAAATTCAAATTTTCATTTAAAAAAAAGCATAAGTGGGTTTTAAAAACAAAAGTTAAATATAAACTTAAGTTAGTTTACGACTTAGTTTGGGTATAAGTAAGTTTTTAAGTTTAATTTGTTTTAATAACAATTAAGTGTTTTTTAAGGGGAATTGAATTTAAAATGAATTTTGATTTTAAATAAAGAATTTAAAATCAAAGTTAAAGGCAAGTTTTAAATCAAAAGATTTAAATCAAATGTTAAAAATTAGTGGATTCAAATTCATTTTGAATCCAGATCTGGGAAATTAAAAAATCAATTTTAAATCTGTATGTTTTAAACTTGAATTTTGATAAAGTTACTTTACAAAAAAATTGAATGAAAACATATGATTTGTTTTTTTACTTAAATTTGCAAGTTAAATAATTAATATATTTTAAAAGCTTAATTTTTAAAATAAAAAAAATTAAGTTATCTAGTTTAAAACTTTTCTTATATAAGTTTCATATACAAGTAATGAATGTTCTTTACATTGTTTAAACGTTTTATAAATGGAATTTAAATTTGGTAATGTTTAATTGGTTAATCATTTTGAATCTTAAATTCAAAATGGAATTTGGATTTAAATTTAAAGTGTAATGTTTAAAAATACACTTAAATGTTAATGAAATCATTAATAAAGAAATTAATTATCTTAGAGAAAATTTAGGTAATAAAATGATTTAATTAATAAGATAATTAAGGAAGAATTTATTTAATTAATAAATTAATGTTTTTGATTAATTTATAATTAGAGATTAATTAAAAGTAATTAAGAAATGTTCTTAGTTAATGAAGATAATTAACTAGGTATTATTAAGTAATTAATTAATGTGATTAATTTTGATAATTAATTAGATTAAGTAATTTTGATAATCAATTATAAATTGCATAAATGTAATTACTTAATGAAAGTAATTAAGGGGTTAATTACTAATTGTAATTAATTTTGGATATTTTGATTAATTTAATGATAAAGATTAATAGGTAATTAATGATTAATTGTTATGAGATAATTACTTAATGGCAAGTAATTAAAGGTTTAATTTCTTAAAATAATTAATTAAGAGGTTAATTAATTATGTAATTGTTTAAAGGTTAATTTAATTAATATGATTAATTAAGAATAATCTAATTAATTATGGTGATTCGTTAATTAATTTATATCAAATGATTTGTAATTAATTAATCAGGATTGGATAATTAATTATAAGTAATTAATTTAATTGGAAATAAATTGAATTAATTAGGATTAAAAAATTAATTAATCCTACTTATAAATAATTATTGAATGTTTGACCTTACTTATAAATGATTGTATGGTATGAGATGCCTTGAATTGATTGACCTATTTGATTTGTGATAGCTTGTTCTGTGGATTGAGCTGTGCGAATTTTATTCATTTATTTATGATACATCTGCATATTATCTATGAATCTGTGAATGAACGATAAGCGTTATAATTTATACCGCTTATCAACCATATTCCTATGTTTTGATCTGGGATGATGTTGTTGTTGCACTATTGTGTTGAACCCCAGGACCACACTATACACACACGAATATGGATTTCATGAGGAAATCGATTAAGTCACGGATTTTGAAATGATTTTTAAATAGACAATTTGAATTCAAACAGTTTTGGAAATGGAATTTGAAAGATAAAATTTACTTTTGGAATAACTTGATAACGCTTTGAAATTTAAATAATCTGATCTAAATTTGAATTCATAATTTGAAACTGAATTTTATGATTTGAAACTAGGAATTAAAGATGTTGTACAAGTTATATATGGGTTAAACCATTTTCAATGTATTGATTTGGGAATTTGAATTTAAATTCAAAGGCTTGAACTCGTGCAAATACAATTGGATTCTTCTAAAAACGAAAACTATTCGTTTTCAAATAATTAAAGCTTTCACATAAGAAATGAACTTCCAATTTCTGTTAAAGGGGTTCCAAGTTTGAAATGAAAATAATTTCCAAGTTATGGAAACGGTTTGAAAGCTATAAGTTAAATCTTTAATTTAAAGATTTAATGAGCTAATCCAATTGAAACAGGAATTGTTTTGAAATCCGTAAATGGATTTTTGTGAAACTGTGTGAACTTAGTGAAATAAATCTTTTCGTTTAAAAAGATTTGAAATGGTAATTTGTTTAACCATTCAAAAGGAAGTTTTGGATTTTAGAAGTTGTGACTTAACTGAAATCCCATATCCATATGTTTTAAATATCGCGCTCATTATTCGGTTTAGCCGGGAGAGGACCTTGTGTGACATAACCCATTCCGAATAGTGATACGTAGTTATGGATAGCATTTAAAGACCGGTGTCGAAGACCGGGTTTTTCTAAGAACGATAGGATGACCTATCGATTGTCTCTGCACCGAGTAGCTACGGTATAGAGATTCCCTAAGTGATGGGAAGTCCAATCAGGATTGTGAATACCCGGATTTGCAAGGGCTTCTTCGAAAGTGCCTTCGATTCTGTTCGAACCCGGAACAGACTTGTATAGTTGTATGTCCGACACTACATTTTGAGCTATAAAGCAGATTTCTTTCAAATACACATCTGTTGGCGGCGGAGAATTTATTCTCTTAGCTTAACACCCTTCTCTGAGACGTACGAGCTCAGAAGTTATGTAATTGAAGGCTATCAGTGATATATTCCCAATTTGGTAGTGTGGCATGCTGAGTGCTGATGTGTGTTGATGATCATTTGTGATCAGAGCATGGCTTCTGTATGAAACGTAGCTTTGTGGACGAGACTGCATCAGGACCTCACAACCCGAAAATGGTTGAAACAGGAAAGATGCGGCAAGGTTATGAGGGTCGCGCCCTTTAGGGTGTGTCATTCCCTTCTGGTAAAGGGTGGTATCATGATATGGAGCCCAGATATTTATGTGGTGGGCTTCAATCTCATTTTCTGTGTGGTTGTTTCTTTGTGGTTTAGAGGCGCCTCGGATAAAGGTCCCAAAGGACCGGAGGGTGGCATGCTCGAGAAGTAGTTACCTAGTTACAGAGGTAACCCGGCTTTGTGTTGGCAGAAATCCGGTTAGGTTCTCGGGATGTCCCACCAGAGGCGTACCCGTGGACAGTGGGAAGTTCCTTAGCCCGACCATTTGTTGGAAAATTCAAACGAAACAATACGAGCCTTGTACGGTTTTAGTTGTATAACCTGCCTCCTTAGGAGGTAGCTATAGCGGGCATAGTATAATGGTACCTATGCTGGCTAAGATTAATATTATACTTTCAAAATGTTTTCCACTGTGCATTATAATAATAATATCAAGAAATTTTCTCGTATCAAGCATGTTTGACTATCATAAGGAGAAATCTCCTCCAATTCTGCGTTTGCATTGTGTGTGTGGCGGGAGGCCTTATGGTTGTTTCATTTCCTAAAAAGCATTGCAGATTTCAATCTAAATTCTTTTGTTTGTTTTAAAAGACCAAACTGTTTTTGTTGCTCACACCAGTCCCATGACTGACTCGGAGTTTATTGTTCCTTTCCTAAACTCTGGGTGCCCATAATGTTTTTCACACGGGCAGTCTAGAGTTGGGTTTTTCAGATAGTCAGGTTTAGTAGATTATCTGGAGTTAGGCCAGTCTTTGGATCAGGTCGGGACTTTCTTATCGTTGTGCACGTGATGTTGGTTCGAGCTAGCTTTGGATTGGAGCATTGGATTTTGGGATGCATTCTTCTGAAGATATTGTTCCGCTGTTGGTGTTATCTTTCTCTTTCCGATGTGTCTTGTATCTCTGATTGTGTTGATATCTATTGTATCATTCTGTTGTATCATATTATATCAGATGTTGTATCTTTCATTGTATCAATGTTATATATATTGATATTCATTTCTTCCTCTGTGTTGTACTTAATGGTGTTATAAGCTCCGGCGCACCAGATTCGACGTTTAGATCTGCGGCATTTGAATATGAGTGTCGTACTCGGTGCCGATTTTCGAAGGTCATCTTAGGATCGTCACATTTGGTATCGGAGCTGAGGGGTAAAAACTTTAGCTCAGGAGTATAACACGTTAAGTATCTCATTAGAGATAGGGTGAAGTATCCCCAAAATTAGTATATCCCTAAGATATCCATTTGTATGCCTTAGTAAATTCTCTTACTATCCACTAATTGTAAGAATGAGTGCAAGAAGAGAACGAGATAGGGGACAGGGGAGTACCATTATAAATGGTCAATATCCTGCAACAGTGGAAAAAAAAATTCTTCTCATTCTGCTTTGATTCGTCTTCCCAAATTCTTTTGATATCTTCGTAGCAGCTGCAAGGAGACATTTCATTGAGATGGTGGCCCTACGAATCGTTGTAGAAAATTCTTACTTCGTATCTTCATCGGTTTCTTATCAGCTTTTCAATTTAAACTTTAATGAATTTGAAATTTGAAATTGAAAATTCTAAATAAATTGGTTAACAAATATAAGGCTAAATTTGAATTGAATCGATAGAACGATTTCGTTTAAAACCAAATTTGAATTTCTATTATGATTTCTTGGGTAGATCGAAGTCCGAAGAGGGACAAGTTGGTATATACTTTGGGTGTTCCGACTTGAGTTGGAATCTATATCTAGTGTTTGAAAAAATTGTAGAAGGTTGAATCCATCTATCAATCTCTTTTGTTCAGCATCTCTTTTCAATTCTTCGATGGTTCCTGGTAGATCCAGGAAGAAGATTTCATATATTTGCAAGGGACATAAACTCCAAATATGTCAGAATTGTTTGTTTGGATGAATTGGTTGCTTTGATTGCCATGGTTAATAGGTATACTTCAGTTCTAAACTAAAAGTTTTGAGATTGTATCCATATATCTGTCTATTCTCTTGGGTTCGATATATTCTACGAATGGTTAGTTGTCCTTCGGACTAACCAGTGCCATTACATATTCGTAGATTTGATGACCCGAGTATCTTGTGAAAAATTGTATGAGTTGTTCTCATATTGTTGATATTCTAATTTGGTAAGCCAAATACAGAATAGATATCCAGTTTGACCTGGAAAACTGCTTCTCTGTCTTGGTGTATATATCTTTGTTGTTTTTGTGCTTGCAAATTTCGAGGACGAAATTTCTTAAGGGGGAAACCTGTAACGATCCCGAATTTTAATTAAGTTTAAATTGTTAATTAATTCAATTTTGAATAAACATTTGTGAATAATTGGAAATTGACATAAAATAGTTGCTAAATTATGAATTAATTGAGATTAATTTGGGTATTTGAGATAAATATGTATATAAAGATAGAATTTAAATTTGGATTTAAATTTAAATATCTTAGGAAATGAATTTGTATTTGGATATTTGATATGATTAACTTTGATGTTAGATAATTAAATTTAAAAGGAATTGAAATAAAAGAATTGATAGTTAAGCTTTAATAAATAAGAATGGACAAAAAATATCTTAAATAAATTATATGGCTATGTAAAAATGAACATATTAAATAATTCTAGAATTCTATAAACTATGAAAATAAATGTTTAAGTTAAAATAGAAGTAAATATACAAGGTAAAAATAAACATATATGTTAGAAATAGAACTAATCCATAAGTTAAAATTTATAACAATAACTAAAACAAAAATTTTATGTTGTACATAAAGTAAAAGCAAACAAGACAAAGTTAAAAAAAATATATATATCCTTAGGCTTGTATAAGAAGGCAGATACATAGGTTTAAGTATGAAAATAAAAGGAGGCAGGTATAAACAAATAAAATGAAGACAAATGCTAATAAATGCTAGCACACAAATTTGATTTATCAGCCGAGATAGCCTCCACTTAAGAAAAAAAATCTTTAGTAAAATGAAAAAAAAGAGAAATCACTTCAGCCACCATATTAAGAAAATATCTTTGTCCTATATTGTACAAACAAAATGAAATCCCTGTAAACTCACTTTGTCTATATCAATCTTCATCAATTTGTTTCCTTCAAGCTAAAAATAATTGAAGTAACTATCATCTTAAAAAAACTTAACAAAAACTTCAACTTAAACATCAAAACAAAACAAATCAAACCAGAGATGGAAGAAGAGGGATTACAGGTTGCAAATTTCACCAGCCTGTGTCAAAAAAAAAAGCTCTGTTCTTTCTTCTGGAGACCCCTGTGAGTAACATCAACCTTTTTAAAATTTAAAGCTTGATTTTGTTGCATCTACATCTGAGAGTAAGTATGTTTTTTGGATGCTCTGTGAATGTTTGAATGAATCGATGATTTGTGTGAAGACTGATGAAAAGAAAAAAAAAATTCTCTGTCTTAGATTTAAAACACTAGATTTTGATTCAAAAACTATTGTTACCTGATTTTCTCAATGTATGGATCTAGGATTGAAACAAAAATTGTTTGTTCAAGCATATATTAAGTTGTAAGAATTTGTATAAGATAAAACAATTCATATTGTCCCTAGAAACCAAGATGCAGGAACTAAATTGCAAAATAAGTCAAATTTCGAACATCTTAATTCAGGAATTCAGGGATGCAATCTGAAATCTATACTTTGATATGATTTTTAAAGCAAAAAATCAAAAAATTTAGGGTGAAGATGAGGGAGCGGATTGGGTTTATCTGTTTTTCTTCGATTGGGAGATTACTGATGATCTATGAGTTCGTGAGAATCGGGACCTTTGTTGGTGATGGAGGGATGAACGGAGATGCTTGGAAAAATAGTGCGCTGGTGGTGGTCACGCCACGGTGGTGGCGGCGGAGAATGTTTAAAAAAATTTAACCTAATTTTTTCAAGGCTATTTTCTTTCGATTGATTCGTCGCCAATAATGGATCGAGTGCGACTAGATTTTTAGTGAGGGTGGTAGGAGAGTCAACGAAGCAGCGACCAGAGTTTTAAGTTACCTAGTTACAGAGGTAACCCAGCCTTGTGTCGGCAGAGTTCCAGTTAGGTTCTCGGGACGTCCCACCAAAGGCGTACCCATGGACAGTGGGAAGTTCCTTAGCCCGACCATTTGTTGGAAAATCCAAACGAAACAATACGGGCCTTGTACGATTTTAGTTGCATAACCTGCCTCCTCAGGAGGTAGCTATAGTGGGCATAATATAATGGTACCTATGTTGGCTAAAATTAATATTGTACTTTCGAAATGTTTTCCACTGTGCACTTATAATAATAATATCAAGAAATTTTCTCGTATCAAGCATGTTTGACTATCATAAGAAGAAATCTTGTCCAATTCTGTGTTTGCATTGTGTGTGTGGCGGGAGGCCTTATAGTAGTTTCATTTCCTAAAAAGCATTGCGAATTTCAATCTAAATTATTTTGTTTGTTTTAAAAGACCAAACTAATTTTGTTGCTCACACCAGTACCTTGACTGACTCGAAGTTTATTGTTCCTTTCCTAAACTCTGGGCGCCCACAATTTTTTTTCACATGGGCAGTCTAGAGTTGGGTTTTTCAGATAGTCGGGTTTAGTAAATTATCTAGAGTTAGGCCAGTCTTTGGATAAGGTCGGGACTTGCTTATCGTTGTGCACGTGATGTTGGTTCGAGCTATCTTTGAATTGGAGCATTGGATTTGGGGATGCATTCTTCTGAAGATATTGTTCCGCTGTTGGTGTTATCTTTCTCTTTCCGCTGTGTCCTGTATCTCTGATTGTGTTGATATCTATTGTATCATTCTGTTGTATCATATTATGTCAGATGTTGTATCTGTCATTGTATCAATGTTATATATATTGATATTCTTTTCTTCCGCTGTGTTGTACTTAATGGTGTTATAAGCTCCGGCGCACCAGATTCGACGTTTGGATCTGCGGCATTCGAATATGAGTGTCGTATTCAGTGCCGATTTTCGAAGGTTGTCTCAGGATCGTCACAAATTATTCTTTTCAAGCAAATAATAATTTTTATATATATATATAGATATAGATATAAGTAGATTTTGAATAGAAAATTTTATTATTATCAAAACAAATATAAAAATTTGTTTGTTTAATTATAAATATGTAAGTGGATTTTAAATGGAATTTGAATTTGAAATTCAATGAATAAATGTCTTAAAATGAATTGGTTTTAATATATATGAGAAGGTTTTTTTTCTTTCTTCATATGTAAATTAGGTTCAAAATTATTTCCGTAAAGGTTATATATAAATACAAATAAAAGAAAAGTAGAAATATAAATTTGTAACACATATATATATAATATAAGTAATATAAAGGATATATATTATATAATAACTATTCTCATGCTAAGAACAAGTAAAGTAACAAATGTACATCATTTTACTTAAGAAATAAACAAGTGGACAAAGAAATAAAACATGTGAATACAAATGTTAGTTTGATTTTATTATAGAACTACAAGTGGAGGCAAATTTGTAACATAAGTAACAAATGTTAACATGGTATAATCTGATGATACAAGTGGCATAATTGTCCTCTTTCAAGATTTAATTTCATGAAAATTAATGAATTAAGAAATCAGGCTTTACTTCTAGATTTCTTCTCATAAACCTGTAAACTGAAAAGAAAATTTAGTCAAAAAAAGCCACAACTTAATTAAAGCAAAGCAAATATCAATTCCAGTATTCAGAATCATCAAATCAAGAGTCAACTTCAGTTTTTAAACAAAGTCAGATCCAAGTTTGGATTCAAAAACAAAATTTCCAGCTTTCAATTTATTTACAGTCTCTATTCTTCAACAGGGTGAGTAATCTTTTGTTAAAAATATATATCTATATCTATATATATAGTTGAATCTGGTGCATGCGATAAATTTATATGGATATGATGAAATAATGTATGCATGAATAATTCTTTTCTGAAATTTGTTTGAATTTGCATATATATATTTATGAGGATGTTTATGACTGTTTATATCTTGCCTCTGTTATAGTCAGGGCCTCAAACCTCCAAGCCAAACTCCTATCTTCCATTTGAAATCTATTTAGATTTTGATTTCTAAGGAGAAAAGTTTTAAAGTAAGGTAACATCATTTATAAAATGATTTTGAATTTAAATAATTAAGAATTATCTCTACAACAAAAGTTACAGTAAAACTTTGAAAATTAGAGAAAAATCAAACATCTTGATTTCAGGTTTGGAATCCATAATCAGGTTTGTAGTTGTAAACCATGATTTTTAGTATAGATTTCGTGATTTTTGTGTTAGTGGTTGTTGAGGAATCACGAGACTACCGGAATTGGGTATATCGTCAAATTCTGGCAATCGAGTTGATCGGTAAACTCGCGATTATGGCCATGGGAAGTTTGTAGGCCGGGGGTCGAGAGAAAAATGGTATCCCATTTTTCTGAACATCGTGGCTGATGGTGCGATGTAATTTAGGGTTTAAGCCTGATGAATTTTGTCTTCGTTCTCGAACCCATGGCGCCATCAAGGGTGTTTCGGACTTTATCGTGAATGGGGGAAAGGCTTGAGGTGACTCAGTCGTAGTTTTTGGCAAGAAGGCGAGACGACCGGTAGTCAGAGAAGGTGGCGCAAGGCGATGATAGATTGGGCTTTTCAGGCGAGGTATGTGATTTCTGGTTCGTTTTCGACATGGGGTTTTTCTTGGAGTTTCGGGTGGTCGAGGGATGAAGGGAGGTTAAGAGTGACTTCATGGAGTGGCCGGCGGTGATGGTCAACCCTCCGATGTCATGTGCAGGTGCACACGATGCTGGCATGTATCGGTTGTAGCTGGAGTTAATGATGTAGTGAAGTTGAGAGGAGGGAAGCGGGAAGATTTTGTTTTGAATCGAAGTTGTCCTTGTGTCGTCCTCTTGTGATTTTGTTTCAATATTTTGGTTTTGGTTCGAATTACTTTGACCTGTTATTAAATTAAAGAATTTAGCGAGAGTCAATCTCAGGGGTTATTGGATTTTAAGCAAGGTAAAGTGTTAATCTAGCTTTTCTAGGAAAAAAACTATGTTCATAAAGCAATTGGGTTTCGAATTCAAATTGCCGATTTAAAATAATTATATATAGGAGTGATGATAAATGGATTCATAAGTATATTCTCAAATGTGGTTTACTAATGATTTAATTAAATAGATGTCTTAAGATAGTATGTTAGACTTAAGTTAATTAAGGATCCAAAGTAATTTTTTATGTTAAGTATAAATTAATTTCAAAGCATTCAGTTCAAAAATGACGTATATGATGGTTATGTAATTAATTAAGTTAATGATTTATCTTAGATTAATCAGAGACTTAAGTAAATAAGGATTAATTAATAAAGAATTAAAAGTTATATATTAATAAGAGATCAATTAATTTGTATTTACAAATTTATTACTATAAGTCATTAGAGATTAATTACTTAAATGATAATTACTTAATAATTAAAAGATTATTTGTTAAGGGTTAATTGATTAACTAAGAGATTAATTAATTTGTATTTACAAGTTTATTACTATAAGTCATTAGAGATTAATTACTTAAATGATAATTACTTAATAATTAAAAGATTTATTTGTTAAGGGTTAATTGATTAACTTAGTAACTAAAGGTTAATTAAGGGAGATTGGTTAACCAATGGAATTTACTTGATGGAAAGTAATTAAAGAATAGTTATTTAATAGAAGGAATTAAGAATTAATTACTAGTGTAACTAATAAAAGGATTGATTAATTAAGGAAATTATTAAGAATGAGTTAATTAATGAGTATGAATTAATTTAAGATAACTAATCAAGGTAAGTGACTATCGGATAGTTAATTTGGGTAAGTAATCAAGATGGTAATTAAAAGTTAATTAATGTGATGGGTTTGAGGATAATAATTGAGTAATTAATTTAAGAGAAATTGCTTAATTGAAGAAAAAAAGATTAATAAGGAATGATTAATCAATATGGATAATTAAGGGATGATCAATCAATTGAGTATAATTAATTAATGTTAAATAAGCAAGATTTATAAACTAATTAATCTGATTCATTGGTAGTTAATTAAATTAATTAGGAATTGTATGGCTAATTTATCTTGCTTATGAATGATTGAATGATATTTGGACACCTTGGATTATTTGTTGTTCCTGGTGTATGATTGTGATACTATGTGATATGAAATGATTTGTGATATGATTGGGTTGAACAGTGATAATGTGGTCATATATTGAGATGTATTGCTGTGTAATCCGACATCCTATTTAAAAGATTTGAGTTGTACCCACTCGAAAACTTGGGATAGGATGACATTGGACTCGAAGAAATCGGGTCGGGTATTAGGAAATACCCGAAACCACTTCGAATTTTTATAAATTGATATGTGAAATCTATAGGCTGGGATGAGTGATTCTAAGGAATTGGACTACTTAAATCTAAATCTTTGGTGCTTAGAAAACTTATGTGTGAAATAAGTGATGTCTATAACATATTGTGGACTTGTAAATTGATTCGAGTTATCCCGGGGTCTGTATAAGTTGTATACTTTTGTATTCCCTGTTAGATGGGTTTACTCACGCTAGTTTCCAACCGGACCTGGGTGTTACTTTGATGTAATGCTCGGGACAGACCGAGTATTACAGATTTTCAGGTAGGTACGTTCTGGAGCTCAGGAGGCGAGCTGGATGGTGAGAGTGTGTAGAGTATTTCCGCTGTGAAATATTGTTGTGTATCAGTGACATGATAATTGAGTTTATTCAAAGTCTGTATATATGTGACTCTGATGTATTAAAATGTAATCGACAGATATAATATTCTTTTATAAACTTTTATTATTTATTATTATATTTTATCCGCTGCGAATGTGAAATGTGGTTGTTTCTGTTCTCCTTCTTCTTCTATCTCTTTCTTCTTTTTCATAACTATCTGGAATTTTCGGGTTCGGAAATTCCGAGTCGTTACAACCGCGATGTTCCACCTCGAAGTGGAATTGGTATTTTATATTGTGCTAACATCTATGGATCTAGGGAAACAGGTTGGAGGGATCCAACTGGATTCCTCAAAATTATTTAGATTGTTTAATATTCTGTGTTATGAATATTTGATATTTTGTGATGAATTATATTGATAATTGGAATATTGAATGTTATGGTTTGTTTGAATATATTTTGGTACACTGAGTTATCAAAATATATATAATAAGATTTTTGAAAAGAAAATAAGAGTGAATTCTTGAGTAAAATAATCATAGAAATTTGAATAAATTAAAAATGAATTGGAAAAGAATAAAAAGTGATTTGTGAATTCTGATAAATAAAATTCCAGGTGCGGGAAATGAGATTTTGTATAAATGGGAATAAGTGATTTTATTTTTAAACTCAAGTGATATTATTTCGAGGAATAAAGGATTTATTTTAAATTTCAAGGTTTGAATTTATTTAAAAGGATAAAGAAGAAAATTTGGGAAATATGAAATTGGTATTATCAGTTAAAAAGATTTTAAATCATAATTAAGGAATAAAATCTGAAGTTAATGGATTTTGGAATAAATTGAGTAAGTAAGGAATTCATTTAAAAGTGAAGTAAATTGGAAATCAATTTGGAGATTGATTTAAGTGTGTAAAACCGGGATTTTTAAAAGAGAAGTGAGACTTTGGAATTTATAAACTAGGTTTGTAAAGGTGAAGGAATATATCGGTTGATATTTGAAGAATAAATTCACGATGGGAATTTATTAAAGAAATGGGAAAATTTGTTTAAAAATAAATAGTGATTTATTTTTAAAGGATGTGAAGAGAAGTATATTTCCCTGGATAGCCAAGTACGTTTTCAAAGTAAATTTTTAAATATAAGTTAAAGGCTTAATGTTGTTTTAAAAAGTATGTTTTAGAAAATTTATTATTTCTAAATGTTTAAATTCTAAAGTAAATATTTTTCAAATCTATTATCGTAGTAATTATTTTAAAGGTGACTTGGTATTTTGTTTTAAAAAGAGAAAATCTAGTTTAATATTTTATAACGTAACCTCATTTCAAATATTCCTCTAGTATATATTTTTAATAAAGTATTGAAGTAGCTCTTAATTTAAATGTTTTAAAGTATATTTTATAATAAAGTGTTTTAAATTATTTTAGAATCTAAAGTGTTTGTATTTGGTGATTTCAGTGGAAATAGAAAATATTTGGGAAATTTATTCTGTAAAAGGAAGTTGGGTTGAAAACTGTTTTCAAAAAGGTTTGAAAGCGAAAATATTTGCGAAGATATTTTGAGGTTAGTAAATAATTTGGTGAAATTATTTATGTTTGATGGTTGTTTGTGAATGTTAATTGATAGTTAAATAACCGACTATCAATATTGGCCAATGCGCTGATCAGTTTGAAGAGACCGGGATCGGGATTAATTTCTCGAAAACCACTTCGATCCGGTTTGTACGATTTCGCGTGGAAAAAAAGAGTTCGGAGTCGAAGATGGAGCAGTGAAGTGCAAGGGCTAGTCGCTACTAATCCTGAGGATGATTCCAAAATGGATGTAGTAGAAGTAGTGCCTTCGGTTCCATTCGAACTCGGGACGGACTTGTATGGATGAATGCTTTCATAACATCATCAGGTGGGCGATGAGCATTCTAAGGGATGCGTTCTAAAAGGGTAACGCTTAGCCTCAAGCCTCATCAACCGGGAATGACTGAAAATCAGGGGTTATGCAGTAAGGCAAGATGCGTAGCGCCCATTAGGTTGAGGTCATCCATGTGTAGATGTCCCTTTTTATTCGGCTTAGTGGGGCGGTTGTCGATCCCAACCGCGGGGTGATCTTACTCGGGATCATCCAGTAAGGGGTAATCCCGATCTTGTGTTGCAGGGGATTGGGAGTAATCCTCGGGACGGTGATCTAGGCCACGTACTGTGACAGGTGCTCCCTCAGTGCCTAGTCGTTAATTGGAAATTCATTCTCCCTACGTGCCTTTCACAGTTTTGTTTGTATTACCCACGACTGTGGCTAGTAGCTGGAATTTAATTAATGTAACAATTTTGGCTATTTTAATAAGTATTTCTAAATAGACCCTACTATAATATCAAAGGATTTTAATAAAAAGTGTTTTGGCTATCGTAAGGTAAAAACCCGACATGTTTATTTATGGCATGGTCTTACGAGATGCTTTTGTTTTCAAAAGAATTTTGAAATTTTAATAATCAATTTGAGTGTGGTTTTCTCACGCTAGTATTCCAGACTGACTCGGATGTTACTTAACTATAATGCTCGGGTCAGACCGAGTATTGTAGATCACAGGAAAGGATGCTGTGGAGCTGGATGGCGATACGTACTCCTGTACTTGTTTTAGATATTCCACTGTGTTGATTAGCTGTGTATTCAGATTGTGAGGACAAGTTATGATTACTGTAAAAGCCCAAAATTTTAAACTAATATTTTATTCATTTATTTAAAACCTTGGTGTTTAATTATTTAAAAGAGTTTGAAATGTTAAAATTTCTTGAATTTAATTTTAAAACATTTGCCTAATTTTTAAATAAATATAAGCAATTTCTGTGATGGAAGATTTTGGTTAAAAATTTTGACACTAATTGAAATTTTAAATTCTATATTCTAACTTCAAATCTTTATTTTATATATATTCACAACATTTATTTCACTGTTGTTTTACTTACTTATATTGGTTATATACTTTTAAATTAAGTAATAAATAATGTTGTAAAAAGACAATAAATTATACGTTTTAAATTAGTACGTTTATATCCGTTCTTGTTTAATTTATTTGGCGCTATAAAATGTACGTTATTTCCTGATATATTCTTTAGCATATTTACTAAATAAATAAGAAACGAATAGATTTAAAATTACATTACTTTGTTAATTATTTTGGGCGTACGTTTGTTTTAATTATGGCATCCATTATACGCACTCTCTGACTTCATATCTTAGCTGTTAAAAATCAATCAACAGCCGTTCAAACATGATTTCCTGCCTTACAAATCATGTGTTAAACTTTCTGCTTTCTTTTGCGTCTCCGTATTTAATAGGAATACAATCTTTGATTTACACTAGCTGTTTCAAAATCTTTTGTTTCTTTCCATTTGCTTCTGTATATTTAATAGAAATGAATGCCTAAATTTTCTCTTGCCACTTTAAACAAAATTTCTTGTCTTTCTCCCACTTAATCAACGCAAGCTTCCCTGATAAATGTTCAAACCCCACGTACACAAATACCCACCGCATTGGCCTTCATCTCCTCTCTTGCATGTGAAGCTTCTCATGTAGGTAAATGGCTGCACTTATTTTTTGTTTATTTCTTTTCTTTTTTCTTCTTATATTTTCTTTTGTTTTCATTGTTTCACTCCATCAAGTGCTCGGCTCTTCACCACCACGACAGGCCTGCGCCCCTCCAACCACCCATCCTGACCTTCTTTCTTCCCTGCCTTCACACACAAGATTGGCCACCACCACTACATCAAGCCTTTCAGCCTTGCTCCTCTCTTTTATTTAAAGGTATATATATCCATAAGTGTATATAAATCTGTTATCTGATCTTGCTTAAATAGGTTTGCTAGTTTATATCTATAATTTTGTATATCTATAAGTTATAGTACGAACTATACATATATAAGTTGATTTTTAATGTGTACGTGTGTTTTAAAAATAAAAATAAAAAATTATAAAATAAAATGAAATAAAATATAGGTAGGTATAAGTTTTATATGAGCCTACAAATCTATTAGTTACATTATTTTTATAAATTTACTTAAGCTATAAAAATTGTATTAGCAGCATATAGTTATATAGTGCATGCTTATATAGGCTTACAGTATAATATGAATAGCTTACAGTATATTTTGTTATACATATAGAATCAAGTATGTAAATCATATAACCTATTATTTGTATAATAATATAAATTAAGTGTTAAGTAAAGTTGTTAATATGGGTTCAATCTGTTGTGTATACTCTAGCTTATTTAGAAATATATTTGTTTAAAGTATCTGTCTTTGTTGGGAAACATATCGTAAGTATTATATAAAGTATATTATGCATATATGTTTTTTTTACAAACGATGACTTTAGATATATATATATATTTAATTTAATATGTGTTTAAAATTTTAAAATTTATATACAAATTATTTTAATATATAAACTATTTAAAGTATTTTAATATATGTACTATTTCAAATCTAAACTGTTTAGGCGTTTTAAATGTAAGCAATGATTTTTAACATTCATCTTAAAAATTTAATATTGATTTCATGGGAAAACAATATATATATCGTTGCATATGGATTTGTATTTGTCTGCATATATGTTAGGTCGATTTTCAAACTTATATTAGTGTTAGCGTCTAAGATGGATTTAAGAAAATTTTAAGGAAATGTATGAATTGTATAAACATTGTATATTGAGTTTTGTTTAAATTAAAAAAAATTGGACATGATAAGGATTTGAAAATATATGTTTGAAATAATTTAGAAACAAATAATAATATATAAAATGAAATAGTTCCATTATATCAAAACTAATTCAATCGTTCTCATCGATTTTCCATTATCAGCCTTGTCCGTCGTGCCTGTTTTCTACATCAAATCATATCCATCTAGCGTTGCTTTGGATTTAGTAGCTCATTTCTGTGTCGAATCTCTATAACCTCGAAAGGTGAGCAATCACTCATGATTAACGTTCTTATATTTATTAAATTTGATTTCAATTGAAACGACAATTGAAATATGATGTTGTAGCTATTTAAATTGTTATTTATGCTATTATCTGTAACTGTTCACCTGTGCGATATGACACAATATCCTGTTGTTTATATTATATTGTTATTGATAATATATGCATGTTGTTCTACTTTATATTATCAGTTATCACTCTGCAAGTTCCCTATTAGTATAGAATTCACTATGGGTTGAAATGATACATACCCGAATGGACTTTAGAATAGGAGAAAATCGTTATGGGTTGAAATGATAGACCCAAGCGATTTCAATTAAATTTAATTTGGGATTGCGGGTCGAAGTGATATCTACCCGTATGTATTAAAATTACGGATTGAAATGATAAATATCCGTATCATTTGACCATATAATAGAATCCTATATGCAGACATCGTTGGTCCATATATAAATATTTTGAAAAAAAATTATGGTTTTGGAAAAGTATATGGTTTTTATTTAATATTCGTCCTTAAAATATTATATATAAATGGTAATTTTATACATAGATTTAACAATAATATTTAATTTAAATTTGATTGATTTAATACATATAATATGGTTAAGTATTTATGTAAATCTATTTCTCAAATAAATTTTTTGATAAATTGAATAAGTAAGGTTGGGAGCATAAATTTGGGTTTATTTGAAATGGTATTTAATTAAGAATTTTATTTAATTAAATCGATTTGAAGTTATTGAATGTGAAATTTAAAGATACGATTTTATAACTGAATTTTTGATTCATGTGATTTAATGAATGTTTCACGTTTTAATACATTAAAGAAAATATTTAGAAAAATGTAATTTAAGGTTACTTAAATGATATTGAATCTAATGAGGGAATACTTCAAGACTAAATAATAATGAAGATAAACTAAATCTATATGAAATCGTTAAATTTAGTTTAAAATGTTGAATATTTAAAGTTTTGAAATATGTTGAAATATAAATGGATATTTTGTGATTCATACCCGGATTTGCGGTCGATAAAATTTGAAGTGGTTATTTAGGAATTGAGTTGAATTTATAAATTGAGATGGGATTAAATTTGAATTCGGAATTTGAGTAGATTTGAATCGCAACTTTGAAAGTGATAAAATTTGAATATATATATATATATATATATTTGAAATAATATGATATTTTGGTACAAATTAATTTGAAATGACCACGGTGTTATAGTGTATATCTCTGCATTGTAGATAGTCCCATGGATCCTTAGAGGATGGTTATCCCAAACGTCCTTTGAGTTACTTATATTTCAGTTGACATTTCACTTGAGTTTGATTTATTGATATAAGAATGTTAATCCTGACTCGAGTGTTTGTGTTTTGCTTTACGCTCGGGTTAGACTGAGTGATACAGCACTTGAGACTCGCCTTTTGGAGTTTGGAGCTTCGTTTGGAGATCCAACTATCGATTCAGCTTTCAGCTTTTCCAGTTGATTGGTTCAGAGAAGTCATCTGCTCGTACTGGAGACTTCACTGCATCTGAGATTGTGACGCCCCACCTCTATACCCACACTAGCCAAAGACACTACGGTGTAATGCCGTCAACTAGCGCGGAGAATAAGGTTGTTGAGGAGCGACCCTCCATGTAATTGCTTTGTGCGAGCACCGATATTTCAGATAGTACAACATGCATTTGGTTTCAGGAGGAAATCCGACACATAGATACAAACTCAAAGCTACTACACAGTGGCTATATATATTCTTCGGAAACAAATATAGAAATAAATATAACACAAATCAGTCACAGACATCCATATCACAAAGGCGGAAATAGATATGAATATATAACACATGAAAGTGTACATTAGAGTAGTGGTCAAACAAGATCCACAATATCACAAAAGAACGGTTACAAGTGCGAGACAAAAGAATATGTATACATCTAGGAGTCTATATCTCAAAGGTATACAACAAAAACTACTAATCTAAGTAGTTAGCCAAAAGTCAGGATGATAATCCCAAAAGTGAAGTCAAGCAGAAGTACCTGTAACATCTCGGTCTGACCCGAGTATTATTTATAAGAAAATAATAAACGGATCAGTCTAGCTATAAATATCAGATAAAATGATATAGAATAAGAGATATGACATAACATATTATAACCATAAAACCATACTGTGATAAGTATGAAATTGAAAATCAACAAGAGATTAATCAATATCACCAGAATCTTCTCAAAGATCAAAAGGAATGTCATACTCCTTATTTCATTCACCAAGCCACAAATATTGACAACATATAAATGCCAATCATAAAATTGGTGAAATTCAAATTCTAGAAATCATCAATAGAAATCCAGGAATCACGAAAAGGGGGAGGCCTATCACAAAACGGGAGCTTGAAAAATCACCAACACGTGTATCACAAACAGGACGTTATCCCATGGTCGCTAACCATAGAGCCGGTGCAACGACGTAGTATAACGGTACGCCTGAGGAACCAGAAACTCGAATAGTTCAGAACAACAACGTAGTACGACGGTACGCCCGAAGATCCGAACTCCATAAAAACGTGGGTCGCTAGCCTACAAAAATTGGGTTGAAACCCCAAGAAATAAATAGGTCATTAGCCTATAATAAAAATGAGACGAAACTCAATAAAACGAGGTACCGTCCCCTTCGTGGACAAAGAAACATAGCACAGCGCTAGTCTAAAACACAAAAATGATCCTCAATGATCATCAAGAAAGTGTCAATTACTCTAAGCTAGTAAATATATGAACTTAGCTTCGTGTCCCATAACCACTAGCTTAACTTAAATATTTACGATCAAATTGTAGATCTCCACTAGAAAATTATCACAAGAGATTCAATCGAACAAGTCCAAGAATTAACCAACGAAGTGAACGCAAGCGTTTCATACCACTTGTTTTACTAAGTCGTTTAATTAGATTTCTCATACGAGTGAGGTAAAGGTTTGTATATGCTAGTAGATTGGAAAACAGTTTGAGAAAACGAGCCTTGTAATAAAATAGTGCTGAAATCATTTTGAAGAAAGAGTTTTGATATTTACTACTAGTATCGAAACATTTATATTTTTAAAGTGACAAATCACAAAAATGATTGTAGAACAATCAATCACCAAAATTCACGTTCAAAGACGTGAATAAAATCTAAAAAAATCGATACTGAATCCAACAAAATGGATATTCCCAAAAATCTCGAAGAAAATGTCATCAAAGACGATAATAAATGATTGCAACAAATCGGAATCAACACGAATCGATTAAAGTTGGAAATTCAAGCTAAATAAGAAAATAGGCAAAAGGCTGCTGTTGGGTTCATTTCTACCACCACCGAACCAACCCCGCTTCCATGCATAGCTGAACCAATTCCATTTCCACCTACTACCGGTCCAACTCCACTTCCCTGCATAGACGAGCCAACTCACTTCCCGTACATAGCCAAGTCCCACCACCGCTCCAACCACTACCGGACCACTCACCACCGGACCAAGTCCCACCGAACCAAACTCCATCCACTCACCACCGGGCCAAGTCCCACCGAACCAAACTCCACCTACTCACCACCGGACCAAGGCGTACCGGACCAACACTGCCAGGCCAGATTACATCAGCCCAGGACCACCAACAGCTATATGCATCCAAGACCCGTGCCCCCAGCCTCACTCTATAAATGAGGGGCAGGGGTACAACAATGGCAGACAAGTTTGAGAGCTCAAGCACGGACAGAACTTTCAAACAACTTTCATATACTTGTAATCAAAGCTTTGTACTTGTAATCTGAAGAGTGAAGGAGAATAACATATAAAGTGGACGTAGGCACATTCTGGCCGAACCACTATAAATCTTTGTGTCTTTTATAGTTTAGTCCCTGCTTTTTACATATTTGCATGAATCACCCAAATCACTAAGAACAACTTAAAATCAACTAAATCATACGACTTGGAGGTGTTTGCCCATTTTTTGTGCAAACATTTTTGGGGCTTTCACTGAGAACTCGAGATAGAAGCTTCAGCTTCTCTCACTCATCCTTCTTCCCAACAGCATCGCTCATTGCTTGGAAAACATGCCTCCTAGGCAGAGGAAAGATGCTAGCAAAGGAAAGAACATCGCAACTAGCAGTATCCCAGATCGAGTGATCAGAGATCAGGAGAATCATCGTGTTCCAACAGCAAATGGAAATCAGGCAAATCCGACAGACCCTGCTATGGAATAACCAATTACTAGGGCAGATCTGGACAGGGTTGTGGCTGAAGTAACTAACCGCTTCGCATCTCAACAAGAAGCCTTGCTGGACCAACTCATGTAACGCTTAAGGGATGCTGAAGAATCCAACCGCAACACCGAATCATGGGATGAGTCCCAGTCTAGAGGATCTGGGAGGCGACAAAGATCTTTCTTCTTCGAAGAGGCTAACAACAGAAACAGCAATGGTAGGAGCCGAGCCCAGACTCAGCCCGAATTCCAATCCGAGGAAACACTTGGAACCGGTCCCAACGGGGGAGGTACCAGGCAGGGGTCGGATATGGCTGAGCCTGTCATGCTACCTAACCATGGGAACACCAATGGACGGGGCCGAGCTGGAGTCCAGCCCGAAGTTGGACCCAAGGAAGTGCTTAGAACAGAACCCAGCAGAGAAAGATCAAGGCAAGGGCCAACTGTAGTTGACCCCAGCATGCTCCCAGAAGACCAAAGACAGCCACCGGAAAATGTTAGGAGTAATAGACGATACCATCCCTACAGGTCATCTGGAGGGAACCAATCCCGTGGAGAAGAACCAAACTCATTTCTGTCCGCTCCAAGTTCTGATGAAAGGATGGCGCGATTGTTCAGAGAGTGCATCCAACGGGACCAAAGGGATCGGGGGATAGGCACTAGGGTAACCAGCCCCTTCACCCGCAATATCGAAATTGCCATCACCTTCCAAGAATGGAAAATGCCAACAATAGAACCTTACAAGGGAACCTCTGACCCCGTTGTACACTTGAAGAGATACACACAGCATATGCTCATGAGCGGAACAACAGAGGGAGTGTTGTGTAAATGCTTCCCACTATTCTTGGCAGATCTAGTGTGACGCCCCACCTCTATACCCACGCTAGCCAAGAACACTCCGGAGAAGTGCTGTCAACTAGCACGGAGAATAAGGCTGTTGAGGAGCGACCATCCATGTAATTGCTTATCACACGGTGGCTATAAATAATCTTCGGAAACAAACATAGAAATAATCATATCACAAATCAGTCACAGATATCCATATCACAAAGGCGGAAGAAGATATGAATATATAACTAACACATGAAAGTGTACATCAGAGTAGTGGTCAATAAGATCCACGATAATACAAAAGAATAGCAACACGTGCTATACAAAAGAATACAACTATGAGTCTATATCTCAAGTGTATACAACAAAAACTGCTAATCTAAACAGTTAGCCAAAAGTCAGAGTGATGAATCCCTGGGAAGAAGTCAAGCAGAAGCACCTGTAACATCTCGGTCTGATCCGAGTATTATTTAAGAAAATAATAAACGGATCAGTCTAGCTATAAATATCAGATGACATGATATAACATAAAAGATATGGCATAAACATAAACATCCATAACGACATACCACTATAAGTATGTAAATAATGATCAACAGAAGATCAATCAATAAGAGATAATCAATATCACAAGAATCTTCTCAAAGATTCGAAGGGGGCATCATACCCTAAACTTGTACTCATAACAAGTCAATGACATAAATTCCAGAAATCAACACGAGAAATCCAGAAATCATAAAAAGGGAAAGAGGCCTATCACATGACGGTCCGAAGACCATGGGGAGCTACCCCGCATGTGTGAATGGAATCACACAGATTGAGGTCAAGACTAACCAAAAAGTAGAAAGGTATGTGTGAATGGAATCACACAAGTGGTGTCTAGTCTAACCTTGCAATGAAAGAGACATCGCGCAATTGCTAGTCTAATTCATAAAGCGATCATCAAGATCAACGAGAAGTGTCAATTACACTAAGCTAGTAAATATAGAAGTTTAGCTTCATGTCCCATAACCACTTGCTTAACTTAAATATTTACGAACAAACTGTAAATCTTCACTAATAAAATTGTCACAAGAGGTTCAATCGAACAAGTCCAAGAATTAACCGACGAAGTGAACGCAAGCGTTTCATACCACTTGTTTTACTAAGTCGTTTAATTAGATTTCTCATCCGAGTGAGGTAAAGGCTTGTATATACTAATAGATTGGAAAACGGTTTAAGAAAAGAGCTTTGTTATTAAAAATAGAGTTGAAATCATTTTGTTGAAAGAGTTTTGATATTTACTACTAGTTTTGAAACCTTTATATTTTAAAGTGACAAATCACAAAAGCGATTGTAGAAACAATCAATCACAAAGGTCACATTCGAAGATGTGATAAAAATCCAAGGAAATCAGCTCAGCAAGTTCTGTTGAATATTTTTCAGATAAGATCCCCTACGGAGGGGGGGTCCAGGGGGGGTGGCAACCCCCCAAGGTGGGGGAGCGGGGGCAACGCCACCGCTTACGGGGTTCGACCTGCCCGGTCAGGTCGCGGGGGTCCAGGGGGCAGCGCCCCGTCCAAAACGGTACGACCTAAGTGAAGACAAGCGGCCTACGAGCTAAAGCAAAGTGAGGTCTAACGACCTAAGGGTTCACGCGGCCTAACACAATGGCCGAGCGACCTAACTGGAGTTAAGGGAGGCAAGCGACTTAAGGTCCAACGACTTACGACTCAAGCAAGCCGAGCGACCTAGTGTGGAGGGGTCGAGCGACTTAAGGAAGGCGAACGACCTAAGGTCTAACGACCTACGACTTAACAGAGTCGAGCGACCTAAGGTCTAACGACCTACGACTTAACAGAGTCGAGCGACCTAAGGTAAATGGTCCAATGACCTAACTCGAACGACTTATCTGGAGCTTAGGTCGGAGACGACCTACGAGATAAACCAGGCCGACTTAGTGGACGAGCGACCTAAGGTAAATGGTCCAACGACCTAACTCGAACGACTTATCAGGAGCTTAGGTCGGAGACGACCTACGAGATAAACCAGGGCGAGCGACTTAACGTTTGCCTAGAGATTATAGGTCGAAAACGACCTAAGACTTAAAGCTTAACTCGCGAGCGACCTACGGCTTAAGGCCTAACTCGTGAGCGACCTACGACTTAAGGCTTAACTCGTGAGCGACCTAATTCCGAAGTGCCAATTCTTCCAGAACGACCTAAAGTTAACTCGTGAACGACTCACGACCCATGGACGAACGACTTAACTCCGAACGACCTAAAAATGGCCAGAACGACCTAAGTGCAGAAAATTCACCAAAACGCTAAAAATTGGAGTTTTTCGCCGATCCAATCCAAACCAATTGCTAACATGCATGCAAAAATGATAGGGAATCATTCCCAACAGTCCAATATAGTTATAGGCTAGAATTGTGAGATAAAAATCTCACCTTTGCACTAAAATTTATGAAGATGAAGCTTGAAAGCAAGGAGAAGCAATCCAAAGCTTGAATCCAATATCTTCTACTTGAATTTGGAGTTGAATGATGGAGTTGCAATTGAATTTGAGCTTGGAGTTTTAATTTCCCATTCTCTTCACCATTAATGCTAAAGCTTGAGTTAGTTAGGAAATTTATGAAGAGTGAGGAGAAGAGGGTTGGAACTTGGGCTTAATAGGCTAAACTAACCCAAAGTCCAAAGCGGGAAAAGTTAGTGAAATTTCACTAACTCCAAACCTATCGATGTTTATACTTAAAAAGTTGTAAACGACATTTCGAACTCAATGGAAGTGGTCTCGAGTCCTAATTTGACCGTTTGCAAAAAGTAGTTTTTTTCGGACCAAAATCCGATTAACGATTTAATATTTAAATAAAAATATTTAAATGTAAACTCGATAAATATGCGGGTTGTTACAGACTCCCCTCCTTAAAGAAATTGCGTCCTCGCAATATATATATAAGGTGGAAATAAAAAGTAACAACCATAAAAGCATATTAACACAAGAGAAATTTGAAATAAGAAGTTCACCTCAAAGGGCAGGAGTAAGCAAGTCCGGATGTGTACGCTCGATGAATTCTCTGGATTCCCAAGAACAATCCTTAGGATTTGAGGACCATTGAACCTTTACAAGTGGAACATCTTTATTTCGAAGTCGTTTAACCTCAGAAGCTATAATTCGAATAGGATGCTGCTCATAAGTTAAATTCGACGAAACTTCAATTTCTTCCACAACAGCAGGCTCAAGAATAGAATCGGAATCCCGAAGGCATTTCCGTAATTGAGAAACGTGAAATACATCATGTATAGCAGAAAACTGAGCCGGAAATGCAAGGCGATAAGCCATGGAACCAATACGTTCAGTGATAGGAAATGGCCCAATATATCGAGGCGCTAACTTCCCCGATCGACTGAAACGTACAACACCCTTCATAGGTGAAACACGAATAAAAACAGGATCCCCAACAGAAAATTCTAATTTCCTTCTTCGATTATCGGCATAGGATTTTTGTCTACTCTGGGCTTCTTTCATCCTATGTCGAATAAGTTCAATCTTTTCCGTGGAATCACGAATAAAGTCTGGACCTAAAACCAGCTTCTCACCGGCCTCAAGCCAACAAGAAGGAGATCGGCATGGCCTTCCGTAGAGTGCCTCGAAAGGTGCCATACCAATACTAGATTGGAAGCTATTATTATAGGAAAATTCAACAAGTGAAATATGATCTTCCCAACTTCCACCAAAATCAAGCACACAAGCACGAAGAAGATCTTCAAGAGTTTGATTCACACGCTCGGTTTGTCCATCGGACTGGGGGTGATAAGCGGTGCTAAAATTAAGCTTCGTTCCTAAAGCTTTTTGAAGACTCTTCCAAAATCCACTAGTAAACAATGGATCACGATCGCTAACAATAGAAGTAGGAACTCCATGCAATTTTACAATTTCCTTGACAAATAGTTTGGCCAAAAGAGGAACGGTTCGGTTAGACCGAACCGGAATAAAATGGGCGGATTTAGTAAGTCTATCAACAATCACCCATAAGCTATCATGACCCGAACGAGAACGGGGAAGGCCATCTATAAAGTCCATGGAAATTTGATCCCACTTCCAAATTGGAATTTCTAAAGGTTGCAATAACCCACCAGGCCTTTGATGTTCGGCCTTGACAAGTTGGCAAGTCATGCAACACTTAACAAAGTTAGCAATATCAGATTTCATTCCCTCCCAATAATAAAGTCGCTTCATATCAGCGTACATTTTACTACTACCGGGATGAATGGTGAATTTAGAACAATGGGAATCTTCTAAAATATCTTTACGAAGATCTCCAATATTTGGTACGATAAGTCTACCAAATTTTCGAATGCCGCCACGAGAATCAATATCATAGTCTTTCAAACCTTCAATATCAATTTTATCCTTAACATTTTTGCCAAGAAGAGCCAATTCAGAATCTAGCCTTTGGGCTTCAAGAATGCGGTCTAAAAGAGAAGGATGAGCCTCAAGGCTACATAAAACAAGCGATGAGCATAAATCGGATACGCGCTCTCGAATCTCACAAGTGGATAAGATCTCGAGATCGTTCCATTCGGATATCATCATAGAAACAACTGCTTGTTGCTTACGGCTAAGAGCATCGGCGACACGATTACCCTTACCGGGGGTATAAAGAATATCAAGATCATAAGGTGCAAGGAACTCGAGCCAACGCTGTTGACGTAAATTAAGTTCTTTTTGAGAAAATAAATATTTCAAAGACTTATGATCCGTGTAAAGAATAAATTTCTCTCCCAATAGATAATGACGCCACATTCGAAGGGCGAAAACAATAGCCGCGAGCTCTAGATCATGTGTGGCATATCTAGTCTCGGCCGGCTTCAATTGCCTAGAAGCATAAGCAACAACACGTTCTTTTTGCATAAGAACGGCCCCCAAACCAACGTGACTAGCATCGGTATAAACAACAAAATCTTGATTCCCCTCGGGAATAACAAGAATAGGAGCATCGGAAAGGAGTTCTTTCAATTTCTGAAAAGAGGCTTCACATTTGTCCGACCAAATGTATTTAACTCCCTTCTTAGTCAAGCCAGTAAGAGGCATGGCAATCTTAGAAAAGTCTTTAATAAAACGACGGTAATAGCCCGCCAATCCGAGAAAACTACGAATCTCTGTCACACTCTCCGGTCTCTTCCAATCTTGAATCGCTTCAATCTTTGAAGGATCCACAGATATCCCGGATTCGGAAATAATATGACCGAGAAACTTCACACGAGATTGCCAAAAGTGGCATTTAGAAAATTTCGCCTTTAATTGATTACTCCTAAGTGTTTCCAATACAATCCGAAGATGTTTCTCATGTTCCTCCTCGGTTTTTGAATACACAAGAATATCATCAATGAATATGAGAACAAACCGATCGAGGAAATCTTTGAAAACTCGATTCATGAGGTCAACGAAATAAGCTGGAGCATTTGTTAACCCAAATGGCATAACAAGCCATTCATAAGATCCATATCGAGTACGGAATGATGTCAACGGAATGCTATCCTCAGCGATACGAAGCTGATGGAAACCGGTAGCCAAGTCCAATTGTGAAAAGACCTTAGCACCACTAAGCTGATCGAATAGATCATCAATCCGAGGTAAAGGATATTTATTTTTAATAGTAAGATCGTTAAGCTTGCGATAATCAACGCAGAGCCTCAGAGTACCATCGGATTTCTTTACGAAAATAGCCGAAGCTCCCCAAGGCGAGGAACTAGAGCGAATAAATTGCCTCGTCTCCAACTCAGATAATTGTTTACGCATCTCCTCATTTTCCTTATTGGACATGCGATAAGGAGGACGAGTAATAGGTTGAGCTCCAGAAACAAGATTAATTCTGAACTCAATTGCTCGTTTAGGTGGTAAACCTAAAACGGGCTCGAATATGTCGGAAAATTCACGAACAACATGAATACAAGAAATAATATCATCTTCATCATCATCATCGTTATCACGAGGATTTAAAGAATATAAAGATGCCACCAAACATGATTCTGAATCTTTAAGATTAACAGAGATATGTTTAACAGATTGTGGATGTCGGAGATGAATAGTCCGCTCAGGACATAGGATATGGGCTTGATAACGGTTAAGCCAATCCATTCCCAAAATTATTCCAAAGCCTAAGTAACGCATGACATGCAAATCGGCTAGGAAAGAAAAATCACATAAAATAATCTCCACATCTTTACAAAGCAAACTAAGAGTTGCGAATCCACCAACAGGATTCGCAATTTTTAAAGAAGTCATCAATGCAGTAACACTTAAGGAAAAAGTGTCTACCAGTTCCTTTGATATAAAGGAATGGGATGCACCCGTATCAAAGAGAACTCTAATAGGTTGATCATGAAATAAAATAATACCATCAAGAATGGAATGAGAAATACCTTGGCCACGAGATGTGTTGCCAGGGGCTTGAGCCACATTTAACTTTCCCTCATTCCTGCTTTTACGTTTGAGGCATTGATGTATAAAGTGATCTGGGCTCTTACAATAGCGACAAGATTTGGGCTTAGAGCACTTATTCGCATAATGATCCCCAGACCCACAGTTGAAGCAACTCGCACCACTAGGAGAAGGATACTTTGCCACAGGGGTTGCCTGCTTACCCTTTTTGTTGGGATAAGGACCCTTGAATTTGTTTGGCCTCTTCTTGTTGTTGAAGTTTGGTTTAGCGCCTTCCACTTCAACATCACTCTCTCTATCAACCTCTTCAAGACGAAGAGCGATATCGACGAGTTGATCAAATGCGACTTCTAGTTTCAGGAGCAGTGGCTTCTTAAGACTCTTATTTAAGCCATAAACGAACCTCTGGTTCTTCTTCAATGGGGTGTTGATGTATTCAACCCCATATTTGGAAAGCGACTCGAAGGCTGCGACGTAATCAGTCACAGAGGATTGACCTTGAACAAGGTCTATAAAACGTCGAGCCAAGCTTACTTTCCCAGCTTCTGGTACAAACTTTAACTCGAAGCGTCCCTGAAATTGCTCCCAGGTGAGATCCGCTTCATTAATTTCTGAAATAAGGAGTTCGTACCAGTCCAATGCTCTCTCTTGGAGCATGCCGGAAGCCACCTGAACGCGGTGGAGATCGACAAGATTCATGCGAGAAAAGATTCGATCGCATGATTTTAACCAAGCCTGGACCTCGATGATATTTTCCGAACCTTTGAAGGGCTTCCCACCCAAGTTGGTGTAATCGCTGCACAAGCGTGCAAATCCCGACTTTGGGTGAGTAGGTTCCGGGTTAGCTCCAGCTGCTTGAGCATTAGTTACTAAATCAAGAAGCTGTTGAGCAGTCATAAAAACTCCATCCGGAGGAGCAGCACCAGATGATCCAGTTCTGGGACGGCCTGGTCTAGACATTCTCTTCCTTAAAGAAAGAAAGAAGAGAAGGAAGAAGGTTATTTACCAATGAACATCAAGCAATCTTGATAGATAAAACAAGGAATCATAAAGGAAATAGGATGAGTCGGTACGAAGACTCAAATTAATCCTATGGTATGACTCCTAAGATAGACCTAGGTCGATGATCCTTGTTAAGTTATTCTACATTGTTCCGAAGTTTGGCTCTGATACCAAGCTGTGACGCCCCACCTCTATACCCACGCTAGCCAAGAACACTCCGGAGAAGTGCTGTCAACTAGCACGGAGAATAAGGCTGTTGAGGAGCGACCATCCATGTAATTGCTTATCACACGGTGGCTATAAATAATCTTCGGAAACAAACATAGAAATAATCATATCACAAATCAGTCACAGATATCCATATCACAAAGGCGGAAGAAGATATGAATATATAACTAACACATGAAAGTGTACATCAGAGTAGTGGTCAATAAGATCCACGATAATACAAAAGAATAGCAACACGTGCTATACAAAAGAATACAACTATGAGTCTATATCTCAAGTGTATACAACAAAAACTGCTAATCTAAACAGTTAGCCAAAAGTCAGAGTGATGAATCCCTGGGAAGAAGTCAAGCAGAAGCACCTGTAACATCTCGGTCTGATCCGAGTATTATTTAAGAAAATAATAAACGGATCAGTCTAGCTATAAATATCAGATGACATGATATAACATAAAAGATATGGCATAAACATAAACATCCATAACGACATACCACTATAAGTATGTAAATAATGATCAACAGAAGATCAATCAATAAGAGATAATCAATATCACAAGAATCTTCTCAAAGATTCGAAGGGGGCATCATACCCTAAACTTGTACTCATAACAAGTCAATGACATAAATTCCAGAAATCAACACGAGAAATCCAGAAATCATAAAAAGGGAAAGAGGCCTATCACATGACGGTCCGAAGACCATGGGGAGCTACCCCGCATGTGTGAATGGAATCACACAGATTGAGGTCAAGACTAACCAAAAAGTAGAAAGGTATGTGTGAATGGAATCACACAAGTGGTGTCTAGTCTAACCTTGCAATGAAAGAGACATCGCGCAATTGCTAGTCTAATTCATAAAGCGATCATCAAGATCAACGAGAAGTGTCAATTACACTAAGCTAGTAAATATAGAAGTTTAGCTTCATGTCCCATAACCACTTGCTTAACTTAAATATTTACGAACAAACTGTAAATCTTCACTAATAAAATTGTCACAAGAGGTTCAATCGAACAAGTCCAAGAATTAACCGACGAAGTGAACGCAAGCGTTTCATACCACTTGTTTTACTAAGTCGTTTAATTAGATTTCTCATCCGAGTGAGGTAAAGGCTTGTATATACTAATAGATTGGAAAACGGTTTAAGAAAAGAGCTTTGTTATTAAAAATAGAGTTGAAATCATTTTGTTGAAAGAGTTTTGATATTTACTACTAGTTTTGAAACCTTTATATTTTAAAGTGACAAATCACAAAAGCGATTGTAGAAACAATCAATCACAAAGGTCACATTCGAAGATGTGATAAAAATCCAAGGAAATCAGCTCAGCAAGTTCTGTTGAATATTTTTCAGATAAGATCCCCTACGGAGGGGGGGTCCAGGGGGGGTGGCAACCCCCCAAGGTGGGGGAGCGGGGGCAACGCCACCGCTTACGGGGTTCGACCTGCCCGGTCAGGTCGCGGGGGTCCAGGGGGCAGCGCCCCGTCCAAAACGGTACGACCTAAGTGAAGACAAGCGGCCTACGAGCTAAAGCAAAGTGAGGTCTAACGACCTAAGGGTTCACGCGGCCTAACACAATGGCCGAGCGACCTAACTGGAGTTAAGGGAGGCAAGCGACTTAAGGTCCAACGACTTACGACTCAAGCAAGCCGAGCGACCTAGTGTGGAGGGGTCGAGCGACTTAAGGAAGGCGAACGACCTAAGGTCTAACGACCTACGACTTAACAGAGTCGAGCGACCTAAGGTCTAACGACCTACGACTTAACAGAGTCGAGCGACCTAAGGTAAATGGTCCAATGACCTAACTCGAACGACTTATCTGGAGCTTAGGTCGGAGACGACCTACGAGATAAACCAGGCCGACTTAGTGGACGAGCGACCTAAGGTAAATGGTCCAACGACCTAACTCGAACGACTTATCAGGAGCTTAGGTCGGAGACGACCTACGAGATAAACCAGGGCGAGCGACTTAACGTTTGCCTAGAGATTATAGGTCGAAAACGACCTAAGACTTAAAGCTTAACTCGCGAGCGACCTACGGCTTAAGGCCTAACTCGTGAGCGACCTACGACTTAAGGCTTAACTCGTGAGCGACCTAATTCCGAAGTGCCAATTCTTCCAGAACGACCTAAAGTTAACTCGTGAACGACTCACGACCCATGGACGAACGACTTAACTCCGAACGACCTAAAAATGGCCAGAACGACCTAAGTGCAGAAAATTCACCAAAACGCTAAAAATTGGAGTTTTTCGCCGATCCAATCCAAACCAATTGCTAACATGCATGCAAAAATGATAGGGAATCATTCCCAACAGTCCAATATAGTTATAGGCTAGAATTGTGAGATAAAAATCTCACCTTTGCACTAAAATTTATGAAGATGAAGCTTGAAAGCAAGGAGAAGCAATCCAAAGCTTGAATCCAATATCTTCTACTTGAATTTGGAGTTGAATGATGGAGTTGCAATTGAATTTGAGCTTGGAGTATTAATTTCCCATTCTCTTCACCATTAATGCTAAAGCTTGAGTTAGTTAGGAAATTTATGAAGAGTGAGGAGAAGAGGGTTGGAACTTGGGCTTAATAGGCTAAACTAACCCAAAGTCCAAAGCGGGAAAAGTTAGTGAAATTTCACTAACTCCAAACCTATCGATGTTTATACTTAAAAAGTTGTAAACGACATTTCGAACTCAATGGAAGTGGTCTCGAGTCCTAATTTGACCGTTTGCAAAAAGTAGTTTTTTTCGGACCAAAATCCGATTAACGATTTAATATTTAAATAAAAATATTTAAATGTAAACTCGATAAATATGCGGGTTGTTACATCTAGCTACCTCCTGGTTCTGCCATCTACCCCAAGGATCCATCAGCTCATGGAAAATGTTGAAAGAAAAGTTCATCGGCCAGTTCCGCATTCATGCGGAACAACCCAAGGACGCTTATTCCCTATCTAATATCAAACAGAAGCCCGGAGAGACAGTGCAACAATATCTAACCCGATTCAACGCCGCAGCGGCCGCAGTCCAAGATGCCGATGAGAAACTTATCCTAATGGCTCTTTGTAGTCGCGTACATTCGAATACCAAGTTTGCTAGAAGATTAACAAAAGAAAAACCAGCTATCTTACCTGATTTCTTCCATGAAGCCGGAAAGTATATGAGACTTGAAGACGCTGCCACCGAAAGGCAGACAGGGCAACAAGCCAAGGCAGCTTATGGCAACGCACCCGCTGCAGCAAAGGACGTCGGAAGAAATGACTCTCGAGACAATGCTGGGGGCAGGAAGGGAGAAAAACGCCTATATCGGCCAGGACCAAGATTTGACGCTTACACTCCTTTGAATGAAACAGTCGAAAACATCTTCCTGGCCACCCAAGACGAGCTTAAATACAAATGCCCCCCATACAAGAAGGAATTAGATCACGCAATCAAGTCTGGAAAGTTCTGCCGTTTCCACGAATCTCATGGGCATGATACCAATGAATGCCGTCATCTCCAGGACCTGATTGAAGAACACATCAGAAGGAAGAGATTGGAACAATATGTAAAGGGTCAGGACTGGACTCCAGCTCCTGCCAAGGAGAACCCAGGGCAACTCCACCCAGAGACAGGCGGAAGAAATCACAACACCAGAGGTTCTAGTCAAGAGGAGATAGTGGTCCATACAATATCGAGAGGACCACACATCGCCGACAGAAACTGGGAAGAAATGGAAAGATATGGAAAGTCACTTAGAAACAATGAAGACTACATCAATTCCGTCATGGAAGAACGCCGCCCGAAGCGGAAAGAGGATAATGACATCACATTCAGCAGGCGAGACCTAGAAGGAAGGCAGTACCCTCACATGGATCCTATGGTCATCTCTGCCTGGTTCGGCCCAGCCGAATTTTTTCGAACTCTGGTAGATACTGGAAGCTCTGTAAACATTCTATTCAAGCATGCTCTTGACAAAATGAATCTGTCAATGAAGGATGTGTCTCCCTGTAACAAACCACCGCATGGTTTCACTGGAGATGCGAAGATGCCCCTCGGGCAATTGGACCTCTTTGTTGAAATAGGAAGTCATCCCCGCTCCGTTGTGCGGAAACAAACATTTGTGCTAATAGATAACCACTCCGCCTACAACGCCTTTTTAGGAAGACCAGCCTTGTCTGACTTCCAGATTGTCCTGGCCCCTTGGTGCCTGAAGATGAAATTTCCAACAGATAATGGGATAGGGGAAGTAGAAGGAAATCAAGACGCCGCTCGAGATTACTATGTAACTGAACTTCGCAATAACCGCAGGAAGGATGCAGAGAAAAACTTGGAAGCATAGCAACTAAAGAAAGCCCCTCCTCTTCGATATACCAATGATCCTTTCAATGAATTAGACCCCAGGGACAAAGAGGAGGAGGCCACCGCCGAGCCTGTAGAGGCTATGGAATTTGTATCTGTAGACAAACACGACCCAAGTAGACTGCTGAAAATCGGGTCTCAGTTAAGAGCAGAGTTGAAGGACCAATTCGTCGATTTTCTTCGCCACAACTTGGATGTATTTGCATGGACGCACGCTGACATGACTGGAATCTCCCTAGACATAGCATGCCACGTACTAAACATCGATCCCACCAAGGTGCCAGTAAAGCAGAAAAAGAGAAGTATGTGGGTAAAACGATCAGCAGCCCTCGAGGAAGAAGTAAAGAACCTACTTGCCAATAACTTCATACGAGAAGCCATCTATCCAGAATGGATCGCCAACCCGGTACTGGTAAAGAAGGCTAATGGGAAGTGGTGAACATGCATTGACTTCTCCAACTTAAATGACGCTTGCCCGAAGGATTGCTTCCCACTCCCCTGAATCGATCAACTCATGGACAGCACAGCCGGGCATGAACTCTTATCTTTTATGGACGCATACTCAGGATATAACTAGATTCCTATGCACGCCCCCGATCAAGACCACACTAGTTTCATCACTGATCGGGGATTGTACTGCTACAGAGTAATGCCTTTTGGACCTAAAAACGCCGGAGCTACTTACCAGCGCCTCGTCAACAAGATGTTTGCGGAACTAATAGGACGAACTATGGAAGTTCATGTGGATGACATGCTGGTAAAATCGAGGAAAGCCAACGATAATGCAAGACACCTGGACGAGATGTTTCAAGTACTTCGCCAATATGGAATGAAGCTGAATCCTCTAAAGTGCTCCTTTGGAGTATCGTCGGGAAAGTTCTTGGGATTCATCGTCCATGCAAGGGGGATTGAAGCAAACCCCGAACAAGTCCGGGCTTTGCAAGATATCAAGATACCATCCACTCGAAAAGAGATGTAAAGCCTAAATGGGAAGGTGGCCGCCCTAAGCAGATTCATCTCTAAAGCAACCGACAAATGCATCCCTTTCTTTGAAGCCCTAAAGAAAGACAAAGGAAAGTTCGACTGGACTGACGAATGCTCAACAGCCTTCCTTAACCTAATCGAACACCTCCAGAGACCACCAGTACTCTCAACTCCAAATGAAGGTGAAGAACTATACCTATACCTTGCTGTATCGTCTCATGCTCTAAGCACCGCTTTGGTGAAAGAAGACAACTGCGCGCAGCGGCCCGTATACTTTGTAAGCAAGAGATTTACGGGGGCAGAAGCCAGATACCCTAAACTTGAGAAGCTAGCATACTGTTTGCTAATCACGTCATGGAAACTGCGACACTATTTCCAATCTCATTCCATCAAAGTTTTAGCCGATCAACCGCTAAGGGAGGTACTCCATCGCCCCAACACTTCTGGGCGACTATTTAAATGGTGCATTGAACTGAGTCAATATGTTATCACCTACCATCCTCGCACCGCCATCAAGGGACAATCCATGGCCGATTTCATTGTCGAATTCACTACCAACGAAGGTAAGGAGCAATCTGAAATAGCAGAAGATATCAAGTGGAATCTCGTTGTAGATGGAGCATCAAACGAACAAGGCTCGGGGGCAGGTATTGTGATAATCACCCCCAGGGGAAGGAAGCTGCACTATGCCCTAAGGTTGGAATTCGCTACCACCAACACCGATGCAGAATATGAAGCAGTAATAGCAGGATTAGAAATTGGAGTCGGTTTTTTATGTCTTCATAGTGATTCTCAACTTATCGTAAACCAAGTACTAGGAGAGTTTCAGACTCGAGGAGAACGACTCACAGCATATCTAAAGAAAACCAAGCTGCTACTCGATCGGTTGGACCACTATTTAATCAAACACATTCCTCGAGAGGAGAACCGAGAGGCCGACGAACTGGAAAAGCAAGCTAGCATGAAGAACAGCACCATTTTCGAAACAGTAGCCATCCCAAAACAACTAGCCCCAAGTTTCGAACAAGAGGATCTGATAGCTGCAATCGAAGAAGAAACTTGGATGACTCCTATCCGAAAATAATTACAAGATGGCACACTACGCAACGAGCGTAACGAAGTTAGGAAAATCTTGAGTAGCGCTTCCCGCTACACAATACAAGAAGGCATCCACTATCGACGTGGCTTCTCTAACCCCCTATTAAGGTGTGCTACTGGAAGGGAAGCCAAGAAAATCCTATCCAACATCCATCAAGGGAGCTGCGGAGATCACACTGGTGGGCAGACTCTGGCAAAGAAGACACTCCGATATGGATATTACTGGCCCACTTTAAACAAAGACGCCTTAGACTTCGTCAAAAGATGTGACAGATGTTAGAAATTTGCTAAGATTCCTCGACTACCAACAAATGAGATTACTCAAATGACCAGCCCTTGGCCCTTTGCAGTATGGGGAATTGACTTGACTGGCGAACTGCCGATGGGCCGAGGCGGAGCCAAATATGCTATAGTAGCAGTCGACTATTTCACCAAATGGGTGGAAGCGGAACCTCTAAATAAAATACCTTTGGCAAAAGTTATTAACTTCTTGTTCAAAAATGTTCTATGCAGGTACGGGGTTCCACTCAAAATCATATCGGATAATGGACTTCAGTTTGACAGCGAGGAGTTCGCCGACTGGTGCCAAGAGCACGGAATTCACAAAAGCTTCTCATGTGTGGCTTATCCCCAGACAAATGGACAAGTCGAAGCTGTCAACAAAATTCTTAAAACTCTAATCAAGAAGAAGCTTGAAAAGTCAAAAGGCGCTTGGGTGGATGAACTTCCTACGGCACTTTGGGCCTACCGCACGTCTTTCAGAACATCAACAGGGCATACTCCTTTCTCTTTGGCATACGGATCGGAGGACATGCTCCCAGTTGAAACTGTAGTGCCATCCCACCGTAGGATCCACTACAACCCAGAAGAGAACGAAGAACTCCTCCACATGTCTTTGGATCTAATCGAAGAAAGAAGAAATGATGCAGCACTCAAAGCAGTAGCTCACAAGCAAAAAGTGGCAGCACAATACAACTACAAAGTCAAGCATCGCAGCTTACGAGAAGGAGATCTTGTCCTCAAGCGAATCTTCCCGCGCCCCAGAGCACAAGATCCAATCTGGGACGGACCATATGTAATTCATAAAGATCTCCACAACGGAGCTTATATTTTGTCAACAGTGGACGGAGAGGTGTTCCAGAGGGCATGGAACATCCAACACCTTCGTCGATACTTTTCTTAACTTGTACTGCCCATATAAAGTGAATTAACAAAGAGAATCAGTGGACGTAGGCATTTTCGTGCCGAACCACTTTAAAAACTTGTCTCTTTTTTAACTTGTTCCTTTATATCTTGGCTACTTGCTGAGCTTTATCCTTTTCTGTTGAACAAAATCCTGTGTAGACGGCATCTCCATTCAGGGCATCACAGCACAACTTCACCTGGACAAAACCTAACAGGTATTATACGAATCTATGCCCTCGCCAATGAGAAACTTTTGCTCCAGCATCCCTCTGCTGCGGGTTAACTCATTGCTCGTGACGTCCCTTAAAGCCAACTGTAATGAGCCGTTTATAAGCCGCCGAGAAGGCCAACCATAGCCTAGGCAGCTCATTACGGCGTTCGGCTCGCCGGCAACCGTGAACCGATTATAAGCCCCAACATAAGGTGTGGCCAGCCAGGGGCAGTTCACAGTTGACGATCGGCACCCGCGCTAGCCGGCCATGGTAAATCAAATAATACCCACGATTACGGGCCATAATGGCCCGGGTAGTTACCGTGCGCGATCTCGGCTCCGATGTGTCTTAAGTACGGCTGTGGTTAAAAAGAAAACTCCCCGCAGAGGCGTAAGATGGGTGACAAATGTCTCCAAGACCCACAGCTAGGGAAAGTGACTACAAATCCCGTTTGCCACGAACTTAAGCGCGTCGAAGGCCTTCCGTGATTGGAAGTTTTACTATTTCTTATATTCCTATTTTATTCAAAAACTCTCCTCCTATCCTATATAACGATCCCTAAAGTACAGGGCACAAAATAGGAGACACCCGCAAATGGGGATAGGAACTCGCAACTGGACAACAGGACACTTAGCTGCATTCCATACTCAGTCACACAAGAACTTCAAAGCTACCATCTAAAACTAAAACACGAAGGGCGGTACTCTCTTCCTTTTTCTATGAATGCGTAGCTATAATTTATTCGCACATCACACAAACATTGCGAGATATGAAATTATATTTTAAGCAAGAACTTAGCATCAAACACGACTGAATCACAGATATGTGTGCAGCTGTATTTCTTATGCAACACATTAAAATAACAAAAGCATTCAAATATAGCAAAATTAGTTTAAGTTAAAAGTTACATGCCAAAAATCAAGTTGTTCGTTACATAATTACAGCCTAAAAATTACATTAATGTTTTAAGACTAACATAGACAGCAATGTCAAGTAAACCAAAAAATGTCCAGATCAAGCCAAGGAGTCGGCTGCATCGGGGCTTCGCCTCTATCCTGCTGGCCCTCCGAGATCTACTTAACCGCAGGATCAGAACTCCCAGCATGTTGACCAGAGGTAGTTGGCGCTTCAGAGGTCCCGCCTGTCCAATTCAGGAGAGGAATCCATTAAATAAAAAATAAGCAACCAAGTTATGAAAAGGCTAAAAGGGAAGACTTACCAGCATTTGTTCCTTGATCATCATCCCCCAACTGCACACCTACCTCCTCAGCAGCGAGCAGCCGCATACTCTCCTTCACCGCCACTTTCTCCTCCTTGGTGAATTGGGCCGTAACCACATCCATTCTGAAGGCCATGCCACCCTCCTTATCTGCATCAGCCTTGGCCTCCTCTAGAGCCTAGAGATAAATCCTGGCCATGATCCGAGGATAATCATCCATCCAGGATAAGTTGCCATGCTTCCAAGTACGGAAATACAAGTCCTGGAGCATCTCATCCATCATCTCCTCGTTCTCCTCAAACTCCCTCATTCGGACCTCAGAAGCCAATGGCTTTGCAACGGCAGCATCCCTCTCCGATCGGTATCGTGAGTGGTCAGCCTGAAGGGATTTCCTCATCGCCTCCATCTCCTCCTTCAGCTTGGCTTGAGCAAGCTCTGCAGCTTCAAGCTTCCCAGACAACTCCCTACCCGCTCGAGAACCGCTTTCTGAACCTCATCCATCGTTGCAATAGCCATATCGATCCGTTCCTTGCAGGTGGCCTCCATTTTCCGCAGCTCGGCTCTGCTAGCCTCTTCAATGGTTTTCTTTAGTCGTCTGGAGGTAGCCTCGTGCTGAGAGATCTGGATGGCCTGATCGGCGAGTTGCTTGGCCTGGTCGGAAACCACTAACCGCAATCTTATGTTAGCACTCCCAATTTCCTCCCCGACCTTGACCAGTCGGGCATGATGCCCCATCAACTTCCTGGTCTCCTCAGCGACCCGGTCGATGTTTTCCTTAGCTTCATCCCCCATAGTTACAATCCAAGTAGTAAGAAAATCAAGGTCTAGGGACTTGGCCTCATCAAGCACCCTTACCATAGGATTGCGAGGGAGAAGGTGCTCACCAGTAACCTCGTCAAAGGAAATATCATGAGAACCCGAATCCAGATCTGGATGACCCGCAAATGGATTACGAGCCAAGCCGGGACGATCAATCTGAGTGACCGTAGGATTTTCAGACGGATGCGGAGAGGGTATGAACTCAGTATCCTCCTCTGTGATATCATGAAGAGGCTGGGTTGGGGGCTGAGGACCAGGTGAAGGTTCGAATAAGGAGCAACTCCTCTTTTTCTTTCGAATATCCTTTTCAATAACTCCGAGAAGAGGACGGTAGCCGACTACGTCCCCGGAACGGTCGGTCGGAGGCTTTGGTTTAGCGGAAGCTTTGAGAAGTTTGAATTGTTCGAGATGGTGCCGAATGTCTGATGTCTTGGCCACCTTACCCGTTCCTGGAATAAAAACCAAGTGTTACAAGCATGCATGGGACTATAATCCAAGAAACTTGTGAAGTTAAAAAGAGTAAGGAGGAGTCAAAAATTCACCTTGAATCGCCGAAGTTGCCCTAACTAAAATGCTCTTGGAAGATGAATCGGCACCAGTCCCGGCCTTATCAGTTTTCTTTGGCTTCTCCACCAAGGCCGATCCTTCCTCCAACCTCTCAAAAGCCTGGCGGAAAGCATCATCTGTCCACTCCTGGATCTCCCCTGCTTGCCCAGAGGACAAAGCCCCGGCGCCATCACCGCTCTGTCCTTCGCCACCATCATCGCCATCACCTTCTCCATCACCTCCGCTCTCCTCCTGGCCTCTTTCCTCCTCCACATCTTCCTCCTCCGGGATCTCTAGACATGTACTGGGGGAGGGTCCATCGGACTTCTTAAGCTTCTCCCCCACGGCAATTGGAGGTTTTGAGAAGGGTTTCCTTTTGCCACTCTTCGCCATAGCCCCTCCTTTAGCTTTGGCGGCCCTCTCCTCAGCCGTGTCTCTCTGCTTGACCATAGACCGGCGTGGCAGGATCAAGTTGTGCCCCAGAACAGTAGCATTCCTGATCAAGTAAGAAGCTGACCTCTCCCTTTCCGAAATGGCTTCTATCTCCGCAGCCATCTAAACCAGGCGATCGTTCTCCACGACCGCAAAGCCACCTGTCGCTAGCAAGAAATAAAAACACATAAGAAGAAGCATTGCAGTTAGAACGGAAATTATAAATAAGCATCAACTTACAGCCAGAGGTAAAGCGACGGATAGAAACAGAGTCATCCTTGACGAAAAACCATTCTTTCTTGAACATGCTGAACTTCGAATATAAGTCCAGGACCGGCTTGAAGGACACGGCCGATTCCAAGCTGATGTATGGAGACCCCTTCTTATAGCCCCTCAAGTTGTACAAATACCGGATCTCCCGGTTGGAAGGGGGATGCCCGTATTTTCTCTGGAAAATGATGAATAGACTTACCAAGATAGCGTAAGAATTGGGTTGAAGCTGGAAAGGGGCCACCTTCAAATAGGTAATGAAGCTGACTATCCAAGTATTGATCGGAGGAATGGCCCCGCACATGCAATGGTACCTACCATAAGCAAAATATCCTTCATGGGGGTTGTACGGCATCACTCCTTCCCCCGGCAACAACATACACGCTCTGTCACTCCCAAAAGAGCGAGAGATAACATCAAGCTGCTCCTCTTTGAGGGAGCTACGAAAGCAGTCAGGAGGAGAGTTCAAGAGCTCCTGAGGGCCATATCCATCCACTAGTGATCTCGGTGTGGGCCCATGTCGTCCTGGTCCTGACTGAGCTAGGGGCACTGTGGAGGACTCTTCTATGTCCTTGGATTTCTTTTTATCTGATCGAGTTTCCACATTATGAGACATTATCTGCAACAGGAGAAAACGTACTGTTAGAACAAGGAGTATGGAAACACAAACAAACAAGTACATACAGCCCGAAATCTCATTCGGCATTTCCGGCATGAGGTTCATTCGGCGCTCAACTCCCCGGTCTCATTCGGTGTACCCAACATAAGGAGAAAGCCTCACCTGGTTCGGCAGTCAAATCTGGTTCGGTCCCTGATCGATTCGGCTATTTCAAACGACGGAGGAATAGTGGTTCGGTACTTGGGTGATTCGGCTATTTCAAACGGTAAAGGAATTGTGGTTTGGTACTTGGGTGATTCGGCTATCTCAAACGGTAAGGGAATAACAATGGTGTAAAGCCCCTACTTATAGGCGAACACGGGATGACCGGACCCAACGGTTCGGCGCTTAGGACCGAATGAAGCTATACAAACTGCGAGAAAACAAAGCACGACATATGTTGGCATATGTCCCACTTTGGGGGGCAAATGTTGGGTGCGTTTCTACCACCACCGAACCAACCCCGCTTCCATGCATAGCCGAACCAATCCCGTTTCCACCTACTACCGGTCCAACTCCACTTTCCTGCATAGCCGAGCCAACTCACTTCCCCTACATAGCCGAACCAACTACCGCTCCAACCACTACCGGACCACTCACCACCGGACCAAGTCCCACCGAACCAAACTCCATCCACTCACCACCGGGCCAAAACTCCACCTACTCACCACCTGACCAAGGCGTACCGGACCAACACTGTCAGGCCAGATTACATCAGCCCAGGCCCACCAGCAGCTATATACATCCAAGACCCCTGCCCCCAGCCTCACTCTATAAATAGAGGGGCAGGGGTACAACAATGGTAGACAAGTTTGAGAGCTCAAGCACGGACAGAACTTTCAAACAACTTTCATATACTTGTAATCAAAGCTTTGTACTTGTAATCTGAAGAGTGAAGGAGAATAACATATAAAGTGGACGTAGGCACATTCTGGCCGAACCACTATAAATCTGTGTGTCTTTTACAGTTTAGTCCCTGCTTTTTACATATTTGCATGAATCTCCCAAATCACTATGAACAACTTAAAATCGACTAAATCATTTGACTTGGAGGTGTTTGCCCATTTTTTGTGCAAACAGCTGCAGATTCAGACGTCTGAAAGAAGTGATTCAGACGTCTGAATCAAGAAAACTAAAAGTTTTCCAGAGCATATTTCAGACGCCTGAACCTTATATTTCAGACGTCTGAAATAGCCACTTTTTAGCCTATTTCCTTTCTGGTCCAAAACAAACCAATTCAGACGTCTGAAATATAGATTCAGATGTCTGAAACTGGGGTTCAGGCATTCCCTAAACCTAGACCAAAAATGGCCAAAATAAATACCGGAAGCGATCGGACGAGCAACGACGACTAAGGATTTACGCCAAGCGACAACCCAGCCTTAAAGGCTCTTCGATACACCTCAAATATCAATGTCCAAATATCCATAATAGGATTTTCATAGATTTTGATTTCAAAACACCCAAAAATTGGAATATATGCCAAATCAATCCAAACCAAAATCAATTGCCCAAGAATAAATGTTAGGAATTCATACCTAACAATCGAAGATAATTATAGACTAAGATGTGAGATAAAAATCTCACCTTTAAACCCAAAACTAATGAAGAAGAAGCTATAGCGCAAAGGCAAGGGCAAACACTCTTCAATTCCAACCCAACAAGCTTGAATCTAAGCTAAAAAGAGAAACATTACCTAGGTTAGGTTTAGAAATTTCTGAAATTGATAAGAGAATGAGTTGGAGAAAAAGAAGAGGAGGCTTACCAAAGCTTCTTCTATAAATTTGGAGCTAGAACTTGGTTTGCATATGGAAACTAGGGCTTGGAATTTTAATTTTCCATTCCTCCCTCCATTATTGCTAAAGCTTAAGTACTAGGAAATAGAAAGGAAGTAATGAAGAGAAGAGGGGTGAAGCTTGGGTCTAATGGGCTGAACCAAAACCAAAGCCCTAAGTGAAAAAGTAGCAAAATTCTACTATCTCCAAACATATCGAAGTTTATACTCAAAAAGATCGCAAACGTCATTTTGAACTCAATGGGGGTGGTCTCGAGTTCAAATTCGACCGTTTGCAAAAAGTAGCTTTTTGGACTAAAATCCGACCAACGATGAAATATTTAAATACTCAATCGTAAAATATGCGGGTTGTTACAGACTCCCCTCCTTAAAGAAATTGCGTCCTCGCAATATTTAAGAAGAAAATTTATAGTAACAACCATGAAAGCATATTCAACCCAAAAGAAATGTGAAATAAAAAGTTCACCTCAAAAAGCACGGGAAAGTAAGTCCGGATGTGTTCGCTCGATGAATTCTCTAGATTCCCAAGAGCAATCCTTAGGATTTGAGGACCATTGGACTTTAACAAGCGGAACATCTTTTTTTTGAAAGCGCTTGACCTCCGAAGCAATAATACGGATAGGATGTTGCTCATAAGTTAAGTTAGGTGAAACTTCAATTTCTTCCACAACACCGGGCTCAAGAATAGAATCGAAATCTTGAAGGCATTTTCGTAATTGAGAAACGTGAAACACGTCATGAATAGCAGAAAACTGAGCCGGTAATAAAAGACGATAAACCATAGAACCAATACGTTCGGTGATGGAAAATGGACCAATATATCTAGGTGCTAACTTTCCCGATCGACTGAAACGTACAACACCCTTCATAGGTGAAACACGGATAAACACAAGATCTCCCACAGAAAATTCTAATTTTCTTCTCTGGTTATCGGCATAGGATTTTTGTCTGCTCTGGGCTTCTTTCATCCTATGACGAATACGGTCAATCTTTTCTGTGGAATCACGAATAAAATCTAGACCTAAAACCAGCTTCTCACCGGCCTCAAGCCAACAAGAAGGAGATCGGCATGGCCTTCCATAGAGTGCCTCTAAAGGAGCCATACCAATACTAGATTGGAAGCTATTATTATAGGAAAATTCAACAAGAGAAATATAATCTTCCCAACTTCCACCAAAATCAAGAACACATGCACGAAGAAGATCTTCAAGAGTTTGATTCACACGCTCAGTCTGTCCATCGGACTGGGAATGATAAGCGGTGCTAAAATTAAGCTTCGTTCCCAAAGCTTTTTGAAGACTCTTCCAAAATCCGCTAGTAAACAATGGGTCACGATCACTAACAATAGAAGTAGGAACTCCATGTAATTTAACAATTTCTTTAATAAAGAGCCTGGCCAAAAGAGGAACGGTCCGATTGGACCGAACGGGAATAAAATGGGTGGATTTAGTAAGTCTATCAACAATCACCCATAAGCTATCATTACCCGAACGAGAACGGAGAAAATAAAATCCATGGAAATTTGATCCCACTACCAAATTGGAATTTCTAAAGGTTGCAATAACCCACCGGGCCTTTGATGTTCGGCCTTAATGAGTTGGCAAGTCATGCAACACTTAACAAATTTAGCAATATCAGATTTCATTCCCTCCCAATAATAAAGACGCTTCATGTCCGCATACATTTTACTACTACCGGGATGAATGGTAAATTTATAACGATGAGAATCTTCTAGAATGTATTTACGAAGATTACTAATATTTGGCACGATAAGTCTACCAAATTTTTGAATACCTCCACGCGAATCAATATCAAAGTCTTTCAAACCTTCAATATCAGTTTTATCCCGAAAATTTTGGCCAAGAAGAGCCAATTCGGGATCTAGCTTTTGAGCTTTAAGAATGCTGTCTAAAAGAGAAGGATGAGCCTCAAGACTACATAAAGCAAGAGAACACAAATCGGAAACGACATCTCGAATCTCACAAGTAGATAAAATCTCGAGATCATTCCATTCGAATATCATCATGAAACAACCGCTTGTTGCTTACGACTAAGTGCATCGGCAACACGATTTCCTTTTCCGGGGGTATAAAGAATATCAAGATCATAGGATGCAAGGAACTCGAGCCAACGTTGTTGACGCAAATTAAGTTCCTTTTGAGAAAACAGATATTTCAAAGATTTATAATGGGTATAGAGAATAAATTTTTCTCCCAAAAGATAATGACGCGAAATACGAAGGGCGAAGACAATAGCCGCGAGCTCTAAATCATGAGTGGCATATCTAATCTTAGCTGGCTTCAATTGTCTAGAAGCATAAGCAATAACACGTTCCATTTGCATAAGAACGGCACCAAAACCAACGCGACTAGCATCGGTATAAACAACGAAATCTTGATTTCCCACGGGAATCACAAGAATAGGAGCATCGGAAAGGAGTTCTTTTAATTTCTGAAAAGAAGCTTCACATTTGTCCGACCAAATGTATTTAACAGCTTTCTTTGTCAAACTAGTAAGAGGCGCAGAAATTTTGGAAAAGTCCTTTATAAAACGACGGTAATAGCCCATCAAACCAAGAAAACTACGAATTTCCGTCACACTCTCCGGTCTCTTCCAATTTTGAATCGCTTCAATCTTTGAAGGATCCACGGAAATCCCGGATTCGGAAATAATATGACCGAGAAACTTAACCCGAGATTGCCAAAAGTGGCATTTAGAAAATTTTGCTTTCAATTGATTGCTTCTAAGAGTTTCCAACACAATCCGAAGATGCTTTTCATGTTCCTCCTCGGTTTTTGAATACACAAGAATATCATCAATGAAGATGAGAACAAATCGATCGAGGAAGTCTTTGAAAACTCTATTCATAAGGTCAACGAAATAAGCCGGAGCATTCGTTAAACCAAATGGCATAACAAGCCATTCATAAGATCCATAATGAGTACGGAACGATGTCAAAGGAATGCTATCCTCTGCAAAACGAAGCTGATGAAAACCGGTAGCTAAGTCTAATTGTGAAAAGACTCTAGCACCACTAAGTTGATCGAATAGATCATCAATCCGAGGTAAAGGATATTTATTCTTGATAGTAAGATCATTAATCTTGCGGTAGTCAATGCAAAGCCTAAGTGTACCATCGAATTTCTTCACAAAAATAGCCGAAGCTCCCTAAGGAGAGGAACTAGAGCGAATAAATTGCTTCGTCTCCAATTCGGATAATTATTTGCGCATCTCCTCATTTTTCTTATTGGACATGCGATAAGGAGGACGAGTAATAGGTTGAGCTCCAGGGATGAGATTAATTCTGAACTCAATTGCTCGCTTAGGTGGTAATCCTAAAACGGGCTCAAATATGTCGGAAATTCACGAACAACGTGAATAAGAGAAATAATATCTTCCTCGTCATCATTATCGTCATCATGAGGATTCAAAGAATATAAAGATGCAACCAAGCTGGAATCCGAATCTTTAAGATCAATAGAAATCTACTTGATAAAATGAGGATGTCGAAGATGAACAGTCCGCTCAGGACATAGAATTTGGGCTTCATAACGGTTAAGCCAATCCATACCCAAAATCGTTCCAAAGCCTAAGTAGTGCATAACATGCAAATCGGCTCGGAAAGAGAGATCACACACAATAATCTCGACATCTTTACACAATAAACTGATTTTTGCGGATCCACCAACCGGATTCACAATTCTCAAAGAAGTCATTAAACACAAAACATCCAAAGAAAAAGTATCAATAAGTTCTTTTGAAATACAAGAATGGGACGCACCCGTATCAAAAAGAACCCGAATAGGATGATCACGAAATAAAATAATGCCATCAAGGATGGAATGAAGAGTACCTTGACCACGAGATGCGTTTCCAGAGGCTTTAGCAACTTTAAGCTTTCCCTCCTTCTTGCCCTGAAGTTTGGGACATGAAGATAAAAAATGATCCGAACTTTTGCAATAGCGACAAAAGAGAGGTTTCGGACATCTATTGGCATAATGGTCTTTAGAACCACAATTGTAGCATTGCCCACTACTAGGGGCAGAAGCCTTTGCTACCGGAATTGCTTGCTTCCCTTTCTTGTTGGGATAAGACCCTTTGAACTTAATAGGCCTTTTCTTGTTGTTGTTGAATTTTGGTTTGGCACCCACAACATCACCATTACTCTCTTTATCTGCCTCTTCAAGCCGAAGAGCGATATCAACAAGTTGATCAAAAGAAACTTCTAGCTTTAGAAGTAATGGCTTCTTGAGATTTTTATTCAAGCCATAGACGAATCTCTGATTTTTCTTCAATGGGGTGTTAATGTATTCAACCCCGTATTTAGAAAGAGATTCAAAAGACGCGACATAGTCTGCCATGGAGGATTCACCTTGAACAAGTTCAACGAAACGGCGAGCCAAAGTCACCCTCTCAGCTTCCGGCACAAATTTTAATTCGAAGCGTTCCCGGAATTTCTCCCAAGTAAGATCCACTTCAACTATTTCAGAAACAAGAAGCTCATACCAATCTAATGCTCTTTCTTGGAGCATACTATAGGCCACCTGAACACGGTGAAGATCAATAAGATTCATGCGAGAAAAGATTCGATCGCACGATCTCAGCCAAGCCTGGACTTCGATAATAGTCTCAGAACCTTTGAATGGCTTCCCACCCAAATTGGTATAATCGTGCAACGTGCAAATCCATACCTAGGGTGAGTAGACTTCGGATTAGATCCGGCTGCTTGAGCATTCCTCACTAGATCAAGAAGCTGCTGGGCAGACATAAATACTCCATCCTGAGGAGTAGCACGAGATTGACTGGCGCTGGGACGGCCAGGTCTAACCATTTCTCTTCCTTAAGAAAGAAGAAGGAAGAAGAAAAAGGTTATTCACAAACGAATATCAAGCAATCTTGATAGATAAAAAAGGAATCATAAAGAAAATAGGATGAATCGGTACGAAGACTCGAATTAAATCCTAATGCACGATTCCTAGGATGGACTTAGGACGATGATCCCTGTTAAATTATTCTACATTGTTCCGAAGTTTAGCTCTAATACCAAGCTGTGACGCCCCACCTCTACACTCACACTAGCCAAGGACACTATGGTGTAATGCCGTCAATTAGCACGGAGAATAAGGCTGTTGAGGAGCGACCCTCCTTGTAATTGCTTTGTGCGAGCGCCGATATGTCAGATAGTACAACATGCATTTGGTTCCAGGAGGAAATCCGACACATCGATACAAACTCAAAGCTACTACACAATGGCTATATATATTCTTCGGAAATAAATATAGAAATAAATATAACACAAATCAGTCATAGACATCCATATCACAAAGGCGGAAATAGATATGAATATATAACACATGAAAGTGTACATCAGAGTAGTGGTCAAACAAGATCCACAATATCATAAAAGAATGGTTACAAGTGTGAGACAAAATAATATATACACATCTAGGAGTCTATATTTCAAAGGTATACAACAAAAACTACTAATCTCAGTAGTTAGCCAAAAGTCAGGGTGATAATCCCAGAAGTGAAGTCAAGCAGAAGCACCTGTAACAACTCGGTCTGACCCGAGTATTATTTATAAGAAAATAATAAACGGATCAGTCTAGCTATAAATATCAGATAAAATGATATAGAATAAGAGATATGACATAACATATGATAACCATAAAACCATACTGTGATAAGTATGAAATTGGAAATCAACAAGAGATTAATCAATATCACCAGAATCATCCCAAAGATCAAAAGGAATGTCATACTTCTTATTTCATTCACCAAGCCACAAATATTGACAACATATAAATGCCAATCACAAAATAGGTGAAATTCAAATTCTAGAAATCATCAATAGAAATCCAGGAATCACGAAAAGGGGAGGCCTATCACAAAAAGGGAGCTTGAAAACTCACCAACACGTGTATCACAAACGGGATGCTATCCCATGGTCGCTAACCATAGAGCCGGTGCAACGACGTAGTATAACGGTACGCCTGAGGAACTAGAAACTCGAATAGTTCGGAACAACAACGTAGTACAACGGTACGACCGAAGATACGAACTCCATAAAACGTGGATCGCTAGCCCACAAAAATTGGGTCGAAACCCCAAGAAATAAATAGGTCGTTAGCCTATAATAAAAATGAGACGAAACTCAATAAAACGAGGTACCGTCCCCTTCGTGGACAAAGAAACATAGCATAGCGCTAGTCTAAAACACAAAAATGATTCTCAATGATCATCATGAAAGTGTCAATTACTCTAAGCTAGTAAATATATGAGCTTAGCTACGTGTCCCATAACCACTAGATTAACTTAAATATTTGCGGGCAAATTGTAGATCTCCACTAGAAAATTGTCACAAGAGATTCAATCGAACAAGTCCAACAATTAACCAACGAAGTGAACGCAAGCGTTTCATACTTCAAATTATATTGAAATATTTATATCAAAAAAATACTTCTAATAATATTATTATAATACTACAAAACCATTCAAAAGAAATTTCAAAACCCCGGAACCTAAGTTCTAAATTTGCAAATTTCATTTATTTTATTTTAGATCTTATTTTGTTTCCAATTTGTCTTTATAAATTTACTACCTAACTACTAATACATTACACCCAAGTATATAAATATCATTTAAAATTTATTTTATATATAGAAAATATAATAGGCAAAATTATTTCATTCGCCTATAATAAAAACAAATATTATGTCGGTATGTCCTATTAAGTGTTTAGATACCCCTATTGATGTTACAGCGTCCCATGCACCAACCAGAGTTTATAAATACAAAACGGAACAAATTAACACAATATCAAAACCTTTTTATAACACTAACAAGTATGCTCTTTCATATATACGCTCAGCGACTCCCACAGGGTATTACTACTCTATTAACAAAGAGTCGGACCCCACAAAGCTAAGGTTTATCACTAAACCAAAGCTCTGATACCACATTGTAATATCTCGTCTTTTCGCACGCTTTAAATCGACACACGTGTCAATTCAAACCGTTTGGAAGGGCGGATTGTTATGGGGTAAATAAGAAAAACGAGAAAGAAATAAAACGAAACAGAATCTCGCAGCAGAAGGATAAAATATAATAATCAAATATATAGTTTATAAAGCTGTTTTAAAATATTTGATTATACTTATACAACATACATCAGAGTTACACATACCGTATAACAATGCAGCGGAACAATATGAGTGTAGTGGAATAAAAAAAATAGTAATAGAAATCTCCATCTTCGTCCTCCATAGCTAAAGTCTTCGATCCTGAAACGCTCGGACTGACCCGAGCGAATTGAAAGCACAAAACACTCGAGTCAGAACTAAAAGATCTTATGTAAGTTAAATCAACAAAAATAAATATGAGTACAGTAACTCAAAAGATGCTCGGGATTCACATCCCTTAAGGATCCGTTAAACTATTTACTATGTAGTATATTTCGCTATTATAATAGTGTCTAATTTTAAAATAAACTTACTTTTAAATAGAGTTAAAGGGTTACCCATATAGCCCGTAACACAAATAATGCCAATAGTCTATACAGTACCGTAGTATCTCCTGATCGGGAAGCTACCAGAGGATACTCCATAGGTACGACACAAATAGAAACTCGTACAAGGCGCGATAGGGTAGGTAACACGGCACAACTAGGCAATGCCAGGGTAGATATTCCAATTACGCATCTGGGCTGGTGGTAACGCGTAGCCGCAGCTACCACCCACCTCGAACAAACTCCCCCCTAAAATCAAAGATCAAAAGTGGCCACCGAATCAATCCAAAAGTCAGAGTATAATATCGAAGAGGAGTATCCGATAAAGGGCGCTAACCCCCTTGGCCCGAGAATCGCTCCTGTTTTAGCCACCTTATGCCTACTCACGGGAGTCGGGTCCACGTATTTACCTCAAAGGAAACGACGCCACTATCCTACTTCATTCTGGAATGTCCACCGCGTACACGGTTGTTAAAGTGGTTTTCGGACTTGGCAGAGAGTATGACAACTACCGATCCCGGTCTCTTCAACAACCAAACGTTATTATAACACCGCGGTTATTTCAAAATAATTTATACTTTAAAACTAGAATATAATTTCTCTTTCAAACCATATAAATACGATATCATATATTTTTAAACCCAAATCAATATGATATCATTTTTATTTTATAAATATCCCTGTTAACTCCACTTTTTCAGCAAGGCCGTGACATCAAAAATCGACCGAGAAGCCAATGATAGTTCATCTCGAAGGATGGTCGATTTAACCTCCCAATAAAGCAAGTTCTGTTGAATGAATTTTCAGATAAGATCCCCTACGGAGGGGGGGTCCAGGGGGGTGCCAACCCCCCAAGGTGGGGGTGCGGGGGCAACGCCACCGCCTACGGTGTTCGACCTGACCGGTCAGGTCGCAGGGGTCCAGGGGGCAGCGCCCCCGGCGGGGTGCGGGGCAGCGCCCCGACCAAAACGGTATACGACTTAAAGAGTGAAGTAAGCCAGCGACTTAACTAGTCAGCGACCTAACCAATGAAGCGACCTACCGGCTCAAGAAAGACACGACTCAGCTTATCTGGTTGCCGACTCAACGGCCTTGAAGGGTTACGACTTAACGACTCAGGAGGGATAACGACTCACCGGGTTATAACCTTAGCGACTTAAAGGTGCTGGCCGACTCAACGGGTTAACGACTCATGGAGTTAGCGACTCATGGGGCTGACCGACCTAAGGATTTCAACGACTCAAGGTTTGTAACGACTCAGTGGATCAACGACTCAACTGCTATGCGACTTATGGGTGTTACCGACTCAGCGACTCAGAGCTTACAACGACTCATGGTTCAACGACTCAACAGGTTCGCGACTCATCTTATGAAACGACTCAGGGGAAGTGACGACATAAGAAAGTGGATCCCTGTGCCGCTTCGTTTATATACCGTCACCTGATAAGTCGTTAACGGCTTAACGACTCACAACTAATGACTCGTTCAAGACTCAGAGCCATTGAGCCGTAATCCATTGCCATAGTGCCTGTGCCGAGGGAGGTTGACTCGTAAGCGACTCAGGACTTGGCGTATAATCCAGCAGAAGAATGAACCGTGGAGCAATCAAGGGTTGGTTCAATGAGTCGGCCACGACCTAATTTGACTCGGCCACAAGTCAAGCATGAGTCGGGTACGACTCACGACTCAAGGCTGAAAAATCCTATAAATACACGGCCACCTCCAACATTCAAGGGACTTTTGGCTCATTTTCTTCAAGCACCGATACTCTGCTGCATTCCAAACCAATCCAACACTCGAAGCTCTCAAGACACAAAGAACGCTACAAACAACTTCAAGAAGAGATCACATACATCCAACATGGATTCGAAGACTCTCATCTCCATTGAAGTTTAAGCTACTCGTTCTAAGTCTCTTGTAATTCAAAGTGTATTATACTTGGAAAGAATTGTATCAGCTTGTAACGAGATCATCAATAAAAGTATTTAAAGTGGACGTAGGCTATACCCTTAAGCCGAACCACTATAAAACTGCTGCTGTTTACTGCTTTTCTGCTATTATCTGCTTATAATCTGTTCCCGAGTAATCGGGTGGTGCTTTCACAACTACACTTCACACACCGGGGTGTTAGCGTTCAAATTTTTAGCGTTAACATTTTTGGTGCTTTCACTGAGAATTGAACTCAGGAGAATACTTTCACCATTGCTTCGCGAAAGTTTGTTGAAAGAATCTCTCTAAAGACTAGAAGTTTATCCGAGATAATGGCTACTGGAAGACAGCTTAGATCAGATAGATCTGGTGATGCTCATGAGAATACTACCACTTCTCTTGCTCCAAATGAAGCAGCTCCGAGTGTTGGAATTACACGAGCAGAATTGGACGCCGTAGTTTTGGGATTGAATCAGCAATTGAATGCTCAGAATGCGCAGTTGGAAGCCCAGAATGCCCAGAATGCCTTGATTATGGATAGGTTAAACGCCCTACTTGAGGCAAATCACCAACGACAGGATAATGAAACAATCTATGCTGAAGATGCCTGTGACCCCCAAGAGAAAGGTATTCCTCAAAAAGCAGACAACACCACTGCAAGGGGACCTTCCCAAGCTGAAGGTTCAAGGCCGCAACCAACTGTTCGCGAAGATTTGCCCAGGCAAACTTTCGAAAGAACAGCGGACGCAGACGTCTGCCCGGCAAGACCTCTGAACGATGAGGAGTACCTATCAGGGATGGTTCGCTCGATTATGAAAGAAAGCATGCAAAGGCAAGAGGATGAAAACGATTGGGGGTTTGCTCCAAGTAAGACACCGTTCACCGAAAAAATCTTGAAGGCAGAGTTTCCAAAGAAATTTGTACCTCCTACCATCCCAGCTTATCGAGGGACAAGTGACCCTAACCAATTCCTGTACAAGTATGATTGGCATATGACCGGGGCAAGAGCAACAGATGAGATCAAGTGTCGTTACTTTCCGGTATACTTAGAGGGAATGGCCTTACTTTGGTTCACAAAGCTGCCAGTTAGATCCGTGGATCAATTCTCTGACTTAACACGAAAGTTCAAGGATCAGTTCAGGCTATATGCTACAAAAGCCAAGGATATAATGTCTCTCTCTAGTCTAGAACAAAACCCCGGAGAATCTACCAGATCATTCTTAAATCGTTTCAATATAGCCCTAGCTGAAGTCGAGAACGCAGAGCCAAGGATGGTTTTGACTTATCTAATGCGGGCTATCGATAAATCGAGTGAATTCGGTAAATGGCTAAAAATGAAGGAGCCAAACTCACTTGAGAAATTCTATAAGAAGGCTGATGAATTTATGCGTTTGGAAAGCTTTCCTGCGACATCAAGAGCAATCGAGGCCGAAATTTTGAATGTCGGAGATACTTCTGATAAAAGAGAATCTAGAGGACAGAAGAGGAAGAACGATGGTGGAAAAAAGCAGAGAGACTTGAAGAAAGCTCGCCGCTTTAAACCTTCAAACTTTACTCTCTTAACTGATACTCTGGAGAACATCTTTCTCGCAACCAAGGATGCTTTTGATTATCCTAAGCCACCTGAGTTGAAGGTTGGGAAAAATGCTATGCATAATGGGAGGTTCTGTCAGTTCCACAACCAACCTGGTCATGACACCAACGAATGTCGTCATTTAAGGAATTTGATTGAAGAACTATTGAGACAGAATAAACTCCAGCAATATGTCAAAAGAGACAGGAATGACCCATCCTCATCCACTCAGGGGAGCCCCTTACCCGGCAGACAGGAATCATGATAAGATGGAAGGATACACTCATGCTCTAAGAAAAGCCCCGAAGGGAGAGAATGTTCCTGTTCTCACACCGGAGATTCGATCCCGAGAAGCTTGGGACAGCAATGACTTGCATCCATGTTTTACTTTAAGGCTTTGTTACAAATTTGTAAAAGAATAATGGATTTATCATTCTCGTATTAAAAGTTGTTGTAAAAACATTGCAAATGAAATATGGGAACTATAAATCTTGTGTTTTCTATTACTATAAAAGACCTGTTTCATTTCGATATGCCAAATATCTTGAATATATTGCTAAAATGTCGATTTAATATTGCAGGCAATCAAAGCAAAGCTTACCTAGTCAGCACATCGCAAAGCAAAGCGATTCCTATAAGTCATTGAGCGAATAAATGTCAAGACAAAAAAGGTTCCAAATTGAATTCCTGCATAAGAAATGTTCCTCTCGAACAGTTGATATAACCAAAAGGGCACCTTCCCAACGCGAAGGTTTCAGGACCTCGCTAACCGACGAAGATCGTTTGTGCAAACAGACATCTAGTCGGGTAGTTTGGGTCTGCCTTATGGATTTACTTAATAATGAGGAGCATTTCTCTGGAAAAGAGACAAATAACTGGCAAAGAAAAGAACATGGCTGTGTAAATGATAACGAGGAATCGTGCGGATGGTGAAGAGGCATGGGCAAGCAGAAAGAAAACACACAAGCCCTCTTCGGAGGCAAAAGTCCTCCAATGAGGCACACTTCCCAAGTTTGAAGTGCAAACTAAAGTCCTCCAATGAGGCACGCTTCCCATGTTTGAAGCGCAAACAAAAGTCCTCCAATGAGGCACACTTCCCAAGTTTGAAGTGCAAACTAAAGTCCTCCAATGAGGCACGCTTCCCATGTTTGAAGCGCAAACTAAAGTCCTCCAATGAGGCACGCTTCCCATGTTTGAAGCGCAAACTAAAGTCCTCCAATGAGGCACGCTTCCCATGTTTGAAGCGCAAACTAAAGTCCTCCAATGAGGCACGCTTCCCATGTTTGAAGCGCAAACTAAAGTCCTCCTATGAGGCACGCTTCCCATGTTTGAAGCGCAAACAAAAGTCCTCCAATGAGGCACACTTCCCAAGTTTGAAGTGCAAACTAAAGTCCTCCAATGAGGCACGCTTCCCATGTTTGAAGCGCAAACTAAAGTCCTCCAATGAGGCACGCTTCCCATGTTTGAAGCGCAAACTAAAGTCCTCCAATGAGGCACGCTTCCCATGTTTGAAGCGCAAACTAAAGTCCTCCAATGAGGCACGCTTCCCATGTTTGAAGCGCAAACTAAAGTCCTCCAATGAGGCACGCTTCCCATGTTTGAAGCGCAAACTAAAGTCCTCCAATGAGGCACGCTCCCCATGTTTGAAGTTTAAACTAAAGTCCTCCAATGAGGCACGCTTCCCATGTTTGAAGCTTAAACTAAAGCCCTACTCAAAGGCACAACCCTTCAGAGGATAAAGACCTCTTCGGGGGCACATTTCACCAGAGTTGAAGTGCAAACTCTTCGGAGGCCCACTTCTCCAGAGCTGAAGTGCCAAATAAAGACCTCTTCGGAGGCACATTTCACCGGAGCTGAAGTGCAATCTCTGTGGATGCCCACTCCTCCAGAGTTGAAATGTCAAATCAAAGCCCTCTAGCGAGGCGCAACAAAAAAAAAGGGAAAAAAGGCTTATCCAATACAAGGCGCACTCTACCAGAGCAAGAATAATATTTCTTCAAAAATGGAAAATTATTCTCTAAAGAAAGAGTGCATGCCTTCTCAAAATGAAAGAGTTATTCTCTAAAGTAAGAGTAGAAGTCTTCTAAAAACAGAAGAATTGTTCTCCAAAAAATCTCCTTAAAATGGAGAATATTACAATGAGCTGTGGTATGGGGCAATATAATATTGCTACATTAATAAAAGCAGAACCCAAGCAACGTACCACAAGCTCACTGTAATATCATGCAAAGAGAATAAAGAAACTTGTATGAAAATGTGGAATAAATATATTCTCAAATACAGACAAAAGTTTCTATAAAATTTGTTATGCATGTGCAGGTTTCAAAAGGAAAAACAAGAAGGATGACGCCACAACGTCAAATGGAGTAAAACATTACACCAATAAGGCTTCCGCAATAGGTTCCATTGATGCAAGTTCCTTTGCGAAAGCTGGGGCATCTGAAGTTTCTGCTTGAAAACCAGGGGCATCGTGAAGCTAGGTCGACCAAAACGAGTGCAAAAATCCGAATTAGTGCAAAAATTCATCGTTCAGCAAAAAATTTAATGCTCCTCTCCTTAACCGTCACAGCACTTAATCTTTTAAAAATTGACTTGTGACTGGAATATTCGGAAAGAGGATGGGAGTGCTGCAAAAGTAAAGGATGAAATTAGTACCGGACAACTCGGATTTTCAAAATCCCAGAAATGGAAAGATCCAGTTTGCCCCACTACTCTTCTTATCGAAAAGACATTCTATATGAAGAACTGAATATTAAAAAGTAAAGGTGCACGTTTTCTAAAAAGCGTGTGAAGTGTTGTGCAAAGCTACTAAAATAACAAGTAATTAAAGCGATACTTGAAATAATACTGGTTGGCATATGTCAATTCAGAAAAAATCGAGGCTTGTTATTTGAAAGTAAGTGCGGTGTCAATGCAGATAGCAGTTATAACTGTGTAAACTTTGTGTTGATACTTCATTCAAGAAAGTTGATTCGCAACTCTTCATCAAGACCGTACTAATTTGCTTACAGTAAAATACCAGTTCTTTGATCTAATCCATCACTCGATATGGGCAATCGGTGATGAGTATATTCGCCCTATTTTTCTGCAAATGTTGCGTTTAACAGGTTGTTAAAATAATCTGTAAAGAGATGCAGCAAGTTCAGGTCAAAGTTCCATTGAACCGCATTGGTCAAGTTTAAAAAGCTTCAGGTCGAAACAAAGCAAAGTTGCCTAAGTACAAGCTCACCAGCTCAGTAAAGCACGAGTTAAGAAGAATCGAAGCACACGACCTAGTCCCTAGGCGTATACTTCGAGGGGCAAGTGTTAACTCCACTTTTTCAGCAAGGCCGTGACATCAAAAATCGACCGAGAAGCCAATGATAGTTCATCTCGAAGGATGGTCGATTTAACCTCCCAATAAAGCAAGTTCTGTTGAATGAATTTTCAGATAAGATCCCCTACGGAGGGGGGGTCCAGGGGGGTGCCAACCCCCCAAGGTGGGGGTGCGGGGGCAACGCCACCGCCTACGGTGTTCGACCTGACCGGTCAGGTCGCAGGGGTCCAGGGGGCAGCGCCCCCGGCGGGGTGCGGGGCAGCGCCCCGACCAAAACGGTATACGACTTAAAGAGTGAAGTAAGCCAGCGACTTAACTAGTCAGCGACCTAACCAATGAAGCGACCTACCGGCTCAAGAAAGACACGACTCAGCTTATCTGGTTGCCGACTCAACGGCCTTGAAGGGTTACGACTTAACGACTCAGGAGGGATAACGACTCACCGGGTTATAACCTTAGCGACTTAAAGGTGCTGGCCGACTCAACGGGTTAACGACTCATGGAGTTAGCGACTCATGGGGCTGACCGACCTAAGGATTTCAACGACTCAAGGTTTGTAACGACTCAGTGGATCAACGACTCAACTGCTATACGACTTATGGGTGTTACCGACTCAGCGACTCAGAGCTTACAACGACTCATGGTTCAACGACTCAACAGGTTCGCGACTCATCTTATGAAACGACTCAGGGGAAGTGACGACATAAGAAAGTGGATCCCTGTGCCGCTTCGTTTATATACCGTCACCTGATAAGTCGTTAACGGCTTAACGACTCACAACTAATGACTCGTTCAAGACTCAGAGCCATTGAGCCGTAATCCATTGCCATAGTGCCTGTGCCGAGGGAGGTTGACTCGTAAGCGACTCAGGACTTGGCGTATAATCCAGCAGAAGAATGAACCGTGGAGCAATCAAGGGTTGGTTCAATGAGTCGGCCACGACCTAATTTGACTCGGCCACGAGTCAAGCATGAGTCGGGTACGACTCACGACTCAAGGCTGAAAAATCCTATAAATACACGGCCACCTCCAACATTCAAGGGACTTTTGGCTCATTTTCTTCAAGCACCGATACTCTGCTGCATTCCAAACCAATCCAACACTCGAAGCTCTCAAGACACAAAGAACGCTACAAACAACTTCAAGAAGAGATCACATACATCCAACATGGATTCGAAGACTCTCATCTCCATTGAAGTTTAAGCTACTCGTTCTAAGTCTCTTGTAATTCAAAGTGTATTATACTTGGAAAGAATTGTATCAGCTTGTAACGAGATCATCAATAAAAGTATTTAAAGTGGACGTAGGCTATACCCTTAAGCCGAACCACTATAAAACTGCTGCTGTTTACTGCTTTTCTGCTATTATCTGCTTATAATCTGTTCCCGAGTAATCGGGTGGTGCTTTCACAACTACACTTCACACACCGGGGTGTTAGCGTTCAAATTTTTAGCGTTAACAATCCCTTTCCTAAAATCATAATATTTTCAAATATATATATCTTGAAACCATAGCTTTGAAACATAATTTTTAATACTTAATGGTTCAAGTACTATATTACTTTATAAAATAAACAGCTTTTTTAAATTTCATAATAAATTCCCAATATCAATTTGAACCTCCAAATAAACCATTTTAATTCCCATATATTTCAAAGCTTAAATATTCTATATTTCCAAACTTTATAGTTCATATATTTCAACCTTTAAATATTCCACTATTTCAAAAATGGATTCTTTGGAAATTTAATATATCAAATCCAATTCCTATTATTTAAAATTTGAAATGTATACTTAATAGAACAAATATTATTCATGTAAAACACTTAAACTCCAATAACAGGATATATTTTTTAATTAAATTAACTTGATAGTATTCTTTAAATCAATTGGATATTTACTTAAATTCTCAAATCAAAAAATCAAGTTATACAATCATACCCTTTAAATCTTAATTTATTTACATTTCAAAACAAATTTTTCGAGGAAAATTCTTAGATACATTAATTCAAATCATATTCACATTTATCTTCAACCTTACTTTTATTTGAGTTATTATAAACTCTATATACAATAGAACTTCAAATATATTCTTAACCATATTATATAAACGAAATCAACTTCATTATTTAGCTTATTTTAAAATTCGAAAGAAATTTATACATAGCTAAATTCAAGAATTTTACTATATATATATATATCAAAATTTAATATTTATTAAACCGTATTCTTTCCAAAACCATAGAAAATCATTCCAAAAATAATTTATATATATACCGCGGTGCCTGTATATAATTTTCTATCCTATGGTCAAGTGATACCGATATTTATCATTTCAATCCGCAATTTAAAAATAAAAATGCGGTTGTATATCATTTCAAACCGCAATCCCGAATGAAATGAAAATGCATAATAATTTGCAGTTTATACAATATAAATACAGCATCCATTCATCCATCATGTCAACCATCAAACATTTATCAACTTATCATCCAATTCAAACAATCACTTCAACAAATAAAAGTTAATTACTGACAGTTAATTTTTCAAAAAAGAATTAAATAACTGTTTAACTGTAGTTTATATGCAATGATAAATAAATTTAACTAGCAGTTTATATGCAATAATAAATTTAACAAAAATTTAAACTGGCAGTTTATATGCAAAAATGAATTAAATAACAAGTAAATTATATGAATGCAAATTAATTGAGATAATGATGAAATATATACCAAACAGCTATAAATAAATTTCTAAACACATCATAAATAAATTTAACAAACATAAGATATTTTAGAAGTTGTGAGTGGGTTAAAACACTCATCTTTTGAATTTAAATTGAATTTAAATCCAATTTAAACCCAAAAAGTTGACCGTCTCAGAATTCGTCCAAACCAGCGCCATAATGTCCGGAATTTTATTACGATCCTAACAAAAAATCATGCATGGAACGGAGTTCGTATGAGAAAGATATTCAAAATAAAAGATTTGAAATCAAAATTTAATTAAAAACCGAAAATTAAAAAAAAATTATACGTACACGTCATACTGCTCTGGCTTCCACGCACGCAGGCAATCTCGTTCGTAAATACGAACCTTGACAGAACTCGGCCGCCACCCTTCAATCAATTAAATGCGCCGCCTCGATCGATTTGAGTCAGATCTACGGTCATCGTTGTACTCAGCAGGACGAGCCACCACTATCCCCAATGCGCCGCCACCTCCGGCACCCTATATATCGACCGGCACCGTGAGTTATACGGTCAATTCGAGGCGAATTCTAGTGCCCATATCAGGAACTAACCGTATGGATCGAACCCCCTTGCTCCCCTCTACTCGGTTGTGCCCTTCGATCGCCATGAAATTGGCGATCCACCATTGATTTAAACCTGAGGTCAATGGATGGTCGAGGTTCAATGTGAATTTCAGTGCCTTTGATGCAACGAATTGAAAAGGGAATTACGCCATTGAATTACGCTTGTCGAGAGCATCAACATATATTTTTTCTAGATTTTTCTGAGGACTTTGAATTTTAGGCTTTGGATTTGATTTTTGAAATGGATCTGGATCTGAAATTTATGTTGCCTGCCATTAAGGAGGAGAGAGTTGAGATATTCATATAGCCAAATGAAAACGAGGAGAATTAAGGTTTATAATGATATATTTATAGACAAAGTTGAAATAGGATGGATCGGATAAGATAGATGTACGCGCTAAACGATAGATGGCCCGAAAAGCCCATTTCGACTCCGGAACGAAATTGGGTCAACCCATATATCAAAATAAATGTTTTAAAATATTCTGAACGCGATGGAAAAAGTTTTACATCCAAATTCCATGGTGTGAAGAAGTTATGCTGAAATCGATATTTTCAAATGGATTTCAATTGATTTCAACTTCATTTATTTCAAGGCATTTCGAGTCCGTACGATCAAACGACAAGCCCGATCGCTACGAAACTTGAAATCCTAAAATAATTCACCGTTAGGGATCCGATGAAACTCATTTCGTTGAAATCCGAGTCAGTGGCCAAAATGGCTATTTTTCCATTAATTAAATAAATTTTAAATAAATTAAATTAAATCAAATTTCCTATTTAAATTCTGAAATTGACAATCTTTAACACTTTTATTTCCTTAATCATTCACATTAATTAAACCAAATCTAAATATCAATTTAGAGTTAAGAAATTTATTCATTTCATCGTTAAATTTAATTTCATTATATTCACAAATTATAAATTGAATTTGCGATAATTCCCCTTTAATTGACTTTCATTCAATTATTCAATCTATTAGTATCTAATAGATGAGACTACCATTGGATTCATACTCTATTACGTAAATATCTCCAAATTTCATCTAAATTTATATTTACATAATATTTAAATATTAAATTTCATTTTATTGTAATTAAATCCAATTATTATAGTTTGAATCTCAAAATTTGTAAATCTTTATTTCCATTCTTCTATTCAACGTACTTTCTTTATTACTCCTGATGAAATCAATGTTTGATTCAAAATTTATTATAACAATAGCCTCTCATTACATCTAGTTTCTATTTACGTAATAACAAATGATGAATTTCATTTATTTGCAATAAATTCAGTTTATTGAATTTTACACTTCAATCCAAATAATAAATCTTGCTTCCAAATCTTTAAATCAAACAAACTTCATAAAGTAAATAGGCTTATCATAAATTTCATCTTATAAATTAACCATCTTCACTAACAAATCAAATATACCCTAACTTCATAATTTAAGTCAATTAATTGTAATTGATTCCATATTAAATGTTATTAATTATAAATTGAAACCTCAATAAATTCGTTTATTGATTTAAAAATCTAGCTATTCAATAAATAGACATTATATGGGTATAAATAACATTGAATCATAATACATTTCACTAACGTATTTATTAAATTTATTCCAAATAACGTACTACCTAACTTTCTTAAATTTCAAATTTGATTTCCAAATTTTATGTAACATAATAAAGAAATGGTTAACCTAAATAATTGTTGCACTTTAACATTCAAATTCACTTACAACTATTATTAACAACAATGTTGCCATTGATTTAGATTTAATTAAATAAATTAGATGAATGGGTAAGATTTTATAATTGTCTTCAATGCCAAATTTTACTCAGATTCATCCTTAATTACCAACTACAAATTATTATAATTACTTAATTTGCATTGATTAAATCAAGTTCAAATTTGATACGTATTATTTCGTAAATTTATATAACCTTTGAATTAATTTCCCAATTTACCAATTACTACTTTTAAAATAACTTATTTCTCTATTTTATTTCCATTTACCGAAATTTAGTCCCTTATACACATTTATTAGCCCAATTCATTTATTTATCTTGGTTCCAAATTTTATTAAATCAGTTGCCATCTATGCATAAAATCAACATTTCTATTGATTTTACATTCAAAATCTTCAGTTATTATCTTAACTTACATAAGGTAATGTTTAGTTACAATTAATTGTTATTGATTAAATACATTGGTAACGAACAATAGTTGTCACCATTTTCCATTTTATAACATTTGTAAATTTATTCTTTACCTTTTACATCCCGCTAAAATCAGTGTACACATATTATAATCCCTTACACAAAACTGATCTTTCAATTACCATTCACTATCTATTTAATACAATAATCAAATGTTTACATTTTGTTACTTATTAAATTTTATAACTAAGCATGGCATGTTTAAATACAATGAATTGGAGTTTTATTTTGATTTTTGACAATTAACACGTATTAACATTGTTTCATTTTAATTTAGTTATTATTCCATTATTAAATTGTGAATTTTAATTTCTTTCAATATTAACTCATAAAATATTATTGAATTAACAATTTTAACATTCGTTTCATTATTAATTATAAAAAAAATCTTTTCTTCCTAAATTTAATTCCATTATCTTATTAAAGTGACAAATTTAATTAACGAAATTTACAGGTCGTTACAGATGGTTTTAGATATGATAATCTTGGTTATTATTAAAAATGATTATTGTGTGTTTAATAATAATATGTGTATTAATGAGTAAGCAAATGTAACGTTTTAAAGAAGTAAACAATTAGGTAAAATATGACTTATAAATTGAAATTAAAAATACCAAAATTGTGAAATTTGAAATCTAGGCCCTGAAATTTGAAACTTGTTTCAAAATGCTGAAAGAAATAATAAATAAGTATTATTTGAATAAAAGAGACTTGCTGCAAATAATGGGTTGTTTGTAAATTTGATTTGAATTAAAAACCAAAGGTGGTTTAAAATTTAAGGATGACCTCGTGTGTAAAGGAAATAAAATGTATGTATGTGCAATATACATAAATCAAAAATAGTTTGAATAAACTCTAAATGTTGATTTTTAAATTTGGAATGGGATGTTATATCCAAAGTGATAAGTTTTTGAACTTAATAAGTGGGAAGATTATTAACGTGAAGTTTAAAAATTGAATGGGGAATTAAAATTGAGCAAGGTTGATAGAATTAAGTAAATTGAATTTAACTTGGGAGAAGTTAAATAAGTTTGAATGAACAACTTGAATTGGAAATTTTAAGATGAAATTGGAATTTAACTTGGAAAGTTAAATGGTTAATTTGAATTGGGAGTATGTGTGATCTCAAAATGGGGTTGAGATCTGGAAATTGGAAATGGATGGACGTTTTAAAATAAATTGGATGATATCATCCTATTGTTATTAAAAATCTTTAAATTGCAAATTGGATTTGTTTAAATGAATGAGAAACGAAGTGTGGTAATATATTCATTGTTGAAATAAAAGGGGAAATTTAAATTTAAATTGAAATTAAGGATATGGAATTACTTTGAACTGAAAATTTGAATAATTGAATTTGTAAATTAAACTTGTTTAAGAATTGGTTTCAAACTAGAAAATAAAATTGGGTAATAAATTAAATTTTTAAGTTAAAATCATTTTGAACTCTTATGTAAACTTTGAAATAAGTAAATAAAGATAATTTAAAATGAAAATTCTAGAATTTGAGCTCAGAAATTAAATTGTGTAAAAACTTTTAATAAAGGTTAATTTGGTTTAAAAGGATAAACCAACCTTAGAAAATTTAACTCGAATTTAAATAATTCGAGATGGTTTAAAATTAAGATTGAAAATTGAATTGTTTAAACTTGAATCTGACTTGAATTAATTGGATTTGAGATTGAAGGTGTATAAGTTTAAAAATTGAAATGGAAAATTTGAACTGGATTAATTAGAAAAAATGGAAAAAAATGATTTCAAATTCAAATGGAATTGGAATTAATTCTTATAGAAATTTAAATGATTTGAAATTGAAGTGGGTTTAATTTGAAACTAGTCCAAATTTATTTGAATAATTTGGAACTGTAATTAAAGTTGAATAAGTAAAAATCAAATGGAATTTGATTTGAAGTTGGGAAGAAATTGAGAATTTATTTAACTAAAATTTGGAATAAATCAAGTCCAATGGAAATTGGAGTTATTTAAAACTGTAATTGGGTCAATTTAAATGGAAGTGGAAATTTAAATTGAATTGATGAGAATGGAGATTGGGAATTGAACTGTTTGACTCTAGACTATTTTTTTTAAAATAAATTGTTTTTAGTACAAATCTATTTTTCCAAGTTATGTATTATATATACAACCTTTCTTATTAAGCCCAAAACTATCTTATACTTATTTTATAACTACTTTTGGAGTTATTTAACTATTTTGTAACTATTTTATAAACTAATTACTGTTTTTCAACTGTTTGATAATTAATTACTATTTTACAACTATTTTGCAATTGTCTAAAATTTCTATAACTATTATCTATTTTCCAACTATTTTACAGCTATTTTGTAAACTAATAATTATTTTTCAACTACTTATCTATTTTTAAAATTTTCAAGCTATTTTCTAAATATAAACTGGTCGGAGTCCAAAATATTATTTATTAAATACCCAACCAAGATAAGAATTGGAGTGATAATTCAATGGAATTAAAGAAATTGTGAATATGTGGATAGAAAAGAAAGGAAATGTGAATAGAAAGGAAATTGATTTAGTTAATAATCAATGAAGTTAAATACGTAGGATGTACGTATATCATTCTATTCACATACTGATTTGATCCGGATTCAAGCACAGAATTTTGAGATAGTTATATCGATCCGAGTTGGGATTTTTCACTCGATTTTCGACTGCAAACCTGGATATGGATTGTTGATTGGTTTTGGATATTCTCTATCATAGTTATGGCTATGCATGGAGAATGACGGATTTTAATCAAGAAACCAGATATGTGTCCGCACTAGGAAGTCGGGCGGATGATATTAGTTCCAAAGTGAAATTGTGTGATCGAGTGAGCGATCAGATTGGTATAGCGTACTGATGATAAGTGTACATTGTACGAATTTGAATGAAATTGATATTGAAAGAATAATCAAATTTGAATATTTGATTTTGAATAAACAAAGTTAAATATCTTTGTTATATAAGATAAATCTCCCCTTGTTGAATCTATAGCCAGAAGAAAATGGATTTTTGGAAATAATTGAGGTATAAAAAGGGTTTTATACAAGTTTGAAAGGATCCAAAGTTTTTAAAATTTATATATATCTATATATATAAAGGATCTTATGGGGATTTTGGAAAAAGGTTTCGGGAACCTTTGGATTTGGAAAGGCTTTTGATTTTTGGGTAAGATCAATATTAGAATTTTGAAATCCTAGTTTGAGAATTATCGATTTTGGGATAATCGATTTATTGTAAAGGTGCTTTGTATGAGATCATACTAGATGTATGATTTGGAAGATACTATATATGTATATAGTATAAAGTGTTTTGATGATGGCTCTGGGGAAAAAGGCACTCCCTTGAAATGAACTTCTCAGGAGTGCCACCGGGTTGTGCTGCCTTGAACCCCAAGGGGGGTTCTAAAGTTGATCCTGTGAGGAGTCCGGACAAAACTAGTTCCTGAGTATTATGAGTAGAGTATACCATATCGAAAGTCATGTGTGCCGCTGAGAGCCAACATTTACATGGACTTTTGCTGCGATGGCAACGTAACCCAGGATGTAACTACGACCTATGGTAACATAGCGAAAGTCGTGTGTGCCACTGAGAGCCAACAGTTACATGGACTTTTGCTGCGATGGCAACGTAACCCTGGAATGTAACTGAGATCTGTTGTGGATTCCATGGCGTAATCGAGGGGCGCGGAGTGCCTACAGTTACATGGACTTTTGCTGCGATGGCAACGTAACCCAGGATGTAACTGCGATCATGGATGGGAGTGATGATTTCCACAGCATTCTCACCAAAAGATATTTCCTCTATTTTCAAAATGTTTTCTATATTTTCAATAAAATTATTTTCCGAACATTTTCACTGGGTGTTGAAAATGGTCTGCTAAGTACTTATAGATTTTCAGTCATATGCCTGATCAACATATGACCGAATTTCTGTGAGAACAAGGATGGACTGTTGGAGACATCGAGTTATAGAAGTATTTTATAAAAACTACTTTTGTAATACTATATATATTTTGAAATGTTTCAAAAATGATCAATGAAAATTTATCTGATTTTAAGCATTTTAATAATTCTGGTATCGTTCCTTTTCGAGGATGAAAAGATTCAAAGGGGGGAGGATGTGATAACCTGAATGTTGGAAGTGTCTGTAATTGGTAATTAACTGGGTTAAATAATAGAAATACTGAGTTATAGATTGAAAAAATGAATCTGATAATAGATATTTATATCTGGATAAATATTTATTTGATCATATCTCAATATAATCACTTAAATTTGACAAATTATGTAACGATCCCGAATTTTAATTAAGTTTAAATTGTTAATTAATTCAATTTTTGAATAAACATTTGTGAATAATTGGAAACTGACATAAAATAGTTGCTAAATTATGAATTAATTGAGATTAATTTGGGTATTTGAGATAAATATGTATATAAAGATAGAATTTGGATTTAAATTTAAATATCTTAGGAAATGAATTTGTATTTGGATTTTTGATATGATTAACTTGATGTTAGATAATTAAATTTAAAAGGAATTGAAATAAAAGAATTGATGTTAAGCTTTAAAAAATAAGAATGGACAATAAATATCTTAAATAAATTATATGGCTATGTAAAAGTGAACATATTAAATAATTCTAGAATTCTATAAACTATAAAAATAAATGTTTAAGTTAAAATAGAAGTAAATATACAAGGTAAAAATAAACACATATGTTAGAAATAGAACTAATCCATAAGTTAAAATTCATAACAATAACTAAAACAAAAATTTTATGTTGTACATAATGTAAAAGCAAACTAGACAAAGTAGAAAAATAATATAAATATCCTTAGGCTTGTATAAGAAGGCAGATACATAGGTTTAAGTATGAAATAAAAGGAGACAAGCATAAACAAATAAAATGAAGACAAATGCTAATAAATGCTAGTACACAAATTTGATTTATCAGCCGAGATAGCCTCCACTTAAGAAAAAAAATCTTTAGTCAAATGAAAAAAAAAATCACTTTAGCCACCATATTAAGAAAATATCTTTGTCCTATATTGTACAAACAAAATGATATCCCTGTAAACTCACATTGTATATATCAATCTTCATCAGTTCGTTTCCTTCAAGCTAAAAAAAATTAAAGTAACTATCATCTTAAAAAAAACTTAAACAAAAACTTCAACTTAAACATCAAAACAAATCAAATTAAACTAGAGGTGGAAGAAGAAGGATTACAGTTTGCAAATTTCACCAGCCTGTGTCAAAAAAAGAAGCTCTGTTCTTTCTTCTGGAGAACCCTGTAAGTAACATCAACCTTTTAAAAATTTAAAGCTTGATTTTGTTGCATCTACATCTAAGAATAAGTATGTTTTTTGGATGCTCTGTGAATATTTGAATGAATAGATGATTTGTGTGCAGATTGATGAAAAGAAAAAAAATTGTTTTCTCTGTCTTAGATTTAAAACACTTGATTTTGATTCAAAACCCATTGTTACCTGATTTACTCAATGTTTGGATCTTGGATTGAAACAAAAATTGTTTTTTCAAGCATATATTAAGTTTTAAGAATTGGTACAAGATAAAACAACTTCATATTGTCCCTAGAAATCAAGATGCAGGAACTAAATTACAAAATAAGTCAAATTTCGAACGTCTTAATTCAGGAATTCAGGGATGTAATCTGAACTCGTATACTTTGATATTATTTTTAAAACAAAAATCAAAATTTTTAGGGTGAAGATGAGGGAGCAAATTGGGTTTATCTATTTTTCTTCGATTGGGTGATTGCTGATGATCTATGAGTTCGTGAGAATCAGGACCGTTGTTGGTGATGGAGGGATGAACGGAGATGCTTGGAAAAATAGTGCGGTGGTGGTCAGGCCATGGTAGTGGCGACGGCGAACGTTTAAAAACATTTAACCTAATTTTGTCAAGGTTGTTTTCTTTCGATTGATTCGTCGCCAATAATGGATCGAGTGCGACGAGATTTTTGGTGAGGGGGTAGGAGAGTCAACGAAGCAGCGACCGGAGTTTTAAGCTTTCTGATAGCCGGGGTTAGGAGTTCGACGCAGTTTTCCAGTTTGGGGTGGTGATTCTTGCTCGTTTCTAGGTTTTAGTTCGAACTCTCGAATTCGAATTTGACACTAAAATCGATGATCTGAAGTTTGTGTTTGGGTTGAGAGGTGATTACCGACTTGAAGAGATCATCGCCGATGATTAGAGTGGGCGAAGTCGATGGTGCATGTGCACCATTTTGTTTGTTCTTGCATTGAAGAGAAGATACTTGAATTTCTCAAGCTTCTCTCGTACGTTGCACGAGGATCTGGGGTGTTTGCTCGAAGCAGAAAGGTGTTGGACTCGAAGCAATTTGTAGTCAGGGCTCGGATCAAATTTTTTGTCCAGGTTTGAAACAGACCTGTTCTGTTTCCCAAAATTCAAATTTTCATTTAAAAAAAAGCATAAGTGGGTTTTAAAAACAAAAGTTAAATATAAACTTAAGTTAGTTTACGACTTAGTTTGGGTATAAGTAAGTTTTTAAGTTTAATTTGTTTTAATAACAATTAAGTGTTTTTTAAGGGGAATTGAATTTAAAATGAATTTTGATTTTAAATAAAGAATTTAAAATCAAAGTTAAAGGCAAGTTTTAAATCAAAAGATTTAAATCAAATGTTAAAAATTAGTGGATTCAAATTCATTTTGAATCCAGATCTGGGAAATTAAAAAATCAATTTTAAATCTGTATGTTTTAAACTTGAATTTTGATAAAGTTACTTTACAAAAAAATTGAATGAAAACATATGATTTGTTTTTTTACTTAAATTTGCAAGTTAAATAATTAATATATTTTAAAAGCTTAATTTTTAAAATAAAAAAAATTAAGTTATCTAGTTTAAAACTTTTCTTATATAAGTTTCATATACAAGTAATGAATGTTCTTTACATTGTTTAAACGTTTTATAAATGGAATTTAAATTTGGTAATGTTTAATTGGTTAATCATTTTGAATCTTAAATTCAAAATGGAATTTGGATTTAAATTTAAAGTGTAATGTTTAAAAATACACTTAAATGTTAATGAAATCATTAATAAAGAAATTAATTATCTTAGAGAAAATTTAGGTAATAAAATGATTTAATTAATAAGATAATTAAGGAAGAATTTATTTAATTAATAAATTAATGTTTTTGATTAATTTATAATTAGAGATTAATTAAAAGTAATTAAGAAATGTTCTTAGTTAATGAAGATAATTAACTAGGTATTATTAAGTAATTAATTAATGTGATTAATTTTGATAATTAATTAGATTAAGTAATTTTGATAATCAATTATAAATTGCATAAATGTAATTACTTAATGAAAGTAATTAAGGGGTTAATTACTAATTGTAATTAATTTTGGATATTTTGATTAATTTAATGATAAAGATTAATAGGTAATTAATGATTAATTGTTATGAGATAATTACTTAATGGCAAGTAATTAAAGGTTTAATTTCTTAAAATAATTAATTAAGAGGTTAATTAATTATGTAATTGTTTAAAGGTTAATTTAATTAATATGATTAATTAAGAATAATCTAATTAATTATGGTGATTCGTTAATTAATTTATATCAAATGATTTGTAATTAATTAATCAGGATTGGATAATTAATTATAAGTAATTAATTTAATTGGAAATAAATTGAATTAATTAGGATTAAAAAATTAATTAATCCTACTTATAAATAATTATTGAATGTTTGACCTTACTTATAAATGATTGTATGGTATGAGATGCCTTGAATTGATTGACCTATTTGATTTGTGATAGCTTGTTCTGTGGATTGAGCTGTGCGAATTTTATTCATTTATTTATGATACATCTGCATATTATCTATGAATCTGTGAATGAACGATAAGCGTTATAATTTATACCGCTTATCAACCATATTCCTATGTTTTGATCTGGGATGATGTTGTTGTTGCACTATTGTGTTGAACCCCAGGACCACACTATACACACACGAATATGGATTTCATGAGGAAATCGATTAAGTCACGGATTTTGAAATGATTTTTAAATAGACAATTTGAATTCAAACAGTTTTGGAAATGGAATTTGAAAGATAAAATTTACTTTTGGAATAACTTGATAACGCTTTGAAATTTAAATAATCTGATCTAAATTTGAATTCATAATTTGAAACTGAATTTTATGATTTGAAACTAGGAATTAAAGATGTTGTACAAGTTATATATGGGTTAAACCATTTTCAATGTATTGATTTGGGAATTTGAATTTAAATTCAAAGGCTTGAACTCGTGCAAATACAATTGGATTCTTCTAAAAACGAAAACTATTCGTTTTCAAATAATTAAAGCTTTCACATAAGAAATGAACTTCCAATTTCTGTTAAAGGGGTTCCAAGTTTGAAATGAAAATAATTTCCAAGTTATGGAAACGGTTTGAAAGCTATAAGTTAAATCTTTAATTTAAAGATTTAATGAGCTAATCCAATTGAAACAGGAATTGTTTTGAAATCCGTAAATGGATTTTTGTGAAACTGTGTGAACTTAGTGAAATAAATCTTTTCGTTTAAAAAGATTTGAAATGGTAATTTGTTTAACCATTCAAAAGGAAGTTTTGGATTTTAGAAGTTGTGACTTAACTGAAATCCCATATCCATATGTTTTAAATATCGCGCTCATTATTCGGTTTAGCCGGGAGAGGACCTTGTGTGACATAACCCATTCCGAATAGTGATACGTAGTTATGGATAGCATTTAAAGACCGGTGTCGAAGACCGGGTTTTTCTAAGAACGATAGGATGACCTATCGATTGTCTCTGCACCGAGTAGCTACGGTATAGAGATTCCCTAAGTGATGGGAAGTCCAATCAGGATTGTGAATACCCGGATTTGCAAGGGCTTCTTCGAAAGTGCCTTCGATTCTGTTCGAACCCGGAACAGACTTGTATAGTTGTATGTCCGACACTACATTTTGAGCTATAAAGCAGATTTCTTTCAAATACACATCTGTTGGCGGCGGAGAATTTATTCTCTTAGCTTAACACCCTTCTCTGAGACGTACGAGCTCAGAAGTTATGTAATTGAAGGCTATCAGTGATATATTCCCAATTTGGTAGTGTGGCATGCTGAGTGCTGATGTGTGTTGATGATCATTTGTGATCAGAGCATGGCTTCTGTATGAAACGTAGCTTTGTGGACGAGACTGCATCAGGACCTCACAACCCGAAAATGGTTGAAACAGGAAAGATGCGGCAAGGTTATGAGGGTCGCGCCCTTTAGGGTGTGTCATTCCCTTCTGGTAAAGGGTGGTATCATGATATGGAGCCCAGATATTTATGTGGTGGGCTTCAATCTCATTTTCTGTGTGGTTGTTTCTTTGTGGTTTAGAGGCGCCTCGGATAAAGGTCCCAAAGGACCGGAGGGTGGCATGCTCGAGAAGTAGTTACCTAGTTACAGAGGTAACCCGGCTTTGTGTTGGCAGAAATCCGGTTAGGTTCTCGGGATGTCCCACCAGAGGCGTACCCGTGGACAGTGGGAAGTTCCTTAGCCCGACCATTTGTTGGAAAATTCAAACGAAACAATACGAGCCTTGTACGGTTTTAGTTGTATAACCTGCCTCCTTAGGAGGTAGCTATAGCGGGCATAGTATAATGGTACCTATGCTGGCTAAGATTAATATTATACTTTCAAAATGTTTTCCACTGTGCATTATAATAATAATATCAAGAAATTTTCTCGTATCAAGCATGTTTGACTATCATAAGGAGAAATCTCCTCCAATTCTGCGTTTGCATTGTGTGTGTGGCGGGAGGCCTTATGGTTGTTTCATTTCCTAAAAAGCATTGCAGATTTCAATCTAAATTCTTTTGTTTGTTTTAAAAGACCAAACTGTTTTTGTTGCTCACACCAGTCCCATGACTGACTCGGAGTTTATTGTTCCTTTCCTAAACTCTGGGTGCCCATAATGTTTTTCACACGGGCAGTCTAGAGTTGGGTTTTTCAGATAGTCAGGTTTAGTAGATTATCTGGAGTTAGGCCAGTCTTTGGATCAGGTCGGGACTTTCTTATCGTTGTGCACGTGATGTTGGTTCGAGCTAGCTTTGGATTGGAGCATTGGATTTGGGGATGCATTCTTCTGAAGATATTGTTCCGCTGTTGGTGTTATCTTTCTCTTTCCGATGTGTCTTGTATCTCTGATTGTGTTGATATCTATTGTATCATTCTGTTGTATCATATTATATCAGATGTTGTATCTTTCATTGTATCAATGTTATATATATTGATATTCATTTCTTCCTCTGTGTTGTACTTAATGGTGTTATAAGCTCCGGCGCACCAGATTCGACGTTTAGATCTGCGGCATTTGAATATGAGTGTCGTACTCGGTGCCGATTTTCGAAGGTCATCTTAGGATCGTCACATTTGGTATCGGAGCTGAGGGGTAAAAACTTTAGCTCAGGAGTATAACACGTTAAGTATCTCATTAGAGATAGGGTGAAGTATCCCCAAAATTAGTATATCCCTAAGATATCCATTTGTATGCCTTAGTAAATTCTCTTACTATCCACTAATTGTAAGAATGAGTGCAAGAAGAGAACGAGATAGGGGACAGGGGAGTACCATTATAAATGGTCAATATCCTGCAACAGTGGAAAAAAAAATTCTTCTCATTCTGCTTTGATTCGTCTTCCCAAATTCTTTTGATATCTTCGTAGCAGCTGCAAGGAGACATTTCATTGAGATGGTGGCCCTACGAATCGTTGTAGAAAATTCTTACTTCGTATCTTCATCGGTTTCTTATCAGCTTTTCAATTTAAACTTTAATGAATTTGAAATTTGAAATTGAAAATTCTAAATAAATTGGTTAACAAATATAAGGCTAAATTTGAATTGAATCGATAGAACGATTTCGTTTAAAACCAAATTTGAATTTCTATTATGATTTCTTGGGTAGATCGAAGTCCGAAGAGGGACAAGTTGGTATATACTTTGGGTGTTCCGACTTGAGTTGGAATCTATATCTAGTGTTTGAAAAAATTGTAGAAGGTTGAATCCATCTATCAATCTCTTTTGTTCAGCATCTCTTTTCAATTCTTCGATGGTTCCTGGTAGATCCAGGAAGAAGATTTCATATATTTGCAAGGGACATAAACTCCAAATATGTCAGAATTGTTTGTTTGGATGAATTGGTTGCTTTGATTGCCATGGTTAATAGGTATACTTCAGTTCTAAACTAAAAGTTTTGAGATTGTATCCATATATCTGTCTATTCTCTTGGGTTCGATATATTCTACGAATGGTTAGTTGTCCTTCGGACTAACCAGTGCCATTACATATTCGTAGATTTGATGACCCGAGTATCTTGTGAAAAATTGTATGAGTTGTTCTCATATTGTTGATATTCTAATTTGGTAAGCCAAATACAGAATAGATATCCAGTTTGACCTGGAAAACTTCTTCTCTGTCTTGGTGTATATATCTTTGTTGTTTTTGTGCTTGCAAATTTCGAGGACGAAATTTCTTAAGGGGGAAACCTGTAACGATCCCGAATTTTAATTAAGTTTAAATTGTTAATTAATTCAATTTTGAATAAACATTTGTGAATAATTGGAAATTGACATAAAATAGTTGCTAAATTATGAATTAATTGAGATTAATTTGGGTATTTGAGATAAATATGTATATAAAGATAGAATTTAAATTTGGATTTAAATTTAAATATCTTAGGAAATGAATTTGTATTTGGATATTTGATATGATTAACTTTGATGTTAGATAATTAAATTTAAAAGGAATTGAAATAAAAGAATTGATAGTTAAGCTTTAATAAATAAGAATGGACAAAAAATATCTTAAATAAATTATATGGCTATGTAAAAATGAACATATTAAATAATTCTAGAATTCTATAAACTATGAAAATAAATGTTTAAGTTAAAATAGAAGTAAATATACAAGGTAAAAATAAACATATATGTTAGAAATAGAACTAATCCATAAGTTAAAATTTATAACAATAACTAAAACAAAAATTTTATGTTGTACATAAAGTAAAAGCAAACAAGACAAAGTTAAAAAAAATATATATATCCTTAGGCTTGTATAAGAAGGCAGGTACATAGGTTTAAGTATGAAAATAAAAGGAGGCAGGTATAAACAAATAAAATGAAGACAAATGCTAATAAATGCTAGCACACAAATTTGATTTATCAGCCGAGATAGCCTCCACTTAAGAAAAAAAATCTTTAGTAAAATGAAAAAAAAGAGAAATCACTTCAGCCACCATATTAAGAAAATATCTTTGTCCTATATTGTACAAACAAAATGAAATCCCTGTAAACTCACTTTGTCTATATCAATCTTCATCAATTTGTTTCCTTCAAGCTAAAAATAATTGAAGTAACTATCATCTTAAAAAAACTTAACAAAAACTTCAACTTAAACATCAAAACAAAACAAATCAAACCAGAGATGGAAGAAGAGGGATTACAGGTTGCAAATTTCACCAGCCTGTGTCAAAAAAAAAAGCTCTGTTCTTTCTTCTGGAGACCCCTGTGAGTAACATCAACCTTTTTAAAATTTAAAGCTTGATTTTGTTGCATCTACATCTGAGAGTAAGTATGTTTTTTGGATGCTCTGTGAATGTTTGAATGAATCGATGATTTGTGTGAAGACTGATGAAAAGAAAAAAAAATTCTCTGTCTTAGATTTAAAACACTAGATTTTGATTCAAAAACTATTGTTACCTGATTTTCTCAATGTATGGATCTAGGATTGAAACAAAAATTGTTTGTTCAAGCATATATTAAGTTGTAAGAATTTGTATAAGATAAAACAATTCATATTGTCCCTAGAAACCAAGATGCAGGAACTAAATTGCAAAATAAGTCAAATTTCGAACATCTTAATTCAGGAATTCAGGGATGCAATCTGAAATCTATACTTTGATATGATTTTTAAAGCAAAAAATCAAAAAATTTAGGGTGAAGATGAGGGAGCGGATTGGGTTTATCTGTTTTTCTTCGATTGGGAGATTACTGATGATCTATGAGTTCGTGAGAATCGGGACCTTTGTTGGTGATGGAGGGATGAACGGAGATGCTTGGAAAAATAGTGCGCTGGTGGTGGTCACGCCACGGTGGTGGCGGCGGAGAATGTTTAAAAAAATTTAACCTAATTTTTTCAAGGCTATTTTCTTTCGATTGATTCGTCGCCAATAATGGATCGAGTGCGACTAGATTTTTAGTGAGGGTGGTAGGAGAGTCAACGAAGCAGCGACCAGAGTTTTAAGTTACCTAGTTACAGAGGTAACCCAGCCTTGTGTCGGCAGAGTTCCAGTTAGGTTCTCGGGACGTCCCACCAAAGGCGTACCCATGGACAGTGGGAAGTTCCTTAGCCCGACCATTTGTTGGAAAATCCAAACGAAACAATACGGGCCTTGTACGATTTTAGTTGCATAACCTGCCTCCTCAGGAGGTAGCTATAGTGGGCATAATATAATGGTACCTATGTTGGCTAAAATTAATATTGTACTTTCGAAATGTTTTCCACTGTGCACTTATAATAATAATATCAAGAAATTTTCTCGTATCAAGCATGTTTGACTATCATAAGAAGAAATCTTGTCCAATTCTGTGTTTGCATTGTGTGTGTGGCGGGAGGCCTTATAGTAGTTTCATTTCCTAAAAAGCATTGCGAATTTCAATCTAAATTATTTTGTTTGTTTTAAAAGACCAAACTAATTTTGTTGCTCACACCAGTACCTTGACTGACTCGAAGTTTATTGTTCCTTTCCTAAACTCTGGGCGCCCACAATTTTTTTTCACATGGGCAGTCTAGAGTTGGGTTTTTCAGATAGTCGGGTTTAGTAAATTATCTAGAGTTAGGCCAGTCTTTGGATAAGGTCGGGACTTGCTTATCGTTGTGCACGTGATGTTGGTTCGAGCTATCTTTGAATTGGAGCATTGGATTTGGGGATGCATTCTTCTGAAGATATTGTTCCGCTGTTGGTGTTATCTTTCTCTTTCCGCTGTGTCCTGTATCTCTGATTGTGTTGATATCTATTGTATCATTCTGTTGTATCATATTATGTCATATGTTGTATCTGTCATTGTATCAATGTTATATATATTGATATTCTTTTCTTCCGCTGTGTTGTACTTAATGGTGTTATAAGCTCCGGCGCACCAGATTCGACGTTTGGATCTGCGGCATTCGAATATGAGTGTCGTATTCAGTGCCGATTTTCGAAGGTTGTCTCAGGATCGTCACAAATTATTCTTTTCAAGCAAATAATAATTTTTATATATATATATAGATATAGATATAAGTAGATTTTGAATAGAAAATTTTATTATTATCAAAACAAATATAAAAATTTGTTTGTTTAATTATAAATATGTAAGTGGATTTTAAATGGAATTTGAATTTGAAATTCAATGAATAAATGTCTTAAAATGAATTGGTTTTAATATATATGAGAAGGTTTTTTTTCTTTCTTCATATGTAAATTAGGTTCAAAATTATTTCCGTAAAGGTTATATATAAATACAAATAAAAGAAAAGTAGAAATATAAATTTGTAACACATATATATATAATATAAGTAATATAAAGGATATATATTATATAATAACTATTCTCATGCTAAGAACAAGTAAAGTAACAAATGTACATCATTTTACTTAAGAAATAAACAAGTGGACAAAGAAATAAAACATGTGAATACAAATGTTAGTTTGATTTTATTATAGAACTACAAGTGGAGGCAAATTTGTAACATAAGTAACAAATGTTAACATGGTATAATCTGATGATACAAGTGGCATAATTGTCCTCTTTCAAGATTTAATTTCATGAAAATTAATGAATTAAGAAATCAGGCTTTACTTCTAGATTTCTTCTCATAAACCTGTAAACTGAAAAGAAAATTTAGTCAAAAAAAGCCACAACTTAATTAAAGCAAAGCAAATATCAATTCCAGTATTCAGAATCATCAAATCAAGAGTCAACTTCAGTTTTTAAACAAAGTCAGATCCAAGTTTGGATTCAAAAACAAAATTTCCAGCTTTCAATTTATTTACAGTCTCTATTCTTCAACAGGGTGAGTAATCTTTTGTTAAAAATATATATCTATATCTATATATATAGTTGATTCTGGTGCATGCGATAAATTTATATGGATATGATGAAATAATGTATGCATGAATAATTCTTTTCTGAAATTTGTTTGAATTTGCATATATATATTTATGAGGATGTTTATGACTGTTTATATCTTGCCTCTGTTATAGTCAGGGCCTCAAACCTCCAAGCCAAACTCCTATCTTCCATTTGAAATCTATTTAGATTTTGATTTCTAAGGAGAAAAGTTTTAAAGTAAGGTAACATCATTTATAAAATGATTTTGAATTTAAATAATTAAGAATTATCTCTACAACAAAAGTTACAGTAAAACTTTGAAAATTAGAGAAAAATCAAACATCTTGATTTCAGGTTTGGAATCCATAATCAGGTTTGTAGTTGTAAACCATGATTTTTAGTATAGATTTCGTGATTTTTGTGTTAGTGGTTGTTGAGGAATCACGAGACTACCGGAATTGGGTATATCGTCAAATTCTGGCAATCGAGTTGATCGGTAAACTCGCGATTATGGCCATGGGAAGTTTGTAGGCCGGGGGTCGAGAGAAAAATGGTATCCCATTTTTCTGAACATCGTGGCTGATGGTGCGATGTAATTTAGGGTTTAAGCCTGATGAATTTTGTCTTCGTTCTCGAACCCATGGCGCCATCAAGGGTGTTTCGGACTTTATCGTGAATGGGGGAAAGGCTTGAGGTGACTCAGTCGTAGTTTTTGGCAAGAAGGCGAGACGACCGGTAGTCAGAGAAGGTGGCGCAAGGCGATGATAGATTGGGCTTTTCAGGCGAGGTATGTGATTTCTGGTTCGTTTTCGACATGGGGTTTTTCTTGGAGTTTCGGGTGGTCGAGGGATGAAGGGAGGTTAAGAGTGACTTCATGGAGTGGCCGGCGGTGATGGTCAACCCTCCGATGTCATGTGCAGGTGCACACGATGCTGGCATGTATCGGTTGTAGCTGGAGTTAATGATGTAGTGAAGTTGAGAGGAGGGAAGCGGGAAGATTTTGTTTTGAATCGAAGTTGTCCTTGTGTCGTCCTCTTGTGATTTTGTTTCAATATTTTGGTTTTGGTTCGAATTACTTTGACCTGTTATTAAATTAAAGAATTTAGCGAGAGTCAATCTCAGGGGTTATTGGATTTTAAGCAAGGTAAAGTGTTAATCTAGCTTTTCTAGGAAAAAAACTATGTTCATAAAGCAATTGGGTTTCGAATTCAAATTGCCGATTTAAAATAATTATATATAGGAGTGATGATAAATGGATTCATAAGTATATTCTCAAATGTGGTTTACTAATGATTTAATTAAATAGATGTCTTAAGATAGTATGTTAGACTTAAGTTAATTAAGGATCCAAAGTAATTTTTTATGTTAAGTATAAATTAATTTCAAAGCATTCAGTTCAAAAATGACGTATATGATGGTTATGTAATTAATTAAGTTAATGATTTATCTTAGATTAATCAGAGACTTAAGTAAATAAGGATTAATTAATAAAGAATTAAAAGTTATATATTAATAAGAGATCAATTAATTTGTATTTACAAATTTATTACTATAAGTCATTAGAGATTAATTACTTAAATGATAATTACTTAATAATTAAAAGATTATTTGTTAAGGGTTAATTGATTAACTAAGAGATTAATTAATTTGTATTTACAAGTTTATTACTATAAGTCATTAGAGATTAATTACTTAAATGATAATTACTTAATAATTAAAAGATTTATTTGTTAAGGGTTAATTGATTAACTTAGTAACTAAAGGTTAATTAAGGGAGATTGGTTAACCAATGGAATTTACTTGATGGAAAGTAATTAAAGAATAGTTATTTAATAGAAGGAATTAAGAATTAATTACTAGTGTAACTAATAAAAGGATTGATTAATTAAGGAAATTATTAAGAATGAGTTAATTAATGAGTATGAATTAATTTAAGATAACTAATCAAGGTAAGTGACTATCGGATAGTTAATTTGGGTAAGTAATCAAGATGGTAATTAAAAGTTAATTAATGTGATGGGTTTGAGGATAATAATTGAGTAATTAATTTAAGAGAAATTGCTTAATTGAAGAAAAAAAGATTAATAAGGAATGATTAATCAATATGGATAATTAAGGGATGATCAATCAATTGAGTATAATTAATTAATGTTAAATAAGCAAGATTTATAAACTAATTAATCTGATTCATTGGTAGTTAATTAAATTAATTAGGAATTGTATGGCTAATTTATCTTGCTTATGAATGATTGAATGATATTTGGACACCTTGGATTATTTGTTGTTCCTGGTGTATGATTGTGATACTATGTGATATGAAATGATTTGTGATATGATTGGGTTGAACAGTGATAATGTGGTCATATATTGAGATGTATTGCTGTGTAATCCGACATCCTATTTAAAAGATTTGAGTTGTACCCACTCGAAAACTTGGGATAGGATGACATTGGACTCGAAGAAATCGGGTCGGGTATTAGGAAATACCCGAAACCACTTCGAATTTTTATAAATTGATATGTGAAATCTATAGGCTGGGATGAGTGATTCTAAGGAATTGGACTACTTAAATCTAAATCTTTGGTGCTTAGAAAACTTATGTGTGAAATAAGTGATGTCTATAACATATTGTGGACTTGTAAATTGATTCGAGTTATCCCGGGGTCTGTATAAGTTGTATACTTTTGTATTCCCTGTTAGATGGGTTTACTCACGCTAGTTTCCAACCGGACCTGGGTGTTACTTTGATGTAATGCTCGGGACAGACCGAGTATTACAGATTTTCAGGTAGGTACGTTCTGGAGCTCAGGAGGCGAGCTGGATGGTGAGAGTGTGTAGAGTATTTCCGCTGTGAAATATTGTTGTGTATCAGTGACATGATAATTGAGTTTATTCAAAGTCTGTATATATGTGACTCTGATGTATTAAAATGTAATCGACAGATATAATATTCTTTTATAAACTTTTATTATTTATTATTATATTTTATCCGCTGCGAATGTGAAATGTGGTTGTTTCTGTTCTCCTTCTTCTTCTATCTCTTTCTTCTTTTTCATAACTATCTGGAATTTTCGGGTTCGGAAATTCCGAGTCGTTACAACCGCGATGTTCCACCTCGAAGTGGAATTGGTATTTTATATTGTGCTAACATCTATGGATCTAGGGAAACAGGTTGGAGGGATCCAACTGGATTCCTCAAAATTATTTAGATTGTTTAATATTCTGTGTTATGAATATTTGATATTTTGTGATGAATTATATTGATAATTGGAATATTGAATGTTATGGTTTGTTTGAATATATTTTGGTACACTGAGTTATCAAAATATATATAATAAGATTTTTGAAAAGAAAATAAGAGTGAATTCTTGAGTAAAATAATCATAGAAATTTGAATAAATTAAAAATGAATTGGAAAAGAATAAAAAGTGATTTGTGAATTCTGATAAATAAAATTCCAGGTGCGGGAAATGAGATTTTGTATAAATGGGAATAAGTGATTTTATTTTTAAACTCAAGTGATATTATTTCGAGGAATAAAGGATTTATTTTAAATTTCAAGGTTTGAATTTATTTAAAAGGATAAAGAAGAAAATTTGGGAAATATGAAATTGGTATTATCAGTTAAAAAGATTTTAAATCATAATTAAGGAATAAAATCTGAAGTTAATGGATTTTGGAATAAATTGAGTAAGTAAGGAATTCATTTAAAAGTGAAGTAAATTGGAAATCAATTTGGAGATTGATTTAAGTGTGTAAAACCGGGATTTTTAAAAGAGAAGTGAGACTTTGGAATTTATAAACTAGGTTTGTAAAGGTGAAGGAATATATCGGTTGATATTTGAAGAATAAATTCACGATGGGAATTTATTAAAGAAATGGGAAAATTTGTTTAAAAATAAATAGTGATTTATTTTTAAAGGATGTGAAGAGAAGTATATTTCCCTGGATAGCCAAGTACGTTTTCAAAGTAAATTTTTAAATATAAGTTAAAGGCTTAATGTTGTTTTAAAAAGTATGTTTTAGAAAATTTATTATTTCTAAATGTTTAAATTCTAAAGTAAATATTTTTCAAATCTATTATCGTAGTAATTATTTTAAAGGTGACTTGGTATTTTGTTTTAAAAAGAGAAAATCTAGTTTAATATTTTATAACGTAACCTCATTTCAAATATTCCTCTAGTATATATTTTTAATAAAGTATTGAAGTAGCTCTTAATTTAAATGTTTTAAAGTATATTTTATAATAAAGTGTTTTAAATTATTTTAGAATCTAAAGTGTTTGTATTTGGTGATTTCAGTGGAAATAGAAAATATTTGGGAAATTTATTCTGTAAAAGGAAGTTGGGTTGAAAACTGTTTTCAAAAAGGTTTGAAAGCGAAAATATTTGCGAAGATATTTTGAGGTTAGTAAATAATTTGGTGAAATTATTTATGTTTGATGGTTGTTTGTGAATGTTAATTGATAGTTAAATAACCGACTATCAATATTGGCCAATGCGCTGATCAGTTTGAAGAGACCGGGATCGGGATTAATTTCTCGAAAACCACTTCGATCCGGTTTGTACGATTTCGCGTGGAAAAAAAGAGTTCGGAGTCGAAGATGGAGCAGTGAAGTGCAAGGGCTAGTCGCTACTAATCCTGAGGATGATTCCAAAATGGATGTAGTAGAAGTAGTGCCTTCGGTTCCATTCGAACTCGGGACGGACTTGTATGGATGAATGCTTTCATAACATCATCAGGTGGGCGATGAGCATTCTAAGGGATGCGTTCTAAAAGGGTAACGCTTAGCCTCAAGCCTCATCAACCGGGAATGACTGAAAATCAGGGGTTATGCAGTAAGGCAAGATGCGTAGCGCCCATTAGGTTGAGGTCATCCATGTGTAGATGTCCCTTTTTATTCGGCTTAGTGGGGCGGTTGTCGATCCCAACCGCGGGGTGATCTTACTCGGGATCATCCAGTAAGGGGTAATCCCGATCTTGTGTTGCAGGGGATTGGGAGTAATCCTCGGGACGGTGATCTAGGCCACGTACTGTGACAGGTGCTCCCTCAGTGCCTAGTCGTTAATTGGAAATTCATTCTCCCTACGTGCCTTTCACAGTTTTGTTTGTATTACCCACGACTGTGGCTAGTAGCTGGAATTTAATTAATGTAACAATTTTGGCTATTTTAATAAGTATTTCTAAATAGACCCTACTATAATATCAAAGGATTTTAATAAAAAGTGTTTTGGCTATCGTAAGGTAAAAACCCGACATGTTTATTTATGGCATGGTCTTACGAGATGCTTTTGTTTTCAAAAGAATTTTGAAATTTTAATAATCAATTTGAGTGTGGTTTTCTCACGCTAGTATTCCAGACTGACTCGGATGTTACTTAACTATAATGCTCGGGTCAGACCGAGTATTGTAGATCACAGGAAAGGATGCTGTGGAGCTGGATGGCGATACGTACTCCTGTACTTGTTTTAGATATTCCACTGTGTTGATTAGCTGTGTATTCAGATTGTGAGGACAAGTTATGATTACTGTAAAAGCCCAAAATTTTAAACTAATATTTTATTCATTTATTTAAAACCTTGGTGTTTAATTATTTAAAAGAGTTTGAAATGTTAAAATTTCTTGAATTTAATTTTAAAACATTTGCCTAATTTTTAAATAAATATAAGCAATTTCTGTGATGGAAGATTTTGGTTAAAAATTTTGACACTAATTGAAATTTTAAATTCTATATTCTAACTTCAAATCTTTATTTTATATATATTCACAACATTTATTTCACTGTTGTTTTACTTACTTATATTGGTTATATACTTTTAAATTAAGTAATAAATAATGTTGTAAAAAGACAATAAATTATACGTTTTAAATTAGTACGTTTATATCCGTTCTTGTTTAATTTATTTGGCGCTATAAAATGTACGTTATTTCCTGATATATTCTTTAGCATATTTACTAAATAAATAAGAAACGAATAGATTTAAAATTACATTACTTTGTTAATTATTTTGGGCGTACGTTTGTTTTAATTATGGCATCCATTATACGCACTCTCTGACTTCATATCTTAGCTGTTAAAAATCAATCAACAGCCGTTCAAACATGATTTCCTGCCTTACAAATCATGTGTTAAACTTTCTGCTTTCTTTTGCGTCTCCGTATTTAATAGGAATACAATCTTTGATTTACACTAGCTGTTTCAAAATCTTTTGTTTCTTTCCATTTGCTTCTGTATATTTAATAGAAATGAATGCCTAAATTTTCTCTTGCCACTTTAAACAAAATTTCTTGTCTTTCTCCCACTTAATCAACGCAAGCTTCCCTGATAAATGTTCAAACCCCACGTACACAAATACCCACCGCATTGGCCTTCATCTCCTCTCTTGCATGTGAAGCTTCTCATGTAGGTAAATGGCTGCACTTATTTTTTGTTTATTTCTTTTCTTTTTTCTTCTTATATTTTCTTTTGTTTTCATTGTTTCACTCCATCAAGTGCTCGGCTCTTCACCACCACGACAGGCCTGCGCCCCTCCAACCACCCATCCTGACCTTCTTTCTTCCCTGCCTTCACACACAAGATTGGCCACCACCACTACATCAAGCCTTTCAGCCTTGCTCCTCTCTTTTATTTAAAGGTATATATATCCATAAGTGTATATAAATCTGTTATCTGATCTTGCTTAAATAGGTTTGCTAGTTTATATCTATAATTTTGTATATCTATAAGTTATAGTACGAACTATACATATATAAGTTGATTTTTAATGTGTACGTGTGTTTTAAAAATAAAAATAAAAAATTATAAAATAAAATGAAATAAAATATAGGTAGGTATAAGTTTTATATGAGCCTACAAATCTATTAGTTACATTATTTTTATAAATTTACTTAAGCTATAAAAATTGTATTAGCAGCATATAGTTATATAGTGCATGCTTATATAGGCTTACAGTATAATATGAATAGCTTACAGTATATTTTGTTATACATATAGAATCAAGTATGTAAATCATATAACCTATTATTTGTATAATAATATAAATTAAGTGTTAAGTAAAGTTGTTAATATGGGTTCAATCTGTTGTGTATACTCTAGCTTATTTAGAAATATATTTGTTTAAAGTATCTGTCTTTGTTGGGAAACATATCGTAAGTATTATATAAAGTATATTATGCATATATGTTTTTTTTACAAACGATGACTTTAGATATATATATATATTTAATTTAATATGTGTTTAAAATTTTAAAATTTATATACAAATTATTTTAATATATAAACTATTTAAAGTATTTTAATATATGTACTATTTCAAATCTAAACTGTTTAGGCGTTTTAAATGTAAGCAATGATTTTTAACATTCATCTTAAAAATTTAATATTGATTTCATGGGAAAACAATATATATATCGTTGCATATGGATTTGTATTTGTCTGCATATATGTTAGGTCGATTTTCAAACTTATATTAGTGTTAGCGTCTAAGATGGATTTAAGAAAATTTTAAGGAAATGTATGAATTGTATAAACATTGTATATTGAGTTTTGTTTAAATTAAAAAAAATTGGACATGATAAGGATTTGAAAATATATGTTTGAAATAATTTAGAAACAAATAATAATATATAAAATGAAATAGTTCCATTATATCAAAACTAATTCAATCGTTCTCATCGATTTTCCATTATCAGCCTTGTCCGTCGTGCCTGTTTTCTACATCAAATCATATCCATCTAGCGTTGCTTTGGATTTAGTAGCTCATTTCTGTGTCGAATCTCTATAACCTCGAAAGGTGAGCAATCACTCATGATTAACGTTCTTATATTTATTAAATTTGATTTCAATTGAAACGACAATTGAAATATGATGTTGTAGCTATTTAAATTGTTATTTATGCTATTATCTGTAACTGTTCACCTGTGCGATATGACACAATATCCTGTTGTTTATATTATATTGTTATTGATAATATATGCATGTTGTTCTACTTTATATTATCAGTTATCACTCTGCAAGTTCCCTATTAGTATAGAATTCACTATGGGTTGAAATGATACATACCCGAATGGACTTTAGAATAGGAGAAAATCGTTATGGGTTGAAATGATAGACCCAAGCGATTTCAATTAAATTTAATTTGGGATTGCGGGTCGAAGTGATATCTACCCGTATGTATTAAAATTACGGATTGAAATGATAAATATCCGTATCATTTGACCATATAATAGAATCCTATATGCAGACATCGTTGGTCCATATATAAATATTTTGAAAAAAAATTATGGTTTTGGAAAAGTATATGGTTTTTATTTAATATTCGTCCTTAAAATATTATATATAAATGGTAATTTTATACATAGATTTAACAATAATATTTAATTTAAATTTGATTGATTTAATACATATAATATGGTTAAGTATTTATGTAAATCTATTTCTCAAATAAATTTTTTGATAAATTGAATAAGTAAGGTTGGGAGCATAAATTTGGGTTTATTTGAAATGGTATTTAATTAAGAATTTTATTTAATTAAATCGATTTGAAGTTATTGAATGTGAAATTTAAAGATACGATTTTATAACTGAATTTTTGATTCATGTGATTTAATGAATGTTTCACGTTTTAATACATTAAAGAAAATATTTAGAAAAATGTAATTTAAGGTTACTTAAATGATATTGAATCTAATGAGGGAATACTTCAAGACTAAATAATAATGAAGATAAACTAAATCTATATGAAATCGTTAAATTTAGTTTAAAATGTTGAATATTTAAAGTTTTGAAATATGTTGAAATATAAATGGATATTTTGTGATTCATACCCGGATTTGCGGTCGATAAAATTTGAAGTGGTTATTTAGGAATTGAGTTGAATTTATAAATTGAGATGGGATTAAATTTGAATTCGGAATTTGAGTAGATTTGAATCGCAACTTTGAAAGTGATAAAATTTGAATATATATATATATATATATATTTGAAATAATATGATATTTTGGTACAAATTAATTTGAAATGACCACGGTGTTATAGTGTATATCTCTGCATTGTAGATAGTCCCATGGATCCTTAGAGGATGGTTATCCCAAACGTCCTTTGAGTTACTTATATTTCAGTTGACATTTCACTTGAGTTTGATTTATTGATATAAGAATGTTAATCCTGACTCGAGTGTTTGTGTTTTGCTTTACGCTCGGGTTAGACTGAGTGATACAGCACTTGAGACTCGCCTTTTGGAGTTTGGAGCTTCGTTTGGAGATCCAACTATCGATTCAGCTTTCAGCTTTTCCAGTTGATTGGTTCAGAGAAGTCATCTGCTCGTACTGGAGACTTCACTGCATCTGAGATTGTGACGCCCCACCTCTATACCCACACTAGCCAAAGACACTACGGTGTAATGCCGTCAACTAGCGCGGAGAATAAGGTTGTTGAGGAGCGACCCTCCATGTAATTGCTTTGTGCGAGCACCGATATTTCAGATAGTACAACATGCATTTGGTTTCAGGAGGAAATCCGACACATAGATACAAACTCAAAGCTACTACACAGTGGCTATATATATTCTTCGGAAACAAATATAGAAATAAATATAACACAAATCAGTCACAGACATCCATATCACAAAGGCGGAAATAGATATGAATATATAACACATGAAAGTGTACATTAGAGTAGTGGTCAAACAAGATCCACAATATCACAAAAGAACGGTTACAAGTGCGAGACAAAAGAATATGTATACATCTAGGAGTCTATATCTCAAAGGTATACAACAAAAACTACTAATCTAAGTAGTTAGCCAAAAGTCAGGATGATAATCCCAAAAGTGAAGTCAAGCAGAAGTACCTGTAACATCTCGGTCTGACCCGAGTATTATTTATAAGAAAATAATAAACGGATCAGTCTAGCTATAAATATCAGATAAAATGATATAGAATAAGAGATATGACATAACATATTATAACCATAAAACCATACTGTGATAAGTATGAAATTGAAAATCAACAAGAGATTAATCAATATCACCAGAATCTTCTCAAAGATCAAAAGGAATGTCATACTCCTTATTTCATTCACCAAGCCACAAATATTGACAACATATAAATGCCAATCATAAAATTGGTGAAATTCAAATTCTAGAAATCATCAATAGAAATCCAGGAATCACGAAAAGGGGGAGGCCTATCACAAAACGGGAGCTTGAAAAATCACCAACACGTGTATCACAAACAGGACGTTATCCCATGGTCGCTAACCATAGAGCCGGTGCAACGACGTAGTATAACGGTACGCCTGAGGAACCAGAAACTCGAATAGTTCAGAACAACAACGTAGTACGACGGTACGCCCGAAGATCCGAACTCCATAAAAACGTGGGTCGCTAGCCTACAAAAATTGGGTTGAAACCCCAAGAAATAAATAGGTCATTAGCCTATAATAAAAATGAGACGAAACTCAATAAAACGAGGTACCGTCCCCTTCGTGGACAAAGAAACATAGCACAGCGCTAGTCTAAAACACAAAAATGATCCTCAATGATCATCAAGAAAGTGTCAATTACTCTAAGCTAGTAAATATATGAACTTAGCTTCGTGTCCCATAACCACTAGCTTAACTTAAATATTTACGATCAAATTGTAGATCTCCACTAGAAAATTATCACAAGAGATTCAATCGAACAAGTCCAAGAATTAACCAACGAAGTGAACGCAAGCGTTTCATACCACTTGTTTTACTAAGTCGTTTAATTAGATTTCTCATACGAGTGAGGTAAAGGTTTGTATATGCTAGTAGATTGGAAAACAGTTTGAGAAAACGAGCCTTGTAATAAAATAGTGCTGAAATCATTTTGAAGAAAGAGTTTTGATATTTACTACTAGTATCGAAACATTTATATTTTTAAAGTGACAAATCACAAAAATGATTGTAGAACAATCAATCACCAAAATTCACGTTCAAAGACGTGAATAAAATCTAAAAAAATCGATACTGAATCCAACAAAATGGATATTCCCAAAAATCTCGAAGAAAATGTCATCAAAGACGATAATAAATGATTGCAACAAATCGGAATCAACACGAATCGATTAAAGTTGGAAATTCAAGCTAAATAAGAAAATAGGCAAAAGGCTGCTGTTGGGTTCATTTCTACCACCACCGAACCAACCCCGCTTCCATGCATAGCTGAACCAATTCCATTTCCACCTACTACCGGTCCAACTCCACTTCCCTGCATAGACGAGCCAACTCACTTCCCGTACATAGCCAAGTCCCACCACCGCTCCAACCACTACCGGACCACTCACCACCGGACCAAGTCCCACCGAACCAAACTCCATCCACTCACCACCGGGCCAAGTCCCACCGAACCAAACTCCACCTACTCACCACCGGACCAAGGCGTACCGGACCAACACTGCCAGGCCAGATTACATCAGCCCAGGACCACCAACAGCTATATGCATCCAAGACCCGTGCCCCCAGCCTCACTCTATAAATGAGGGGCAGGGGTACAACAATGGCAGACAAGTTTGAGAGCTCAAGCACGGACAGAACTTTCAAACAACTTTCATATACTTGTAATCAAAGCTTTGTACTTGTAATCTGAAGAGTGAAGGAGAATAACATATAAAGTGGACGTAGGCACATTCTGGCCGAACCACTATAAATCTTTGTGTCTTTTATAGTTTAGTCCCTGCTTTTTACATATTTGCATGAATCACCCAAATCACTAAGAACAACTTAAAATCAACTAAATCATACGACTTGGAGGTGTTTGCCCATTTTTTGTGCAAACATTTTTGGGGCTTTCACTGAGAACTCGAGATAGAAGCTTCAGCTTCTCTCACTCATCCTTCTTCCCAACAGCATCGCTCATTGCTTGGAAAACATGCCTCCTAGGCAGAGGAAAGATGCTAGCAAAGGAAAGAACATCGCAACTAGCAGTATCCCAGATCGAGTGATCAGAGATCAGGAGAATCATCGTGTTCCAACAGCAAATGGAAATCAGGCAAATCCGACAGACCCTGCTATGGAATAACCAATTACTAGGGCAGATCTGGACAGGGTTGTGGCTGAAGTAACTAACCGCTTCGCATCTCAACAAGAAGCCTTGCTGGACCAACTCATGTAACGCTTAAGGGATGCTGAAGAATCCAACCGCAACACCGAATCATGGGATGAGTCCCAGTCTAGAGGATCTGGGAGGCGACAAAGATCTTTCTTCTTCGAAGAGGCTAACAACAGAAACAGCAATGGTAGGAGCCGAGCCCAGACTCAGCCCGAATTCCAATCCGAGGAAACACTTGGAACCGGTCCCAACGGGGGAGGTACCAGGCAGGGGTCGGATATGGCTGAGCCTGTCATGCTACCTAACCATGGGAACACCAATGGACGGGGCCGAGCTGGAGTCCAGCCCGAAGTTGGACCCAAGGAAGTGCTTAGAACAGAACCCAGCAGAGAAAGATCAAGGCAAGGGCCAACTGTAGTTGACCCCAGCATGCTCCCAGAAGACCAAAGACAGCCACCGGAAAATGTTAGGAGTAATAGACGATACCATCCCTACAGGTCATCTGGAGGGAACCAATCCCGTGGAGAAGAACCAAACTCATTTCTGTCCGCTCCAAGTTCTGATGAAAGGATGGCGCGATTGTTCAGAGAGTGCATCCAACGGGACCAAAGGGATCGGGGGATAGGCACTAGGGTAACCAGCCCCTTCACCCGCAATATCGAAATTGCCATCACCTTCCAAGAATGGAAAATGCCAACAATAGAACCTTACAAGGGAACCTCTGACCCCGTTGTACACTTGAAGAGATACACACAGCATATGCTCATGAGCGGAACAACAGAGGGAGTGTTGTGTAAATGCTTCCCACTATTCTTGGCAGATCTAGTGTGACGCCCCACCTCTATACCCACGCTAGCCAAGAACACTCCGGAGAAGTGCTGTCAACTAGCACGGAGAATAAGGCTGTTGAGGAGCGACCATCCATGTAATTGCTTATCACACGGTGGCTATAAATAATCTTCGGAAACAAACATAGAAATAATCATATCACAAATCAGTCACAGATATCCATATCACAAAGGCGGAAGAAGATATGAATATATAACTAACACATGAAAGTGTACATCAGAGTAGTGGTCAATAAGATCCACGATAATACAAAAGAATAGCAACACGTGCTATACAAAAGAATACAACTATGAGTCTATATCTCAAGTGTATACAACAAAAACTGCTAATCTAAACAGTTAGCCAAAAGTCAGAGTGATGAATCCCTGGGAAGAAGTCAAGCAGAAGCACCTGTAACATCTCGGTCTGATCCGAGTATTATTTAAGAAAATAATAAACGGATCAGTCTAGCTATAAATATCAGATGACATGATATAACATAAAAGATATGGCATAAACATAAACATCCATAACGACATACCACTATAAGTATGTAAATAATGATCAACAGAAGATCAATCAATAAGAGATAATCAATATCACAAGAATCTTCTCAAAGATTCGAAGGGGGCATCATACCCTAAACTTGTACTCATAACAAGTCAATGACATAAATTCCAGAAATCAACACGAGAAATCCAGAAATCATAAAAAGGGAAAGAGGCCTATCACATGACGGTCCGAAGACCATGGGGAGCTACCCCGCATGTGTGAATGGAATCACACAGATTGAGGTCAAGACTAACCAAAAAGTAGAAAGGTATGTGTGAATGGAATCACACAAGTGGTGTCTAGTCTAACCTTGCAATGAAAGAGACATCGCGCAATTGCTAGTCTAATTCATAAAGCGATCATCAAGATCAACGAGAAGTGTCAATTACACTAAGCTAGTAAATATAGAAGTTTAGCTTCATGTCCCATAACCACTTGCTTAACTTAAATATTTACGAACAAACTGTAAATCTTCACTAATAAAATTGTCACAAGAGGTTCAATCGAACAAGTCCAAGAATTAACCGACGAAGTGAACGCAAGCGTTTCATACCACTTGTTTTACTAAGTCGTTTAATTAGATTTCTCATCCGAGTGAGGTAAAGGCTTGTATATACTAATAGATTGGAAAACGGTTTAAGAAAAGAGCTTTGTTATTAAAAATAGAGTTGAAATCATTTTGTTGAAAGAGTTTTGATATTTACTACTAGTTTTGAAACCTTTATATTTTAAAGTGACAAATCACAAAAGCGATTGTAGAAACAATCAATCACAAAGGTCACATTCGAAGATGTGATAAAAATCCAAGGAAATCAGCTCAGCAAGTTCTGTTGAATATTTTTCAGATAAGATCCCCTACGGAGGGGGGGTCCAGGGGGGGTGGCAACCCCCCAAGGTGGGGGAGCGGGGGCAACGCCACCGCTTACGGGGTTCGACCTGCCCGGTCAGGTCGCGGGGGTCCAGGGGGCAGCGCCCCGTCCAAAACGGTACGACCTAAGTGAAGACAAGCGGCCTACGAGCTAAAGCAAAGTGAGGTCTAACGACCTAAGGGTTCACGCGGCCTAACACAATGGCCGAGCGACCTAACTGGAGTTAAGGGAGGCAAGCGACTTAAGGTCCAACGACTTACGACTCAAGCAAGCCGAGCGACCTAGTGTGGAGGGGTCGAGCGACTTAAGGAAGGCGAACGACCTAAGGTCTAACGACCTACGACTTAACAGAGTCGAGCGACCTAAGGTCTAACGACCTACGACTTAACAGAGTCGAGCGACCTAAGGTAAATGGTCCAATGACCTAACTCGAACGACTTATCTGGAGCTTAGGTCGGAGACGACCTACGAGATAAACCAGGCCGACTTAGTGGACGAGCGACCTAAGGTAAATGGTCCAACGACCTAACTCGAACGACTTATCAGGAGCTTAGGTCGGAGACGACCTACGAGATAAACCAGGGCGAGCGACTTAACGTTTGCCTAGAGATTATAGGTCGAAAACGACCTAAGACTTAAAGCTTAACTCGCGAGCGACCTACGGCTTAAGGCCTAACTCGTGAGCGACCTACGACTTAAGGCTTAACTCGTGAGCGACCTAATTCCGAAGTGCCAATTCTTCCAGAACGACCTAAAGTTAACTCGTGAACGACTCACGACCCATGGACGAACGACTTAACTCCGAACGACCTAAAAATGGCCAGAACGACCTAAGTGCAGAAAATTCACCAAAACGCTAAAAATTGGAGTTTTTCGCCGATCCAATCCAAACCAATTGCTAACATGCATGCAAAAATGATAGGGAATCATTCCCAACAGTCCAATATAGTTATAGGCTAGAATTGTGAGATAAAAATCTCACCTTTGCACTAAAATTTATGAAGATGAAGCTTGAAAGCAAGGAGAAGCAATCCAAAGCTTGAATCCAATATCTTCTACTTGAATTTGGAGTTGAATGATGGAGTTGCAATTGAATTTGAGCTTGGAGTTTTAATTTCCCATTCTCTTCACCATTAATGCTAAAGCTTGAGTTAGTTAGGAAATTTATGAAGAGTGAGGAGAAGAGGGTTGGAACTTGGGCTTAATAGGCTAAACTAACCCAAAGTCCAAAGCGGGAAAAGTTAGTGAAATTTCACTAACTCCAAACCTATCGATGTTTATACTTAAAAAGTTGTAAACGACATTTCGAACTCAATGGAAGTGGTCTCGAGTCCTAATTTGACCGTTTGCAAAAAGTAGTTTTTTTCGGACCAAAATCCGATTAACGATTTAATATTTAAATAAAAATATTTAAATGTAAACTCGATAAATATGCGGGTTGTTACAGACTCCCCTCCTTAAAGAAATTGCGTCCTCGCAATATATATATAAGGTGGAAATAAAAAGTAACAACCATAAAAGCATATTAACACAAGAGAAATTTGAAATAAGAAGTTCACCTCAAAGGGCAGGAGTAAGCAAGTCCGGATGTGTACGCTCGATGAATTCTCTGGATTCCCAAGAACAATCCTTAGGATTTGAGGACCATTGAACCTTTACAAGTGGAACATCTTTATTTCGAAGTCGTTTAACCTCAGAAGCTATAATTCGAATAGGATGCTGCTCATAAGTTAAATTCGACGAAACTTCAATTTCTTCCACAACAGCAGGCTCAAGAATAGAATCGGAATCCCGAAGGCATTTCCGTAATTGAGAAACGTGAAATACATCATGTATAGCAGAAAACTGAGCCGGAAATGCAAGGCGATAAGCCATGGAACCAATACGTTCAGTGATAGGAAATGGCCCAATATATCGAGGCGCTAACTTCCCCGATCGACTGAAACGTACAACACCCTTCATAGGTGAAACACGAATAAAAACAGGATCCCCAACAGAAAATTCTAATTTCCTTCTTCGATTATCGGCATAGGATTTTTGTCTACTCTGGGCTTCTTTCATCCTATGTCGAATAAGTTCAATCTTTTCCGTGGAATCACGAATAAAGTCTGGACCTAAAACCAGCTTCTCACCGGCCTCAAGCCAACAAGAAGGAGATCGGCATGGCCTTCCGTAGAGTGCCTCGAAAGGTGCCATACCAATACTAGATTGGAAGCTATTATTATAGGAAAATTCAACAAGTGAAATATGATCTTCCCAACTTCCACCAAAATCAAGCACACAAGCACGAAGAAGATCTTCAAGAGTTTGATTCACACGCTCGGTTTGTCCATCGGACTGGGGGTGATAAGCGGTGCTAAAATTAAGCTTCGTTCCTAAAGCTTTTTGAAGACTCTTCCAAAATCCACTAGTAAACAATGGATCACGATCGCTAACAATAGAAGTAGGAACTCCATGCAATTTTACAATTTCCTTGACAAATAGTTTGGCCAAAAGAGGAACGGTTCGGTTAGACCGAACCGGAATAAAATGGGCGGATTTAGTAAGTCTATCAACAATCACCCATAAGCTATCATGACCCGAACGAGAACGGGGAAGGCCATCTATAAAGTCCATGGAAATTTGATCCCACTTCCAAATTGGAATTTCTAAAGGTTGCAATAACCCACCAGGCCTTTGATGTTCGGCCTTGACAAGTTGGCAAGTCATGCAACACTTAACAAAGTTAGCAATATCAGATTTCATTCCCTCCCAATAATAAAGTCGCTTCATATCAGCGTACATTTTACTACTACCGGGATGAATGGTGAATTTAGAACAATGGGAATCTTCTAAAATATCTTTACGAAGATCTCCAATATTTGGTACGATAAGTCTACCAAATTTTCGAATGCCGCCACGAGAATCAATATCATAGTCTTTCAAACCTTCAATATCAATTTTATCCTTAACATTTTTGCCAAGAAGAGCCAATTCAGAATCTAGCCTTTGGGCTTCAAGAATGCGGTCTAAAAGAGAAGGATGAGCCTCAAGGCTACATAAAACAAGCGATGAGCATAAATCGGATACGCGCTCTCGAATCTCACAAGTGGATAAGATCTCGAGATCGTTCCATTCGGATATCATCATAGAAACAACTGCTTGTTGCTTACGGCTAAGAGCATCGGCGACACGATTACCCTTACCGGGGGTATAAAGAATATCAAGATCATAAGGTGCAAGGAACTCGAGCCAACGCTGTTGACGTAAATTAAGTTCTTTTTGAGAAAATAAATATTTCAAAGACTTATGATCCGTGTAAAGAATAAATTTCTCTCCCAATAGATAATGACGCCACATTCGAAGGGCGAAAACAATAGCCGCGAGCTCTAGATCATGTGTGGCATATCTAGTCTCGGCCGGCTTCAATTGCCTAGAAGCATAAGCAACAACACGTTCTTTTTGCATAAGAACGGCCCCCAAACCAACGTGACTAGCATCGGTATAAACAACAAAATCTTGATTCCCCTCGGGAATAACAAGAATAGGAGCATCGGAAAGGAGTTCTTTCAATTTCTGAAAAGAGGCTTCACATTTGTCCGACCAAATGTATTTAACTCCCTTCTTAGTCAAGCCAGTAAGAGGCATGGCAATCTTAGAAAAGTCTTTAATAAAACGACGGTAATAGCCCGCCAATCCGAGAAAACTACGAATCTCTGTCACACTCTCCGGTCTCTTCCAATCTTGAATCGCTTCAATCTTTGAAGGATCCACAGATATCCCGGATTCGGAAATAATATGACCGAGAAACTTCACACGAGATTGCCAAAAGTGGCATTTAGAAAATTTCGCCTTTAATTGATTACTCCTAAGTGTTTCCAATACAATCCGAAGATGTTTCTCATGTTCCTCCTCGGTTTTTGAATACACAAGAATATCATCAATGAATATGAGAACAAACCGATCGAGGAAATCTTTGAAAACTCGATTCATGAGGTCAACGAAATAAGCTGGAGCATTTGTTAACCCAAATGGCATAACAAGCCATTCATAAGATCCATATCGAGTACGGAATGATGTCAACGGAATGCTATCCTCAGCGATACGAAGCTGATGGAAACCGGTAGCCAAGTCCAATTGTGAAAAGACCTTAGCACCACTAAGCTGATCGAATAGATCATCAATCCGAGGTAAAGGATATTTATTTTTAATAGTAAGATCGTTAAGCTTGCGATAATCAACGCAGAGCCTCAGAGTACCATCGGATTTCTTTACGAAAATAGCCGAAGCTCCCCAAGGCGAGGAACTAGAGCGAATAAATTGCCTCGTCTCCAACTCAGATAATTGTTTACGCATCTCCTCATTTTCCTTATTGGACATGCGATAAGGAGGACGAGTAATAGGTTGAGCTCCAGAAACAAGATTAATTCTGAACTCAATTGCTCGTTTAGGTGGTAAACCTAAAACGGGCTCGAATATGTCGGAAAATTCACGAACAACATGAATACAAGAAATAATATCATCTTCATCATCATCATCGTTATCACGAGGATTTAAAGAATATAAAGATGCCACCAAACATGATTCTGAATCTTTAAGATTAACAGAGATATGTTTAACAGATTGTGGATGTCGGAGATGAATAGTCCGCTCAGGACATAGGATATGGGCTTGATAACGGTTAAGCCAATCCATTCCCAAAATTATTCCAAAGCCTAAGTAACGCATGACATGCAAATCGGCTAGGAAAGAAAAATCACATAAAATAATCTCCACATCTTTACAAAGCAAACTAAGAGTTGCGAATCCACCAACAGGATTCGCAATTTTTAAAGAAGTCATCAATGCAGTAACACTTAAGGAAAAAGTGTCTACCAGTTCCTTTGATATAAAGGAATGGGATGCACCCGTATCAAAGAGAACTCTAATAGGTTGATCATGAAATAAAATAATACCATCAAGAATGGAATGAGAAATACCTTGGCCACGAGATGTGTTGCCAGGGGCTTGAGCCACATTTAACTTTCCCTCATTCCTGCTTTTACGTTTGAGGCATTGATGTATAAAGTGATCTGGGCTCTTACAATAGCGACAAGATTTGGGCTTAGAGCACTTATTCGCATAATGATCCCCAGACCCACAGTTGAAGCAACTCGCACCACTAGGAGAAGGATACTTTGCCACAGGGGTTGCCTGCTTACCCTTTTTGTTGGGATAAGGACCCTTGAATTTGTTTGGCCTCTTCTTGTTGTTGAAGTTTGGTTTAGCGCCTTCCACTTCAACATCACTCTCTCTATCAACCTCTTCAAGACGAAGAGCGATATCGACGAGTTGATCAAATGCGACTTCTAGTTTCAGGAGCAGTGGCTTCTTAAGACTCTTATTTAAGCCATAAACGAACCTCTGGTTCTTCTTCAATGGGGTGTTGATGTATTCAACCCCATATTTGGAAAGCGACTCGAAGGCTGCGACGTAATCAGTCACAGAGGATTGACCTTGAACAAGGTCTATAAAACGTCGAGCCAAGCTTACTTTCCCAGCTTCTGGTACAAACTTTAACTCGAAGCGTCCCTGAAATTGCTCCCAGGTGAGATCCGCTTCATTAATTTCTGAAATAAGGAGTTCGTACCAGTCCAATGCTCTCTCTTGGAGCATGCCGGAAGCCACCTGAACGCGGTGGAGATCGACAAGATTCATGCGAGAAAAGATTCGATCGCATGATTTTAACCAAGCCTGGACCTCGATGATATTTTCCGAACCTTTGAAGGGCTTCCCACCCAAGTTGGTGTAATCGCTGCACAAGCGTGCAAATCCCGACTTTGGGTGAGTAGGTTCCGGGTTAGCTCCAGCTGCTTGAGCATTAGTTACTAAATCAAGAAGCTGTTGAGCAGTCATAAAAACTCCATCCGGAGGAGCAGCACCAGATGATCCAGTTCTGGGACGGCCTGGTCTAGACATTCTCTTCCTTAAAGAAAGAAAGAAGAGAAGGAAGAAGGTTATTTACCAATGAACATCAAGCAATCTTGATAGATAAAACAAGGAATCATAAAGGAAATAGGATGAGTCGGTACGAAGACTCAAATTAATCCTATGGTATGACTCCTAAGATAGACCTAGGTCGATGATCCTTGTTAAGTTATTCTACATTGTTCCGAAGTTTGGCTCTGATACCAAGCTGTGACGCCCCACCTCTATACCCACGCTAGCCAAGAACACTCCGGAGAAGTGCTGTCAACTAGCACGGAGAATAAGGCTGTTGAGGAGCGACCATCCATGTAATTGCTTATCACACGGTGGCTATAAATAATCTTCGGAAACAAACATAGAAATAATCATATCACAAATCAGTCACAGATATCCATATCACAAAGGCGGAAGAAGATATGAATATATAACTAACACATGAAAGTGTACATCAGAGTAGTGGTCAATAAGATCCACGATAATACAAAAGAATAGCAACACGTGCTATACAAAAGAATACAACTATGAGTCTATATCTCAAGTGTATACAACAAAAACTGCTAATCTAAACAGTTAGCCAAAAGTCAGAGTGATGAATCCCTGGGAAGAAGTCAAGCAGAAGCACCTGTAACATCTCGGTCTGATCCGAGTATTATTTAAGAAAATAATAAACGGATCAGTCTAGCTATAAATATCAGATGACATGATATAACATAAAAGATATGGCATAAACATAAACATCCATAACGACATACCACTATAAGTATGTAAATAATGATCAACAGAAGATCAATCAATAAGAGATAATCAATATCACAAGAATCTTCTCAAAGATTCGAAGGGGGCATCATACCCTAAACTTGTACTCATAACAAGTCAATGACATAAATTCCAGAAATCAACACGAGAAATCCAGAAATCATAAAAAGGGAAAGAGGCCTATCACATGACGGTCCGAAGACCATGGGGAGCTACCCCGCATGTGTGAATGGAATCACACAGATTGAGGTCAAGACTAACCAAAAAGTAGAAAGGTATGTGTGAATGGAATCACACAAGTGGTGTCTAGTCTAACCTTGCAATGAAAGAGACATCGCGCAATTGCTAGTCTAATTCATAAAGCGATCATCAAGATCAACGAGAAGTGTCAATTACACTAAGCTAGTAAATATAGAAGTTTAGCTTCATGTCCCATAACCACTTGCTTAACTTAAATATTTACGAACAAACTGTAAATCTTCACTAATAAAATTGTCACAAGAGGTTCAATCGAACAAGTCCAAGAATTAACCGACGAAGTGAACGCAAGCGTTTCATACCACTTGTTTTACTAAGTCGTTTAATTAGATTTCTCATCCGAGTGAGGTAAAGGCTTGTATATACTAATAGATTGGAAAACGGTTTAAGAAAAGAGCTTTGTTATTAAAAATAGAGTTGAAATCATTTTGTTGAAAGAGTTTTGATATTTACTACTAGTTTTGAAACCTTTATATTTTAAAGTGACAAATCACAAAAGCGATTGTAGAAACAATCAATCACAAAGGTCACATTCGAAGATGTGATAAAAATCCAAGGAAATCAGCTCAGCAAGTTCTGTTGAATATTTTTCAGATAAGATCCCCTACGGAGGGGGGGTCCAGGGGGGGTGGCAACCCCCCAAGGTGGGGGAGCGGGGGCAACGCCACCGCTTACGGGGTTCGACCTGCCCGGTCAGGTCGCGGGGGTCCAGGGGGCAGCGCCCCGTCCAAAACGGTACGACCTAAGTGAAGACAAGCGGCCTACGAGCTAAAGCAAAGTGAGGTCTAACGACCTAAGGGTTCACGCGGCCTAACACAATGGCCGAGCGACCTAACTGGAGTTAAGGGAGGCAAGCGACTTAAGGTCCAACGACTTACGACTCAAGCAAGCCGAGCGACCTAGTGTGGAGGGGTCGAGCGACTTAAGGAAGGCGAACGACCTAAGGTCTAACGACCTACGACTTAACAGAGTCGAGCGACCTAAGGTCTAACGACCTACGACTTAACAGAGTCGAGCGACCTAAGGTAAATGGTCCAATGACCTAACTCGAACGACTTATCTGGAGCTTAGGTCGGAGACGACCTACGAGATAAACCAGGCCGACTTAGTGGACGAGCGACCTAAGGTAAATGGTCCAACGACCTAACTCGAACGACTTATCAGGAGCTTAGGTCGGAGACGACCTACGAGATAAACCAGGGCGAGCGACTTAACGTTTGCCTAGAGATTATAGGTCGAAAACGACCTAAGACTTAAAGCTTAACTCGCGAGCGACCTACGGCTTAAGGCCTAACTCGTGAGCGACCTACGACTTAAGGCTTAACTCGTGAGCGACCTAATTCCGAAGTGCCAATTCTTCCAGAACGACCTAAAGTTAACTCGTGAACGACTCACGACCCATGGACGAACGACTTAACTCCGAACGACCTAAAAATGGCCAGAACGACCTAAGTGCAGAAAATTCACCAAAACGCTAAAAATTGGAGTTTTTCGCCGATCCAATCCAAACCAATTGCTAACATGCATGCAAAAATGATAGGGAATCATTCCCAACAGTCCAATATAGTTATAGGCTAGAATTGTGAGATAAAAATCTCACCTTTGCACTAAAATTTATGAAGATGAAGCTTGAAAGCAAGGAGAAGCAATCCAAAGCTTGAATCCAATATCTTCTACTTGAATTTGGAGTTGAATGATGGAGTTGCAATTGAATTTGAGCTTGGAGTTTTAATTTCCCATTCTCTTCACCATTAATGCTAAAGCTTGAGTTAGTTAGGAAATTTATGAAGAGTGAGGAGAAGAGGGTTGGAACTTGGGCTTAATAGGCTAAACTAACCCAAAGTCCAAAGCGGGAAAAGTTAGTGAAATTTCACTAACTCCAAACCTATCGATGTTTATACTTAAAAAGTTGTAAACGACATTTCGAACTCAATGGAAGTGGTCTCGAGTCCTAATTTGACCGTTTGCAAAAAGTAGTTTTTTTCGGACCAAAATCCGATTAACGATTTAATATTTAAATAAAAATATTTAAATGTAAACTCGATAAATATGCGGGTTGTTACATCTAGCTACCTCCTGGTTCTGCCATCTACCCCAAGGATCCATCAGCTCATGGAAAATGTTGAAAGAAAAGTTCATCGGCCAGTTCCGCATTCATGCGGAACAACCCAAGGACGCTTATTCCCTATCTAATATCAAACAGAAGCCCGGAGAGACAGTGCAACAATATCTAACCCGATTCAACGCCGCAGCGGCCGCAGTCCAAGATGCCGATGAGAAACTTATCCTAATGGCTCTTTGTAGTCGCGTACATTCGAATACCAAGTTTGCTAGAAGATTAACAAAAGAAAAACCAGCTATCTTACCTGATTTCTTCCATGAAGCCGGAAAGTATATGAGACTTGAAGACGCTGCCACCGAAAGGCAGACAGGGCAACAAGCCAAGGCAGCTTATGGCAACGCACCCGCTGCAGCAAAGGACGTCGGAAGAAATGACTCTCGAGACAATGCTGGGGGCAGGAAGGGAGAAAAACGCCTATATCGGCCAGGACCAAGATTTGACGCTTACACTCCTTTGAATGAAACAGTCGAAAACATCTTCCTGGCCACCCAAGACGAGCTTAAATACAAATGCCCCCCATACAAGAAGGAATTAGATCACGCAATCAAGTCTGGAAAGTTCTGCCGTTTCCACGAATCTCATGGGCATGATACCAATGAATGCCGTCATCTCCAGGACCTGATTGAAGAACACATCAGAAGGAAGAGATTGGAACAATATGTAAAGGGTCAGGACTGGACTCCAGCTCCTGCCAAGGAGAACCCAGGGCAACTCCACCCAGAGACAGGCGGAAGAAATCACAACACCAGAGGTTCTAGTCAAGAGGAGATAGTGGTCCATACAATATCGAGAGGACCACACATCGCCGACAGAAACTGGGAAGAAATGGAAAGATATGGAAAGTCACTTAGAAACAATGAAGACTACATCAATTCCGTCATGGAAGAACGCCGCCCGAAGCGGAAAGAGGATAATGACATCACATTCAGCAGGCGAGACCTAGAAGGAAGGCAGTACCCTCACATGGATCCTATGGTCATCTCTGCCTGGTTCGGCCCAGCCGAATTTTTTCGAACTCTGGTAGATACTGGAAGCTCTGTAAACATTCTATTCAAGCATGCTCTTGACAAAATGAATCTGTCAATGAAGGATGTGTCTCCCTGTAACAAACCACCGCATGGTTTCACTGGAGATGCGAAGATGCCCCTCGGGCAATTGGACCTCTTTGTTGAAATAGGAAGTCATCCCCGCTCCGTTGTGCGGAAACAAACATTTGTGCTAATAGATAACCACTCCGCCTACAACGCCTTTTTAGGAAGACCAGCCTTGTCTGACTTCCAGATTGTCCTGGCCCCTTGGTGCCTGAAGATGAAATTTCCAACAGATAATGGGATAGGGGAAGTAGAAGGAAATCAAGACGCCGCTCGAGATTACTATGTAACTGAACTTCGCAATAACCGCAGGAAGGATGCAGAGAAAAACTTGGAAGCATAGCAACTAAAGAAAGCCCCTCCTCTTCGATATACCAATGATCCTTTCAATGAATTAGACCCCAGGGACAAAGAGGAGGAGGCCACCGCCGAGCCTGTAGAGGCTATGGAATTTGTATCTGTAGACAAACACGACCCAAGTAGACTGCTGAAAATCGGGTCTCAGTTAAGAGCAGAGTTGAAGGACCAATTCGTCGATTTTCTTCGCCACAACTTGGATGTATTTGCATGGACGCACGCTGACATGACTGGAATCTCCCTAGACATAGCATGCCACGTACTAAACATCGATCCCACCAAGGTGCCAGTAAAGCAGAAAAAGAGAAGTATGTGGGTAAAACGATCAGCAGCCCTCGAGGAAGAAGTAAAGAACCTACTTGCCAATAACTTCATACGAGAAGCCATCTATCCAGAATGGATCGCCAACCCGGTACTGGTAAAGAAGGCTAATGGGAAGTGGTGAACATGCATTGACTTCTCCAACTTAAATGACGCTTGCCCGAAGGATTGCTTCCCACTCCCCTGAATCGATCAACTCATGGACAGCACAGCCGGGCATGAACTCTTATCTTTTATGGACGCATACTCAGGATATAACTAGATTCCTATGCACGCCCCCGATCAAGACCACACTAGTTTCATCACTGATCGGGGATTGTACTGCTACAGAGTAATGCCTTTTGGACCTAAAAACGCCGGAGCTACTTACCAGCGCCTCGTCAACAAGATGTTTGCGGAACTAATAGGACGAACTATGGAAGTTCATGTGGATGACATGCTGGTAAAATCGAGGAAAGCCAACGATAATGCAAGACACCTGGACGAGATGTTTCAAGTACTTCGCCAATATGGAATGAAGCTGAATCCTCTAAAGTGCTCCTTTGGAGTATCGTCGGGAAAGTTCTTGGGATTCATCGTCCATGCAAGGGGGATTGAAGCAAACCCCGAACAAGTCCGGGCTTTGCAAGATATCAAGATACCATCCACTCGAAAAGAGATGTAAAGCCTAAATGGGAAGGTGGCCGCCCTAAGCAGATTCATCTCTAAAGCAACCGACAAATGCATCCCTTTCTTTGAAGCCCTAAAGAAAGACAAAGGAAAGTTCGACTGGACTGACGAATGCTCAACAGCCTTCCTTAACCTAATCGAACACCTCCAGAGACCACCAGTACTCTCAACTCCAAATGAAGGTGAAGAACTATACCTATACCTTGCTGTATCGTCTCATGCTCTAAGCACCGCTTTGGTGAAAGAAGACAACTGCGCGCAGCGGCCCGTATACTTTGTAAGCAAGAGATTTACGGGGGCAGAAGCCAGATACCCTAAACTTGAGAAGCTAGCATACTGTTTGCTAATCACGTCATGGAAACTGCGACACTATTTCCAATCTCATTCCATCAAAGTTTTAGCCGATCAACCGCTAAGGGAGGTACTCCATCGCCCCAACACTTCTGGGCGACTATTTAAATGGTGCATTGAACTGAGTCAATATGTTATCACCTACCATCCTCGCACCGCCATCAAGGGACAATCCATGGCCGATTTCATTGTCGAATTCACTACCAACGAAGGTAAGGAGCAATCTGAAATAGCAGAAGATATCAAGTGGAATCTCGTTGTAGATGGAGCATCAAACGAACAAGGCTCGGGGGCAGGTATTGTGATAATCACCCCCAGGGGAAGGAAGCTGCACTATGCCCTAAGGTTGGAATTCGCTACCACCAACACCGATGCAGAATATGAAGCAGTAATAGCAGGATTAGAAATTGGAGTCGGTTTTTTATGTCTTCATAGTGATTCTCAACTTATCGTAAACCAAGTACTAGGAGAGTTTCAGACTCGAGGAGAACGACTCACAGCATATCTAAAGAAAACCAAGCTGCTACTCGATCGGTTGGACCACTATTTAATCAAACACATTCCTCGAGAGGAGAACCGAGAGGCCGACGAACTGGAAAAGCAAGCTAGCATGAAGAACAGCACCATTTTCGAAACAGTAGCCATCCCAAAACAACTAGCCCCAAGTTTCGAACAAGAGGATCTGATAGCTGCAATCGAAGAAGAAACTTGGATGACTCCTATCCGAAAATAATTACAAGATGGCACACTACGCAACGAGCGTAACGAAGTTAGGAAAATCTTGAGTAGCGCTTCCCGCTACACAATACAAGAAGGCATCCACTATCGACGTGGCTTCTCTAACCCCCTATTAAGGTGTGCTACTGGAAGGGAAGCCAAGAAAATCCTATCCAACATCCATCAAGGGAGCTGCGGAGATCACACTGGTGGGCAGACTCTGGCAAAGAAGACACTCCGATATGGATATTACTGGCCCACTTTAAACAAAGACGCCTTAGACTTCGTCAAAAGATGTGACAGATGTTAGAAATTTGCTAAGATTCCTCGACTACCAACAAATGAGATTACTCAAATGACCAGCCCTTGGCCCTTTGCAGTATGGGGAATTGACTTGACTGGCGAACTGCCGATGGGCCGAGGCGGAGCCAAATATGCTATAGTAGCAGTCGACTATTTCACCAAATGGGTGGAAGCGGAACCTCTAAATAAAATACCTTTGGCAAAAGTTATTAACTTCTTGTTCAAAAATGTTCTATGCAGGTACGGGGTTCCACTCAAAATCATATCGGATAATGGACTTCAGTTTGACAGCGAGGAGTTCGCCGACTGGTGCCAAGAGCACGGAATTCACAAAAGCTTCTCATGTGTGGCTTATCCCCAGACAAATGGACAAGTCGAAGCTGTCAACAAAATTCTTAAAACTCTAATCAAGAAGAAGCTTGAAAAGTCAAAAGGCGCTTGGGTGGATGAACTTCCTACGGCACTTTGGGCCTACCGCACGTCTTTCAGAACATCAACAGGGCATACTCCTTTCTCTTTGGCATACGGATCGGAGGACATGCTCCCAGTTGAAACTGTAGTGCCATCCCACCGTAGGATCCACTACAACCCAGAAGAGAACGAAGAACTCCTCCACATGTCTTTGGATCTAATCGAAGAAAGAAGAAATGATGCAGCACTCAAAGCAGTAGCTCACAAGCAAAAAGTGGCAGCACAATACAACTACAAAGTCAAGCATCGCAGCTTACGAGAAGGAGATCTTGTCCTCAAGCGAATCTTCCCGCGCCCCAGAGCACAAGATCCAATCTGGGACGGACCATATGTAATTCATAAAGATCTCCACAACGGAGCTTATATTTTGTCAACAGTGGACGGAGAGGTGTTCCAGAGGGCATGGAACATCCAACACCTTCGTCGATACTTTTCTTAACTTGTACTGCCCATATAAAGTGAATTAACAAAGAGAATCAGTGGACGTAGGCATTTTCGTGCCGAACCACTTTAAAAACTTGTCTCTTTTTTAACTTGTTCCTTTATATCTTGGCTACTTGCTGAGCTTTATCCTTTTCTGTTGAACAAAATCCTGTGTAGACGGCATCTCCATTCAGGGCATCACAGCACAACTTCACCTGGACAAAACCTAACAGGTATTATACGAATCTATGCCCTCGCCAATGAGAAACTTTTGCTCCAGCATCCCTCTGCTGCGGGTTAACTCATTGCTCGTGACGTCCCTTAAAGCCAACTGTAATGAGCCGTTTATAAGCCGCCGAGAAGGCCAACCATAGCCTAGGCAGCTCATTACGGCGTTCGGCTCGCCGGCAACCGTGAACCGATTATAAGCCCCAACATAAGGTGTGGCCAGCCAGGGGCAGTTCACAGTTGACGATCGGCACCCGCGCTAGCCGGCCATGGTAAATCAAATAATACCCACGATTACGGGCCATAATGGCCCGGGTAGTTACCGTGCGCGATCTCGGCTCCGATGTGTCTTAAGTACGGCTGTGGTTAAAAAGAAAACTCCCCGCAGAGGCGTAAGATGGGTGACAAATGTCTCCAAGACCCACAGCTAGGGAAAGTGACTACAAATCCCGTTTGCCACGAACTTAAGCGCGTCGAAGGCCTTCCGTGATTGGAAGTTTTACTATTTCTTATATTCCTATTTTATTCAAAAACTCTCCTCCTATCCTATATAACGATCCCTAAAGTACAGGGCACAAAATAGGAGACACCCGCAAATGGGGATAGGAACTCGCAACTGGACAACAGGACACTTAGCTGCATTCCATACTCAGTCACACAAGAACTTCAAAGCTACCATCTAAAACTAAAACACGAAGGGCGGTACTCTCTTCCTTTTTCTATGAATGCGTAGCTATAATTTATTCGCACATCACACAAACATTGCGAGATATGAAATTATATTTTAAGCAAGAACTTAGCATCAAACACGACTGAATCACAGATATGTGCGCAGCTGTATTTCTTATGCAACACATTAAAATAACAAAAGCATTCAAATATAGCAAAATTAGTTTAAGTTAAAAGTTACATGCCAAAAATCAAGTTGTTCGTTACATAATTACAGCCTAAAAATTACATTAATGTTTTAAGACTAACATAGACAGCAATGTCAAGTAAACCAAAAAATGTCCAGATCAAGCCAAGGAGTCGGCTGCATCGGGGCTTCGCCTCTATCCTGCTGGCCCTCCGAGATCTACTTAACCGCAGGATCAGAACTCCCAGCATGTTGACCAGAGGTAGTTGGCGCTTCAGAGGTCCCGCCTGTCCAATTCAGGAGAGGAATCCATTAAATAAAAAATAAGCAACCAAGTTATGAAAAGGCTAAAAGGGAAGACTTACCAGCATTTGTTCCTTGATCATCATCCCCCAACTGCACACCTACCTCCTCAGCAGCGAGCAGCCGCATACTCTCCTTCACCGCCACTTTCTCCTCCTTGGTGAATTGGGCCGTAACCACATCCATTCTGAAGGCCATGCCACCCTCCTTATCTGCATCAGCCTTGGCCTCCTCTAGAGCCTAGAGATAAATCCTGGCCATGATCCGAGGATAATCATCCATCCAGGATAAGTTGCCATGCTTCCAAGTACGGAAATACAAGTCCTGGAGCATCTCATCCATCATCTCCTCGTTCTCCTCAAACTCCCTCATTCGGACCTCAGAAGCCAATGGCTTTGCAACGGCAGCATCCCTCTCCGATCGGTATCGTGAGTGGTCAGCCTGAAGGGATTTCCTCATCGCCTCCATCTCCTCCTTCAGCTTGGCTTGAGCAAGCTCTGCAGCTTCAAGCTTCCCAGACAACTCCCTACCCGCTCGAGAACCGCTTTCTGAACCTCATCCATCGTTGCAATAGCCATATCGATCCGTTCCTTGCAGGTGGCCTCCATTTTCCGCAGCTCGGCTCTGCTAGCCTCTTCAATGGTTTTCTTTAGTCGTCTGGAGGTAGCCTCGTGCTGAGAGATCTGGATGGCCTGATCGGCGAGTTGCTTGGCCTGGTCGGAAACCACTAACCGCAATCTTATGTTAGCACTCCCAATTTCCTCCCCGACCTTGACCAGTCGGGCATGATGCCCCATCAACTTCCTGGTCTCCTCAGCGACCCGGTCGATGTTTTCCTTAGCTTCATCCCCCATAGTTACAATCCAAGTAGTAAGAAAATCAAGGTCTAGGGACTTGGCCTCATCAAGCACCATTACCATAGGATTGCGAGGGAGAAGGTGCTCACCAGTAACCTCGTCAAAGGAAATATCATGAGAACCCGAATCCAGATCTGGATGACCCGCAAATGGATTACGAGCCAAGCCGGGACGATCAATCTGAGTGACCGTAGGATTTTCAGACGGATGCGGAGAGGGTATGAACTCAGTATCCTCCTCTGTGATATCATGAAGAGGCTGGGTTGGGGGCTGAGGACCAGGTGAAGGTTCGAATAAGGAGCAACTCCTCTTTTTCTTTCGAATATCCTTTTCAATAACTCCGAGAAGAGGACGGTAGCCGACTACGTCCCCGGAACGGTCGGTCGGAGGCTTTGGTTTAGCGGAAGCTTTGAGAAGTTTGAATTGTTCGAGATGGTGCCGAATGTCTGATGTCTTGGCCACCTTACCCGTTCCTGGAATAAAAACCAAGTGTTACAAGCATGCATGGGACTATAATCCAAGAAACTTGTGAAGTTAAAAAGAGTAAGGAGGAGTCAAAAATTCACCTTGAATCGCCGAAGTTGCCCTAACTAAAATGCTCTTGGAAGATGAATCGGCACCAGTCCCGGCCTTATCAGTTTTCTTTGGCTTCTCCACCAAGGCCGATCCTTCCTCCAACCTCTCAAAAGCCTGGCGGAAAGCATCATCTGTCCACTCCTGGATCTCCCCTGCTTGCCCAGAGGACAAAGCCCCGGCGCCATCACCGCTCTGTCCTTCGCCACCATCATCGCCATCACCTTCTCCATCACCTCCGCTCTCCTCCTGGCCTCTTTCCTCCTCCACATCTTCCTCCTCCGGGATCTCTAGACATGTACTGGGGGAGGGTCCATCGGACTTCTTAAGCTTCTCCCCCACGGCAATTGGAGGTTTTGAGAAGGGTTTCCTTTTGCCACTCTTCGCCATAGCCCCTCCTTTAGCTTTGGCGGCCCTCTCCTCAGCCGTGTCTCTCTGCTTGACCATAGACCGGCGTGGCAGGATCAAGTTGTGCCCCAGAACAGTAGCATTCCTGATCAAGTAAGAAGCTGACCTCTCCCTTTCCGAAATGGCTTCTATCTCCGCAGCCATCTAAACCAGGCGATCGTTCTCCACGACCGCAAAGCCACCTGTCGCTAGCAAGAAATAAAAACACATAAGAAGAAGCATTGCAGTTAGAACGGAAATTATAAATAAGCATCAACTTACAGCCAGAGGTAAAGCGACGGATAGAAACAGAGTCATCCTTGACGAAAAACCATTCTTTCTTGAACATGCTGAACTTCGAATATAAGTCCAGGACCGGCTTGAAGGACACGGCCGATTCCAAGCTGATGTATGGAGACCCCTTCTTATAGCCCCTCAAGTTGTACAAATACCGGATCTCCCGGTTGGAAGGGGGATGCCCGTATTTTCTCTGGAAAATGATGAATAGACTTACCAAGATAGCGTAAGAATTGGGTTGAAGCTGGAAAGGGGCCACCTTCAAATAGGTAATGAAGCTGACTATCCAAGTATTGATCGGAGGAATGGCCCCGCACATGCAATGGTACCTACCATAAGCAAAATATCCTTCATGGGGGTTGTACGGCATCACTCCTTCCCCCGGCAACAACATACACGCTCTGTCACTCCCAAAAGAGCGAGAGATAACATCAAGCTGCTCCTCTTTGAGGGAGCTACGAAAGCAGTCAGGAGGAGAGTTCAAGAGCTCCTGAGGGCCATATCCATCCACTAGTGATCTCGGTGTGGGCCCATGTCGTCCTGGTCCTGACTGAGCTAGGGGCACTGTGGAGGACTCTTCTATGTCCTTGGATTTCTTTTTATCTGATCGAGTTTCCACATTATGAGACATTATCTGCAACAGGAGAAAACGTACTGTTAGAACAAGGAGTATGGAAACACAAACAAACAAGTACATACAGCCCGAAATCTCATTCGGCATTTCCGGCATGAGGTTCATTCGGCGCTCAACTCCCCGGTCTCATTCGGTGTACCCAACATAAGGAGAAAGCCTCACCTGGTTCGGCAGTCAAATCTGGTTCGGTCCCTGATCGATTCGGCTATTTCAAACGACGGAGGAATAGTGGTTCGGTACTTGGGTGATTCGGCTATTTCAAACGGTAAAGGAATTGTGGTTTGGTACTTGGGTGATTCGGCTATCTCAAACGGTAAGGGAATAACAATGGTGTAAAGCCCCTACTTATAGGCGAACACGGGATGACCGGACCCAACGGTTCGGCGCTTAGGACCGAATGAAGCTATACAAACTGCGAGAAAACAAAGCACGACATATGTTGGCATATGTCCCACTTTGGGGGGCAAATGTTGGGTGCGTTTCTACCACCACCGAACCAACCCCGCTTCCATGCATAGCCGAACCAATCCCGTTTCCACCTACTACCGGTCCAACTCCACTTTCCTGCATAGCCGAGCCAACTCACTTCCCCTACATAGCCGAACCAACTACCGCTCCAACCACTACCGGACCACTCACCACCGGACCAAGTCCCACCGAACCAAACTCCATCCACTCACCACCGGGCCAAAACTCCACCTACTCACCACCTGACCAAGGCGTACCGGACCAACACTGTCAGGCCAGATTACATCAGCCCAGGCCCACCAGCAGCTATATACATCCAAGACCCCTGCCCCCAGCCTCACTCTATAAATAGAGGGGCAGGGGTACAACAATGGTAGACAAGTTTGAGAGCTCAAGCACGGACAGAACTTTCAAACAACTTTCATATACTTGTAATCAAAGCTTTGTACTTGTAATCTGAAGAGTGAAGGAGAATAACATATAAAGTGGACGTAGGCACATTCTGGCCGAACCACTATAAATCTGTGTGTCTTTTACAGTTTAGTCCCTGCTTTTTACATATTTGCATGAATCTCCCAAATCACTATGAACAACTTAAAATCGACTAAATCATTTGACTTGGAGGTGTTTGCCCATTTTTTGTGCAAACAGCTGCAGATTCAGACGTCTGAAAGAAGTGATTCAGACGTCTGAATCAAGAAAACTAAAAGTTTTCCAGAGCATATTTCAGACGCCTGAACCTTATATTTCAGACGTCTGAAATAGCCACTTTTTAGCCTATTTCCTTTCTGGTCCAAAACAAACCAATTCAGACGTCTGAAATATAGATTCAGATGTCTGAAACTGGGGTTCAGGCATTCCCTAAACCTAGACCAAAAATGGCCAAAATAAATACCGGAAGCGATCGGACGAGCAACGACGACTAAGGATTTACGCCAAGCGACAACCCAGCCTTAAAGGCTCTTCGATACGCCTCAAATATCAATGTCCAAATATCCATAATAGGATTTTCATAGATTTTGATTTCAAAACACCCAAAAATTGGAATATATGCCAAATCAATCCAAACCAAAATCAATTGCCCAAGAATAAATGTTAGGAATTCATACCTAACAATCGAAGATAATTATAGACTAAGATGTGAGATAAAAATCTCACCTTTAAACCCAAAACTAATGAAGAAGAAGCTATAGCGCAAAGGCAAGGGCAAACACTCTTCAATTCCAACCCAACAAGCTTGAATCTAAGCTAAAAAGAGAAACATTACCTAGGTTAGGTTTAGAAATTTCTGAAATTGATAAGAGAATGAGTTGGAGAAAAAGAAGAGGAGGCTTACCAAAGCTTCTTCTATAAATTTGGAGCTAGAACTTGGTTTGCATATGGAAACTAGGGCTTGGAATTTTAATTTTCCATTCCTCCCTCCATTATTGCTAAAGCTTAAGTACTAGGAAATAGAAAGGAAGTAATGAAGAGAAGAGGGGTGAAGCTTGGGTCTAATGGGCTGAACCAAAACCAAAGCCCTAAGTGAAAAAGTAGCAAAATTCTACTATCTCCAAACATATCGAAGTTTATACTCAAAAAGATCGCAAACGTCATTTTGAACTCAATGGGGGTGGTCTCGAGTTCAAATTCGACCGTTTGCAAAAAGTAGCTTTTTGGACTAAAATCCGACCAACGATGAAATATTTAAATACTCAATCGTAAAATATGCGGGTTGTTACAGACTCCCCTCCTTAAAGAAATTGCGTCCTCGCAATATTTAAGAAGAAAATTTATAGTAACAACCATGAAAGCATATTCAACCCAAAAGAAATGTGAAATAAAAAGTTCACCTCAAAAAGCACGGGAAAGTAAGTCCGGATGTGTTCGCTCGATGAATTCTCTAGATTCCCAAGAGCAATCCTTAGGATTTGAGGACCATTGGACTTTAACAAGCGGAACATCTTTTTTTTGAAAGCGCTTGACCTCCGAAGCAATAATACGGATAGGATGTTGCTCATAAGTTAAGTTAGGTGAAACTTCAATTTCTTCCACAACACCGGGCTCAAGAATAGAATCGAAATCTTGAAGGCATTTTCGTAATTGAGAAACGTGAAACACGTCATGAATAGCAGAAAACTGAGCCGGTAATAAAAGACGATAAACCATAGAACCAATACGTTCGGTGATGGAAAATGGACCAATATATCTAGGTGCTAACTTTCCCGATCGACTGAAACGTACAACACCCTTCATAGGTGAAACACGGATAAACACAAGATCTCCCACAGAAAATTCTAATTTTCTTCTCTGGTTATCGGCATAGGATTTTTGTCTGCTCTGGGCTTCTTTCATCCTATGACGAATACGGTCAATCTTTTCTGTGGAATCACGAATAAAATCTAGACCTAAAACCAGCTTCTCACCGGCCTCAAGCCAACAAGAAGGAGATCGGCATGGCCTTCCATAGAGTGCCTCTAAAGGAGCCATACCAATACTAGATTGGAAGCTATTATTATAGGAAAATTCAACAAGAGAAATATAATCTTCCCAACTTCCACCAAAATCAAGAACACATGCACGAAGAAGATCTTCAAGAGTTTGATTCACACGCTCAGTCTGTCCATCGGACTGGGAATGATAAGCGGTGCTAAAATTAAGCTTCGTTCCCAAAGCTTTTTGAAGACTCTTCCAAAATCCGCTAGTAAACAATGGGTCACGATCACTAACAATAGAAGTAGGAACTCCATGTAATTTAACAATTTCTTTAATAAAGAGCCTGGCCAAAAGAGGAACGGTCCGATTGGACCGAACGGGAATAAAATGGGTGGATTTAGTAAGTCTATCAACAATCACCCATAAGCTATCATTACCCGAACGAGAACGGAGAAAATAAAATCCATGGAAATTTGATCCCACTACCAAATTGGAATTTCTAAAGGTTGCAATAACCCACCGGGCCTTTGATGTTCGGCCTTAATGAGTTGGCAAGTCATGCAACACTTAACAAATTTAGCAATATCAGATTTCATTCCCTCCCAATAATAAAGACGCTTCATGTCCGCATACATTTTACTACTACCGGGATGAATGGTAAATTTATAACGATGAGAATCTTCTAGAATGTATTTACGAAGATTACTAATATTTGGCACGATAAGTCTACCAAATTTTTGAATACCTCCACGCGAATCAATATCAAAGTCTTTCAAACCTTCAATATCAGTTTTATCCCGAAAATTTTGGCCAAGAAGAGCCAATTCGGGATCTAGCTTTTGAGCTTTAAGAATGCTGTCTAAAAGAGAAGGATGAGCCTCAAGACTACATAAAGCAAGAGAACACAAATCGGAAACGACATCTCGAATCTCACAAGTAGATAAAATCTCGAGATCATTCCATTCGAATATCATCATGAAACAACCGCTTGTTGCTTACGACTAAGTGCATCGGCAACACGATTTCCTTTTCCGGGGGTATAAAGAATATCAAGATCATAGGATGCAAGGAACTCGAGCCAACGTTGTTGACGCAAATTAAGTTCCTTTTGAGAAAACAGATATTTCAAAGATTTATAATGGGTATAGAGAATAAATTTTTCTCCCAAAAGATAATGACGCGAAATACGAAGGGCGAAGACAATAGCCGCGAGCTCTAAATCATGAGTGGCATATCTAATCTTAGCTGGCTTCAATTGTCTAGAAGCATAAGCAATAACACGTTCCATTTGCATAAGAACGGCACCAAAACCAACGCGACTAGCATCGGTATAAACAACGAAATCTTGATTTCCCACGGGAATCACAAGAATAGGAGCATCGGAAAGGAGTTCTTTTAATTTCTGAAAAGAAGCTTCACATTTGTCCGACCAAATGTATTTAACAGCTTTCTTTGTCAAACTAGTAAGAGGCGCAGAAATTTTGGAAAAGTCCTTTATAAAACGACGGTAATAGCCCATCAAACCAAGAAAACTACGAATTTCCGTCACACTCTCCGGTCTCTTCCAATTTTGAATCGCTTCAATCTTTGAAGGATCCACGGAAATCCCGGATTCGGAAATAATATGACCGAGAAACTTAACCCGAGATTGCCAAAAGTGGCATTTAGAAAATTTTGCTTTCAATTGATTGCTTCTAAGAGTTTCCAACACAATCCGAAGATGCTTTTCATGTTCCTCCTCGGTTTTTGAATACACAAGAATATCATCAATGAAGATGAGAACAAATCGATCGAGGAAGTCTTTGAAAACTCTATTCATAAGGTCAACGAAATAAGCCGGAGCATTCGTTAAACCAAATGGCATAACAAGCCATTCATAAGATCCATAATGAGTACGGAACGATGTCAAAGGAATGCTATCCTCTGCAAAACGAAGCTGATGAAAACCGGTAGCTAAGTCTAATTGTGAAAAGACTCTAGCACCACTAAGTTGATCGAATAGATCATCAATCCGAGGTAAAGGATATTTATTCTTGATAGTAAGATCATTAATCTTGCGGTAGTCAATGCAAAGCCTAAGTGTACCATCGAATTTCTTCACAAAAATAGCCGAAGCTCCCTAAGGAGAGGAACTAGAGCGAATAAATTGCTTCGTCTCCAATTCGGATAATTATTTGCGCATCTCCTCATTTTTCTTATTGGACATGCGATAAGGAGGACGAGTAATAGGTTGAGCTCCAGGGATGAGATTAATTCTGAACTCAATTGCTCGCTTAGGTGGTAATCCTAAAACGGGCTCAAATATGTCGGAAATTCACGAACAACGTGAATAAGAGAAATAATATCTTCCTCGTCATCATTATCGTCATCATGAGGATTCAAAGAATATAAAGATGCAACCAAGCTGGAATCCGAATCTTTAAGATCAATAGAAATCTACTTGATAAAATGAGGATGTCGAAGATGAACAGTCCGCTCAGGACATAGAATTTGGGCTTCATAACGGTTAAGCCAATCCATACCCAAAATCGTTCCAAAGCCTAAGTAGTGCATAACATGCAAATCGGCTCGGAAAGAGAGATCACACACAATAATCTCGACATCTTTACACAATAAACTGATTTTTGCGGATCCACCAACCGGATTCACAATTCTCAAAGAAGTCATTAAACACAAAACATCCAAAGAAAAAGTATCAATAAGTTCTTTTGAAATACAAGAATGGGACGCACCCGTATCAAAAAGAACCCGAATAGGATGATCACGAAATAAAATAATGCCATCAAGGATGGAATGAAGAGTACCTTGACCACGAGATGCGTTTCCAGAGGCTTTAGCAACTTTAAGCTTTCCCTCCTTCTTGCCCTGAAGTTTGGGACATGAAGATAAAAAATGATCCGAACTTTTGCAATAGCGACAAAAGAGAGGTTTCGGACATCTATTGGCATAATGGTCTTTAGAACCACAATTGTAGCATTGCCCACTACTAGGGGCAGAAGCCTTTGCTACCGGAATTGCTTGCTTCCCTTTCTTGTTGGGATAAGACCCTTTGAACTTAATAGGCCTTTTCTTGTTGTTGTTGAATTTTGGTTTGGCACCCACAACATCACCATTACTCTCTTTATCTGCCTCTTCAAGCCGAAGAGCGATATCAACAAGTTGATCAAAAGAAACTTCTAGCTTTAGAAGTAATGGCTTCTTGAGATTTTTATTCAAGCCATAGACGAATCTCTGATTTTTCTTCAATGGGGTGTTAATGTATTCAACCCCGTATTTAGAAAGAGATTCAAAAGACGCGACATAGTCTGCCATGGAGGATTCACCTTGAACAAGTTCAACGAAACGGCGAGCCAAAGTCACCCTCTCAGCTTCCGGCACAAATTTTAATTCGAAGCGTTCCCGGAATTTCTCCCAAGTAAGATCCACTTCAACTATTTCAGAAACAAGAAGCTCATACCAATCTAATGCTCTTTCTTGGAGCATACTATAGGCCACCTGAACACGGTGAAGATCAATAAGATTCATGCGAGAAAAGATTCGATCGCACGATCTCAGCCAAGCCTGGACTTCGATAATAGTCTCAGAACCTTTGAATGGCTTCCCACCCAAATTGGTATAATCGTGCAACGTGCAAATCCAGACCTAGGGTGAGTAGACTTCGGATTAGATCCGGCTGCTTGAGCATTCCTCACTAGATCAAGAAGCTGCTGGGCAGACATAAATACTCCATCCTGAGGAGTAGCACGAGATTGACTGGCGCTGGGACGGCCAGGTCTAACCATTTCTCTTCCTTAAGAAAGAAGAAGGAAGAAGAAAAAGGTTATTCACAAACGAATATCAAGCAATCTTGATAGATAAAAAAGGAATCATAAAGAAAATAGGATGAATCGGTACGAAGACTCGAATTAAATCCTAATGCACGATTCCTAGGATGGACTTAGGACGATGATCCCTGTTAAATTATTCTACATTGTTCCGAAGTTTAGCTCTAATACCAAGCTGTGACGCCCCACCTCTACACTCACACTAGCCAAGGACACTATGGTGTAATGCCGTCAATTAGCACGGAGAATAAGGCTGTTGAGGAGCGACCCTCCTTGTAATTGCTTTGTGCGAGCGCCGATATGTCAGATAGTACAACATGCATTTGGTTCCAGGAGGAAATCCGACACATCGATACAAACTCAAAGCTACTACACAATGGCTATATATATTCTTCGGAAATAAATATAGAAATAAATATAACACAAATCAGTCATAGACATCCATATCACAAAGGCGGAAATAGATATGAATATATAACACATGAAAGTGTACATCAGAGTAGTGGTCAAACAAGATCCACAATATCATAAAAGAATGGTTACAAGTGTGAGACAAAATAATATATACACATCTAGGAGTCTATATTTCAAAGGTATACAACAAAAACTACTAATCTCGGTAGTTAGCCAAAAGTCAGGGTGATAATCCCAGAAGTGAAGTCAAGCAGAAGCACCTGTAACAACTCGGTCTGACCCGAGTATTATTTATAAGAAAATAATAAACGGATCAGTCTAGCTATAAATATCAGATAAAATGATATAGAATAAGAGATATGACATAACATATGATAACCATAAAACCATACTGTGATAAGTATGAAATTGGAAATCAACAAGAGATTAATCAATATCACCAGAATCATCCCAAAGATCAAAAGGAATGTCATACTTCTTATTTCATTCACCAAGCCACAAATATTGACAACATATAAATGCCAATCACAAAATAGGTGAAATTCAAATTCTAGAAATCATCAATAGAAATCCAGGAATCACGAAAAGGGGAGGCCTATCACAAAAAGGGAGCTTGAAAACTCACCAACACGTGTATCACAAACGGGATGCTATCCCATGGTCGCTAACCATAGAGCCGGTGCAACGACGTAGTATAACGGTACGCCTGAGGAACTAGAAACTCGAATAGTTCGGAACAACAACGTAGTACAACGGTACGACCGAAGATACGAACTCTATAAAACGTGGATCGCTAGCCCACAAAAATTGGGTCGAAACCCCAAGAAATAAATAGGTCGTTAGCCTATAATAAAAATGAGACGAAACTCAATAAAACGAGGTACCGTCCCCTTCGTGGACAAAGAAACATAGCATAGCGCTAGTCTAAAACACAAAAATGATTCTCAATGATCATCATGAAAGTGTCAATTACTCTAAGCTAGTAAATATATGAGCTTAGCTACGTGTCCCATAACCACTAGATTAACTTAAATATTTACGGGCAAATTGTAGATCTCCACTAGAAAATTGTCACAAGAGATTCAATCGAACAAGTCCAACAATTAACCAACGAAGTGAACGCAAGCGTTTCATACCACTTGTTTTACTAAGTCGTTTAATTAGATTTCTCATACGAGTGAGGTAAAGGTTTGTATATGCTAGTAGATTGGAAAACAGTTTGAGAAAACGAGCCTTGTAATAAAATAGTGCTGAAATCATTTTGAAGAAAGAGTTTGATATTTACTACTAGTATCGAAACCTTTATATTTTCAAAGTGACAAATCACAAAAATGATTGTAGAATAATCAATCACCAAAATTCATATTCAAAGACGTGAATAAAATCCAAAGAAACGATACTGAATCCAACAAAATGGATATTCCTAAAAATCCCGAAGAAAATGTCATCAAAGACGATAATAAATGATTGCAACAAATCGGAATCAACAAGAATCGATTAAAGTTGGAAATTCAAGCTAAATAAGCAAATAGGCAAAAGACTGTAGATTCAGACGTCTGAAAGAAGTGATTCAGACGTCTGAATCAGGAAAACTAAAAGTTTTCCAAAGCATATTTCAGACGTCTGAACCTTATATTTCAGATGTCTGAAATAGGCACTTTTTAGCCTATTTTCTTTCTGTTCCAAAACAAACCAATTCAGACGTCTGAAATATAGATTCAGACGTCTGAAACTGGGATTTAGGGCATTCCCTGAACCTAGACCAAAAATGGCCAAAATAAATACCGGAAGCGATCGGACGAGCAACGACGACTAAGAATTTACGCCAAGCGACAACCCAGCCTTAAAGGCTCTTCGATACGACTCAAATATCAATGTCCAAATATCCATAATAGGATTTTCATAGATTTTGATTCAGAACACCCAAAAATTGGAATATACGCCAAATCAATCCAAACCAAAATCAACTGCACAAGAATAAGTGTTAGGAATTCATACCTAACAATCGAAGATAATTATAGACTAAGATGTGAGATAAAAATCTCACCTTTAAACCCAAAACTAATGAAAAAGAAGCTATAGCGCAAAGGCAAGGACAATCACTCTTCAATTCCAACCCAACAAGCTTGAATCTAAGCTAAAAAGAGAAACATTTCCTAGGTTAGGTTTAGAAATTTATGAAATTGATAAGAGAATGAGTTGGAGAAGAAGAAGAGGAGGCTTACTAAAGCTTCTTCTATATTTGGAGCTAGAACTTGGTTTGCATATGGAAACTAGGGCTTGGAGCTTTAATTTCTCATTCCTCCCTCCATTATTGCTAAAGCTTGAGTACTAGGAAATAGAAAGGAAGTAATGAAGAGAAGAGGGGTGAAGCTTGGGTCTAATGGGATGAACCAAAACCAAATCCCTAAGTGAAAAAGTAGCAAAATTCTACTATCTCCAAACATATCGAAGTTTATACTCAAAAAGATCGCAAACGTCATTTTGAACTCAATGGGGGTGGTCTCGAGTTCAAATTCGACCGTTTGCAAAAAGTAGCTTTTTGGACTAAAATCCGACTAACGATGAAATATTTAAATACTCAATCGTAAAATATGCGGGTTGTTACAAAGATATTCTGTTGTATTTTATTTCTAACTCTGATGTTTATATAGTAGCTTCATGAACTACTATTTATTTATTCCGCTGCGTATTATTGTACTACTCTATATTTGTGATTCTGTGATTGATTTATTTTACTGCATATGCTGAGTTTTGCCAAATATAAATTAACAATCTGATATTTTGAGCATTCAAGACCGACATGTACGGATGTGAATGGTTAAAAATATCGGGTCGTTACAATTACTTTCCATGTGTGTTATGTATACTCTGATGATGTAATGTATAAACAGATTTGCTTTTGTGTAAAGATCATTCATTATCTATTATATTTTATTCCGCTGCGATGGTTAGATTCTGATGTTGTTTTCTATTTTCTTCTTCTACCTCTTCTTCTTTAACCCTCATGGTTCGACTTTTCAGGTGTTGAAAAATCGCGTCGTGACAACAGGGAAGATGTAACAAGGCTAAGGGGGTCGCACCCAATTAGGGTATGTTATCACCTCTCTAAATACCCTCGGAAATATATTATAAATTATGGTTATGGTTTTGCATGGAAAAGTAAGCACTTGATTAAGAGTGGGAACACCCGTGGTGATAACATAGTCGGTACTATCTAGGTTAGGGGTAGGCCGGTCTTGTGTTGGCAAAGGATCCAGTGAGGTCTTCGGTACATTTTTCTAGAGGTGTACTATGACGGGCGGTACCCTGGTAGCCCAGTCATTGTATGGAATCCAATATCCACTACGAACATGTACGGTTTTGATTGTGCCCAACTATGCTAAAACGTGAGATGCAAGCATTTCAGCTATTTTCTAATTTACTTTCTATAGACACTATTATAATATCAGATGATTTTGATATAAAATATTTTGGTTATCGTAGGGGAAAAACCCGTCGTGTTTATGTGTGATGTGGTCTTACGAGATACATTTGTTTTTCAAGGGATTTTGAAAATATAATGATTCAAATTGAGTGTGTTTTCTCACGCTTGTTTTCCATACTGACTCAGGGTTATTTTAGTATAATGCTCGGATCAGACCGAGTATTACAGATTCAGGTATGGACCTTAAGAGACGAGTTGGATAACAGAGACGTAGACCACGTACTTGATTATATTCCGCTGTTTGTAGACTATACAATCGGCACGGGTGAGGACAAGTTATAATAACTGTCCATGTTGATTTATTAATTGTTGTACTCTGATGATGGCATGTATATTAACAGTTACAGTTTTCTTTTGTATAAAAATCTGTTGTTACATATATTATATGTCGTTCCGCTGCGGTTATGAGATTCTGTATTGTTGTTTCTGTTTCTTCTTCTATCTTTTTCTTATTTACCCCAAGCAATCCGTACCTCCGGCACTTGAATATCTGGCATGTTATACAGTGAACATATTTATGGCGATTTTCGAGAGTCGAAAATCCCAGGTCGCTACTGGACATTTGTACCAACAGATTCCTCTCTTTGTCAAGAGGGTTTTATTAGTGAAGACTTCTCCTTCTTACTTACTTTGCTCTCCTATCTCCAATTCGATGTATTTCAAACTCTTTTACATAGAGTTCGAGTCATTCCCAACGATCTCCTTGATAACGCTTGTCTTATCTTGCTTTCTTTGATTTCTTCTCATCAATTTTTAGAGTTGCTCATCCATTCTCCAAAGAAAATCACTTGACAAAGATTGCTTGAAGTAGAGCGTGAAGTACTTGGGATCCACAAGGTGTAAGTTCAAGGAAAAGCTCTCGTTACCGAGAGGTCGGACTTGCCCAATACTCGGTGTAACTTCTTGAGTTCCCTTTTGTATTCCTTCTAAATGTGTTTTCAAGTTCATGAGTCGTTTCGTTCTCGTTTTGGCCTTCTACTTCCAGTTGAAATATGCTTGGTTAAAACCCAATTAACACAAGCATTTCTATTTTTTTTGCACTCATCTCTCTTGCAAACTATTTTATCCACCCACTTCTAATAATACACTCCCACGTACCATGCATCTGACTCGACTAGATTGCAACATCGGACTTTATTGAAGAACCGAGAATTTTGCAAGAAATTCGATTGTTTGTTTAGGTTAAGCTTCATGTGCTATCAGCTAGTTTTGATCTTATTTGTGTTTCTGTTAATTTGTTTGAACTCTCTTTTTTTCTTTTCTTTTTTTCTTTTTTTAGGTCAACAAATTATCTAAATGGTTTGGTTTTCTATACAAAAGTTGATTATTACTTAATAATTATCATATACGATTATTAGGTATAAATTATCAATCATTACATTTAATATCAAATATTAAATAACAATCATTAATTATTAAATTATTATTATTATTATTTGTGACAAAAGTAAACACAAACCCAGAGTTTAACCCGGACTTTAATGCAATTTATCCACAAAGGCACCTTATATATTATAGATGACACTAATGACCAAAACCAACACAAACTTGATACTTGAAAGCCAACACCAATTACATAAACCGCACCAATGAAACGTTGGGATTCCAAATCCAATTACAAAATGGCATGAATTAAACAACACAGTAAATAAATAAGATACATGAGACCTAACATCAACCCAATATTGCAACAACTATGCTTCATAGCAAGGCTTTCTCAACTCTTAGTAGAAGTAGCGGGATTGTTGTTAGCAAACGCTGCAAAGTTTGCATTCTTGGCCTGATCATCAGAATCCGCACTTGCATGTCGAACGAACTCTTCAGGCGACATGTGCAACCCGTGACACGCGCACACAATCTTAACCTCGTTCTGGCTGTATTTGTAAGTAACGCCTGAAATTGTTTTACCATTAGGACCTGGATCGGTGGTCGAGACCCATGGAAGATCAGGACATGTACCACTTCCACCAAACTTGACTTCGGACGCAATGCCTGGCTTTATGGTGGAAACAAGTGAAACTGAAGGCTGGTTTGTTGTCATGTTTTGCCTGCTAGAGACGACTTCATTCTGCGAACAGCCTACTTCGTTGGCATTTTTGTCAACGTCAACTGCAGGTATCAAAATTTAGGATTAAAAATAAGATACCACTTGTACAAAATCTATATTGACTACTTATAGTAGATCAGAGTTTACTAGTACATGATAAACTTTGAAATGAATACACTTACCTATATACCAGAGTTGTTACAGAAGCAAAAAATCTCATTATTAAGATCATAAACAAGTGTCCGGTACAGGAGTTATTAACGGTGGATGTTAACCCATGTAGAAGATGCATTATTTATTATAGAGATTCCCTTGGAATGATCTATGCAAGCTGAGTGACTGAGGTGAAGTGTGCTTACTGCCATTACAGTGAAATGACTGGAAAACTGTTTCTTTTATTATCAATTGTTTACATACTGTAACTAACAGCAAACGTTGTCAAAAATGATATATATGATTTCAGAAGATAAATGTAAGGGTAATTGGTTGCTCTTCTAATGTAATAAAAAATATGATTGAAAAAGTTTTAGTGCTGCAGACTCTCATTAGGCACACAATAATATGTGAGGGATCCATAATACCAGTACTCTTAGCCACTTTATAGCCCTTTCGTATCATCTATTGAATTTAATAAACCAATGGATGGATTTGATTATATTCTCACTTTATTGTCATTATCTTTGTTACATCATCGCCAAATCAAATTTGAATCATTTCAAATGTACAATCCTTCAAAATCAATTTTGAAATGGAGGTTCCAAAAGAAGAAGAAGAAAAAACATTTTCAACGGTTTCATTTGAAGTTGTCAATTTGAAGTGATTAAACGCTTTGAAATTATTTAAAATTTGCATAGATGATCTTAACCGACGAACATAAAATTATCTACAAAATTTCACCTTTTTTTCTTCTCACAAACGATGGAGAAATGATGGGAAGGAAATTTACAAGGAGAGGTGATTTGATCCTTTATCATATGTATAAACATGTGTGAGTTTTAGAGCACTCCTATTCTTAGCATCACAAATGCCCCATAATCTCAACCATTGGATTCAATAAATCCATGTATAAAATTAAATGGAAAAAAGTCAAAGTAGGCTAAAGATTTGTCTTTGTTCACTCATTATCCATTAAATTGTGTTATCCTACAGTTGAAACTAAAGAGCTTTGGAAAGCAAAAAGTAAAATTGTTCAACTCTTCTCTCTCTCAGGTGTCTGGCATGACGTATTCAAAGAAGACCCTCCTGCTGCCATTATAAAGAAGATGATATTGATGAAGGTGCATAGGCATGCATGTCTGTTTCAAATATATATTTATACATATATGTGTATGTATCTATGTATGTATCTGTGTATAGACACACATACACGAAACATACATATATACATATGTATGTGTGGAGAAAGAGGTATATATATCCCCTAAAAAATCTCCTCTTTATCTTTTTGTGTAAAAAGTTTATCGATCGATGTGTGGAGAGGGATATATATATCCCCTAAAATCTCCTCTTTATCTTTTTGTGTAAGAAGTTTATAGATCGAAAAATACATACATATATGCATGTGTGGAGAGGGATATATATATCCCCTAAAATCTCCTCTTTATCTTTTTGTGTAAAAAGTTAATAGATCGAAAAATACATACATATATGCATGTGTGGAGAAGGATATATATCCCCTAAAATCTCCCATTTATTTTTTTGTGTAAAAAGTTTACAGATGAAGTGAAATTTTGCATATATATCATGTTCATTAGCAATACCGTTTATGCCAAATTAGAAATTATTCTGATGCCTCTAGCCTCATCAAAATAATATTTCAAATCGTTTAAAATAAATATTTTTGATGGTCTATATTGACCTACAATGTAGCAAAGGTTAAATAGGATGGAAAAATATATATCCTTGCCCTATACGGAGAAGGATATACATCCCCCTCCTGTTTATCCTCCTAAAATCTTCCCTTTATGTTTTTGTATGAAAAATATACGGAATTCTTGTACAAATCTTCGTTATAAAGATCATCTATGCAAAATTGAAATTCATTCCAAGACCTTAGCATGTTTAAAATAACATTTCAATTCGATGGATAAAATAAATATTTTGAACGATCCATGTTGATTTTCAATTTTGAAGAAGTTAAAAGTTTTAAAAAAAATCCAAGGTTTGCAAAAATGATTTTGCTAATAAACATAATATATCCACAAAAAATCACTTGAATCGGAATTTTTTTACACAAGAAAACAAAGGGGGTTTAGAGGAGATAAATAGGAGGGGGATGTGTGTTTTTGTGTGTGTATGGAGGCATCCGCTACACCTCTTTTATTTTTCGACATACATAGTTCAAAATCGAACGGAAAATTGTGGGTAAGTTCATAATAATTGAAGATCATCTCTACAAAAATTGGTACAACTTGGGTAATCCTAACATGTTCAAAATCATACTTCAAATCAACGATTAAAATTAATGTTTTAACGGTTTCAATTTGACATAACATTTTGAACATGTTAAGAGCTTCGAAATGATCTCATTTTCCATGGATATGATGTTCATAGTGCAGATGAAACGTTCCCAAAAATTTATTCGATATGGAATAACGTACCATTGAAACCGTAAAGGTGTAGAATGAGGTATAGCAAAAGTGAGATGTAGCGAATCCTTACCCTATATTGGAAAGGGTTCTGCTACACCTCATCTACACCACATTCGACCAACATATGTAGGTGTGTGTGTATGAAAGGGACCAATTATACCTCTATGCTACAGCACAATATTTACAATTCAATAGGGTATCTTCAGAAAAATAGAGGCCATTTTGTAATTTCAAAGATATTTGAGAATTTTACTTTAATATCAAACAGTGAATTTAACCATTGATTCGAAATATAACTTTAAAAAAATTATTATTATCAAAACAAATCAAATTGCACATAAACATGTTTTAAATTTTGGTTTCATTTCAAATTGTACAAATTAGAAAAAAGAAGTGTTTCGTAAGGTGTAACATAAGCAGTATAGTTGACCCATCTCCACACGTGTGTGTATCACACGCATATGCAAACATACATACATATATACATACATGCATAAACACATACATACATACATACATATATGGATTCCAGTACAACACACGCTACTACATCCTGCAATTTTTTCAAGCTACACAATTTGAAATCAAACATTTACCATTATTTCCTTGCACGCCTCACATCTCCATAAAATTTTGATTAATTTGAATAATTCTAGCAAGACTAGCATGCTAAAAACAATACTTCGAACTCATGATTGAAGCAAATGTTTTAGCATAACTTGTTAGAAATTTCAAAATGATCTATTTTTAGTGGATATGATGTTCACATTGTAAATTGAACATTCCCAAAGTAGCAATTGATTTCGAATAATGTAGTCCTAAAATTGTTAGGGTGTATAACGGGATGTAGCAAAAAAAAGGTAGCAAATCCTTACCAAGATACATAAAAATTACTTCATCATGGCGAACCTTCTTTTTACAATATTTAAATTACCCACAGCATGAATTGTTTATAAAATTTAAATTATTATTTTTACTTTAACATAAACGTAGATCCAATTTGAACCCTTTTTTCCATCTTTTATCTATTCAATATCATTTTAGACTAAGTTCATATCCACAATAAATACTTATATCCAAATTCGTTTCTCGAAAAGACCGTTTTCAGTTTAATTTTGAGATAATAACATTTCTTCTATACGCATGTGCGAGGTACAAGTGTGCAATAACACAAGGATCCAAGTCCCCTAAAGTAATATGCACCATTAAATATATATTTTTTATAGCCATGTAATCCCACTATTGTTTTTAAACATCATGAGGGAGTTTACCATAAGAACCCTACACTTTGGATATTGGTAATCAACCATTGCACCTTCACATGACATTTTGGTGCTTTGACCAGTTAAACAACCACTGGGGGCACCGTAAAAATATTTATTTTAATTATCAATTTGAAACGTAGTTTTGAAGAAGTTAAAAGTTTTAAAACATTCCAATTTATTATGAACAAGTTCAAAATAGCAAATGAATTATATTTTCTCAACTTCATCGCATTTCGTAAAGTTTTGGCATAAAAAGACAAACGAGGATTTTGAGGGATAAAATAAAAGGGAGGGATGCGAAAGTGTCTTTAATTGTATAGAACGTATTTACAAAGTATGCTTGTATTTTGAATTGCATAATTCTAAAGAAACATTAAGCTATTAGCTATAGCATAAGAGGTGTAGTATAAAGGGTATAATCAATCTCTCTCAATATATATAAAGAGGGTCGGTTAGATATATATAGTCAGTAATAGAGAAAGGAGAGATTTACATCCCGTCTTTTTGGTATGTTTGATCTATATTTGAGTCATTTTTTGTATCTAATCCAAATTTAATAATTTTTTTGCAAAACTGATTTGCTTATCATCAAAATCATCCACGAAAGAAATATGTTATTTTATATTTTTAGCCGATCAAAATTTATTTTGCAATTAATTTTACATATAAAATATTTTTATATTCATTGATTCAAAAGTATTATACATTAGTTGACAAGAAATATTGGAATTATGAAATTTGTTGTAAGGATGATGTTGCTAATATGTAGATTACACCTACAAACTATCAAATTCCAAACATTTCAAAATACCAAAAAGATGAGTCAAATGCAAAACAACAGAATACAAATCATCCCTCCCCTTATACATATTGTTAACCCTATGCCGGTTATGACTCGCCGGTCTAATGCTTGGAAAGTGGGCCGACCTAACCATTCGCATTACTTGCCGACCCAATGGATAAAGGCGGGCCGACCTAGCATCTCAAAGAGTGTTGCCGACCTAAAGGATGCGGGGAAGGATCCGATCTAACTCGGTGCCGACCTAACTGGTTAAGAAAGCGTACCGACTTAACGCTGCAAAGAGATTCCGACCTAAGGTTTGAAGTAACCCACCGTCTTAATATATTCACCGATCCAACATCTTAAGAGTGATGCCGACCCAAGAATGGCCGACCTAAATAGCTCAGGAGAGGTCCCGACTTAACTCTCAAGAGGCGTACTGACCTAATGGTTAAAGGGAAATCCCGACCTAGAGACTTACATAGCCTACCGACTTGACATACTACCGATCTAACTACGATGAACCGCAACCGACCCAGGGAGATGAAGGGTGAAACGGTGCAACCATTTAACACGTAGCACGTTAGACCGGCGGCGACTTAGTCTAAGTCGGAAACGACTTAGGACTTGTGTGAATCCATCGAAGACAGGTAAACACGGCTTGACCATATCAGGGCTCTTATAGGTCGGCCACGACTTAACTGGGTCGGTGAGGAGTTAAGACCGAGCTTAGGTCCAAAATCTTTGCCTATAAATATCAACCTACCTCCAACATTAAAAGGACTTTTGGGTCGATCAATTTCAAAGGCCATTACTCTGCCGAATTCCAGACTACTTCAACACTTAAAGCTTTTGAGATTCATAGAACGTCTAAAAGAACTTCATAAAGAAATCATCTACATCCACCATGGATTTGAAGATTTTTGTCAACATCGAAGTTTGAGCTACTTGTTCTAAGTGTTTTGTAATTCAAAGTGTGTTGTACTTGAGAAGATTTGTATCAATTTGTAACGTGATCATCAATAAAAGTCTAGAAAGTGGACGTAGGCTATACCCATAAGCCGAACCACTATAAAATTGCTGTTGTTTACTGCTTTTCCGCTATTACTTGCTTATAATTCTTTCCCGATCTATCGGATGGTGCTTTCACAACTACACTTCACACATCGGGGTGTTAGCGTTCAAATTTAAGCGTTAACATTTTTGGTGCTTTCACTGAGAATTGAACTCAGGACAGCTGTCATCATTGCTTCGCAGAGATTTGAAGAAAGAATTTCCTTAAAAACCAGAAGTATATCTGAGATTATGGCTCCTGGAAGGAAAAGTAGATCTATCAGATCTGGGAACATTCAAGAGGGAACCTCCGCTTCCCCTGTGCCTAATCTACCCACTCCGTCTGTTGGAGTTACAAAAGCGGAATTGGATGCTGATTCTAGGGCTAAACCAGCAGATAAACGCCCAAAACGCACAACTAGAGGCTCAAAGTGCCCAGAATGCTCTGATTCTGAATAAGTTGAACGACTTACTTGGGGCAAACAATCAACCGGCTGGTAATGAAAGGAACTATGCTGGCAACGTTCATGATGTTAATGAAAGGAATGCTCCTGAAAGGCCTACTAGTCCCTTTGAGCAGGCAGTACCTGACGCCGGTGGATCTAGAACTCGGCATGATGAGGAATATCTTTCTGGAATGGTCCGGCAGATCATGAAAGAAAGTATGCAAAGAGTTGAAGATGAGAAGGAATGGGGTTTCGCCCCAAGTAAAACTCCGTTTACCGAAAAAATCTTGAAGGCGGAATTTCCAAGGAAGTTTGTCCCTCCGACTATTCCAGCTTACAAAGGGACAAGTGATCCGAATGAGTTCTTGTATAAGTATGATTGGCACATGACAGGTGCCAGGGCCTCCGATGAAATAAAGTGCCGATATTTCCCCGTATACCTGGAAGGCGTGGCTTTACTGTGGTTCACCAAGTTACCAGTCCGATCTATCGATCAGTTTTCAGACTTGACCAGAAAATTCAAGGAGCAGTTTAGACTATATGCTTCGAAGGCCAAGGATATTATGTCACTATCGAGTTTAGAGCAGAATCCTGGTGAGTCTATCAGATCCTTCTTGAACCGCTTCAATATAGCACTGGCTGAGGTGGACAATGCTGAACCACGAATGATATTGACTTATCTGATGAGGGCTATCGATAAGTCAAGCGAATTTTGGAAATGGTTAAATATGAAGGAGCCAACCTCTCTCGAAAAGTTCTACAAAAAAGCAGACGAATTCATTCGCTTGGAAAGCCGTCCTTTACCAGTAAAGACAGTGTTGGAAAAGGCAGAAGACAACACTGTCGCTCCACGCAAGAATGAATCGGTGGGGCAAAAAAGGGAGAATAGTAATGGGAAGAAACAGGGTAATCTGAAGAAGCCCCGATCCTTCAAGCCATCAGAATATACTCCATTATCACATACACCGGAGCACATTTACCTGGCCACTAAAGATTCCGTCGATTTCCCTAAACCTATCCCTTTGAGAACTGGGAGAAAAGCCATACAAAGTGGGAAATTCTGCCGCCAGCTGAAAAATCTGATTGAAGAGTTGCTAAGAGAAAACAAGTTGCAGCAATTTGTGAAAAAGAATAACAACAATCCTGCATCGTCAAGTCAGGGGCAGCGGGCTCCTGTTCATCAGCCTGGGGCAGGAGAGAAAGCTACGGGGCATGAATCTGGAAGGCCCGTTATCAATGTCATTTCAGGAGGACCTCACCCAGCTGGCAAAAGTTGGGGTGAGATGGAAAGATATTCCAGGGCTTTGAAATATGCTCCAGCCGAAGAAAACGTCTTTGTTCTAGAAGACACTACGCCCCTTAAACAACAGAAAACTTTCAGTGATGACATTATTTTCAGAGCCAGAGATTCTACAGGTATTGAAGCTCCTACTTTAGATCCCTTGGTCATCTCGGCTGGTATAGGACCAGCCATTGTCAGAAGAGTCCTCATTGACTGCGGAGCATCATGTAATATTCTCTTCAAGAAGACATTTGACCAGATGAGAATCCCTATGATCGATGTGCAAGCCTCATCACAGAAAATCGTTGGCTTCACTGGGGAGCCAAAGCAACCAGTAGGAACTATCGATCTGTTTGTAGAACTTGGGGAAGGAGAAAGGAAAGTGGTCCGAAAGCAAACATTTGTGATTGTCGATGAGTTTTCTGCCTATAATGCTTTTCTTGGCCGTCCAACACTCGCAGCATTCAAAGCTATCCTAGCCCCGTGGTGCCTCACTATTAAATTCCCTACTGACAATGGAGTAGGAGTTATAAAAGGGGATCAGAATGCTGCGCGAGAGTGCTATTTGACAGAGCTGCGAGAGTCAAGAAAGAGAGAAATGGGAAAGGATGCGGCAACTCCAGTCCGCATCAAGGAACCAGCTTTGTAGCAATTACAGAGCGGACCCTGCACTGGCGAGCACAGCGGGGCACGGAAAGAAATGGATCCCAGAAAAGCCAGTACAGGGGAGAATAGAGTAGTACCGGTGGAAACGACAATTCCGGTACCTGTGGACCCAAAGGACCCAAATAAGGTGTTGAATGTGGGTTCACAGCTTAATGTGTCAATTCAGAATGTCTTGATATTTTTCCTGAAAGCAAATCTGGATGTCTTTGCTTGGACTCATGCCGATATGTGTGGGATATCCCCAGAAGTTGCAGTACACGCTCTGAATATTGACCCAAAGTTTACGCCAGTTAAACAGAAAAGAAGAACCCAAGGTCCAGAAAGGTCAGCAGCATTAAAAGAAGAAGTTGATCGACTCATGGAAAATAACTTCATCAAAGAATCTACATATCCGAATTGGGTTTCAAATCCTGTGTTGGTGAAAAAAGCTAATGGGAAATGGAGAGTGTGCATCGATTTTTCTGACCTAAACAAGGCTTGCCCCAAAGATTGCTTCCCATTACCCAGGATCGATCAACTGGTAGACGGAACTGCGGGACATGAATTGTTATCCCTCATGGATGCCTACTCCGGTTATAACCAAATCATGATGCATGAGCCGGATCAGGAGGATACAAGCTTTGTTACAGATGTTGGACTTTATTGCTACAGAGTTATGCCCTTCGGATTAAAAAACGCAGGGGCAACCTACCAAAGACTTGTTAATGCTATGTTCAAACCGCAATTGGGCAATACTATGGAAGTCTATGTCGACGACATGTTAGTAAAGTCCAGGAAAGCAGCGGATCACATTGAACACTTAGCAGAAATGTTCGCAGTCCTCCGGAAATACAGAATGAAGCTTAACCCCCTGAAATGTACATTTGGGGTCGAATCCGGAAAGTTCTTAGGTTTTATTGTCAGTGCTAGGGGCATTGAGGCTAGTCCAGCTCAAATTACTGCCTTGAAAGAAGTTAAAGCTCCTAGAACAAAGAAGGAATTGCAGAGTCTCAACGGAAAGATCGCTGCCCTGAGTCGGTTCATTTCCAAAGCTACTGATAAATGCATCCCATTCTTCGATGCCCTGAAGAAAGGAAAAAAGAACTTTGAATGGACTCCCGAATGCCAAAAGGCTTTTGGAGAGTTGATCCGTCATATGGAAACGCCTCCGATACTTTCTAGACCAGGCAGTGGTGAGGATCTTCTTATATACTTGGCAGTATCATCTCATGCTCTAAGTGCAGCGCTGATACGGGAAGACAAAAAGATTCAACATCCAGTTTACTATATCAGCAAAAGACTCACTGGGGCGGAGCTGAATTACTCCAAGTTGGAAAAACTCGCCTATTGCCTACTAGTTGCATCGAGGAAACTAAGGCAATATTTCCAAGCTCATCCTATTAAAGTGCTCACTGATCAACCTCTAAAGCAAGTCCTATTTCGCCCAGAAACTTCGGGTCGCCTTCTAAAATGGAACATTGAACTCAGTCAATATGACATCACTTATCATCCCCGAAAAGCAATCAACGGACAAGCTTTAGCTGATTTCATTGCGGAATTCACAGAGAAAGATAATGGTGAGGAAAAAGCGATCAATGATTCTCCAATCCAGTGGAAGATGTATGTTGATGGCGCAAGAAATGACTACTGTTCTGGAGCCGGAGTGGTACTTGAAACTCCTGAAGGTCGATCATTATGTTATGCACTAAGATTGGAATTCCCTTCAACAAACAATGAAGCGGAATATGAAGCTCTTATCGCAGGTCTGAAAATCGCTAAAGAGCTAAACATTCGAGCATTACAAATTTTCAGTGATTCTCAGCCTATCGTATGCCAAGTCAAGAAGGAATTTCAAGCAAAAGGTGGAAACCTGCCTTCCTACTTGTCAAAGGCTTGGGAACTCCTATATGAACTCGATCACTATTCAATAAGCCACATTCCTCGTGAAGAGAATATGAAGGCAGATTCCCTAGCAAAGTATTCAAGTTCTGGTGAAGCTCAACTTTTGGGATTGGTCCCTGTAGAAGTCCTTTCAGCGCCATGTATAGACGAGATGGATATAGACTGAATTATGAATGCATCTCAAGAACAAGAGTCATGGATGACTCCAATACTGGATTACCTACTCAGGGGTTCTCTGCCAGAAAACTCGATAGAAAGACGAAAGCTTCTAAGGAAGGCCTCTCGCTATGTAATTCAGGACGGCCGATTGTACAGATGGGGATTCTCAATGCCATTGCTTCAATGTGTATCCCGGGAAGAGTCCAGAACAATCCTAGCTGAAGTGCATGGAGGAGAATGCGGTGATCATTCAGGTGGTCAAACACTAGCAAAGAAAATTCTCCGATACGGATATTTTTGGCCAGAAATTAATCGGGATGCTGCAGATTACTCCCGAAAATGTGACAAATGCCAAAGATATGCCAAAATTCCTAGAGCACCTTCTACCGAACTCACACAGATGGTCAGTCCATGGCCATTTGCAATTTGGGGAATGGATCTCATTGGGCCGCTACCAACTGCTAAATCAGGGATTAAATATGCTATTGTTGCAGTTGATTATTTTACTAAGTGGGCTGAAGCTGAACCATTGGCTACTATCACTTCTAAGAAAATGATAAGCTTTGTGACCAAGAATATCATTTGCAGATACGGTGTGCCTCAGAAAATAATCACAGACAATGGTACTCAGTTTGAAAGCGAGGAATTCCAGGATTTTTGTAAACGATTCAAAATCCAGAAAAGCTTTTCGGCAGTAGCTCATCCGCAGGCAAACGGGCAAGTGGAAGCAGTAAACAAGATCATCAAATCAACCATCAAAAAGCAACTCGAAAAAGCAAAAGGTGGTTGGGTCGATAAACTACCACTTGCACTATGGGCATACAGAACTACTCACAAAACTGCAACTGGGCATACTCCTTTTTCGTTAGCATACGGATCGGAAGCAATGATCCCGGTTGAAACAGAGGTCCCTTCACACAGAAGAATCCATTTCAATCAAGCAGAAAATGAAAAGCTGCAACTTGAAGCGCTGGATCTCCTTGATGAAAAAAGAGATGAAGCTAACCTCAGAGTTGCAGCTCATCAGCAAAGGATAGCCAGACATTTCAATTCCAAAGTTCGTCAACGCAGCTTTGAAATTGGAGATCTAGTCCTGAAAAGAATTATGACCGCGACAGGTGTGTTTGGGCCAAATTGGGAAGGACCATATGTAATAGGTCAGAAGCTTCTTGACGGCACATTCAAGCTCACCACTGTTGATGGAGATCAAATTCCAAGGGCGTGGAACAGCAACCACTTGCGTCCATACTTTACTTGAAAATTTTGTTGAAAAATTGTAAAAAGAATTATGAATGTATGATTCTTGTAATTGAAAGCAATTGTGAAACTGATGCAAGTAAATAATGAAAGAATATAAAGTGGATGTAGGCCCAATTTCATGGCCGAACCACTATAAATCTTGTGTTCCTTATTATCATTATATGTTTGCTTTGTTTTCGATATAAAAATACATAAAATGTATTGCTAAAATGTCGACTTAAATTTTTGCAGACAATGGAAATAAAACTTGCGCATAATAAGACCGAGCGATTCTCACCATCATTCAACAAACAAATTTCAAGTCACAAAGACCCCGAATTCAAATCCTAGATAGGAAATACTTCAATTGAATGGCTAATGATTTCGATAGAAACGAGCCCTTGCTGATAAATTGAGATTGTTTGAACAAACAAACATCCAATTAGGAAGCTAGTGCCCGTTCTCACGAACTTGCCTGGCAATGAAGTACACTTCCTTGGATTAAACAAGCCACTTGTGAGAGAAAGGGGAATGAAAACTTGAAGGAAAAAAAAAGAGGATCGCTGAAAAGGCATAAGCAAGTGAACAGAGGAACAACCAAAGCTACCATCAGCGGCACAAGTCCTCTTCGGAGGCGCAACTCTTCGGAGGATAAAAGACCTCTAGCGGGTCATACGCCACAAAAAAGAAAGTTCTCTACTCAACAAAAAAGATTGGAGGAGTCATGACCCTCCAACCATGAGAGAGTAACTTCCAGGCGATGAAAACCCTCTCTGAGGCACATTTCACCAGGAGTTGAAGTGTTATAACCGCTCTTCGGGATTTCACTTCACCAGAGTTGAAATGTAAACAAAATAAAAGCCCTCTTCGGAGGCCCATTTCACCAGGAGTTGAAGTGTTATGACCGCTCTTCGGGATTTCACTTCACCAGAGTTGAAATGTAAACAAAATAAAAGCCCTCTTCGGAGGCCCATTTCACCAGGAGTTGAAGTGTTATGACCGCTCTTCGGGATTTCACTTCACCGGAGTTGAAATGTAAACAAAATAAAAGCCCTCTTCGGAGGCCCATTTCACCAGGAGTTGAAGTGTTATAACCACTCTTCGGGATTTCACTTCACCAGAGTTGAAATGTAAACAAAATAAAAGCCCTCTTCGGAGGCACATTTCGCCAGGAATGGAAATGTAGCAACCGCTCTTCGGAATTTCACTTCACCAAAGTTGAAATGCAAAAACAAAGACCTTCTTGAAAGCCAACGTTTCACCAAGATTGAAATAAAACTTCCAAGTGTTGAAACGTGAAAAGGCTTTCTTCGAAGGCACAACTCTTTGGGGGTACACGTTTCACCGAGATTGAAATAAAACTTCCAAGTGTTGAAACGTGGAAAATCCCTCCTCAGAGGTACAATTTTGTATAAAAAAAAATCCTCGTCAAAAGCGTACTTTAACTTTCAAATGGAAAATGATCGTAAAAAGAAAAGAAGTTAAAGTACCCTTCAGAGGTCCGCTTTACCACATAGAGGAATCCACTTGGTAAAATATGCACATAAGCAAAAGGAAAAAGTGATTTCTTCGAACAGCAAAGCGTAAAAACTTATACGAAGGGAGTTGTACTCTATAAAATTTTCTTTAAAGAATAAAATAATTATTCTTTAACAAATAAGAGTGCAAGTCCCCTCGAAGTATAAAACATTGCAACAAGCTTAAGGTATGGGGGCAACATGGTATAGTAGTATAGCTGCATCAGTAAAGTAATACTCAAACAACATACCATAAGCCCGCTGCAATGTTATATAAACAAACTTGTGCAAAAAATAAATAGTAAATGCATTCTCAAATTCAAACAGAAGTTTGTACAAACGAAGAATCATTTTATTCAACTATAATGCAGATACAGGTTTTCAAGATAAAAGCGGGGGCCGATACCCGCACAACTCTCGGCCAGTTTATATAAAAGACAAAAAGCTAAAATCTTCACTTCTTCTTCCCTCCTTTGGATCCTTTACCCGGTCGAATGACCAGCTTTCCAGGTCGGCCAGTGGGTATAAGGGAAGTAGGAGAGGTAGGTGTAACCGGTTCAACTTCCGGCTCCTCTTCAGTGGCGGTGATTTTCTTCCCCCTCCTCTTTGATATCCCACGCTTCTCTCTCCTTTGTGAGGAAGACTCACTCCCCGGAGTGACAAGTTTTGATAGAACAATGTCGTCAGAAGGAGTCCGTTCCGGGGATATGTCACCTCCCTCAGGTCTCTCATCTTTCTGCTCTTGCGAAGCGATGGGATCATCCAAGCCGTGAAGAGCCTCTATTTGTTCCTCCTGTGATCCAGGTTGCGAGGCAGAAGGAGGCACCGCCTGAAGAGATGAAGGAAAGATGACCGGAGGAGTAGAAGTTTGAGCAGTGCTTGGTACTTTCTCTACAGAAGAAAAAAGGTTAAAGTCAGTAAAGAGAGGAGATGAAGGCTCGTCAAGGTTGAGAAAATAGCCAAGGAGCTCGTGAAACTCATGCGAAATAAACGAGTAACCCGCTTGAGCAGAATTGACAGTAGCGAGATTAACAGTGAAGTTACCTGGAGAAGCTGGTTTCCTGATATCGACTTCATAAGCTTGCGCATCAGCGCTCTCTTCACCTTCGTCTCCACCTTGTGTGCTTGTAATATCGGCGGTAGCTTTGGTGGGAGATGCGAGATGGGAACTGGAACCAATAATGTCGACTTCAGACGAAGAAGGTGGCTGGACTAGGGTAGTTGAAGTGGTTTTCCCCAGCTGGTCCCCTTCCGTCACTTCGGTTCTTAGTTTGACAAGTTGTTCCTTTCCCCTGGCGAGAGCAGCGCGAGCGTCTTCATCAAAATAATGCCTTTCCAGGGCTGACTCGTCATAACCAGCACCTTCAGCACCAAGCATATCGAGGGCGGCCTCCCACACTTCAGCTAAAGTGATCTCGTACTTGGGACCAAGAAAGGCGAGGCTTCCACGCCCCAAGACGCTATGCAAGTAGAAGTCGAATAGTGTTGAGCCGAAGCTGTTTTTGGTCGCCTCATGAGATTCTTCGGCTGCGATTTTGCCGGCGACAGCCTCATCGCGCTCCCTTTCAGTTTTGGCAAGCTGAAGCTTAAGCATTTGTATCTCCGCCTCCTGGGAGTTGTTTTTCTTTCGAAGCTCAGCAATATCAGAGACATAGCCTTCACTGATTCTTTTTTGTGCCTCGAGCCTATCTTCAGCATCCCTCTGACTGGCATGAGCATCTCTAACTTGTCTGAGAAGCACTTCTTCTTTTTGAGAGTATGAAGTAGAGGAAGCAGCAAGCTCATCTTTCAACTTCTCAACCTTTGCTTCGAGCTCCTCGTTATAGGAAGTTATGCTCCTCATTTCGGTGTCGTGCTGCTCAAGCACCTTTTGCCACTCAGCCTTATCGTTTTCCATGGTGAGCATAGCCTCTAAGTTGGCGCGGTTAACTCGTTGAAGCTCATCAACAAGCTTCTGCCAGTTTGACATCCTCTCGATATCAAGTTTAACGGCGTCAAGATTTCGTAGCATAGCAGGCTTGTCAATAGGGACTAGGTCGAGATCGAACCTCACACCCTTTAAACACCATTGTGGAAAACGACTTTGTAAAGTGGCCGGGCCAGGTCCCACTTGAAATTTAGGCCTGCTTATTATTGTCTGAATGTCCTTCCCAAGAGCAGGAGAGTCAGAAGTGATGTCAAGAGGGGCAGGGGCAGCAGGCTTTTCGGGAATAGCGGAAGCATGTCTCTCACCATGTCGGGCTCGTTTGCCTGAATCTTCAGCTACATGACCTTTTCCTCGGTCGTCGTGAGATTTCCTTTTGTGCGAGTCATCACTCCTCTGCAGAGAATCATGGTGCTCATCCCTATCCCTTCTGTCATAACGCTCTTCTGCATCCCTCCTTTCACGAGCCTTTCGAGCAGCCCTCTCTTCGTCAGACTCTCTATAGGAGGGAAAGTAACGCCGATAATCATATTGACCACGCCCCCCGTAGCGTTGGAAATCCTGATAATATGATCCGCCGCGTGTCATTGAAGAATCTGAAACAAGAAAAGAGAAGCTTTAGAAATCTTTAAAGTATAAGAAGATAAGTGCATAAATGTGCTGGAAAATCCTAAGTGTTGTGTGATGTGCAAGCTACACGCATTAAGCTACAAACCACTCTTTGGTACAGAGGTGATGATAGCTTGGGTATGAGGAGTTGATATTTGTGTTGGTGTTTGTCGAAGAAGAGACGTCGCCTCAATTACAGGAGAGATAGTTTTAGATACGTCTCTCTAAAAAGCTCCTGCGAAGTCACTATTATGTCGCTCAACCCCTCATAAACATCGTCACCATCATGCTTGGTGGGACTTGTTTTCTCAATTCCTACATCAGCTAATCCCCCGAGAGGCCGTGAAGGTTCTTCTTCTTCCTCGATCGGGGCAAGCACCGTCTTACTAGATGACCCCATAATGTCGGTAGGAGTGGAACACTTCACCAATGAAGCTTCAATATTAGACTCTTTTGATGTAAGTTGTTCGACAGTAACCGGGGCGTCAGGAGTTTTCATCGGAGAATCGGGAACTTCTGTTGGAACTTCATGAGCATGCGTAGAACGAGAAGCGTGTAGAAGCCCGTATTGGTGTAAAAATTCATCCTTCAGCAGAAATTTTATGCTCCTTTCTTCCGCAGCCACGGCACTCAACCTCTCAAAAACTTGTTTATGAATCGGATCTCTAGAAGGGAGAGGAAGTGCTGAAAAGAGCAAAGAATGAAGTTAGCAACTGAAAGTTCGGATCTCGAAAAAAGTTTCAAAAACGAAAAATGGAAACACTAGTCTTACTTCCTATTCTCCAGATGGCATAAAACCCTGGAGGGCAGCGAGCAAAGAAAAACTGGTTCAAAAATCCATGAACACTTTCAGTGAGATCGGAAAGGAGCTTGCGGTTTCTAGCACTTCTCACAATAATGAGTGAAGGATGATCTTTACTCTTTGTAAACGAGCACAGATAACGAATTTCTTCAAAACTCGGTAAGCGATCAAGAGTTCTTCTAAACAAAACACACAACCCCATCAAGATGGCATAACCATTAGGATGAAGTTGAAATGGAGAGATCGTCAACCGGAGAAGAAGAGTTCGAAGGAAGTCATTGAAAGGGGGAATTGCCCCACTTAAGCACATTTGGCGATTGGCTGCAACAAAACCGTAAGGAGGATTATCAGCAGTGTCGCTTGGCCCGGGCAATAAGACATCACTTTCAGCAAAGCCGAATTGAGTGCGTATCTGAATAAACATTCTTGGGGTTAGAATGGTCGAAGTTCTCTCCGGAGGATTCTCTATGGGAACAGCCACCGGGAAAGTTTCTTCTTCTTGAGTTACCACTTCTTCTTCTCGATGGGAAGTCATTCTACATAAACAACTGGGTATTCAAACATGAAGGTGCACGTTTCCTAAAGTGTGTGAATTGTTGTGTAGAATCAATCAAGCGGTAAACAAATATAACTGAAATAAAAACTAGCAAACATTTGTTAGTTATGAAATTCAGGGGATTATTGTTTTAAACCTAAATATGCAAGTAAGATGTTGATGCAAACAAATCAGTTCAAATTGTTGATACTTTGCATTAATATTTTACTTTAGTCGATTAATTCACAACATTTCATGCAATATATTCATGTCTCTTATCTTGTCTTGACTAATCTGTCATTTGATATGGGCAGTCAATGGCAGTATGTGCGCCTTGGTTTTCTTTGTTTGTCTGTTATTCTCAACAGGTTTACAGCTTAAAAGTGAAAATGATCTGTGAAGTAACACAATCAGTTCAAAGTTTAATCCCTGTTCAAAGTTTGATCATAGTTCAAAGTTTATTCCACTTAATTTGGCAGTCCAAGTCAAAATGATTAAAGTTAGTTAACACTCTCAAGTGACAGCATGTCCAAGGCCTAAGTCGTATCTTGGCTACAACCTAAAAAAAAAAAAAAAAAAAAGAGAGAAAGGCTAAGTCTGAAATTGGCCAAAATCATAGCAATTCGATTCGGCAAGCTTGGTTAAATGCTTAAGTGCTAACTCGGTTATGCCTTAAGAATCTCCCACACATTAATGTTGGGTTCCTACTCCTTTAACTCGGCAGTTCCCTAGGTCGCAAGAGAGAGGTGGGGAAGCAGGCCCTGATTCAAAAGGAAAAAAGTTTCTCCAAGTATTAACCCGGTCGCGGTTCAGGCCTTAAAGGTTAGGTCGGTAAGTTTCCCCAAGTATTGGCTCGGTACCGTCTCAAGATTCATGTCGCACCCAATCAGATCGGCCATAAGTTAGGTCACCTAAAATCACGTCCAAGCCGGTATCTCGCTCAACCCGTTAGCCCAATAACCACTCCACCCACAAAAACCCCTATCCCATTCATGATACTTCATGCTACTGGATCATCCACTAAACCAATTCGAAACTATTACGAATCTAACACCTCGCAATCCCAACCGGCTATCTTAAAGCAATAAACCATCTTCGTCGCTTCGTTGTTCATTTAAAGCTAAAAACCGAGCAACTCAAGCTTCATCAAACACAGGTGAAGTGAGATTCGTAATAATGCAATGCTCAAAGGGGTGAGTTAGGCTCGAATGGAATTCGTGAATCAATGACAACAAGGAATCGAGGGTAGATTCACTTACGTGACAAATAGCAAGGATTATCAATGATCGATTGGGAGGAAATCGCCTTTATGGATCTGAGAGTGCTTTAATGGCGGAATCGAGCAAGAAATTAAATGAAGGAGAAGAAGGAAGAGAGCCAATTTATATCACACGGTGAAGAAATGTGAAACGGCGCCAACTGATAGGTCGTGCGGGACCTACCGACCTAGGAGGAGCCGAGCTAAGAAGTATCGAAGCACACGACTTAATCTTAAGGCGTATACTTCGAGGGGCAAATGTTAACCCTATGCCGGTTATGACTCGCCGGTCTAATGCTTGGAAAGTGGGCCGACCTAACCATTCGCATTACTTGCCGACCCAATGGATAAAGGCGGGCCGACCTAGCATCTCAAAGAGTGTTGCCGACCTAAAGGATGCGGGGAAGGATCCGATCTAACTCGGTGCCGACCTAACTGGTTAAGAAAGCGTACCGACTTAACGCTGCAAAGAGATTCCGACCTAAGGTTTGAAGTAACCCACCGTCTTAATATATTCACCGATCCAACATCTTAAGAGTGATGCCGACCCAAGAATGGCCGACCTAAATAGCTCAGGAGAGGTCCCGACTTAACTCTCAAGAGGCGTACCGACCTAATGGTTAAAGGGAAATCCCGACCTAGAGACTTACATAGCCTACCGACTTGACATACTACCGATCTAACTACGATGAACCGCAACCGACCCAGGGAGATGAAGGGTGAAACGGTGCAACCATTTAACACGTAGCACGTTAGACCGGCGGCGACTTAGTCTAAGTCGGAAACGACTTAGGACTTGTGTGAATCCATCGAAGACAGGTAAACACGGCTTGACCATATCAGGGCTCTTATAGGTCGGCCACGACTTAACTGGGTCGGTGAGGAGTTAAGACCGAGCTTAGGTCCAAAATCTTTGCCTATAAATACCAACCTACCTCCAACATTAAAAGGACTTTTGGGTCGATCAATTTCAAAGGCCATTACTCTGCCTAATTCCAGACTACTTCAACACTTAAAGCTTTTGAGATTCAAAGAACGTCTAAAAGAACTTCATAAAGAAATCATCTACATCCACCATGGATTTGAAGATTTTTGTCAACATCGAAGTTTGAGCTACTTGTTCTAAGTGTTTTGTAATTCAAAGTGTGTTGTACTTGAGAAGATTTGTATCAATTTGTAACGTGATCATCAATAAAAGTCTAGAAAGTGGACGTAGGCTATACCCATAAGCCGAACCACTATAAAATTGCTGTTGTTTACTGCTTTTCCGCTATTACTTGCTTATAATTCTTTCCCGATCTATCGGGTGGTGCTTTCACAACTACACTTCACACATCGGGGTGTTAGCGTTCAAATTTAAGCGTTAACACATATGTCTATGTCTTATGGTCTTTTTGTGACACCCTTTTAGCACCATTATCATATTTTAATTTACATTATCTCAAATGCTATTAAATTTTGTAGATTTGTTTATATCATACCTAAGATAATTTTTGCAAAAGTTAGGTTCATTTGCATGTAACTAGCATGTTGCTAATATTTCAAATAAACGTCTAAATATATGTTTTAACAGTTGATATTAACATACAATTTTCATGGAGCTAGAAGTTTTGAAATCATCTTAACTTGTATAGATATAATCTTTATATGTGTATGTGTCTATGTGTGTTATATGCATATGTATATATTTTTATATATGTGCGTATATATGTATATGTGTATATATGTGTATATGTATATGTGTATATGTATGTCGGCAAGAATCGGCTACACCTCACTTCCTCCCAATTTCAACCATGTGTTACGATTTAAATAACATAATGTTATTTAAATCGGAATGCGTGGTTGAAATCGAAGGTAACAGAGGTGTAGCAAAAATGAGGTGCAGTCGATTCTTGCTAAGGATCGACTGCATCTCATTCTTATTACATTTCATATCCCTATGATTTCAACCACATTCAAGTTTAAATAATTATATTTTCTCTCCTCTGTCGCTTTATCTTATTACTTAGATTGGAATCTGTAGTTGAAATCAGTAGAGTTTGAGATGTAGCAAGAGTGAGATGTAGTCGATCCCTGTCATATATACAGAAATAGTTCCACTACACTTCATCTACACCCCTCTTATTTCCGGACATATGAGTTTGGAATCGAACGAAAATTTGTAGATAAGTTTTTACATAATACAAGGTCATCTCTATAAAATTTGGTTTAATTTAACTGGTCCTAACATGTTTCAAATCAACGGTTAAAACAAGTGTTTTACCAATTGATATTTGCCTCAACATTTTGAACAAGTTAGGAGTTTCAAAATGATCTTATTTGTTGTGGACGTGGCGTTTATAATGTAGACTAAACATCCCTAAAGTTTCATTTGATTTGAAATATTGTAGCACTGAATTCGCAGAGGTGTAGAATGAGGCGTAGCGAAACTGAAGTGCAACGGATCCTTACCTATATATGTGCGTTGAACGCACGCACAAATGACCCGCATATCCCACTTATTTATCCCCTTAAATTCTCTCATCATCCTTTTGTGCCAAAGGTTTTGAAATGAAAGGGAGTTTGTGGATATAATCTCCTTGCTAGAAAGATGATTTTTTAGAAAACGTTGTATATTTTCGAAACTGCTACCCTGTTCAAAACTATGTTTCAAATCGACGATTGAAGTATAAATTTCGATGGCTTATAATAAATCATAATTTTGAATAAGTTGAAAGTTTTAGGTTGTCTTTAAAATTTGCATATATGATTATGATCATAATAAGATTACGTAAATAAAATTGTCTCATTTTAAAACTGTGTGACAAATTAACGAGGACATTGGGATTCAAAATGTGAAGGGTCTAGTACCCTCCCCATATACGATGAGAGAGGATTTAAATCTCTACCACTTAACTCTCCTAAAATCCCTTCGGTAATTTTCTTGATATATATGTCTTGAATTTTGTTATTTTTTATGACACAATGGTTTTATCAATGTAGATCATATTCACGAATTTTAGAGCATTCCTTGACTTCTAACTTTCAAAATGGTAAGTGTTACTCACAAATTACCCAAACTTAAAATCGACCCAAATCAACGGCAAAGATTCTGTAATGGAAAACAATGAACGTCGGCCGAAACCACATCAAAATCTAATTTATTATGATCATGATATCTCAGTTTAGTGAGGATCATCTGTTTTTCCTAGTCAAGCCCACTTTGAAGAAGACCCTCAGATATATAGAAGATAAATCAACGAAGTGTGCTAGAATATTCTATAAGATGATACAAGATGAATTGTTCGAATCTTGGAAGAATCCAAATTAAAACAAAGGCACTATGGGTCGATCATCATTTTCTTCTAGTTTGTTTTGATGGATCAACCACAATCCATCCTATTGATCCATGGGAATGGATCACCGACGATCCATACAGGTTGGATCAACATTTAACATATTCTTAGCCCATTTGCTATCTGATATTATATCTAAGAAACATTTTGGTGGAATTGATATACAAAATGATGATAGAACGGGTTCTAGACATAAAGACAATCAACTACAAATGGCTAGTGAAGAATTATGGGAAACTTGGCTAAGTCCATGGACCGGTACGGTACATGGATGGATCGACACCGATCCATCGGAATTATCGAATGCTTCTAGAAATTGAGTTTTTATGGATCTCTAAACTAAGTCAAAAAAAGCCAAGTTTTAGGCATGGGGATGGATTGGTATCAATCTATAAAAAAGCCCACTTTGTCAAAGACTGAGAGATTATGAAGAAAAACATTGATTTTTAGACCAAGGCTATATATCGGTATCAATCCATAGATTGATCCATCAAGTCTCGAGAATCTGTCTACATTGGATCTGATCCCTTTTCTAATAAAACGGATTTATTGACTAGCTATTTTGAACGAGATCGGGCAAATATGAAGGCTATAACAGTCCAATTCAACTATAAATAAGCCACCATCTCCAATGTTAAGGGAACCTTCTCTTGGCATGTACCTTGGGATTCAATCTCTGAAATACATTGTAAATTTGATAGATATAGCACAAACAAATCAATAAAACATCAAAGTGGACATAGACGACAATTTGTCGGACCAGTATAAAAATATCACGTTCTCACTTTATTGATCTTTTCTCTTTCTCACATTTTTTATTTAGCTACTACTGTTCAATCGGTTGGGCGTGTTAGCCCAAAATTAAGGTTAACATTTTTTTTGTATTTACACAAAGAACAACTCAAACCTAATCCGTTGAAGATGAAGAAGCCAACTGTCAGGAAAAACTACAGCTAGAGAGAATTAATAAGAGCATCAGGGCAATTAGGAAGTGACCTTTGTTTCAAGCCCATATTCAAATTTGTGATCAGAGATGAGACTGAAGAAATGATGACAAATATCCAAATGGTATTAATAATCCGACACGAGATGATGAATAAAAAATTTCAATGAATGAAGCAACAAAGGACGAATAGAGCTACTGGACGCCAAGTCCAAAGGAGGAAAGAAGCTAGAAACGATGGACATCATGCCTGCGGGCATGAGATGGGGCTACAATATAGCTTGCCCTCCAGCCAATATTATCGATCGGTACCGATCACCCCTTGAGGATGGTAACAATTCGTCCAGACAACCACGTAGGTTAGATCCAGAACTCGACCAAGGAAGAGTGCATCAGAGGAACAACTTGAGAGCTAGGAACGAAGATTTGAATGCTAACTACAACCGCTTGAGGATGAACCAGAAGATCCCTCCATAGTCTATCCAAGAAACAGGAGGCACGAGGAAGCAAATGATCAAACATGTGTTGAACCTCAAGAATTTTAACTAAATTAAGAAGATCGATTGGTTGAGATGATACGATGGACACTTCAAGGAAGAGTCCCAGATCGAACTTTGGAAGATGTGAATCGAAACTCATTCACCTTAAACAATCGATAAGCTAGAAATTCATCTAATTTTAAACTACCTACATTAAGCCATATGATGTGAGAACTCATCTTACAATACATCAGATGAGATATATCCAACACATGGAAGTGTTACAAGCTATAGAGGAAATGTGATTGCTTTCCACTGTACCTAACTGATTTGGTCGTCATGCTGTTACACCAACTTGATAACGGATACATTAACGCATGGACTAAGTTGAGAAGTTTATGAACCAATTTATGGTTCACATCATTCAACCAAGAAGTGTGATGTCCCTGCCAAATATGAAACAGAGAGATGAACCATTGCAAAGTTATTAAACAGTTTTAATGCAGCAACCGCTGCTATTCACGAACTAGATATATCAACAATTCTTATGGCGATAGTTGCAGAAGTTGATAATCAAACCGAGTTTGGAAAGACATTGATGAGGAATCCACTAATGGTTAGCATATTTCTATCATCAAGCCAGGAAAATGCTTAAGTTGAAAGTGTCGAAGTCAATAATATTGAGTACAGAGGACCATCTAAGTTAGGTTTTGGATAGTGTAAAGGAAAAAGAAAAACTGATAATGGTTTTGAAGCTCCAAGCGTCCAAGGAGGAGGCCAAAGTTTTTTCTTACACCAATTTAACTAGGACCACAGAGAGGTTTTGCCTCGAAACTAGAGGTCAAGTCCAATACAAAAAACCTCTTATGGGAAAGTCCATAGAACATGAGTAGAGGAATGAGAAATTTCGTTTGTTTCATGAGCTAAATGGACATGAGACAAATGAGTGCACACTTGAGAGACCTGATAAAGGAATAAATCTGAAGCAATTGACTGCAACAATATATAAGGGGTCCAATAATTATAGGACAAACTGCGGTGGTTCCACAGACAACCTGCCTTAGCAGACGGTCTCAACAGTAATGAAGAATATGAACATTTATGGTAATCCTATGATTAGAATGGATCGAAACTAGGTTTAGTTTCTTATTTTGATTTGTTTTTGCTTTAAATAAACTATAAAAGTACTCTTGGACGCCTACATATGCGTTCAATCTCGATCGATCCTATATGCATGTCAGAGTTTAAGCTCGGTGGTAACCCTTTATTGGATTATTATGTTAGATTTCTATTTGATGCAATTCGATTTGGATGCAATAAGGTTGTTTGAACAGTCTGAAGATTGATATTATTTTAGATTTATTGATCGTGAATTCATTAAGACCAAGGCATCAGGTTTCGGTCGAACCACGGGATCCGACCATCTCGACTTGGTTTCGGCGGGGGCGGAACAAAATTAAATCAAAATCTCTTCCCATAATTTGTTGACAAAAAAAATTAGAAATTCATAATTTATGCCTTAATTGTGATAAAGGGGTAAATGACGACTTCGATGTTAAAAATTAAATCAAAATTTCGTTTATAAAAGCACGTAACTGGAAAATTAACTTACCTCGGAATCAACATCGACCACTGTGAGAATCTTTTACAACGAAAACCTCGACTTCGACCTCGATTTCAGCTTCGAGCATTACCAAAGAATCAAATAGATTTCTTTCGTTTTTTTCCATGTTCTCGTGATTCTTTTTTTATGGGTGAGATGATAGTTGACATGATATTTGGGTTAGGGTAAGGATGGGTTGAATGATAATAGGTTGGGATTTTAGTTTAGAGATTTAATTTATATGTTTAAATAAATATGGCAATAGATAATGACCTGGTTAAATTGAGTTCTGCAATCAATTTAAATGTTCAAATGGATATGGCAATGATAATGAACAGGGTAATTTATATTAACGGATATTAGTTTAGGCCTTCGATATTGTTTTATATTAGATTCTGTAATATATGTTCAAGAAGCAATGAAATTTTAGTTTAGGCCATTAATATGTATTTTCCATATTATACAACATATATTTTCAAAAAGCATATTTACCTCGGACTTATATCATAACTTTAAATGACGAAAACCGAGTTCTCGAACTTTGATTGAGACATGACATTCGATATGAATTTGACTTCGACATCAATAAGGGATGTTAATTGAACTGGATTATCCCAATATTTCACATGGAAACATTCAGATTACAGTTCCCCCAACCCAAAGAGATGGACTACGACCTCTTAAATACAAGTTCCCTCGTCAGAGAATGAATGGATGGACTTATATACAATGACAAGTCCCCTCACCAAAGAGCGAATGACTCGCTTTAAACATTGAGTCATATCGTCGGAGAATGAGTTGATGAGTTCAATGTAAATTTACAATTATCTAATCCAAAGATATTAAAACTTCACCTCAAAGTATAAACAACTTCAAATTTGAAATTTTGATTATGATTATTAAATGACTGACGACTATTAGTGTCATGATCCAGTTGGACTTACTTATAACGTGATGTTAAGACATACTAGATGATTTATAAGTAATGTTCAACTTAGGGCAATATGCTACCATCACATAGTGATATTATCATAACTTGCAGGTAAAACTTCCATTTGGCTGGACATGCTTGTAACGGGATGTTGTGCAGTACCAACTGATTTGCAAATCGTGCTCCGGCTGTAGTAAAACATAACCCTACACACTAACGCATGATTAATACTACACGAGAGCAATATGTATTATATGAACCTCGAGGAAACACGCGAACATGATGACTTATGACTACCATTTAAACAGGGATATGAACCCTTCGACATCGATGGGTCCGAAGCGACCTTTGATTTGTATTTGAACCTAAGGGAGCTAGATAATGCGCCATAGCTGATTTGATAGAAGGTTTGACAATATTGTTGATAATTTGTTGGTATCGATACAAGTTTTTATCAAAGCATGATTTGTACTCACAAAAGCATGCTTTGAAGGGCAAGTGTTACTGTTAAATTTTTCAGTCTCAGAACGGACTCAAATCAGTGGTAAAACGTTTGTAATGGGAAACCATGAACGCTGGTCGAAACCATATTCGAATCAAAGTTATGCTCAAGATTTCGCAGTTTGGTGATGAATCGTCCGTTTTTCTTAGTTACTCTCATCTTGATGAAGCCCCTCGAATATTCATAAGATAAGGCAAAGGAGAGTATTGAAGTATTCTATAAGATGATAGAAAATAAATGGTTCAAATCTAGGAGAATCCGACTTAAAATGAAGGAGTTGCGGATCGGTTCTTTTTCTACTTAGTATGTTTTGATGGATCAACCCGATTCATAGTTATGGATCAACTTGATAACAATTTTTCTTTCTAGTATGTTTTGATGGATCAACCTCGATCCATAAGGATGGATTGATCAATCCTACTGGCCCATCTAGGACAATGCATATAGATTGAGTCAACATTTTAATTATTCTTCAACCGTTTATTATCCGACATTTTACCCAAGCAACATTTCGATGGATGTGTAATATGAAATGATCAAGGAACGGGGACTCGGAAATGATCAACTACAAATGGCTAAGAAAGAACTGGAGGTAATTTGACTAAGTCCATGGATCGACACCGATCCATGAATAGATTAACTCGAATCCATCGAAATTATCGAATTGCCCCTAGAAGTTGAGTACCATCGATTTGTAAGCTAACTTGAAAAAAATGAAAGTTTTGGACATGGGAGATGGATCGGTACTGATCCATCAAAGAGAACATTTTGCCTCTAAAACTCTAAAGCATTAAAAGACTAAGGGATTTTTAAGCAATGAACAAAGTTTTGGATCAAGGCTATGGATCGGTATCGATCCATCAAGCCTCGAGAATTGTCTAGATCTGATTTAATCTATTTTCTAATATAGCGGATCTGATTGAAGGATTGTTTCTGAGAGAAATTCACGAACTTTAAGGCCTAGAATAGACCAATTCAGCTATAATTAGACCATCATCTCTAAAGAAAAGGGGATTTTCTCTTGGCATACCAACAGCTAGGTAAACACTGCCACTGTTGTACATTGTGATCGAATCTTGAAAATGCATCGTGAAGTTGGTAGTTTTAGCACAATCAAATCAATATAAGCATTAAAGTGGACGTAGGCCAACGATTTACCAAACCCCTGTAAAATTACTTTGTGTTCGCTCTTATTTATTTCATACATTTCGTATTTTTCCACTGCTATTCTATTGATTAGGGGTGAACCTAAAATTAAGGCTAACAGAAAGTTTCTGTGAATTGTTAAAGATATTTATTTCAATCGTTAACTGAAAATAAATTTTTAAAGGGGTTAGATTCTTTATTATGATGTAAAATTTATGTACATCATATCCACACTAAATTAACCAAATTCAAGACATGTCTATCAAAAAAATAACATGGAAATTATGCAGTGGAGAACCTGGATCCTTTTTCATATAAAAGAAGGATCAAAATCCCCTGTTATAGTATCGTGACATTATTTAATTCTTCCAAAATTTTCCCATTAATTTTATTAATATGTCTAAAGTTTAGTTATATATAGAGGAGGGATCAGCATCCAGACCTTTTGTATCCCCACAACTTGAGCACAACTAGCTTTCTATTATCAAAGATCATCAGAATATGATAATTTTTGGATGTGTAATTTATTTGTCATCAACATCATTTACAAGAAGTATCTTTTTCCGATACGTTTAGCCAATAAAAATAATTATGCAATATACTATCGTACCATCATACGTTAAAAATATTTATTTCAATAACTAATTCAAAAATATTAAAATCAATAGTGGACAAGAAACATTGAAACAATGTATTTTTAGAAGAAACGACATTGATGATAAGTTGATTGCGCCTACAAAAAATTATAGAAGTCTAATAATAGTAGAACCAAAAGACGAGCTAGGCACATATTGTGGATACAAAAAACTGAGATGTGGATACCTTGTTATACACACACAAATATATATGGGGTTCTAGATCTCCAACACTCAAATACTCCACCTTTTTATTCAAAGTTGAAAGTAGATTTTTATAAATATTATATATTTGATAGCCAAACAGCTTAAAGTTTGAATCAATTTGAAAATATTGACCTCTCACAGTTACATATTAAATTGACTTTTAGAAATAATAATTCGGATCGTCGTACCAGTTCCAAATTTTAAAAGAGTTTCTGATGACACAAATTTCTATAAAGATGTTCACATTAGCAAACAGAAAATGTATACAAAATTTTACTTTATTTCGAAAAAAATTGCAAAATATGATAGGGCGATGGGAGGGAGACTTAAAAGATTGGGGTGGGGTGGGGTGAGAGCCCCCACACACACAGATGTGTATGTACACATACATACATGCATACATTTATACATATATACATATATAATGTATATATACACATACATACATGTATACACACACATGGATGCATGCAATACATATGAGTGTGCATGTTACTGTACAAAGAAATGCTTCAGCTTCATTACCATTTTCAACAATAGACGCCACATCCCTATTCTGAAGAGAAGCAACATATTTTGGTTGACAATTAAATGCCCACGAGGATCCTGTTTCCAATGTTGGCAGCTGACTATGTGAGTATCCAAAAGAAAGCTGGGAGCTACTTAGGTTTAAATTCACTGCTTGCACATTCTGACACTCACTTTTATCAACGGGCATTAATTGCATCACAGGTGTGGATGGAAAGTCAGTTGCATTATTAGTCATGTTTATGGGTTTAAGTGATAATGGAATTCCGTACTCTACTATTCCACTTTCTTGATTGAAATTACTGTTCCTTGATGCAAACAAATCTTTATCCACAAGTTTGGGAACATCAATGCATGAGTTTGATCCTTCTGCTTCTGACTCAGCAACATCTTCATTGTTAGCAATGGCCGAGGAAGCATCTTCATGCTCCACCACCTTTTGCTTGTTCTGAATGTTTGCATCCTCAAAGGAAATCTTACGCTTGTTTGACATGTTTTGTTCTGCATGATTATTAGGTTTGTTGTTGGAAGCAGCCCAAAGTTGTTGATATCTTTGGAATTGAGATAAATGAGTTTGGACATCATCATTGTATGCTTTATTACCAAGGTTCCAAAAATTATGTTCATGCTGCTGAGGATCTGTGTTACTTGTTCCTTTTTCTTTCTGATCTTGGTTTTCATCGAAGAAGGCCTTTAAAGAGGCATCAGAATTGGAGTTATTGCCACCACCTAATCTATTTCTACTTCCTTCGTCTACTTCAGAACTGGAAGGAGCGCATTTGGATTTAGATTGATTTGAAAACCCATGGCAAAAAAGGCCCAAGCTGAGCTCGAGATCTTTATCATCCTCCATGATCAAGTCTTATACAACTAGCACCAACCCACGGATTCACTCTGTACAAATAAATATTAAAATTAGAATTACTTCTTAAGTGTGGAAAACAATGCAAATCAATCTACTATAAAAAGCAGCATAAAGATGCCTATACAAAGAAAGAATGCTGATGGGAAAACAATGACCAAGATTGCAATGATGCAGCAGGCTGCCTGTACTGTCTAATACAGTTTCAGTCCTTAGACATGAAAGGATTGTATGATACCAAATACATTTTGTTTACACTATTACTCAAATAATCTAACGTTGAGTATGAAGGTTGTATACGAAGGGAAAACAACAGAAGCCATTATCTCCAACAATTGTCCGTAAATTTTGCATGCACGGCCCACTCTTTCAATCCAATTACCCAAGGGCAAAAATATTGCACAAAGACCATAAATGCAAGACGGACCCAGAATTTTCTATGGGGTGGACTGACCTTTAGTATTGGATTATCCTTTTATCTATAACAAAATTTGCAAGTTTTATTACAGCTACTTCTACAAATAATAATAATAATAGTAGTAGTAGACTCCAAAAAAATTGTATTGTTTTTATGAATAATAACTAGTAAAGCAACCCGTACGATATGTGTGTGTATAACTGTATATACACCATTATTTGTGTGTAATTTAAACCTAACCTGCTAAAGTTATCCAAGTATAAAAATTACATTAAAAAACACTGACAAAATATTTAAATTAATTTATATAATTGAGTATGAAGGTTGTATACGAAGGGAAAACAACAGAAGCCATTATCTCCAACAACTGTCCGTAAATTTTGCATGCACGGCCCACTCTTTCAATCCAATTACCCAAGGGCAAAAATATTGCACAAAGACCATAAATGCAAGACGGACCCAGAATTTTCTATGGGGTGGACTGACCTTTAGTATTGGATTATCCTTTTATCTATAACAAAATTTGCAAGTTTTATTACAGCTACTTCTACAAATAATAATAATAATAGTAGTAGTAGACTCCAAAAAAATTGTATTGTTTTTATGAATAATAACTAGTAAAGCAACCCGTACGATATGTGTGTGTATAACTGTATATACACCATTATTTGTGTGTAATTTAAACCTAACCTGCTAAAGTTATCCAAGTATAAAAATTACATTAAAAAACACTGACAAAATATTTAAATTAATTTATATAATTTAAATAATTATTTGAATGAATTTACCTTTTTCTCCTGTACATAATTTTTATTTAACATTGTGGACATTTAAAAATATGGTAACAAGTAATTTTGCAACTAAAAAATAATATTTATCATAATGTAGAAAATAAATATACAAAAGACTTTTTAGTAAAAATTAAATGATGATGTAACTAATGATAAAAAGAATAATTTTGTTGTTTCAAAAATTCAACTTTGGATCATATGAAATTAGTTACCCTTATTTGTAGTAAAAATAATAGATTATAGTAGGGACATATGTAGATAAATTTGGAGGAATGTGTGACATTCATAGCGCAGTCTAGTGAAATCAAATTCAAAAATAAGTAATTTGAAGCGGGTTCAAAACACCAAATCATAGTGCTAGATTGTCTTAGCTTCCTATCTGCATCTAAAACCTAAAATATGGATTTCTTATTTCGTTTATTTTTATTGCACTAAAGCCACATATTTTAGTAAATTTGTGCAAATTAAAAGATTACTGTCAAAATATTGGTCTGATCAACACATTATCTACAATATAAATAAAGGAATTTCAGTTCATACCAAATTTTCAGCAATTATAATTTGTAGACAAATACGAAATCCAAATTCCGGACACTATCAATAATCCAGGAATTAAGATAAATTACGATATTCAATCATTTCATGACCAATGACACTAGCAGCAAAAATCAAAACATAAGCAGTCAACGGAATAGAATCGATACAAAAGCAACAAGAGAGATTATTTTATATTTGCATTTTAAGTTGTATAATCAAAAATTGCTGGTAAGAGATGTGCAGGCTAGGCTACAGATATTTGTTTCCAAGAATCTGGAAGCCAAGGAAGTTGGGAATTGATTGAACATTGAAGTAGGAACCCTTATTTTTTATTTGGGATTGTATATTAGATACGAGACGTGTAACAATCCTAGTTTTAGACACTCGGGTAGTGTTTGTTTTAAAAACGAATTTTGTGTTTTCGTTTTTCTATATGAGAAGAGCGAAAGAACGACAGATGGGATGAAATAAAGGCGAAGGGGAGAACGGACGGGATTGAGGAACGATGAAAGAATGAATTGTTTCTCGTGCTTTTATTATTTCTCAAAACACAAAAAATAAAAAATAAATGTTTTCTATTTTGTATGTTAATTTCAATTTATGAATTCGTCGTTTTCGAAAATATATATATATGCATCGTGTGTATTTTTGTATGGACGAAAATCCAAAACTAAAAATAACATACCAAACACTACCTTAGTAATTAAGATAATAAATTGGTTTAATTGAAAACGATTTAATCGAAGAAATGACTTAAAAAGGTGAATTTTTGAAGGCAAATGAAGTAGGAATTGGGACATATTCCACTGCGTCTGTAATGTTGTCTACACTCGGAAAGTATATAAAGTTTGTTAAAATAAGATAACGAAATAAAAAGAAATGACAACAGAAGCTAGTGACATAACCGTAATTAAAACAGAAAGTTTTCTTCTATAACTTCAAAAAACGAAATCCCTCTTCATTGTTTCTAACTTCCTCATTCTTTCTGAAAGTTAAAGCTCCATCAAAATCATGAGAACTCCTTCAATACTCAACTATAAACTACAAATAAATACTCAAAATTCAAGTTTGAAGATTCTCTACAAACTCATCTACTCAGGTTGGCAACTTGGCTAGAGTTAAATCCAGATTTCTCAAATAGAGAAGAATCAAGGGCGGGTTAGCTTGGGTTTAGAATATCTTTGTGGATTTGGTGAGTGAGAATGATTCTATATGCTTTATGATCACCAAATATGCTATATTCTTACCAATGTTGGGTTACGGCTTCTTTAGAGAATTTGAAGCTAGGATCTTAAATCTATAATTGGGTTAAAAGTACATTTAATCATAGAATGAATGTTCAAAAATATTTGAGAACGGATAAATGTGATAACTTGATTGTTGATTTGGTTTGTATTATTTGCTATTGATTATGGAACTAAGAGTATGGATGGAGGAGTAAGAATATTGGAAAATGACTTGGATTGAGGTATGTAAGAATTTGAAATGGAAGTTGAGTGGTTATATTCATATGTCAGTTGAATGGTTAACAACGTCTCAAAATTATTTGTCGAGTATAAAAGGAAAACGATACTTGTTTGAATGACGAATAACTAATAACTAGGCATGAATCCGGTTAGAGAGACGTAGGTGCAAAATATCTCGATGATACTGAGCTAAACGTTGAAAAGAAAAGGTAGAAGTCGTATAAAAGAAGAAAAAGGTGCAACAAATTTCCTTTAAAGAAAATTTTTTATCAAGTTTCACTCTCAATCGTAACAGGCGACTGAACATCTGAATTTACATTCAGCCATCCAGATCGTTGAGTTCTAATATACAGACTTTACTGCAAGTTTGAAGTGCATTTCATGGGCCATTCAGACATTGGATGTCTGATCCAGACGACTGAATTTAAAGGCAGATGTTTGATTTTTTTTTTTTGGACATCTGATTAGCTGTAGTATTAGCGGTTAGACCTGGATTTTGAAATTTTGGGATTTTAAAACTTCAGATTTGCTTTGTGGGCACGAGAGATGTTTGGAAGGTTTTGAGTAACCAAGGAGCAATGGTATGAGTTCGATGATGGTGTGCTAAGTCTCATAAAGCGTACGGTTGATGCTAACGATATGGAGACTACAACGATGGCTCAAGATGCGATCGGATTTGTACGGTGGTTTTATAGAGTCGTCGGGTAATTACGAAACAAAACGACTATAATATTGTAATATACAATCTTATATGATGTTATTTATACGAAGTAAGTTTATATCCCTTGGTTACGGTCTTAGGATTTAATATTTATAGACCGTTGGTTACATGAATTGTGGTTATCTTGGTTGTGAGTGTTGAGTAGCTCCGAGACAGAGATCGAAAGACGTCATATCTTAATAGTAAAGGTCATAGACCTCAAGTTACTTTGTAGCAATGGTTGTGGACCTCGAGATACTTGTCTTACATCCTCTTGGTAATCAAATGGTAGTGGTAAAGCACATATGTATCAGCTTGAGTTTCACACGACTATAGGCAGGACGGATGCGTTGAAGTATTCTAGTATTGGTATTACATCGATGACTATGCTTCGCAGGTCTTGGTCTTACCGAAAGACCCAAGCTCCACTAGTTTAGTGTGTAACAGTTAGACTATGCTTAGATGCCACAGTAATTAGTAGTTGATAAGCTTATCACATATTACGTAGTGCTAGAGTAGAAATATGTCAACTTCTTGGATACAAATGAAGATAGAGGTTGAGGTACGATTTCATTATCTCGTATGATACCACTTGATATTATATACAATATATTTGTGTATTGGTAATCATGTAGTTTAATAATATTTCTTTTTTTGCTAGACCCTATGTTTGACATCTCTATATTGTCTTTTTTTTATCTATTGTTGGGACATGTTAACCTAAAGGAGGAATTCTGCTGATTGGAAGCAAGATTCAGAGTCATAACTGTTACTGTTATTATTATTATTATTATTATTATTATTATTATTATTATTGTATGTATGCATGCAGCGCTTTGGGTTATAGACATGTGAGATTATATGTATTACTAAAAATATTACGTATGGATTTGACATACTATTTGAACTTCATGCCTGTGGAGTATGATGTACAATGATGTTGCATAATGTCTCATTTGCTTACATGATACACATTTAGATTCAAATGTATTATAGTTATTCATTCCACTATGAGATAATGAGCGTATACATTGTGATAGATATGCTCTATTTAATTTTAAATACTACCTTACAAACCATAATCCGTGATTCTTAGGAATATGGACATTTCATGTGCATGGACCTCAGATGTCGTGAACAACGAATCGTTATATTTAGCATCAGTGCTTGAATTATCCGATCGCCATAAGCTAAAACAAAGTTAAGAGAGTGTACTTGTGTTTTGTTATATTTATAAATATAGCACTTAGGCATCCACACTCATGTTTCAAGTACTTTAAACCATATTTTATGAAGTTGTTAATGATTCTCATCTACAGATACCTACTAGGAGTCATGTCACTAAAGTTATGACCACTAGAGACACCGCTGAGACTCCAGATCTTCACATTCTCTAATTAAATTTTGTTTTAATATTGTTGATTAGAGTTGCATGCTGGTATGGAAATTGCTTTGTGTGGTAATGATCGATTGATAGTTTTGATATGTTGGTGTTAAATTTTAGCGTCCTTTTGTACATTAAGGTAGATAAAATACATTGTTATGTTTCTTAATGATTTCGGGAGCAAAACTTTTTAAGGTGGAAAGAATGTAAAGACTCATATGTTTAGATACTAAATAATTAGGATACTAAATATGTTTATTGAACTAAACGACTTAATCAAATCAATGATCAGAAAGTGAATTTTTAAAGGTAAATGAATTAGAACTCCAGACATATTCCTTTGCATTCGTATTGTCATTTACACTCGGAAAGCATATAAAATTTGTTAAAATCAGGCGGCGGAATAAAAAAGAGATGAAATATGAGCTAGTGGCATAACTATAATTACCATAGAAAAGTTTCTTTCATAACTTCAAAAAACTAAATCCCTCCTCATTATTTCCATCGTCCGCATTCTTTTTAAAAGTTAAGGCTCCATTAGAATCAAAAGAACTCCTTCAATACTCAACTACAAATGGCAAATAAATATTTAAATTCAAGCAAGTAGAGATTCTTTATGATATCATCTACTTAAGTTGATAATTTAGCTAGAGTTAAGTCTGGATTTCTAAAATAGAGAAGCTTCAAGAGTGGGTTAGCTCAACCTTAGGATTTCTTGAAGGATTTGGTGAGTGAGAATGATTCTCTATGTTTTACCATTTATGCTATATTTTTTATTCGACATCCAATGTTGGATTAGAGCTTTATCAAAGAATTTTAGCTAGGATCTTTAAACTATAATTGTATTAAATGAATGTTTATCATACAATGAATGTACAAAAACACTTAAGAATGTATAAATGTTATGACTTGATTGTTGGTTTGTGTTGTTTGCTTTTCTAATGATTGTGGAACGAAGAGTATGTGTAAAGGAGTAGAGACACCGGGAATTGACTTGGGTTGAGGCATGTAAGGATTTGAAATGGAAGTTTAGTGATTATGCTTGGATGTTAGTTGAATGGTATTTAACACCTTAAAGTTATATGTCGAGTATAAAAGAAAACTGTTACTTGTCCAAATGACGAATAACTTATAACATGAATCAGGGGGGAGAGATATAAGTGCAAAGTGTATCGGTGACACTAAACTAAACATCGAAAAGAAAGAAGACGTATGAGAGGAGAAAAGGTTGGAACAAGTTTCCTTTAAGGGGTATTCTTCCATCAAAATTCATCTTAACTGTAACAATCGATCGAGCATCTAGATTATTGAGTTTTGATTTTGCAAGTTTATAGTGCCTTTCAGCAACCATTCATATGTCTGGATGTCTTATCCAGATGCCCGAATTTAAATCCAGGCATCTGATTTTCTTGTTTAGACATCTGATTGGCTGTAAAATTAACGGCTAAACCTGGATCCTAAAACTTTAGAATCTTAGAATCTGATTTCGATTTTTGGGCCCATGAGATACTCAGAAGGTTCAAAGTGACCAAGAAGCAATGGTATGAGTCTGATAATGATATGCTAAGTCTTGAAAAACGTGCGGTTGATGTTGAGATATGAAGACCGCAGCAAAGGCTCGAGATGTGATCGATTCATATGGCAGTTTGATAAAGTTCATATCACTTGACTATGACATTGATGTTTGATATTTATAGACCGTTGGTTACATGAGACGTGGTTATCCCGATAGTGCATGTTAAGCGATTTCGAGATGGAGATAGGAAGACGTCCTACCTTGTTAGCAAAGTTCATGAACCTCAAGGTACTTTGTTGCAAAGATTGTGGGCCTCGATTACTTGTTTTTTGCCCTCTAGGTAATCAAATGGTAGCGATGAGACGTACGTATTAGTTTAAGTTTGATACGGTCATAGATGATGGACGATGCATTAGAGCATCCTAATATTGGTATTACATTGATGACCATACTTATTGGGTCATGGGCTTATCGAGAGATCCAATGTCCACTAGCCTAGTCTGTAGCTATTAGGTTACGCTCAAGTGCCATAATGACTAGTAGTTGATAGAATAATGACGTATTACGTAGCACTATGGTAGAAATGTGCTAACTTGTTGGAGGCAGATAAGGATACAGATTGATGTATGGTTTCATTGCCTTGTATGATACAACTTGGTATTGTATACGATATATTAGCGTATTGGTGATCATGTAGTTTAGTGATATTTATTTTTCACCCGACTTTATGTTTAACTCTCTCTATTGTCCCTTTTGTTGTCTATTCCTTAAATACGTTGACTTAGAAGATGGATTCTGCTAGCTTGAGCGAACTTTAAGAGTCATAGTCATTATCGTCTTTATTATATCTATTTGGTGTTTGGACTATAAATGTGTGAAACTATATGTATTAGGAGACATTGTGTATGGATTTGATGTATTATTTGCACTTCATGCCTTTGGAGTATGATGTACTATGATTTGGATTTTATGTCTCATTTGCTTATATAATATGCACTCAATTCCATAGATGTTTATATTGATATTATATTTTTTTCCTTCGCTTTAAAATAATGAGTATATATGTTATGATAGATATGCTATGTTTTATTTTAAATGGTATCTTACTAGTTGTCATCTGTGATGCTTAGGAATCCAGATGCCTCTTACGCCTGGATTCCAGATGTAATGAACGGTGGGTCGTAACAAGGTGAACCATGTTAGTTATAGATATTTGGATGAACTTGGTAGGCTATATATTATATACACAGGGATTCTCTAAAAGTACAATACACTTTATATATACACTTGTCTTTGGACTTTTTGAAAGCAAAAGAAATTTCAACTTTGATGGCCAAAGGCGCCTAAGTGATACGAAAATAACAATATTAATGATTATTATTATTACAACTACCTTAACTATTAAAGAAGAGGTAAATTTAGCTTTTCGATGACAACAATAATTACAAGTAACTTACTCTCCTACGTGTTAAACGAACTTAGCATTACACGAAAAATTAGAAGTAACTTATTTTTAAGCAATAAAAAAAATTAGTTGAATGACAAAAGGATAACTGTGTGTGTTTCTTTCCAAATGGTAAATGAAGTTAGATTTACACTAAACTATAAGCATTTTTTATTAAATTGTATTCCTATTCACGATTACCAATTTTAGTCTAATTGATGTTAGGATAAATTTTATATGTAAGTCCAACAAAAAAAAAATTTCAACAATGCATTCTTTTAAAAACATATTGCAAAAAATGGATAAATTTGCAAGTGGAAAAATTTGTACATGAGCACTTTAGAAACACGCATGTACAATTTTTAAATTTGTACGAGCATTTTAAAATGTGCAAATGCAATTGTAGTTGCAACATTAATATCTATCATCTTCATTTGTGCCATTAAAATCAAGCAAGCTAAGTTTTTGAAATTGTACGGTCGCATTTTTGAAGTACTCACGTACAATTCTTTGCCAATTGAAAATCGGTTCCACTTCTATAATTAGTTTTTAAGGAAGTTTATCATCGCAATTAGTTCTTTTATGAATTTATACACAAATTTTGTACTTACATCCATCCAAAAATAGTTGTTAATAGAAAATTCATAAATGTCAACTGATATTAACTTTTTAAATATAATAATTACGAGTAACATATTTTATTTTAATGCAAAGTGAAATTAGCTTTATAAAAAATAGAGGACTGTGATAGCTTACTGAAGTTAATATTATGTATCTAAAAGCTAAATGTGAACACTTTATTCCCTTAATACTAAATAGCATTATTTATATGCTAGACTAGAGACTAAAGTCATGTTTCTCTTGCAAGCTAATTGAAGTTGCCTTTGTAAAAATTTGTTTTTTATTCCTAAATCTTTGCTGTCTCTTATTTTGTTCTCAATTAGATCTCTCTTCGTAAATTTATTTATAGCAAAACTGGTAATATACCCAATTTCTTTGGAATATCTCTCCAGCTTATGTAGAAGTTTCTTCTGTAATCCCAAATACTTGAATCCACCAAAATCAATAAGCCCCTCAACTTGCGAACTGCACATTTTATGATCGCTATTGGATTTTATAAACTTCAGTCTTTCTAAATACTTCCTGGCTCGGTAAGTAGCGTTTGGTGTCATAAATTAGGACCAACGAACTTGGTATTAGACTTTATAAGGTTCAAGGACCACCAACCCTTCGTCATCGGAACAATCCTTCCTCAATGGGCTCGAATCTGAGGGTCGCCAACTCAGGTTGATCATGCTGCCAAGCTCCTCATCTAAGACGCCTATGATATACGTTGTAGCCTACAGTGATTGCAAGATCGCGAGATCGTACGTTCCAAACAGCGATTTGGAAGGAATTGCAGCCTTCCCGATCCAAGAGTTAAATTGAATTGCAACTCGTGTAAAACGTATGATCATATTTCAGAACGAAATATTGTACTCCAGTACTGAATCGCCATTCAATTTAAACATCGAATTGAAACAAAATCAAAAGAGATTTAGTTCAGCATCGCCATGTCGATTCAGCAATAAAATAAAAAATAAAAAGAGAGAGAACAAGAAGAATAGTAAAGATGCAGCAACAGCAAACCTGAATTGAAGAATGTAGGATTCAGCAGCAAGTTGATTTATTTTTCACTTTTATTTTCAGAATTTTTTAGCTCTTATGTTCGTGACTTTTTTTTCCCTCTTTTGTAAACCCTAAGCTTTAAATTTAATTGATGGCCACGTATTTTGTACATGTATCGCCGAACGTTTCTACTTCCATTTGTTTAATTATCAGTGTTTTCGCACATGTTACTTTTGTAACGGATAGTATTTATATTTTTTTATATTAAAATAAAATTTTGTTCTACAATGTATGATAAATTCAGTAAAAAAATTAAAATATTCTAAACTATGAGTTGAAATTGTTATTATTGTTTGTTTGTAATTTATGTAACTATTGTAAACTATATATAGATTAAATGTTCAATGCAATTTCATCCACATGGTATGATAGCATGCGAAGCTAGGACACTAGTGATCGAGAAATGATTTTTTCTTCAGATATCTCATTGTGTTTTTTTTCTTCTCTTCTTTTTGCCTACTATTTATCAGTACGGATGATTTTCGTGGCACAATCCTCATATGATTATGGGTATTAATTTTATACGAATATCCGTTGTCCGACTCGGTTCGAAGTCGAAAAATGTCTGTCCATATTCGTTTGTTTCTCATTTTGGACATGAATTATAATAAGAAAATTTGTATGATATTTCGTACGTATGAACTGTTCGATGAATTTTTTATTGTCCGTACATCGTCCGTGCTCTGTCCGACTCGTACAAAAAGTGTCCGAGCAAAAATCTCGTTGGTCCTTATCCGTTCGAAATTCTTATAAGATAGGACGCGAACACCCATATGTCCAGTCCGATCCACCTGATTAACAACCCTACGTATGATTTGGATAAGTGGAACGACAGATGTTTCTGTAAGTTAATATACAGAGATAATATATACTCTTTTTGTGACGCCCCACATCTATACCCACGCTAGCCAAGAACGCTATGGAGCAATGTTGTCAACTAGCGCGGAGAATAAGGCTGTTGATGAGCGACCATCCGTGCAATTGCTTTGTGCGAGCATCGCTATGCCGGATAGTATAACATGCATTTGATTTCGGGAGGAAATCCGACACACCGATACAAACTCAAAGCTACTACACAGTGGCTATAATAATCTTCGAAAACAAATATAGAAATAAACATAACACAAATCAGTCACAGACATCCATATCACAAAGGCGGAAAAAGATATGAATATACAACACATGAAAGTGTACATCAGAGTAGTGGTCAGAAAGATCCATAATGACACAAAAGAATAGCAACATGTGCCATACAAAAGAATAAGTACACAACTATGAGTCTATATCTCAAATGTATACAACCAAAAACTACTAACCTAAGTAGTTAGCCAAAAGTTAGGACAATAATCCCTGGTGAGAAGTTAAGCAGAAGCACCTGTAACATCTCGGTCTGACCCGAGTATTATTTAATAAGAAAATAATAAACGGATCAGTCTAGCTATAAAATAAGATGAAATGATGTAGAATAAAAGATATGGCATAAGCGTATAATAACCATAATGGCATACTACTATAAGTATGTAAATGATAATCAACAAGAGATTAAACAACATCACAGGAATCTTCTATTCATGACATGTTTCACGTTTCTCAACTCAGGAAGTGCCTTCGAGATTTCGATTCTATTATTGATCCCCGTGTTGTGGAAGAAATTGAAGTTGCACCCAATTTAACTTATGAGCAGCATCCTATTCGAATTATTGCTTCGAAGGTTAAACGCCTTCGAAATAAAGATGTTCCGCTTGTGAAAGTTCAATGGTCCTCAAATCCTAAGGATTGTTCTTGGGAATCTAGAGAATTCATCGAGCGAACACAGTCGGACTTTACTTTCTCATGCTCTTTGAGGTGAACTTTCTTTTTATTTCAAATTTCTTTTGTGTTGAATATGCTTACATGGTTGTTACTATATATATTTTCTTCTTAAATATTCCGAGGACGCAATTTCTTTAAGGAGGGGGGTCTGTAACAACCCGCATATTTATCGATTTTATATTTAAATATTTTATCGATACTCCGAATTTAGTCAGAAAAGCTACTTTTTGCATACGGTCGAATTAGGACTCGGGACCACTTCCATTGAGTTCAAAACGCCGTTTGCGATCTTTTTGAGTATAAACTTTGAGATGTTTGGAGTTAGTGGAATTTTTCCACTTTTCACTTAGGGCTTTGGTTTGGGCTGAGCCCTATAACCCCACTTATTAACTCAGTCCCAACCCTCTCCTCTTCATTTACTTCCTTTCTATTTTCCTAATACTCAAGCTTTTATAGCAATGGAGAGTGGAATGGGAAATTGAAACTCAAGCCCTAGTTTTCTTTTGCAAATCATGCTCTAGCTCCAAACTAATAGAAGAAACTTTGGTAAGCCTCTTCTTCTTCTCCAACTCATTCTCTTATCAATTTCAGAAATTCCTAAACCTAACTTTGGGAATGTTCTTCTTTTTTAGCATAGATTCAAGCTCGTTTGGGTTGTGTTGAAGAGTGGTTGATTCTCCCTTTGCTTTCAAGCTTCTTCTTCATTGTTTTTGTGAAAAGATGAGATTTTTATCTCACATCTATGCTTATATCTATTTTTGAATGTTGGGTATGAATTCCTAACACTTATTCATGTGCATTTTCTTTTGGTTTGGATTGAATTGGTGAATATTCCAATTTTTGGTATTTTGAGTTCAAATCTTTAAAAATCATAACTTTGATGTTTTGATCATGTTTTTGGTGATGAATCGATGAGCTTATAGGACCGGTTAGCCGATAGGCGTAAACCCCTAGCGTCTGTGCTTGTCCGTTTGCAAATTGAAGGTGTTTGCACCTCCTTTGAAATGGGTTTCAAATTGAAGAACATCAGGTTCGGCCGACCGAACCCCTGGGCCGGCCGACCGACCTGTAGCCCGAGACATTTCTGGGCTGTTTTTCGGCCGACCGGACCGCTGGGACGGCCGACCGACCTGCTACCCGAGCATTTCTGCCTCTGGTCCGGTCAACCGAACTCAGTGAGCCGGTTGACCGACCTGCTCCTATTTGCCAATTATGCCTATTTTGTCTATTTGTTTGAATTTCCAACTTTAATCGATTCGTGTTGTTTCCCTTTTGTTGTTATCATTTATTATCGACTTTGATGACATTTTCTTTGGGAATTTTCGAAATATCCATTTTGATGGATTTGATATCGATTTCTTTGGATTTTTTTATTCACGTCTACGAATGTAAATTTTAGTGATTTATTGTTCCTACAATCATTTTCGTGATTCGTCACTTTAAAAATATAAAGGTTTCAATACTAGTTGTAAATATCAAAACCCTTTCATCAAAACGATTTCAACACTATTTTATTACAAAGTTCGTTTCTTAAACCGTTTATTAATCTATTAGTATATACAAACATTTACCTCACTTGTATGAGAAATCCAATTAAACGACTTAGTAAAACAAGTGGTATGAAACGCTTGCGTTTACTTCATTGGTTAATTCTTGGACTCATTCGATTGAATCTTCTGTGACAATTTTCTAGTGGAGATCTACAATTTGTTCGTAAATATTTAAGTTAAGCTAGTGGTTATGGGACATGAAGCTAAGCTCATATATTTACTAGCTTAGTGTAATTGACACTTTCTTTATGATCAATGACGATCATTTTTCTGATTTAGACTAGCAATTGTGCGATGTCTCTTTGTCTACAAGGGAGACTAAACCCCGTTTGTGTGATGTTTCGACTCGCATATGTGGGGTAGCGCCCCACGGTCTTCGGGCCATTCTTGTGGAGCCTCGGCTCAAAATTAATGGTTAGCTAGCATGAGATAGCGTCTCGTTTTGTGATACACGTGTTGGTGAGTTTTCATGCTCCCATTCTTGCGATAGGCTTCCCCCTTTTTGTGATTTCTGGATTTCGTGTGTTGATTTCTGGAATTTGTACTTCACCAATTTTCGTGATTTTCATTGATAAGTTTTATCAATTTTTGTGCATTGGTGAATTCGTGTGTCATGACCTTTTTGTGGACTTGGATTTTTGAGAAGATTCCTGCGATATTGTTTAATCTCTTGTTGATTATCATTTACATACTTATAGTAGTATGCCATTATGGTTATTATACGCTTATGCCATATCTTTTATTCTATATCATTTCATCTGATATTTATAGCTAGACTGATCCATTTATTATTTTCTTATTAAATAATACTCGGGTCAGACCGAGATGTTACAGATGCTTCTGCTTAACTTCTCACCAGGGATTATTGTCCTAACTTTTGGCTAACTACTTAGATTAGTAGTTTTGGTTGTATACATTTGAGATATAGACTCGTAGTTGTGTACTTATTCTTTTGTATAGCACATGTTGCTATTCTTTTGTGTCATTGTGGATCTGTCTGACCACTACTCTGATGTACACTTTCATGCGTTATATATTCATATCTTTTTCCGCCTTTGTGATATGGATGTCTGTGACTGATTTGTGTTATGTTTATTTCTATATTTGTTTTCGAAGATTATTATTGCCACTGTGTAGTAGCTTTGAGTTTGTATCGGTGTGTCGGATTTCCTCCCGAAATCAAATGCATGTTATACTATCCGACATAGCGATGCTCGCACAAAGCAATTGCACGGATGGTCGCTCCTTAACAGCCTTATTCTCCGCGCTAGTTGACAGCATTGCTTCGTAGTATTCTTGGCTAGCGTGGGTATAGAGGTGGGGCGTCACACTTTTTTTCTACAAGGCAATTATGTATACTGGAGGGCTGTAAGATCTTAACGACGCATATTATTGAAGTATATGAAAACTTATAGTAATAAAGTGCCAATTTTTAAAAAAAAGATAGAAAGACTCAGGAAGGATTTTATAAAATTGTATAAATTTAATGTGGAGTTATTGAATAAGATTCCATAATTGACATCAAGTGCAAGTGGGAGATTGATAGAGCTAGGGGTCGGTCCCTTTGTGAACGGGTATGTTATTATGCTTTGGTCAGAAACTTTGACTTTGAGTTGACTTGAGTTGACCATGATACAGATCCCATTTAACCGAGGAGACGAATCCTCTCTTGAATAGTGCTTCACTTCCAATACTTCCGCTCGACCCAACTATATTCACTCCATGCTTTGACTATAATCAAAGCGGAGCTTTCATATTAAAGATCCACAGTATTCTCAAGTCGAGAGAATTGTGTAAATCAGCCACGTTGATATTTTCTGTTTGATCTTAGTTATATTAACCAACATAAAACTATCGAGTGAGTCGTTCTACAGTTATCCAATAACCATCAGTACGTAACTCCTAGGCACCCCTAGCAGTCATGAGTAATACATTGCCTAACATTTAGAGAGCATAACATACTCTAGTCTCAACGGATACACCGATATCCAATCTCGATGCATCTTGACTATGAACATTTAAAATGGTGTATTTGTTTTATTGTGATAAATTAATCACGGTTATAACATTTTGTAACTATTATCACAAAATATATCATTTATGGATTTTCTATTAAATATAATTTTAGTTAAACTAATTAATTAGTATAACCACATTATATCAAGTATATAATAGAAAGAAACACCTTTGTTATGAACAAGATTGTTCAACGAGTTATATATATGTAACAAATTACATAATTGCCCTTAGGGCACCCTTTGGGCATACCCGAAGCTCTTTATATCTAACAAATTTATAACATCCATAATTTATAAATTTATTCAGATAGGTTGAAGCTCTTTAAAGAAACCCAAATAGACTTAAGGAATAAATACATATGTAAATGTACGTATACTATGATTTCTGATGTGACTGACACTTGAATCACAAGGGTACTTCATAAGAAATATTTTATTACATAAGTTGATATCACTCAATACAATATACTGAAGATTATGAATCTTCAATATAATGTTGTCTCTTACCATATGTGTGTGTGTGTGTGTGTGTGTGTGTATAAATTGCTTGCATATTCCTTAATTGTTGAGCAAATTAGTATTAATTTTTTTTAATACTAATTTTATTGATTTAATAACTTGAATTTCAAATATAATGATTCATTGGATAATTTAATTGTTAAATTTAATAATTGAAATTTGCGTAAATAAATGAATCTTGGATTTTAAGCTTGATAAAATAAGTTAAAGGCTTATTAAGTTTCTATTAATAAGAAGGAAGATAATAAAATTTTAAATTGAATTTCAAAGTGATTTACTCGATTTTAAAAATATCTCGTTTAAATTAATATATAAAAATAGCTTTCCGGGTCACAGTCTCGGATTTTGATGAAACATGTTCCATTGGATCCATAATAGCGTACTATTAATGAATTTCAATTTTTTTAACATTTGGGGTTACCGTTTGGTCATACATGATAGAAACTCGTTGAATTTAATATCGAAAATTTAATATAATTATTAGGTTCAGAAAAGCTATCTTCTGGATACGATAGAATTTGGTCCCGAAACTTGTTCCATTGCGTTCAGAATAGGGTTATAACATTAGAAATGTCTGGCGGCATGCCTTAATTGGGGTTCGAAATAAATATCTAGATATTTTGCATATAAATAATATATATTCTTATTCATTGACTTTTCATTCCCTGACACGTCTCATCAGCCACCCTATACCTAACCCGCCTATTTCTTTTTAAACACGCTTCCCCTTTTCTTCATTTTAAGCAGAGCGGTAGAAAGAAAAAAAAGGGAACAATGGAAGCTTTAAAAATTTAATTCTCTAAAAATACAAATTGAAAAATCATGAAACAAGTTTGAAAATTCCTATTTTGCATTGCACTTCGATCTGGTATAGTTTTGGGGTAATTCAATTATCTTTGGGAAGCTCCAGTAGCCATGGCCAAAACTAGGGTTTCATATTGTTTCCGATTGAGGGCACAATTCATGAAATGGAGAATAGAATCGTGATGAGAGAGAAGAGTAGAACCTACGGGTCAAAGATGGGGAGGTCTGGTTGCCTTTTTTGATATGCAATATTTCTCCTGTATCGTGCGAGCGTGGCAGGTCGCAATTGGAATTGGAGGCTCAAATGTTGAACTATGGTGATGGTCGCGAAGCACTGGTGATAGTCGCGAAGCACTGGTGATAGTCGCGAAGCAATAGTTTATTAATTGATTTATATTAATTGTTATTCTTATAAATATTGTATCTTCTACATACGATGTCGAAATTGGATAAAACGAGTTGTGTTGCACACGTATCTATGAATACCATGCATAGGAATGGGATTAGTGTCGATTTGGGCTGGTAGGAATTTGGATTAAAATTAAGCCTTTTTTTAATTTTAATTCGAAAAGAACACGAAAGCAATTTAAAAATAAAGGTGAGTAAATCTCACTCATTTGGATAACTACCTTTATTTTAAAGTGTTATGGATTATTTATTGGCCGATTGGATGAATTGATAAATTATTATTATCAGCTGGATGTTATAGTATATATTTAGTATATATATATATATTAATAGTTGGATATATTCCTGCCTGTTGGAGCGGATGACCCGATATTGCCACATATTCCACCTCGAAGCATGATTGATATTTTATGTTATCTAACATTTGTGGTTGTAGGGAAATAGGTTGGAGGGATCCAACTGGATTCCTCAAAATTGTTGATTTTAATTTCATATATATTGATATCTGTTGTGTTTGAATAATCTGTGATAGATTATGATATGATTTGATCTATTGGTTGCTATAGTAATCCTTGCCTAGATTTTGGTATTTTAAAATACCATACGTATTATCTTTGAATTTGAAAAGAAATTAAAAGGGGATTTTGGAAGTGAAATATTTATATTGAGTTTTAGGATTTTTTTTAAAGAGGTATTGTTTTGGATGAAATAAATGATTTGATTTTAAATTTGTACTTAACTATTTTGTGAAATAATTTAAATAGAGATTTTAAAATAATGTATATAAAGGATTTTTAAACAATAAATTTAAGTGATATCTATTTAAATGTAAAAGGGTTTTAAAACTGAGATTTAAATAGATTGGGAGAATAAAGGAGACTTGGAAATAAATATAAATTTGGTTATGCTGGATTTAAAATAAGATTTTTAAATTACGAAATGGAAGTAGAAATCGAGATTGGATTGGTTTTGGAATGTAGTTGGGTTATTTGAGAAATAGATTGAAAAATGGGTTTTTAATTAGAAATCAATTTATAAATGGATTTTTTGTAGTATAAACCTGTATAAGTTGGGAACGAGTTAGGAAAATTATAAACGATGTTTATTGATAAGTGAAATGATTATCATTGGATAGGCTGGAAATATAAATCAATAGTGTGAATTTAAAACGAGGTATGGAAATCGGCTTAGAAAGAATAGTAAATTCTTTTTTTGAATTTGGAAAATACTTGTGGAGTTGGAAGTGTGAATCAATTTGTGATTAATCGAGAGTGATTTATAATGCTAAAATGGTTATACTGGATTTTAAAAATAGATTTTTATCGGGAAGTTAAGTTTTGTTTTTACAAAAGTATTTTTATTAAACTATGTAGTTTTAAAAAATATTAATTTGATTTTAATATTTCAGAAAGTTAGATATTTAAATATTTAAATTTGTCGAAATGTATTATAAGTTTTATAAACAAGTTTTGTAATTTGTTTAGAATTTTATGAATAAATTAGAATTAGTTATTGATGTTTATTTCTAAGTGTTTTGATATTTAAAATAATTATTTAAGTATGTTTTCTTTAATTTATTATTACTGTATATATAGTTTTAAAGGTAAGTGATTGTAATTTATTTATAAATGCTCTCAAGATTTGTGAACCGGGTTTATTAATTGGATGAAATTTTATAGGAGAAAATCTTATAGAAAGGAGTTCGAGAACTTAAGAAATGTGAGAAAAGGAAACTTCCAAATTGTTAAGTACGGGAACTTCGAAAATGAATTCGAATTCATGAAGAAGGCATAAATTGTTAGTTGGAATTATAAGTAAGTATAATTGAGTTTTGGAAATTATAAAAAGGAAATTTATAATAATTCCGAAGATTTATGAAGTAAGTACGGAATATATCCTAAGTATGGATATTAGAAATGATTTTGGAAAATAAACTTATAATATTTTCCTAAGTATTATAATTAAAGGTTTTGGGAATGTTTAAACTATGAAATGATTTTTATAGAAATATTTTTCTGGGTAATGAATTAAGTTGGATTTGGAAATATTCCTAAGTGCTGAAATGGTTTAAAAATATCATGTTATGGATAAGTATTTGGAATTGTTTTCAAAATATTGAATTATTGTAATTTGAATATATATCTCTATAAAGGTATTTTAAAATAAATGTTTTAGGAAAATTTATGATATTGGCCTAGTGACTGCTTTTGTATTTAATTTGATAGTTAAATAATAGACTGCCAAATCTGGCCAAATTTGTTGATTGTTTTAAAGAGATCAGGATCAGATTTAATTATCCGAAAACCACTTCGACCCGATTTGTGCCTTACGAATTGTGATATCGTGAAGCTAATGAAGATGGTGATTTTTAAAGAGACTGGTTTGTTCAGACCCAGAACAACTTATATGGATGAATGCTATCATTGGATTGTTGTCTCATAGGCAGTGTTAGCATTCCAAGTGGGATTGCTATTCAAAAAGGTAAACGTAGCCTCAAGCCTCATCATTCGGGAAATGACCAAAACAACACATGCAGCAGAGCTAAGTGGGTCGCTCCCATTAGGGTATGTCATTATCTTTCTAGATACCCTACATATACATATTTACGGATTGGTTGTGCATGAGATATCAAAAAGGTCGGAAGACTGGGGTGATGATATATTCAATACCAATAGTTAAGTGCTAGGTCAATTCTATATAGAAGGGTATATGATGTTCTTATCAAACCCAGGTTCATTGATCTAGGGATGCACTCATTAGAGGTAGTTCCTTACCTGATCATAGTATGAAATCCATTCTCCAATAAGGGTTGTGCGGTTTTGATTGTGCCCAACTATGTTGAAATGTGAGATGCAAGCATTTCAATTATTTTATATTTATATTCTATAGACACTATTATAATATCAGATGATTTGATATAAAATTGTTTGGGTTATCGTAAGGTAAAAACCCATAATATTTACGTGTGGCGTGGTCTTATGAGATATCTTTATTTTCTAAATGAATTTTTAAAAGCAATTAAATTCAAATTGAATGTGTTTTTTCATATTGGTTTTTCAAACTGACTCTGGTGTTATTTTATTATAATGCTCGGGTGTAACGACCCGATTTTTCGGAAAAACCAAACCATTAAGGTAAAAAGAAGAAGGAGATAGAAGAAAAGAAAACAAATAACACAGAATCTTACCATCGCAGCGGAATAAAATATAGTAGATGATAACAGATCATTACACAAAAGAAATTATATCTGTTTTATACATACATCAACAGAATACAACATCATAGTTCAATAGAATCACAACACAACTCAGGACGGTTATAATATCTCGTCCTTCCAAAACTGAATACATAGCGGAATCTACATCATATACGTTAGATACGTCTCGCCATCCAGCTCGTCTCTTGAGCTCTACAGCAGTCCATCCAGAATCTGTACTTTATATTACTCGGTCTGACCTGAGCATTATAGTTAAATAACACCTGAGTCAGTCTGGAATACCAGCGTGAGAAATCACACTCAAATTGATTGTTAAAGTTTCAAAAGTCCTTTGAAAATCAAAAACATCTCGTTAGACCACACCACAAATAAACATGTCGGGTTTTTACCTTACGATAGCTAAAACATTTCTTATAAAATCCTCTAATATTATAATAGTGTCTATATACAAATACTTATTCAAATAGCCAAAATTGTTACATTTATTAAATTCCAGCTAATAGGTATACAAACAAAACCGTAAAGGCACCTAAGGAAAATGGATTTCCAACTAATGACTAGGCACTGGGGTACCACCTGTCACGGTACCTGGTCTAGATCAGCGTACCGAGGATCCCTCCCGATCTCCTGCAACACAAGACCGGGACTACCCCTTACTGGATAATCCCGAGTAAGATCACCCCACGGTTGGGATCAGCAACCGCACCATACAGCCGAAATAAAAGGGACATCTAGACAGGGATGACCTTACCCTAATGGGCGCTACCCACTTAGCCTTGCTGTATAACCCCTGATTTTCAGTCATTCCCGGTTGATGAGGCTCGAGGCTAAGCGTTACCTTTTTAGAACATTTCACTTAGAATGCTCATTGTCCTCCTGACGATGTTCTGAAAGCATTCATCCATACAAGTCCGTCCCGGATTCGAATGGAACCGAAGGCACTACTCCTACTACATCCATTTTGGAATCACCATCAGGATTAGTAGCGTTAGCCCTTGCATTTCACTGCACCATCTTCAACTCCCAGCACTCATCTTCCTCACGAAAATGTTCAAACCGGATCGAAATGGTTTTCGAAAAATTAATCCCGATCCCGGTCTCTTCGAAAACAATCAGCGCATTTGGCCAATATTGATAGTCGGTTATTTAACTATCAAATAACATTCACAAACAGTCATCAAGCCATTATAATTTCTCCCAAATTATTTATTAACCTCAAAATATCTTCGCAAGATATTTTTCCACTTTTCAACCCTTTGAAAACGGTTTCAAACCATTTTTCTCTCATGGAATAAATTTCCCAGATATTCTCGATTCCACTGAAATCACCAAATACAAAATACTTTAGATTTTGAAATAGTTTAAAACACTTTATTTAAAACCTACTTTAACATATTTAAAATAAAAAATACTTGAATACTTTATTCAAAATATATATGTACTTTAAGGATATTTAAAATAAAACTACTTTATAAAATATAGAACTAATTTTTAGGATAAAAGCTAAGCCAAACTAAATTTAAAATTAAGAGATTACGAAATCCTATACAAGATTTTAAATAAATCTTTAACCAAGCTATCTTTATAATAAAGCTACTTCATAAAATTTAGATATTAATAATTAATTTTACTAAATATTTATCTTTTAAAATTTTAACAACTTAAATAATAATTTCTTAAAAACATTCCTTTATATAACTTTTAAAACTTCCAACTTATACTTAAAAATCTGTTTTGAAAACGTATTTGACTTTTTAGGGAATCCACTTCTCTTTCACGCCTTTTTAAAAATAAACCACAATTTATTTTTAAAACAAATTACCCATTCCTCTATAAATTTCCATCGTGAAATTTATACTTTCAAATATCCACTGATATTTTATTTCACTTTATAAACCCAGTTTAAAAATTCCATGGTCTCATCCTTCTTTCAAAACACAATTTCAAATACTAAATCAATTTCCAAATTGATTTTAAAAATTACTTCATTTTAAAATAGATTCCTTTACTTCTTAATTTATTCCAACCCATAAATTTCAGATTTTACTTCTTAATTATGATTTAAACCTTTTAATCAGAGAATACCTATTTCATATTATTTTTTCAAAATCCTTCTTATCTTTTCTAATAAATTTAAACCATGAATTTTAAAATAAATTCTTTATCCCTTTAAATAATTTCACTTAAGCTTTAAAATTCATTATTTTCCTTTTACTCCAAATTTCCTTCCCATATTCGGAATTTATTTACTTAAATTTAACAATCAACTTTTATTCTTCCTCCAATTTATTCTCTAATTTATTCAATTTCCCTAAAATTATTTTACTTTAAAATCCACTCTTTTATTTCATTTCAAAAATCCAATCTATACATTTGGTATATCCAAATATATTAAATCAAACATAACATCCTTTATTTCGAATTATCAATGTAATCTATCACAGATTATCACACAAACCATATCACAGAATATTAAACAATCTAAATGATTTTGAGGAATCCAGTTGGATCCCTCCAACCTGTTTCCCTACATCCACAGATGTTAGCACAATATAAAATACCAATTCCACTTCGAGGTGGAATATCACAGTATATGGGATTAATATAATATCCTCCGCTATTATGTGGCGCATAGGGTCTCATCCGCTGTATAATGCGGGAAATCATTCACTCCAAATACATATATAATACCAATTCCACTTCGAGATGGGATATCGCGGTACATGGGTTTAATATAATATCATCCGCTATTATGCGGCGCATAGAGTCTAATCCAATATAACCGATAATAATTTATCATCCAAGCACACAATCAATAATTTTAAATTTAACTATTTAAATTTAAATAAATCCAAATGAGTGAGATTAACTCACCTTTGATTCTGTTAGCAATCCATTTCCAACTCGACTAATTTTCTTCACGATTATAAGCATTAGATGATTTTATTAATATTCGAATAAATCGAACAATTAAACTTCCATTTGATATATTTAATTACCCATGATTTTATTTTAAACTCATAATTTTCCTTTGAAAAAAAATCTTTTTAAAATAATTAAACAGGTTAACTAACAATTTAATCACCATAATCCATTTTTAAAATGGACTATAAAGTTTAAATATATGTTTATGTATATTTACCTCTCTTTTTTTTCTTTGAAACTACCTATATATAAGAATTAATCTACATAGATATAATATCTAATTTATTTACATAAACCCCATAACCATTTTAAAGTTTCCAATTTCAAAATCTGATCTATATATTTTTAAATTAAAACAAAAATGGTTTTGCCTGTTACTGTAAAAATTAAACACTGGGTTATATATTATATTAACTTTAGCTATAAAAATAATTCTCTGTTTTTTGTAATATGAATATATGAAATTAACAAAAAACTAAGAATACCTCACTGCTACAATTGACCAAGCCCACCCATCTCACAGTTTCCCCCCAAATCAAGATCGCCTGCTCCTTCCCAATTTCATGCACGCGTATCAGAGATACGATCTAACGATATGATGATCAATGGTCTGAAACCACCTTCATGTCATTCACCTCCTCCTAAAACGAACTCATACCTCCGCTGCCTTCTTCCAAAATGCGATAAGCCCAGGAACTCGACCTTGCGAGAAGAGAGAAAAGATAATCGCGATCACCCATGGATGACCGGACTTTGCCATCTTCTACACTGAAGTGCTCTTCCATTCCACGAGCACAGATCCGCCATCCATATCTCGCATCGAAGGCCAAATACCGAAGAAACTCGAACCCTAGCTGAGCACTACCATGTCGACCACCAAAGGATGACGCCGCGACCTCCAATTAAATAAGGAGTGCAGAAACATGAATTTGGGGGGTTGCCTCAGGATTTATAGGTTAGTGGATGATCAAATAAGGAAGATCAACTCCATTTTTTTATTTGAACGAATGGACTTGAATCGCAACTTTGAATGAGATGAAGGGGAAAATAGGCTTGCGAAATCATTTTCTCCTAATCTCCATTTTTATTTATTTGTTCACAATACTAGGTCAATATTTAGTTGCCGTAAATAAAAAGAAAAGACATTTGTACGCGATCTTGAATGGTAGGGATACACGTGTTTAAAGGTTATAAACGTGTTTTAAATTTGTGAATATATATATTTAATTCAAATCCAAATCGTTTCGATTCTCGCAATTCTCAAACTCGACGTCCTATCGAGGCATGCCACTAGGCGTTTATAATGTTAGACCCCTATTTTGAACACAACAGAAAAGGTTTCGAGTCCAAATTCGATCGTATGAAGAAGATAGCTTTATGGACCTAGTTATTTTATTAAATTTTCGATAAAGATTCAACGCGTTTATCTACCGTACGGCCAAACAATCACTCCAAACACTACGAAATTTGAAATCCGATAATATTATAATATTACGGATTCAATGAAATTAGTTTCGTCAAATTCCAAGACTGTGCCTCGGAAGACTATTTTTCAATTCAATTTAAACTATATATTTTTAAAACTGAACAAAACATTTTCAAATTCAAATTTTGAAACTTCTATTATCTCCAGTATAATCAGTATAAATTTTAAAAGCTTTTGAACTATTTTTAACAAGCTATAAATTTCAGATTCAACCATTTACTCAACTTCCAATAATTAAATTCAATAATTTAATTGATAAATAAATAGTGATATTTGAAATTCAAGTTGAGTTACCTTTCAAATATTTAAAATAAATTAAACATTTCAATTTCAAATACCAGAAATTCCGTGTCGTCACATAGGGTCGGACCGAGTATTACAGATTCAAGTTAGGATATTATGCAGCTCAGGAGACGAGCTGGTGGATTTCTGACGTATTTCACATACTTGATTATATTCTGTTGTATGTGTCAGGTTGTATAGTCAGCACTGATGAGGACAAGTTATAATAACTATCCATATTGATGTATTGATTGTTGTACTCTGATGATTGTACGAATATTAAAAGTTACGGTTTCTTTTTGTATAAAGACCTGTATTTTTATATTATATTTTGTTCCACTGCGATTGTGAGATTCTATGTTATTGTTTTCTATTTTCTTCTATCTCATCGTTTTCTTTTTCCTAATAATCAGGTTTTCCGGCATTCGATTTCTCGACATGTAATATAATGGATGTATTAGTGTCGATTTTCAAGGGTCAAAAATCCCGGTTGTTACATTTCTATTTCTTATCCAACTTTTACAAGCAAAATGAAATTGTCCCAAAGCATCCACAACCTACATACCTGTAATGACCCGATTTTTCGACCCCCAAAAATCGATATCAATACGTCCATTGTATTAAATGCCGAACAATCGAATGCCGGAAAACCGAAACATTAGCGTTAAAGAAGAAGGAGGTAGAAGAAGAAATAGAAACAATATCAGAATCTCACCATTGCAACGGAACAATATATAATAGATAAATGACTAATCTTTAAACAAAAGAACTATATCAGTTTATACGTTACATTATCAGAGTACAACATCAACAGAACACAACAATGGGCAGTTATGATAACTTGTCCATATGGAAACTGAATTGCAGCAAACCATACACAGCGGATAATACATCATATATGTGATACGTCTCGCCTTCCAGCTTGTCTCCTGATCACTGTGGCATATTTCCTGACTTAGCTCCTGAAATTACTGATAACCTGACTCTAGGCTGCCCGTGTGGAAAATTAGAGGCCCCTAAAGTTTAGAAAAGGGAATAGTAAACTTCGAGTCAGTCATGGGATTGGTGTGAGATCTAAAAAATAGTTATTTTTACAAAAAGAAATAAAAAGAAATCCGTTCATGCTTTTGGAAAATGAAACTACCATAAGGTCTCCCGGCACACACACAATGCAATCACACACTTGGGGAAGGTTTCTCCTTGAAGTAGTCAAACATGCTTGATACGCGAAAATCCTTTTGATATTATTATTAGTGTATAGTATGGAAATTTTTTGCAAGTATAGTATTAACCTTAGCCAGCATACGTACCATTATAGTATGCCTACTATAGCTACCATGTTAGATGACAGGTTCTACAACTAAAACCATAAAGGGCTCTTTTTAATTGTTTGGATTTCCAACAAATGGTCAAGGCTAAGGAACTTCCTTTACCCGAATAGGTACGCCTCTAGAGGGACGTCTCGAGAACCTAACCGGATCTCTGCCAACACAAGATCGGGTTACCTCTGTAACTAGGTAACTAACTGTCACGAGTATGCCATCCCCTGGCCGTAACCGACCTTTACCGAGGTGCCTCAATTTCCAACAACCACATAAGTAAAATATCCAGGCTCCATACCAGAATACCACTTTTTATCCAGAAGGAAATGCACATACCCTGAGGGGCGCGACCCACGTAACCTTGCGGCATCCTTTCCTGTTTCGACCAGTTCTGGAGTATGAGGTTCGACGAAGTCTCGTCCCACAAAGCTACGCTTTTCACAAAAGCCTGCTTCGATCAACCAATGCTCAGCACTTAGCATGCCACATTACCAAATTGGGAATATATCACTAATAACCGTCAACTACATAACCTCTTACCTTGTACGTCTCAGAGAAGGGTGTTAAGCTAAGAGAGTAAATTCTCCGCCACAAAACGGAAATGTATTCAATAGAAACCAGCCTTATATCTCAAAGTGTAATGTCAAACATACGTCCATACAAGTCCATCCTGGGTCTGAATGGAACCGTAGGCACTTCATCCAATTAAGGAAAGAAGTCCTTACAAATCCGGATATGTGACGACCCGGAATTTTTAAGCCTTTAAATTAGAATATTTAATTGATTTTGAATATTCAATAGAGTAATTTTAACTTGAATTACGAATATCACAATTCATTTGATAATTTAATTATTGAATTTAAATAATTTAAAATCGGATGAAATGTTGAATCCAGAATTTTAAGCCTATTAAAAATAATTTGAAAGCTTATAAAATTTATATTGATAATACTGAGAATAATAGAATTTTTAAAATTGAATCTAACACTGATTTGTTCAGTTTTAAGAATATATCGTTTGAATTGAATTGAAAATAGCATTCCGAGGCACATTCTCGGAATTCGACGAAACCAGTTCCATTGGGTCCGTAATATTGATTTATTGTCGGATATCAATTTTTGTGGCATTTGGAGTTGTTTTGTGAGCGTACGATATATAAACGCACTGGAATTTATAGTGGGAATCTAATATATAAAAAATAAAAAAAATAAAAAAAATCTTCCTTTATACGCGTGGGAAAAAAAAGGGAGGGGGAATCGATCAGAGTGTTTGAGAGGGGAGAAAGAAGATTCGTTCGATCTAATCTTGGAGGCGCGACTTTGCGTTGAGGGTTCGACGAGAGGCTAGGCGAAGCATCTCGAGTTTCGAGCAGTGACGAGATGTTTGGGGTTACAGTTGACTTCGCGTGGGCGTCGCGATTTCTGGAGGGAGGCGGATTTGCGGGCTGTTACACTTGGTATCAGAGCATAGGTTGGAGATAACCTTGGCTCTGGTGGGAACTACTCATTTAAAATAGAGTCCGTAGTACTCTATAATGAGTTTGAGCGTATTAATAGATATGAGCACGTATTTGTTCGTGAATATAAATCGTTTTAACATTGTGTTGATTGGTTTATTGAGTGGCATATAAACCTTCGTCGACACAGTCTGCGCAACTGTATCGAAGGGGTTTCTAAACACTAGAATAGAGCAATCGACACGGTATTGTTTTAAATATGGGTAAATGAAATAATTTTACCCAAAAATTTATTTTGATATAAAGAAAGTTTTTGAAAACTATTTAAGTAATATATGGTTGCTTGGATGTTAGAAATGATAATATTAAAGTATTATCATTGTTAAGTGGAAAATTTAACTAGAAATTGTAAATATAATCAAAGATTGAGAAGATAAATTCAATTATGAAATGAAATTTATAATTATGAATTGTAAATGTAAATTATAAATTGAATTATAATCAAATGGGAAACTATGCAAATGAATTACAGTTAAAATTTATTTAAGCAGGCTTTAAAAATTTAAAATCTCGGAGATTTGGAAATGTTTATCGAGGTGTTTTGGAGATAAATAATAGTATTGTTGTTTTGGAGATTATTTTGAATGGAAATCTGTTTTAAATGGATTTTGAAAGTGAAATAGCATGGAAATCACTTGGATTATTGGAAAATAATTTTGATGATGACGGCCGCATCATTAGTATTCATTTTTAAATTTCTAAGTGACGGATTGCTGCCAAAATTTGATTTGTTCAGAAAAGTGAGTTGCTTTTGAAAATTTCAAAGGGGATTTGTTGGGATAAAACCAGGATTGGTTTAATTTTTGCACTACAACAAAATGGACTTTTGATAGCATCAATCTATAGCATTTCTGCATATCACCTTTGGTGCGCTATGAAAACTAGGGTCTCCAACGCTATTTGCCTTGGTAAATTTAGTACAACGCTATTCAATAAAATGGTAGGTGGGAAACAAAATTTGTGCGGGAACTAAGAGAGAGTGTATTGCTTTATCACTTCCTCTCCTCTAGCAAATATTCTTCCTTTCACTTTATCACCTCCAAAAAACATTAATGGCCGTCATCGTAACCTCTAGAAATCCAAGTCGCATAACTCTAACAGTCGATCGATGTCGTTACATCTCTCTACACAGCCGATCCAGATCCCTAAAAGCGTCTTCGATATATTCTGTGCAAATTGATGTGCTGTGTGAACAAGCATCTCCAGAAATCCCAAACGAAATTCAGTGAGAGTTATTACTATTCTTCATTTTGTTTGTGTCTGATTTATTGAATTTGGTACATGTGTATCAAAAATTAATACCGGTAATTATTCTTCATTTTGTTTTACTTCGAATATTATCAGTCTTTGATGCTAGTTACATCACTGAACCCTGTAATTGCTTGATTACATCATTACTTGAAGATTTTGTTAGACTATATTTGCTCTTTAGCTAATCCGTAGTAAATTTCAATGGTACTTATATTGTTCATGTGGTTGTAGAAAATTAGTTATGATAGGGCTATAAAATTGCTAAGAAAGTTCCTAAGTAAGGAACAACATTGAGGTGAAGATGCAAACTTCCAAGATTCTGTAAAATATTTAGCATATCATATTTTATACTCTCATATAGGTACATCTGCTGTCTACAAGGTAGATAGCTAGAATTCCATTTCGTGAATAAACTGGTTTAATGTTTGTGAGAACCAAATAACTCTATGGTTTACTCAATGATAATTAATTAGCCTACACTTACATGTATAGTTATGTTACATAATCTTGAGAATGTCAGTAGCATTTCTTGAATTTATGGGGGTACATCTAAATCATTAAATAGAATTATCTATATGTAATGCACTAGGAAACCCTTTGATATTATGTTAGTAAATTAGGTTTTGACATGATCATAACTTATTGATTTTGATGGGTATACGGAGTTTACTGTTGAGTTTAGGTGGAGACATGTGGTCCTTTAGCTGCATGATTGTAAGTATATTGTGTGTATATTACCAGAGCTGTTGTGCCTTGTTTTTCCCTGCATGTCAGGTGTTTGAAATTATATGTTTTTGTGATATTGTGTGTGTACCTGGTCAGCTGCAGTCGAGATGAATGTGTGTGGTGCGCGTGTATATGCGAGTGTTTGGTGTTTGTCAACGTGGGTTATAGCAGGGAATTCGAATGACAGTGTGTGTTATATAAGCATTCTTTTGTTACAGCTGCAATTACTATGAAATACATTCAATCAACCTACAATGGTTACCTCATTCCTCTTACTTTCAGTTTCCTATCCATACTTGTATTCGTCGCTATCTCCATAGTTCTAGTCGGCAAGTGATGAGTTTTAGAAGGAGTAGCAGCAACTGCTGCCACCGCCCCAGTCATATAACTATGATTATTTGATTTGGATAAAGAAAATAGTCGGCAAACGGTCTTTTAAAAAATTAATTTATTTTAATAATTATGATTCAAAATAGATACTTGAGAAAAAGGAAAATTGATGTGGCCAGGCCCAGTCATATAAAAAAAGGCAAGGCAGGTGATTATGATGATGACATATGACTGATCGCTTAGGTCGGTCAAGATGTTTAGTTCATAATGGCATGATCTATGTTATTTTGTGTTCTTTGTTAAACTAGTAAAAATAAGTTCCTTATTTGATTTATTTTCGACTTCTCGGATGTACAAATATATGAAAAAATTATTTTCAGTATGTCTGGGAAATGAAACTTGGATAATATCCTAGGATCTCGGGAAATAAGACAGATCAATCCTAATTGGTGATTACAAAAAATGCTTGTTATATTCTGATCTATCAGTGTAGCGTAAACATCCAATTCTTGCAAAGCATCACATATTTATGTTCCAAACTTATACATATTTCAGTGGCATTTAAATCATGAAATGTTTTTCAATGATTTTACGGCAAAAGTAATTAAATGCCAAGTGATTAGATCAAAAGCAATTAGCCAAAAAATAAGATAATCACTTGCATCAACAAAAATGAGTAAGTAAATCATAAATATCAAGTTGGCCAAAATGGATACAGTGCTTTATTTATCAAGCTTACTTCAGTTTCACAGACCTAAAGCACACTACTCTGATATTTTGACAATCTTACAAACAAAGATCTTGAAATCACTTTTACTAATTTTTAGATTTGGATTGTAATATACCTTTTTAGTAAACGAATAGTTGTCCTTCACTCCGTGGGCATATTTTGAAAATATTGCTTAAATTTGGACTTTCCAGTCATCATTTTGAAAGGGGGAAAAATTGAGTTGCAAAAGGGCTCCTACTTCCTATGCTTTACTACATCATTGAATTCATATGATTTTAGACTGAAAAATTTACATAATGCATATTTACACCTATTGAATATTGCAAATACATACTTACAGCCGAAGAAATACATTCCCAGGTTCATAGCTTTCAACGGACATTATTCACTCCTTCCTTCTAGTTGAGGAGTTAAAACACTAGTCTTTTTCATTTTTTGATTTTCTTCCTTTTTCTTTGATTTGATTTATCATGTTGTTCCATGAAGAGTTGTTAATCACATCTTGTGATTGTGCTGCTTCGAAATCAAATGGAGCTTCTTCTTGCTTACTTCTTTGTCTGGTACCCACCCAATAACAATTGCATTATTATCCTGTACATTTTCTTCTTAACGAAGTGTTGAATTGTCTAAGTTACTTATCTGAACATTTTGCATTTCCTCCTTTGTTTCATGAATTTCCACATTAACATTCTGGACTTGATCTGTTTGCATCTTAGAGGTGTCTGAACTTTCATGTCCGGATGCATCAGTTTTTTATTTTTCATTCTCATTACCATTTGCATTTAAAGCGTCAAGATTAGGTAAATCTAAGCCACCTATATTAAATGTACTGTTAACTAGACTATTAACCGAGTTGGATTGTACTACTGAGTTGTTTTCTTCGTTTTCATTTTGTTGCAAACTCATTGATTTTCTTGTTAGGCTACCTTTTGATTTGGGAAGTACCTCTGTAATTCTATTCTGTTGTCCATTGGTTTTGTTTGAAACTCCAATTTGTTGCTCTTTGTCTTTTTGCAAATCTACTCATTCATCAATACCCATGGATCCAGAAATGTTTTCATTTTGTTCTTCAGATTTCCGAATCCAAATTATTTCAAATGCACGAAAATTTCTTCATGTCCAAAGCTGTTACAATTTTTTCATCTCTATGATTTCCATTCATACTTGATTTGTTGAAATATTACTTGGTCATTCTCCTTAAGTATTGCCACTTGATTAGGAAAGCCAAATTCACCATGACTGGGGCTGGCCACATCAATATGGTTGGGGCTGGCCATTGTTCCACTATTTGCTTTATCCAAATTAGTCTGATTCTTCTGCCTTTTAACAAAACAAATATAATAAAATTCAATTTAGTATTCAAAGAAGGAAGAAAAATTAACTGACATAAATCATTGTTTTTTGATTAATTATATGATTGTATAGGGGTATAGGCAGTTTCAACTTGTTTTTTTTCTTTAAAATCTGGAGCAAAGATCTCAAGTCACATGAAAATGCTATGAAATTATAGTTTCTTGATATCAAAACCTTGTGAGTACTGGTAGTTACATTTGTAATTCCTTTGAAACACTCCTTCGCACTTTATAGAATTGAAACTATCGAGATGCCTAGACTCATTGAAAATTCTTGGCTATAGAATGTGAACCTAACAGAGTCTCGTTTGGAATGGTATGTTTTCTAATCAGCCTGGTCCGGTGTATGCACAAGCACTAGCTGAGAAGAATTTTGTGGTTGATTTTCTGCTGCAGTCTCTAAAACGGCAGCTACTCCAATCGAGCGAGTGAAGCTTTTGATCCAGAATCAAGATGAAATGATTAAGTCAGGGCGTTTGTCTGAACCCTACAAAGGAATTGGAGACTGCTTTAAGAGATCGATTAAAGAAGAAGGATTTGATTCTTTGTGGAGAGGGAATTACGCAAATGTCATCCGATATTTTCCTACTCAGGTATTTGTTTAAGTTTTATTAATACCTTATCGATTAAAGAAGAAGGATTTGCTAATGCTTAATTCTATCTGCACCCTTGTTCATGAAGCTCCATGTCAACAAAATGAACTATTTTTTTTTACCCATGGAAGCAATCTTCTTTTCTAGCTACCGACTGTAACACTGCTGCGGGATGTAAAATTTATTCTTGATGTAATTACACGGGGCTTGTGTAGGTAGGGGATTTAGAAACCATGCACATTTCTCATCAGGGATCGGAAGAAACCTTTGAGAGGAAAACACTTCATAAAAACTGTATTCATAATTTCAGATTAAGTCTGCATATAAGTATCAAGTAATACAATGTATGAACTTCCTATTATGCATCAGTTTTGCTCTGCTACGATCAATTTGTGCTAACAATCAACATTTTGCATACGCTAACGTGAATTTTGCATCTTTAGGCCTTCAACTTTGCATTCAAGGACTACTTCAAAAGGCCGTTCAACTTCAAGAAGGACAGGGACGGTTACTGGAAGTGGTTTGCTGGAAACCTTGCTTCAGGTAGTGCAGCTGGTGCCTCCTCTCTCTTATTCGTCTATTCGCTCGACTATGCTCGTACTCGTTTGACCAACGATGCTAAGGCAGCCAAGGGTGGAGGCGAAAGGCAGTTCAATGGCCTTATTGATGTGTATCGTAAGACTTTGAAGTCTGAAGGAATCACTGGTTTGTACCGTGGATTCAACATTTCTTGTGTTGGTATCATCGTGTATCGTGGTCTCTATTTTGGAATGTATAATTCTTTAAAACTTCTTCTTCCTGAAAAGATGCAGGTTATGATTATAACTTACATTTCTTATTTATCACGCATAAACTTGTGCTATTTTTGTATGTTACTGCTTTTACTTGATTTTGTATATGTTTTAAACATATTTCTCTACTGACCTTTGTTTGCTTACGATTATAGTCTATGAAAGCGTAGAGGCAAAGGATTTAGTTGATGGAAGAGATGAAAACTTAGGAGTTCAAGGAAAATTCAGCCTTGGTGAGGTGATGGAAAAAACAACTGCAGATCAAGATCCTTTAGCGCCTAAGTGGGATCAGAGCACTCTCATGTATCCTTCTATTGCAGGTATTTTTAAAATCATACTATACTGAAAACAGCCACTTTTATATGTTATCATATTAATTCATACTTTGTGATATAACTAACAGAGGAGCAAAGAGGAAATAAAGCCATGACGTGGTGAACTTAGGGAAAATAGAAGGGAGGGTGGAGGAGGACCTTGCTGCACCACCCAAGGTCAGAACTGGTACTGTTGCTAGTGCTACAACCAATCAATTTCAGCCTTCTTATCGTTCCTCGATTGGTAAAATTCCTTATATCATTTGCAATCATTCCCTTTTAACTTATTTTTATGATAACATATCAACATATGTAGAATGAACTGACGGGACTACAAGTCCCAAATCAATTTTAGCTACTATCAAGACTACAAGTCTTTTAACGTACCGATTAACGCAGCGACACAACAATGTAAGGGCGAAGGGATATGAGACCGCTTCTAAGTAAACAAATTTCCAAAAATAATTGCTCTGAAAATTTCTATATTTGATAGGTACCCAGGAATATGCAAACATGATTTGGTATGCTCCATTGAGTGCCTGTTAAACTGATAATAGTTAAAAGGAATATAACTAAACCATCGAAAACTCTTCAATCAATAAATCAAACTCAAACTAATAAAAATAAAATAACCTAAATCTTTTAGAAAATTCAACAACGGTTGAATAAAGTTTTATACAACATACTGGCGTATAATAATATATTCAGAACAAGTCATTTATTAAAAATAAGGGACGGGGCATGGGGGGAAAGAATCTAAGTAACAAATTTGGGTTGTATGTCTCATGTCTGGTCCAAGCAGATAACTGCAGCAATGCCACTACCAAAGGCAATGGAATATGAGACTGGTTACAAGCACATAAATTTCTCACAAAATTCCATCGATATTCAATAGCTTTATATATGATGTTCACTTAGGAATATGCAAAAACAGTTTAGTTTTGCTCCATCAAGTACCCATCATCATAGAATAAACCAAATAATAATACTAATAAAAACAACTTCAAAATAATAAACAACAATCTTAGGATCTTGCTTAAACCATCAAAAAAAATAGCTTAGTGTCTTAGTTTCTATATATGCAGAAACAATGAACTGAGAAAAAAACAATTTTAAGACTACAACTGGGAAAAACAAGTCAAATTGGTGTAATTAAACTAAAATACAGTTTTAATCAAACTTAAAAAACAGTATAACTAGACAAAAATACGATTTGATAATGGAACTTAAACAACTTCAAAATGCCCTCAAACATGAATGCAAATGAAACACAAAAATGAGACCGATAATGGAACAAATTGAACACACAAATGCAGTTTGGTGGATGAAACAGATAATGAAACATAATTGCAAATTAAACATAAATGCAAATGAAACAAACAAATATTGGAACAGAAATACAGTTGCAACGCAAAACGAATACACAACTTACAAAGACAGAATACAAATATTCAAGATAAGATTTCGTTAGCTTTTGATAATAAGAAAGTTGAACAAAAAATACAGTAACAGCTAACAAGCATAAAAGGCGTAATAGGAAGAGGGTGGAGCGTTAACATAATCAACATCCATTTTGTACTTCCAATTTCATCTGCAAATTCATAAACGGTAGGTGGGTTAGTACATGTATTAATACGATATTCATGATGCAAACAAAGTTAGACAATAATAATGATAGATTTTTATATTAGGCCTCCAAGTCATTTACTCCATTGCCTACAAGTCATTGTCTACTTTGTCATTTATTGTCTACAAATTTAGTATATTCAACCTGGAACTGTCATTGTCTACTTTGTCGTTTAATGCAGGAACTTGGTTAACACTGAAGCAACCTGGAGCAATGTTTAGATCCTTGCAAGAATCTTCTGTAGCAGCCATTTCCGTATCATCGTCTCCATAACTGAGTATTTGTGTCCATTTGTTAGACTATTTTGAGCTATTATCATGTGACCATGTCTTGTAGTATTTGTGTTCATTTGTTAGACTATTTTGAACTATTATCATGCGACCATGTCTTGTTGTATTTGAAATATTAGCAGAATTATTTGAAACTTTTCCATTGGTTTGATTGTGTGTTTCCAAATTAGAATTCACTGCAACATTATCATTGTTACATATAGTTGTTGTCATCTTCTCAGTTTGTTATTTTTGGGATCCACATTTTAATATATATATGTATGTATGTATATATGTGTGTGTGTAATGTTATACATATATCTATCTGTGTGCATATATATATGTATGTATATATATATAATATAATAAAAAGAAAATTGAAACAAATGCTGAAACTTAATTTTATATAGAATAGCGTTTGAAAAACGCTATTGATTCATCAAACGCTATCGCAACTCTATATGAGATGTAAGATTTATGCATCAAAAACGCTATAATAGAATCAAAAACGCTATAGTAGAAAATAAAAACGCTATACAAGCATGACAAGAAATGCTATCGAAAAACATTGTAACGCTATAACATGGTTTGATGAAACGCTATAAAATATGCTCGAAAACACTATAGAAGTTAAATGAAGGATTATATTCCCTATAGAGTTTAAGTTTAATAACAGAGAAAAAACGCTATGGTAGGTTGCAAACGCTATGCCCTTTTGTAAATGCTATTAGCTATTATAGCGTTTTCCTTCCTGCTATGTAATGCTGCCGGCCTACCATAGCTTGTGGTTCCACGACGTTCTTTGAAACGCTATGGTAGCCTGTTATAGCGTTTTTCAAACGCTATGAAACCCATAAACTGTTGTAGTGTTGAGAATTTTGATTTGAGATGTTGGAGATTTCAAAATGACTTGAAACCGAAAGCCAGGTATTTAAAAAAAAAATCCTGATGAGATATGTTGTAAGCTTATAAATTGAGATGATTTTTGAATCAGGAAATAATATCAGCTTTGAATAGTGGAATGTAAATTTAATGTGAAATGTTAAAAATGAAATTAACTTGGATGGGAAATAAAATTTAACTGGATTGGAATAAATTGAATAGGTTGAAAATAATATCCAGTTGTATTCGAATTAAGTAAAAAAAAATTGGATTGAGTTAAAATAAATCTGAATTGGAATAAGAATTCAATTGAATTAATGAATGGATTAAATTCTTACCTGAACAAATGGAAAATAAATTGGATAAGGCTGGGATTGAAATAAATAAATAAGAATAACACGTAAAAGAATTAAAAATCCATACAATAAAATATGCTTGAGATATAAATAAGCATAAGGCTTGAGTTAAAAATAAAAGATGAATATATTCAAGCCTAGAATGAATGGGATTGTGTAAATAACAAGTTGTGACTTATAAAATTTTAAAAGTGGGATAGAAACCCAAAATAAATATTTTTGATGAATTGAAAAATAAAATAAAAATCCAAACTTGAATTATAAAATAAATTTGAACTTAAGAAAATTTAAATGAAGAGATTTTAAGATTAAAATAAAGTTCTGGATTATAAGTTGGGAAAAAGACTAATTAGATAATAAATTAGTTAATGAAATTGAATTGTGAGTTTATGTTGAAGTTTGAAAATAAAACTCAAGTTATAAATCAAATTCGACCTGGATTGTTAGTGAAGTAAATTAGATTGAATTGTGAGTTCATAATAGTGAATGGTAAATTGAAAATGGTATGGTTTGCGAATAAAATCCAAATACGTAGAATTAAATTGAAATGACCTTGTAATTTATTTAAGTGAACCGAGAATGAATCGAACTTGGAAATTTGAAATGTAAAATAACTAATCAAATAAATTTGTAGTCTGAAACGAGATTGGATTGAAATAGAATCAAGTTAAATTGAAAAAGGGAAATTTATTTGCAAAATGAAATGAGCTTAAGTATAGAAAAAAAAAAGATTGAATAAATTGAAGTGGAATGACTTAAGCAGAAGAGATGAAGGAGAGTTGAATTGAATTCAACTTAAAACTAATTGTAATGATAGTGGATTGGATTTAAATCAAGTAATAATGATTTCAATTGAAATAAAATTCGGTGAGTGGCCAATAATATTTAATGGAAAAGAAATTCTTAAATAAATAATGGTAAACCTTTTAAATTACTAAGGGATTGAAATAACTTGAGACAATAATAAAAAAATAGAATGCTTCAAGTTTACTAGAATGGTATAAGTGAATGTGGATAAACTAATTATGTTAAATAAATAAATGGATGGGATGAATAAGAATCAAATGGAAGTGAACTTAAGTTTGAAGAGAAATAAATTGAGTAAATCAACTTAAGTTGAGAATAACTAGAAGCTCGACTACGAGTAAAATTGGAAGACCATTAATTAAAGCTTGGTTTGAATTAATTCGGGAGTGCAAGCTTGGAATTGGTCGAGCTAAATAAACGGTCGTGAATGAATTAAAATAAAAAGGAAATGTAATTGGCAATGAAGATGAACCTAAATTGTTAATGGTTTTGAATGAACTGGTTTGGTTAATAAAATGAATTGCAAGTGAATGGATTCAAATCTGAAATGTAATGAAATGAGAATATATGGATTGTGAATAAATTGAAAATGAAATAGAATTGAGTATAAATTGAGTTAAAATCCATTTAAATTGGCTATGAAACATAAATACTTGTTTATTCACTTAGATCTCGTCAAACTGCATAGAATAAATTGTCATTGGATGCAAATAGGAGTAATTAAAATCCAATGAATTGATAGAAGTAAAATGAATTGATTTTGAGAGCAACTGAATTAAATATGAGTTCAGTTTGCTTAAGAATAAATTAAATGTAAGCGATTGAGTTTTGAACCATTCGAATTGATGAAGTGATATACGAATGGATTGAAAACCATTCAAATTGAATGAAAATGGTTTATAAATTAATTGGAACAGTTGAATTAGTATGGAAATTGTATAAATTGCTTACGGAAAATGTTTGATGTGCATTTCTTTTAGAATTCATATGTTTTAACCATTGCAACTAAGTGAAATATAGTTAAACTGCATATATTTGGCACTTACATGTTTAAATTGAGTAAGTACAGGTACCTGGAGGCCGTGTGGCTGGATTTTGGGCACGCTAACTGCTAAATAAATAAGCTGTTTGCTTAAAAATGCTAAATAAGGTACGCCTATGCAATAAGAATAGGAAATATGAACTGTTTTTGGTTTTTCCGACCGTGTGGGTTGATGTATATATATTTATCTCTTTTGTCAAATTGCAAAAGCTCCTCCGTACAAATGGGACTCTGCCAAAAAATTTCGAAAATTTTGGGAGTTAGAAAATTTTGAAAATTTTGTTAACGTCCAAACGATTTCAAAGTGGAAATTGAAATAAGTTAGTAGATGAAAATAATTAAAATAATGGTATAAATTAGTTTTAAAATGACAAATAAAATTTAAATATTCAGAGTTAAAGATAAATTGAATTCATATGGTAATGAAAGAATCAATTTGAATAGAAATAGATATAAACTGAAGTGGTAAGACGGAAATAAATAAAGAAACATATAAAATGCTTATGTAAACTTAAGTAAGGAATGATCAATTCTTAATTGGAAATTGAATATTGCAAATATATTCTAAGTTGATATTTGGATGAATATTGACATTTGGTAAGGAAGTCGATAAAATGTTTTTCGGAATATTGTGATTGGATATTAGTGTTAAGCAGGATATGCAGGTATTATAAGGAAAAAGGAAAATTGGTTTTGATTTCAGAAGATAAATTTGAAATGCTCGACAAAAAGGTATGTATTTAAATTTGGTATGAAATATGATTGGGATTTGGATTGAGCCACTTGGCATTTTGTTTTCTTTTTGGATTTGGGAGGCCGTAGAGCCATTTTGTAGTTGTACCGAGTCAGCCGCGCAAAGGAGACGCTGGCGAAATTTTTCGGGAATTTAGGGAGTTGGAAATTTTTTGATAATTCAAAATCTGGTTTTAAAATTGAAACTTGAATGGTTAAACAAATGGTATAGTTTGAAACTAGGGAAAGGTTTGGAAAGTTAATAAGAATGGTAATGGATCTTTTATAAAAAGATAGTTGGTAAGATGTTGAACTGTTAGAAACTGTTTGGTTTTGGGAAAAATAGTAACGGGTATTGGATCATTCTTCCTAACTAGTAATTTTGGGGACGAAATTCTTTTAAGGGGGGAGGAATGTGACGACCCGGAATTTTTCAGCCTTTAAATCGGAATATTTAATTGATTTTGAATATTCAATAGAGTAATTTTAACTTGAATTACGAATATCACAATTCATTTGATAATTTAATTATTGAATTTAAATAATTTAAAATCGGATGAAATGTTGAATCCAAAATTTTAAGCCTATTAAAAATAATTTGAAAGCTTATAAAATTTATATTGATAATACTGAGAATAATAGAATTTTTAAAATTGAATCTAACACTGATTTGTTCAGTTTTAAGAATATATCGTTTGAATTGAATTGAAAACAGCATTCCGAGGCACATTCTCGGAATTCGACGAAACCAGTTCCATTGGGTCCGTAATATTGATTTATTGTCGGATTTCAATTTTTGTGGCATTTGGAGTTGTTGTGTGAGCGTACGATATATAAACGCACTGGAATTTATATTGGGAATCTAATATATAAAAAATAAAAAATAAATAAAAATAAAAATCTTCCTTTATACGCCTCTTTCGATTTCAAATAATCCTCTTTCTTTTTCTGGTCAAACTAAATTCCCCAACGAAATACAATAGGGCCGAAACCTTTGAAAACAAATCGAGATTATGGCGTACGAAAGCTGAAACCCTACTTCCCTTTCCAAGTATCATTTCGATCGGAGCGTGGGAAAAAAAAAGGGAGGGGGGAGTCGATCAAAGTGTTTGAGAGGGGCGAAAGAAGATTCGTTCGATCGAATCTTAGAGGCGCGACTTTGCGTTGAGGGTTCGACGAGAGGCTAGGCGAAGCATCTCGAGTTTCGAGCAGTGACGAGATGTTTGGGGTTGCAGTTGACTTCGCGTGGGCGTCGCGATTTCTGGAGGGAGGCGCACTCGTTCGGCTTGGGAGGAGGCAACGCGGCTGCGAAGGGAAGGGCGTTCACGTAGGTAGCAGCAGTGTTGGTATGGGTCTGCTCTTCGTTGGGTACAGATTCTCTCTTTTTTGAAAATTTTAAAACATATATGTATGAATTCGTATTTAGGACAGAGAATAAATTTTTATTTAAAACAGAAATTTATTTCTATAGTGAGGTATTAAGCTACTCTGCAGTTTCTTTTGCAAAATTCATTTTCCAGGATAAGATAAGTTACAGTAATGTATAAGTTAAATTTTGTTTTAATTAAAATTAATTTATATATATGTATATACTCAGTAAAGGGAAAAGGAAAAAAAACCACATTTTGCTTATTATAAAAGGAAAATATAATTGCAGTAAATTAATTAAATACAGTTTGTATATGTATCTTTATTTTAAAATATGTAGATTTACAGAATATATTTCCATTTAAGGGAATGTTGAATATAAACATGTTTGAAAACCCGTGTAAGGTTAGAAAATTCTTATTTTATAAATATATATATGAGATTTCCGAAATAAGAGTTTATAGAAGAATAATAATAATAAAAATGTTTAAACTAGCTTATTTTAGGATTTTCAAAGGGGAATTTAGTTTGAACGAAACAATTAACTAATGAAATTTTATTGAATAATAGTTGATTATTCAATCGATTCAAATATTAATAAAATCCTATAATGCTTATTCAAGGTCAAATATCAAGAAAACCAAAGCAATATTGAAGTGGATTGCAACAAAAATCAAAGGTGAGTTAATCTCACTCAGTTAATTTAAATTTAAATGATTTGATTTAAATAATTGTTTGAATGGTTGAATTGAGCGATGTGCTATAGTATAGGATATTTTGGAATTGGCATATTATATTGTGCTAACATCTGTGGATGCAGGGAAAAACAGGTTGGAGGGATCCAACTGGACCCCTCAACGTTTATATAAATTATTTAATATTCCCTGTTGTGATTGTTTTATATTCTGTGATGAATATTACTGATATTATTGATATTGGATGTTATGGTTTACATGAATATATTCCGGTGCACTAAGTTATCAACATATGAAGAATTGGATTTTGGAAATAAAATGAAGAGAATGTGTAAGTGAAACAATTATAGAAAATTTAAATAAATTAAGAATAAATTGGATAAGAATAATGGTAGTTTTAAATTATAATAAATAAATTCTTTATATGGAAAGGAAAATTTGAATAAATAGAAAGTTAATGAATTTTAAATCTTCAGTGACATTAATTAAAAGAAGAAAACATTTATGTAAAATTTAAGGTTTAATTTATTGAAAAGAATAAGGAAGAAATTTGGAAAATCTGGAATTTGTATATTTCCATTAAAGGATTTAAAATCAAACGGAAGATAATAACAATAATAATAAAATCCATAATTAATGAATTTTGAAATGGACCGAGTAAGTAAAGAAATTTATTTCAAATAGAATAAATTGGAAATCAATTTGGGAAAATTGATTTAAGTGATTGAAATTGAGATTTTCTCTGGATAGCCAAGTGCATGTTTTTAAAAGTATTTTTTTTAATATAAATTAAATGTTTTAAAGTTGTTTTTATTAAAGAAAGCAAGTTTGTAAAATTTATTATTTTTATTATTTAAAGTCTAAAGTAAGTATTTTCTTTAATCTATTCTAGCAGTAATTATTAAGAACTAACTTAGTATTTTGTTTTAAAAAGTAGAAATCTAGTTTTATATTCTATTAAGTAACCTTATTTTCCAATATTCATATAGTATGTATTTGTAACAAATTATCAAAGTAAATTTAACTTGAATGTTTTAAACTATGTTTTTAGAAATAAAGTGTTTTAAATTAATTTAAAGAAATCTAGTTTTGTGCTTTGTGATTCCAGTGGAAATGGAAATACTCGGAATTTATTCTGAGAAAAGGAAGATAGTTTGAAACTATTCTCAAAAGGGGTTTGAAAAGTGAAATTGTATCTTGTGAAGATATTTTTGAGATAAACAAATAATTTGGAAATTATTTATTGTTAGATGGATGTTTGTAAATATTAATTGATAGTTAAGTCACCGACTATCAATATTGGACACTACGTTGATCGTTTCGAAGAGACCGGGATCGAGATTTATTTCTCGAAAACCGCTTCAATCCGGTTTGTATGTTTCGTGTAAACGTTTTGGATTCGAAGATGGAGCAGTGAAGTGCAAGGGCTAGTCGCTACTAATCCTGACGATATTTTCAAAATGGATGTAGTAGGAATAGTGCCTTCGGTTCCGTTCGAACCCGGAACGGACTTGTATGGATGAATGCTTACGAAACATCGCCAGGTGGACAATGGGCATTCTAAGGGATATATTCTAAAAAGGTAACGCTTAACCTCAAGCCTCATCAAATGGGAATGACTGAAAAACAGGGGTTATGCAGCAAGGCTAGGTGGGTAGCACCCAAGCAGGGTGAGGTCATTCCAGTCTAGATGTCCCTTATTATTTCGGCTTAGTGGGCGGTTGCTGATCCCAACTGCGGGGTGATCTCACTCGGGATTATCCAGTAAGGGGTAGTCCCGACCTTGTGTTGCAGGGGAGCGGGCGTACTCCTCGGTACGGTGATATAGGCCCTGTACTGTGACAGGTAGAACCCCAGTGCCTAGTCATTAGTTGGAAATCCATTCTCCCTACGAGCCTTGTACGAGTTTTGTTTGTATTACCCACTCTGTGGCTAGTAGCTGGAATTTAATGAATGTAACAATTTCGGCTATTTTATAAGTATTTGTATATAGACCCTGTTATAATATCAGAGGATTTCTATAAAAATTGTTTTAGCTATCATAAGGTAAAAACCCAACATGTTTATTTGTGGCATGGTCTTACGAGATGCTTTGTTTTTCAAAGGATTTTTGAAACTTTAATAATCAATTGGGTGTGATTTTTCTCACGCTGGTATTCCAGACTGACTCGGGTATTATTTAACTGTAATGGTCGGGTCAGACCGAGTATTATAGGATACAGGATATGATGCTGTGAAGCTCAGGGGACGAGCAAAATGACGATACGTACTCCCGTACTTATATATATATATATATCCCGTTGTGTTGAGATTGTTGTGTACCCATTGTATGATATTGATGTTGAGCTCTGATTGATGTACTCTGATGATGTAATATATGTAAACAGAAATATTTGATGTTAAGTAAAGATTATTTATTATCTATTATATTTTATTCCGCTGCGATGGTTAGATTCTGTTGTTGTTTTCTATTTTCTTCTTCTACCTCTTCTTCTTTAACCCAAATGGTTCGTATTTCTGTGCAACTTGAGTTGATTGTTGTAGAATAGTGTTGACTCAAGGGGTACGGATTTGCGGGCTGTTACAGGATATGCCCTAATCACATCCGGACTCCCCATCACATAGGGTAATCTCTATACCAGAGCAACTCGGTGCAGAGACAATCAACAGACAATCCTTTCATTTTCGAAAATACCCGGCCTTCAACACCGTCTTCAAATGCAATCCCATTTGATCGTAACATTATTCAGAATAGGTTTTATGACTTAATGTCCTCCCCCGGCTTATCCGAATAATGAGCGCTTATTTTAAAAACAAATGGATACATTCAGATCTAAATTAAGTCACAATAAATTTCCATTTTTGATCTTTTAAACAAAAGATCCACCTTTAAATTCGATGTGGTTTTCGGATAACCATTTAGAATCCGACCCCCGGTCTCATCGAAATTCAAATGCTATCTTAAAGGCCAATATTGATAGTCGGTTATTTAACTATCAAATAACATCCATAAACAACCATCTGATTTAAATAATTTTCCAAACTATTTATTTTAAAATATCTTCGCAAGATATAAATTTTTCTACACTTCAACCATTTTGAAAACAATTTTCAAACTAGTTTTCTCTCGTAGAATAAGTTTTCAGATATTGTTTATTCCACCTGAAAATTTGCCAAGTCTGAATACTTTAAAATAAGTTAAATCACTTATCCAAAAATATATACTTAGAAATACTTAAAGTAAAAACTATTTTAAACACTTTATTTAAAATATTAGTTATGGAATTTTATACTAATATCTCATGTAAAAATTATGCTCAAACTAATTTTTAAAATAAAATTATCGGATAGAGTATAATCATTAAAATAACCATCTTTTAAATCGAATACTAGTTAAATCTTTAAAATAATCACTTCTATAATTAACTTAGTAAATAATTACTTTAAAATTTAAAAATAATTTAGGAAAATAATTTCTCCAAAAACATTATTTTTAAAACCAACTTTGGAACTTTTAATTTATACTTAAAAGCTACTTTTAAAACATACTCGGCTTTCCAGGGAAAACATACTTTCCATTCCAAAATAGTCCATTTAAATCAATTAATAAATCCTTCTCGATTTATCTTAATTTATATCCAAAATCCGTAAATTTTCTTTCCACACTTTTAAAATAAACCAATATTTATTTTGAAAACAAATTACCTATTCCTTTATAAATTCCATTCATGAACATATATTTCCAAATATCAACTGATATCTTATTCCTCTTATAAATTTAGTTTATAAATTCCATAGTCTCATCCTTCTTTCAAAACACAGTTTCAAACATTTAATCAGTTTTCAAATCGATGCCCCAAAACTAACTCCATTTTTTAAAATAAATTCCTTTATTTCTCCCATACCATCTAAAATCCGAATTATTAAATAAATTCTTCAACTTTTAAACACTACTACTTAAGTTCTCAAAATCCATCTATTAAAAATCTTTTTCCCCCATACTTGGAATTTATTCAATAGGATTTCAAAATACAACCTTTATCCTTTCCAAAATCCTTCTTTTAATTCATCTAATTCTTAAAAATTATTTTACTTAAATTCTCTACTTTCCAATTTTTATATTTCTGGTATTTTAAAATATCAAAGTATATTCGGCCAAACCATAGCCTTCAATAATTTTAGTTACCAATATAATCAATCGCAGATTATCAATAAATCATATCACAACATATGAAATAAATTCAAACATTTGAGTAATCCAGTTGGATCTCTCCAACCTATTTCCCTGCACTATAGGTCTTAACACAACATAAAATACCAATTCTACTCGAGGTGGAATATCGCGGTATATGGGGTCATCCGCTATTACGCAAGGCGCATAGGGTCTCATCCGCTATATAATGCGAGAAATCAATCACTCTAATACACACACACATACTACTATATATAATATCACCCAACAGATAAATTATTAAATTCATCCAAGCACATCCGATAATTTAAATTAATTTATTTAAATGAGTGAGAAAATCTCATGTTTGCTTTTGTTTTGCAGTCTATTTCCGTTCTAGCTTGTTTTCATGACTTTTGGACCTTGTACAAACATTCGTACGATTTATTAATATTTGAATTAGTCAAACAATTAATCACTCTTTGTTCATTTAATTTAGGTAATAATTAGGGTTTACACCAATAATTTATTTTTAAACAAATTTTATTTAATAAAAATATTTTTAGTGACTAAAGTAATTAAATATGTTTATTAAACAAATTAATCTCCGTAAAGCATTATTTTTAAATTTGAAAATAATTAATCTAGATTTCAAAAATCTGATTTACATAAACTTTACCATTTTAAAATTCCTATTTTTCCAAAATCTTATATATATAAATTTTCTGTTTTTTAGTGTGTGTGTGTATATATATATATATATATGCATATATGTGTACAATTTTAGTCGTTGCATATACAAACAAAAGCTTGACTTTAATGTATATATTTTTACCTATACATGTAAAACTCCAATTAAAAATCCATTTTCATTTCTATGCATGTAAACATTAATTTAATTTAATTAAAAATAACATACCTTACTGGAAACGAACCCAGACACTATTGCCTCCACCTTCGCAAGCGCGAACCAACCCGAGTCCCATCCCTAATCGCAAGCTTCACGTGAACTAGCTTCGAGTCACCTTCAAGAGCGAACGCCGTCCTTGAAAACCTAACACCCAATCGAATCACAAGCATCCACGCGATGCCACGCCTAAATGAACGTCCTGTTTCCCCCAAATCCTCGCCCCGTCGAAACCCTAAACGCACGCGGGTCACGTGGTTTGCCGCCGCCAAACCTAAGTCACAGTCACGAGATCCCATAATTCCAACAAGATATGATACAGAGAAGAACACAAATGACTTTAAATTTGAGGGCGCGGTTTTTTGGAATCGATTCGATTTTTGAAGAGAACAGTGGCGGCCATTAAATTTTGAAGCTACTGAGTTGTTTTGGAGCGGAAGAAGGGTTTTCGTTCGTATTTTTTTATAAAATACTTGGTTGTAAATATAAAAGAAGAGGGGACGCATGTAAAACAAAGGAGGACACATGCATCAAATATCTATATGTGTATGCAAGGTCTTGATACAATTTTTTTTAATGCAACAGTATTACTTAAATTTGAATTTAAATTTATTCAAATCGTCACAATTACGCAACTCAAAATCTCGACCTCCTATTGAGGCATGCCACTAGGCGTTTATAAGGTTATACCCTTATTCCGAATGCAATGGAAAAGGTTTCAAGGCCTAATTCGATCGTATGGAGAAGATAGCCTTTTGGACCAGTTATTTATTTAAATTTTGGATATAGATTTTAGCGTGTTTATCCACCGTACGGCCACACATTATCTCCAAACACTACGAAATTTGAAATCCGATAATAATATACTATTACGGATCGAATTTGCCTTTCCGATGAAGGCTTCGGAGCAGGCTTCTTGTATTGCATAGTATTACAAGTCTGTAGTATACGTTTTCCAGCGACGTGTTAAGTGGTGTATAACTGTCAAACATTGCGGCCCTACGTCTCGGACCACGATTCTGGTCTTGCTTCTTGCTTCGGTTATCACCGTTTCTCGATCATTGAGTCTGTTTATTTTGAATATTCAACTCGACTTTTCCTGAACTTTCTCCGGATTGTTTAACCGCAACATTACTCTGAATCCCTTCACTGCTGGGCCTTGCATCATCCTGCTTCCTAGACTGTTTCGCATCCTCTCGCCTCAAGAATTGAGCGGTTTTGGAATAGAAACGGTCCAACGATGTGGGAGGCTTTCCAGCTAACCAATTTCCAAACTCGGAATCAGGGTTGATTCCTTTAGTCAAAGCCATTAAAATAGAATTATCATTGGGGTTGGTGATCTCTGCGCATGCAGCATTGAATCTCTCCAAATATCGTCTAAGTGTTTCTTCGGGAGCTTGAGTGACACTCGAGGAATCCAAGGCTGTGCCCTGGATGGCTATTTTTAAATATCAATTTAAGCTATAAAATTTCAAAACTGAGCAAACTGTCACGACCCGAGTTCCAATGTTCAAAAATCGACATCAAATACCTCACTTGTATTTGATTACCGAAGATTCAAACATCGAACTCCAGTCGGATGGAGCTTATAACAACATTAGACGAATATAAACAGCAGAAACAAAATGAATATCATTGATCACAAATACAACATCATTATAATATCCATTACAACATTTAACATCAATGTCAGAGTGCTACGTATTTATACAACAACAACATAATGATAACTTCACAACGACACAACAATAAAGTCTTCAAAAGGTTCCAACATACATCTACTATGATAAGGTCTTCAAAAACTCCGACACTTCAAGAGATTTCCAAAGCCAAAACTTCCAAAATCCGATTGTTTTCAAACAAAAAGACTTCTAAGTCCAACTAGCACCAAAACACGAAAACCTGCTACTATGCTGCCCGTGTGGAAATTATGGGCACCCAGAGTTTAGAAAGGAAACAATAAACTCTGGGTCAGTCATGGGACTGGTATGAGTAAACAAAAATAGTTGCTTTGAATAAAAACAAATTTATAAAAGAAAATTCGATATGCTTTTGAAAAATAAGCTACCATAAAGCCTCCCCGCATACACACAATGCAATCGCACAATTGGAGGAGATTTCTCCTTATGATAGTCAAATATGCTTGATGTGAGAAAATTTCTTTTGATATTATTATTAGTGAATAGTGTAGGAAACCATTTTGAAAGTTAATATTAATCTTAGCTAGCATACAACCATTATTGTATGCCTACTATAGCTACCATGTTTTGTAGCAGGTTACCGCCATGCTGCATGGCAGGTTATACAACTAAAACCGTACAGGGCTTGTATTGTTTCTTTGGATTTTCCAACAAATGGTCAGGCTAAGGAACTTCCTACTGCCACATGGGTACGCCTCTGGAGGGACGTCCCAAGAACCTACCCGGCTCTCTACCAACGCAAGGTTGGGTTACCTCTGTAACTAGGTAACTACTACTCGAGTATGCCACCCTCCGGTCGTTTGCGACCTTTATCCGAGGGCCCTCAACCACAAAGCAACATCCACACAGTAATGAGATTGCAGCAACCACATAGGTTAAGTATCTGGGCTCCATACCATGATACCACCTTTTTCTAGAAGGGATGACATACCCTAAAGGGAGCGGCCCTCATAACCTTGCAGCATCTTTCCTCTTTAGACCATTTCTGGGTGTGAGGTCCGAGGAGGTCTCGTCCACAAAGCTACGCTTTACACGAAAGCCATGCTTTGATCAAACAATGATCAACAAATGATCATTAACACACAGTAGCACTTAGCATGCCCACTACCAAATTGGGAGTATATCAGTGATAACCTTCAACTACATAACCTCTAAGCTCGTACGTCTCAGAGAAGGGTGTTAAGCTAAGAGAATAAATTCTCCACCACCAACAGATATGTATTTGAAAGAAATCTGCTTTATATCTCAAAGTGTAGTATCAGACATACAACCATACAAGTCAGTTCCGGGTTCGAACAGAACCGAAGACACTTCGTCCAATAAAGGAAGAAGCCCTTGCGGTCCGGGTATCCACAATCCCGATCATACTCCCATCACATGTGGAGATCTCTATACCGGAGCAACTCAGTGTAGATACATTCGATAGGTTGTCCTATCATTCTCGAAGTCGAATACTATCCATATCATTGTTTCACTATTCGGAATGGGTTATATGACACAAAGTCCTCCCCCGGCTAAATCGAATAGTGAGTGCTCAATTTAAAAATATGTGGATGTAACAATCACAAAGATTTACTATCAAGGTTCGATGTGGGTTTCGGATAACCAATTGAAATCCGACTCCCTGTCGCATCGAAATTTAAACGCCGTTTTACCGGCTAAAGGGTTTTCATATTCACATTGTAGCAAATTACAAATCATAGTTCAGCACAAAGCAATTTCACATCACACAGTATCACAATCACAAACAGGGATATCAAACAGCTCAAAACATTTTAACAATAATCAATCATCTAACAATTAAATGAATTAACAACGTGATTATAATCAATTTATCACATAATTATTTTTACTAATTATCTTAAATTAATGATTAATTATCCTTAATTTTAAATTAATTAATCCTTAATTATTAATTAATAAAATCTTAATTACTTGTTAATTAGATCCTTAATTATTAATTAATTAAAACTTAATTACTTGTTAATTAAATCCTTATTTATTAATTAATTAAAACTAAATTACCTTAACTAATTGTTTCTTAATTAATTACCCTAATTAATTTACCCTTAATTATAAATTAATTATCCTTTAATTAATTATGAATTAATTGTTAAGTAATTATAAATCATTAATTATCATTAACAATATAAATCATCTTACTTTTAAATTAACAATTTGAACATTTAATTAACTTCTTAATTACTTGTTAAGTTTATTTAGAATAACTTTTTAAAACTACACACTCCAACTTGACAAATAGTCATCATTCTAAAAAGAATACTTTAGAAATTTATTTAGCTTAAACTGTTAAAGCTTTAACCTAGAAATCATATTACTCGAGTCACCCTCGAGTGCTTCCCGAGCCAACCGTCCACCTGCTTCGAGTTTCCTCAGAAATCTACCCGTTGCTTATATTTTTTTTCAAACTCAAAATTTTCTAAGTACAGACCCGTGTGGCCATAATTTGCTTCGAGTTTGCACCCTAGCTATCTCCTTCATTTCCCGAGAGTAGCTTCGAGTCATTTCCCTTCTTTCCCAAACTGCTGCCACCTGACACAAATCCGTCGTTGTGAACATGTATAATCCCTTTAGCCGTCTACGATCGATGCTACTATCGTTGACGTGTCGACGATGATCTCCATGCACCACCCAAACGCCCAGAAAACTAAAACATCACCGAAACTGATACTTCACTACCAAACCCAAGCTGGAACGAAGGTTCGATCACCAATCCATCTCGTGTCAGTGACCTAGACCACCAAAGGCCACATAAATTTGGCCATAGCTGCGTAAAGCTTTCCAGCTTCGATCGCCACCAGAGCAAGCAGTTTCGGTCCATCGACGGTGACGCTGGGATGCATTTTCTGACCACGACCATTTATGGGTTTTAAACCCTAATTCATTTCCATGCAATCACCTCGGCGAATAGAATTTTTTTTGAGCATTTTTCTGACGAGCACCAAGCTTCCAGCAAGCCATGACCACTATCTCGAGCACCCAAACTCCATTGATCACCAGAATTTGGTGAAAAATGTGATTCTGTTCATCCTCCATTTTCTCAAAGGATACTTTAGTAAAAATTTTGATCTTTATTTTAAAAAATCATTGCTCCCAAAAACGTTTTGATTGATATGCTTGAAATCATAATTTGTGACATTTGAATTTTAAATTTTTTGAAGCTTGCCTGTATTCTTTTTGAAATTCCAGGTAATACTAAATTGTTTTTTTCTTTGATTTATTTTTAAAACATAATGCATGTTTAAATAAAAAATTTATTTTGTTTAGATTTCAATTCTTAAAGAAAAACAGAGAGAGGGAGATTTGGATTTAAACATATGTTTACTCTATAAACCTGAAACTAAGAAGAAACAGGGATGAATGACCCTGTATATAGATATGCCTAGGCAAATATACACATGCACATGGATTTTTTCACATGCAAAGGGTTTCAACATCATTTCAGACATGCTTACAACAATAGGTAAACTGGATTAATCAGAAGTTTACTCACCTGACAAATTTTGAACAAAAAAGCTTCCTGCCTGGTTAAAATTTGAAAGCCTGGATATTTATTTTTCTTACTTTGATCTTGAAATTTTTATCTGCAACTTAATTGATATAAAGTTGCTTAGTTTTATGATGGATTCACATGATTAGCTTCACAACAACAAACTAAAATTTGAACTTACTTACAGTTTTGTTTTAATGCAATAGAGAAAACCTAGGTCTGCTACTTGAAATCCTGAAACCGATCTAGTCTTTGAAAACTTGATTTTTTTTCCTGCAACTATTGGTACAAACTTGCTTAGTTCTTTCTTTATTACTGATCAACAAATTCAAACTTAAGTTTTTAAAAGAATTTACTTGCCTTAAATTTAATTCAAAGGAACCTTGCTCTGCTTCTTGAAGAAAACTGGAGCTTGGTTTCTTTGATCTGCAGCTTGAAAATTTAATGTTAAATCTTGATTTTTGATTACTGATTCACTTAATTCTGAAGGTTGAAACTTGCCTAAGATATGGAATTAAAATCCTACTTTGATGCTTGATATGATTCTCAGGTTTTAAACTTTGAATTCAAGAAGATGCTTGCAGTTTCAGATTTTACTTTTCTTTGATGTTGAGGTTTGTAATGTTCACAGATTTTCTTCTTCTTTTCTTTAAGAATTTTGAGAAGCTAAAGAATGAAAAAGAGGAGCTGAAAGGCTTTTTCATGAATTTTAGTTTTTTTATTGATTATCTAAATTGATTGACACTTGTTAATTTTAATGATGAGATCACTACACTTGTTAATCCTCTTGTTGCATGTTAAACACTTGTATTTTTATATGAGTTAAATATTTTCAAATAAAACTTATGCCATATTTACTTTATTAACAAATACATTACCTACTAAAGATATTTGCTTTATATTAATACATATTATTTAAAAGAGAATGTTTTGAAATTAAACACATATTAAATAAATTACATAGGTATAAATTTATAAATTCAAATTGTTCTTCTAAAACATTTACTTAAAATTTAAATTCAAATTCAATATATAAATTCAATTCTACTCATATATGCACGTATACATGCATATATATATATATATATTCACACATATATATAAGATTTAAATTCAAATGATTTTTTTAAAACATTTATTATTTCAAAACTTTAAACTCAAAAGAAATTAAAGTTTGTTCATATAAATTAACACATATTTTGTTTATTTTGAACTTTTCATTTAAATTCCGAAGTTCAAGTAAATTACCAAATTTAAATTGATAAATTCTGCGATGTTACAAAAACCATCTTTAAATTCAATTTTAAAAGTTCTATTACCTTCGGTATTGTCAAATATAAATTTTCCAAGCCTTTGAAATTTTTTTAACAAGCATAAAACTGAAGATTCAATATTTCAACCAATTTCCAATTATTACATTCAATAATTTAATTGCCAAATAAACAGTGATATTTGAAGTTCAAGTTAAACTAACTTTTTAAATATTTAAAACCAATTTAATATTTCAATTTCAAATATCCAGATATTCGGGTCATCACATTCTTCCCCCCTTAAAAGAATTTCGTCCTCGAAATTACTAGTTAAGAAGAATGATCCATAACCCATTCACTATTTTCCCAATCTAAATAGTTTTTAACAGCTTCCCAAAACCCAACTATTTCAACTTTCCAAAACAATTTTTATTAAAGTGTGACGCCCCACCTCTATGCTCACAATAACAAAGAGTATTAAAAGAAATATTGTATGTTATTACGAAGAATAAGGCTGGATAGGAGGGGCCATCCGTAGTTAAGCCTTACACTAGTATTGGTTATCTCGATAGGAGTGGTACATTTTCTTTTTTCATCTCTTATTTATTTACTCCCATCGACATATCCAATTCCAGTATAAAATGAACTACGATGGTTCGTAATAGTTTAGGACAACATATATAATAATAACGCAGATAAGCTAACCACAGAACACAGATAGTATAAAATCTCATATATATATATAACTGAAGTCAGTTACAATACATGTGATACGATACATATGATACAACTACAACTGTCAACACTGGAAGTTACATATACAAGTATATTATTATAAATAATACACATGAATACATAACATCCTATAAAATGACAACGACTACTCCAAAAGATATGAAGTGGCTTCATAGCTCAAGTAGCAACCCAAAGCAAGATATCAACAACCTGAAATAACTCGGTCTGACCCGAGTATTAATTCAAAAGAAAATAATACATGGGTCAGTCTAATTCAAACTTAGTTATTAATGCACGAAAGCAATAATAAATAAATAACAATAGACGACAGTCACAAAAATCTCACCTATCCAATCCTTTAATAAGGAAATCGGATAACGGTAGATATTACACGAGACAACAATAAGCAACAAATCAGCAAAGCCAAATCATCAACAAAGATAAATAGAAGTATTATCAATGAAGATAATTTCGAAAACAAAAAATTGCTTAAACATCAATTAACAGCAGGTGGCCAAAGCAAAACTCAAGCCAGTGAACAACATAAACAACAAAAATCTAATTATCGATACGATAATTAGAGAACACATAATCTAATTATCAAATAGACAATTAGTTATCACAAATCAAGTTAAACCAAATCAAAATACAATTTCAAAATATTGAATTGAACATACGAAACAATTCAAGCAATTGAAATATCAATTAAAACATCAACACTGTTTTGGCTGCAGTACATGCTCACTTGCACTGCCTCGCCACTACAGTGATGAAATACACAAAAGCTCAATGAATCAGAAGTAAATGGTGCCAACTCGAGATCAAGTTCGAGTTATATTACTCAAACTCAACCGGTCAGTGCCCTCAAAATGACCTGAACAATGCATGCTACATGTCTGACAACTTGAATGCACAATCACATATGTACGCGATCAACAGCAGATTGTACATGAACAAGGCAGTTCAGTAATGCATCGAGTTCAAGTAAACAAAATCAGAAGAAGCAACTAAAGGCCAGACAGATTCAAAATGCATTCATGTATACCAAAGACTGGAAACAAAGGCAACACAACTCAAATGCAAAGCACAAAGGATCAAATGACCAAGTGCCATGAAGACACAGCAGAATGAAGGTGAGAGCACCGAAGATATGGCACCACAGCACACAACAGTAAAAGACACAGAGCAGTTTCAAATGAGAATAATGTCACTAGTGAAATACAGTGACCAAATGCAAATGAATACAATGCAATGTATCAGACTCGAGCACAAACAAAGGCAATATAAACCTAATAGTGCAAATTGGCAAAAGTTAAGACTTCCTGAAGCACACGTGCCCAGACTCAAAGAACAAGACCGCATATAAGTAGCATGACAGTGAAACATGCCAGAGTGAAGATTACAGGTGCAAAGAACTTGTCCATACATGGAAGCAAGACTAATGAATGCAACAAAACAACTCGACCAGTTCAATATGCTATGCACAGGAACCTAGGCTACGAGTTCAAATGCATACAACCAAATACAAGTTCATGAAGCACACGTGCCCAGACCAAAGACACAAAAACAGAAGGCAACATGGAATCAATGTGAAAACTACAAACACATGAACATCTAGATAGGCAGAACATATGTAAACAAAATTAGTACTGTAACCATGTCACGAGATAACAGAAGTTACCAAGATGAACTCAATCAATGCCGAAGCCATTGAACAGCAGGTCAAAGTCAAAATCCATACAGAATAGTTCAACATGACATCAACCCAATGCAGTTTAATATCAAATATTTTCCAAAGTTACTGGCCAAATTCAATTTACAAAGAAATAAATCAATGCAACAGTCGAAGTCCCAGAGACAAAAATTAAAACCATGGCAAGTTTCAAGTTCGAAATAGTACAAATCAAAGCCAGATGTGAATGAACAAATCAACATCATCAACATCCATACGAAAACAGTGTCGTGATAACCACGAAAACAAGAATCGAACCAAGTCAAAATCAAGTCAAAAATCATCTACGACGAAACCAAATCGAACGCGAAGCATAGTACTAAGTTTGAATTTAAGATGTGAGTGTAAATCACTCACCTTGCTTCGAAGAACCAAATCCAATCTCGCAGCCGAAATCAAAGATCGAACAAACCAGAGTCGACGCCGTGGCATCACGAAGTCGATCAAAGTCAAAAATCGAAACCCTAGCAGCAGCCATTTTACTTTTCGTTTGTTTAAGGCTTGCGAATGAATGAAATGAAAACGAGGAATGGGTTATTACTTCTGATAACTATCACAGCACCATGAATAATAAAAGAAATGTGGGCCGAGATAAAGCCCGCCTAACTCTTTTAACAATTTTTGTAAAAGAATTTCAACCGATTAAAACTCCCAATAGCAATTAGCTAACAATTTAATCGCCTAATGACGATAATTAATTGTTACAAAACCCCTGGTTGTTACATAAAGACACTATCATTCTTACTAACTTCCCAAACTCAACCATAAGTTCCAAACAATATTATTTTCTCAACAATTCAAACTTGAATTTAAATTCAAATTTTAAATTATCAAAAAAAATTCAAATTTTTTCTAATTCCCTAAAATTTTTAAAAATTCGCCAGCGTCTCCTTTGCGCGGCTAGATCGGTACAGCTACAAAATGCCTCTACGGGCCCTCAAATTTCAAAAGAAAACAAAAGGCCAAGTGGCTAGTCCAGAAAATCATCAAATTTCATATAAAAATTTAAATACATACGTTTTTATCGAGCAATTTAAATTATCTTCTAAATCAAATCATCACTTTCCTTTTGCTTTTAAAACACCTGTATATCCCACTAAGAAATAATGCCCCATTACAGAAATCAAAAATCATTTTATACATTTCTTTACGAAAGTTTAAATATCCATTTTATTCAAGTTCGTATGATGCACATATATCATCCGTACGCAATACCAAATTCGATCGCTCGCTCGATCACACAATTTCACTTCTGAACTAGTATCATCCACTTGACTTCCTAGTGCGGACTCATATCTCGTTTCTTGGTCAGAAACCATCATTCTCCTTGCATAGCCGTAAAATATGATAGAGAATTTCCATAATAAACCAAAAATCCATATCCATGTTTTGCCGTTGAAAATGGAGTGAAAAATCTCAACTCGGATGGATATAATTATCTCAAAGTTCTATGCTCGAATCTGTGTCAAATCGTTATGCGAATAAAATAATATACGTACATCCTACGTATTTATCAATTGATTATTAGCTATATAAATTCTTTTTTATTCACACTTATCATTTCACACGTCTTTATTAAATCCTCATTCAAATATTTACTTAGAATATTTCTCAATTCCAACTTAACTTAGGAATTTACTATTAACCTTCCTTAAGCTCAAAATAAATATTTTACCCACTTAACAATTTATTATCACTTCACTAATTAAGCTTTCACATCTATTTTCATTTAACTTAAATTTTCAATTCCATTCTGAATTCAATTTACCTTTCATTTTAAATATTGAATTTTATTCATCTTATCTCAATCCATTTTTAACTAACCATTTTAATTAGTTCCACTTACTAATTTATTCATTTACTTGTAAATTCAAGATGAATTTCAACAATTAGTTTTCAATTTCATTTACTTGCAATCGTAAATTCTTTTATTCATTCAAAAATTTATTTCCACCTTAATAAATTTTATTTAAGTAATCATTTCACTTAGTTTCCTTAGACCATTCTTCAAATTCACTTTTACTTAACTATATTTAGTTACACTCCAATTCAATTTAAATTTTAAACTTCTATAAGTTTCCAAAATTTAATTACATTTGCTAATTTCTTTTGATTCACCTCAATAAATTAAGCTTACCTTCCCACTTATTTGGGTTTTACACTTACTTTTATTTAACCCTTCCAAGGTGAATCTCATTCTGATCAAGTTCAAAACTATTTTATTTAACCTGTTAGGCATAAATTTCACATTCCAATTAATCTTTTCCAAACCCTTATAAGTTTTTAAATTTATAAATATTTCATAACCATTTTTAAATTGGATTCTAGAGTTTAAGTAATCACTTAAGTATTTCAAAATCATTTTTGAAATCAATTATATCCAAAATCAAACTATTTCAAAACCGAACTCAATTTCGCAAATATTCCTAATTCAAAAAATTCAGGTTGCAATTCCTCCCTTGGAAACTCGAAAATGAACACCGATGACGTTGCGATCATCATCAGAATTATTTTCCAGCGACTGAAAAGAGTTTAGTGCTTTAATTCCTTTTAAAACATTTTCAAATAATATCACCATTATTCTTCCAAAATCTTTGAAAATCATTTCCAAACTCAAAAGGAATTAAATTTCTCAAAATTTCAAACCCCAAATCCTCTCAATCCATTTTCAAAAATTACTCTGTAATCTTTTCTTAATTTCCAATTATAAACCACATTTATAATTTTCATTTACAAATCCCATTTGTATATGAATTTATTTCTTAACCATTGGTTATGGTTTCAATTCCTATTTTTTAAATTTTTACACAATAATGATAATAATTTAATATTATCACTTTCCAACAACCAAGCAACCATATACTATAATAATTTATGGAAAATTATTTCTTTTATATACAAAAATAGTTTGGGTAAAATTACTTCATTTACCCTATTTTAAAATAATATTGTTTTGGTTTATCTTGTTTAAGAGTTTAGAAAACGTTATCGATAAAATGGCATACTATATGTCGACCAGAATCCATAAACACTCAACCGATAAGTCAACACAATATTTTTTTTAACATTCACTAACATATACGCGCTCATACCTATTAATACACTCAAACTCATTCTAGAGTTATGATGACCCATAAATTTTGACATTTTAAAGTTTAAATATTAAATGAATTTAAAATTTAGAGACTGATTTAACTTGGATTTCAGATATCAGAATGAATTTGGCAATTTAAAATTTTGAATTTAATTTATTAAAGTTGGATAAAAAATTTGAATCTTGACTTTTAAGCTGAATAAAAATATTTTGATGGCTTGGAAAATTTATATTGATAATACTGTAGATAATGGAAGCTTCGAAATTGGATTCGGAGATGATTTGTTTAGTTTTGAATTTGTATCGTTTAAATCAATATTTAAAAATAGTCTTCCGAGGCACAGTCTGGGAATTCAATGAAACAAGTTCCATTTGATCCGTAATATTGTACTATTATCGAGTTTCAATTTTCATAGTGTTTGGAATGATCGTTTGGCCGTACGATAGTCAAACGCGTTGGAAATTTAATCGAAATTTAATTTAATAACTGGGTTCAAAAAGCTATCTTTTCCATACGATCGAATTTGGCCTCGAAACCTTTTTCATCGTGTTCGGGATGGGTATATAACATTATAAGCGCCTAATGGCATGCATCGACTGGAGGTCGGGATTTTGAGTTGCGTAATTTAATTGGATTTAAATAATAATTATATTCAAATGGTTTGGTCAACCATTTTCTTTCCTCTTTCAACACGTGCTCTCCTTAGTGATAGTTGCCAATTTTTATTTAAACACGTATCCTTCTTTAATTATCGTAGCCAAGTCATTTTTGTCAAAACGATGGCTAAATTAAATTTTTATTCATTCCTCCTCAAATCCTCTTCGTTAAATCAAACAAAAAAACAACGGCGAACGAAAATATCGTTCGTAAAACAGAAACCCCTCCAGTTTAAATTTCTCCTTAACCTAAATCAATTCGTTCGTGAAACAGAATCGCCTGAGTGGCTCAAATCGTGATTGCTTGGGGGTAGATGGTCGCGTACTCGAGTTTCTGGTGATGCGTGGCATTGGCGGCTAGGGCTTTGGGGGCAAATCACGTTCAATTTTATTCGAAGTAGTAAAAAGGATGCGCATGGGCGGTGGCGGTCGACTCGATGTCGAAAACTAAGGCAAGCTCGCACACACGAGAGGAGGGAGAAGGCATCGCGTCAAATCGCGATTGGGCACAGTGAGGCTGAGGTAATTCTCTATTAGGAAGGCATCGCGTCAAAGCTCGAGTAACGATGCATGACATTAGTTGGAGACTCGCGAAGTTCATCGGCAAACTCAAAGGCGTGCCATGGTGAGGCTGAGGTAATTCTCTATTAGGAAATTTATTTAAATTTGTTTTAGCTGAAGTCGATAATAGAAAAGGTTTTGTAGAAAATAAAATAAAATAAAATAAAATCAGCTGTAAGTATATTTACAGTAAAGAAAATTAACGTTTTGATGTTTTTAAAAGGAGATATACAGTAAGATATATCAGTGTTTTAATTTAATATATATATATATATATTAAAATATTTGAAAGTTTAAAAAAAATAGATTTCTGAAATCTATCATATATTTTTAAGTATATACATATATGTAGTTGAAAAAAAAGAATTATTTAAAAAAGGAAATTTGTTTAAAACTAAATATATGTTTAAAATCAAATAGTTAATTAAATCTATTAAAAAGAAATAAATTGTTCGATTTATTCGAATATTAATAAATTTATAATTTGTGTATACAAGGTCTAATACAATGAAGAAAACAAGATGGAAAGAAATTGGATTGCATTCGTAATAAAAGGTGAGATCTTCTCACTCAATCAAATATTTTCTGAGTTAAATTTTGAATAGTTAGATTTAAAATTTATTTACTGTGTGCTTAGATGATTGATTTATTATTAGTTATATTAGTTTAAACCCTATACGCCGCATAATAGCGGATGATATAATATAAATCCCATATACCGTGATATTCCACCTCGAAGTGGAATTGGTATTTAATTGTTGTGCTAACGTCTGTGGATGCAGGGAAATAGGTTAGAAGGATCCAACTGGATTCCTCAAAAAATTTTGATTTTTTTCAAAATTGTGTGTTGATTATTTATAATTAGTTTGTAATTATTTGTGATTGAAACCATTAAAGGCTAAAATTTAGCCGAATATATTTTTGCTATCGTAGGATACCAGAAATAAATAAAATTGGGTCTCTAAATTTAGGTAGAAAATCTATAGTAAAATCTTATTGAATAAAATTCCAAAATATGGAAAAAAGTTTAATAAATGGATTTCAAGTAATAATATTCAAAAGGTGAAGAATTCATTTTAAAAATATGTTTTTTAAATAATTTGGAAAAGATAATGGAATTTATTTTAAAAATAGATTCGAAAATTAATTTGGTGTTTTAAAAATAAAACCCTTGGGAAATAAATATGGAAATTGATTTGTTGATTGAAATAAATTTAGAAATCAATTTGGAATTGGATTTGGTAATTGAAGTAAATTTGGGAATCAATTTGAAAAAACTATTCAGTGTTGAAAGTAAATACTTGGGAATCAATTTGAAAATCGTAAATTAATGGATATTTAAAAATTTAAATCCAAAATGGGAATTTTATAAAAGAAAAGGAAATTGGTTTTAAAAATAAATATTGTTTTATTTTTTTAAAAGTTGGAAAGGAATTTACAGATTTGGGACGTAAATTTAAAATAAATCCAGAAAGATTTATAAATTGATTTGAATGAACCATTTTAGAATAGAAGGTGTACTTTCCCTGGAAAGCTGAATATATTTTTAAAATAGCTTTTGAAATAAAGTTAAAAGTTCTAGTTTGGTTTCAAAAGAATATTGTTGGAGAAATTAATTTTGGGAATTGTTTTAAATCTTTAAAGTAAATATTTATTTAAATAAATATAGAAGGGATTATTTTAAAGATTAAATTGATATTTGATTTAGAAAATAGTTATTTGAATATTTATACTCTATCTACTAATTTATTTCAAAATTAGTTTTGGACTTGAATTTTTATATGAGATATTAGTATAATATTTTTCATAACTAATATTTAAGCAAACATTCTAAAATAGTTTATTTTAAATGTTTCCATGTATATTTTGAATAAGTATTTTATATTATTTTAAAATATTTGAACTCGACAGATTTTCAGTAGAGATGAATAAATATTGGAAATGATTTCCGCGTAAGGAAAAATTGATTTGAAATTTATTTTCAAAGGATTGAAGTGTGAAAAAATTGATTTGAATTTGTTTTCAAAGTGTTGACAAGTGAAATTTTATCTTGCAAAGATATATTGAAAATAATAATAATTGGGGGAAAATTATACGAAATCCAGCGATTGTTGTGAATGATGATTGATAGTTAAATAACTGACTATCAATATTAGCCTTTAAATGGCATTTGAATTTCGATGCGACCGAGAGTCGAATTCCAAATGGATATTCGAAAACCAAATCGAACCTTTGTGATTAAATGGATCTTTTGTTTAAAAAGATCAAAGTGGAAATTGTTGTGATTTGTTTGAATCTGAATATAACACTTATTTTTAAAATAAGCGCTCGTTATTCGAATTAGCCGGGAGAGGACCTTGTGTCATAAAACCCATTCTGAATAATGATACGACGAAATGGGATTGCATTTGAAGATGGTGTTGATGATCGGTTATTTTCGAAAGCGAAAGGATTACCTGACGAATGTCTCTGCACCGGTTTGCTTCGGTATAGAGATTTTATCACCCTTTGTGATGGGATTCCGGATGTGATTAGTGAATATTCGGATTGCAAGGGCTTCTTTGGAAGTGCCTTCGGTTCCGTTTGATCCCGGAACGGACTTGTATGGATGTGTGTCTGACGTTACACTTTGAGATATAAAGTTGGTTTCTATCAAATACATTTCTGTTGGTGGCGGATAATTTATTCTCTTAGCTTAACACCCTTCTCTGAGACGTACGAGCTCAGAGGTTATGTAGTTGATGGTTACTAGTGATACATTCCCAATTTGGTAATGTGGCATACGAAGTGCTGCTGATCATTTGTTGATCGAAGCATGGATTTTGTGAAAAGCGTAGCTTTGTGGACGAGACTTCGTCGAACCTCACACCCCAGAATGGTCGAAACAAGAAGGATGCAGCAAGGTTATATGGGGTAACGCCCCTTAGGGTATGTTCATTTCCTTCTGGATAGAGGTGGTATCATGGTATGGAGCCCAGATACTTAACCTTTGTGGTTGCTATAAATTTATTACTTTGTGGTTATTGGTATTAAGGATCCTCAGATAAAGGTTGTTTACAACCGGGAGATGGCATACTCGTGTCAGTAGTTACCTATTTTTGCAGAGGTAACTCGGCCTTGTGTTGGCAGAGATCCGGTTAGGTTCTCGGGGCGTCCCTCCAGAGGCGTACCTATGTGGCCCAGGAAGTTCCTTAGCCTGACCATTTGTTGGAAATCCAATCACCAATACGCGCCTTGTAAGATTTTAGTTGTATAATCTGCCATCTAATATGGTAACTATAGTAGGCATACTATAATGGTATGTATGCTGGCTAAGATTAATATATATATATATAAGTATATTTTGAAATTAATATAGTAAAATAATAATTAGTTTTAAAATCCTTTTCTTTGAAGTTATATTTAAATTTAATATGATAAATTTTTAAATGCAAATAGAAAATTACATGATAATGTATTTAGATATTAATATATATAAAAAAAACATAAGAGGTAAATAAATTCAAAATTTTTAAAATGATAAGGGTTTAATACATAATTTGTAAATAAATTAAAGTTGAGGTCTTTACATAAGTTTGTTTGAATTTAACAAGTGTAAAATAAATTTTAACTAAAATTACAAGTGTAAAGCATGAAGACTAGAAGTAAACAAGTGGCAGGAAAGATTTTTCTTTTACTTTGAAAATTTTATTGATATGAATAAAAGAAAAAAATTCCTGGCTAATTCATTTTTCAGTTCAAACTCTTCATTTTCATTCTTAATTTCGAAATCTGTAAAACAATGAAACAAATCAAACCTGAATATCAAAAAAAAATCAAACTCAAAATCTTCAGTTCAAAATTTTCAAGATAAAAGAAATCAAAACCTGGCAATCAAATCAAGCAGCAAGAATAAGTTCAAAGCAAAACTATAATCTGGAATCAAAGTCTGGATTCAAGTTCCAAAACTGAAAAAAAATAAAAATCAGATCAACTTCAACAAGCTGAATCAAAACCAATATCAAACAGGCAAGATCAGATCAAAGTTCCAAATATCAAGTCTAGGCCTGCTTCTCTATAACTACAGACAGGTGAGTAAACCCATTTTTTTAGCCTGAATTTGTTTGAATCACTGGTTGGCATGCGATGTTATGGTAAGTTATGAATTAAATGTGATGAAATGGATATATATTCTGTCCTGTATGTATGTACAATGGTGTGCATGTATCTGGAATCGAGAAGATGATGCCTCTGTTAAAATTACAGGGTCTAATTAAGTTCAAAAATTCAATTCTATCTCCCTCAATCTCTTTCAGCTTGTAATGTTAAAACAAATCATGTTTAAAATCACAAAAAATTAAAATTTAAAAATGTAATTTTAATAAATTATGGAACGGTTTTGTCTGAATGAAGAATATACAGTGAGGATTCAAGACTTACCCAAATTTTGAATTGCATGAATTCCAGTTTGGATTACATCACCTAAAACTATTTCAAAAATGATGATTTTTAAAACGAAAATCAGAATTTTTAGTGGTGAATTGGGAACGAATTGGATGGTTGAACAGAGGATGGGTTTTCGTAATTTTCTGATGATTGGCTAATTTTCGAAGATTGAATTTTGGCATTGAGGTGCTAGTATGATCATAGATTGTAGGAAAAATACAAGCAAAATTTTAAATTCATTATAGTTTGAGATTTGAATCAAACTAGGGTTTAAGCCCTATGTTTGGATGGTTGTAGTTGCGAGGAAATATCGTCGTCGACACCGCATTTCAAATGATGGGACCGGGGGCGATGGATTCATGGAGGGTCGGGGTATCTTTGTCCGGAAGCGCGTTGGTTCTGGTGGTTTGTCGCGGTGGAGCAAGGGGAGTTTAGGCGATCGTTTTGGTTCAGGAAGTAATGTTGGGTTTGAATTTTAGCTTGATTTTGATTTCATAGCAGTTTCGTGTTTATGGGTGTTTGAATCGATACTTGAGATCGTCGGTGATGTTCTGGTGGCCTCGAAGTCGATCGGCGATGGTACACGTCCTTCCAGAGGCGTACTCATTTCGGTAAGGAAGTTCCTTAGCCTAATCATTTTTGGAAATCCAAAGAAACAATACGCGCCTGTATGGTTTTAGTTGTATAACCTGCCATGCAATGTGGCGGTAACCTTCTATTGAACATGGCAGCTATAGTAGGCATACAACGAAATGTGGTATGCTGGCTAAGATTAATATTATACCGTTGAAATGTTTTCTTCACTATGCACTAATAATAATATCAAATGGTTTTCGCGTATCAAGCATTTTTGACTGTCATAAGGAGAAATCTCCTCCAAGTGTGCGCTTGCATTGTGTGTGTGGCGGGAGGCCTTATGGATATTTCATTTTCCAAAAAGCATTGCAAATTTCTTTTTAAAGATAAACTGTTTTTGTTTGCTCATACCAGTCCCATGAATGACCCGGAGTTTATTGTTCCCTTCATAAACTCTGGGTACCCACAATTTTCAACACGAGCAGTCTAGAGTTGGGTTTTTCAAATAAGCGAATAGTGAGTGTAGATTCAATAGCATCCAGCCTTTAGATTCGTGGATCGCATTTGCTCAAGGTGACTGACCTTGCTTAGTGCATCGATGATGGTGGTTCGAGCTTTTGGTTCAAGCTATTTTTGGAGATAGAGTTGTAGGATGGTGTTGGCTTCTTTTGGAGATTCTATTGGAGTTATCTTTTAGCTATCGATGGTTGCAAAGTCTAGACCATCTTCTTGTGCTATTTTCCGCTGTATCTTGTATCTCTGATTGTATTTGATATTCGATTATATCATTATTGTAATTCACTGCTGTATATTAATGATATTATTCATTTTTTTTCTTCCGTTGTGTTGTTGTACTTAATGTGTTATAAGCTCCGACATGAGTCTGATTTCAACGGTTGAATCTGCGGCATTCTAGTACAAGTGAAGTACGGGTGTCGATTTTCGAACGCTGAAATTTGGGTCATGACATTTTGGTATCAGAGCTAGAGGTTGAAACTTTAGCTCAGGAGTATAACACATTAGGTAAATCATTAGAGATAGGGTGAAGTATACCCTAGAATGAATATACCTATAAGATATCCATCCGTTTGCCTCTGCAAATTCTCTTGCTATCCATTGATAATGAGTATGAATGCAAGAAGAGGACGAGATAGGGGACATGGAAATACCACTACAAATGGTCAATACCCAGCAACAACGGAAACAACTTTTCTATCAATCTCCTTTGATTCGATTTCAATTCTTGGATTGCTTCATGGTAGCTCGAAGAAGAAGTTTTGGTGCGATGGTGGCCCTGCGAATCGGGTAGATAAGTTTCTATCTCGTATTCTCGTTATCAACTTATCGTTTCAACTTTAACGAAATTGAAATTTTATTGGAATAAATTGGTAAATTAAATATGAAATTAAATTATATTGTATCGATAAAATGATTTTGATTAAAACCAAATTTGAAATTCTATTGTAATTTCTGATGAGGATTAGAGTCCGAAGAGGGATAAGATAATATATACTTTGAAGTATTCCGACCTGAATTCGGAATCCATACCCAGTGTTTAAGGATTGTGGAAGATTTAATCCATTTATTTGTTCTGTTGGGTCCAGATATATTCTAGGAATGATTAGTTATCCCTTCGAACTAATCAATGCCCCTGCATATTTGTAGATCTGGTGACCCGAGTATCTTGTAATAGTGTATGAGTTCGTTGTCATATTTATTGATGATCTTCTGGTTTGGTAAGCCAAATGCAGAATAAATATTCAGCTTGATCTGGTAATTCATCTCTCTATTTTCTATAATTCTTGTTATTGTCTCCCAGCCTGCAAATTTCGAGGACGAAATTTTCTAAGGGGGGAATCTATAACGATCCCGATTTTCAAGCTAAATTTAAATTGGTAATTTATTTAATTTTAAAATTAAATTGTGAATTAATTTGGTATTTTCCAAATTTAAATTGATATTTGTTTGTTTATTAATATAAATATATAAAAATATGATTTTAAATAAAAAATTTAATTTAAAATTCAGAAATAAATATTTTGAATAATATATTGGATTTGGATTTGTCTGTGAATGAAAAATAAATTAAATTTGGATGCTTTATATTTTAAGATGAATAAAATTTGTCTTCTAATATTAATATATGATACATATATATATATAAAAGTATATTTTGAAATTAATATAGTAAAAGAATAATTAGTTTTAAAATCCTTTTCTTTAAAGTTATATTTTAAATTTAATATGATAAACTTTTAAATGCAAATAGAAAATTACCTGAGAATGCATTTAAATATTAATATATATATATATATATATATAAATAAAAACGTGAGAGATAAATAAATTCACAAATTTTAAAATGATAAGGGTTTAATACATAATTTGTAAATAAATTAAAGGTAAGGTCTTTACATAAGTTTGTTTGAATTTAACAAGGGTAAAATAAATTTTAACTAAGATTACAAGTGTAAAGCATGAAGACTAGAAGTAAACAAGTGGCAAGAAAGATTTTTCTTTTACTTTGAAAATTTTATTGATATGAATAAAAGAAAAAAAATTCCTGGCTAATTCTTCTTTCAGTTCAAACTCTTCGTTTTCATTCTTAATTCAAAATCTGTAAAACAATGAAACATTTCAAACCTGAAGATTAAAGAAAAATCAAACTCAAAAGCTTCAGTTCAAAATTTTCAAGATAAAAGAAATCAAAACCTGGCAACCAAATCAAGCAGCAAGAATAAGTTAAAAACAAAACTATAATCTAGAAATCGAAGTCTGGATTCAAGTTTCAAAACTGAAAACGAATATAAATCAGATCAACTTCAACAAACTGAATCAAAACCAATATCAAACAGGCAAGACAGATCAAAGTTCCAAATATCAAGTCCAGGCCTACTTCTCTGTAACTACAGACAGGTGATTAAACCCCTTTTTTAGCCTGAATTTGTTTGAATCACCGGTTTGCATGCGATGTTATGGTAAGTTATGAAATAAATGTGATGAAATGGATATATATTCATGCCTGTATGCGTGTATAATGGTGTGAATGTATCTGGAATCAAGAAGATAATGCCTTTGTTAAAATTACAGGGTTTAACTAAGATCAAAAATTCAATTCTATCTTCCTCAATCTCTTTCAGCTTGTAATGTTAAATCAAATCATGTTTAAAATCATAAAAAATTAAATTTTAAAAATGTAAGTTTAATAAAATATGGAATGGTTTTGTCTGAATGAAGAATATAAAGTGAGGATTCGAGACTTATCCAAATTTTGAATTGCATGAATTCCAGTTTGGATTACATCACCTAAAACTATTTCGAAAATGATGATTTTTAAAACGAAAATCAGAATTTTTAGTTGTCACGACCCAACTTTCTAACATCAGGAAGTCGCATCGCTAATAAGAAAGAAAGGGATAGAAAAGAGAAAGAAAGAGAAGAAAGAAGAAACAACACATCAGAATCTAAACAGCGGAACGAATAAATTATATTAATAACATAAAATATTACATAATTACAAACACTATCAGAGTACACAGATAATACAATACATACTAAACAGTTATAAACACCTGTCTAGTTATTACAACACATTACAACTCAGAGACAACACAGAACACACAGCGGAATACTATATATCTAACGCAGAAGCCTCCTGCTCCAATGCTCCTCCAATATTCGTCAAAGCTAACCTGAATCCCTTGGCTACTCGTAAAAATTTGAGTACCCAAGAGTTTATGAAAAACAAAAATAAACTCCGGGTCAGACATGGGTCTGGTGTGAGTAACAGGTTAAAGTTGCTTAACTTTCAAAAACCTTTTGAAAAGAAAGGTATCATGTAAGACTTCCCACACATAAACATGGAAAAGTTTTTACCTTACGCTAACCAAAATATTAGATAGGAAATCCAGTGATATTATAATAGATCTAGGGTTTTCAAGCAAATATGAAATAGCCGAAATTGTTACATTTATTAAATTCCAGCTACTAGCCACAAAAGTGGGTAATACAATCAAAACCGTTGGCACTTATTGGATTTGGGATTCCATACAATGGCAGGGCTATTGGGGTACCGCCCGTCACAGTACGTGGCCTAGATCAACGTACCGAGGAGTATGCCTGCTCCCCTGCAACGCAAGGCCGGACCCATTCCTTACTGAACAGTTTCGAACAAGACAACCCCGCAGTTGGTGCGCAATTCCAACTGCCCACACAGCCGAATAAAAAGGGACTTCTAGACAGGGGAAAATCTTGCTCTCAAGTGGGATCTACCCACGAAGCCTTGCTGCACCTCCCCTGTTTTAGCCATTCCCGGCTGATGAGGCTTGAGGCTATGATTACCTTTAGAGAACACATCTCTTAGAATGCTCATCGTCCACCTGACGATGTGCTGAAAGCATTCAATCCATAGAAGTTCGTTTCGGGTTCGAACGAAACCGAAGGCATTATCTCGTTACACTCGTTTTGGAATCACCCTCAGAGTTAACGACGATAACCCTTGCACTCTAAATCTCCATCTCGAGCCTATAAGTAATATTTCCGTCAAACTCATCACAGAATCACCCCCAGAGTTATACTGACTAATAGTCCTTACACCTCGAGTCTTCACTCTTCACATAAGATTCACGACCTATCGTTAATTTGGATCGATGTGGTTTTCGGATGTCCAAATAAGGAAACCCGATCCTGGTCTCATCGAAATCCAAAGCGTGTCTTTTAGGTCCAGGTTATTTTAGAGTTTTAAAACAATTCAGTTACATTATCTATACACACACAGATAGATAGTTCAGAGATTCACAATAGATAATTATCATTATCATAACCACAGATAATCCACATTTATCATTATCAAAAGATAATCCATAACATCGTCACAATGCAACCAATACATCCAATCACTCAACGTTATTAATCTCATAGCTGAGATTCAAAACCATTCAAAGCAACCAATAACAGCTATTCATAAGCAATGATTTATAATCATACTATCTAAATTTAAATTGAATTAAATCAATTACATCATCTTTAATTAATGAATTAAATTAATTACTTACACAATATAAATCTTGCTTACATCGTCATTAATTAATTACAAATTAATTAATTAATTAACCTCTAATTTATCATGTTAATTAATCACCCTTGATTAATTATACTTTAATTAATTTCACAAAATTAATTACCCTAACCAAATACCGTAATTAATCTTTAATTACCTCATTAATTAATTAACTATAATTAATTTCATTTAACCTTAATTAATTACAATTAATTAATTACACCTAATCACTTATTATTGATTAATTAATATTAATTGATCAATCTTAATTACATCATTAATTATATTAATTAATGAATCTTAATTATATTTAATTAATTACTCAATTAAATTAATTACTTTCAGTAATTATTCTCACTTAATCCATAATTATTAATCACCTTTGATTATTCTCAATCTGTAATTAACTACCCTTAATTACTTATCAAATTAATTACTTCTTAATTGATTTCTTTAATTAATCCCTTGATTAATTATACAAAATGTTTTAATCTAAATTATTTCACAATCCCATCATTATCCAGTAATCACATTCAATAATTACCTCTAATTACTTTACCGAGTAACTCCATAAATTACTTCAAGTAATTATTATCAAATCCAATGTTTAAAAATAATTAAACCTAATTAATTAATTTAAACCAATTTCAATAAACTCCATTAATTACATTAAATAATTAATGTCTTATTAAACTTAAATAAATTTCTTAATTGATTATCATTAATTAATCAATCTAATTAATTATTAAAAATTAATCATATTAATTAATTACTAAATAAACCTTAGTTAATGATCCAGCATTAACTATCATTAATTCTTTAATTACTTTTCTTTAATTACTTCTTAATTAATCTCTAATTAAATTAATCCAAATTATTAATTATAAATTAAATAAATAAGTCACTCCTTAATTATCTTATTTATTTAATTTATTTTAATATCTTAATAACTTCTGAGATAATCCATTCCTTATTTATAATTAATAAATATTAAAGTGGACTTAGAACATTGCATTTTTAAATTAAAATTCAAATTTCATTTTGAATTTAAAATTCAAAATGATATTTATTAAAGCATTATCCAATTTAAATTCATTTATATTCCTTTTTAGAATAAATGTAAATAACATTTATTACTTATAATTAACACTTATATAAGATGAGTCTTAATTTACTTAATTTTAATTTAAAAATTAAGTTTTAAGTACATTACTATTTAAATTATAAATTCAAGTTAACAAATCATTTAACTTCTTTTTATAAACCTTTAATAATGACTTCATTCAAAAAGAAAATCAAATTTAAATATTTGTTTGAAAACAAATTTACTTCTAATAAACAATTTAAAATTTAAACTTGATCAAATATCCATATTTTTAAATTCAAAACATTTGAATCCATTCCTTATTTAAATCATTTAAATTAAATTTGAATTAAACTTTTGCTTTACACCTTGATTTTAAAACTCCTTATTTAAAAATACAAATTCATTTTTAAAAACTTGAAGATTTAAAGGTCCTTAAGAAACTGGACTTAAATTTGAAATTCAAACTGCTACTTAAAATTTTGTTTCAGATTCAAAATGAAATTCTATTTTCAGAAAAAAACTGTCAGGTTTCTTATAATTTTTTTTAAAACTGAAACCACTTTCAAATTTTAAAAAACTGAAACCACTTTCAAATTTTAAAAAACTTAAAAGATTTCAAACTCTTTGAAACTATAATTCATCCTACAGATTTGAATTTGTTTAAATCTTATCAACACAGCTTATTCATTTTAAATTTTGATTTAAATTTAAATCTTCAGACAGTTTTCACAGAAAATTGTAATATTGCAAATTACCCAAGCCATCCTAAAAACTGCTTCGAGTCATCATGCTAAAAACTCCGAGCAAACTCACCAAAATCACGAGTAAAACTCGCGTGTCCTTCTCTGCCTTTACCTGAATATCATCGGACAAGTTACCTCACCGTGCATATGCACGGTGACTCCAGCGCTTGTTGATCATCGGCGATGATCAAGACACACCAGAAACCAACATCGTGTCCTACCTCAATCATCAAATCTTGCTTTAACCCTCGAATTCGAGTTCGAGAGTTCTAAACCCAAACCTAGAACAGAATGGTCAAGCCCATCCCAAACCTATCATCGCTTCAACATCCATCCTCCGACCATCGAAGATCTTCCACCACCGGTCACAGACCCACCTACGACCAAACTATCAACCCCTAAAACCCCGTTCAACTCGAATTTACCTACGGGTAGTACTGACTCAAACAAGAGGCCTAGTTTAAACTAGGGCTACTGACAAATAATCACAGCTGCTACTTCCATGTTGATTTGTTTCAACATCAAATATTTTCCCTGTATCAATGATAACTCCACTACCTTCAAGATGAATCCCGGCTCTCCAATTTGCAGAGATCATCTAAAAATCCCCCAATTCCATTTTTTGTCCAACACAGAACTGCACCTCTCCCTTTAATCTATAAATTATGATTTTTATATTGAATTTCATATTTTACTTTGTGTTTCTATTTTATATTACTGAATTCATAAATTTACAGAGTTTGATTTTTTACTTTGTAAATCAATCACTGCTGTTATTTATTTTTATTTTCTTTTTAGAACTTGAACAAAATTTAAACATTGATTCTCAATTTAACAAACACATTTGTATGAACCTGAAAACACTAACATATCTTATATTATGTAATGATGGTGTTTGAATAGATTCTTGCATCTGGAAATAAAATACAGAGGATAGCATGATCAAGTTATTCATACACTTCTATAGAAAAACAACTAATATAAATGCATATATCATTCACACTAAAACATGAAAATCAACAAGCAACTTTCTAAAATACTTAAAATTCATTAAATAGGATGTTACTCACCTTATAAATTTGAAAACAGAGCCTCCAGTTTAGATTTTGAAGAGCCTGAAACTTCATTATGAGGGAAAGAAGTTTATGTAAACTGAAATTATTAAAAATAAAAATAAAAGAAAATGATAAATTAAGTTTTTGACACTTGTTTCACAATGCAACATTTGTCAAAACTTTATTTTATCATTTAACAAGTGTTATGTAAGACCTAAAAATGTTACACTTGTCTTATAAAAGTAATTAGTGTTTAATTAAAAGTTAATTAGTATTTGTTTAGTATGTTATTATAAGATGGATGTAAACCTATGTTTAATAAATTAGTTATCATGTATTTATTTACATGTATATAAATTTTAGAATGAATAAATCAAATTTAACTTATAAAATGAAACTTATACAAATAATTCAAAATCAAAACAAAATAAAAAAAAATTTACACTTTAGATTTCAAAGCTTGAATTCAAGTTCAAATTAAATTTTGAAATCTAGTTTATTTACAAATATAACTACACAATTTAAATTTGAAAAACAGTTATTTTTATTAAAAATTTATTTGTTAAAACAATGTATTATTATATTTAAAAATAACCACATTTAATAACTATAAATAACTTATTAAAAGAAATAGTCTTCTTATTAATAAATTATTTATTTTATCACAATATATTTTAAAAGAAAACCAAAATAACCTTATTGCTATTTATTTAAATTTTAAACTTGAGTTAAACATATTTTAAATCAGTTTAATATTTATCTTATGTATTTAAAACCATATTTATTTATTAAATAACCTTTTAAAAGTTTAACCTTTAAATAAAATCATAATTTCCAAATTTTACTAAATATATATATTTTTAGGAAACAAGATTTATTTGTTAATTAAATTTAAAACAATATCTATTCACAATATATACAATATTCTATATTTATATATAAATAGTAAACAATTTATTAGATTTAAAAAGATAAAATCTATCAATTAACTATTTATTTTATTGGATTATTATATTAATTCAAATCTCATTACAAAGATTATCAAATCAATTTAATTTTTATTTCAGATTATTAAATTGATATTGCTTTAATATTCCGGGTCATCACATTCCTCCCCCTTAAAAGAATTTCGTCCATGAAATTTAAAACAAAGGTAATTTAATAATCTATTTAAAGGATTAAATTTTAAAACACAAGCATATACCAATGATATGCTAACAACTATAGCAATCAATTCACCCAATCAAACAAATCTATTTATCCAGAAAAATTCTGGATAAAACTTTTACGAGTTTCCCCGGTAAAAATATCGGGATACTCGCTCTATAGATTCCAAACAATCAATACTATTAAGCTATAGAGCTCCTATTCATCTATATCTACAGAACTAGACAGCATATCAGACTACAGACGAGTCTGACTCAACAATCAACCTCTATAACTGCTGGTTCTAAAACCGGAGATTGACCATACACGTACTCCCTCAGAGATACATGAAACTCATCGAATTCCAGTTATCCAAACCGACAATTCAATTCTGAAATCCAAATACCTATCCAACCAAAACACAGATAAAAGATCCAAACATCACTGTGCTAGCTTTCCAGATTTACCAAAACTTATAGCTCCTGAATCAGAGAAAACTCCCACAATAACGAATTCTCCAACTTCGAATTCCAAATTTCTCCGTCCCTTATCCACAAAAGTTTTCAGACAAGTTCTGTCTGCCAACATCCAAACTGATCAGCTCAACCCCTTACTGATTCCTCTAGAAACAATCAGAACCAAAAACAACCAAACATAATGATCTCCTCAAGATTAATCCAAAACGAAAACACAATTCTACTCCATAAATAGCAGAAGACTACAAATTTCCCCTAATCTGGAAAAGACAATCAGAAACACTTTCAAACTGCTTCCGCTGCACAACTCTGATCCGAAGTAGACAAGACAATACTGATGAAAAACACAAGCACAAACTGGACATCACTTCCCAGAAATATAGTTCAACAGATCCAAAAATAAAAACTCAATTTTCGGATGCGAACAAACCTCTGTCTTCCCAGAAGACATCTAGAAAATCTCCAATAATCCAAGAGAATACTCAAACAATCGCAAGTCACTTTTGCGATCAACCCAGATAAATTTCCAAAGAAAACTGTTCTCTCTTTACCAAACAGAACAGCTTAACTGGTCTAGTCAATCCATTGAAGAAACGGATTCACTCAGCAGCTTCTGAATTCCATCTTCTGAAAACTACTCAGCTAAGACCTTCCTGTCGGCTCACAGAACACTCTGTGCTGCACTGCTGACACCAATTCCAAATTTCTTGATCCAAAGCTCTTCGAGAAACTCGGACTCCAAAACAGACAGAAACACCACAACATCCTGCTGTCTTTAGCCACAACATCGAAGTAGACACACTTCCCAACTTGTTCCAAAGAAATATCTTCGGACACATCCATAGTCGCCGCATCTCATCACGCACTTACAACTTCCTGAGGTATCAAAATACCATCACTTGCTCCAGTTCAACTGACTGATCCAAACCCTACTCATCAAACTCTGCACTTCAAAGATGACTCCGAACCTTAACAGGTTTCCTTCAGAGATCGATGAAATACTCCAACACAACAAAGCTTACTCGAGACGGTATTAGGTCTATAGTCTCGATAGATACACTTCCAACCTCAACATACAAACTCCAACCAATGGTAGTAATCAGGTTACACACACACCACTACCTTATCTACCTTTATAACCTATATTGGAAAAACCCAAACAGGTAACCCAACCGATAGGTAGGAATAGAAAAATATATATATAAATATTTAAAATTACAAGTATGCTCTCTCAGATAGACACCACTACAGAGCCTAGGTATTCACTCAACCTAATGCTCTGATACCACTATCACGACCCAACTTTCTAACACCAGGAAGTCGCATTGCTAATAAGAAAGAAAGGGATAGAAAAGAGAAAGAAAGAGAAGAAAGAACAAACAACACATCAGAATCTAAACAGCGGAACGAATAAATTATATTAATAACATAAAATATTACATAATTACAAACACTATCAGAGTACACAGATAATACAACACATACCAGACAGTTATAAACACCTGTCTAGTTATTACAACACATTACAACTCAAAGACAACACAGAACACACAGCGGAATACTATATATCTAACGCAGAAGCCTCCTGCTCCAATGCTTCTCCAATATTCGTCAAAGCTAACCTGAATCCCTTGGCTACTCGTAAAAATTTGAGTACCAAGAGTTTATGAAAAACAAAAATAAACTCCGGGTCAGACATGGGTCTGGTGTGAAAGTTGCTTAACTTTCAAAAACCTTTTGAAAAGAATGGTATCACGTAAGACTTCCTACACATAAACATGGAAAAGTTTTTACCTTACGCTAACCAAAATATTTGATAGGAAATCCAGTGATGTTATAATAGGTCTAGGGTTTTCAAGTAAATATGAAATAGTCGAAATTGTTACGTTTATTAAATTCCAGCTACTAGCCACAAAAGTGGGTAATACAATCAAAACCGTTGACACTTATTGGATTTGGGATTCCATGCAATGGCAGGGCTACTGGGGTACCGCCTGTCACAGTACGTGGCCTAGATCAACGTACCGAGGAGTACGCCTGCTCCCCTGCAACACAAGGCCGGACCCATTCCTTACTGAACAGTTCCGAACAAGACAACCCCGCAGTTAGTGCATAATTCCAACTGCCCACACAGCCGAATAAAAAGGGACTTCTAGACAGGGGAAAATCTTGCTCTCAAGTGGGAGCTACCCACGAAGCCTTGCTGCACCTCCCCTGTTTCAGCCATTCCCAGTTGATGAGGCTTGAGGCTACGATTACCTTTAGAGAACACATCTCTTAGAATGCTCATCGTCCACTTGACAATGTGCTGAAAGCATTCAATCCATAAGAGTTCGTTCCGGGTTCGAACGAAACCGAAGGTATTATCTCGTTACACTCGTTTTGGAATCACCCTCAGAGTTAACGACGATAACCCTTGCACTCTGAATCTCCATCTCCGTGACGACCCGGAATTTTGAGCAATATCAATTTAATAATCTTTGATAATAATTAAATTGATTTGATCATTTTATATTATAAATTGACAAGTTAGATTTATTTTAAAGGTTAATGATAATAATTTGTTAATATCTATCAATAAATTTCTTGACAATATGAATAGGCAAGTTAATTCTTTTGAAAGTTAATAATAATTTGATTTGGAAATATTTTGTTTGGTAAATAAGAAGTTTTTAATGTAATAAAACTTTATATTCAAATTATAATATATATGAATGTATATATATTGTGATTTGAGATTTGTTTTAAAATTTAATATGGAAATTAATATATTTAATATTAGAATGTTTCTATTTGAAATGTGTATATATATTTGTGTATATATATTTGAAATAGGAATTTTATTTAACCTGAATTTAATAAGTGTTTTCAAAAACTTTAATATATATATAATTTGTGATTTGAAAAGTTAATTTGATTTATACTTTTGGAAATGATATTTAAGATTTAAATTAAAAGTTCATTTGTTTAATAGTCTTTCAATTTTAATTTTAACACAAGATAAATTTGTTTTAAAATCTTAAGAGTTAAAATAAATTTAATTAAAAGCATAAATAAATTATAAACTAACATGAAGTTACTATTATATTTATCTAGAAGCTTATTTTTAAAAGATAAGTATGCACATTTTACAATCATATAAATGTTTCATAATAAAAAAAATAAGTAAGCATTAAATACACATTTTCATATTACCTAATCACATATACATATTACATGCAAGGCTTAAATAAATTATTAAAGATAAAATAACATCTAAAAGAAAACATTAACTAAACATAACAACACTTGTAAACATTTTAGTATGGGTTAGAGACAAATGTAAATTAAATTTCTTAGGTGTAAGTTAATCAAAACACAAGAGGTGACAAATGTCATTCTCTTTAATAATTAAATTTAAAATTTAATTGTAAATAAAAGATGGTTTTATTCTTCAGCAAAAAGATTTTCTTCTTCTCAACTAAAACATGAATACAAATCTGAGAACCAGATCTGGGGATAAAAATGAAACTTGAAACAAGAAATTTAAAAGCAAGTTCAACATAAATACAAGGTTTTCAAATGCAAAACAAAGTTCAAAAAAAAAAGAATAATCTGTAAATCTGGATATTCAAATCAAAGATCATCTTCAAATTTATCAACCAACTCAGAAATCAACTGCAAGTGGATTAATTTCATCATGCAAGCTGGAAATTAATCATAACTTCAACATGCAAAAAGGGAATTGAATGCCTGGAAAAAAATATATATGTAGTTCTGCTCTCTGTTTTCTGCAAATGTACAGGTGAGTAAATAAAATTTTAAAAACAGTTTTAAATTTTAAATTTCATCTTGTTCTTGTGTATGGAATCTTGATGAATTGACTGGATTCTTGGATTTAACTGTTGCATGATTGAGTATGAGGGATTGATGATATTTAGATGCCTGTAACCATAAAAATGCTCTGTAAACTTTAACAGGTTTCCAAATAAATTCAAAAACTTGGATTTGAATTCGAATCTGCTTATGATTTGTTTGCAAATGTTGTTTATAAACACATAAGCTATTATCTGAAAATAATTTCAAGATTTTATATTGAATAATTTATTATAAATTGTTAAATTTACAGTACATGTCAAATTTGGTCAGAAATTCATGAATTCAATTTTTAATTTTGGATTCATGATTAAATTGCAAATGGAAAATGATGATTTTTAGTACTTGAATCACAAATTTTAATGGGGTAATTAGTGAGCATTTTGGATTCATCTGTTTTTAGGGTTTTTGCCAAATCACGGCAAACCACGGCGAATTGGACATCGCCGTTGAACTCGAAGGTGGGGGAGGCTTCAGTGATCTTGCGAAAAATGCTTCATGAATTTTTAATTTAGTGGGATGGCCGATAATCGAAGAGTTAGGGTTTTATTACCTGTTTTTGGCCGATGTGTTCATCATGGGTTCGTGGTGTCGTGGGGATACCGGTGGCTGTCGCGAGAGAAGCTATGGGTTCGAGGTGACGTGGGGAAGTTACGGCAGTGGTGGCGAGGTTCCACGAAGTTTGGATCGCCATGGATATCGGGTTTTCTGGTGACATTGCTTCAGACAGTTTGAGTTGATGGTTGAAAACTCATTCTCGATCGAGTTTTGATTTTCTGGGTTTAGTATGTTGATGTCGAGGTTGAAGTCGACTTTGGGATGACCGGAGAGGGGTTCGTCGTTGGCGAGGTTGGTCGTGCACGTTGATGTGCACGACTTTGTGCATCTGGAAATGGGAAGTGGGAGAAGAAGGAGGGGGTCCGAAGACTGCATCGTGTTTTGTGGTGTGAGACTCGAAGCAGGAGAAGAGGTGGGGAGACTCGGGGTGTTTGCTGTTTAACTCGGGAATTTCTATAGTTTGCTCGGGTATTTGAGTTCGTAGGGTTCGTTTCTGTTTGGGGTTCAAACAGAGGTTTTAAAAATTAACAGCAAGGTTTTTATAAAGTTTTTAAAACAAGATAATATGATTTTGTAAATAATTTTAGATTAAAAACAAGAGTTAATCAAGTTTGTTTATAAAACTAAATTGTTTTAAAGTTGGTTAAACAAAGTTTTATATATATAAAATATGGAAGTTTAAAATAAAATTAGTGTAATTTTGAATTAAGTTGTATTAACTTTTAATTAGTAACTATGGAAAGTTTTAAAGATTTAAAAAGGTTTGATTTGAATATTTAAAATTGTTTAATCGTAATTGACTTTTAAAATAATTTATTTTTAAATAAGGCTTAATGGTTAAAGTTTAGAAATCAATTATAATTTAAGAAATTATAAGTTTTAATTATTTAAAGATAATTAAATTTGTAAAGATAATTGAGATAATTAAATCATTTTTAATTATCAAGTTTTATTTGTTAATAAATGAATTAATTAAGATAATGGTTTCTTAATTAAGAATCTTTTAATATAGTAGATCAAGAATCATTTAATTAATTTAAATGATTAAGTTAAATAAATAAATAAATTAAATAATTAATTAGTGATTAATTAAGATAATCACTTATGAGTTAATATAATTCCTTGGTGAAGTAATTAAGTGATTAATTACAGAAGGAAATTAAGTAAAAGATAATTACTTTATGAAAAGTAATTAAGTAATGTGATTAAGAGTTAATCACTTTAATTGTTAATTAAAGAATTAATTAATAATTAGTTAAAGGTTTAAATTATTTGATTAATGATTAATGAATAAAAGAATTAAGAGTAATTAATTAAGTGATTAATTATTTGTTGAAGTAATTAATTAAGAAAGAAATTTAATTAATGAAGTAATCATTAATTAATGAAAATATTTAATTAATTATTAATTTATAATTTAAGAATAATTAGTTTATAATTAAGTTTTAATTACTAAATGTAATTAAAGTAATTTATCAAAGGTGATTAATTAAAAGTAATTAATTAAATATGATTAATTAAAAGTAACTAATCAAGTAGTTTTAATTAAAAGTAATTAATCAATGTGATTAATTAAAAGTGATTAATCAAGTGTAATTAATTAAAGGTAATTAAGAAATAATTATCAGGATAATTAAAGAATAATTAATCAAGGTTGATTAATTTAGAAGGTAATTAAGAGGTAATTACTTAGTATAATTTGGAAGTAATTAATCAGGATGATTAATTAATATGGTAATTAAGTAATAATTACTTAAAGTAATTAAGTGATAGTTAATCAGGGAAGATTACTTGAAATGGATAATTAAGTGATGTTAGTTAATTAATTAATTTGTAATTAATTAATGAATAGTAAAAAATGGATTGAAGATAATCCAAGTATTTAATTTAGGGATTAATTAAATTAATCGAGTTTGAATCAAACTTGTTTATGAATGATTAATGATTGGATGATATATATCATTGAATGGGTTAATGATATTGGATGTTGTTGGATGACATTGATTGGTATGTGATGATGTGAATATGCTATATATACTGTTTGTGATATGTATAGTTGCATGTGATAATAGATACTTATCTATCTGTGTTGTGAATACACCCATTTATGTTAAGTGATATTTCTAAATATCTATTGCTTAAATCCCTTAAGTACAACTTGGACATTAAAATGGCGTTTGGTTTCGATGAGACTGGGAACGGCTTTCCATATTTGGATATCCGAAAACGACATCGATTCCAATTAAACGTTAGGTCGTTAATCCAAGTGGAGCAAGTGAAGACTCGAGGTGTAAGGGCTATACGTCAGTATAACTCTGTGGGTGATTTCGTACTGAGTTTGACGGAATAGTGCTTATAGATTCGAGATGGAGATTTAGAGTGCAAGGGCTATGGTCGTTGACTCTGAGGGTGATTCCAAAATGAGTGCAACGAGATAGTACTTTCGGTTTCGTTCGAACCCGGAACGAACTTGTATGGATTGAATGCTTTCAGCACATCGTCAGGCGGACGATGAGCATTCCAAGATAATTGGTCCTATAAAGGTAATCGCAGCCTCAAGCCTCATCAACCGGGAATGGCTATGTAACAACCCGCATATTTGGAAATTTTATATTTAAATATTTTATTTAAATATTTTATCGATACTCGGAATTTAGTCCGAAAAGCTACTTTTTGCATGCGGTCGAATTAGGACTTGGGACCACTCCCATTGAGTTTAAAATGCCGTTTGCGACCTTTTTGAGTATAAACTTTGATATATTTGGAGTTAGTCAAAAATTTGACCTTTTTCACTTTGGGTTTGAGTTTGGGTTCAGCCCACTAGCCAACTTATACTCAAAACTGAACCACTCTTCCCCATTCACCCTCACTTCTTCCTCTTTTCAGTTCTAAGGCAATAATGGTGGGAGAGATTGAAAATTAAAACTCTAAAACCCTAGTTCCTCTTGCGACCTCAAATTCCTAGCTCCAAATTCAAGAGAACCCATTGGTAAGCATTCTCTTCTTCTTCTCCAACTTATTCTCTTACCAATTTCAGAAATTCCTAAACCTAATTTTGGGAATGTTCTTGTTTTGAGCATAGATTCAAGCTCATTTGGGTTGTGTTGAAGAGAGGTTGATTCTCCATTTGCTTTCAAGCTTCTTCTTGTTTGATTTTGTAAAAAGGTGAGATTTTTTATCTCACATCTTAGTTTATAATTATCTTCGATTGTTAGGTATGAATTCCTAACACTTACTCTTGTGCAATTGATTTTGGTTTGGATTGATTTGGTGCATATTCCAATTTTGGTAATTTGAAATCAAAATCTATGAAAATCCTTTTATGGATATTTGGACATGGATATTTGAGGCGTATCGACGAGTCGTTTAAGGCTGGGTTGTCACTTGGCGCAAATCCTTAGTCGTCACTTGCTCGTTCGATCGTTTTCGATATTCGTTTGGCCATTTTTGGTCGAGGTTCAGAAAATGCTCTGAATTCCAGTTTCAGACGTCTGAATATGGAATTTCAGACGTCTGAATTGGTTCTATTTCAAACAGAAAGAAAATAGGCTAAAATATGCCTATTTCAGACGTCTGAAACACTTGGTTCAGACGTCTGAATTGTGTTCTGGAAATCTTTATATTTCCAGATTCAGACGTCTGAACCACTTGTTTCAGACGTCTGAAACTGCAGTGTTTTGCCTGCTTGCCTATTTTGTTTACGAATTCCAATTTTATCGACTTGTGTTGGTTCCCTTCTATTGTTATCATTTAATTATCAACTTTGATGACATTTTCTTGGGAATTTTTGGAGATATCCACTTTGATGGATTTAATATCGATTTCTTTGGATTTGATTCACGTCTTCGTATGTGAATTTTAGTGATTGATTGTTCTTACAATCTTCTTTGTGATTTGTCACTTTAAAAATATAAAGGTTTTCTATACTAGTAGTAAATATCAAAACTCTTTCCTCAAACGATTTCAATACTATTTTAATACCAAATTCGTTTATAAAACCGTTTTCCAATCTATTAGTAAATACAAACCTTTACCTCACTCGTATGAGAAATCTAATTAAACGACTTAGTAAAACAAGTGGTATGAAACACTTGCGTTCACTTTGTTGGTTAATTCTTGGACTTGTTCGATTGAAACTCTTGTGATAATTTTCTAGTGGAGATCTACAATTTGTTCGTAAATATTTAAGTTAAGCTAGTGGTTATGGGACATGATGCTAAGCTCATATATTTACTAGCTTACTGTAATCGACACTTCTCGTTGATCATGACGATCATCTTTGTGATTTAGACTAGCAATGTGCGATGTCTCTTTGTCTACGAGGGAGACTAAACCCCGTTTTGTGGAGTTTTGACTCAATTTGGTGGGGTAGCAACCCATGGTCTTCGGGCCGTTTGTGGAGCTTCGGCTCAATTTGTGATGGTTAGCAACCATGGAATTAGCGTTCCGTTTGTGATACACGTGTTGGTGGGCTTTAAGCTCCCGTTTGTGATAGGCCTTCCCCCTTTTTGTGATTTCTGGATTTCTTGAGATGATTTCTACAATTTTTGCTTCACCAATTTTCGTGATTTCCATTGATAAGTTTTATCAATATTTGTGCATTGGCGAATTTGTGTGTCACTGACTTTTGTGATTGGCATTGAAATAATTGTTAATATTTATGGTTTGGTGAACGAAATGAGGAGTATGACATTTCTTTGATTCTTGTGTAGATTTGGTGATATTGATTAATCTCTCGTTGATTTTCAATTACTTATATATATCACAGCTTGACATTGTGATTATTATGTGTTTAGTCATATCTCTTATTCTATATCGTTTCATCTGATATTTATAGTTAGACTGATCCGTTTATTATTTTCTTATTAAATAATACTCGGGTCAGACCGAGATGTTACAAGTGCTTCTGCTTGACTTCTCCCCTGGGATTCATTACTCTGACTTTTGGCAAACTACTTAGATTAGTAGTTTATTTTGTTGTATACACTTGAGATATAGACTCATAGATGTATTCTTTTGTATAGCACATGTTGCTATTATTTTGTGTTATTGTGGATCTTTCTGACCACTACTCTGATGTACACTTTTATGTGTAATATTCATATCTTATTCCGCCTTTGTGATATGAATTATCTGTGACTGATTTATGTTATGTTTATTTCTATATTTGTTTCTGAAGTTATTACAGCCACTGTATAGTAGCTTTGAGTTTGTGTCGGTATGTCGGATTGTTATACTATCTGACATATCAATGCTCGCGCAAAGCAATTACACGGATGGTCGCTCCTCAACAGCCTTATTGTCCGTGCTAGTTGACAGCATTCACCGTAATGTTCTTGGCTAGCGTGGGCATAGAGGTGGGGCATCACAGCTTGGTATCAGAGCCAAACATCGGAGCAATGTAGAATAACTTAACAAGGATCATCGTCCTAAGTCCATCTTAGGAGTTATACCTTAGGATTAATTCGAGTCTTCGTACCTTTCTATCCTATTTTCTTTTATGATTCCTTGTTTTATTTATCAAGATTTCTTGATAATTGTTTGGTGAATAACCTTTTTCTTCTTCTTCTTTCTTTCTTTCTTTCTAAAGGAAGAGAAATGTCTAGACCAGGCCGCCCCAGAGCCGTGCCATCTAGTACTCCACCCCAGGATGGAGTTTTTATGACTGCTCAACAGCTCCTTGATTTCGTAACTAATGCTCAAGCAGCTGGAGCTAACCCGGAACCTACTCACCCAAAGTCGGGATTTGCACGCTTGTGCAGCGATTACACTAATTTGGGTGGGGAGCCATTCAAAGGTTCCGAAACTGTTATTGAAGTACAGGCTTGGCTAAGGTCATACGATCGAATCTTTTCTCGCATGAATCATATTGACCTTCACCGAGTTCAGGTGGCCTCTAGTATGCTCCGAGAAAGAGCATTGGACTGGTACGAGCTTCTTATTTCTGAGATTAATGAAGCGAATCTCACCTGGGGGCAATTCCGAGAATGCTTCGCGTTGAAATTTGTACCAGAAGCAGGGAAAGTGACATTTGCTCGACGATTTATAGACCTTGTTCAAGGTGAGTCCTCCGTGACTGATTACGTCGCCTCCTTCGAGTCGCTTTCCAAATATGGGGTTGAATACATCAACACCCCTTTAAAGAAGAACCAAAGGTTTGTCTATGGCTTAAACAAAAATCTCAAGAAGCCATTACTTCTAAAATTAGAAGTTTCTTTCGACCAACTCGTTGATATCGCTCTTCGTCTTGAAGAGGCGGATAGGGAGAACGATGTTGAAGTGGTGGGTTCCAAACCAAGCTTCAACAACAACAAGAAGAGGCCAAACAAATTCAAAGGCCCCTATCCTAATAAGAAAGGGAAGCAAGCAACCTCCGTGGAAAAGACTTCTTCCTTTGGTCGTGGGGAATGCTATAATTGTGGTTCGAAGGACCATTACGCGAACAAGTGTCCAAAGTTTCTCTCTTGTCGCTACTGCAAAGGTCCCGGTCATGTTATATCCTCATGCCCCAAGCTTTAGGGCAGGAAAGAGGGAAAGCTTAATGTTGCTCAAGCCCCTGGAAACACATCTCGTGGCCAAGGTATTTCTCATTCTATTCTGGATGGAATTATTTTATTTCGTGATCATCCTATTCGAGTTCTTTTTGATACGGGTGCGTCCCATTCTTTTATATCAAAAGAACTTTTTGATACTTTTTCTTTGGATGTTTTGTGTTTAATGACTTCTTTGAGAATTACGAATCTGGTTGGTGGATCCGCGACAATCAGTTTATTGTGTAATGATGTCGAGATTATTTTGTGTGATTTTTCTTTCCGAGCCGATTTGCATGTCATGCGTTATTTAGGCTTTGGAATGATTTTGGGAATGGATTGGCTTAACCGTTATGAAGCTCATATCCTATGTCCTGAGCGGACTATTCATCTTCGACATCCTCAATCTGTTAAGCAGATTTCTATTAATCTTAATGATTCAGATTCCAGCTTGGTTGCATCTCTATATTCTTTAAATCCTCGTGATGACGATGATGATGATGAGGGTGATATTATTTCTCTTATTCACGTCGTTTGTGAATTTTCTGACATATTCGAGCCCGTTTTAGGATTACCACCTAAGCGAGCAATTGAGTTCAGAATTAATCTCATTCCTGGAGCTCAACCTATCACTCGCCCTCCTTATCGTATGTCCAATAAAGAAAACGAGGAGATGCGTAAACAATTATCCGAATTGGAGACGAAGCAATTTATTCGCTCTAGTTCCTCGCCTTGGGGAGCTTCAGCTATTTTTGTGAAGAAATCGGATGGAACACTTAGGCTTTGCGTTGATTACCGCAAGCTTAATGATCTTACTATTAAAAATAAATATCCTTTACCTCGAATTGATGATCTATTCGATCAACTTGGTGGTGCTAGAGTCTTTTCACAATTAGACTTAGCTACTGGATTTCATCAGCTTCGTATTGCAGAGGATAGTATTCCTTTGACATCATTCCGTACTCGTTATGGATCTTATGAATGGCTTGTTATGCCATTCGGTCTAACGAATGCTCCGGCTTATTTCGTTGACCTTATGAATAGAGTTTTCAAAGACTTCCTCGACCGGTTTGTTCTCATCTTTATTGATGATATTCTTGTGTATTCAAAAACCGAAGAGGAACATGAGAAGCATCTTCGGATTGTGTTGGAAACTCTTAGGAGTAATCAACTGAAAGCAAAATTTTCTAAATGCCATATTTGGCAATCTCGTGTGAAGTTTCTCGGTCATATTATTTCCGAATCCGGAATTTCCGTGGATCCTTCAAAGATTGAAGCGATTCAAGATTGGAAGAGACCGGAGAGTGTGACGGAGATTCGTAGTTTTCTTGGATTGGCGGGTTATTACCGCCGTTTTATCAAAGACTTTTCTAAAATTGCCGTGCCTCTCACTGGCTTAACCAAGAAAGGCATTAAATACACTTGGTCGGACAAATGTGAAACTTCTTTTCAGAAATTAAAAGAACTCCTTTCTGATGCTCCTATTCTTGTGATTCCCGAGGGAAACCAAGATTTTATTGTTTATACCGATGCTAGTAGCGTTGGTTTGGGTGCCGTTCTTATGCAAAAAGAACGTGTTATTGCTTATGCTTCTAGGCAATTGAAGCCAGCCGAGACTAGATATGCCACTCATGATTTAGAGCTCGCGGCTATTGTTTTCGCTCTTCGTACTTGGCGTCATTATCTTTTAGGAGAGAGATTTGTTCTTTATACCGATCATAAGTCCTTGAAGTATTTATTCTCCCAAAAGGAACTTAATCTGCGTCAACAACGTTGGCTCGAATTTATTGCACCATATGATCTTGATATCCTTTATACTCCCGGAAAAGGAAATCGTGTTGCCGATGCACTTAGTCGCAAGCAACAAGCGGTTGTTTCTATGATGATATCCGAATGGAATGATCTCGAGATATTATCCTCTTGTGAGATTCGAGACCGTGTCTCCGATTTATGTTCATCACTTGTGTTATGTAGCCTTGAGGCTCATCCTTCTCTTTTAGACCACATTCTTGAAGCTCAAAGGCTAGATCCCGAAATGGCTCTTCTTAGCCAAAATATTAGGGATAAAATTGATATTGAAGGATTGAAAGAATTTGATATCGATTCTCGTGGCGGCATTCGAAAATTTGGTAGACTTATCGTACCAAATATTATTGATCTTCGTAAGGATATTTTAGAAGATTCTCATCGTTCTAAATTCACCATTCATCCCGGTAGTAGTAAAATGTACGCGGATATGAAGCGACTATATTATTGGGAGGGAATGAAATTTGATATTGCTAACTTTGTTAAGTGTTGCATGACTTGCCAGCTTGTTAAAGCCGAACATCAAAGGCCCGGTGGGTTATTGCAACCTTTAGAAATTCCAATTTGGAAGTGGGACCAAATTTCCATGGATTTTATAGATGGCCTTCCCCGTTCTCGTTCGGGTCATGATAGCTTATGGGTGATCGTTGATAGACTTACTAAATCCGCCCATTTTATTCCCGTTCGGTCTAACCGAACCGTTCCTCTTTTGGCCAAGCTCTTTATCAAAGAGATTGTTAAATTACATGGGGTTCCACTTCTATTGTTAGTGATCATGATCCATTGTTTACTAGTGGGTTTTGGAAGAGTCTTCAAAAAGCTTTGGGAACGAAGCTAAATTTTAGCACCGCTTATCATCCTCAGTCCGATGGACAAACTGAGCGTGTGAATCAAGCACTTGAAGATCTTCTTCGTGCTTGTGTGCTTGATTTTGGGGGAAGTTGGGAAGAACATATTTCCCTTGTTGAATTCTCCTATAATAATAGCTTCCAATCTAGTATTGGTATGGCACCTTTTGAGGCACTCTACGGAAGGCCATGCCGATCTCCTTCTTGTTGGCTTGAGACCGGTGAGAAGCTGGTTTTAGGTCCAGATTTTATTCGTGATTCCATAGAAAAGATTGATCTTATTCGTCATAGGATGAAAGAAGCCCAGAGTAGACAAAAATCCTATGCCGATAAGCGAAGAAGGAAATTAGAATTTTCTGTTGGAGATTCTGTTTTTATTCGTGTTTCACCAATGAAAGGTGTTGTACGTTTCAGTCGATCGGGAAAATTGGCGCCTCGATATATTGGGCCATTTCCTATCACTGAACGTATTGGTTCCATGGCTTATCGCCTTTTATTACCGGCTCAATTTTCTGCTATCCATGACGTGTTTCACGTTTCTCAACTTCGGAAATGTCTTTGAGATTCCGATTCTATTCTTGAGCCCGGTGTTGTGGAAGAGATTGAAGTTTCGCCTAATTTAACTTATGAGCAGCATCCTATTCGAATTGTTGCTTCGGAGGTCAAATACCTTCGAAATAAAGATGTCCCGCTTGTTAAAGTCCAATGGTCTTCAAATCCTAAGGATTGTTCTTGGGAATCTAAAGAGTTCATCGAGCGAACACATCCGGACTTGCTTTCTCGTGCTCTTTGAGGTGAACCTTTTATTTCAAATTTCTTTTGTGTTGAATATGCTTTTATGGTTGTTACTATATATCTTCTTTTTAAATATTGCGACGACGCAATTTCTTTAAGGAGGGGAGTCTGTAACAACCCGCATATTTGGAAATTTATATTTAAATATTTTATTTAAATATTTTATCGATACTCGGAATTTAGTCCGAAAAGCTACTTTTTGCATACGGCCGAATTAGGACTCGGGACCACTCCCATTGAGTTTAAAATGCCGTTTGCGACCTTTTTGAGTATAAACTTTGATATATTTGGAGTTAGTCAAAAATTTGACCTTTTTCACTTTGGGTTAGAGTTTGGGTTCAGCCCACTAGCCAACTTATACTCAAAACTGAACCACTCTTCCCCATTCACCCTCACTTCTTCCTCTTTTCAGTTCTAAGGCAATAATGGTGGGAGAGATTGGAAATTAAAACTCCAAAACCCTAGTTCCTCTTGCAACCTCAAATTCCTAGCTCCAAATTCAAGAGAACCCATTGGTAAGCATTCTCTTCTTCTTCTCCAACTTATTCTCTTACCAATTTCAGAAATTCCTAAACCTATTTTGGGAATGTTCTTGTTTTGAGCATAGATTCAAGCTCATTTGGGTTGTGTTGAAGAGAGGTTGATTCTCCATTTGCTTTCAAGCTTCTTCTTGTTTGATTTTGTAAAAAGGTGAGATTTTTTATCTCACATCTTAGTTTATAATTATCTTCGATTGTTAGGTATGAATTCCTAACACTTACTCTTGTGCAATTGATTTTGGTTTGGATTGATTTGGTGTATATTCCAATTTTGGTATTTTGAAATCAAAATCTATGAAAATCCTTTTATGGATATTTGGACATGGATATTTGTGGCGTATCGACGAGTCGTTTAAGGCTGGGTTGTCACTTGGCGTAAATCCTTAGTCGTCACTTGCTCGTTCGATCGTTTCCGATATTCGTTTGGCCATTTTTGGTCGAGGTTCAGAAAATGCTCTGAATTCCAGTTTCAGACGTCTGAATATGGAATTTCAGACGTCTGAATTGGTTCTATTTCAAACAGAAAGAAAATAGGCTAAAATATGCCTATTTCAGACGTCTGAAACACTTGGTTCAGACGTCTGAATTGTGTTCTGGAAATCTTTATATTTCCAGATTCAGACGTCTGAACCACTTATTTCAGACGTCTGAAACTGCAGTGTTTTGCCTGCTTGCCTATTTTGTTTACGAATTCCAATTTTATCGACTTGTGTTGGTTCCCTTCTGTTGTTATCATTTAATTATCAACTTTGATGACATTTTCTTGGGAATTTTTGGAGATATCCACTTTGATGGATTTAATATCGATTTCTTTGGATTTGATTCATGTCTTCGTATGTGAATTTTAGTGACTGATTGTTCTTACAATCTTCTTTGTGATTTGTCACTTTAAAAATATAAAGGTTTTCTATACTAGTAGTAAATATCAAAACTCTTTCCTCAAAAGATTTCAATACTATTTTAGTACCAAATTCGTTTATAAAACTGTTTTCCAATCTATTAGGAAATACAAACCTTTACCTCACTCGTATGAGAAATCTAATTAAATGACTTAGTAAAACAAGTGGTATGAAACGCTTGCGTTCACTTTGTTGGTTAATTCTTGGACTTGTTCGATTGAAACTCTTGTGACAATTTTCTAGTGGAGATCTACAATTTGTTCGTAAATATTTAAGTTAAGCTAGTGGTTATGGGACATGATGCTAAGCTCATATATTTACTAGCTTACTATAATCGACACTTCTCGTTGATCATGACGATCCTCTTTGTGATTTAGAATAGCAATGTGCGATGTCTCTTTGTCTACGAGGGAGACTAAACCCCGTTTTGTGGAGTTTCGACTCAATTTGGTGGGGTAGAAACCCATGGTCTTCGGGCCGTTTGTGGAGCTTCGGCTCAATTTGTGATGGTTAGCAACCATGGAATTAGCGTTCCGTTTGTGATACACGTGTTGGTGGGCTTTATGCTCCCGTTTGTGATAGGCCTTCCCCCTTTTTGTGATTTCTGGATTTCTTGAGATGATTTCTAGAATTTGTGCTTCACCAATTTTCGTGATTTCCATTGATAAGTTTTATCAATATTTGTGCATTGGTGAATTTGTGTGTCACTGAATTTTGTGATTGGCATTGATTATTTGTCAATATTTATGGTTTGGTGAACGAAATGAGGAGTATGACATTTCTTTGATTCTTGTGTAGATTTGGTGATATTGATTAATCTCTCGTTGATTTTCAATTATTTATATATGTCACAGCTTGGCATTGTGATTATTATGTGTTTAGTCATATCTCTTATTCTATATCGTTTCATCTGATATTTATAGTTAGACTGATCCGTTTATTATTTTCTTATTAAATAATACTCGGGTCAGACCGAGATGTTACAGGTGCTTCTGCTTGACTTCTCCCCTGGGATTCATTACTCTGATTTTGGCAAACTACTTAGATTAGTAGTTTATTTTGTTCTATACACTTGAGATATAGACTCATAGATGTATTCTTTTGTATAGCACATGTTGCTATTATTTTGTGTTATTGTGGATCTTTCTGACCACTACTCTGATGTACACTTTTATGTGTAATATTCATATCTTATTCCGCCTTTGTGATATGAATTATCTGTGACTGATTTATGTTATGTTTATTTCTATATTTGTTTTTGAAGATATTACAGCCACTGTGTAGTAGCTTTGAGTTTGTGTCAGTATGTCGGATTGTTATACTATCAGACATATCAATGCTCGCGGAAAGCAATTACACGGATGGTCGCTCCTTAACAGCCTTATTCTCCGTGCTAGTTGACAGCATTCACCGTAATGTTCTTGGCTAGCGTGGGCGTAGAGGTGGGGCGTCACAGGCTAAAACAGGGGAGATGCAGCAAGGCTTCGTGGGTCGCTCCCATTGGAGAGCGAGATACATCCCTGTCTAGATGTCCCTTTTTATTTCGGCTTTGTGGGCGATTGGAACTGCAGCCAACTGCGGGGTGGTCTTGTTCGGGTCTGTTCAGTAAGGAATGGTCCCGGCTTTGTGTTGCAGAGGAGTGGGAGTACTCCTCGGTACGGTGATCTAGGCCACGTACTGTGACGGGCGGTACCCTAGTAACCCAGCCATTGATGGAAACCCATTTTCCCTACGAGACCCTACGGTTTTGTTTGTATTACCCACTTTTGTGGCTAGTAGCTGGAATTTAATAGATGTAACAATTTCGGCTATTTCATATTTATTTGAAAACCCTAGACACTATTATAATATCACTGGATTTCCTATCAAATGTTTTGGTTAGCGTAAGGTAAAAACTTTTCCATGCTTGTGTGTGGGAAGTCTTACGTGATACCTTTTCTTTTCAAAGGATTTTCTAAAGTTAAGCAATCTTAAACCGTTTACTCACACCAGACCCCTGTCTGACCCGAGTGTTTATTTTCTGTTTTAATAAACTCTTGGGTACTCATATTATATATGAGTAGTCAAGTGATTCAGGTTATCTCTTGATGAATTCTGAAGGAGCTTTGGAGCAGGAGGCTTCAGCGTGTAGATATAGTTAGTGTTTCCGCTGTGTGTTATTTTGTTTGATGTCTTGTATTGTATTAGACAGAAATGTTATAACTGTCTAAATTGAGATGTTTAGTTGTGTACTCTGATGTATATGATACTATGTATATGTTCTATATTATATTTAAATCGTTCCGCTGTGAGATTCTGATGTGTTGTTTTCTCTTTCTTCTCTTTCTTTTCTTCTTCTATCCCTTTCTTTCTTTATTAGTGATGCGATTTTCCTAGAGTGGAAAGTCAGGTCCCTACAGCTGGTATCAGAGCGCTAGGTTGAGTGAATACCTAGGCTCTGGAGTGGTGTCTATCTTGAGAGAGCGTACTTGTAATTTATATATATATATATATATATATATATATATATATATATAACTACCTAATCTGTTGGGTTATCTGTTTGGATTTTCCAACATAGGTTATAAAGGTAGATAAGGTAGGAGTGTGTGGAACACGACTACCACTATTGGTTGAGGCTTATATGTTGTGGTTGGAGGTGTTTATTGAGATTGTAGACCTAATACTGTCTCGAATAAGTTTTGTAGATTGGTGAAAGGATTTCTTTGAGTCCGGAGGAAGTATTTTCAAGAATTGGAGTATATTCGTGAAGTGTGAGGTTGATTTGCTCTCAAGTGAGCGGGATTTCTTAAAGTTGAGTTGTCCGCTGAGGAGAAGCAAGTGGTGGTATCTTGAAAGCTTCAGGGAGGAATAGCTGTGTGATGAGAGGCAGTATTCATAGATGGTTCTGAAGATGTTTCTTTTGGAGCCAGATTTAGATGGAACTAAGGGAGATTCGGATGTTTAGAGGTTCTCTGGATCTCAAGTAAGGGTATCTTGTCTATATTAAAGTAGGAGACTAAGGTCGATGAGTTACCTCATTTCGGACATGGTCTAAATTGTTTTCTTAAGAAGATAGGTGGTTGGTGTTTGATTTTGAGCCGAGTTTCTTTGAGGAGATGTCTACTTGTCTCAAGGATGTTTTAGAGGAATTGGATGATAGTTTTGTGTTTCGGAAGTTGACCTGAATCGGAGATTGAGTTTTCTTATCGACTTAGGTTCCTAGAGCAATTTTCATGGTTCGACCATGTAGAGGGATGACTCTTAGAGCGAGAAGAGTTTGGTGAGGCAGCTCAAGATTCTTTGGAGAAGGATTGATCATCTTATTCTAAGTTGAGATTTTGTTGGAAATTTTGACCAAGAGGAATGGTCACTAAGATTTTATGAATTGGATGAGCAGTGTATGAAGAAAGATTTTGCTTATGTTCTTCGATAGCATTCTTATCTGCTCTAGATCAGAGTTGTGCAGCAGAAGCCAGATAGCAATTATTTTAGAACGGGAGCAACCGGAAGTTGCAGTTTTCTTGGATTATAGAAATTTCTACAGGAAATTCAAATACGAAGGAATTTTCTGGATTTGAAGGGTAAGGTTGTCTAGTGCAATTGTTTGGCTATTCCAGATAAGGGAAGTAGGTATGAAGACCGCTAATGATTGTGGAGTAGAATTGTGTCTTGGATTTCAGCAAATATTTGGGAGAGTCATTTTGTTAAGTAGGACCTGGAGATTTGATTTGAGTTGGCCCTGTTGTTTCTTGAAGCAATCAGCAAGGGTTAGGTTGATCAGGAATATTGGAGGTGACTCAGAGCATCTGAAGAGTTGTGCAGTTAAGAATTGAGGAGATTTGGAATGTGAAGCTGGAATTTGGATATTGTTTTAAGATTATCCGATCAAAAGAGATATAAGATTGGGTAAAACTGGAAAGTTAGCTCTGGAGGTATTTTGAATTGTTTGTGTTCTCCGAAGATTTGATTTTGATCTACAGGATTGAATTGCCAGTTTGGATAGCTGGAATTCATTGTATTTCACATATCTATGAGGAATATGTGTATGATTCTTTGAGTGATAGAATCAGCAGTTCAGAAGGATCTGGTAGTTGAGCTGGTTTTAAGTTTAGTCTGATATCTTGTTCAGATTTGAAGAATCAGATGAGGGAGTTCTTGGTTTTAATAGTGTAGTTACTTTAGATTTGTAGAGCGAGTATTCCAGTGTAGGTATCTGGAAACTCTAGATGATATTAGGAAGTTCTATTCAGAATTTTTCTGGATAGATAAAATTGTTTGTTTGAATGAGTTGCTATGATTGATTGTATGATTGCTAATTTAAAATTTAAATTCTTTAGCTGGGTTATTAAAATTATCTTTGCTTTTAAATTTCGGGGACGAAATTCTTTTAAGGGGGGAGGAATGTGACGACCCGGAATTCTGAGCAATATCAATTTAATAATCTTTGATAATAATTAAATTGATTTGATCATTTTATATTATAAATTGACAAGTTAGATTTATTTTAAAGGTTAATGATAATAACTAGTCAATATCTATCAATAAATTTCTTGACAATATGAATAGGCAAGTTAATTCTTTTGAAAGTTAATAATAATTTGATTTGGAAATTTTTAGTTTGGTAAATAAGAAGTTTTTATGTAATAAAACTTTATATTCAAATTATAATATATATGAATGTGTATATATATTGTGATTTGAGATTTGTTTTAAAATTTAATATGGAAGTTAATAAATTTAATATTAGAATGTTTCTATTTGAAATGTGTATATATATTTGTACATATATATATATATTTGAAATAGGAATTTTATTTAACCTGAATTTAATAAGTGTTTTCAAAAACTTTAATATATATATATAATTTGTGATTTGAAAAGTTAATTCGATTTATACTTTTGGAAACGATATTTAATATTTAAATTAAAAGTTCATTTGTTTAATAATCTTTCAATTTTAATTTCAACACAAGATAAATTTGTTTTAAAATCTTAAGAGTTAAAATAAATTTAATTAAAAGTATAAATAAATTATAAACTAACATGAAGTTACTTTTATATTTATCTAAAAGCTTATTTTTAAAAGATAAGTATGCACATTTTACAATCATATAAATATTTCATAATAAAATCAATAAGTAAGCATTAAATACACATTTTCATATTACCTAATCACATATACATATTACATAACATCTAAAAGAAAACATTAACTAAACATAACAACACTTGTAAACATTTTAGTATGGGTTAGAGACAAATGTAAATTAAATTGCTTAGGTGTAAGTTAATCAAAACATAAGAGGTGACAAATGTCATTCTCTTTAATAATTAAATTTAAAATTTAATTGTAAATAAAAGATGGTTTATTCTTTAGCAAAAAGATTTTCTTCTTCTCAACTAAAACATGAATACAAATCCGAGAACCAGATCTGGGGATAAAAATGAAACTTGAAACAAGAAATTTAAAAGCAAGTTCAACATCAATACAAGGTTTTCAAATGCAAAACAAAGTTCAGAAAAAAAGAAGAATCTGTAAATCTGGATATTCAAATCAAAGATCATCTTCAAATTTATCAACCAACTCAGAAATCAACTGCAAGTGGATTGATTTCATCATGCAAGCTGGAAATAAATCATCACTTCAACATGCAAAAAGGGAATTGAAAGCCTGGAAAAAAATATATATGCAGTTCTACTCTCTGTTTTCTGCAAATGTACAGGTGAGTAAATAAAATTTTAAAAATAGTTTTAAATTTTAAATTTCATCTTGTTCTTGTGTATGGAATCTTGATGAATTGACTGGATTCTTGGATTTAACTGTTGCATGATTGAGTATGAGGGATTGATGATATTTAGATGCCTGTAACCATAAAAATGCTCTGTAAACTTTAACAGGTTTCCAAATAAATTCAATAACTTGGATTTGAATTCGAATCTGCTTATGATTTGTTTGCAAATGTTGTTTGTAATCACATAAGCTATTATCTGAAAATAATTTCAAGATTTTATATTGAATAATTTATTATAAATAGTTAAATTTACAGTACATGTCAAATTTGGTCAGAAATTCATGAATTCAATTTTTAATTTTGGATTCATGATTAAATTGCAAATGGAAAATGATGATTTTCAGTACTTGAATCACAAATTTTAATGGGGTAATTAGTGAGCTTTTTGGATTCATCTGTTTTTGGGGTTTTTGCCAAATCACGGCAAACCACGGCGAATTGGACATCGCCGTTGAACTCGAAGGTGGAGGAGGCTTCAGTGATCTTGCGAAAAATGCTTCATGAATTTTTAATTTAGTGGGATGGACGATAATCGAAGAGTTAAGGTTTTATTACCTGTTTTTGGCCGATGTGTTCATCGTGGGTTCGTGGTGTCATGGGGATACCAGAGGCTGTCGCGAGAGAAGCTATGGGTTCGAGGTGACATGGGGAAGTTACGGCAGTGGTGGCGAGTGTAACGACCCAGAATTTTTAGAAATTAAAATTTGAATATTTAATTAATTTAAAATATTAATAAGTGAATTTATAAGTCAAATAAATTTTTATTTGAATTATTGGATTTTATTGGATAATTAAATCGATAATTTAATATGTTAAATTATGGAAATAATTGAAAATATAGTTAAATATGATTGAAGATGATTTGTAAAATTTTATTTTATCATATGGGAGTTAGAACGATATTTTAGAACTTTTAAAATCGAATTAAAAGTTAATTTGTGAAAATTGAATATTTTAATATTAAAATCGACTAGTGAAAATAGCCAATTTTTGAACGGTCTCAGAATTGAACGAAACCAGTTTCATTGGATCCGTAATAGTTAGTTATTACCGGATTTCAAATTTCGTGTCAATCGGAGCTATCGTTTGATCGTGGCAGCTCGAAACGCATCGATATATTTTTAATTTAAATTTGACGAGCTAAAATAGCCATTTTTCAAAAAGTCTCGGATTTCGACGAAACTAGTTTCATCGGATCCGTAATGTGATGTTATTGTAAGGTTTCAAATTTCAAGTCAATTGGATTTACCGTTTGTCCGGTACAAATTAAAACGCCTAGAAATCGACTTAAATCGGTTTAATTTAAATTGAGCGTTTACAGCCATAACTCGCACAGATGTCCGAATTAGCTTCCGAAACCTGTTCCATTGTGTCCGGAACGTGGGGTAAACCTTAGAAACGCTGGTTACGGCGCGTAAATCGGAGTTCGAAATTTCCGGATGAATAGTGTTCGATTTTCTTCTATAAATAGGCTCATTTTTCACAAAATAATAAAAAAAAAACTAGGGTTTCTCCTCAAAGCCAGCCGCCACCTCCTTCTTCAATGGCCGAAAATTGTTCAACTTTATCCTCTTCTATCTCCTAATCCATCAACAATTACGAGGAAGTGTCAACTAGCAAATTGAAGAGCTCGTCAAGCTCTTTAATATCAACGGTCAAGATCGTATATTACGCGACGGATCAATGGGAATTTTCGTTCAAAAGCCGGCCGTTCAACCTCGTTTAGCGTGCCATAGGGGAGGCCGAGTCGCGTGGGGTTGCAGCCGAGAGTGGGGTGGGGGGTTGGCTTCGTTTTGGCAGTGGTTTGATGGGGTCTGGAGGTCGGTAGGTGGTGCGGCCATCGAAGATGTGAACGTGAATGTGGGGTTGCTTGCGTTCGAACCTGGATATCACGATGGGGGAGAAGGTGAAAAGGTGCGGCCGTGATTTGTTGTGGGGAAGTGAAGGGCCCTGATGCATTCTAGGTTTAAAAAAAATTTAATTTTGTTGTAAATGTTGTTTTATAAATTCGTGGGTAACTTCATAAATCCATAACTTTTTCATACGAGGTCGAAAAAATGCAAACTCAGTTGCGTTGGAATCGTATGGACGAGCACTACGCTATGGAGTTAGTTTGGAGTCGTTTGGAGTTAGTGAGAATTTTAGGTAAAATTAAACGCGCGTTTAATTTTATTCGAAATAAAAGCTGAAACGGAAATTAAAATCAAGGTGAGAACTTCTCACTCAATCGAATCAGTTTCGATTTTATCTTAAATAGTTAGATTTAAAATATTTGAATGCATGTTTGAATGTTGATGAATATCTATTGATTGTTAAAATAGACATTATGCGCCGTTAGTAAGCGGATGTTATTTAATAAAAACATATACCGCGAATGTTTCATAAACAGTGAAATTGGTATTATAAATAATATCAATATATATATATATATATATATATATATATATATATATTGGCATATGTATATATTGCAGTTGATTGATTTCCCGTATTTTTAACGGATGAGACCCTATTACGCCGTTATTAAGCGGATAATATTTAATAAGAACATATACCGCGATAATTTCATACTGGAGCGAAATTGGTATTGTGCTAATGTTTTTGGATGCAGGAAAACAGGTTGGAGGGATCCAACTGGATTCCTCAACAGTTTTTATTAGATTTCAGATATTTTGATATTTGATTGATTATCATATCGATATATGATATCGTTGTTGTCGTGATTGACTATTTGGTGTGTAGCATCATTGGACCCAGATTTTGGGATTTTAAAATGATTTTAAAGTGATTTTAGAAAGTATACGTTTTATAAAATAATTTTGGAATTGATCCATTTTAAATAAATAAACGTTATAAAATTTTAATGTTATAAAAATTATGATTTTTGTGAAATACAGTTAAAAACTGAATTTTGAGAATGTGATGCTAATGATTTTATAAAATAGTTTAATCGGGATTTTAGAATTTATTGAGAAAAGTTAAATATAGGATTTTATAAAATTTAATTATTTTATGAATCGAAATGGTGAAATAATAAAGGAGATTAAAGACGTTTTAAAGAATAATATAAATTGATTTATATTAAGAGATTTATAAATGGATATTTATAAATTGAAATATTGACATTATAAAACGAGTTTTCATAAGTGTTTGAATGAAGTGGAAATGAATTTCATAATTGAATGAAATTTATAGAATTATAAACTGTGAAGTTATAAAAGAAATTTATAAATAGTAAGATTTATAAATTTGGTGAAATTATTTGAAGAATAGATTGGTTAAATAAATGGATCTTATAAGTTATAAGATTTATAAATTGGAAAGTCTTTAAAAAGAACGATTTTGTAAAATAATCGTTTTATAAGTAATTAACTTATAATATGAACGTTTAGTTTATAATTTAGTTATAAACTGGAATAGATTTATAAAAGAACTTATAAAAAGGAAGTTTTTATAAATAAATAGAAATGGAATTTATAAACGTTGTTTTATAAATTCGCAAATGACTTATTTTGATAAGTTAATTGTTATAACTTATAAATGGAGTTATATTCACGTTTTAGATCGTGAATAATCCTTTAAATTTAAAAAGGATAGAATTGATGAGATTAGTTAACATAGTATATTCACATTTTGGAATAGTGAATAGTATGTTAAAGAGATTGTTTACAATGTGATATTTTGAACTGAATTAAAACGATCTAACGATGTTTTAAAATGTGTTGAGATTCGAAACCATAGATTTCAACATTGATTATTGAAATAGACGTTTTCGAGAAATAAAAGGGAATGGTGGACTATAACACTATTGTTATAGTAAATGATTTCCGAAAGGAAATGTTTTGAATAGTATTGGGATTTATATATCTATTTTAATTTCGAATCCCTATACTAGTGATTTTGGGTTGTCGTAACGATGTTTTACGTAACATTCGTTTTGGCCCAAATAAATATGTTTAAGAGAATGATTTCCTTAAAGAACGAAAAATATACTTAATTCGATTTAAGTATATTGAATATTTTCCAAGGTTGAAAATAAAAAGATTTGTGAATTACTTATGAATAAATAAGTATGGAAATGTTTTCCAATATGAATGAATATTTAGAATTTATCTTTTTGAAGATAAATTAAAAATGGATAATTGAAATCGTATATGCATGAATATTTTGGAATATAAATTCATTATGGAATTTATAAATGAAAAGTAGAATTTGTTTGAAAATAAATATTGATTTATTTTTGAAGTGTGAAAATTATATATCTTGTAAAGATATTTTGGAAAATAAATAATTTGGAAAATTATTTGGAATCTGGTGATGTGTGCATATCTATTGATAGTTCAATAGCCGACAATCAATATTTCCCTTTGAATGGGTACTTGATGTGATTTGTTTGAATTTGAATGCCACACTTATTTTTGAATAATCGCTCACTATTCGGGTTAACCGGGAAAGGACCATGGGGTCGTATAACCCATTCCGAATATGTGATACGTCGTTGTGAATTGCATTTGAAGATCGGTGTTGAAGACCGAGTATTTGTGAAAGCGATAGGATGACCTATCGATTGTCTCTGCACTGGGTAGCTCCTGGTATAGAGATTTCCTAAGTGATGGGAAATTCGATCGGGATTGTGAATACCTGGATTGCAAGGGCTTCGTAAGAAGTTCCTTCGGTTTTGTTCGAGCCCGGAACAGACTTGTATGGATTGTATGTCTGACATTACAAGTTGAGATATAAAGCCGATTTCTTTCAAATATATTTCTGTTGGTGGCGGAGAATTTATTCTTTTAGCTTAACACCCTTCTCTGAGACGTACGAGCTTAGAGGTTATGTAGTTGAAAGTTATCAGCGATATATTCCCAGTTTGGTAATGTGATATGCTGAGTGATGCGGAAATGATCATTGTGTTGATTATTTGTGATAGGATCGTTTATTTGATCGTCTATCCTTGTGATCATTGTGTTGATCATTTGTTGACCCAAAGCATGGCTTTTGTATAAAGTATGTTTTGTGGACGTGAATTCGTCGAACCTCACACCCCGTGAATGGTCAAAACAGGAAAGATGCGGCAAGGTTATGAGGGGTAGCACCCTTTAGGATGTGTCCATTTCCTGCTGGAAAAGGGTGGTATCATGGTATGGAGCCCAGATACTTACTCATGTTGAAAACACTTTGTTATGATTGTGTGAATTGATTACGAGCGCTCGGTGATAAAGGTCCCAAAGGACCGGGGGATGGCATATTCGGTCAGTTGTTACTCAGTTAGGGGTAACCCGGCCTTGTGTTGGTAGAGATCCGGTTTGGTTCTCGGGGATGTCCATCCAGAGGCATTTCCATGTGGCAATGGGAAGTTCCTTGGCCTGACCATTTGTTGGAAATCCAAAGAAACAATACGAGACTTGTACGGTATTAGTTGTATAACCTGCTATGGAATGTGGCGGTAACCTGCTATTGAACATAGTTAGCTATAGTAGGCATACGATAATGGTCGTATGTTGGCTAAGATTTATATTCTACTTTCGAAATGAATTTTTCCTACACTATGCACTAGTAATAATATCAAATATTCTTTTAAATGCGTATCAAGCATCTTTGACTATCATAAGGAGAAATCTCCTCCGATTCTGCGTTTGCATGTGTGTGTGTGCGGGAGGCCTTATGGTAGTCTCATTTTTAAAAACATTGCGAATTGATTTAAAAATATCCTCTATTTTGATTTTAAAGATAAATAAACTGTTTTGAGTTCTCACACCAGTCACATGACTGACTTGGAGTTTATTGTTTTCCTTCCTAAACTCTGGGTGCCCACCAATTTCCACACGGGCAGTCAAGAGTAAGGTTTATCAGGATATTCTGGATATTCTGGAGTTGCTGGAGGCAAGCTGGATGGCATGACGTATTACTAGTATATAGTATTTCTTTTTCCGCCGCACTGTTTGTTGTTGTTGTTGTTGTTGTACACTCTGATGATATGATGTAATGTAATGTAATGTATAAAATGTAATAACTGATATAGTTCTTTGTTTAAAGATTATTCATTTATTATTATATGTTGTTCCGCTGCGAATTGTGAGATTCTGATGTTGTTTTGTTGTTTCCTATTCTGTTCTATGTTCTTTTCTCTATTTTCCTTTTCCCTATCTTTCTCTATTCTCTTTTCCTTCTACTTTAAAATTTTCTATCTTCTGTTTTATCTTTTCTCTCTATCTTCTACCTTCTTATCTTTTCCTCTTCTCTTTTCTTAAATTCTTTTTAAAAACCCATAACTATTCGGTTTTTCGGCAACGAAAATCCTCGTACGTTACATTTGGTATCAGAGCATATGGTTAAGCGACAACCATGGTTCTGTTGGGTATTATTCATTAGAGATAGAGTCAGTAGTACTCTAGAATGAGTTTGAGTGTAATAATAGCTATGAGAGCGTATTTGTTAGTGAATATAAAATTGTTTTATATTGTGACGATTGGTTTGTTGAGTGGCATATGAATCTTCCTCAGCGTGGTCTCGACAACTATGCCGAAGGGGTTTCTAAACACTTGAATAGAACAATTCGACATAATATTGTTTTAAATTGGGTAAATGAAATAATTTTGCCTTGATTATATTTTATATATAAAGGAATAATTTTTCAGAATTATTAAAGAATATATAAGTTGATTGTTTAGTTGTTTGAATAATCTAAATAAAAGAATAATTGTATAAGCAAAAGAATTATAAGAATTGAATTATAATTAAAGTGATTTACAATTGTGAAATAAACTTATATATATAAGAAATGAAACTATATGAATATGAGTTGTAAATAAAAGTGAATTTAAGTTAAATGAAATTTACTTTAGAATTGGAATCTGAATTTATTTATAAATGGGAATTTAAGTTAAGTAAAAACAAGTGATGTTTGTGAAATGAAATTTAACTTAAGAGATGTTAAATGAAGTTGATATTAGTAATAAAGTAAAATGAAATATGAACTTAAGTTATTTAAATGAAATTCAACTTTAGAAATTGGATTGGATTGAATGTAAATCAATTAAATGTAAATTTAAGTTGATATGGAATAATGGGTATAAGTGTTAATTCATTAAAATCTAATGTTATTAGAAGTTGAATAAATTGGAATGAAAATCAATTTAATTAAACCAATTGTAAGCAAATGAATTTGGTTGTAATTAATAAACATTGGTTGTTATTTGATTGATTAGATTGATTGTATATAATTCATTAAGAGTTAATGAAATTGGAAGCTATGAAATTGAAATTCAAATTAGAAGTAAATAAATTTGAATAGAATTGAATGTGAATTGGATTTAATTAGTGAATGCAAACTAATTAAAATTGAGAATGAATGTTGATAAAATCCAATGTAAATAAATCAAATGTGATTTGAATTGAAAACCCTTTCATTGAATATTAATGAGAATATGAATGAATATTTATTGGTTATGGATGTTAGTTGGTTGATGGTTGAATATATATTGCTATTGAATGCATTTCTATGTTAGCATATATAGTTATTATGTTGCTATATGTTGTATATTGAGATTATTTACATATGTGCATGTTCTCATGTTGTTTGTTGAGTGTTTAGTAGGTGCGGATTGCGTTTGCTTCGCATTTGGAGCTCGCTTTAGCGCTATATTAGCCGTATATGCTTGCTAATAAAATATAAGGTACATATCTCGGATTACATACCGTACTTTTATACTTTTTTCCCTTCGGGATGCCTCATTACTTGATGATATGTATATTTGTGATATATATACTGTCATTTTTTTTTTCGGATCGAGCCGCGCAAAGGAGACTATGGCGAATTTTTCCGAAAATTTAAGGCGTTAGAAAATTTTTGAGAAAATTGGAAAATTTTGAAAACTTTAACTTAGTTTTGAAGTTGAAAGTTAAACAATAGTAGTTGTTTTTGAAAAGATAACTAAGTATGATTTGAAAACTTAGTAAAGTATTATAAGAAGTTTAAATTTATTTTGGAAAATTAATAGATTCTATAACTTTTCTTACTTGTTAATTTCGAGGACGAAATTCTTTTAAGTGGGGAAGATTGTAACGACCCAGAATTTTTAGAAATTAAAATTTGAATATTTAATTAATTTTAAATATTAATAAGTGAATTTATAAGTCAAATAAATTTTTATTTGAATTATTGGATTTTATTGGATAATTAAATCGATAATTTAATATGTTAAATTATGGAAATAATTGAAAATATAGTTAAATATGATTGAAGATGATTTGTAAAATTTTATTTTATCATATGGGAGTTAGAACGATATTTTAGAACTTTTAAAATCGAATTAAAAGTTAATTTGTGAAAATTGAATATTTTAATATTAAAATCGACTAGTGAAAATAGACAATTTTTGAACGGTCTCAGAATTGAACGAAACCAGTTTCATTGGATCCGTAATAGTTAGTTATTACCGGATTTCAAATTTCGTGTCAATCGGAGCTATCGTTTGATCGTGGCAGCTCGAAACGCATCGATTTATTTTTAATTTAAATTTGACGAGCTAAAATAGCCATTTTTCAAAAAGTCTCAGATTTCGACGAAACCAGTTTCATCGGATCCGTAATGTAATATTATTGTAAGGTTTCAAATTTCAAGTCAATTGGATTTACCGTTTGTCCGGTACAAATTAAAACGCCTAGAAATCGACTTAAATCGGTTTAATTTAAATTGAGCGTTTACAGCCATAACTCGCACAGATGTCCGAATTAGCTTCCGAAACCTGTTCCATTGTGTCCGGAACGCGGGGTAAACCTTAGAAACGCTGGTTACGGCGCGTAAATCGGAGTTCGGAATTTCCGGATGAATAGTGTTCGATTTTCTTCTATAAATAGGCTCATTTTTCACAAAATAAAAAAAAACTAGGGTTTCTCCGCAAAGCCAGCCGCTATCTCCTTCTTCAATGGCCGAAAATTGTTCAACTTTATCCTCTTCTATCTCCTAATCCATCAACAATTACGAGGAAGTGTCAACTAGCAAATTGAAGAGCTCGTCAAGCTCTTTAATATCAACGGTCAAGATCGTATATTACGCGACGGATCAATGGGAATTTTCGTTCAAAAGCCGGCCGTTCAACCTCGTTTAGCGCGCCATAGGGGAGGCCGAGTCGCGTGGGGTTGCAGCCGAGAGTGGTGTGGGGGGTTGGCTTCGTTTTGGCAGTGGTTTGATGGGGTCTGGAGGTCGGTAGGTGGTGCGGCCATCGAAGATGTGAACGTGAATGTGGGGTTGCTTGCGTTCGAACCTGGATATCTGATGCAGCACGACCTATGGAAGCACAAGGCTTAGGTCGTTCACGAGTTAACGAAGCTATGGAATCACATTTGGAGAAGGCTACGTTTTTAAGTCAGTCACAACTTAACATGTATAACGAGTTAACGAAGGGGACGCTTGAAACTGAGTTCCGACCTAACAAGCTCCGAGATAACGAGCTCCGACCTAGACCTAACAAGCTCCGAGATAACGAGCTCCGACCTAAGGAGTTACGACCTAGTGATGTTGAAAGGGCTAACTGTGCTAGGCTACGACCTAAATTAGGTCGCGTAAATGACCTACGACCTAAATTAGGTTGGGAATATCTCAAGGCGCTCTGTATGCCTAAGTCGCTGTCGCGTCATGAAGTTAGGTCGCTATCGACCTAATACTGAGGCATGAAGAAAGATAGGTCGCTCAAATAGCATACCGACCTAAGTTAGGTCGTTAACAACCTTATATCGCCTGCTAACTGGAAGAGCCGCAACTTTTAGGTCGCGTACAACTTTGTGTAGGTCGCTGTGTTGTATACGTGTGTATATGTTGTGTGTTAGGTCGGCAACGACCTACTATAAGTCGTAAGTCGTAAGTTGTGTCGTATTTTGTTGTTTCCTTTGTTGAGTCGTGTGTGTGGAGTCGGCGCCGACCTAAGGGGTGTTGAGTCGGTAACGACTTATGGGGACAGTTGTAAAAACACTATAAATAGGCGTGTGTTGTAATTTTTTGAGGTGGTTGATTTTGAATAAAATTTCTCTTTGTTAGCTTTGTGCTTTCATACCAATTGGTAGTTGAGTGTAATCTCCTATCTCCACTTACGTCGTTCGAGTGCGCTCGAATCCACGTTTGTTGAAGCCGATTCACGGAATCTAGTGCGCTAGATCAACGTGCGAAGAATCGTAGATCTTTGAACACGGTATAGTGCGCTATCAACGTGTTTGAGATAGCTAGAGTTCGGTATCTTTGGATCAACGAACTTGGGCATTTTTGGTATCTTCAACTCACCGATTGCTACAATCCATCAATTGAAGTTTATTTCGAATTATCCGCTGCGTCAGTTTGGTATCAGAGCCATACTTAGCCAATCATAGCTAAGTTTGATTCTTGGAGCCAAGTTTTTGAAGTTTTTGAAGTTTGGAGTTGTTCATTGTGTTCATATTGAAGTTGCAACAAGTTTGGGGTGTTTGATCCATTTCATTTTGGATCGAGGAGTGGGACTTTGTTTGGGGTTTGAATTGGTGTTTGCGCGCCAAGGAAAGAAGTGAGGCCGTGTATACTTTGAGCCGAGCCAAAGAGTGTTGGAGCAAGTCTTGCCGAGTCAACTTGTAGCCGAGACATTGTATTGCCGAGATAAGTCAAGGCAAACTTTTGTGAAGTGTACATTCTTTGCCGAGCTAAGTGTGCCGATCCAAGGGAGAGCCGACCTAACTTGAACCGAGTTGGGTTGAGTCGTATATAAAGCTTTGCCGAGACATAGGAGCCGAGTCATATTGAGCCGTGACTTGTTGTTGGAAGTCTTGAAGTCTTGTGTTGAATTTTTGAAGTCTTGTGAAGTTTACAACCATGCCACCAAGGAGAGCTAACCGACATCAAAACGTTGAAGCTTTGTATCGTAGAGAAGAAGCCGAGCTTATGGAACAACGTATTAATGAAAAGTTTGATGAAGGCATTGGTAAATTGGAGAGATTGATGACTGATTTGAATCAAAGGAGGAGATCACCAGACTCGAACCATGGAGGAAACCGAGTTTCGCCATCGGTTACGGAAGCGAGGAGGGTATCGCCACATTCATGTAGAGATAGAAGAGAAACATCAATTTCATCACGAAGAGATCATCATGACTATGTACATGAAGAGAGAAGGAGTCAACGTGAATTTGACCATGAAGCATATAGAGATGAGGAGAGACATAGTCACAGAAGCGTGCATGAACGAAGGGATGACATTGGTCGAGATCGATGTAGGCGTACTTTTGATTTTGTTGAAGAGGGTGATAGAGCAAGTATTCATTATCGAGATCGAGACCAAGTTCGAAATTCTTACCGTGATGTGGAGGATGACCGTCGTTGGGAGTCGGGTATGAAAATGGAGATTCCGGAGTTTAAAGGCGGGATGGTTGCTGAGGAGTTTTTAGATTGGTTGTCTAATGTGGAGGAAATCTTTGATTTCAAGGAGGTGCCGGAGAATAGAAGGGTGAAGTTAGTTGCTACAAGGCTGAGGGGAAGAGCACTGGCATGGTGGCAGCAAACTAAACTTACTCGAGAACGAATGGGGAAGTCAAAGATAGAATCTTGGGAGAAGATGAAAAAGTTGATGAGATCTACTTTCTTACCTTACAACTACCAGTCACTTATGTACCAGAGGTTGCAGAATCTGAGGCAAGGGACAAAATCTGTTAGTGATTATGCTGATGAATTTTACCAACTCATCGCCAGGAATGATATCATGGAAACAGAAGAACAGCTAACTGCTAGATTCATTGGGGGTTTGAGAATGCAGATCCAGGATATGGTTAATATGTTTGATCCTAGATCCATTGCAGAGGCACATCAGAAAGCGTTAGCTTGGGAGAAACAAGGAAGGCGTGGAGGAGGTGTGTTTACTCATTCTAATAATCCAGTGAAAGGTGCCGGTGGAAGTTCTAGTGTTCCTAAACCTGTTACAAAACCAGTGGTGAAGGAGGTTGAGAAGGCGAAGACTAACAGTGTTTTCAAATGCTATAATTGTCAGGAGTTGGGTCATAAAAGTAACGAATGTCCGAAGCCGAAGAAAAGAACCATGGTTGCAGAAGTTGAGGCAGATGATGGTGAGGAGGCAGAGTATTCAAATGTACCTTATGTTGAGGAGGAAGAAGAAGTGTCGGGAGATGAAGGATGTAATCTTATGATGAGGAGAAGTTGTTTGACACCTAAGCAAGAGGAGGATTGTAGTTGGCTGAGAAGCAATATTTTTCAATCGACATGTACTATTCTGGGAAAAGTTTGCAAGTTCGTTATTGATGCGGGAAGTTGTGATAATATTATTTCTACAGAGGCAGTGAGAAAGTTGAATTTGAAGACCGAGAAGCATCCTAAACCATACAAGCTAGCATGGTTAAGGAAAGGAGGTGAAGTGAAAGTGTGTCGAAGAGCTTGTGTGAATTTTTCAATCGGAAAGAAGTACAAAGATGAAATCTGGTGTGATGTCGTAGATATGGATGTTTGTCACTTATTGTTGGGCAGACCATGGCAGTTTGATAGAGCAATACAGCATGACGGTCGTGCCAACAGTTACAGTTTCATGTTCGAGGGTACTAAGATCACTTTGGTTCCCAAGAGACAGCAACAGAAGGAGAGCAAGCTAGAAGAGATTGAAGAATTGAAAACTCTGTTGACTTTGAAGGAGTTTGTTAAAGAAGTAGAGGAAGAGCCTGAGATGTTTCTTTTGATTGGGAGAGAGAGTAGTGACGAAGTTGAGATTCCCGAAGAAGCAAAGCCAGTTTTGAAAGAGTTTGAAGATGTCTTTCCAGATGAGTTACCGAAGGAGTTACCGCCACTTAGAGACATTCAACATCAGATTGATCTTGTTCCAGGAGCAGTGTTACCACACCGACCACATTACAGAATGAGTCCGAAGGAACATGAGGAGTTACGAAGGCAGGTGGAAGAGTTGCTTGAGCAGGGTCGTATCCAAGAAAGTTTGAGTCCGTGTGCTGTGCCTGCATTGTTAGTACCAAAGAAGGACGGAACTTGGAGGATGTGCACTGATAGTAGAGCTTTGAATAAGATCACTGTTCGTTACAGATTTCCTATGCCGAGGTTGGATGATTTGTTAGATCAGTTGAGTGGGGCAACTATATTTTCGAAGATTGATTTGAAGAGTGGTTATCATCAGATCCGAATCAGACCTGGAGATGAATGGAAGACAGCTTTCAAAACTAGAGAAGGGTTGTACGAATGGTTGGTTATGCCATTTGGGTTGTCTAATGCACCTAGTACATTCATGCGGGTGATGAATCAAATCTTTCGACCATTCATTGGGAAGTTCGTCGTGGTTTATTTCGATGATATTTTGATTTATAGCAGGAGTACGGAGGAACATGTTCTACATCTGAGAGAAGTGTTGTTTATTCTTCGTGAAGAACAATTTTATGCTGCTACAAAGAAATGTGTGTTTATGACACCTAGTGTTTTATTCCTGGGGTATGTTGTTTCAGGGAAAGGTATTCAAGTTGACCAGAGCAAAGTTGAAGCAGTCAAGAATTGGCCACAGCCAAAGACAATTACAGAAGTGAGAAGTTTTCATGGGCTAGCGTCATTCTACCGAAGATTCATTCCACACTTCAGTAGCGTGATGGCTCCAGTGACTGATTGCATGAAGGGTAAACAATTTGTGTGGTCAGAGGAAGCGGGGGTTGCCTTTGAGAGAATCAAGGAATTGCTGACGTCTGCACCAATTCTTGTTTTACCTAATTTTCAGTTGTTATTTGAATTGCATACTGATGCTTCGAAGGTTGGAATTGGAGGAGTTCTGAGTCAGAATGGGAAGCCAGTTGCATATTTCAGTGAGAAATTGTCAGGGGCGAAGATGAGATACAGTACATATGACGTTGAATTTTATGCTGTTGTTCAGGCTATCAAGCATTGGAGACATTACTTATTTCAGAAGGAATTTGTTCTTTACACAGATCATGAAGCTTTGAAACATTTACAGGGACAGGATAAAATTTCAGCGAGACATGCATCATGGATTTCTTATTTACAACAGTTTACTTTTGTCGTTAAGCACAAATCAGGGGTGACAAATCGAGTAGCTGATGCTTTAAGTAGGAGGAGTCATTTGTTAACGACAATGAAGGTTGAAGTGACCGGGTTTGAAATGTTGCCAGAGATGATTGAAGAAGATCCTTACTTTGTGAAATATGTTGAAAAAGTGAAGGATGGGAGTACCGATGAATTCATGTTAGTTGATGGTTTTCTGTTTAAAGGGAATCGTTTATGTATTCCGGATTGTAGTTTGAGGTTGAAGATTGTGAAGGAGTTACACGAGGAAGGGCATGTGGGCCGTGATCGTACTTTGCAATTGATTTCACAATCATATTTTTGGCCATCGATGAGGAAAGAGGTTGAAAGATTCGTGGAGCGATGTCATATTTGCCAAGTTTCAAAAGGGACAGCAACGAATGCAGGGTTGTATATGCCGTTACCAGTACCATCTAAGCCATGGGTTGATATCAGCATGGATTTCGTTTTGGGCTTGCCGAGAACTCAAAGGGGAAATGATTCGATATTTGTTGTGGTGGACAGGTTTTCAAAGATGGCACATTTTGTTGCTTGCAAGAAGACAGCAGATGCTGTTCGAGTGGCACAGTTATTCTTCAAGGAAATCTATCGTCTTCATGGATTACCAGAATCTATCGTTTCTGACAGGGATACTAGATTTTTGAGTCATTTTTGGCTTAGTTTGTGGAAGATGGTGGGAACGAAGCTGAAATTTAGCAGTGCGTATCATCCGCAAACAGATGGGCAAACAGAGGTGGTGAATAGATCGTTGGGAAACTTGTTGCGATGTTTGGTGAAGGACAATCTGAAAAGTTGGAACATGAAGTTATGCCAGGCAGAATTTGCTCATAATCATGCATTAAATCGAAGCACAGGATTCAGTCCATTTCAAATCATATATTCAAGCTTACCCAGGGGACCGTTGGATATAGCAGTGGTACCACAACCAAAGGGAACGGTTAAACGAGCTGTTGATTTTGTTGGAGAATTAACTGAATGTCATAAAATCGTTCAGGAACGATTGGAGAAGTCTAATGAGAAGTATAAGCGGGCTGCTGATTTGAAACGACGGAGTGTTGAATTTAACGAAGGTGATTTAGTTTACGCTGTGTTAACGAAGGATCGTTTTCCAGTGGGCGCGTATAACAAGTTGAAAGCCAGGAAAATTGGTCCTGTAAAAGTGGTGAAACGAATTAATGAAAATGTTTATAAGTTGAAACTACCGGAGGATGTTTACACTTCTGACGTGTTCAATGTTAAGCATCTCGTACCGTATTATGGAGTTGAACAATCTGATGTGGGAGAAATTACAAATTCGAGGACGAATTTTTCTCAACCAGGGGAGGATGATGCAGCACGACCTATGGAAGCACAAGGCTTAGGTCGTTCACGAGTTAACGAAGCTATGGAATCACATTTGGAGAAGGCTACGTTTTTAAGTCAGTCACAACTTAACATGTATAACGAGTTAACGAAGGGGACGCTTGAAACTGAGTTCCGACCTAACAAGCTCCGAGATAACGAGCTCCGACCTAGACCTAACAAGCTCCGAGATAACGAGCTCCGACCTAAGGAGTTACGACCTAGTGATGTTGAAAGGGCTAACTGTGCTAGGCTACGACCTAAATTAGGTCGCGTAAATGACCTACGACCTAAATTAGGTTGGGAATATCTCAAGGCGCTCTGTATGCCTAAGTCGCTGTCGCGTCATGAAGTTAGGTCGCTATCGACCTAATACTGAGGCATGAAGAAAGATAGGTCGCTCAAATAGCATACCGACCTAAGTTAGGTCGTTAACAACCTTATATCGCCTGCTAACTGGAAGAGCCGCAACTTTTAGGTCGCGTACAACTTTGTGTAGGTCGCTGTGTTGTATACGTGTGTATATGTTGTGTGTTAGGTCGGCAACGACCTACTATAAGTCGTAAGTCGTAAGTTGTGTCGTATTTTGTTGTTTCCTTTGTTGAGTCGTGTGTGTGGAGTCGGCGCCGACCTAAGGGGTGTTGAGTCGGTAACGACTTATGGGGACAGTTGTAAAAACACTATAAATAGGCGTGTGTTGTAATTTTTTGAGGTGGTTGATTTTGAATAAAATTTCTCTTTGTTAGCTTTGTGCTTTCATACCAATTGGTAGTTGAGTGTAATCTCCTATCTCCACTTACGTCGTTCGAGTGCGCTCGAATCCACGTTTGTTGAAGCCGATTCACGGAATCTAGTGCGCTAGATCAACGTGCGAAGAATCGTAGATCTTTGAACACGGTATAGTGCGCTATCAACGTGTTTGAGATAGCTAGAGTTCGGTATCTTTGGATCAACGAACTTGGGCATTTTTGGTATCTTCAACTCACCGATTGCTACAATCCATCAATTGAAGTTTATTTCGAATTATCCGCTGCGTCAATATCACGATGGGGGAGAAGGTGAAAAGGTGCGGCCGTGATTTGTTGTGGGGAAGTGAAGGGCCCTGATGCATTCTAGGTTTAAAAAAAATTTAATTTTGTTGTAAATGTTGTTTTATAAATTCATGGGTAACTTCATAAATCCATAACTTTTTCATACGAGGTCGAAAAAATGCAAACTCAGTTGCGTTGGAATCGTATGGACGAGCACTACGCTATGGAGTTGGTTTGGAGTCGTTTGGAGTTAGTGAGAATTTTGGGTAAAATTAAACGCGCATTTAATTTTATTCGAAATAAAAGCTGAAACGGAAATTAAAATCAAGGTGAGAACTTCTCACTCAATCGAATCAGTTTCGATTTTATCTTAAATAGTTAGATTTAAAATATTTGAATGCATGTTTGAATGTTGATGAATATCTATTGATTGTTAAAATAGACATTATGCGCCGTTAGTAAGCGGATGTTATTTAATAAAAACATATACCGCGAATGTTTCATAAACAGTGAAATTGGTATTATAAATAATATCAATATATATATATATTGGCATATGTATATATTGCAGTTGGTTGATTTCCCGTATTTTTAACGGATGAGACCCTATTACGCCGTTATTAAGCGGATAATATTTAATAAGAACATATACCGCGATAATTTCGTACTGGAGCGAAATTGGTATTGTGCTAATGTTTTTGGATGCAGGAAAACAGGTTGGAGGGATCCAACTGGATTCCTCAACAGTTTTTATTAGATTTCAGATATTTTGATATTTGATTGATTATCATATCGATATATGATATCGTTGTTGTCGTGATTGACTATTTGGTGTGTAGCATCATTGGACCCAGATTTTGGGATTTTAAAATGATTTTAAAGTGATTTTAGAAAGTATACGTTTTATAAAATAATTTTGGAATTGATCCATTTTAAATAAATAAACGTTATAAAATTTTAATGTTATAAAAATTATGATTTTTGTGAAATACAGTTAAAAACTGAATTTTGAGAATGTGATGCTAATGATTTTATAAAATAGTTTAATCGGGATTTTAGAATTTATTGAGAAAAGTTAAATATAGGATTTTATAAAATTTAATTATTTTATGAATCGAAATGGTGAAATAATAAAGGAGATTAAAGACGTTTTAAAGAATAATATAAATTGATTTATATTAGGAGATTTATAAATGGATATTTATAAATTGAAATATTGACATTATAAAACGAGTTTTCATAAGTGTTTGAATGAAGTGGAAATGAATTTCATAATTGAATGAAATTTATAGAATTATAAACTGTGAAGTTATAAAAGAAATTTATAAATAGTAAGATTTATAAATTTGGTGAAATTATTTGAAGAATAGATTGGTTAAATAAATGGATCTTATAAGTTATAAGATTTATAAATTGGAAAGTCTTTAAAAAGAACGATTTTGTAAAATAATCGTTTTATAAGTAATTAACTTATAATATGAACGTTTAGTTTATAATTTAGTTATAAACTGGAATAGATTTATAAAAGAACTTATAAAAAGGAAGTTTTTATAAATAAATAGAAATGGAATTTATAAACGTTGTTTTATAAATTCGCAAATGACTTATTTTGATAAGTTAATTGTTATAACTTATAAATGGAGTTATATTCACGTTTTAGATCGTGAATAATCCTTTAAATTTAAAAAGGATAGAATTGATGAGATTAGTTAACATAGTATATTCACGTTTTGGAATAGTGAATAGTATGTTAAAGAGATTGTTTAGAATGTGATATTTTGAACTGAATTAAAACGATCTAACGATGTTTTAAAATGTGTTGAGATTCGAAACCATAGATTTCAACATTGATTGTTGAAATAGACGTTTTCGAGAAATAAAAGGGAATGGTGGACTATAACACTATTGTTATAGTAAATGATTTCTGAAAGGAAATGTTTTGAATAGTATTGGGATTTATATATCTATTTTAATTTCGAATCCCTATACTAGTGATTTTGGGTTGTCGTAACGATGTTTTACGTAACATTCGTTTTGGCCCAAATAAATATGTTTAAGAGGATGATTTCCTTAAAGAATGAAAAATATACTTAATTCGATTTAAGTATATTGAATATTTTCCAAGGTTGAAAATAAAAAGATTTGTGAATTACTTATGAATAAATAAGTATGGAAATGTTTTCCAATATGAAATGAATATTTAGAATTTATCTTTTTGAAGATAAATTAAAAATGGATAATTGAAATCGTATATGCATGAATATTTTGGAATATAAATTCATTATGGAATTTATAAATGAAAAGTAGAATTTGTTTGAAAATAAATATTGATTTATTTTTGAAGTGTGAAAATTATATATCTTGTAAAGATATTTTGGAAAATAAATAATTTGGAAAATTATTTGGAATCTGGTGATGTGTGCATATCTATTGATAGTTCAATAGCCGACTATCAATATTTCCCTTTGAATGGGTACTTGATGTGATTTGTTTGAACTTGAATGCCACACTTATTTTTGAATAATCGCTCACTATTCGGGTTAACCGGGAAAGGACCATGGGGTCGTATAACCCATTCCGAATATGTGATACGTCGTTGTGAATTGCATTTGAAGATCGGTGTTGAAGACCGAGTATTTGTGAAAGCGATAGGATGACCTATCGATTGTCTCTGTGTGACGCCCCACCTCTATACCCACGCTAGCCAAGAACACTCCGGAGTAGTGCTGTCAACTAGCACGGAGAATGAGGCTGTTGAGGAGCGACCATCCATGTAATTGCTTATCACACGGTGGCTATAAATAATCTTCGGAAACAAACATAGAAATAATCATATCACAAATCAGTCACAGACATCCATATCACAAAGGCGGAAGAAGATATGAATATATAACTAACACATGAAAGTGTACATCAGAGTAGTGGTCAGTAAGTCCCACGATAATACAAAAGAATAGCAACACGTGCTATACAAAAGAATACAACTATGAGTCTATATCTCAAGTGTATACCACAAAAACTGCTAATCTAAACAGTTAGCCAAAAGTCAGAGTGATGAATCCCTGGGAAGAAGTCAAGCAGAAGCACCTGTAACATCTCGGTCTGACCCGAGTATTATTTAAGAAAATAATAAACGGGTCAGTCTAGCTATAAATATCAGATGACATGATATAACATAAAAGATATGGCATAAACATAAACATCCATAATGACATACCACTATAAGTATGTAAATAATGATCAACAGAAGATCAATCAATAAGAGATAATCAATATCACAAGAATCTTCTCAAAGATTCGAAAAGGGCATCATACCCCAAACTTGTACTCATAACAAGTCAATGACATAAATTCTAGAAATCAACGCAAGAAGTCCAGAAATCATAGAAAAGAGAAAGAGGCCTATCACATGACGGTCCGAAGACCAAGGGGAGCTACCCCACATGTGTGAATGGAATCACACAGATTAAGGTCCAGACTAACCAAAAAGCAAAAAGGTATGTGTGAGTGGAATCACACAAGTGGTGTCTAGTCTAACCTCGCAACAAGAGACATCGCACAGTTGCTAGTCTAAATCATCAGAATGATCGTCATGATCAACGAGAAGTGTCTAGTAAATATAGAAGTTTAGCTTCATGTCCCTTAACCACTTGCTTAACTTAAATATTTACAAACAAACTGTAAATCTTCACTAATAAAATTGTCACAAGAGGTTCAATCGAACAAGTCCAAGAATTAACCGACGAAGTGAACGCAAGCGTTTCATACCACTTGTTTTACTAAGTCGTTTAATTAGATTTCTCATCCGAGTGAGGTAAAGGTTTGTATATACTAATAGATTGGAAAACGGTTAAGAAAAGAGCTTTGTTATTAAAAATAGAGTTGAAATTGTTTGTTAAAAGAGTTTTGATATTTACTACTAGTATTGAAACCTTTATATTATAAAGTGACAAAACACAGAAGCAATTGTAGAAACAATCAGTCACAAAAATCGCATACGGAGATGTGAATAAAATCCAAGGAAATCAGCTCAATGTTTTTCAGATAAGATCCCCTACGGAGGGGGGGTCCGGGGGGGGGGGGGGGGGTGGCAACCCCCCAAGGTGGGGGTGCGGGGGCAACGCCACCGCTTACGGGGTTCGACCTGCTCGGTCAGGTCGCAGGGGTCCAGGGGGCAGCGCCCCCGGCGGGGTGCGGGGCAGCGCCCCGACCAAAACGGTACGACCTAGTGAAGACCAAAGGAAGGATAGGATCGAGCGACTTAAAGGGTTTCGATCTAAAGAGCCACGACCTAAAGGAGTAAGCGACCCTAAGGAAACCCGCGACCTAATCATGGCCGAGCTAAGGTGAGGTGCGACTCAACCAGGTAAGCGACCTAAGGGAGACGAGCGACCTAAGGAACTCGCGACCTAACAATAGCACAGGTCAAGCGACCTAAGGGAGACGAGCGACCTAAGGAACTCGCGACCTAACAATAGCACAGGTCAAGCGACCTAAGGGAGACGAGCGACCTAAGGAACTCGCGACCTAACAATAGCACAGGTCAAGCGACCTAACGTTTTAAGGCCGAGCGACCTAATTAAACTCGCGACTTAATGGTGTGATAGGCGTGCGACCTAAAGTGTTACGACCTAAGGGTCGAGCGACTTAGTGGGACAAGGTCATACGACCTATCGGAGTAAACGGTCGAGCGACCTAACAGGTTATAGGTCATGCGACCTAGTGGGTTAACGGCCTAACGACCTAAAGGCCCACGACTTACGACCTAAGGAGCCAGAGCGAGCGACCTAAGGCTGTATAGGGGATTTAAGGCCAGAAACGACCTAAGTGTTTGCGACCTAACGACCTAAAAGCCCGCGACCTACGACCTAAGAGCCATACGACCTACGACCTAATTCCGAGTGCCGAGCGACCTAACGTTGTAGGCCATTTTAAGGTCGGAAACGAGCTATTTTGAGGCCGAGACTTTTCCACGCGAACGACCTAGCATAGGCAGAACGACCTAAGTGCAGAATTTCACCAAAAACACTAAAAATTGGAGTTTTTCGCCAATTCGATTCAAACCAAATGCAAATGTGCATGCATAAGTGATAGGGAATCATTCCCAACAGTCCAATATAGTTATAGACTAGAATTGTGAGATAAAAATCTCACCTTTGCACCAAATATCAATGAAAATGAAGTTTTAAGCAAGCAAGAATCAATCCTTCTTCTATCTAAGCACAAGAAGCTTGAATCCAATGTCTTCTTCTTGAATTTGGAGTAGAAAGATGGATTGCAATTGAATTTGAGTTTTGGAATTTTAATTTCCCATTCCCTCCACCATTAATGCCAAAGCTTGATTAGTTAGGAAATTTATGAAGAGTGAGGAGAAGAGGGTTGGAACTTGGGCTTAATAGGCTAAACTAACCCAAAGTCCAAAGCGGGAAAAGTTAGTGAAATTTCACTAACTCCAAACCTATCGATGTTTATACTTAAAAAAGTTGTAAATGACATTTCGAACTCAATGGAAGTGGTCTCGAGTCCGAATTTGACCGTTTGCAAAAAGTAGCTTTTCGGACCAAAATCCGATTAACGAGTTAATATTTAAATAAAATATTTAAATACAAACTCGATAAATATGCGGGTTGTTACACTCTGCACTGGCTAGCTCCTGGTATAGAGATTTCCTAGGTGATGGGAAATTCGATCGGGATTGTGAATACCCGGATTGCAAGGGCTTCGTAAGAAGTGCCTTCGGTTTTGTTCGAGCCCGGAACAGACTTGTATGGATTGTATGTCTGACATTACAAGTTGAGATATAAAGCCGATTTCTTTCAAATATATTTCTGTTGGTGGCGGAGAATTTATTCTTTTAGCTTAACACCCTTCTCTGAGACGTACGAGCTTAGAGGTTATGTAGTTGAAAGATATCAGCGATATATTCCCAGTTTGGTAACGTGATATGCTGAGTGATGCGGAAATGATCATTGTGTTGATTATTTGTGATAGGATCGTTTATTTGATCGTCTATCCTTGTGATCATTGTGTTGATCATTTGTTGACCCAAAGCATGGCTTTTGTATAAAGTATGTTTTGTGGACGTGAATTCGTCGAACCTCACACCCCGTGAATGGTCAAAACAGGAAAGATGCGGCAAGGTTATGAGGGGTAGCGCCCTTTAGGATGTGTCCATTTCCTGCTGGAAAAGGGTGGTATCATGGTATGGAGCCCAGATACTTACTCATGTTGAAAACACTTTGTTATGATTGTGTGAATTGATTACGAGCGCTCGGTGATAAAGGTCCCAAAGGACCGGGGGATGGCATATTCGGTCAGTTGTTACTCAGTTAGGGGTAACCCGGCCTTGTGTTGGTAGAGATCCGGTTTGGTTCTCGGGGATGTCCATCCAGAGGCATTTCCATGTGGCAATGGGAAGTTCCTTGGCCTGACCATTTGTTGGAAATCCAAAGAAACAATACGAGACTTGTACGGTATTAGTTGTATAACCTGCTATGGAATGTGGCGGTAACCTGCTATTGAACATAGTTAGCTATAGTAGGCATACGATAATGGTCGTATGTTGGCTAAGATTTATATTCTACTTTCGAAATGAATTTTTCCTACACTATGCACTAGTAATAATATCAAATATTCTTTTAAATGCGTATCAAGCATCTTTGACTATCATAAGGAGAAATCTCCTCCGATTCTGCGTTTGCATGTGTGTGTGTGCGGGAGGCCTTATGGTAGTCTCATTTTTAAAAACATTGCGAATTGATTTAAAAATATTCCTCTATTTTGATTTTAAAGATAAATAAACTGTTTTGAGTTCTCACACCAGTCACATGACTGACTTGGAGTTTATTGTTTTCCTTCCTAAACTCTGGGTGCCCACCAATTTCCACACGGGCAGTCAAGAATAAGGTTTATCAGGATATTCTGGATATTCTGGAGTTGCTGGAGGCAAGCTGGATGGCATGACGTATTACTAGTATATAGTATTTCTTTTTCCGCCGCACTGTTTGTTGTTGTTGTTGTACACTCTGATGATATGATGTAATGTAATGTAATGTATAAAATGTAATAACTGATATAGTTCTTTGTTTAAAGATTATTCATTTATTATTATATGTTGTTCCGCTGCGAATTGTGAGATTCTGATGTTGTTCTGTTGTTTCCTGTTCTGTTCTATGTTCTTTTCTCTATTTTCCTTTTCCCTATCTTTCTCTATTCTCTTTTCCTTCTATTTTAAAATTTTCTATCTTCTGTTTTATCTTTTCTCTCTATCTTCTACCTTCTTATCTTTTCCTCTTCTCTTTTCTTAAATTCTTTTTAAAAACCCATAACTATTCGGTTTTTCGGCAACGAAAATCCTCGTACGTTACAGCGAGGTTCCTCGAAGTTTGGATTGCCGTGGATATTGGGTTTTCTGGTGACGTTGCTTCAGACAGTTTGAGTTGAAGGTTGAAAACTCATTCTCGATCGAGTTTTGATTTTCTGGGTTTAGTATGTTGATGTCGAGGTTGAAGTTGACTTTGGGATGACCGGAGAGGGGTTCGTCGTTGGCGAGGTTGGTCGTGCACGTTGATGTGCACGACTTTGTGCATCTGCAAATGGGAAGTGGGAGAAGAAGGAGGGGGCCCGATGACTGCATCGCGTTTTGTGATGTGAGACTCGAAGCAGGAGAAGAGGTGGGGAGACTCGGGGTGTTTGCTGTTTAACTCGGGAATTTCTGTAGTTTGCTCGGGTATTTGAGTTCGCAGGGTTCGTTTCTGTTTGGGGTTCAAATAGTTATAAAGGTTTTAAAAATTAACAGCAAGGTTTTTATAAAGTTTTTAAAACAAGATAATATGATTTTGTAAATAATTTTAGATTAAAAACAAGAGTTAATCAAGTTTGTTTATAAAACTAAAATGTTTTAAAGTTGGTTAAACAAAGTTTTATATATATAAATTATGGAAGTTTAAAATAAAATTAGTGTAGTTTTGAATTAAGTTGTATTAACTTTTATTTAGTAACTATGGAAAGTTTTAAAGATTTAAAAAGGTTTGATTTGAATATTTAAAATTGTTTAATCATAATTGACTTTTAAAATAATTTATTTTTAAATAAGGATTAATGGTTAAAGTTTAGAAATCAATTATGATTTAAGAAATTATAAGTTTTAATTATTTAAAGATAATTAAATTTGTAAAGATAATTGAGATAATTAAATCATTTTTAATTATCAAGTTTTATTTGTTAATAAATGATTTAATTAAGATAATGGTTTCTTAATTAAGAATCTTTTAATATAGTAGATCAAGAATCATTTAATTAATTTAAATGATTAAGTTAAATAAATAAATAAATTAAATAATTAATTAGTGATTAATTGAGATAATCACTTATGAGTTAATATAATTCCTTGGTGAAGTAATTAACTGATTAATTACAGAAGGAAATTAAGTAAAAGATAATTACTTTATGAAAAGTAATTAAGTAATGTGATTAAGAGTTAATCACTTTAACTATTAATTAAAGAATTAATTAACAATTAGTTAAAGGTTTAAATTATTTGATTAATGATTAATGAATAAAAGAATTAAGAGTAATTAATTAAGTGATTAATTACTTGTTGAAGTAATTAATTAAGAAAGAAATTTAATTAATGAAGTAATCATTAATTAATGAAAATAATTAATTAATTATTAATTTATAATTTAAGAATAATTAGTTTATAATTAAGTTTTAATTACTAAATGTAATTAAAGTAATTAATCAAAGGTGATTAATTAAAAGTAATTAATTAAATATGATTAATTAAAAGTAACTAATCAAGTAGTTTTAATTAAAAGTAATTAATCAATGTGATTAATTAAAAGTGATTAATCAGGTGTAATTAATTAAAGGTAATTAAGAAATAATTATCAGGATAATTAAAGAATAATTAATCAAGGTTGATTAATTTAGAAGGCAATTAAGAGGTAATTACTTAGTATAATTTGGAAGTAATTAATCAGGATGATTAATTAATATGGTAATTAAGTAATAATTACTTAAAGTAATTAAGTGATAATTAATCAGGGAAGATTAATTGAAATGGATAATTAAGTGATGTTAGTTAATTAATTAATCTGTAATTAATTAATGAATAGTAAAAAATGGATTGAAGATAATCCAAGTATTTAATTTAACGATTAATTAAATTGATCGAGTTTGAATCAAACTTGTTTATGAATGATTAATGATTGGATGATATATATCATTGAATGAGTTAATGATATTGGATGTTGTTAGATGACATTGATTGGTATGTGATGATGTGAATATGCTATATATACTGTTTGTGATATGTATAGTTGCATGTGATAATAGATACTTATCTATCTGTGTTGTGAATACACCCATTTATGTTAAGTGATATTTCTAAATATCTATTGCTTAAATCCCTTAAGTACAACTTGGACATTCAAATGGCGTTTGGTTTCGATGAGACCGGGATCGGGTTTCCATATTTGGATATCCGAAAACCACATCGATTCCAATTAAACGTTAGGTCGTTAATCCAAGTGGAGCAAGTGAAGACTCGAGGTGTAATGGCTATACGTCAGTATAAATATGTGGGTGATTCCGTAATGAGTTTGACGAAATAGTGCTTATAGATTCGAGATGGAGATTTAGAGTGCAAGGGCTATGGTCGTTGACTCTGAGGGTGATTCCAAAATGAGTGCAACGAGATAGTGCCTTCGGTTTCGTTCGAACCCGGAACGAACTTGTATGGATTGAATGCTTTCAGCACATCGTCAGGCGGACGATGAGCATTCTAAGATAATTGGTCCTATAAAGGTAATCGCAGCCTCAAGCCTCATCAACCGGGAATGGCTAAAACAGGGGAGATGCAGCAAGGCTTCGTGGGTCGCTCCCACTGGAGAGCGAGATACATCCCTGTCTAGATGTCCCTTTTTATTTCGGCTTTGTGGGCGGTTGGAACTGCAGCCAACTGCGGGGTGGTCTTGTTCGGGTCTGTTCAGTAAGGAATGGTCCCGGCTTTGTGTTGCAGGGGAGCGGGAGTACTCCTCGGTACGGTGATATAGGCCACGTACTGTGACGGGCGGTACCCCAGTAGCCCAGCCATTGATGGAAACCCATTTTCCCTACGTGACCCTACGGTTTTGTTTGTATTACCCACTTTTGTGGCTAGTAGCTGGAATTTAATAGATGTAACAATTTCGGCTATTTCATATTTATTTGAAAACCCTAGACACTATTGTAATATCACTGGATTTCCTATCAAATATTTTGGTTAGCGTAAGGTAAAATCTTTTCCATGTTTATGTGTGGGAAGTCTTACGTGATACCTTTTCTTTTCAAAGGATTTTCTAAAGTTAAGCAATATTAAACCGTTTACTCACACCAGACCCCTGTCTGACCCGAGTGTTTATTTTCTGTTTTATTAAACTCTTGGGTACTCATATTATATATGAGTAGTCAAGTGATTCAGGTTATCTCTTGACGAATTCTGGAGGAGCTTTGGAGCAGGAGGCTTCAGCGTGTAGATCTAGTTAGTGTTTCCGCTGTGAGTTATTCTGTTTGATGTCTTGTATTGTATTAGACAGAAATGTTATAACTGTCTAAATTGAGATGTTTAGTTGTGTACTCTGATGTATATGATACTATGTATATGTTCTATATTATATTTAAATCATTCCGCCGTGAGATTCTGATGTGTTGTTTTCTCTTTCTTCTCTTTCTTTTCTTCTTCTATCCCTTTCTTTCTTTATTAGTGATGCGATTTTCCGGGAGTGGAAAGTCGAGTCGCTACAATCTCGAGCCTATAAGTACTATTTCCATCAAACTCATCACGGAATCACCCCCAGAGTTATACTGACTAACAGTCCTTACACCTCGAGTCTTCACTCTTCACATAAGATTCACGACCTATCGTTAATTTGGATCGATGTGGTTTTTGGATGTCCAAATAAGGAAACCCGACCCCGGTCTCATCGAAATCCAAAGCGTGTCTTTTAGGTCCAGGTTGTTTTAGAGTTTTAAAACAATTCAGTTACATTATCTATATACACACAGATAGATAGTTCAAAGATTCACAACAGATAATTATCATTATCATAACCACAGATAATCCACATTTATCATTATCAAAAGATAATTCATATCATCATCACAATGCAACCAATACATCCAATCACTCAACATTATTAATCTCATAGCTGAGATTCAAAACCATTCAAAGCAACCAATTACAGCTATTCATAAGCAATGATTTATAATCATACTATCTAAATTTAAATTGAATTAAATTAATTACATCATCTTTAATTAATGAATTAAATTAATTACTTACACAATATAAATCTTGCTTACATCATCATTAATTAATTACAAATTAATTAATTAACCTCTAATTTATCATGTTAATTAATCACCCTTGTTAATTATACTTTAATTAATTTCACAAAATTAATTACCCTAACCAAATACCGTAATTAACCTTTAATTACCTCATTAATTAATTAACTATAATTAATTTCATTTAACCTTAATTAATTATAATTAATTAATTACACCCAATCACTTATTATTGATTAATTAGTATTAATTAATCAATCTTAATTACATCATTAATTATATTAATTAATGACTCTTAATTATATTTAATTAATTACTCAATTAAATTAATTACTTTCAGTAATTAATCTCACTTAATCCATAATTATTAATCACCTTTGATTATTCTCAATCTGTAATTAACTACCCTTAAGTACTTATCAAATTAATTACTTCTTAATTAATTTCTTTAATTAATCCATTGATTAATTATACAAAATGTTTTAATCCAAATTATTTCACAATCCCATCATTATCCACTAATCACATTCAGTAATTACCTTTAATTACTTTACTGAGTAATTCCATAAATTACTTCAAGTAATTATTATCAAATCCAATGTTTAAAAAATAATTAAACCTAATTAATTAATTTAAACAAATTTCTATAAACCCCAATGATTACATTAAATAATTAAATTCTTATTAAACTTAAATAAATTTCTTAATTTATTATCATTAATCAATCAATCTAATTAATTATTAAAAATTAATCATATTAATTATTTACTAAATAAACCTTAGTTAATGATCCAGCATTAACTATCATTAATTCTTTAATTACTTTTCTTTAATTACTTCTTAATTAATCTCTAATTAAATTATCCAAATTATTAATTATAAATTAAATAAATAAGTCACTCCTTAATTATCTTATTTATTTAATTTATTTTAATATCTTAACTTCTGAGATAATCCATTCCTTATTTATAATTACATAAATATTAAAGTGGACTTAGAACATTGCATTTTTAAATTAAAACTCAAATTTCATTTTGAATTTAAAATTCAAAATGATATTTATTAAAGCATTATCCAATATAAATTCATTTATATTCCTTTTTAGAATAAATGTAAATAACATTTATTCCTTATAATTAACACTTATATAAGATGAGTCTTAATTTACTTAATTTTAATTTAAAAATTAAGTTTTAAGTACATTACTATTTAAATTATAAATTCAAGTTAACAAATCATTTAACTTCTTTTTATAACTCTTTAATAATGACTTCATTCAAAAAGAAAATCAAATTTAAATATTTGTTTGAAAACAAATTTACTTCTAATAAACAATTTAAAATTTAAACTTGTTCAAATATCCATATTTTTAAATTCAAAACATTTGAATCCATTCCTTGTTTAAATCATTTAAATTAAACTTGAATTAAACTTTTGCTTTACACCTTGATTTTAAAACTCCTTATTTAAAAATACAAATTCATTTTTAAAAACTTGAAGATTTAAAGGTCCTTAAGAAACTGGACTTAAATTTGAAATTCAAAATGCTACTTAAAATTTTGTTTCAGATTCAAAATGAAATTCTATTTTCAGAAAAAAAACTGTCAGGTTTCTTATAATTTTTTTTAAATTGAAACCACTTTCAAATTTTAAAAAACTTAAAAGATTTCAAACTCTTTGAAACTATAATTCATCCTACAGATTTGAATTTGTTTAAATCTTATCAACACAGCTTATTCATTTTAAATTTTGATTTAAATTTAAATCTTTAGACAGTTTTCACAGAAAACTGTAATATTGCAAATTACCCGAGCTATCCTAAAAACTGCTTCGAGTCATCGTGCTAAAAACTACGAGCAAACTCACCAAAATCACGAGTAAAACTCGCGTATCCTTCTCTTCCTTTACCTGAACATCATCAGACAAGTTACCTCACCGTGCATATGCACGGTGACTCCAGCCCTTATTGATCATCGGCGATGATCAAGACACACCAGAAACCAACACCGTCTCCCACCTCAATCATCAAATCTTGCTTTAACCCTCGAATTCGAGTTCGAGAGTTCTAAACCCAAACCTGGAACAGAATGGTCAATCCCATCCCAAACCTGTCATCGCTTCAACATCCATCCTCCGACCACCGAAGATCTTCCACCACCGGTCATAGACCCACCTACGGCCAAACTATCAACCCATAAAACCCCGTTCAACTCGAATTTACCTACGGGTAGTACTGACTCAAACAAGAGGCCTAGTTTAAACTAGGGCTACTGACAAATAATCAAAACTGCTACTTCCATGTTGATTTGTTTCAACATCAAATATTTTCCCTGTATCAATGATAACTCCACTACCTTCAAGATGAATCCCGGCTCTCCAATTTGCAGAGATCATCTAAAAATCCCCCAATTCCATTTTTTGTCCAACACAGAACTGTACCTCTCCCTTTAATCTATAAATTAGATTTTTATATTGAATTTCATATTTTACTTTGTGTTTCTATTTTATATTACTGAATTCATAAATTTACAGAGTTTGATTTTTACTTTGTAAATCAATCACTGCTGTTATTTATTTTTATTTTCTTTTTAGAACTTGAACAAAATTTAAACTTTGATTCTCAACTTAACAAACACATTTGTATGAACCTGAAAACACTAACATATCTTATATTATGTAATGATGGTGTTTGAATAGATTCTTGCATCTGGAAATAAAATACAGAGGACAGCATGATTAAGTTATTCATACACTTCTATAGAAAAACAACTGATATAAATGCATATATCATTCACACTGAAACATGAAAATCAACAAGCAACTTTCTAAAATACTTAAACTTCATTAAATAGGATGTTACTCACCTTATAAATTTGAAAACAAAGCCTCCAGTTTAGATTTTGAAGAGCCTGAAACTGAAACCACTATTTTTTTTAAACTTTGCACTCCAATGCTTGCTTTAAAACTTTGAGTTGCTTGTTACAGAACTCTTGCATGCATGCTTTGTTTCTTTAATTTGAAACTGCAGTTGCTTGAATAAGAAATGCAGGTTTCAAAACTTGAAATTGCAGGTGCTTTTACATTTGAAAAATATATAGGATTGTTCTAATGCAGGTTTGATTGCATGTTGAATTGAGGCTTTTGAAGATGATTTTGTTTTGATTTGTAAGAAGAATTTGCATGCAGACTTAATTGAATAAGAAATGCAAAGTTTCCTTGCTTTGCTTTTGGTTTGAGGCGTGGATTTGAAGATGATTTCAGAAATTTTGTTGAAGATGTTTACAACTTTATGTTTTTGAATAGAAGTGTTTTATTTTATTTTAGATTTGCTTGTCTTTAAATTTTTTGAAAGAAGAAAGGAGATGAGGGAAAGAAGTTTATGTAAACTGAAATTATTAAAAATGAAAATAAAAGAAAATGATAAATTAAGTTTTTGACACTTGTTTCACAATGCAACATTTTTCAAAACTTTATTTTATCATTTAACAAGTGTTATGTAAGACCTTAAAATGTTACACTTGTCTTATAAAAGTAATTAGTATTTAATTAAAAGTTAATTAGTATTTGTTTAGTATGTTATTATAAGATGGATGTAAATCTATGTTTAATAAATTAGTTATCATGTATTTATTTACATGTATATAAATTTTAAAATAAATAAATCAAATTTAACTTATAAAATGAAACTTATACAAATAATTCAAAATCAAAACAAAATTAAAAACATTTACACTTTAGATTTCAAAGCTTTGAATTCAAGTTCAAATTAAATTTTGAAATCCAGTTTATTTACAAATATAACTACACAATTTAAATTTGAAAAAACAATTATTTTTATTAAAAATTTATTTGTTAAAACAATGTATTATTATATTTAAAAATAACCACATTTAATAACTATAAATAACTTATTAAAAGAAATAGTCTTCTTATTAATAAATTGTTTATTTTATCACATTATATTTTAAAAGAAAACCAAAATAACCTTATTGCTATTTATTTAAATTTTAAACTTGAGTTAAACATATTTTAAACCAGTTTAATATTTATCTTATGTATTTTAAACCATATTTATTTATTAAATAACCTTTTAAAATTTTAACCTTTAAATAAAATCGTAATTTCCAATTTTTACTAAATATTTATATTTTTAGGAAACAAGATTTATTTATTAATTAAATTTAAAACAATATCTATTCACAATATATACAATATTCTATATATATATAAATAGTAAACAATTTATTAGATTTAAAAAGATAAAATCCAGCAATTAACTATTTATTTTATTGGATTATTATATTAATTCAAATCTCATTACAAAGATTATCAAATCAATTTAATTTTTATTTCAGATTATTAAATTAATATTGCTTTAATATTCCGGGTCATCACATTAGTGGTGAATTGGGAACGAATTGGATGGTTGAACAGAGGATGGGTTTTCGCGATTTTCTGATGATAGGCTAATTTTCGAAGATTGAATTCTGGCATTGAGGTGCTAGTTTGATCATAGATTGTAGGAAAAATACAAGCAAAATTTTAAATTCATTAAAGTTTGAGATTTGAATCAAACTAGGGTTTAAGCCCTTTGTTTGGATGGTTGTAGTCGTGAGGAAATGTCGCCGTCGACATCGCGTTTCAAAAGATGGGACCAGGCGCGATGGATTCATGGAGGGTTGGGGTATCTTTGTCCGTAAGCGAGTGGGTTCTGGTGGTTTGTCGCGACGTAGCGAGGGGAGTTAAGGCGATCGTTTTGGTTCAGGAAGTAATGTTGGGTTCCAATTTTTCGATTTTGATTTCATAGCAGTTTCGTGTTTGTGGGTGTTTGAATCGATACTGGAGATCGTCGGTGATGTTCTGATGACCTCGAAGTCGATCGGCGATGGTACGCGTCCTTCCAGAAGCATACCCATTTCGGTAAGGAAGTTACTTAGCCTAACCATTTGTTGGAAATCCAAAGAAACAATACGCGCCCTGTACGGTTTTAGTTGTATAACCTGCCATGGAATGTGGCGGTAACCTGCTATTGAACATGGCAGCTATAGTATGCATACGACGAAATGTGGTATGCTGGCTTAGATTAATATTATACATTCGAAATTTTTTCTGCACAATGCACTAACAATAATATCAAATGGTTTTTGCATATCAAGCATTTTTGGCTGTGATAAGGCGAAATCTCCTCCAAATGTGCGCTTGCATTGTGTGTGTGGCGGGAGGCATTATGGCAGTTTCATTTTCCAAAAAGCATTGCGAATTTATTTTTAAAGATAAACTTTTTTGTTTGCTCATACCAGTCTCATGACTGACCCAAAGTTTATTGTTCCCTTCCTAAACTCTGGGTGCCCACAATTTTCCACACGGGCAGTCTAGAGTTGGGTTTTTCAGATAAGCGGATAGTAGGTGTAGATTTGATAGCATCCCGCCTTTGGATTCTTGGATCGCATTTGCTCAAGGTGGCTGACCTTGCTTAGTGCATCGATGATGGTGTTGCGAGTTTTTGGTTCAAGCTATTTTTGGAGATGGAGTTGCAGGATGGTGTTGGCTTCTTTTGGAGATTCTATTGGAGTTATCCTTTAGCTATCGATGGTTGCAAAGTCTAGATCATCTTTTTGTGTTATTTTCCATTGTATCTTGTATCGCTGATTGTATTTGATATTCAATTATATCATTGTCGTAATTCACTGCTGTATATCAATGATATTATTCATTTTTTTTCTTCCGTTGCGTTGTTGTACTTAATGTGTTATAAGCTCCGGCATGTGTCTGATTTCAACGGTTGAATCTACGGCATTCGATTACAAGTGAAGTACGGGTGTCGATTTTCGAACGCTGAAATTTAGGCCGTGACAGTTTTTGCAAATAGGTAAGTGTATGGTGGTGCCAAACATGGGTAGCCATAAAGAGAAGTACTCTGTTCATTTTATTTGACAAAACAGTACACATTTATATTCAAAAATCAATATCTCCCTATCCATTTAGAATTGGGCTTTGGTTTTAAAACAAAGGTAGTCTGATTTCTAGTATAGATTGTTTAAAAATTTGTTTCATTCAATTCCGTCAAGTGTGGAGGAAGGCAAAATATTATTTACAGTGCACGATTTTAAAATGAGTAAAATTTGAGTATCAAGTTTTAATCAAATGATTTTACGATTGTGTTTGTTACTAAGAAACTTGAATTTTAGGCTTGGTTGGGAGATTTTTAACGAGGTATCGGGGAAGCAAGGACGAGATGAATGAAATTGGGCAATCTTCGGAATACCGATCACCAAGACGATTTCGTGACGTGAAAATAGTCGGGGAGGAGGTTAGGTCAACTGGGAATTCACAAAAAATGGTGTGGTAATTTTTAAAGATGCGCGTAGGTTGGTCGAGATCGAACTAGGGTTTTTAGGCATGTTGGGTTTGGTCTTAGTTCTTGGTCAATGGCGATCAGTGGAGAGAGATGGGGAAGTGCGCATGGAGGGAAAAGGTAGCGGTGCCAGTGGTGGAGCTCTGGGGAAAATTAGCGGTGGATGGTCGCTTGTGGTTGCATGGCAAGGTTGTCGAGTGGCACGACATGCTACAGTTATTGGAATGAAGTGTTCGAATTTTCGAACGGAGAGGCTCGTAGTGTTTTCAGGGGGTTAGTTGAGTGTGAGGGTCGACCTGACTGGTGAGGTTGGTGGGCGTCGAAGGATGTTCGACAGAGGCTGGGTGTATGTGCACACGGTGGTGCACAGTTTCGTGCATGAAAAAGAAAATAAGAGCTGGAAGAAAAGGAAAAGAGGGGAAGAAGGAAATAAGCCGGAAGAAAGAAATGGGCCAAGGAGAAAGGAAAAGAAAAAGAAAAAAGGAAAAGCAAAAGCAAATAGGAAGGGAAATAAAAAGAAAAAGAAGAAGAAAGAAAATCTGTGATAGATCCCCATATTCGTCAATATTTTCACCCTTAATATAAATTGTTTATTTTAAACAAATTTACCTTTTAAAATTTATTTCTTGGATTTGGAGAGACCGGAATCGTATATCAATATCCGGAACCACTTCAATTTAAGAATCGCCACAAATTTTTATGGGTTTGATTATAGGATCTAATAGGCTGGAATTGAATAAATTAAGAAACTGGATTATTATAAATAATTAGTTGTATCCAGACGCTATTAAAAATCGATGGATTTTCTGTAAAAATGTTTGGTTTTAATCCGATAAAACTCCTCGAATGTACAAGTTACCTTGGTTTTCAAAGAAGTTTTATAACTTAAGTATTTCATATTAAATAGGTTTGCTGATGCTGGTTTCCAGCCTGACTTGGGTGTTACTTTATTGTAATGCTCGTGTCAGACCGAGTATTACAAATTTTCAAGTTAGGACGCTTGGAGCTCAGAGACGAGCTAGATGGCAGAGATGTATTGATTATATTTCGTTGTGTATCATAGACTGTATAGTCAGTATCTTAGGACCAGTTATTATAACTGTCCAGATTTGTTGTACTTTGATATCTTGTATGTATTCTGATAGTTACATCTTTTCTTTGTATAAATGTTGTTATTTTATATTATATTTTGTTCTGCTGCGATTGTGCGATTCTGTGCTGTTGTTTCCTGTTCTTATTCTATCTCCTTTTCTTCTAAACCCTAACAGTCTAGGATTTCTGCAATCTATACAGTGGACGCATTAGTGTCGATTTTTTAGGGTTGAAAATCTTCGAGGCATTACACCAACGAGGATTTCATAACTTTTCTGTTCATACTAGATGTCATTTGGGGATGGAGGAGGGTTACAAAAATTGAAAGAGAAAATCAATCACCGGAACAACCTCCCCTTATGACAATTCAAGCCCATTATTTGACCCAGTTGGAGAACTCTGTGTTGGGGGTGTATAGAGGAGCGGTACTCTTCCACCGAAATCGTCATCCAGTGGTCAAATTAGCTAATTAGTCTTATCCGTATTTACTATGAGTATGTTTTCTCACGTTTTTTCTTGCTCTATCATGGGAACATATTACTTAACAACAAATCTAACTTATTTCTTCTAATAGCCGGTGGGTACGTCGGATGCTGGCCTTTCTCCTTTAACTGTAAAAAGAAGATACAAGAAGTCAAATAGAAACTCACTAGCACCAAGTCTGAAGAAATTCACTTATAAAAACCCAGATGTTTCTGACGTGGCATATCATTGGACGAAGAGTCTGCATACATCGAATAATGACAAAAATTGTTTTTCGTCGCCATGTTCAGCACCATCTTCTGCCTCCTGTCTTGTTCCTCCATGAACTCTAATCCGTTAGGCTGTGTTCGTGAACCATCGCGCAACAACCAAACAAACCATTCGTCCATTACAGTGGATAATGGTATGTTTCTTCAATTTTCGTTCCCCGCATCCCGCTTCTCTCATAGTTATTCGTGAAACGTTATAAATCCTGGCTCCATAAAACGTGCCCTAATGTGTGAAAGTCATTCCTTCTTATTTTTCCCATACTTTTTTTACTGCTAAACCATACAAATAATCATTTTATCACATCATACATGTTATGTAATTTTCTGATTTGTCTCTGTAGGTAATAATCCCACTGTTGGCTGATGCACAGCTGGAGAAAACCAAACTCCATCTGCTACTTCCTGTTTTTCAATTTCAGTTTGTTGAAACAATTTGAGAACATCACTTTGCAGGTGCGCCTCCTGTGCTCCAACTAAGTACGTTTCTCACGAGTGATAGTTTGGATGAACCAGCCACAAGTAGACCCGCAAATTATTTGCGTCCGGTTTACCTTCTTCAAGATACAGGTGTTGTGCCAACTAATAATTTGCCATGTCTGCTTTTTCTCATGTTCAGTTAAATAATTTGACCAACCATAATGTATCTGTTGGTAAACGGAGGAAACGACGTAATCGAGTTCATGTGTTCCAGTCAAAGAAAATCTACAATTCAACAAATTTACGCAATGGTGACCAAAATTTTCATTCGTCCCAGTCATATATGTTTTTTGCCTTGCCTTCCATAATTGAGTACCATGCCTCATAACTGACTAACATATTCTTTACTACAGTGTGCACTCTTCATTTATGTTCTTCGGTCATATGTACGACAAGGCATGGAAGCATACAAAATAGAACAGATAACGAAATATCCAACTCTGAGCTTTGGTTTTATAGTCCCTTGGCAAATGTTTTCCGTGACAACCCTGACCTAGCAAAAAATAACATACATCAACGTAGGTTATCCTTGGCCTTTTATTTGTGTCATATTACTTTCTCATGTGAACATAATTTGTTTCCCATCATTTAACTATGTTAGGTTGTATCTCTAAATCATGGGATTTCGGCCCTCCCACTAACACATCCCGTAATTGTGGTGCCAGTATTTGTTTCGAGGAGAGAAATCGAAAGGGTGATATCCCCAGCTCTACAAACTTCTCAGTTTGTTGTCAAGGTGAAAAAGATTGCTTAACTCTGTTAAAGGAAACCCGGTTGTTGTTGAAAAATCTATTGGATTATGAAGAAGGCGAACGACTTTGCGTTTCCGAGAACAAATCCGAATGTATAATTCTACGTTTACATTCACATCAATGGGTGGACATATGGACAATAGCGTTAATGATGGTAAAGGAGTTTATGTATTTAGATTAAAGGGTCAAAATCATCATAAAATTGGATCTCTGCGCCCCATTAATGGCGTTCCCAAATTTGCACAACTGTATATTTATGACGTAGAAAATGAAAGGGAAAATAGGTTGCACGTCTGCTCGAGCAACAAAACTAGAGATGTGGATCCAAATTTGATAGATGAACTAATACGCATGTTTGATGGAACGAATAAACTTGCAAAGGTATTTAGAATGGCAAGAGATCGATTCAAATTTGGTACTTTACATGATGTTAACATTCGAATTCTTTCTGGAAGGAACAATGATGGAAGGCAATATAACTTACTTACTTCTTCCGAGATTGGTACTTTAATAGTTGGTAATGACAATCAATTGGGTGTCCATAAAGATTTTGTGTTGGAAGATAAAATAGGCATCCTGCTTTATATAAATGAAAAACATCTCAGCTTCGTGGCAATGCAGTATCCAATCCTCTTCCCGTATGCTGAAGATGGATATAGGTTGTGTATTGAATATCGCAATGCTCAGTTTGCCTCTCATGGTGAAAGAATTTTTCTGACGATTCGTGAGTACTATGCTTTTTGCTTGCAGAATAGGCAGAACAAAGGGCAAACTTTACTTATAGGAGATCGTTTGCTTCAACAGTATATTATTCACGCAAACACAAGCATTGAGGAAGATAGGTTGAGATGGATTAGAAATAATCAATCGAACATACGATCAGACCTTTATAAAGGTTTGCAAGATGCTATGCTTGCAAGGGATATGTCTGGTAAATCAATTGGTAAACAAACAATCTTACCTTCCATTTTCACCGACGGCTCTAGATTTATGGTTCAAAATTATCATGATGCGGTGGCTATTTGTTGATGGGGTGGATGTCCAGATTTGTTTATAACGTTTACCTGTAATTCAAAGTGACTAAAAATCAAATATATGCCTGTATTCATTCCAGGTCAAAAACCTCATCGTCGACCCGATATCAATGCCCGTGTCTTCCACATAAAACTTAAACAATTTATCAAAGATGTGTTTGAAAATGGACATTTTAAACGAGCTAAAGCAGGTACAATCTTCATGCATTCCTGCATATAGACGTATATGCACTGTCGTCTACATTTCATTTATGTTAGTACTCATTGATTTCTAACTTTACGATTCCTTTTCCTATACACTTATATACACAATAGAATTTCAAAAAAGAGGCCTGCCACATGCTCATATCTTACTATTTCTGCACTCCGATGATAAACCAAAGACCCCGTTGCAAGTTGATTGGATTATAAGCGCTGAAGTGCCAGACCCTGTCATAGATCCAATCGGTTATGATGCAGTTAGACAATTCATGGTGCATGGCCCATGTGGTGTGGCTTATAAACGTGCACAGTGTATGGAAGGTAGTGTATGTGGATAATGTGTATGTGGAAAACATTATCCATAGCCTTCTCTGAATGATACAAGCTTTGACAAAGATGGTTTTTCGATTTATAAATGTCGAAAAAATGGCCATTCCATTCGCACATCGACGGAAATTACAGTTGACGGTGGATGGATTGTACTTCATAACATTGACTTATTGGTTAAATATAATGCGCATATAAATGTCGAGGTATGCAATAAAACTAAGTTTGTAAAATATTTGTTCAAATATATCAATAAGGGACATGATAGAGCAACAGTAGTCATAGAAGAAAATGTTGCAAATAAAGAAATGGTGACCTATCAAGTTGATGAGTTCAAAAGGTATCTTGATTGTCGATATGCTTCCGCCTCAGAAGTAGCTGGCGTAAATTTGAATTTGTTAACGCTTAAAATCGAACGCTAACACCCCGATGTATATAGAGATTGAGTGAAAGCACCACCCGTGAACACGGGAACTAAAAACAAGTAGAAACGTCACAGAGAAAGCAAAAAAGACAACAGTTTTTATAGTGGTTCAGCTTCAGGTAAGCCTACGTCCACTTTAATCCTCTTTATTACTGAATCAATTACAACTTTACAACAACCTTCAATTACAATACTGATGAGACAAACAACTAGAACTCCGATGTAGAAGAATTCTTTGAATCCATGTTGATTGCGTTAGAATTCCTCTTGAAGTTTGTTGAGATGCCTTTCGTATTTGAAGTGTCGAGTGAGTCGAGAATTCAGCAGAGTATCGGCGCTTAAAGAGATCGGCCAAAAGTCCTTTGAAAGTTGGAGATGGCAATGTATTTATAGAGGGTTCTAGGCAGAAAACATTACCAAGTCCTAAACCGTAACCGACCTAAGTTGGGTCGTGGATGACTCAAACTAAGGCGTGGGCCGGTTGCGACTTAACTGCTAGGTCGAGACTTCGGAAAGGCATCCTTGCTGAACTCTGGATATATCACAAATCCTAAGCCGTGTACGAGTTAAGAGGCCGCGTGCTAAGTAGCTGTATCGGACTTGCCTTCCTTTGCCTGGGTCGTGTACGACTTAGCATAGGCCGTAGGTCGGTCGCGACTCAAGTATAGTTCGTGATCTTGTCTCCGTCCTGGGCAGTTAGAGCGGCAACCTCCTTGGATAGTTAGATCGGCATCTATCTTAGGCCAACATCCATGTTAGATCGGTAACCTACCTAAGCCTTGAGTCGGCATCCCCTTAAATCTTAAGTCGGCATTTATTAAGTCGGTAACCTTTAAGGCATTAGGCCGGTACCCATGTTAGGTCGGTAGCTATCTTAGGTCGTATCCTGTAGGTCTTAGATCGGCATTCCTGTTTTAGGAAGTTAGGTCGGTATCCATGTTAGGGCTTAGGCAGTTAGATCGGCATCCATGCTAGGTCGACAACCTTTTGGGTCGGTAATTTTTAAGTCGCTGAGTCATGGCCGGGGCAGAGTTAACATTTGCCCCTCGAAGTATACGCCTAATGGTTAGGTCGTGTGCTTCGATATCCTCTAACCCATCGTCCTTTAGGTCGGTAGGTCGTACGCGACCTAACAGTTAGATCGTATGTGCCGCTTCAGGTCCCTCCACTGCAAGGTATAAGTCACACATCTTCTTCTTCCTTTTCATTACTTACTCTCTTACTTGATTCTGCCATTAAAAATTTTCCCAAGCTCCAAAAGGCGATTTCATTCCAATTAATCACCGATAATCTTTGCTACTCATTGCGTAAGTGAACCTGCTCTTTTCTTGATCCCTTATTGTCATTGATTCACGAATTCCATTCAAACCTAACCCACCTCCTTGCGCACTGCTTCATTGCGAATCTCATTACACCTGTAGTTGATGAAGCTTAGGTTGTTCGGTTTGGCTTTAAATGACCAGTGAGACGATGAAGATGGTTTACTGCTTCAGGCTAGTTGATTTTGATTTGCGTTAGGATTGCAAGGTGTTGAACTTGTAGTGGTTTCGAACCGGTTTTATGGATGATCCGATAACATGAAACAATATGAATGGAATGAGGGTTTTTTGTGGATGGAGCGGCTATCGGGCTAACGGGTCGAGTGGATTGAGATATCGGCCTAAATTTGACCCAGCAATTTTTGGGCTACCTATCTTTTGGCCGACCTAATTTGATATGATCTAAACCTTAGTTCGTGGCCGAACTAGCACTCGGGGAAATTTGCCGACCTAATCCTTAAATCGCGGCCGAACTAGCACCTGGGGAATCTTGCACCACTTTTTGAACCGGAGCCTTTTCCCTTACCACTCCTCACGACCTAATGAACCACCGATTTAAGGAATCATAGACTTAATCTTAACTTGCGAGAAATTCCTTGGGTCGCAGTCGAGTTAACACTTGGATGCCCAACTCGAATTCTCACTTAAAAACATAATTCAAACTTGAATACTCAACTTGATCTGCTGGACTGAATTGCTTAAATCCTACATTGTTTTAACTTTGTTGCCTTATTTCACAGATCACATTAACTTATAGGCTAACAACCTGCTGAAAACAACAATCAGAGAAAACCAAGGCGAATATACTACCATTGACTGCCCACATCAAATGACAGATTAGTCGACATAGAGTAATCAACTTAAACACACTGTATGAAATGTTGTGAACCAATCAACTAAAGTGAAATATCAATGCAAAGCATCACTGTCTTGAACTGATTTGTTTGCATCTACATTTCACTTTCATATTTAAAACAACAAACCCTGGACTTTATAACTGACAAATGCTTGCTAGTTTTTATTCCAGTTATATTCGCTTATTGCTTTGTTGATTTTACACAACACTTCACACATTTTAGGAAATGTGCATCTTCATGTTTGAATATCCAGTTGTTTGTGTAGAATGACTTCCCTCCAAGAAGAAGAAGTGGTAGCTCAAGTGGGAGAGACCTTTCTGACAGCTGTTCCCATAGATAATCCTCCAGAGAGAACTTCGACTATCCTAACTTCGAGAGCGTTTATTCAGCTACGTACTCAATTTGGTTTTGCTGAAAATGATGCCCTACTTCCCAGGCCAAATGATACTGCCGACAGTCCTCCCCCCGGTTTTGTCGCAGTCAATCGTTAAATGTGCCTAAGCGGGGCGATTCCTCCCTTTAATGACTTCCTTCGAACCCTTCTCCTTCGGTTGACAATCTCTCCATTCCAACTTCATCCTAATGGATACGCCATCTTGATAGGGTTGTGTGTATTGTTTAGGAGAACTCTTGATCGCTTGCCAAGTTTTGAAGAAATTCGCTACTTTTGCTCGTTTGCAAAGAGTAAAGACCATCCTTCCCTTATTATTGTGAGAAGCGCTAGAAACCGCAAGCTTATTTCTGATCTTACCGAAAGTGTTCATGGATTTTTGAACCAGTTTTTCTTTGCTCGCTGCCCCCTAGGGTTTTATGCCATCTGGAGAGTAGGAAGTAAGATTACCTGTTTCTATTTTCTCCATTTTCCAAACTTTTTCGAGATCCGAATTACCGATTGCTAATTTCGTTCTTTGCTCTTTTCAACACTTCCTCTCCCCTCTAGAGATCCAAGCCACAAGCAAGTTTTTGAAAGATTAAGTGCTGTGACTGCTATAGAGAGGTATAAAGTTTTTGTTGAGGGATGAATTTTTGCATCAGTATGGACTTTTACACGCTTCTCGCTCTACACACCCCCATGAGGTTCCAGACTCCCCGCCCAAAGCATTAGATGCCCCAGTTTCCACTAACGAACCCATACCAAAAGAACCTGCCTCCGAGGCTTCTCTGATGAAGTGCTCTACTACTGTCGATGTTGCGGGGCCATCCAGCAAATCGGCACTTGCCCCAGTTATTGAAGAGGAAGAATCTCTTCGTTGCTCTGAAGATGCGGCTGGTCTGGAAGCCGAAAAAGATACTCCCGTCGAACTTGGCGGTGATGATACTTTCGAGGGGCTAAGTGACCTGATGATAACTTCACAAGAACTTTTTAAAGATGATGTCCCTAAATCTTCTTCTCCTGTTGTCGAGGCGACATCAACTTTTCAATAAATTTTGACGCCTACTACTCAAGTCACTACCACCGCTGCGTCGAAGAGTGGTTTGTAGCCTGATGCGTGTAGTTTGCACACCACACACACATAGGACTTTTTGGCACTTTCATGCACCTAATTCTTTGTGCTTTGAAGATTCTAAAGTCACGCTTCTTTTCTCTGAAGACTTTTAAGACTTGTCTTTTTTTTTAAATTTCAGATTCTCCGATGGGACGCAGCGGCTCTTACTATGACGACTTTCAGCGCTACGGGAGGCGTAGTCAATATGACTATAGGCGCTACCTTTCCGTTCACAGAGAAACCGACGAAGAGAGAGCCGCTCGAATGGCTAAGGAGAGGAGGGCTCAAGAAGAGCGTTATGAGAGAAAAGAAAGGGAGGAGCACCATGATTCTTCCTAGAAAGGTGACGACTCTCACAAAAGAAAGTCGCACGATGATCGGGGAAAAAGCCATATAGTTGAGGACCCAAGCAAGCGTGCCCGGTATGGTGAGAAGCATGCATCTACAACTACTGAAAAGGCCACTACCCCCGTTTCACTCGACATCCCTTCTGGCTCTCCTGCTCTCGGGAAGACAGACATTCATGCAATAGTTAACAGGCCTAAATTTCAAATTGGACCAGGCCCAGCCACTCTGCAAAGCCAGTTTCCACAACGGTTCTTGAAGGGGGTTCGTTTCGATCTCGACTTAGTTCCAATTGACAAGCCTGCCATGCTGCGAAATCTCGATGCCGTCAGACTTGATATTGAAAGAATGTCGGGCTGGCAAAAGCTTGTTGACGAGCTTCAAAGGGTAAACCGTGCGAATCTCGAGGCCATGCTTACTATGGAAAATGACAAAGCTGAATGGCAGAAGGTTCTTGAGCATCATGACACCGAGATGAGGAGTATCACTACTTATAATGAAGAGCTTGAAGCGAAAGTCGAGAAGCTCAAAGAAGAGCTTGCCACTTCTTCTACTTTCTACACTCAAAAAGAAGAAGTGCTTCAGAAACAAGTGAGAGATGCTCATGCCGGCCAAAGAGACGTCGAAGACAGGATCGATGTGCAAAAAAGAATCAATGAGGGCTATATTGCTGATATTGCAGAGCTTCGGAAGAAAACCAGCTCCCAAGAGGTGGAGATTCAAATGCTAAAGCTTCAACTCTACAAAGCTGAAAGAGAGCGTGATGAGGCTGTTGCCGGTAAAATTGCAGCTGAAGAATCTCATGAGGCAACGAAGACTAGCATCAGCTCGACATTATTTGACTTCTACCTGCATAGCGTCTTGGGAGGCGGTAGTCTCGCCTTTCTAGGTTCCAAATATGAAATTACTCTGGCTGAGGTGTGGGAAGACGCACTTGATATGCTTGCTGCTAAAGGTGCTAGCTATGTCGAGTCAGCTCTTGAGGAGCATTACTTGGATGATGAAGCTCGCGCCGCTCTCGTCAGGGGAAAAGAACAACTTGCGAAATTAAGAGCCGAAATGGCAGAAGGGGAACGTTTAGGAAAAAGTACTTTAACTGATCCAGTTCAGCCTTCACCTTCGGTCGAAATCGACATTGTCGGCTCCAGTTCTCATTCTCCATCCCCAGTTAAAGTTACAACTGAGATCACAAGCACACAGGGTGGTGATGAAGGTGAAGAGAGCGCCGAAGCACAGGCTTATGAGGTTGATATCAGGAAGCCGACTTCTCTAGGTAACTCTACTGTTAATCTTGCCCAAGTAGACTGCTTATTTGCTTCTTATGAGTTTGATGAGCTTCTTGACTATTTCCTGAACCTCAACGAGCCTTTATCTCCTCTCTTTACTGACTTTAACTTCTTTTCTTCTGTAGAGAAAGTGTCGAGCATCGTTCAGACTCCCCCTCCTCCAATTATCCCTCCTCCGCTTCTCCAGGTCACTCCTCCATCTGCCTCTCAACCTGGGTCGCAAGAGGAGCGAATAGAGGCTCTCCGAGACTTAGATGATCCTAATGTTTCACAGGAACACGAGGGAGAAGGGCTTAGAGAAGGCAATGAGTCCCCGGAGCGAACCACTTCTGATAACATAAAATTGTCTGCTCTTGTTACTACGGGAAGTGAGTCTTCTTCAAGGAGGAGGAGGAAGCATGTCACTTCCAAGAAGAAAAGGAAAGACATTCTTGTTTCTGAAGAGGAAGCGAAAGTTGATCTGGCAGTAACCCTCTCTCCTTCATCCCCGACTCTCCCAAGCCGTCCTGAAAAGCTGCCTATTAGGTCAGGTGAAGGCTCTAAGGGTGGTGGCAAGAAGAAGTAAGGGGACCTGCTTTGATTTATTTTTACTTTTTGCTTTTCGCATGTACTGGCCGGAGATTGTGCGGGTACCGGCCTTCGCTTTTCTTTTTCTTTTTATTTTGAAACCTGCACCTATACAAAATTTTGACAGTATTGAATAAAATGATTCTTTTTGTTTGTACAAACTTTTGTCTGTATCTGAGAATGCATTTACTATTCATTTTTGTACAAGTTTCTTTATATGATATTGCAGTGAGCTTGTGGTATGTTGTTCGAGCGTAATTTTTACCAATGTAGTTATACCATGTTGCCCCTGTACCATAAGCTCGTTGCAATATTTTATACCTTGAGGGGACTTGTGCTCTTATTTTCTGGAGAATAATTATTCCAAATTTGGAGGAATATTATTCTGCTCAAAATAGAGTACAGCTCGCTCCATATGAGTTTCTACGCTTCAACCTTCGAAGATATCACGTTTTCTTTTGTGCATACACACATTTTTACCAAGTGAATTCTCCTATGTGGTAAAGCGGGCCTCTGAAGGGCACTTTAACTTCTTTTTGAGGAAGGGTATCTTCAAGGATAGATGAACCAGTCTTCCTTTGAAAGCTAAAGTGTGCCTTTGAAGAGGGCTTCTCCTTTTTTTTATTTTTTTTATATTGCGCCTCGGTAGAGGGTTTTTGATCTTTGTTTTGCATTTCTGATGAAATGCTTCTTTGAAAAGTTGTACCTCTGAGGAGGTCTTTTTCACATTTCAACACTTGGAAGTTTTATTTCAATCTCGGTGAAACGTGTGCCTCCGAAGAGTTGTGTCCCCGAAGAGGTCTTTCTGTTTGATTGTGCCCCTGGGAAGGGGTCTTTTTGTTCGTTTGTGCCTCTGGGAAGAGGTCTTTTTGTTCGATTGTGCCTCTTGGAAGAGGTCTTTTTGTTTCTGCCCCTTGGGAGAGGCTTTTATTTTTTCCCTGTTCGCTGGGAAGCGGGCCTCTGAAGAGGGCTTTTCACATTTCGACTCACGGGAGTGTATCACCGATCACGGTGAAATGTGTGCCTCTGAGTAGGGTTTTTTCCTAGAAGTTTGGAATTTCTTTCTCTCAGTTGGACGGATTCACGGGAGTGTATCACCGATCAGTCTGCAACTTTATGTCGAGAAAGAACTCTCTTTTTCTGGTTAGGCCCGCTCGAGGTCTTTTAGCATTTCAACTGTGGTGAAATGGGCCTCCGAAGAGGGCTTTTCACGTTTCAACACTTGGAAGTTTTATTTCAATCTCGGTGAAACGTGTGCCTCTGAGTAGAGCTTTTGCCTGGAAGTTTGGAGTTTCTTTCCCTCAGTTGGACGGATTCACGGGAGTGTATCACCGATCAGTCCGCAACTTTATGTCGAGAAAGAACTCTCTTTTTCTAGCTAAGCCCGCTCAAGGTCTTTATCCTCCAAAGAGTTGTGCCTCTGAAGAGGGCTTGTGCCTCCAAAGAGGTCTTTTGCTGTTTGATGTTTGCTCGCCCATGTCGTTTTGCCATCTATTGATGTCGGCGATCCCCGTTATCTTTTGCAAGTGTCATCCCTTTTTAGTTGCCAATAATTTTCCTTATCCAAAGAAATATACTTCATAGTTAAGCGAGCTGGTGGTGGTAGACACAGGCTATTTAACTGGATGCTTGTTTGTACAAACATTCGCAGTTAGTTAGAAATGGTCCACTTCCATCCACATCGCTAACTTTTGTTCGAAGCACTTCTTTTGTAGGATTTGAGTATGGAAATTTTTAATGGTTTAGCGTTTGCTTGCTGGGTGATGTCGGAGATCGCTTGGTCTTGCGATGAGTAAGCTTTGTTTTTATGGCCTGCATTATTAAATCAACATTTTAATAACAGAATTAACGTATTTTATATGTCGAAATAAAACAAAGCAGTTTATAGTAGTAGAGAACACAAGATTTATAGTGGTTCGGCCAAAAGCTGGGCCTACACCCACTTTATAGCTTTTTATTATTCACTTGCTTTACAATTGCTTTCAATACAAGAATCATATACTCGTAATTCTTTTACAACATTTCAACAAAGCTTTTAAGTAAAATATGGACGCAAATGATTGCTGTTCCAAGCTCTTGGGATTGGTTCTCCTTCGATAGTTGTGAGTTTGAATGTGCCATCAAGAAGTTTCGTGCCTATGACATACGGCCCTTCCCAGTTTGGCCCAAACACACTTGTGGCTGTCATAATTCTTTTCAGGACTAGGTCCCCAACTTCAAAGCTGCGCTGACGAACTTTGGAATTGAAGTGCCTGGATATTCTTTGCTGATGAGCTGCAATTCTAAGCGTAGCCTCTTCTCTTCTTTCATCAAGGAGGACAAGTGCTTCCAATTGCAAATTTTCATTCTTATCTTGATCAAAATGGATCGTTCTGTGTGAGGGGACTTCGGTTTCCACTGGAATCATCGCTTCTGACCCGTATGCCAATGAAAATGGAGTATGCCCAGTCGCAGTTTTGTGGGTGGTTCTGTATGCCCATAGTGCAAGCGGTAAATTATCGACCCAACCACCTTTCGCTTTTTCCAGCTGCTTTTTGATGGTTGATTTGATGATTTTATTTACCGCTTCCACTTGCCCGTTTGCCTGCAGATGAGCCACTGCTGAGAAGCTTTTTCAGATCTTGAATCGTTTGCAGAATTCTTGGAACTCCTCACTTTCAAACTGGGTACCATTGTCTGTGATTATCTTCTGAGGCACACCATACTTGCAAATGATATTTTTAGTCACAAAACTTATCATTTTCTTAGAGGTAATAGTAGCCAATGGTTCGGCTTCAGCCCATTTAGTGAAGTAATCAACAGCAACGATAGCATATTTAATCCCCGATTTGGCAGTCGGCAAAGGCCCAATGAGATCTATTCCCCAGATGGCAAACGACCATGGACTGACCATTTGTGTTAGCTCAATGGAAGGTGCTCTAGGAATTTTGGCGAATCTCTGGCATTTATCACACTTTCGGGAATAGTCAGCAGCATCCTGATTAATTTCTGGCCAAAAGTATCCATAACGGAGGATTTTCTTTGCTAAAGTTTGACCACCTGTATGATCCCCTCATTCCCCTCAGTGTACTTTAGTCAGAATTGTCTTAGCCTCTTCCTTTGTCACGCATCGGAGTAAGGGCATTGAAAATCCTCGTCTGTACAAACGACCATCTTGAACTATATATCTGGAGGCCTTCCTCATCAGCTTCTTCCGTTCTTTTGAACTTTCCGGCAAAGAACCATTGAGTAAATATTCAAGTATCAGAGTCATCCATGATTCTTGCTCTTGGGATACATTCATAATCCAATCAACATCCATTTCATCTGTGCTTGGAGCTGACAGGACTTCGACGGGAACTAATCCCAATAGTTGCGCTTCACCAGTACTTGAATACTTTGCGAGAGAATCCGCCTTCATGTTCTCTTCGCGGGGTATATGGTTTATTGAATAACGGTCAAAATTTTGAAGAAGCTCCCAGGCTTTTGATAAATAGGCGGGTAGATTCCCTCCTTTAGCTTGAAATTCCTTCTTGACTTGGCAGACAATAAGCTGAGAATCACTGAAGATCTGCAATGCTTTGATGTTTAGTTCTTTAGCGATCCTTAAACCAGCGATGAGGGATTCATATTGCTTCATTATTTGTCGAAGGGAATTCTAGTCTCAGTGCATAACATAGCGATCGCCCTTCTGGGGTTTCAAGGACAACTCCTGCTCAGGAACAGTAATCATTCCTTGTCCCATCGACATATAATTTCCATTGGATTGGGACGTTATCAGTGACTTCTTCCTCACTATCACCTTTATCCGTACATTCTGCAATCTGCTAAAGCTTGTCCATTGATTGCTTTCCGGGGATGATAAGTGATGTCATATTGGCTGAGTTCAATGTTCCATTTCAAAAGACGGCCCGAAGTCTCAGGACGGAATAGGACTTGCTTTAGAGGTTGATTGGTGAGGATTTTGATGGGATGAGCTTGGAAATATGGCCTTAATTTTCTTGATGCGATCAACAAACAATAGGCGAGCTTTTTCAACTTTGAATAGTTCATCTCTGCCCCAGTGAATCTTTTGCTGATATAATAGACTGGGCGTTGAATCCTTGTGTCTTCTCGTATCAATACTGCACTGAGAGCATGACATGAAATTGCCAAATATACGAAGAGATCTTCACCATTGTCAGGCTTTGAAAGTATCGGAGGCACTTCCATATGACGAACCAACTCATCGAATGCCTTCTGACATTCAGGAGTCCACTCGAAGTTTTTTCTTCCTTTCTTCAGAGCATCAAAGAATGGAATGCATTTGTCAGTGGCTTTCGAAATGAACCGACTCAAGGCAGCAACCTTTCCATTGAGACTTTGCAATTCCTTCTTCGTTCTAGGAGCCTTGACCTCTCTCAGGGCAGTGATCTGAGCTGGATTAGCTTCAATGCCCCTAGCGCTTACAATGAAACCCAAAAACTTTCCGGACTCCACTCCAAATGAACATTTCAAGGGATTAAGCTTCATTCTGTACTTTCGGAGTACTGCGAACATCTCTGCCAAGTGATCCATGTGGTCCTCTGCTTTCTTGGACTTCACTAGCATATCATTAACATAAACTTCCATTGTCTTGCCAATCTGTGGTTTAAACATGGCATTAACAAGCCTTTGGTAAGTTGCCCCTGCATTCTTGAGTCCGAAAGGCATGACCTTGTAGCAGTAGAGTCCAACATCTGTGATGAAGCTTGTATCCTCTTGACCTGGCTCATGCATCATAATCTGGTTATATCCGGAGTATGCATCCATAAAAGATAACAATTCATGCCCTGCCGTCCCATCCACCAACTGATCGATCCTGGGCAGCGGGAAACAATCTTTGGGGCAGGCTTTGTTCAGATCTGAAAAGTCAATGCATACTCTCCACTTTCCGTTAGCTTTTTTAACCAGCACTGGATTTGATACCCAATTTGGATAAGTAGATTCTCTGATGAAACTATTCTCCATGAGCCGATCCACTTCTTCTTTTAACGCTGCCGTCCTCTCAGACCCTGAGTTCTTCTTTTCTGTTTCACGGGTGTAAACTTTGGATCAATGTTCAGAGTGTGTACTGCAATCTCTGGGGATATTCCACACATGTCAGCATGAGTCCAAGCGAATACATCCAAATTTGCCTTCAAAAATGAAATCAGAACATTCTGAACTGTTGTGTTGAGTTGTGAACCCACATTTAGCACTTTGTTTGGGTCCTTTGGGTCAACGGGCACCGGCACTGTTACCTCTACCGGTACCACCCTATTCTCCCCTGCACTGGCTTTCCTTGGATCCATCTCTCTTCTTGCGGCACTACATTCACCAGTGCAGTGTCCACCCTGTAATTGCTATAAGGCTTGTTCTTTGGTGCGGACTGGAGGCGCCGCACCTTTTCCCATTTCTCTTTTCCTTGATTCACGCAGCTCTGTAAGATAACATTCTCGCCCCGCATCTTGGTCTCCCTTAATCACACCAATTCCATTATCTGTGGGGAATTTTAGAGTCAGACACCATGGAGCGAGAACAGCTTTGAATGCAGCAAGAGTTGGTCGGCCTAAAAAGGCATTATAGGCAGAGAATTCTTCAACAATTATAAAGGTTTTCTTTTGAGCCACCTTCCTCGGTCCTTTCCCAAGCTCTACAAACAAATCTATGGTCCCAATCGGCTGTTTGGGTTCTCCAGCAAACCCAGCAATCTTAAGTGTTGAAGCTTGAACGTCAGCCATTGGAATTCTCATTTGGTCAAAGGTCTTCTTGAAGAGAATGTTGCATGAAGCTCCACAATCAACCAGAACTCTTCTCACAGTAGCTGGCCCAATACCAGCGGATATGACCAAAGGATCTATGGTAGGACCTTCAATACCCAAAGAATCTCTGGCACTGAATACAATATCATCTGCGGAAGTCTTTTGTTGCTTTAAAGGTGCGTCATTTTCTAAAACAAAAACATTCTCTTCAGCTGGTACATGCCTCAAGGTCCGGGCATACCTTTCCATCTCGCCCCAGCTTTTGCCTGCTGGGTGATGCCCTCCAGTTATTATATTGATGACAGGTCTTTCCGATTCATGCTCTGCGGCCTTCTCACTTGAGCCAGGACGGTGAGTGGGAACTTGTTGTCCTTGAGTTGACGAAGCTGGGGCATTCCTACTCCTTTTCACATACTATCGGAGCTTGTTCTCTTTCAAAAGTTGTTCAATTACTTCTTTCAACTGACGACATTCGTTGGTGTCATGGCCGAGCTGGTTGTGGAACCGGCTGAACCTTCCACTCCTCTCCATCTTATTTTCAACTTTTATTTTAGGTGGTGTCGGATAATTGACATCATCCTTGGTCGCAAAGAAGATGTTCTCAGGGGTATCGGTCAAGGGTGTGAAATTGAAAGGACGGCCGTTCTTAGCATCTCCCTGTTTCTTTCCACCATCATTTCCCCTTTTCTGAGTGTTAGGTTCTTTCTTGTTCGAAGTAGCACCATTGTTCCCGGCTTCCACTGATACCGCCTTAGCCAGTGTTTGGAGGCTCTCCAAGCGCATGAATTCATCCGCTTTTTTATAGAATTTGTCAAGTGAGTTTGGTTCTTCCATTTTCAACCATTTTCCAAATTCACTTGATTTGTCAATCGCCCTTATCAAGTATGTTAGGACCATGCGTGGCTCAGCATTATCTACCTCAGCCAATGCTATGTTAAAACGATTCAAAAATGATCTGATGGATTCTCCTGGATTTTGCTCTAGGTTTGACAGCGACATTATATCCTTTGCTTTTGAAGCATACAATCGAAATTGCTCCTTAAACTTCCTGGTCAAATCGGAGAACTGATCAATGGACCTGACCGGCAACTTTGTAAACCACAATAGAGCCACACCTTCCAGATAAACCGGGAAATATCGACATTTGATTTCATCAGACGCTCTGGCACCCGTCATATGCCAGTCGTACTTGTACAGAAACTCGTTAGGATCACTCGTCCCCTTGTAGGCCGGAATAGTAGGGGGAACGAATTTCCTTGGGAACTCTGCCTTCAAGATCTTTTCAGTAAATGGAGTTTTGCTTGGAGCAAAACCCCACTCTTTCTCATCTTCATCTCTTCGCATATTTTCCTTCATGATTTGGCGAACCATACCCGAAAAATATTCTTCATCATTTAGAGGCTCTGGAGGGCAAACATCAGCCACTCTCTTTGAATTCTGTCTTGACAATCGTTCACGGAGGGTCGGCTGCGGCCCTGATCCTCCAGCTTGAGGAGGAGTCCTTTCTACAGGGTCTGCGGCTCTTTGAGAAATGTTCCCTTCAACATCCTGAACTCCCACAGTAGGGTTCCCATCATTATTAACCGGTTGACGATTTGCCCCTAGCAGATCATTCAACTTACTTTAGATCAGGGCGTTCTGGGCATTCTGAGCTTCCAACTGTGCATTTTGAGCATTCAATTGTTGATTCAAACCCAAAACTACGGCGTCCAATTCTGCTCGCGTAACTCCAACAGTTGGAGCTGCTTGACTTGAAGGAGGAGAGGTAGCAGTATTCTCTTGAATATTGTCGGATCTTACAGAACTTCGTTCCTCCCAGGAGCCATTATTTCCAATAAACTTCTGGTTTTAAAAGAAATCTTTTCAACAAACCTTTGCGGAGCAATGATAGAAATATCCTGAGTTGGGTTCTCAGTGAAAGCACCAAAAATGTTAACGCTTAAAATCGAACGCTAACACCCCGGTGTATATAGAGATTGAGTGAAAACACCACCGGTGAACACAGGAACTAAAAACAAGTAGAAACGTCACAGAGAAAGCAAAAAAGACAACAGTTTTTATAGTGTTTCAGCTTCAGGTAAGCCTACGTCCACTTTAATCCTCTTTATTACTGAATCAATTACAACTTTACAACAATCTTCAATTACAATACTGATGAGACAAACAACTAGAACTCCGATGTAGAAGAATTCTTTGAATCCATGTTGATTGCGTTAGATTTCCTCTTGAAGTTTGTTGAGATGCCTTTCGTATTTGAAGTGTCGAGTGAGTCGAGAATTCAGCAGAGTATCGGCGCTTAAAGAGATCGGCCAAAAGTCCTTTGAAATTTGGAGATGGTAATGTATTTATAGAGGGTTCTAGGCAGAAAACATTACCAAGTCCTAAACCGTAACCGACCTAAGTTGGGTCGTGGACGACTCAAACTAAGGCGTGGGCCGGTTGCGACTTAACTGCTAGGTCGAGACTTCGGAAAGGCATCCTTGCTGAACTCTGGATATATCACAAGTCCTAAGCCGTGTACGAGTTAAGAGGCCGCGTGCTAAGTAGCTGTATCGGACTTGCCTTCCTTTGCCTGGGTCGTGTACGACTTAGCATAGGCCGTAGGTATGTCGCGACTCAAGTATAGTTCGTGATCTTGTCCCTGTCCTGGGCAGTTAGAGCGGCAACCTCCTTGGATAGTTAGATCGGCATCTATCTTAGGCCGGCATCCATGTTAGATCGGTAACCTACCTAAGCCTTGAGTCGGCATCCCCTTAAATCTTAAGTCGGCATTTATTAAGTCGGTAACCTTTAAGGCATTAGGCCGGTACCCATGTTAGGTCGGTAGCTATCTTAGGTCGTATCCTGTAGGTCTTAGGTCGGCATTCCTGTTTTAGGCAGTTAGGTCGGTATCCATGTTAGGGCTTAGGCAGTTAGATCGGCATCCATGCTAGGTCGGCAACCTTTTGGGTCGGTAACTTTTAAGTCGCTGAGTCATGGCCGAGGCGGAGTTAACAGAATTTAAGGTGCAATATTGTAAACTATCAGTAGAAAGACTACATTTTCATCTTTCAAGGGAGCACACAGTTACTTTCACCGATAGTAATAACATATCCGAAATTGTAGGTAGGCCAAATATTGAAAGAACTATGTTTACAGAATGGATGAGAACCAACATGCCACATGTAGATGCAAGATGTTTGACATATGTGGATTTCCCATCAAAGTGGGTATGGTACGAAAATGATAAGCAGTGGAGAAGAAGGAAACAAGGTGATAAAATAGGTAGAATATACTATGCGCATCCAACTTCTGGGGAAAGGTTCTATTTGCGAATGCTTTTAAACGTTGTTATAGGCCCAAGCTGCTATGAAGACATTAGAACAGTAAATGGTTCGCTATATTTAGACTTTCAATCTGCATGTGTTGCTCTAGAATTGTTAGAAAATGACAACGAATGGAATATTGTTCTCTTTGAAGCTCGAAATTGGTCTTCTGGAAAAAGCTTACGTCAATTGTTTGAGATGATGCTACTTTTCTGTGAAATTTTCAATCCATTTGAGCTTTGGAACAAAAACTGGGAACCGCTATCAGACGATATACAATGGCATCGACGACGTATTCGAAATAACACAGATTTGCTGTTAACAGAAGAAGAACAAAAGAACTATTGTTTGATAGAGCTTGAAAATATACTTGATTTAAATAATCGTTCCTTGGCTAACTTTCCCCTTATGCCAGTGCTAAATTTATCGTTGCATCATCCACACCACAATAGACTAATATAGGAGGAACTATGCTATGATTGTTCTGCTTTAGAAGAGGAAGCGCGCACGATGTCGTGTCAACTAAACGTAGAGCAAAAGACTATTTTCGATGTTGTCTCTACATCAGTATATGAAAATGCAGGATATTTTTTCTACGTCTACGGAAGTGTGGGCGTAGGAAAAAATTTCATTAGAATACGTTAATTACAGCAGTGCGTTCACAAGGTAAAATTATCTTAGCGGTTGCATCATCTGGTATAGCATCTCTACTACTTCCAGGTGGTAGAACTGCACATTCTAGGTTTAAAATAACAATTAACGTAGGAGAAGATATGACATGCGGCATTTCAAAGTAATCAAACCATGCACAACCGATAATATGATCAGATTGAATTATTTGGGATGAGGCTTCTATGTTTCATCGAAATTCTTTAGAAACTTTTGATCGCACACTTCACGACTTATGGACGACGGTGTTAATTGTTTGAATAAGCATACCTATGATGGGAAAACAGTTTTGTTAGGGGGAGGTTATAGACAAGTGCTTCCTATCATACAAAAAGTATCAAGAAATGCAATCGTCCAATCATCCATAAACAAATCTCAGTTATGGTCCAGATTCCATGTTTTCAAACTAAACCTTAACATGCGTCTAAAGTCGATGGATGGTACACCTTCTGAAATAAAAAGGTAGGAAAATTTTGCAAAATGGGTGCTCGCTGTGCAAAAGTTCCTTCCACTGCATTACAACAAGGTGCTGAGCCAACATGGATAAAGATACCACACGATTTGATAATTAAGGAAACTTCTAATCCAATTGTAGGAATAGTAGATAGTACATACCCATACTTGCAGAAACGATTGAAAGAGCCAAATTAGTTACGTCTTCGATGCATTTTGGCTCCAACCAATGACTGCGTTGAAGAAATTAACAGTTACATAACATCAACTCTTTCAGGATCTTTAACTACGTACCTAAGCGCAGACACAATAAGCCCAGCCTATGAAGGAATTGAGGATCAACATATATTGTTTCCAACTGAATTTTTGAACTCTTTGCACCCTTCAGGCATTCCTGGCCATGAACTCAACCTTAAAGTAGGAATTCTGATAATGATTCTTAGAAATATAAATCAAAGTATAGGCCTCTGCAATGGAACATGTTTGATCGTCACCCAGCTAGCAGCAAGAGTAGTTGAAGTTAAAATTATTACTGGGACCTATATTGGAAAGGAAGTTTTCATTCTAAGAATTGTCCATTCATCAGAAAAACAAAATGGCCTTTATTCTCCATCGCTTGCAGTTTCCAATCAAAGTATGCTTCGCCATGACAATTAATAAAAATCAAGGACAGACTTTGGATCATGTCGGTATATATTTGCCGCGACCTATGTTTTCCCATAGTCAACTCTGTGTAGTTATATCAAGAATAACATCACATCAAGGTCTTAAAATGCTAATCAAACAGCAAGGCGCGGAGGAAGTTGGCTATACTGAAAATATTTTTTCGTGAAATATTCGAAAATTTGTAGCAAACTTTACTCTGTTTGAGTTGAATATTCTGATTTAAAACCCCGTTAGGGAAGTTGATCTCTGTGTAATTTACCGTGCTGCGCTGTATCTTCTACTATTAAAAAAAATTCTTCAAAATTTCTAATTGACGGATTTTTGCCACAAGAATGGTGTTTCGGCAATTTTATTCCAAACATGGGTCAATTGTTACCCTAATACAGATCGGCCTTTGCAATTGATTGCCAATGATACATGAGGCTCTTTTAAATGCCCAATTTTCCCTTTACTGGAAAAATTATTCGACTTTTAAGCTACTCCCAGAAAAAATTTAAACTTCTATTATGAATTACTTGTGTTGTTCTGTTATTTGCTTACTTTCTAATATAAGTTATCAACTTCTCTCATATTCCCTTTTGTTATTTAAAATTTTATCCTTGTTACCATAAAAAGAGGTAGGAATTTACTACAGCTTTGAACTTAACATGAATTACTAACTCACTACCATCACTGTCTGTATGTTACGATCCCCTTGGTCTTCCTTATATGATGTACAAAATTTGTTATATCATATCCAATCACGGACATTTAACCTTTCGCCTACTAATACTGTATGCTGTATTGACATGTTTTAATACATGTATTAGGATTCATTATATTAAGTACAATAATACTATATGCTGCTTATGTTTTTATTCATTCTTAGCAAGAATTTTCATTTACTTTAAACATCCCATTTACTTTAATAGCTTAGGCGGTTGGACAGAGGAGACCATTAAATCATGAAGTTCCTTACTTAGTTTGGTACATTTTTAAACGATTCTCCTCATTGGTCAATACAATGGAAAATCTACACTAATTATTTGTAAGACCTTTTGTTCATTTATTTCATTTAAGTGGTTACTTACTTTCTTTGTAAATTAAAATTATCATATGAAATTTGTCTTCTCTACGAGAGTAATGCACCTTAGGTTTATCTACCTAGAGATTATAAGATTACAGTCCGTTGATGGCAATTAACCATGAAAACTAACAGAATATTACACACGACTCTAATTTTGAACGTTACTTTTTGCAGCTTTGGAGGTGGCAATTAGCGCTTTCATCCCTATTGAACTACTGATGGAAGGACAAAAGAACAAACATGGTTTTACTTCTTTAACTGCTCACGGATCAGCTCAGGGACAACTAAAACTAGTAATAATTGTAATTTTGTTTTCCACAAACCGATACCAACTATTTTGGTACACTATTCGTTATGTGTTTCTTTGGTTTTCATGACTGCTGAGTGGATATCAATATGGTTCATTATATAACATGTTTTTGTACATCGAATCTCATCCACCATTTAGTATAAATTGTATACCATTCGATTTTTTAGTAATTAGTATTTTCAGTACTACCGCATACGGAGGATTATCATTTTTCGTCACCTTTGGTCACCCATAATGCATGTTTGTAAAAAATTTATGAGAGGTTATATAAGAAAACGAGTAATGTAGATAATGTCACATTACCTTCCCTGACCTTCGATATATTACATCACCTTTATCATATTTGCATGTTTACTTTTAACATGTTTGTATGCTTGCATCACATTTGGGCCCTTTCTGAATGAACTTTCCATGAAAGTATTTTTTCTTTTGGTCACTTTACGTACAGAAGGGACACTTACCATATACTGGTATATAATTTTTATATATTACTAATATCATAGTTACAGCTAAACCAAGACTGCACAATTTTAGGATAACACATTTGATTTAAACCAAGACTGGTAATATCATAGCAACTATTAATCACAAACTTCACTAACTTTATTTACATCTATGTATATGCATGCACTGATTGCTTGGATACAAAAAGAGTTTTCGAAGATTGCATTATATAGTTAATACGGTTTATGTCTAAGAAGTAATTTAGATATGAGTATTAAACATATGGAATGGTCCTACAACTTTGAAAACCGATTTCCTCCTATGTTCTTCCTTTGTTGCTATTTTTCATATCGGGTTGTAGACTTTGTGGTTTTTGCTAATTATTATATTTGATTTATTAGCACCGAGAAAGTTTTTCCCGTGCTTAAAAAGTGCAATAACATTTGCTTTACATCAAAACCAAACCAAATGCTCTGTCTAATCACAAAGTTATCCATTGCGAGTAAAAATTGAATGTGATGATAAAATCATAAAACTATTTATATTCCCCATTTTTTAAGTATAACTATATTTTACAATCAATCAAAATGTAACTAACATGATGTCATCTAAAATGGATCATATGATCACTATTATATTTTAATTCGTCGTCAAAATAATTTGTAATTCACACAATTTGATTCATAGTCGCTTCTATATGTTATAAACTTTACTCTTGTAGAAAAAATTAATCGCTTTGAATTTTCTAAGTTGGATCCAAGAATTTTCTTGCTTACTCACGAATTTTTTTCTAAAAATCAACTTAACTTTTATCCTTTATAGAATATAAAATTACCTTACCTACTTTATACATGTTTTATTTTGTATTTCTCTAAATGATTCCTTTTTTATTATTTAATAGGATAAAGGTAAAAGAAGTGATATTACAATTATTTGTAGCATGTTTTTAGTTTAGAAGGTACTTGCAAATTGATAATCAAACACTTACCAATGCTGCATGTTCGAAATCTTGCAGATGATCACATAGCCTTAAAAACACTTGGTATTGAATCAACTATTAGAATCAGCAAACTCAAACTGTAATGACCCATTTTTTCGACGCCCGAAAGTCGACATCAATACGTCCATTGTATCAAATGCCACACAATCGAATGCTAGAAAACCGAACCGTTAGGGTTTAAGAAGAAGATAGAAGAAGAAACAGAAAAAATATCAAAATCTCACATTTCGCAGCGGAACAACATATAATAGATAAATAAATATCTTTAAAACAAAGAACTATATCAGTTTTACATTACATAATCAGAGTTTACAACAACACAATACAACACTGCCAGTTATTATAACTTGCTTACATGAAAATTTAGACTTACCCCAACCCAAACGCAACAGACACCATATAATATAAGTGATACGCCTCGCAACCCAGCTTGCCTCTAGCTTGAACTCTAGATCTCCACAGCATCTTTTTTTTGACTTTGCTCTAGAATAATGATAACCAGACTCTAGGCTGCCCGTATGGAAAATTATGGGCACCAAGAGTTTAGAAAGGGAACAATAAACTCCAGAGCAGTCATGGGACTGGTGTGAGATCTTAAAAACATTTATTTTCACAAAGAAAATAAAAAGAAATCCGCTATGCTTTTGGGAAATGAAACTACCATAAGGCCTCCCCGCACACACACAATGCAAACGCAGAATTGGAGGAGATTTCGCCTTATGATAGACAAACATGCTTGATACACATTTTTTTTAATATTATCATTAGTGCATAGTGTGGAAAACATTTTGAAAGTATAATATTAATCTTAGGCAGCATAGGCATTTCGCACTTATGCCTACTATAGCTACCATGTTCAATAGCAGGTTACCGCCACATTGCATGGCAGGTTATACAACTAAAACCGTACATGACGCGTATTGTTTCTTTGGATTTCCAACAAATGGCCAGGCTAAGGAACTTTCTACTGCTACATGGGTACGCCTCTTCAGGGACGTCCCGAGAACTTAACCAGCTCTCTGCCAACACAAGGCCGGATTACCTCTGTAACTAGGTAACTACTACACGAGTATGCCATCCCCTGGTCGTAAACAACCTTTATCCGAGGATCCTCAATACCAACAACCACAAAGTAATAAATTTGCAGCAACCACATATGTTAAATATTTGGGCTCCATACCATGATACAACCTCTATCCAGAAGCAAATGACATACCCTCAGGGGGCGCTACCCCCAAATAACCTTGCCGCATCCTTCCTGTTTTGACCATTTCCGGGGTGTGAGGTCCGACGAAGTCTCGTCCACAAAGCTACGCTTTTCATGAAGCCGTGCTTCAATCAACAAATGATCAGCAGCACTTCGTATGCCACATTACCAGTTTGGGAATATATCACTAGTAACCATCAAATACATAACCTTTAAGCTCGTACATCTCAGAGAAGGGTGTTAAGCTAAGAGAATAAATTCTCCACCACTAACAGAAATGTATTTGATAGAAACCAGCTTTACATTTCAATGTGTAACGTCAGACACACATCCATACAAGTCAGTTCCGGGATTGAACGGAACCGAAGGCACTTCAAAGAAGCCCTTGTAATCCGGATATTCACTAATCACGTCCGGAATCCCCATCACAAAGGGTGATAAAATCTCTATACCGAAGCAACTCGGTGCAGAGACATTCGACAGGTAATCCATTCGCTTTCGAAAATACCTGTTTTCAACACCATCTTCAAATGCAATCCCATTTCGTCGTATCATTATTCGGAATGGGTTTTACGACATAAAGTCCTCCCCCGGCTAATCCGAATAACGAGCGCTTATTTTAAAAATAAGTGTTACTTTCAGATTTCAAACAAATCACAACAAATTTCCACTTTGATGTTTAAACAAGAGATCCATCACAATCAAAAATGTTCGATGTGGTTTTCGAATATCCATTTGGAATCCGACCCCCGGTCACATCGAAATTCAAACGCCGTTTAAAAGGCTAATATTGATAGTCGGTTATTTAACTATCAATCAATATTCACAACAATTACCAGATTTAAATAATTTTTCCCAATTATTATCTTCAAAATATCTTTGCAAGATATAATCTAAACACTTCAACCATTTGAAAATAAATTTCAAATCACTTTTCACCTTTCAATCTTTTGAAAAAAAAATTCAAATCGCTTTCCTCACGTGGAATAAATTTCCAAATATTCATTTAATTCCACTGAAAATCTGTCGAGTTCAAATATTTTAAAATACTTATTTTAAATATTAGCTATGAAAACCTTATACCAATATGTGACGCCCCACCTATACCCACGCTAGCCAAGAACACTATGGTGTAATGCTGTCAACTAGCACGGAGAATAAGGCTGTTGAGGAGCGACCATCCGTGTAATTACTTTGCGCGATCACCGATATGTCAGATAGTATAACATGCATTTTATTTCAAGAGGAAATCCGACATACCGGTGCAAACACAAAGCTACTACACAGTGGCTATAATAATCATCGGAAACAAATATAGAGATAAGCATAACACAAATCAGTCACATATAATTCATATCACAAAGGCGGAAGAAGATATGAATATATAACTAACACATGAAAGTGTATATCAAAGTAGTGGTCAAAAAGATCCACAATAATACAAAAGAATAGCAACGCGTGCCATACAAAAATATAAAACTATGAGTCCATATCCCAAGTGTATTCAACAAAGTAAACTACTAATCGAAGTAGTTAGCCAAAAGTCAGAGTAATGAATCCCTTGGGAGAAGTCAAGCAGAAGCACCTGTAACATCTCGGTCTGACCCGAGTATTATTTAATAAGAAAATAATAAACGGATCAGTCTAGCTATAAATATCAGATGACATGATATAGAATAAGAGATATGGCATAAACATATAATATCCATAATGGCATACTACTATAAGTATGCAATTGAAACTCAACATGAGATTAATCAATATCACACAAGTCTTTCACACAGATCCAAAAAGGGTTTCATACCCAAAACTTGAATTCACAACAAGTCAATGACACACGAATTCACCAATGCACAAAAATTGATAAAGCATATCAATAGAAATCACAAAAATAGGTGAAGCATAAATTCCAGAATTCAACACACGAAATCCAGAAATCACACGAAAGGAGGGAGGCCTATCACACGAACGGGAGCATTAAAGCTCACCTACATATGTATCACATGAACGAGAAGCTATCTCATGGTAGCTAGCCATTAATTTTTGACACACGAATGGCCCGAAGACCATGGGGAGCTTCCCCACATGTGTGAGTCGAAATCACACCGAAATAAAGAGACATCGCACAATTGCTAATCTAAATCTTAAAATGACCGTCATGATCAAAGAGAAGTGTCAATTACAGTAAGCTAGTAAATATACGAGCTTAGCTTCATGTCCCATAACCACTAGCTTAACTTAAATATTTACGAACAAATTGTAGATCTCCACTAGAAAATTGTCACAAGAGATTCAATCGAACAAGTCCAAGAATTAACCGACGAAGTAAACGCAAGCGTTTCATACCACTTGTTTTACTAAGCCGTTTAATTAGATTTCTCATACGAGTGAGGTAAAGGTTTGTATATACTAATAGATTGGAAAATGGTTTAAGAAAACGAGCTTTGTAATAAAATAGTGTTGAAATCATTTGAAGAAAGAGTTTTGATATTTACTACTAGTATATAAAACCTTTATATTTTTAAAGTGACAAATCACAAAGAAGATTGTAAGAACAATCAATCACTAAAATTCACATTCGAAGACGTGAATGAAAATCCAAAGAAATCGATAGAGGATCCATCGAAATGGATATTCAAAAATTCCTAAAAAGGAGTCATCAAGGTCATAATACATGATAACAACAAATAGGAAACAACACGAATCGATTAAAGTTGGAAATTCAAACAACTAGGCAAATAGGCATAGTTGGCAGATAGGAGCAGGTCGGTCAACCGGACTCCCTGAGTCGGTTGGCCGAACCAGAGGTTGGAAGTGCTCGGGCACTAGGTCGGTCGACCGGCCCAGGGGCTCGGTCGGCTGAAGCCTGTAACTAGCACTTCCAAAACAGAGGCGGGAAGTGCCTGGGTAGCAGGTCGGTCGACTGGACCCTGAGCTCGGTCGGCCGAACCTGTATACTTGCACTTCCTACCCTATTTCAAGAGAGGTGCAAACTTCCTCAATTTGCAACCCATCGAGCAACGACACTAAGGGTTTACGCCAATCGACTACCCGGCCATAGAAGCTCTTTGGTTCATCACCAAAAACATGATCAAAACATCAAAGTTATGATTTTTAAAGAATTGAACCCAAAACACCAAAAATTGGAATATTCACAAAAGCAATCCAAATCAAAATCAAATGCACATGAATAAGTGTTAGGAATTCATACCTAACAATCGAAGATAAACATAGAGTAAGATGTGAGATAAAAATCTCACCTTTGAACCCAAACGATTGAAAAAGAAGCTTAGAAGCAAAGGAGAATCAACCACTCTTCAAATCCAACTCAAGAAGCTTGATTCTAAGCTAAAAGGAGAAACATTTCCCAAATTAGGTTTAGGAATTTTCTGAAATCAAAGAGAGAAAGAGTTGGAGAAGAAGAAGAGAAGCTTACCAATGGGTTCTTCTATTAGTTTGGAGCTAGAGCTTGATTTGCAAAAGGAAACTAGGGTTTTGGATTTTAATTTCCCATCTCTCCCACCCTTGATGCTTTAGAACTGAAAAGAGGAGAAAGTGAGAGTGAATGGGGAGGAGTGGTTCAGTTTTGAGTATAAGCGAAACATAGGGCTGAACCCAAACCCAAACCCAAAGTGAAAATGGTCAAATTTTTTACTAGCTCCAAATATATCAAAGTTTATACTCAAAAAGGTTGCAAACGTCATTTTGAACTCAATGGAAATGGTCTCGAGTCCTAATTCGACCGTATGAAAAAGTAGCTTTTCAGACTAAATTCCGAGTATCGATAAAATATTTAAATATAAAATCGACAAATATGCGGGTTGTTACACAATATCTCATATAAAACTTCAATTCGAAACTAATTTTTAAACAAAATTAGTAGATAGGGTATAACTACTTAAATATCCATTTTCTAAATCAAATATCAATTTTAATCTTTAAAATAATCCGTTCTATAATTAATTAAATAAATCTTTACTTTAAAGATTTGAAACTAGCTTAAGAAAATAATTTCTCCATAGACATCCTTATTTTTAAAACCAACTTCAAAACTTTTAATTTTAAAAGCTACTTTAAAACATACTCGGCTTTTAAGGGAAAATACACCTTCCATTTCAAAATGGACCGGTTAAATCAATTTATAAATCTTTCTGGATTTATTTCAAATTCATGTTTCAGATCCGTAAATTCCTTTCCATAATTTTGAAAATAAACCAGTATTTATTTTTAAAACAAAATTTCCCTTTCTTTTATAAAATTCCAATTATGAATTTTAAATTTTCAAATATCCATTGATATACGATTTTCAAATCGTTTTCCAAATATTCACTTTCAAACACCAAATCAATTTTCAAATTTATTTCCAAATTTAGTTCAAATACCAAATCAAATTTCAAATTAATTTCCCAAAGAATCATTCTTAAGCACCAAATCAATTTCCAAATTGATTTCCAAAATCATTTCAAAAACCAAAATAAATTTTTAAATTTGATTTCTAGATTTATTTCCTTTTAAAATAAATTCCTTTATCTCTTCCAAACTATTTAAAATCCATATTTTAAAATAAGTTCTTCAACTTTTGAATAATATTACACGAAATCAATTTATTAAGCCTTTTTCCCATATCTTGGAATTTATTCAATAGGATTCAAAAATAAAACTATATCCCTTTAAAACCCCTTCTTTTAAAATTATCCAATTTTCAGAAATAAATTTTACTATAACTTTCAACCTGAATTTCAAAAATCCAATTTTATTTATTTCTGGTATCCTATGATACCAAAAATATAATCGGCTAAACATAGCCTTCAACGACTTCAATCACAAATATAATCACACACAGATTATTAATAATCAACACACGATATTGAAATTAATTCATTTATTTGAGGAATCCAGTTGGATCCCTCCATCCATAGACGTTAGCAAAATAATTAAATACCAATTCCACTTCGAGGTGGAATATCGCGGTATATGAGATTTATAAAATATCATCCGCTATTATGTGGCGCATAGGGTCTCATCCGCTATGTAATGCAGGAAATCAATCACTCCAAATATATATATATATAATACCAATTCCACTTCGAGGTGGAATATCACGGTATATGGGTTTAATATAATATCGTCCGCTATTATACGGTGCATAGGGTCTAATTCAATACAACTGATAATTATTTATCATCCAAGCACACAATCAACACAATCAATAATTTTAAATTTAACTATTTAAAATTAAACCGGAAAATCCGATTGAGTGAGAAGATCTCACCTTTGTTTTTTACTTTGAAATCCCTTACCATTTCGGATTAGTTTTCTTCGCGATTTTTGACCTTGTATAATTTTTTTTACAATTGATTAATTTGAATTAGTCGAATAATCAAATTCCTATTGGTTAAATTTAATTAACCAATGATTTTATTTTTAAACTAATACTTTTAATTTTTTAAACAAATTCCTTTTAATAAATTTATTTAACTAAAAATTAAATTTAAAACTAAATTCCCTTTAATAACTTATTTTTTTATGTGTACATGCATATTTATTATTCAATATGAAACCAAAATAATCTCTAGATTTCAAAAAATAATTCTACATAACTTTCCTTTTTATTTTCAAAATTTATTTATATAAATTAAATTTTCTGTTTTGAAAAAAAATATTTTTTCAAAAACTTCTACCAAAATCCTACATATATATATATATATATATATATATATATATTCTTTTCAAATCCTTATCTATATATACAAATTCTGTTTTAAAATGTTTATAACTGAAAATACATATATATTCTAATTTATAAAAAAACAATAATTTCCTAGACTGTAAAAAAACACTTCTTTTAAAGTAAAATAAAAATTAACTACTTAAATTTTAAATAAACCTAGATTAACTCAGAAAAAACCTCACCTCGACCTACTGCCATCGTGGTTTCCGATGTTGACCACGCTGCCTATTTCAAGGCCATCACAATCGAGCTCGAATCCTTCCGTCGCCAACTGCCCGATTGTCCCTTCTCGACCGAGCCCTATGCTATTATCGACTGCTTCCCCCCTTAAACTCGTGTTTGCTTGAGCCATTCACCTTCTAGCTTCACTGCCCTGACGCCGATGAAGGCTACAACCACTACGAACGCGATTCTCGAATCGCATGGTTTTCGATTGGCCATTCTTTTGCTCGATTAGCAAAAGAGAAGGAAGTGGATATGTTCGATTCAAATTCAAATCAAAAGCAAGAGGGATTTGGGGAAATCGAATTTGAAGAAGACTGAGATTATTTGTAACGATCTAGGCTTTGCAACCATCGACAGCGGCCACAACCGCTAGGCTTTTCAACCAGCCCAGCCCCACCGTGGCTTACACTGGTACCTCGGGTTTGCTTTTACGGCCAGCCTCACGACTCGCAACTAACCCCTCCCTCGGGGACATGTAGGGTAAGAGTCTCCCGTTCGCCACCAAACGCGAAGCGAGAACCCCCTATCATGATGTAATATAGCAAACTCGATCCCATGCTTCTATTAACTTTAAACTTAAGTTGATTTACTTCAATTCACCACCATTTCATAATTTAACTTCATTCTCGTTTTAGTTTATTCATACTCGAATTGGATTTATTTTTATCTCAAATCATTTTTATTTTGATCCAATTCCATACAACTTCAATTCATTCTTAATCCACGTAAAATTCTAAGTTGAATTTCTATTCATAACTCAAGCTTCATTTCCAAACTCTATTACCTATTCACAATCTTTGATTTGATTTTCCTTTGATCAAATCCCAACCATTTCACTAATTTATTCGATTAGTTTATTCTCTTATCCATTTTAAATTTTAATTTACATTAACGATTCATTGTTGCATTTATTAATAATAAAGCCATTCAATTTGTGCTTGAATTGGATTTGTTTATATTTCATACCATATCCATTTTAATCCAATTCAAATTTTCATTCAACAACACTTCCAATTATAATTCAATTACAATTCCATACTTGATTTTCTTTTTCATACCTTGAAAATCATTTTATTTGTTTTCCTTGAGTTCAATCTTATTTTATATCCCAAGTTTGGATTTTAATCTCAGAATACAATATTTTTATTCCGGCTTATTTATTCCCCTTTTTAAATTTTATAAACTACTCACTTATTAATATTCACTCTTCCCCATCTATTTACAATCAATTATATTCACATTTTACTTTTAACTAGGGGTTATATATATATTTTCAGTGTTTTTCAATTCTTTTATAAGCTTCCAAAGTTTATTTATTCTAATTCAATATTTACTTAGTTTACATTTATTTATTTAAGTAAGAATTTTATTCCAGTCAGTATTATCTATAATTTGACTGAATTCATTTAAATTCAGTTTTATTCCAACTCAACTTCCGTTAAATCTAGTTACATATCATTCTTTTGAGTTTTATTAAGCAAGGACTTAATTCCATGTAATAACATTCATGGCACAACTGACTTTTGATTCAATTAATCCAATTTAACTAAATTTTATTTCACAATATATGTGAGTTCAAAACTTATTTATTTATTTCAAAGCTTATATTGCTCATTTTAGTCATTTCATCTTATAACCAAATTCAAATTATATATTACACTTACTAGCTTAAGGTATAAATTTTCATTTCATAATTATAATCATTTTAACTTTCAACTTTATATCCAATTTAGTTCAATTTCAATTTCAATTTTATTTAACTTATCTCAAGTTAAATTCAAATATATTTTATTCACTTCATTCACTTAAGTTAAATTTTAATTCTCGGATTAAAATTTCCAATTTCTTCTTATTATTATCAGCTTATTTTATAAGTTCAATAGTTGATCCATTTATTCATTCACAATTTCATTGTCAACCAATAAATTTTATTTCCAAACATAAATTATTTTTAATCCATTTGATCTTATTTTGCACCTTATTTTACATATTTAAATCAAGCATCATCCAATATTGAATTTCATTTCATTTGCATACCATAGTAACTATCAATTACTTAAAATTTTAGTCTTAAAACTTGTTTATTTAATCCAACTTAACAATTTTTTTCTCAAACTTACGTTCAACATTCGATTTTGAATACGTCCAACAAAACTATTCCTTTGCATTTTCAAAATCAACCAAATTCCTCCAACAAACATTAGTCCAAAACATCCTGGTAGTAATCCCTCCTTTGGAAACTCGAAAATGAACACCGATGATGCCGTGATCATCATCGAAATTATTTTCCAGCGATCGTAAAGAGTTCAATGCTTTTCTCTCCTTTTAAAACTCTACAAATATTTTAAAATTCCAAATTTCTCTAGATTTCAAATCCGATTCAAAAATATTTCTCACCTATATATTATTGATTTCCCAATTTTTGGGAATCATTTTCAAATTCCAAACTCTTTAAATTTATATTCAAACATTACTTTGGAATTCTATTTTATTTTAATTATTAATCACACTATAATTCACATTTAGTTTATCTTTACAAATTTCATTTGTATACAAATTAATTTCTTAGTTTTTAATTATGGTTTCAATATCTTATTCAATTATGAATCACATTTACAAATCTCGTTTATTTATCAATTTATTTCTTAATCTTTAGTTATTATTTCATTTCTTATTCAATTATCATACAATAATGATAATAATTAAATATTATCACTTTCTACCATCCAAGCATCCATATATATTGATAACAATTTACGAAAAATTATTTCCTTTATATAAAAAATAATTTTGGGTAAAATTATCTCATTTACCCTATTTAAAACAATACTGTGTCGGTTTATCTTGTTCAAGAGTTTAGAAACCCCTGTCGATGACATGGCGTCCCATATATCGACCAGAATCCATGAACACTCAACCGATAAATCAACGCAATATAAAAACAATTTTATATTCACTAACAAATAGGCACTCATATCAATTAATACTCTCAAACTCATTCTAGAGTACTATGGACTCTATTTAACGAGTAATCCCCACCAGAGCCAAGGTTATCACCAACCTAAGCTCTGACACCAAGTGTAACGACCCGCAAATCCATTTCCTTTCATTTCTAATTCGAAGCTGTTTGAATCGATTTGAGTGCGGAGACTCGGCGATGGGCTTGGAAGGGTTGCGAGGCAGATTTGGGATGGGTGTCGCGGTTTCAATCTTGAGCTCGAGGGGATGGCGTTCGAGTGGGCTGCTGTGGATGCGACGACCCGCCTTTCTCAACCCAGAAAGACGTTTAATCATTAAGAAAGAAAGGGATAGAAAGAGAAAAGAATAGAAAGAAAGAATAACAACATCAGAATCTCACAACGGAATGGAACAAAATATAATACATCACATAACTATTACATAGTTATACATACATTAGAGTCATACAATATCACATAACAGGACTGTTATATACATATATGTCCATACATACATCCAAAATACAACATAGATTAACTACACAGCGGAACTACATATATAGATACATACGTCTGGTCTTCTCCCAAAATAGCTCCTCCAGAAAATCAACACTCCCAAATACCTATCACTTGGCTACTCATAAAAATTTGAGTACCCAAGAGTTTATGAAAACACAAAATATAAACTCCGGGTCAGACATGGATCTGGTATGAGTAAACAGGTTAAAATTGCTTAACTTTGAAAATCATTTGAAAATAAAGGTATCAGGTAAGACTCCCCACAAATAAATACGGGTAAGTTTTTACCTTACGCTGACCAAAACATTTTATAGGAAATTCAGTGATATTATAATAGTGTCTAGGGTTTTCAAGTAAATAGAAAATAGCCAAAATTGTTACATCTATTAAATTCCAGCTACTAGCCACGAAAGTGGGCAATACAAATCAAAACCGTAGGGTCTCGTAGGGAAAATGGATTTCCAACAATGGCAGGGCTACTGGGGTACCGCCCGTCATAGTACGGGGCCTAGATCACCGTACCGAGGATCACTCCCGACCCCCTACAACACAAGGCCGGAACCATTCTTTAATGAACAGTCCCAAACAAGATAAACCCGCAGTTGAGGCCAACAACTGCTCACACAGCCGAAATAAAAAGGGACATCTAGACAGGGGAATATCTTGTCCTGCTTAGGCATGACCCACCTAACCTTGCTGCATCTCCCCTGTTTTAGCCATTCCCGGTTGATGAGGCTTGAGGCTACGATTACCTTTATTGAACATTATTCTTAGAATGCTCATCGTCCGCCTGACGATGTGTTGAAAGCATTCAATCCATACAAGTTCGTTCCGGGTTCGAACGAAACCGAAGGCATTATCTCGTTACACTCATTTTGGAATCACCCTCAGAGTTAACGACGATAACCCTTGCATTCTGAAACTCCATCTCGATCTCCATTTGATAAGTCACGACCTATCGTTTAATTTGGATCGATGTGGTTTTCGGAGAATCAAAATGGATTCTTCCGATCCCGGTCTCATCGAAATCCAAACGCCATTTTAAGGGCCAAGTTGTCTATTTAACTTAACAGTTCAATTAAATATCAGAATTCACATAACAGGTATATCAGATAAATCATACACAGTTATCACAGATATCCATAATATATCACAACATATCACAGAAATATCATCAAGCAGATATCAAAGTCCATCAAACAGAATTATCAATGCATACCAAACAGTTTGGTTTTACTTAACTAAATTATTTGCTTAAAAATAAACTATTTTATTCTGTTTAATTAATTACCATTTAATTAACTTATTAATCATCAATTAATCAATTAGTTAATCATTAATTATTAATTTGTTAATTATCTAATCTTTAATTAATTAATTAATCACTAAACTTTTATACATTAACTGATACTTAATTACTCAGTTAATAGTTGATTCTTGCTTATTAATTATTAACTTACTTAATATAAATTAATTACTTATTTAATTCTCATGAATTACTTTAATTAATCAATTATTATTAATTTAATTAATCATATAATCTTTAATTAAACACTTAAGTTAATCACCGTTTATTAATCCTTTAATTAAATTTTCTTAAGTTGAATAGATTAATCACAAGATTAATTTCTAACCACAATTTAATTTAAAGTTATTAATTTAATTACAAGTATAAAATAATTTACATCCTAATTTACTTAATACTAATTAATTACCTTTTACAAACCTTACTTTTAAATAAACAATAAATCAATTATTTACCTAAAATTAACTAATATTATTTACTGTTTAAACTTTGTTAAAAATAAGACTAAAAGGGATTAGGAAATAAATCTGGAAGTGGACCCGAGGTAATCCACTTATCCACTCGAGCAAACTTTGAGCTCTTCCCCTCTTTACCTCGCGTCTCTCTCTCTCAATCACCCTCTTCTTCTTCCCAGTTTCTATGATTCTTTTTTTTTTTTTTTAGTTGAAGTTATAAAATAGCTGATGCCACACACTAGAACGACCCGAAGTCACCTCCCTTTCCACTCGAGTATTATACGATACGAAATCACCACGACTTCACTGAAACACTCATGCCACCGTGCATGTGCACGGTGGTGCGCTTGGCCTCCGGCACCCCGCGACAGCCCCCGCACATCACAAATTATCCACTCAAACGAAATCGAAGCCCAAATTTTCAGTTACAAGCTGAAAACAAAAATTGACCTGTAGCTCGAACATGGCAACAACAACGCCCACTGTCAAATCATTCGTGCGGCCACCATACATCACCGGAGGTGATGAAACTCCACCAGAACGTCACTCACATCCCCCTTTAACTCCACCAAAAATTGCGTCCCACTCGATTTCATGATGATGCCGAAATCAAAACTTTACAGAGCATGAAAAATATTAGCACTGAAACCCTACTTTTGATTCAAACTCAAAATTTATGCATTTGAAAAATAATTTCACATTTCTAGTGTTAATACAACTTCAACCTTGCTTCATTCCAAATTCCAGAAATTAAAATTTACTCGATCTTCCAAACTTGACAAAAATTCAGTAAAACTTCTTTTTAAAACTGCTCTGAAAATCTTTGCTTATAAATCAAAATTTTTATGTTAAAAATCATAATTATGTTTATGAAATCTAAATATGTTATTGAATTTACAAATTTAACCATTTGAATTTTAAACTTTGATTTCTTTTTACCTGTAGTTTGAAAATACAGTATTGATAACATGCTATTTAAACTTTCCATCATGTTTGCAGGTTTTTGTTTAGGATAAACAAACTTGAATTATCTCAATACAAAGTTCAAATGGTTATATGAGTAAGTATTATAGATTTCTTGGCTTAACTTTTATCAGATTTCAAAAGTTTGGAAGAACAGCTACCTGTACTATTCAAACAACAGGAAATACCAAGGCTATTTATATAAACAATATCCAAGCATTACAAACTAAAAATACAAATTTAGATTTAAAATGGATAAGTTTACTCACTAAAAATAAACAGTTGAACAGAAAGTAATGTTGAAGAAACTGCAGTTGAACTATCCTGAAACCTTCCTTTGTTTTTGCTGTTGAATTAAATCCAAGTTTGCAAAGCATATAATGTTTTTCTCAGGTTTACTTTATAAGTTTTAATTCTTCAGTTTGTAAATGAATTGGAATAGGGTGATATATAAATAGAAATGACTTTGTATAGGTTATAACTGGACAGCCTCCATGTTTGACAAACAAGAATTTTTGTATTAAATTTACTGTAATATGAAATGATATTGGGATTTCGGCTACATGTACTTGTTAAACAAGAAGTTATGCTAATTAATGCTTATGCCCTTAATCATGATAGCAAATAATTAATGTTTGTTGATACTTACTTGTGTATGGTACAAAGATATTTATTATTTCGGCCAGCATGTTTTATATAGACGCAGACTTTGTTTTATATTGAAGTGAACTTTGTTTTTCTTATGCATAAAAATGTATACAACACATAAAATTTACAGCAACTTGATATAACCTTGGTTAAAGTTTTTGTGGTGTATAAATTCAGATTGCAGGTTATTCTTTGTATTACCCACCTTCATATATTTTGGGTAAACTTATTATTGTCATTGTTTGTATAGTTTCTAAACTCTGTTCTATTTGTAATTTAAATTTCAAACATTTATTTATAACATTCTATTTGTATACTTGTATTTCTAGTTTCTACTTATATTTTATAATTATGTTCTTAATTACATTTTATATTTTATAATTATGGTTTATATTTATGCTCATAATTATGATTTATACTTGTTTTGGATGTTTATGTTTATACTTATATTGTTTAAAACTTATATGTTAGATTCCCATGTTTGTGTTAATATTACTACGTTTGTTTATTTTTAAACTTATCATTTTAAAAACTAAAACTGTATTCATATAAATTATAAATAATAAAATATTGAATCTTTGATTTTATTTTATTGAATAAGACAGATTTTGTTTTAATGGGTTAAAGCATTCTATTTAAAATTTTCAAATCAAAACTTTCTTTTATAAAACATATAACTATTAAATATCCAAGATCTCATCAAATTTAAACATTGACAAGCTTATATTTAATTTAAATTAGATTAAATATTTATTAAAATATTCCGTCAAAATTCCGGGTTATTACATTCCTCCACCCTTAAAAGAATTACGTCCTCAAAATTTATACAACAGTTAATTCAAAAACTTTTATATTAACCATCCAAACATACATATCATTCATACAATAGCAAACAAACAACAGTCTATTCTAACAAAGATCATTAGTTATCCGAACATAAATCCGGATAAGCATTCCTAAAACTATCGAGAGTTTCCCAGGTACAATCTCTGGGATCCTCACTCCATTGCACCTTGACGAGTTTCACCACTTTGCTCCTGAGTTGCTTCTCGTCTCGGTCCACAATCTGAACTGGATTTCTGACTACAGTTAAATTGGGTTCAACTTCCAAATCTTCTTGAATTACCGGTTCTACAACCAGTGAGGGATCATGAACAAATTTCCTCAAATGAGATACATGAAACACATTGTGAATCCAAGACATCCGCTCTGGCAATTCAATCCTGTAGGCCACAGTTCCAATTCTCTCCAACACTCGGAATGGTCCAATGTATCTCGAAGCAAGCTTTCCCGTCTTTCCGAATCTTATAGCACCTTTAATTGGGGCAACTTTAACAAAAACCAAGTCTCCGATCTCAAATTCCAATGGCCTTCGTCTTCTATCAACATATTTCTTCTGACGATCTTGAGCAGCTTTCATCCTTTTCTTGATAAGCTCAACCTTTGCAGAAGCTTCTCGAATAAGATCGGGTCCGAGCATAAGACGATCCTTCGATTCAATCCAATAAGATGGAGATCTACACAGTCTTCCGTATAAAGCTTCATAAGGAGCCATCTTAATACTCGCTTGATAACGGTTATTATAAGAAAATTTCACTAGATGAAGATGGTCCTCCCAAGATCCTCCAAAATCTAAAACACAAGCCCGTAGCATATCCTCAAGAATACGATTGAGCCTCTCCGTCTGTCCGTCCGTTTGAGGATGATAGGCTGTACTTAATCTCAAATCTGTACCCATTGCTGATTGCAGAGCTTCCCAAAATTTGCTAGTGAAAATAGGATCACGATCACTTACTATGCTGACTGGGACACCATGCAATCGAACTATCTCCTTCAAGAAAATTTCTGCCAAAGAAACTGCAGTGCGGGTTGCCTTTACTGGTATAAAATGGGCACTCTTAGTTAAACGATATACAATAACCCATATACCGTTATTCCCTTTCCTGGTTCTAGGCAAACCATCGATAAAATCCATCGAGATCATTTCCCATTTCCAATTCGGAATTTCCAAAGGTTGCAATAACACGGCAGATTTCTGTTGATCACCTTTAACTTGTTGACAAATGGCACAACTGTTCACAAATCTAGCAACATCTTTCTTCATATTTGGCCACCAGAATACTCTCCTCATGTCCTTGTACATCTTCGAGATTCCAGGATGAATATTCAATTTGGAACAATGACTTTCAGACAACACTTCCTGCTTCAAATCCTTGTCATTCGGAACACAATTCTCCCGTTGATCCTTAGTATTCCTTGTTCATCAATTTCAAAACTAGGACACTGACCTTTCCTGACTCTTTTGATGATTCTCCTCAACATCTTATCAGATTCTTGCTTGCTTGAGATCCTTCTATAAGAGATGGAACCACTTCCAGAAGAGAAAGAACTGCATTCCTACTGAGAGCATCAGCTACGACATTCGCTTTCCCCGGAGTGTACAGAATATCCAAATCATAAGATGCAAGAAATTCAACCCACCGCCGCTGTCTCAGATTAAGGTCTTTTTGAGAGAATAGTTATTTCAACGGTTTGTGATCCGTGAACAATTCGAATTTCTCTCCTAAAAGATAATGTCTCCAAATTTTCAGAGCGAAAACAATGGCTAGCAATTCAAGATCATGAGTAGCATGGTTTTTCTCATGAGGCTTCAACTGTCGACTAGCATACGCAATAACCCTTCCGTTCTGCATCAGAACTGCTCCTAAACCAACAATACAAGCATCAGTATAAACCTCGAATTTTCTTTTCCCATCCGGAATAGCAAGTACTGGTGCACTAGTAAGCCTTATCTTCAATTCCTGAAAAGCGTCTTCACACTGAGGTGTCCATTTGAATTTGCTCCTTTCCTGGTCAGCTTAGTCAGATGCGAAGAAATCTTGGAATAATCTCTGATAAATTTCCTGTAGTAGCCAGCCAATCCTAGAAAACTACGAACTTCCGTCGGTGTCTCTGGCTGTTTCCATTCTAGAATAGTTTCAACTTTCGCTGGGTCAACAGAAATGCCTTCACCAGAAACAATGTGCCCTAAAAATTTAACTTCCGATTTCCAGAAATGGCACTTCGAAAACTTCGCCTTCAACACATTCTTCCTCAGAGTCTCCAATACAATCCTCAAATGCTCCCTGTGCTCTTCTTCGGATTTGGAATAGACCAAGATATCATTAATGAATACCAGCACAAACTTATTCAACACATCCCTAAAGACTCGATTCATGAGGTCAACGAAATAGGCAGGAGTGTTGGTTAATCTGAACGGCAAACCAACCACCCATTGAAACAATTCGGTCCCCTAAATGCAGTTAAGGGAATACTGTCTTCAGCTACCCTCAACTGATGGAAACCTGAAGCTAGATCCATTTGAGAAAAGATAGAAGCACCATGCAACTGGTCAAAAAGATCATCGATGCGAGGAAGAGGATATTTATTACGGATAGTCACTTTGTTCAATTCTCTTTGATCCACACAGAACCTCAGTGATCCATCCGATTTAGTCACAAACACTCCCGCTGAACCCCAACCAGAAAAACTAGGTCTTATCAATCCTTTCTCCAAAAGATCTTGCGTCTGCTTAATCAACTATTCTCTTTCCCTAGGAGCCATTCTCCTACTGGGCTGAATCACTGGTACAGCTCCTGGAATCAAATCAATACGGAACTCTATTTCTCGATGTGGTGGCAGACACTTAACTTCTTCAAAAACATCAGCAAAATCTTGAACCACATCAATATCTTCCACTCACTCTTCAGAAGGCTCAATTCCATGCAAAAGAATGCTCAAGTGAATTCCAGAATTATCACACGACACTCTGGCAATTCTACCCAGATCAGTTTCCAACGAAACTGTTCTTTCATCACAATTCAAAATGGCTTTATACTTGTCTAGCCAATCCATACCCAAAATAAGATCAAATCCCTTAAAATTCAACACATACGGGTCACAAGAAAAGCTGTGGGATAGATAAGAGAGCTTCAAGTCCTTACAGATAGTGTCTAATTTAGTCACCCCTCCTATAGGATTAGATACCAAGATAGGACTGTCTACAGAACTAGGGGTAAGAGAAAACTTTTCAACAGAGTCCAAAGAAATAAAACTCAAGGAAGCACCCGAATCAAACAAAACTCTAATATAAATTCCATCTAAAAGTAATGTACCTTCTAATACTCCTTTGCCCATCGAAGAAGAAGATGGTCCGGCTTCCAAAGCAAAAACTTTATTCTGAGGCGCCCTCTACAGAAGTGGACAATTTTTGATCATGTGTCTTGGCTGATGACAATTAAAGCACAATGATTTCTGAACCATAGCTGATCCTGGGCCACTCTGATGCGGTTGCTGTTGTTGCTGCTGGAATCCTTTCCTAGGACACTTATTTGCCAAATGTCCTTCCTGATGACAAATGTAGCACTTCCGAGGTCCGTTGTTATTCCCAGGTTTCTTCTTATTCGGCTTTCTCCATTTAGGATCGAACTTTCGCTTATTCGGATTAGTGAAATTCCCACTTGATGCTGCAACTGAAGCCACTGGTTTCTTACTCATCAAACTTTCATACCTCAATGCCATATCAATCAAATCAATAAAAGATCCCTTCAGAAGCACCATTAATTTTCTATGGAATTCAGGCCTCAACCCTTGCACAAATTTCTCATTCTTTTTCAGAGGAGTATCGATGAGTCCTGAACCATAACAAGAGAGTTCGTTGAATCTAGTTTCATACTCCGAAATGGACGTACTACCCTGCTTCAAATACAGAAAATCCTAATACAATTGGGTTCTTCCTGCCGTCGGCACAAACTTCTCTTCAAACAACTCCTTGAATCTGTCCCAAGAAATGTCATCCTCAAAAATATTTGCAATAGTTGAATCCCACCATGCTGCTGCACCACCTTGCAGTTGCCACGATGCCATATGCCTCTTACGCTCATCAGACAATCTCATGCTGTTGAAAATGCGCTCACAAGAGCGTAGCCAGTCTTGAACTTCAATTATTGACTCTGAACCTTTGAATGGTTGCCCTCCGAGATGTTTGAAATCCTTGCATAAAGCTGCCAAACTAACTTGAGACGGTACTGGATTGACAGCCGCACTAACATTTTGACTCCGTCCATTATCTGTTGAAGTACTGGCCCTAACTCTACCTCTTCTTTCGGAACTCATGTCGGTCACCTGAGCAGGTAACTCAACAAATTTAGATAGGTATATATAATATTATATGAAAATACAAATACACACTCTCAAGATAGATATAACACAAGAGCCTAGGTACTCGCTCTAACTAGCGCTTTGATACCAACTGTGACGACCCGCCTTTCTCAACCCAGAAAGACATTTCATCATTAAGAAAGAAAGGGATAGAAATAGAAATGAATAGAAAGAAAGAATAACAACATCAGAATCTCACAGCGGAATGGAACAAAATATAATACATCACATAACTATTACATAGTTATACACACATCAGAGTCATACAATATCACATAACATGACTGTTATATACATATATGTCCATACATACATCCAAAATATAGCATAGACTAACTACACAGCGGAACTACATATATAGATACATACGTCTGGTCTTCTCCCAAAATAGCTCCTCCAGAAAATCAACACTCCCAAATACCTATCACTTGGCTACTCATAAAAATTTGAGTACCCAAGAGTTTATGAAAACACAAAATATAAACTCCGGGTCAGACATGGATCTGGTATGAGTAAACAGGTTAAAATTGCTTAACTTTGAAAATCATTTGAAAATAAAGGTATCAGGTAAGAGTCCCCACAAATAAATACGGGTAAGTTTTTACCTTACGCTGACCAAAACATTTTATAGGAAATTCAGTGATATTATAATAGTGTCTAGGGTTTTCAAGTAAATAGAAAATAGCCGAAATTGTTACATCTATTAAATTCCAGCTACTAGCCACGAAAGTGGGTATTACAAATCAAAACCGCAGGGTCTCGTAGGGAAAATGGATTTCCAACAATGGCAGGGCTACTGGGGTACCGCCCGTCACAGTACGAGGCCTAGATCACCGTACCGAGGATCACTCCCGACCCCCTACAACACAAGGCCGGAACCATTCCTTATTGAACAGTCCCGAACAAGATAACCCCGCAGTTGTGGCCAACAACTACTCACACAGCCGAAATAAAAAGGGACATCTAGACAGGGGAATATCTTGTCCTGCTTGGGCATGACCCACCTAACCTTGCTGCATCTCCCCTGTTTTAGCCATTCCCGGTTGATGAGGCTTGAGGCTACGATTACCTTTATTGAACATTATTCTTAGAATGCTCATCGTCCGCCTGACGATGTGTTGAAAGCATTCAATCCATACAAGTTCGTTCCGGGTTCGAACGAAACTGAAGGCATTATCTCGTTACACTCATTTTGGAATCACCCTCAGAGTTAACGACGATAACCCTTGCATTCTGAAACTCCATCTTGATCTCCATTTGATAAATCATGACCTATCGTTTAATTTGGATCGATGTGGTTTTCGGAGAATCAAAATGGATTCTTCCGATCCCGGTCTCATCGAAATCCAAACGCCATTTTAAGGGCCAAGTTGTCTATTTAACTTAACAGTTCAATTAAATATCAGAACTCACATAACAGGTATATCAGATAAATCATACACAGTTATCACAGATATCCATAATATATCACAACATATCACAGAAATATCATCAAACAGATATCAAAGTCAATCAAACAGAATTATCAATGCATACCAAACAGTTTGGTTTTACTTAACTAAATTATTTGCTTAAAAATAAACTATTTTGTTCTGTTTAATTAATTACTGTTTAATTAACTTATTAATGATCAATTAATCAATTAGTTAATCATTAATTATTAATTTGTTAATTATCTAATCTTTAATTAATTAATTAATCACTAAACTTTTATTCATTAGCTGATACTTAATTACTCAGTTAATTAGTTGATTCTTACTTATTAATTATTAACTTACTTAATATAAATTAATTACTTATTTAATTCTCACGAATTACTTTAATTAATCAATTATTATTAATTTAATTAATCAATTATTATTAATTTAATTAATCATATAATCTTTAATTAAACACTTAAGTTAATCACCATTTATTAATCCTTTAATTAAATTTTCTTAAGTTGAATAGATTAATCACAAGATTAATTTCTAACCACAATTTAATTTAAAGTTATTAATTTAATTACAAGTATAAAATAATTTACATCCTAATTTACTTAATACTAATTAATTACCTTTTACAAACCTTAGTTTCAAATAAACAATAAATCAATTATTTACCTAAAATTAACTAATATTATTTACTGTTTAAACTTTGTTAAAAATAAGACTAAAAGGGATTAGGCAAATAAATCTGGAAGTGGACCCGAGGTAATCCACTTATCCACTCGAGCAAACTTCGAGCTCTTCCCCTCTTTACCTCGCGTCTCTCTCCCTCAATCACCCTCTTCTTCGTCCCAGTTTCTATGATTCTTTTTTTTTTTAGTTAAAGTTATAAGATAGCCGATGCCACACACGAGAACGACCCGAAGTCACCTCCTTTTCCACTCGAGTATTACACGATACGAAGTCACCATGACTTCACCGAAACACTCACGCCACCGTGCACGTGCACGGTGGTGCGCTTGGCCTCCGGCACCTCGCGACAGCCCCAGCACATCACAAATTATCCACTCAAACGAAATCGAAGCCCAAATTTTCAATTACAAGCCGAAAACAAAAATTGACCTGTAGCTCGAACATGGAAACAACAACGCCCACTGTCAAATCATTCGTGCGGCCACCATACATCACCGGAGGTGATGAAACTCCACCAGAACGTCACTCACATCCCCCTCTAACTCCACCAAAAATCGCGACCCACTCGATTTCATGATGATGCCGAAATCAAAAGTTTACAGAGCATGAAAAATATTAGCACTAAAACCCTACTTTTGATTCAAACTCAAAATTTATGCATTTGAAAAATAATTTCACATTTTTCTAGTGTTAATACAACTTCAACCTTGCTTCATTCCAAATTCCAAAAATTAAAATTTACTCGATCTTCCAAACTTGACAAAAATTCAGTAAAACTTCTTTTTAAAACTGCTCTGAAAATCTTTGCTTATAAATCAAAATTTTTATGTTAAAAATCATAATTATGTTTATGAAATCTAAATATGTTATTGAATTTACAAATTTAAACATTTGAATTTTAAACTTTGATTTCTTTTTACCTGTAGTTTGAAAATACAGTATTGATAACATGCTGTTTAAACTTTCCATCATGTTTGCAGGCTTTTGTTTAGGATAAACAAACTTGAATTAGCTCAATACAAAGTTCAAATGGTTATATGAATAAGTATTATAGATTTCTTGGCTTAACTTTTATCAGATTTCAAAAGTTTGGAAGAACAGCTACCTGTACTATTCAAACAACAGGAAATACCAAGGCTATTTATATAAACAATATCCAAGCACTTACCATTTACAAACTAAAAATACAAATTTAGATTTAAAATGGATAAGTTTACTCACTGAAAATAAAATTCGAACAGAAAGTAATGTTGATGAAACTGCAGTTGAACTATCATGAAAGCTTCCTTTGTTTTTGCTGTTGAATTAAATCCAAGTTTGCAAAGCATACAATGTTTTTCTCAGGTTTACTCTATAAGTTTTAATTCTTCAGTTTGTAAATGAATTGGAATAGGGTGATATATAAATAGAAATGACTTTGTATAGGTTATAACTAGACAGCGTCCATGTTTGACCAACAAGAATTTTTGTATTAAATTTACTGTAATATGAAATGATATTGGGATTTCGGCTACATGTACTTGTTAAACAAGAAGTTATGCTAATTAATGCTTATGCCCTTAATCATGATAGCAAATAATTAATGTTTGTTGATACTTACTTGTGTATGGTACAAAGATATTTATTATTTCGGCCAGCATGTTTTATATAGACGCAGACTTTGTTTTATATTGAAGTGAACTTTGTTTTTCTTATGCATAAAAATGTATACAACACATAAAATTTACAGCAACTTGATATAACCTTGGTTAAAGTTTTTGTGGTGTATAAATTCAGATTGCAGGTTATTCTTTGTATTACCCACCTTCATATATTTTGGGTAAACTTATTATTGTCATTGTTTGTATAGTTTCTAAACTCTGTTCTATTTGTAATTTAAATTTCAAACATTTATTTATAACATTCTATTTGTATACTTGTATTTCTAGTTTCTACTTATATTTTATAATTATGTTCTTAATTACATTTTATATTTTATAATTATGGTTTATATTTATGCTCATAATTATGATTTATACTTGTTTTGGATGTTTATGTTTATACTTATATTGTTTAAAACTTATATGTTAGATTCCCATGTTTGTGTTAATATTACTACGTTTGTTTATTTTTAAACTTATCATTTTAAAAACTAAAACTGTATTCATATAAATTATAAATAATAAAATATTGAATCTTTGATTTTATTTTATTGAATAAGACAGATTTTGTTTTAATGGGTTAAAGCATTCTATTTAAAATTTTCAAATCAAAACTTTCTTTTATAAAACATATAACTATTAAATATCCAAGATCTCATCAAATTTAAACATTGACAAGCTTATATTTAATTTAAATCAGATTAAATATTTATTAAAATATTCCGTCAAAATTCCGGGTTGTTACAGTGGATCTCGAGTATGGGGTCGCGAGAGGCAATCGAAGCAGTAGCTAGCGTGATGCTAGTTGATGATGTTAGGGTTGATGATCTTGTATCATGCAAACCTGGGAAGGCGTGGGGGAGCGATGGCGTATGGCGATGGAGGCTGTACGTGTAGTCGAAGTGGAGGAGTAGGCTGATGGTTTTGGGCGACGGCGAGCGTTGTGGAGTGGTTCTGCGAGTTCCAGTTTCGATGGGCTGAGGTGTTCTTGCCTTTCGATTCAATAAAATGTATTTTTCATTTGAAAATTTATAGTTGTTTAGAATATTAGTGAAGTACAAATGTTTATAGGAATATATATAGACATATACAAAATATTTAGCTTACTATTATTATATATTTAGATTAGAAAACCGAGAAAATTTTATATTAATAGTAGAGAATTTATTTTGGTCGTTTGCTGTAATATATAAGTTTATATAATGTTGGAATTTGAATTTATATAGATTTTCAAGTATATTCGTAGTTTCAATAATATATATATATATTTTAGTTTACTAATTATTTCAAAATAATTTATAAAAGGAAGATTAGTTTAAACTATAAGTATTTATTTATAATAAATTATTCGATAAAGTTAGATCACTGGTTAATTAAATTTATCGGATGGAAATTGATTATTAAGTTAATTCAAATATTAATAGATTGTAAACCGTTTATAAAGGTCTGAAAATCATAAGGAGACTAATTAGTGTAATTAACTTACATTAATTATTTTTTAAACAAAGGGATTTTTTAAGGAAAATTATTAGTTAAATTAAAATTAATAAATAGTAATGGATTGTCTGATTATCTCAGATATTAATAAATTATATAATGTTGTTCAAAGTCTAAAATTATGGTGGAAGTGGCGAGATAGAAATGGATTGCCAAACAAAAAAAATCAAAGGTGAGCTAATCTCACTCAGTTAAATTTAAATTCAAATTTAAATTTAAATGATTAGATTTAAATAATTGATCGAATGGTTAAATTGATTGCTGTGCTATAGTATGGTATATCTTAGAATTGGTATTTTATATTGTGCTAACATCTGTGTGCAGGGAAAACAGGTTGGAGAAATCCAACTGGACCCCTCAACATTTATTTAAACTATTTAATATTCTCTATTGTGATAGTTGATATTCTATGATGAATTATATTAGAATATTGAATGCTATGGCTTGATTGATATAATTGGGTATAATGAATTACCAAAAATATATAAATTGGATTTTGGAAAGAAAATAAAAAGAAGTGAATTTGTAAGTAAAATAAATTATAGAATAAATTTAAGAATGAATTGGAAAAGAAATAAAGTGACTCTAAAATTCTAATAAATAAATCTTGAGTATGAAAAGGAAAATTTGAATAAACAGAAAGTTAATGAATTTTGAAATTCAGTGTTATTATTTAAGAAAAGAAAAATAATAAAACATTTATTTAAAATTTAAGATTTAAATTATTGAAAAGAATAAAGAAGAAATTGGAATAAGATCTGAAATTTGTATATTTCAGTTAAAAGATTTAAAATCAAACGGAAAATAATAAAATTAATAATAAAGCCCATAATTAATGGATTTTGAAATGAATTGAGTAAGTAAAGATATTTAATTCGAGTAGAATAAATTAAGAACTGAAATCAATTTGGAAAATCGATTTAAGTGACTGAGATTGGAAATTCTCCATGAATAACCAAGTACGTTTTCAAAGTAAATTTTCCTAAAGTTGTTTTAAAAAGCAAGTTTTGGAAAACTTATTATTTCTAAATATTTAAATTCTAAAGTAAGTATTTCCTTTTAATCTATTATAGCAGTAATTATTTAAAGAGTGACTTAGTATTTTGTTTTTGAAGTGAAAATCTAGTTTTATATTTTATTAAGTAACCTTACTTTCAAATATTCATATAGTATGTATTTTTAATAAATTATTGAAGCAGTTTTTAAATAAATGTTTAAAGTATATTTCAAAGTAAAGTGTTTTAAATTATTTTAAAAAAAATCTAGTTTTGTGCTTTGTGATTTCAGTGGAGATAGAAAATATTTTGGAAGTTTATTCTGAAAGGAATGATGGTTGGAAACTATTTTCAAAGGGTTGAAAATAGAAAAAACATCTTGTGAAGATATTTTTGAGTTGTTTGATAGATGCTGTAAATATTAATTGATAGTTAAATCACCGACTATCAATATTGGACAAATGCACTGATCGTTTCGATGAGACCGGGATCGAGATTTATTTCTCGAAAACCACTTCGATCCAGTTTGTACGTTTCGTGGAAACGAGTGTGGATTCGAAGATGGAGCAGTGCAATGCAAGGGCTAGTCGCTACTAATCCTAAGGATATTTCCGAAATCGATGTAGTAGGAATAGTGCCTTCGGTTCCGTTCGAACCCGGGACGGACTTGTATGGATGAATGCTTACGGAACATCGTCAGGTGGGCGATGGGCATTCTAAGGGATATGTTCTAAAAAGGTAACGCTTATCCTCAAGCCTCATCAACCGGGAATGACTGAAAATCGGGGGTTATGCAGCAAGGCTAGGTGGGTAGCACCCAGGTAGGGTGAGATCATCCCTACCTAGATGTCCCTTTTTATCTCGGCTTAGTGGGCGGTTGCTGATCCCAACCATGGGGCGATCTCACTCGGGATTATCCAGTAAGGGGTAGTCCCGGTCTTGTGTTGCAGGTGTAACAACCCGCATATTTATCAATTTTATATATAAATATTTTATTTAAATATTTTATCGTTCGTCGGATTTTAGTCCGAAAAGCTACTTTTTGCATACGGTAGAATTAGGACCCGAGACCACCTTCATTGAGTTCAAAATGTCGTTTGCGACCTTTTTGAGTATAAGCTTCGATATGTTTGGAGAAAGTTGATTTCTGCTACTTTTTACTTTGGGTTTGGTTTTTGGGCTCAACCCTATGTTAACTTATGCTCAAATCTGAGCCACTCTTCCCCACTCACCCTCATTCTCTTCTCATTTCAGTTTTTAGAGTGTTAATGGTGGGAGAGATTGGAAATTAAAATTCCAAAACCCTAGTTTCTCTTGCAAATCCATCTCCTTGCTCCAAACTCAAGAAGAACCCCTTGGTAAGCATCTCCTTCTTCTTCTCCAACTCTTTCTCCATTCAATTTCAGAAAATTCCTAAACCTAATTTCGGGAATGTTCTTGTTTTGAGCTTAGATTCAAGCTCATTTGGGTTGTGATTGAAGAGAGGTTGATTCTCCATTTGCTTTCAAGCTTCTTCTTGTTCGATTTTGTGAAAAGGTGAGATTTTTATCTCACATCTATGACTATAATTATCTTTGGTTGTTGGGTATGAATTCCTAACACTTCTTCATGTGCATTTGCTCTTGATTTGGATTGGTTTTGTGAATATTCCAATTTTTGGGTTTTTAAGTCAAATTTGTGTAAAATCCTTTTATGGATGTTTGATCATGCTTTTGGTGATGCATCGAGGAGCATATAGGGCCGGGTTGCCGATTGGCATAAACCCTTAGAGCCAATGTCCGTTCGGTTGCAATTTGAAAGAGTTTGCTCTTCATTTGAATAAGGTTGAAAAACAGCCCAGGCATGATTCAGTCGACTGAAATCTCTGTTCAGTCGACTGAACCTGAAACCCGAGGTTTCCAGGCATGATTCAGTCGACTGAAAAACTCTGCACAGTCGACTGAAACTGGAAACAGAAAGTTTCCTGAACCTGGAAAATTTCCATGTACAGGGTCAGTCGACTGAAAAACTCTGTTCAGTCGACTGAACCTGCTGTTTGAGTCCAATTTGCCTTTTTGGACTGAAATTCCAATTTAAATCGATTCGTGATAATCCTATTTGTTGTTATCATCTATTATGACCTTGATGACTCTTTTTAGGGATTTTTGAATATTCATTTCGATGGATCCTTTATCGATTTCGTTGGATTTTATTCACATCTTCGAATGTGATCTTTGTGATTGATTGTTTCTACAATCCCCCTTGTGCTTTGTCACTTTAAAAATATAAAGGTTTTCTATACTAGTAGTAAATATCAAAACTCTTTCCTCAAACGATTTCAATACTATTTTAATACCAAATTCGTTTATAAAACCGTTTTCCAATCTATTAGTATATACAAACCTTTACCTCACTCGTATGAGAAATCTAATTAAACGGCTTAGTAAAACTAGTGGTATGAAACGCTTGCGTTTACTTTGTCGGTTAATTCTTGGACTTGTTCGATTGAACCTCTTGTGACAATTTTCTAGTGGAGACTTACAGTTTGTTCGTAAATATTTAAGTTAAGCAAGTGGTTATGGGACATGAAGCTAAGCTCATATATTTACTGGCTTAGTGTAATCGACACTTCTCTTTGATCATGACGATCATTTTAGGTTTTAGACTAGCATCATGCTATGTCTTTGTGATTTGGTTCATCGGACGTCCCGCTGTACGACATCGTTGTCCCCTTTGATTGTGATTTGGTTCATCGGATGTCCCGCTGTACGATGTCGTTGATCCTTTCCTTGTGATTTCTGGATTTCGTGTGTTGATTTCTGGAATTTGTGTTTCACCAACTTTTACGATGGGCATTGATATATATGTCATTTATTGTGGCTTGGTGAATGAAATTAGGAGTATGACATTCCTTTTTATCTTGAGTAGATTATTGTGATATTGATTAATCTCTTGTTGATTTTCAATTACTTATTTATCACAGCTTGGCATTGTGATTATTATATGTTTATGTCATATCTCCTATTCTATATCACTTCATCTGATATTTATAGTTAGACTGATCCGTTTATTATTTTCTTATAAATAATACTCGGGTCAGACCGAGATGTTACAGGTGCTTCTGCTTGACTTCTCATCCGGGATTAACTCCTTGACTTTTGGGTTAACTACTTAGATTAGTAGTTATTTTGTTGTATACATTTGAGATATAGACTCCTTAATGTATACTTATTCTTTTGTGTAGTTCGTGTAACTATTCTTTTGTGATATTGTGGATCTTTTTAGACCACTACTCTGATGTACACTTTCTAGTGTAATATTCATATCTTATTCCGCCTTTGTGATATGAATTGTCCGTGACTGATTTATGTTATGTTTATTTCTATATTTGTTTCCGAAGAAATTATAGCCACTGTGTAGTAGCTTTGAGTTTGTGTCGGTATGTTGGATTTCCTCTTAAGATGAAAAGTTATATTTTTATCCGGTATATCGGTACTCGCACAAAGCAATTATACAGATGGTCGCTCCTCAACAGCCTTATTCTCCGTGCTAGTTGACAGCATTCACAGTAATGTTCTTGGCTAGCGTGGGTATAGAGGTGGGGCGTCACAGCAGGGGAGCGGGCGTACTCCTCGGTACTGTGATATAGGCCACGTACTTTGACAGGTGGTAACCCAGTGCCTAGTCATTAGTTAGAAATCCATTCTCCCTACGAGCCTTGTACGATTTTTGTTTGTATTACCCACTCTATGGCTAGTAGCTGGAATTTATTGAATGTAACAATTTCGGCTATTTTATATGTACGTGTATATAGACCCTATTATAATATCAGAGGATTTCTATAAAAATTGTTTTGGCTATCGTAAGGTAAAAACCCGACATGTTTATTTGTGGCGCGGTCTTACGAGATGCTTTTGTTTTCAAAGGGTTTTCGAAACTTTAATAATCAATTGAGTGTGATTTTCTCACATTGGTAATCCAGACCGACTCGGGTGTTATTTAACTGTAATGCTCGCGTCAGACCGAGTATTATAGGATATGATGCTGTGGAGCTTAGGAGACGAGCTGGATGGCGATACGTACCTTCGTACTTGTTTTATATGTATTCCGCTATGTAGAGTAGCTATGTATCCAGTTGTATGTTATTGATGATGTACCTTAATGATGATGTATGTATAAAACAAATATATATTTGTTTTTTTGTAAAAATCATTTATTATCTATTATATTTTATTCTGCTGCGATGGTTAGATTCTAATATTGTTTTCTGTTTCCTTCTTCTACCTCTTCTTCTTTAACCCAATGGTTCGTATTTCTGTACATCTTGAGTTGATTAATATAGAATAGTGTTGACACAAGGGGTACGGATTTGCGGGTCGTTGCATAATTTAAGCTCGGCCATGATTTATTTTCGATAACGAATGGATTAGTTTTGATTATTAGGGAGAAAAATGTTTTTTCATTCCCCTCATTTCTTTCTCTCTTTTTTTATAAAAATGACACATATAGACCCTGTTGAACACGTGTTATTAAAAGGTAAGCAACGTGTTGGATCCAGGCTACAAATTTTGACTGGTTTCTATTTACAAATTTTATTTTAAATTTGAATTTCAAGCGTATTGAAATCGAGCTAAAAATCTCGATCTCCTATCGAGGCATGCCGCTAGGCGTTTGTAAGGTTATACCCCTATTACGAACACGATGGAAAAGGTTTCGAGCCCAAATTCGATCGTATGGAGTAGATACCTTTTCAGACCAGTTAAAACATTGAATTTTCAATTTAAATTTCAGCGCGTTTGCTTATTGTACAGCCAAACGATCACTCCAAATGCTACAAAAATTGGAATACGATAATAATACAATATTATGGACCCAATAGAACTGGTTTCATCGAATTGCGAGACTGTTCCCCGGAAGGCTATTTTTAAATATCGATTTAAATGATAAAATTCAAAACTGAACAAATCACTTTCAAAGTCAATTTTCAAAATTCTACTATCTCCAGTATCATCAACATAAATTTTCTAATCCTTTAAAATATTTTAAATCAGCTTAAAATTGAAGATACAAATTTTTACGTAACTTCACATTATTAAATTCAATAATTTAATTGCCAAATTCATAGCGGTATTTGAAATTCAGGTTAAATCAACTTCCAAATATAAAAATTCAACCAAATATTTCAATTTCAAATGTCAAAATTTCTGGGTCATCAAATCTAGTTTGCTTCGTTGTGAGGAGGGAGATCATGCATCACCGCTATACGCGCGTGCCGCCGTCCGGCCGGGCGGGCCGGGCTCGGGTTTGGGTTTAATACGATCCTATTTTAAATCCCTTCTCTGAGACGTACGAGCTCAAAGGTTATGTAGTTGATGGTTACTAGTGATACAGTCCCAAACTGGTAATGTGGCATACGAAGTGCTGCTGATGATTTGTTGATCGAAGCATGGCTTTGTGGAAAGCGTAGCTTTGTGGACGAGACTTCGTCAGACCTCATACTTTGGAAATGGTCGAAACAGGAAGGATGCGACAAGGTTATCTAGGGATAGCGCCCCCTAAGGGTATGTCATTTCCTTCTGGATAGGGGTTGTATCATGGTATGGAGCCCAGATATTTAACCTATGTGGTTGCTGCAAATTTATTGCTTTGTGGTTGTTGATATTAAGGATCCTCGGATAAAGGTTGTTTACGGCCGAGAGATGGCACACTCGTGTAGTAGTTACCTAGTTACAGAGGTAACCCGGCCTTGTGTTGGTAGAGAGCTGGGTAAATTCTCAGGACGTCCCTGCAGAGGCATACCCATGTGGCAGTAGGAAGTTCCTTAGCTTGACCATTTGTTGGAAATCCAAAGAAACAATACGAGCCCTGTACGGTTTTAGTTATATAACCTGCCATGGAATATGGCGATAACCTGCTATTGAACATGGTAGCTATAATAGGCATAAGTGCGAAATGCCTATATTGGCTAAGATTAATATTGTACTTTCAAAATGTTTTCCACACTATGAACTAATGATAATATTAAAAAGAATTATAACGAACCTGACTCGACCTTCGAAAATCAGCACCGAATACGACACCTGTATTCAAATGCCGTAGATCCAAACGTTGAATCTGGTTGGCCGGAGCTTATGACACAATTAATTATAACAACACAGCAGAAGAAAAATGAATATCATATACAATTCCCAATGAATACAATATCCAAATATGGAACAACACTAATACAATATGATACAATAATATCAGAGACAATAAACAGCAGCGGAAAACAAATAGCCAAGAGATAACTCCAATCCAATGCGCCAAAGCTAAAACTCCAAACTACAAGCTCGAACCCCCATCACATTTCACCAAGCTAAGCAAGTCTGGTCCGTGAATCCAAAGACTTCAATATCCCAAGTCTCCAAAAAATTACAAAGAGAAGGCTGAGAGCTACCGGATCGATATCTATATCTACTATCTGAAAAACCCAACTCTAGACTGCCCGTGTGGAAAATAGTGGGCACCTAGAGTTTAGGAAAGGAACAATAAACTCCGGGTCAGTCATGGGACTGGTGTGAGCAACAAAAATGTTTTAATCTTTAAAAACAAACAAAAGAATTTAAATTTGAAATTCGCAATGCTTTTTGAAAAATGAAACTTCCATTAGGCCTCCCGCCACACACCCCATGCAAACGCAGAATTGGAGGAGATTTCTCCTTATGATAGTCAAACATGCTTGATGCGCGAAAACCATTTTGATATTATTATTAGTGCATAATGGAAAACATTTCGAAAGTATAATATTAATCTTAGCCAGCATAGATGTAACGACCCAGAATTTTATTTAATTAAAATATGAATATTTAATTAATTTTAAATATTAATAAGTGAATTTATAAGTCAAATAAATTTTATTTTGAATTATTGGATTTAATTGAATAATTTAATCGATAATTTAATATGTTAAATTATGGAAATAATTGAAAATTGAGTTAAATATGATTGAAAATGATTTGTAAAATTTTATTTTATCATATGGGAGTTAGAAAGATATTTTAGAACTTTTAAAATCGAATTAAAAGTTAATTTGTGAAAATTGAATATTTTAATATTTAATAATTGACTGTAAAATAGCCAATTTTTGAACAGTCTCAGAATTGAACGAAACCAGTTTCATTGGATCCGTAATAGTTAGTTATTACCGAATTTCAATTTTCGTGTCAATCGGAGTTATCGTTTGATCGTGGCAGCTCGAAACACATCGATTTATTTTTAATTTAAATTTGGCGAGTCAAAATAGCCATTTTTCAAAAAGTCTCGGAATTCGACGAAACCAGTTTCATCGGATCCGTAATGTGATATTATTGTAAGGTTTCAAATTTCAAGTCAATTGGATTTACCGTTTGTCCGGTACGAATTAAAACGCCTAGAAATCGGTTTAAATCGGTTTAATTTAAATTGAACGTTTTCAGCCATAACTCGCACATACTTCCGAATTAGCTTCCGAAACCTGTTCCATTGTGTCCGGAACACGGGATAAACCCTAGGTACGCTGGTTACGGCGCGTAAATCGGAGTTCGGAATTCCCGGGATGAATAGTGTTTACGCTAGCTTTTCCTATAAATACAACCTCACTCTAAAATAAAAAAAAAAAATATATTCAAAACCCTAGCCAATATGTCCAGCCGCCACCTTCACAATGAAGGGCCAGAATTGTCCCAATTTCAACCATCAATCTCTTCCAATCCATCAAGAATTAGCCAAAGTGATCAACAGCAAAATCGAAGAGCACGAAGAGATCTTGAATTCCATACGGTGATGATCGAGTTTGGAGTTGCGTAGAGGGAGTGATGTGAGGCCGTTCCCATCAGTTTTCGCACGACTTTCCATGCAATCAAGGGGGCCGAGCCCTATGGTGCTTCAGGCGAGAGTGGGGTGGGGGATTAGCTTCGTTTTGGTAGTGGTTTGATGGGGTTTTATCGAGCGAGGAGGTGATAAAGTCTAACCCTAGTTGTTGCTTATGGGTTCGGCCTCGTATTCTTCACCTGTAGATGGAACGTGATTTGAGAAGAAAGGGGGAACGGCTGGGATGAGCAGGGGTTGGATCCAAGGGTTGTGGTGAGATGTAGGTTTAAGTTATAAAAGAAAATGTTGAATTTAGTTATAAAAAATCGTGTAATCTTATAAAATGCATAACTTTTTCATACGAGGTCGAAAAAATGCAAACCCAGTTGCGTTGGAATCGTATGGATGAGCACTACGCGATGGAGTTGGTTTGGAGTCGTTTGGAGTTAGTGAGAATTTCGGGTAAAATTAAACGCGCGTTTAATTTTATTCGAAATAAAAGCTAAAACGGAAATTAAAACCAAGGTGAGAATTTCTCACTCAATCGAATAGGTTTCGATTTTATTTTAAATAGTTAGATTTAAAATATTTGAATGCATGTTAGAATGATGACTGTAAATTATTGATTGTTAAAATAGACATTATGCGCCGTTAGTAAGCGGATGTTATTTAATAAAAACATATACCGCGAATATTTCATAAACAGTGAAATTGGTATTATATATAATATCAATATATATATATTGGCATATGTATATATTGCAGTTGATTGATTTCCCGCATTTTTTTGTTTAGCGGATGAGACCCTATTACGCCGTTATTAAGCGGATAATATTTATTAAGAACATGTACCGCGATAATTTCGTACTGGAGCGAAATTGGTATTGTGCTAATGTTTTTGGATGCAGGAAAACAGGTTGGAGGGATCCAACTGGATTCCTCAACAGTATTTATTTTATTTCAGATATTTAGATATTTGATTGATTATCATATTGATATATGATATCGTTGTTGTCGTGATTGACTATTTGGTGTGTAGCATCATTGGACCCAGATTTTGGGATTTTAAAATGTTTTTAAAGTGATTTTTTGAAAAGATAAAATATCTTTGGAATTGATCCATTTCAAATAAATAAACGTTATAATTTTTAAAGTTATAAAAATTATGGTTTTTGTGAAATATAGTAAAAAAGCTGATTTTTAGAAATACGATTAAAAGTTGATTTTTAAGAAATATGAACTAATGATTTTATAAAATAATTTAGATTGGATTTTTGAATATATGATAAAAGTTTAAATATAGGATTTATAAAATTTGATTATTTTATAAACCGAAATGATGAAATTATAAAGGAATTTAAAGACGTTTTAGAATAATAATATAAACTGATTTATATTAAGAGATTTATAAATGGATATTTATAAATTGAAATATAGACATTATAAAACGAGTTTTTATAAGTGTTTGAATGTAGTGAAAATGAATTTCCTAAATGAATGAAATTTATAGAATTATAAACTGTGAAGTTATAAATGAAATTTATAAATAGTAAGATTTATAAATTTGTGAAGTTAATTGAAAAATAGATTTGGTTAAATAAATGAATCTTATAAGTTATAAGATTTATAATTATGAAGTTTAAAGAACGATTTTGTAAAATAATCGTTTTATAAGCAATTGACTTATAATATGAACTTTTAGTTTATAATTGAGATATGAAATCAAATAGGTTAATAAAGGAATTTATAAAAAAGAAGTTTTTATAAATAAATAGAAACAGAATTTATAAACGCTGTTTTATAAATCCGCAAACGACTTATTTTGATAAGTTAATTGTTATAACCTATTAATGGAGTTATATTCACGTTGTAAACAGTGAATAATCCTTTAAGTTAAAAAGAATAGAAATAATGGAATTTGTGAACATGGTTTATTCACGTTTTTGAATAGTGAATAACACGTTAAATAAAATGTTTTTGAATGTGATGTTTTAAATAGAATTAAAACGATCTAACGATGGTTTAAAAGGTGTTGTGATTCGAAACCATAGATTTCAACATTTATTGTTGAAATAGACGTTTTCGAGAAATAAAAGGAATTGGTAGACTATAACACTGTTGTTATAGTAAATGATTTCCGAAAGGAAATGTTTTGTATAGTATTGGGATTTATATATCTATTTTATTTCGAATCCCTATACTAGTGATTTTGGGTTGTCGTAACGATGTTTTACGTAACATTCATTTTGGCCCAAATAAATATGTTTAAGAGAATGATTTCCTTAAAGAATGAATTATATACTTAATTCGATTTAAGTATATTGAATATTTTCTAAGTGTTGAAAATAAAAGGAATTTGTGAATTACTTATGAATAAATAAGTATGGAAATGTTTTCCAATATGAAGTGAATAATTAGAATTTATCTTTTTGAAGATAAATTGAAATGAATTATTGAAATCGCATATGCATGGATATTTTGGAAATATAAATTCATTATGGAATTTATATGTGAAAAGTGGAATTTGTATAAAAATAAATATTGATTTATTTTTGAAGTGTTGGAATTTTATATCTTGTAAAGATATTTTGGAAATGTAAATAATTTGGAAAATTATTTGGAATCTGGTGATGTATGCATATCCATTGATAGTTCAATAGCCGACTATCAATATTTCCCTTTGAATGGGTATTTGATGTGAATTGTTTGAAATTGAATGCACACTTATTTTTGAATAAGCGCTCACTATTCGGGTTAACCGGAAAAGGACCATGGGGTCGTATAACCCATTCCGAATATGTGATACGTCGTTGTGAATCGCATTTGAAGATCGGTGTTGAAGACCGGTATTTGCGAGAGTGATAGGATGAACTATCGATTGACTCTGCACCGAGTAGCTACGGTATTGAGTTCTCCATATGTGATGGTGAATCCGATCAGGATTGTGGATATCCGGATTGCAAGGACTTCTTTGTAAGTGCCTTCGGTTTTGTTCGAGCCCGGAACAGACTTGTATGGATTGTATGCCTGACATTACAATTTGAGATATAAAGCCGATTTCTTTCAAATATATTTCTGTTGGTGGCGGAGAATTTATTCTTTGCTTAACACCCTTCTTTGAGACGTATGTGCTCAAAGGTTATATAGTTGAATTTATCAGCGATATATTCCCAGTTTGGTAATGTGACATGCTGAGTGATGCTGAAATGATCATCGTGTTGATTATTTGTGATAGGATCATTTATTTGATCGTCTATCTTAGTGATCATTGTGTTGATCATTTGTTGACCCAAAGCATAGCTTTTGTATAAAGTATGTTTTTGTGGACGTGACTTCGTCGAGCCTCACATCCCGTTAATGGTCAAAACAGGAAAGATGCGGCAAGGTTATGAGGGGTAGCTCCCTTTAGGGTATGTGCATTTCCTTCTGGAAAGGGTGGTATTATGGTATGGAGCCCAGATACTTACTCATGTTGATACACTATATCTATTTCTGTGTGGTGTTGTTGGTGACGAGCGCTCGGTTAAAGGTCCGATGGGACCGGGGGATGCCATATTCGTGTAGTAGTTACCTAGTGATAAAGGTAACCCGGCCTTGTGTTGGCAGAGAGCTGGTTAAGTTCTCGGGACGTCCAGCCAGAGGCGATCCCATGTGGCAATGGGAAGTTCCTTGGCCTGACCATTCGTTGGAAATCCAAAGAAACAATACGATCTTGTACGGTTTTAGTTGTAGAACCTACTTCCTCAGGAGGTAGCTATAGTAGGCATAATATAATGGTACCTATGCTGGCTAAGATTTATATTCTATTTTCGAAATGAATTTTCCCTACACTATGCATTAGTAATAATATAAAATGTTATTTTAAATGCGTATCAAGCATCTTTGGCTATCATAAGGAGAAATCTCCTCCGATTCTGCGTTTGCATTGTGTGTGTGTGCGGGAGGCCTTATGGTAGTCTCATTTTTAAAAGCATTGTGAATTGATTAAAAATATTCCTCTATTTTGATTTTGAAGTTAAATAAACTGTTTTGAGTTCTCACACCAGTCACATGACTGACTTGGAGTTTATTTTTTTCCTTCCTAAACTCTGGGTGCCCACCAATTTTCCACACGGGCAGTTAAGAGTTAGGTTTATCAGGATATTCTGGATATTCTGGAGTTGCTGGAGGCAAGCTGGATGGCATGGCGTATTACTAGTTTATATAGTATTTCTTTTCCGCTGCACTGTTTATTGTTGTATGTTGTTGTACACTCTGATGATATGATATGATGTAATGAAATATAATGTAATGTAATAACTGATATAGTTCTTTGTTTAAAGATTATTCATTTATTATTATATGTTGTTCCGCTGCGAATTGTGAGATTCTGTTGTTGTTCTGTTGTTTCCTTTCTGTCCGTTCTATTTTTAAAATTTTTCTATCTTCTTTTCCCTCTATTTCTCTATTTCTTAATCTCTTCTTCCTCCTCCCTAATTTCTATCTTTTTCTCTTTTCTTTTCCTAGATTCTTTTTCTTAAAACCCCTAAGGGTTCGTATTTTCGTTCATCTTGAATTAAACAAAGGAGATTAGTGTCTATTCAAGGAGCACGGACTTACGGGTCTTTACATTTGGTATCAGAGCTCTGATGGTTAAGCGACAACCATGGTTCTGTAGGGTATAATTCATTAGAGATAGAGTCAGCAGTACTCTAGAATGAGTTGAGTGTAATAATAAATATGAGAGCGTATTTGTTAGTGAATATAAAATTGTTTTATATTGTGATGATTGGTTTATTAAGTGGCATATGAACTTTCGTCAGCACAGCCTCGAAACTGAGCCGAAGGGGTTTCTAAACACTTGAATAGAACAATTCGACATAGTATTGTTTTGAATTGGGTAAATGCAATAATTTTGCCTTGATTATATTTTAATATGTAAAGGAATAATTTTTCAAAATTATTAAAGTGTATATAAATTGATTGTTTGGTTGTCTGAATAATCTAAATAAAAGAATAATTGTATAAGCAAATGAATTATAAGAATTGAATTATAATTAAAGTGATTTACAATTGTGAATAAACTTATATATATAGGAAGTGAAACTATATGGATATATTTATGAATATGAGTTGTAAATGAAAGTGAATTTAAGGTTAAGTTATAAATATGAACTAGAGTTATGGAAATAAAATTCAACTTAGTAATTGAATTGAATGAATGAATTGAAATGTTAATCAATTAAATGAAAATAAAGTTGATATGGAATAATGAATGAAAGTATTAATTCATTGAAATCAAATGTTATTGGAAGTTGAATAAATTGAATGAGAATGAATAAGTAAAGGAATTTGGTTGTAATTAATATACATTGGTTGGTATATGATTGTTGATTGATAGTATGTAATTCATTAAGTGTTAATGAAATTGAAAGCTATGAAATTGAATTCAAATTAGAAGTAAATAAATTTGAATAGAATTGAAAGTGAATTGGATTTAATTAGTGAATGCAAACTAATTAAAATTGAGAACGTATGTTGATAAAATCCAATGTAAATGAATCAAATGTAATTTAAAGTGAAAACCAATTCATTAAATATGAATGAGAATATGAATGAAAATTCATTTGATTATGGATGGTATTTGGTTGATGTTTGCATTTGTTGTTTGGTTGCATTTGCTATGTGACATATATAGTTGTTATGTTGTTATATGTTGTATATTGAGATTATTTGCATATGTGCATGATTCTCATGTTGTTTGTTGAGTTTAGTAGGTGCGGATCGCGTTTGCTTCGCATTTGGAGTTCGCTTTAGCGCTATATTAGCCGTATATGCTTGCTAATAAAAATATAAGGTACATATCTCGGATTAAATATCGCACTTTTATACTTTTTTCCCTTCGGGATGCCTCATTACTTGATGAGATGTATATTTGTGATATATATACTGTCATTTTTTTTTTCGGATCGAGCCGCGCAAAGGAGACTATGGCGAATTTTTCCGAAAATTTAAGGCGTTAGAAAATTTTTGAGAAAATTGGGAAAATTTTTGAAAACTTTAACTTTGAATTGGAATTGAAAGTTAAACAATAGGTAATTGTTTTTGAAAACATAACTAAGTATGATTTGAAAACTTAGTAAAGATTTGTAAGAAGTTTAATTATGAATTTTGGAAAGTTAATAGATTTTGTAACCTTTCTTACTTGTAATTTCGAGGACGAAATTCTTTTAAGGGGGAAAGATTGTAACGACCCAGAATTTTATTTAATTAAAATATGAATATTTAATTAATTTTAAATATTAATAAGTGAATTTATAAGTCAAATAAATTTTATTTTGAATTATTGGATTTAATTGAATAATTTAATCGATAATTTAATATGTTAAATTATGGAAATAATTGAAAATTGAGTTAAATATGATTGAAAATGATTTGTAAAATTTTATTTTATCATATGGGAGTTAGAAAGATATTTTAGAACTTTTAAAATCGAATTAAAAGTTAATTTGTGAAAATTGAATATTTTAATATTTAATAATTGACTGTAAAATAGCCAATTTTTGAACAGTCTCAGAATTGAACGAAACCAGTTTCATTGGATCCGTAATAGTTAGTTATTACCGAATTTCAATTTTCGTGTCAATCGGAGTTATCGTTTGATCGTGGCAGCTCGAAACGCATCGATTTATTTTTAATTTAAATTTGGCGAGTCAAAATAGCCATTTTTCAAAAAGTCTCGGAATTCGACGAAACCAGTTTCATCGGATCCGTAATGTGATATTATTGTAAGGTTTCAAATTTCAAGTCAATTGGATTTACCGTTTGTCCGGTACGAATTAAAACGCCTAGAAATCGGTTTAAATCGGTTTAATTTAAATTGAACGTTTTCAGCCATAACTCGCACATACTTCCGAATTAGCTTCCGAAACCTGTTCCATTGTGTCCGGAACACGGGATAAACCCTAGGTACGCTGGTTACGGCGCGTAAATCGGAGTTCGGAATTCCCGGGATGAATAGTGTTTACGCTAGCTTTTCCTATAAATACAACCTCACTCTAAAATAAATAAAAAAAAAATATATTCAAAACCCTAGCCAATATGTCCAGCCGCCACCTTCACAATGAAGGGCCAGAATTGTCCCAATTTCAACCATCAATCTCTTCCAATCCATCAAGAATTAGCCAAAGTGATCAACAGCAAAATCGAAGAGCACGAAGAGATCTTGAATTCCATACGGTGATGATCGAGTTTGGAGTTGCGTAGAGGGAGTGATGTGAGGCCGTTCCCATCAGTTTTCGCACGACTTTCCATGCAATCAAGGGGGCCGAGCCCTATGGTGCTTCAGGCGAGAGTGGGGTGGGGGATTAGCTTCGTTTTGGTAGTGGTTTGATGGGGTTTTATCGAGCGAGGAGGTGATAAAGTCTAACCCTAGTTGTTGCTTATGGGTTCGGCCTCATATTCTTCACCTGTAGATGGAACGTGATTTGAGAAGAAAGGGGGAACGGCTGGGATGAGCAGGGGTTGGATCCAAGGGTTGTGGTGAGATGTAGGTTTAAGTTATAAAAGAAAATGTTGAATTTAGTTATAAAAAATCGTGTAATCTTATAAAATGCATAACTTTTTCATACGAGATCGAAAAAATGCAAACCCAGTTGCGTTGGAATCGTATGGATGAGCACTACGCGATGGAGTTGGTTTGGAGTCGTTTGGAGTTAGTGAGAATTTCGGGTAAAATTAAACGCGCGTTTAATTTTATTCGAAATAAAAGCTAAAACGGAAATTAAAACCAAGGTGAGAATTTCTCACTCAATCGAATAGGTTTCGATTTTATTTTAAATAGTTAGATTTAAAATATTTGAATGCATGTTAGAATGATGACTGTAAATTATTGATTGTTAAAATAGACATTATGCGCCGTTAGTAAGCGGATGTTATTTAATAAAAACATATACCGCGAATATTTCATAAACAGTGAAATTGGTATTATATATAATATCAATATATATATATTGGCATATGTATATATTGCAGTTGATTGATTTCCCGCATTTTTTTGTTTAGCGGATGAGACCCTATTACGCCGTTATTAAGCGGATAATATTTATTAAGAACATGTACCGCGATAATTTCGTACTGGAGCGAAATTGGTATTGTGCTAATGTTTTTGGATGCAGGAAAACAGGTTGGAGGGATCCAACTGGATTCCTCAACAGTATTTATTTTATTTCAGATATTTAGATATTTGATTGATTATCATATTGATATATGATATCGTTGTTGTCGTGATTGACTATTTGGTGTGTAGCATCATTGGACCCAGATTTTGGGATTTTAAAATGTTTTTAAAGTGATTTTTTGAAAAGATAAAATATCTTTGGAATTGATCCATTTCAAATAAATAAACGTTATAATTTTTAAAGTTATAAAAATTATGGTTTTTGTGAAATATAGTAAAAAAGCTGATTTTTAGAAATACGATTAAAAGTTGATTTTTAAGAAATATGAACTAATGATTTTATAAAATAATTTAGATTGGATTTTTGAATATATGATAAAAGTTTAAATATAGGATTTATAAAATTTGATTATTTTATAAACCGAAATGATGAAATTATAAAGGAATTTAAAGACGTTTTAGAATAATAATATAAACTGATTTATATTAAGAGATTTATAAATGGATATTTATAAATTGAAATATAGACATTATAAAACGAGTTTTTATAAGTGTTTGAATGTAGTGAAAATGAATTTCCTAAATGAATGAAATTTATAGAATTATAAACTGTGAAGTTATAAATGAAATTTATAAATAGTAAGATTTATAAATTTGTGAAGTTAATTGAAAAATAGATTTGGTTAAATAAATGAATCTTATAAGTTATAAGATTTATAATTATGAAGTTTAAAGAACGATTTTGTAAAATAATCGTTTTATAAGCAATTGACTTATAATATGAACTTTTAGTTTATAATTGAGATATGAAATCAAATAGGTTAATAAAGGAATTTATAAAAAAGAAGTTTTTATAAATAAATAGAAACGGAATTTATAAACGCTGTTTTATAAATCCGCAAACGACTTATTTTGATAAGTTAATTGTTATAACCTATTAATGGAGTTATATTCACGTTGTAAACAGTGAATAATCCTTTAAGTTAAAAAGAATAGAAATAATGGAATTTGTGAACATGGTTTATTCACGTTTTTGAATAGTGAATAACACGTTAAATAAAATGTTTTTGAATGTGATGTTTTAAATAGAATTAAAACGATCTAACGATGGTTTAAAAGGTGTTGTGATTCGAAACCATAGATTTCAACATTTATTGTTGAAATAGACGTTTTCGAGAAATAAAAGGAATTGGTAGACTATAACACTGTTGTTATAGTAAATGATTTCCGAAAGGAAATGTTTTGTATAGTATTGGGATTTATATATCTATTTTATTTCGAATCCCTATACTAGTGATTTTGGGTTGTCGTAACGATGTTTTACGTAACATTCGTTTTGGCCCAAATAAATATGTTTAAGAGAATGATTTCCTTAAAGAATGAATTATATACTTAATTCGATTTAAGTATATTGAATATTTTCTAAGTGTTGAAAATAAAAGGAATTTGTGAATTACTTATGAATAAATAAGTATGGAAATGTTTTCCAATATGAAGTGAATAATTAGAATTTATCTTTTTGAAGATAAATTGAAATGAATTATTGAAATCGCATATGCATGGATATTTTGGAAATATAAATTCATTATGGAATTTATATGTGAAAAGTGGAATTTGTATAAAAATAAATATTGATTTATTTTTGAAGTGTTGGAATTTTATATCTTGTAAAGATATTTTGGAAATGTAAATAATTTGGAAAATTATTTGGAATCTGGTGATGTATGCATATCCATTGATAGTTCAATAGCCGACTATCAATATTTCCCTTTGAATGGGTATTTGATGTGAATTGTTTGAAATTGAATGCACACTTATTTTTGAATAAGCGCTCACTATTCGGGTTAACCGGAAAAGGACCATGGGGTCGTATAACCCATTCTGAATATGTGATACGTCGTTGTGAATCGCATTTGAAGATCGGTGTTGAAGACCGGTATTTGCGAGAGTGATAGGATGAACTATCGATTGACTCTGCACCGAGTAGCTACGGTATTGAGTTCTCCATATGTGATGGTGAATCCGATCAGGATTGTGGATATCCGGATTGCAAGGACTTCTTTGTAAGTGCCTTCGGTTTTGTTCGAGCCCGGAACAGACTTGTATGGATTGTATGCCTGACATTACAATTTGAGATATAAAGCCGATTTCTTTCAAATATATTTCTGTTGGTGGCGGAGAATTTATTCTTTGCTTAACACCCTTCTTTGAGACGTATGTGCTCAAAGGTTATATAGTTGAAGTTATCAGCGATATATTCCCAGTTTGGTAATGTGACATGCTGAGTGATGCTGAAATGATCATCGTGTTGATTATTTGTGATAGGATCATTTATTTGATCGTCTATCTTAGTGATCATTGTGTTGATCATTTGTTGACCCAAAGCATAGCTTTTGTATAAAGTATGTTTTTGTGGACGTGACTTTGTCGAGCCTCACATCCCGTTAATGGTCAAAACAGGAAAGATGCGACAAGGTTATGAGGGGTAGCTCCCTTTAGGGTATGTGCATTTCCTTCTGGAAAGGGTGGTATTATGGTATGGAGCCCAGATACTTACTCATGTTGATACACTATATCTATTTCTGTGTGGTGTTGTTGGTGACGAGCGCTCGGTTAAAGGTCCGATGGGACCGGGGGATGCCATATTCGTGTAGTAGTTACCTAGTGATAAAGGTAACCCGGCCTTGTGTTGGCAGAGAGCTGGTTAAGTTCTCGGGACGTCCAGCCAGAGGCGATCCCATGTGGCAATTGGAAGTTCCTTGGCCTGACCATTCGTTGGAAATCCAAAGAAACAATACGATCTTGTACGGTTTTAGTTGTAGAACCTACTTCCTCAGGAGGTAGCTATAGTAGGCATAATATAATGGTACCTATGCTGGCTAAGATTTATATTCTATTTTCGAAATGAATTTTCCCTACACTATGCATTAGTAATAATATAAAATGTTATTTTAAATGCGTATCAAGCATCTTTGGCTATCATAAGGAGAAATCTCCTCCGATTCTGCGTTTGCATTGTGTGTGTGTGCGGGAGGCCTTATGGTAGTCTCATTTTTAAAAGCATTGCGAATTGATTAAAAATATTCCTCTATTTTGATTTTGAAGTTAAATAAACTGTTTTGAGTTCTCACACCAGTCACATGACTGACTTGGAGTTTATTGTTTTCCTTCCTAAACTCTGGGTGCCCACCAATTTTCCACACGGGCAGTTAAGAGTTAGGTTTATCAGGATATTCTGGATATTCTGGAGTTGCTGGAGGCAAGCTGGATGGCATGGCGTATTACTAGTTTATATAGTATTTCTTTTCCGCTGCACTGTTTATTGTTGTATGTTGTTGTACACTCTGATGATATGATATGATGTAATGAAATATAATGTAATGTAATAACTGATATAGTTCTTTGTTTAAAGATTATTCATTTATTATTATATGTTGTTCCGCTGCGAATTGTGAGATTCTGTTGTTGTTCTGTTGTTTCCTTTCTGTCCGTTCTATTTTTAAAATTTTTCTATCTTCTTTTCCCTCTATTTCTCTATTTCTTAATCTCTTCTTCCTCCTCCCTAATTTCTATCTTTTTCTCTTTTCTTTTCCTAAATTCTTTTTCTTAAAACCCCTAAGGGTTCGTATTTTCGTTCATCTTGAATTAAACAAAGGAGATTAGTGTCTATTCAAGGAGCACGGACTTACGGGTCTTTACAATAGACATTCCGAACTATGCCTACCATAGCTACCATCTAAACAGTGGGGCGCCACCATAAGTAGATGGCAGGTTCTACAACTAAAAACGTACAAGGTGCGTATTGGAGAATGGATTTCCAACAAATGGTCAGGCTAAGGAACTTCCTGGGCCACATGAGTACGCCTCTGGAGGGATGCCCCGAGAACCTAACCGGATCTGTGCCAACACAAGGCTGGGTTACCTCTGTAACTAGGTAACTACTACACGAGTATGCCATCCTCCGGTCGTAACCAACCTTTATCCGAGCGCTCGATACCAACAACCACAAAGTAATGTATTTGCAGTAACCATATAGGTTAAATATCTGGGCTCCATACCATGATATCACCTCTATCCAGAAGGAAATGAACATACCCTTAAGGGGCGCTACCCCCAAACAACCTTGCCGCATTCTTCCTGTTTCGACCATTCCGGGTTGTGAAGTTCGACAAAGTCTCGTCCACAAAGCTACACTTTTCACAAAAGCCATGCTTTGATTAACAAATGATCAGCAGCACTTCATATGCCATATTACCAAATTGGGAATGTATCAATGGTAACCATCAATTACATAACCTCTGAGCTCGTACGTCTCAGAGAAGGGTGTTAAGCTAAGAGAATAAATCTCCGCCACCAAACAGAAATGTATTTGATAGAAACCGGTTTTACATCTCAAGGTGTAATGTCAGACATACATCCATACAAGTCTGTTCTGGGTTCGAACAGAACCGAAGGAACTTCTAAAGAAGCCCTTGCAAATCCGTATATTCACAATCCTGATCTGACTTCCCATCACTTAGGGAATCTCTATACTGGTGCGACTCAGTGCAGAGATAATCGATAGGTCATCCTATCGTTCTCGCAAATACCCGGTCTTCACCACTGGTCTTCAGATGCTCTCCATAACGTCGTATCATTATTCGAAATGGGTTATATGACACAAAGGTCCTCTCCCGGCTAAACCGAATAATGAGAGCAATATTTAAAATCATATGGATAATGGGATTTCAGTTAAGTCACAACTTTAAAATCCAAAACTTTTTCTTTCAATGGTTAAACGAATTACCATTTATAAACCTTTCTAACCAAAAAAATTCACTTCCAGAAACCTTTCAATGGTTTAAACAATTTCCACATTTTAATCTTTTAAACAAAAGATTCACTTTTAAGACCCCTTTCAATTTAAAACAAGGTTCACAAATCTTTTGAACAAAGACTCATTCATAACTTTCAAACAATTCCGGGTTTCAAATCTTTTATATATAAAAGATACATCATTTAAAATCGTATTAAATTTCAAAATAGGGTTCAACTATCTTTAACAAGGATTCAATTTTAGCTTTCAAAACCATTCAGTTTAAAATTTGAAATCTTTTCATTATAATTATTATTTGAAACTATTTGTTTCCGTTTCAGAAAACCCAAATCCATTTCTAAAGTTATTTGGATTCAAAATTCAAACTTTAAAACCATTTCAAAATATTAAATTCAAATATTTGTGACTTAATCGATTTCCTCGTGAAATCCATATTAGCGTGTGTATGGTATAGTCTGGGGGTTTAACACAATAGTGTAACATTATTCAATCATCACAAAAATATCGATAAGCGGTATATTCTATAACGCTTATCTTCATTTACATATTCACAGAAAAATGTATCACAGATGTATGAATAAATAAATAAATAAATTACACACAGCTCAAATTACAGAACAGAATATCACAGATCAATCAATTCAAGGCAATTCATGCAAGGCAAACATTCATAAGCAAGGTCAAGCATACAATAATCATTTAAATGTAGGATTAATTAATCGTTTAATCCTAATTAAATTCAATTAATTACTTATGAATTAATTATCCAATCCTGATTAATTAATTACAAATCATTTGATATAAATTAATTAATCAATCACCTTAATTAATTACATTAATTAATCACCTTATTATTAATTATTCCTTAAGTAGTCCATTATAAATTGCATCATTAATTATATTAATTAATGATCTCTAAGTATATTTAAATTAAACTACTTTATTTAAATTAATTACATTAAGTAATTAATCTTTAATTAAATATAATTATTAGTCACCCTTGATTAATAACAAAAGTAATTACCCAAATTACTTCATTTATAAATCATATTCACTAATTATCTCCCAGTAATCATCATTTATTACTTCGCTAAGTAATTATCTCCATAAATTTCACTAAGTAATTACACTTATCCAATTATCAAAAGATTTTCTTAAGTTAATTAAACTCAATTTATTAATTAACTTAAATTAGTCACATTACCAAAATTAATTACAATAAGTAATTAATCCCTTAATTACTTTCATTAAGTAATTACTTTCAAAAATGTATAATTGATTATCTAAATTAATTAATCTAATTAATTAATCTAATTAATTATCAAAATTAATCACATTAATTTAATTACTTAATAATCCCTAGTTAATTATCTTCATTAACTAATAACATTTCTTTAATTACTTTCTTAAGGAATTATCTTAGATTAATTCATTGTTAATCATTTCTAATTATAAATTAATCTAAATTATTTATGAATTAAATAAATTATTCTTTAATTACCTTATTAATTAAATCATTTTATTACCTTAATTATCTCTAAGATATTTAGTTTCTTTATTAATGATTTCATTAACATTATGTGTATTTTAAACATTACACTTTAAATTTAAATTCAAATTTCATTTTGAATTTTAGATTCAAAGAGGTAAACATCAACCAAATTTAAATATCAACTTATAAACTTATAAAAGGAAAGTTCTAACTAAATTACTTAAATTTTTACTTAAAAATTTAAGCTTTAAAATACATTACATTTTAACTTGCAAATTCAAGTTTAAAAAAACAAATCATATATTTTTCATTCAAAATTCTTTTATAAAAGAACTTTATCAAAATTCAAGTTTAAAACATCTAGATTTAAACCGATTTTAAATTCCCAGATCTGGATCCAAAGAGACTTGAATCCATTTTTTATTTTGATTTAAACTTTGATTTTAAATTCTTAATTTAAAAATTCAAATTCACTTTCAAACCTTAAGATTCAAAAGTTTCATTTGAATCTATAGTTTTAAACTTTGAATTTAACCCACTGTTTAAATTTTGTTTTCAGTTTTTAAATTAATTTTTTAAAATCTGAAAAAAAACTGCATGTTTAAAAACCTGAAATCCATATTTAAATATTTAGAACTTTGAGATTCAAAGTTTTTTTGAATCTGAACTTCATACTAGATTTAAACTTGTTTAAATCTATCATCACAACTTTTAAAATTCATTTAAATTTGCTTAAATTCAAATTCATAAAACAAACAAATCAGTGACAGGTTTTATCAAAAACCTGTAATCAAACCCATACTAGAGCAATCTTTCAGTTTCCACGAGCCAAATGTGAGAAATCGCGAGCTAACCTCCGGGTATCACTCATACCACTTCAACTTCGAGTCACCCCGCCTTTGAATTCGAGCAACGTCCTGCGCTACCCTCTTCTTCCCCAAATCTCGTGACTCCACCTGATACGAGTGACCACTGGTGCACATGCACATGAGCTTAGGTGCCTTCCGACCACCATCGATACCTCCAATTAGTCACCTTCGACGAACTCGTACCAGGCCAACCCCCAGAATTCTCGAGCCATTATTCGATCAAAATTTGAGTAACTCGATCACTGTCAGGAAGACAACCAGACATCAAAACTTCCTCGTCTGACCGATCATGTTCACCAGAGACCACGCGTGCTTGACCAAATCTCGGTCACTTACCCACGAACCTTCTCCCCCGCATGCGATCGGCTGCAACCTACAGGCAATGATGAAATTTCCTCGATTCCGATCCAAACAAAAAAGCCAGATTCAAACCCTACTCCGATCGATTACTGCCACCACGACCTTTAATAAATTCTATTGCTATTTTTCTGGTGATCTCCACTACCTAGACTATCTCCAGCCCCAACCTCGAGATCACTGATCCTCACGATTGCCAGAATTTTCCAAAAATTGCTTTCTGTTCAACTATCATTTTCTATCAACCTCATGAACTAAAAATTTTAATCCTTCCATTAAAATTCATAGTATTTCATGATGAATTCAATAACGTAGGTGAAACAACAAATTACTAGGTTCGAATTCTATATGGGTTTTCAAATTTTACTGTAATTCATAAATTTCCGAGGTAAATTCTTAATATAAATCCTAGAAGTTATTTTTAAAAGTGATGTTACCCAGTTTCAATCATCTTTCTTTTGTATATCAAAATCTAATATTGATTATCGGATGGGATATTGAATTTCTTCAGATTTTGCAGACCTGTTATACTCAACAAAGCTCCATATATACATACATAATCATGCACACCACTCATAGATGTAATTACATACATCCAAACATATTTCACTTCATATAAACACCTGCAGATCAAAAATTCAACCCAGATTCAAAACTTTGAAATATAGTTTGCTCACCTGTTTGTTTTGACAATGGACTTGAATTTGTTTTGAATTTTTTTGCATGATCTTTGCCCGACTTGATCCTGTTTTGAATCCTATTTTTTCATTTACTCCGTTGTGATTTCCAGATTGAAGTTTGGTTTGATTTCAAGGCTTGATCTTTTATTTAAAATGAATCCATATATTGTTTTGATCTGTGATGATTAGATCTATAATCCAGGTTGAAGCTTGAATTCAATTTTCTTTTTAGCTTACTGATTTTCAACCGAAGCTACTTAGTTTGGATTGCAAAATTTCGAAACAGGTTATTGAAGTTGTTTGAATTCATTTTGATTTCAGTTTTTCACATGAAAGAAAAATGGGCCTGTTTATTTCTTTTGTATGTTATTTACATTTAAAAGAAAATAATTTTAAATGCCACTTGTTAATATTCTTGCTAACACTTGTATAAATTCTTTGTCCTTACCTTACCAATGTCATTTACATATATTTTGTGTTTAAACCCTTATTATAATTAATTTATACATTTTTTTTAAACCTTCATGTTAATATATTTGCATAAGTTTAGGTAGTATACTTCATATTTTATTTTCTTTAGCTTTAATATGTACAAGACTAATTTATAACTTTGTTTTAAATTCTTAACTTATTTCAATTTTATAAAACATGCTTTATGCTTTTTAAACTTTTTTTTATAAATTTATCTACAAGTCATTTACATACATTTATATTTATTTTACTTTTACAATTTTTAAAGAGAAATGAATTTTAAACAATTTGTACATTCAACAAATAAATCATACGCAAGTACATTTCTTAGTTTATAAATCTTTTATAAATTTCATTATTAAATCAATTTTTTATTTACAATACATTCATTAAATTTCAAAAAGTAAATATTTTATACACATACTTGTTTTAAATTTTTAAATCCAAGTCATTGTATCATATTTTTATTGATTTATGAATCCTATCCTTAATGTTAATATACATATACAAATCATATTTAACTCCTTAGCTTAATTTTTTTTAAAATACATATTTTATTCGTAATTTATTCAGTTTCCAAACTTTATCTTCAACGTATGTTTTTATTCTCATATTTTCAATCCAGAATTAAGTTTAAAATCAATGTATTATTTAGAATATTTATTTCTAGATTTTCAGTTACAAATTCTATTTTTAAAAATCGTATATACACCCATTTATACTCCCAAATATTCCAATTAATTCTAAATCAATTCATAATTTAATCAAAATTATATATTAGTTTACCAAATAAATTCTTAATTAAATCTAGGAATCAAATTAATTATAAATTTAAATTTGTTTAATAACAGGAATGTTACTAGAATTTTGCGTATCAAGCATGTTTGATACCATAAGGAGAAATCTCCTCCAATTCTACGTTTGCATTGTGTGTGTGCGGGGAGGCCTTATGGTAGTTTCATTTTCCAAAAGCATAGTGGATTTCTTTTGATTTTCTTTGTGAAAATAATTGTTTTTAAGATCTCACACCAGTCCCATGACTGACCTAGAGTTTATTGTTCCCTTTCTAAACTCTGGGTGTCCATAATTTTCCACACGGGCAGTCTAGAGTCAGGTTATCATTATTCTGGAGCAAAGTGAGAAAAGAGATGCTGTGGAGATCTGGAGTTCAAGCCGGAGGCAAGCTGGGTGGCGAGGCGTATCACTTATATTATATAATGTCTGTTCCGTTTGGATTGGTGTAAGTCAAAATTTTCATGTAAGCAAATTATAATAACTGCCAGTGTTGTATTGTGTTGTTGTAAACTCTGATGATGCAATGTAAAACTGATATATTTCTTTGTTTTAAAGATATTTATTTATCTATTATATGTTGTTCCGCTACGAAATGTGAGATTCTGATATTGTTTCTGTTTCTTCTTCTATCTTCTTCTTCTTAAATCCTAACGGTTCGGTTTTCTGGCATTAGATTGTGCGGTATTTGATACAGTGGACGTATTGATGTCGACTTTCGGACGTCGAAAAACCGGGTCATTACAATTTGGTATCGGAGCATTTGGTTAAGCGACAACCTTGGCTCTGTTGGGTGTTACTCATTACAGATAGAGTGAGTAGTACTCCAGAATGAGTTTGAGCGTAATATTAGATATGAGCGCGTATTTATTAGTGAATATAAAATTATTTTATATTGTGATGATTGGTTTGTTGAGTGGTATATGGATTATGGTTGGTATATTCTGTACAACTCTATCGATAGGGATCTCTAAACACTTATACCGAACAAGTCGACATGATATTGTTTTAAAATAGGGTAAATGAAATAATTTTACCCAAACTATTTTTATTAAAAGAAATCATTTTCCATAAATTATTATAGTATATGGTTGTTGGTTGTTAGGAAGTGATAATATTAAACTATTATCATTGATTATTGAATAAAAAATTGAAATCATAACAAAGAGCTAAGAAATAAAATCCATATACAAATGGGATTTGTTAATATAAAGTGTAAATTTGATTTATAATTTGAAATGGAATTCCGTAGAAATATTGAAAATATTTTTTTTAAAAGATTTGAAGTTTTGGAGATTTGGAAAAGTTTAAATTTCCTTGAGTTTGAAAATGATTTTCAAAGGTTTTGGAAAAATGTTTTTGAAGCATGAAAAGCTCTAAACTCTTTTCGGTCGTTGGAAAATAATTCTAATGATGATCGTGATATCATCGATGTTCATTTTCGAGTTTGCAGGAGAGGAATTGCTGCCGAATGGTTTTAAATGGAAGTTGTTTGCAAACTGGGTTTGGTTTTGGAAATTCAAAAGATAATTTGAATTGATTTCAAAAATGGTTTTGAAATGTTGGAAGGACTCAGGAATTTGATAAAAATAGTTATGGAATAAAATTTATTAAGGTGGGAAATAAAATTGTGAATGAATAAATTAATTTACAATTGCAATTAAATCAAAGTGAAATTGAATGTTGAAAATTCATTTCAAATTAGTAAGCAAATAGAACTGGAATTGGAATTAATTTGATTTGTAAAGCAAAGTATTAAAATAAAATTAGTAAGTGAAATTAATTGAAGCAATGGCCAAATAGATATGGTTTGGAATGAATCGAAATCAATAATTATAAATGAAAGGTGAATTAAACTCATATGGAATTTGAAATCCATTTTAAATATAAGTGGTTATAAACCAAAATGGTGAATTGAATATAAATTTTTCAATGAACAAAAGAATAAAACTGGTATTGTAACTGAATATTGGAAACCAATTTGAATTGTGTGAAATAAAATAAAGTTGTAAAATTAGTTCGAAGTGAACTAAAGATAATAAAGTTGGCAATGAAAACAAAAATGGTTTGAGATAAAATGAATTGGAACTTGTAATGAATTAGTGAATGAAACTAATTTAAAATAGTGATATGAATCAGTTGTGAATGAAAGATAGCGGATAAAATTCAATATTCTGAAGGTGAATTGAATCCAAATAGAATTGAAATTGAAAATTGAATTCAAATGAAATTGAAAATGTAGGATTAAATGAAAATGGGTATGGTTGTTAAACAACATACAGGTGATATAAAGAAAAATGGAATTGGGATCTTGATTTCGAAAATAAATTTGAATTGCTTGAAAAGGTATGTATTTAAATTTCAATATGAAATTTGATGATTTTCTTGTCTAGCCGCCCGGCTTTTCGTTTTCTTTTTGAATCTGGGTCCACGTTGCCATTTTGTAGTCGTACCGAGTTAGCCACGCAAAGGAGACGCTGGCGAAATTTTTTGAAAAATTTAGAGCGTTAGAAAATTTTTGAGAAAATTTTAAAAATCCAAAATTTGAATTTAAATTTAAATTTGAATTATGAAGTAAATAATGTTGTTGGGGAACTATGAAAGATTTTTGGAAGTTAGTTAAGGTCATAATGGTCTTTAACAAAAAGTTTGTTTCAACAAATTTATAAAACTTTTTGGTTTGGAAAAATAGTAAACGGGTTGAGGCTCATTCTTCTTAACTTGTAATTTCGGGATGAAATTCCTTTAAGGGGGAAGGATGTGACGATCCAGAAATTTTGACATTTGAAATTGAAATATTTGGTTGAATTTTCATATTTGTGTGATATCCCGGAAATTTGGGCAATATAAATTTAATAATCCGTGTTATAAATTTAATTTGATTTGATAATTTTAATAACAGATTTGGAATTTCATTTAACAATCATGTTTTAATAAATATTTAAATTAGAAGATTTTATCTTTTTAAATAAATAAATTGTTTTCTGTTTATAATATATAATTTTATATATTGTAAATTGATAAACTTTGATTTTGAATTTAGTAAATGAATTAATTTTCTAACTCTAATTTATATTTGATAAATTGGAAATTTGATTTAAATTTGACATTTAACTTTTCAACACAATCCAATAAATAATGTTATGATTTATACTATGAAAAATCTTATTTGTTTTGAAATTTTATTTAACTTTAAAATATATGAATTTAAAATTAGATAAATACAAAAGCTAAGTTTTATTTTATATTACTTGGGATTTATATATATAAGAATTTATAATGTAAATTACAAATGATCTTAGTTTGTTATAATCTCTTTTAACAAATTATTTGATATTGCTTAATTTGTTTTTTTTAAATAAAAATTATAATACTTAACTTCTTACGAACATAAATAGATTTTGTAAGGAATAAAATTGTTGTTTTTAATTTTAATAGAACTGTATATGCATTTATATATGTAACTTGATTATTAAAATTTTGATTTGATAAATTAATTTAAAACTTGAATTTGATGTTTTGAAATTTAATGGAATAAATACTTCAATATTTTTGAATAAGCTATATTTTTAATTTGTTTGTTTTCATTTCTTTTCAATTTAAAAAGAGACAAATTCATTTATATTACTTAAGAAATAAAATAAGATTTAAAGGCTTAAAGATTTATAAACAATTTAGAATTAAAATTTAAATACTTAAATTACATATGTAAGTTTATTAACACCCAAATTGACAAGTGCTAAACATATAGTATGCTAAGAAGACAAGTGTTTATTTTATTATTTATTTTTTCAAAAATTTCTCTTATATAAACAATACTCCTCATCTTATTCTTTTTTCTATTATTTTTTACTTAAAGGAATTTTCAGTTAAAAATATGTTCTAGTAAAATATCAAAATGAAAACCCTCCTAAAAACTGTAGCCTTCAATTCAAATACCTGAGATTCATTTGCAACTTAAAATTCATGCATGTATCTGTAGTCTGCAAATTTTATTTTCAAAACAGAAATTTTGTTCAAAGACATTTCTGCAAATCTCCTCAAAATCCATCTGCAAACTCATCTTCATACAAATCTGTAATCTCCCCTCAAAATTCAAATCAAAAACTATTTATATCTTCTTCAAAACATCAAACTGGATTGCATGAAAACCACCTGAAATCCATTCTGCAACCTAAATTCATAAACCTGCAATCAATTTGCAAATTCTCAAACATGCATGCATCTTCTCTCTGGAAGCCTGCATGTGTTCACCTGGAAACAAGCATGCATGTAAAGTAGAAAGCATTACAGTAAGCAAAATGGAAATTTTAAAAGCATTTGCAGTTTTAAAAGGCAATCTGGAGTTCAATTCATAAGCTAAAACAGGAGCAAATCTGAAGCTTTTCATTTAACAATGGATGCTCTGCTTTTATAAACCTGTGAGTAACAATTTATACTAAATGAACTTAAGTAGGAATCCAGTTGCTGATTCACTCTAGAAATTAAATGCATGTCTGCCTTTTTGAAGCTTATACTGGTGAATATAAATGCATGTTTGTTGTAATGTATGCTGCAAGGAATTTGTATTCTGTTTCTTTGATTCAGGTTCTAGATTTGAATTAAAATTTCATTTCAGGTTATTTAGTATGTGTTAAGATTTAACTTCAAAAACAATATGGTGGAGATACATAAGCTAAGTTTAAAATTGTATTTAGCATGAAATTTCTGTAATAACTATCTGTGAATTCAGAGATTGCAGAAAATTCTTATATAAGTAAAATCAAACCATCTGCATTTTTGTAATTTAAGTATATGAACAAGTTACAAGATCAAAGATGTGAATTCTAAAACTAAAATTTGAATTTTTAGATTAAGATTGATTGGAAAATTCTGGTTTAAGCAGAAAACTTACTTTGGGTTTGAATCATCAAATTAGGAGACCGGAGTAGTAAAATTTGATTCTGGTGATGGATTTAGGAACTAGGGTGTAGGGAAAAAATACTGGATGATGAATCAATGCAGTGGGGAAGTAGTGATTAGGGATTAATGTATATAACCCTAGTTTTACTGTGTTTAAGAGATTTGATCACTGTGATCAAATTAAGTGATCGAGTTCTCTCTAGTTCGAGTTAAAGATAGATGGGGTATGGAGGAGGTTGTAACCGGAGGTGGTACCTCTCAGATGGCCGAAGTTTGGAGGTTGAGGTGTTTGCAGTCAACCCATTTTGTTCCAAATTTGAGTTCGAATGCTTGATTTTGATTTAGGGTTTCTATAGTTGAATTGAGAGTTGATTTGGTGTTTGGAGAGGATTTGTGACTTGCGTAGGGGATCGCGAGTGGCCGGAGGAGACGGCCGTGGGTGTGCAGGTGTATGGTGGTAATGGAGTATCAGTGGTTTAGGGAAGATGAGTTACTCGTGTTGTATCGGGTAGTTTTGTGGTAAGCTCGAAGCAGTTTGATGATGATCTCGAAGTTTTAGGGTTAGGGACTCGGAGTAGATGTTGATTAGGCTCGGGTGGGTAAAACTGTTACAGGTTTGTGAAACCTGAGTTGTTTCTTAATTTAATAAATTGCAAAATGAAAAATATGACGATTCTCGAGTTACTCGAGTGATTTCGAGTTGTTCGAGCTAGTTTGTTGAAGTTTAGAAATTGTCTTTGTGACGCCCCACCTCTATACCCACGCTAGCCAAGAACACTCCGGGGTAGTGCTGTCAACTAGCGCGGAGAATAAGGCTGTTGAGGAGCGACCATCCATGTAATTGCTTATCACACGGTGGCTATAAATAATCTTCGGAAACAAACATAGAAATAATCATATCACAAATCAGTCACAGATATCCATATCACAAAGGCGGAAGAAGATATGAATATATAACTAACACATGAAAGTGTACATCAGAGTAGTGGTCAGTAAGATCCACGATAATACAAAAGAATAGCAACACGTGCTATACAAAAGAATACAACTATGAGTCTATATCTCAAGTGTATACAACAAAAACTGCTAATCTAAACAGTTAGCCAAAAGTCAGAGTGATGAATCCCTGGGAAGAAGTCAAGCAGAAGCACCTGTAACATCTCGGTCTGACCCGAGTATTATTTGAGAAAATAATAAACGGATCAGTCTAGCTATAAATATCAGATGACATGATATAAAATAAAAGATATGGCATAAACATAAAATATCCATACTGACATACTATTATAAGTATGCAAATGATGATCAACAGAAGATCAATCGATAAGAGATAAATCAATATCACAAGAATCTTCTCAAAGATCCAAAGAGGGCATCATACCCTAAACTTGTACTCATAACAAGTCAATGGCATAAATTCCAGAAATCAACACGAGAAATCCAGAAATCATAAAAAGGGAAAGAGGCCTATCACATGACGGTCCGAAGACCAAGGGGAGCTACCCCGCATGTGTGAATGGAATCACACAGATTGAGGTCAAGACTAACCAAAAAGCAAAAAGATATGTGTGAATGGAATCACACAAGTGGTGTCTAGTCTAACCTTGCAATGAAAGAGACATCGCGCAATTGCTAGTCTAATTCATAAAGCGATCATCAAGATCAACGAGAAGTGTCAATTACACTAAGCTAGTAAATATAGAAGTTTAGCTTCATGTCCCATAACCACTTGCTTAACTTAAATATTTACGAACAAACTGTAAATCTTCACTAATAAAATTGTCACAAGAGGTTCAATCGAACAAGTCCAAGAATTAACCGATGAAGTGAACGCAAGCGTTTCATACCACTTGTTATACTAAGTCGTTTAATTAGATTTCTCATCCGAGTGAGGTAAAGGCTTGTATATACTAATAGATTGGAAAACGGTTTAAGAAAAGAGCTTTGTTATTAAAAATAGAGTTGAAATTGTTTGTTAAAAGAGTTTTGATATTTACTACTAGTATTGAAACCTTTATATTATGAAGTGACAAAACACAGAAGCAATTGTAGAAACAATCAGTCACAAAAAATCGCATATGGAAATGTGAATAAAATCTAAGGAAATCAGCTCAATGTTTTCCAGATAAGATCCCCTACGGAGGGGGGGTCCAGGGGGGGTGGCAACCCCCCAAGGTGGGGGTGCGGGGGCAACGCCACCGCTTACGGGTTCGACCTGCCCGGTCAGGTCGCGGGGGTCCAGGGGGCAGCGCCCCGACCAAAACGGTACGACCTAGCAAAGACAAAATGAGGTCTAAAGACCTAAAGGGATAGGGTCGAGCGACCTAAAGGTGTTCGCGACCTAACGATGACTCGTGACTTAACGAAGAGGGGGTGAGCGACCTATGGTCATAAACGAGGCCGAGCGACCTAAGGGGATAAGGGCCGAGCGACCTAGCATTCGAACGACCTAAAAGAGGCGTGGCCTAAAGGAGACGCGACCTAAAAGAGGCGCGAGCTAAAGGAGACGCGACCTAAAAGAACATAAGGTCAAACGACCTAACTGTATTGGGTCACGCGACCTAAAGAGAGGCGGCCTAGCGACCTAGAGTGCACACGTCCAAAAGTGGGAACGACCTATCGAGGTAAGGTCCAACGACCTACGACCTAAACCAATAGGCCAAGCGACCTATAGGGTTAACGGTCTAACGACCTAACAGTTATGGGGTCACGCGACCTAACTAAGTACGCGACCTAGTGGGTAAGGGAGTCGAGCGACCTAACTGCATCCAGTGACGAGCGACCTAATGGAGTCAAGTAGCGAGCGACTTAACTAGTTAACGACTCAAGGGGGTCAACGACCTAAAGGTCCAACGACCTAAACCCAAACACATGAAAAGTGGCCAGAACGACCTAGGGGTTAACTCACATGCGACCTACGACCTAAGGCCCACACGATCTAACTCCGAACGAGCTAAAAAATGGCCAAAACGACTAAGTGCAAACTCACGACCCACGACCTAAGGCCCATGCGACCTACGACCTAACTCCGATACGAGCTAATAAGGCCAGAACGACCTAGGAGCAGAAAATCCACCAAAACGCTAAAAATCGGAGTTTTTCGCCAACCCAATCCAAACCAAATGCAAATATACATGCAAACACGATAGGGATTCATTCCCAACAGTCCAATATTGATATAGACTAGATTTGTGAGATAAAAATCTCACCTTTGCACTAAAGTTTATGAAGATGAAGCTTGAAAGCAAGGAGAAGCAATCCAAAGCTTGAATCCAATATCTTCTACTTGAATTTGGAGTTGAATGTTGGATTTGCAATTGAATTTGTGCTTGGAGTTTTAATTTCCCATTCTTTTCACCATTAATGCCCAAGCTTGAGTTAGTTAGGAAATTTATGAAGAGTGAGGAGAAGAGGGTTGGAACTTGGGCTTAATAGGCTAAACTAACCCAAAGTCCAAAGCGGGAAAAGTTAGTGAAATTGCTATAACTCCAAACCTATCGATGTTTATACTTAAAAAGTTGTAAACGACATTTCGAACTCAATGGAAGTGGTCTCGAGTCCTAATTTGACCGTTTGCAAAAAGTAGCTTTTCGGACCAAAATCCGATTAACGAGTCAATATTTAAATAAAATATTTAAATACAAACTCGATAAATATGCGGGTTGTTACAGTCTTGTTTCAAATTTTAAATTGGAATTTGAAATATAAAGCAAAGATTTAAATTATGGATTCAAGTTGAATTGAATCTTAAAGTTGGAAATGATTAGGTATTTAAATTCAAATTTTCTTAAAAAGAACTTTAAAAGAGTTTATTGTTTAAAATGTTTTTAAAGAATTTGAATTTAAATTTGAAATTGAAAATATGAAGTAATGTTTAATCAAAATGTAAAATTTGATTCAAATTTGGATTTGAATCTTTGTTTCAAATTAAATTTTAGTTTTATAAATTTAAGTGCTTAAAACAAATTTGAATAATAATGTAAAATCTAAATGGTTTTAATTTAAGAAGAAATTTGTTTTAACTTTTGTAAAATTTCTTTTAAATAAAATTATTATTTAGCAATTAAGGTTTGAGATTGAATTTAAACTTGTTAAAGTTAATAATAATTTAATGTTTGTATTTCATTTAATTATTAGGGTAATTAAACGAATAATTAATTTATTTAATAAATTAATGAAATAAATAATTACTTAAAGTAATTAAGGGTTAATCTTAAGGGTTTAGGATTAATTATTCATTGAATAATTAACTTGTAATTAACAATAATTAATTAAATAAAATTAGTTTTTAATTAATGATTAATAATTAATTTATCAAGTAATAATGGATTAATTAAGTTTTAATTAACACTTAATAATTTAATTAATTAGGGATTAATTAATGGTTCATTAATGGTTAATTAATTTTTAATTAATTCGTAATTAATAATGATTAAAATAAGTTAATTATTTTAGAAAATAATTAATGAGTTGTTAATAGTTAATGAGGGTCATTAACTAAGGATTATTTAATAATTAATTAATGTGATTAATTTAATTATTAATTAGATTAATTAATTTTAAAGGATAATCAATTGTGTAAGTTATTAAGTATAATTACTTATGGAAGTAACTAAGGAATTAATTACTTATTGTAATTAATTGAGTTAATTTGATTAGTTTAAGTTAATTAATTCAGTTTAATTAGTTTAAAATTAATCATTTGATGATTTGTGAAGTATAATTACTTAATGTAATTAAATGAAGAGAAGTTACTTAGGAAAGTAATTAATGAGTAATTACTACATGTAATTAATTGAAGGTGATTTGTTGATAAAAGTAATTTGACTATAATTACTTGTAAATTAATCAAGGAATTAATTAGAGATAATTAATTAATGAGTAATTAATTTATTTGGTAAAGTAATTAAGGGTAGTTGATTACTGAATGGAGTTAATCAAGGGTGATTAACAGTTATGATTTAAATAAAGGTTAAATTACTTAATGTAATTAATTTAATTTGAAAATGTAAATAGAAGATCATTAATTATTATAATTAATGATGTAATTAAGATTGATTAATTAATCAATAATAAGTGATTAAAGGTAATTAATTTAGGTAATTAATTAAGGAAGTAATTAAAGGTTAATTACAATATTTGGTTAAATATAATTAATTTGAGAAATTAATTAGTGGATAATTACCTGAATATAATTAAGGGTTAATTAATCAGGGATGATTAATTAAAATGAATCATTGGATGATGATTACTTAATTGATTGATAAATTATCAATAGTAATACGAGCAAATTGATATTGGTGAAGTAATTAATTTAATTTACTTTAAATTAATTTGAATGATATAATTAATTTAATTCATTTTAAATTAATTATATTTGGTGTGATATTAAATCATGGCTTATATGGATTGGATAGCGTTGTTTGCATAGAATGGTTAGAATCTCAGATATGAGATAGATAATGTTGAGTGATTTGGATGCATTGGTTGCATGGTGATGTTGATATAGATTATCTTTTTGGATAATGATAATATGGTTTATCTGATATGATGATAATATTGATTATCTGATGTAGATCTGTGATTTATCTATCTGTGTATATAGATAATTGAATCGTTTTAAACCTTTAAAACAACTTGGCCTTAAAAGACACGCTTTGGATTTCGATGAGACCGGGATCGGGTTTCCATATTTGGATACCCGAAAACCACATCGATCCAAATTAACGATAAGTCGTGAATCTTTTGTGAAGAGTGAAGACTCGAGGTGTAGGGGCTATACGTCGGTATAACTCTGTGGGTGATTCCTTAATGAGTTTGACAGAATAGTACTTATAGATTCGAGATTGTGATTTAGAGTGCAAGGGTTATCGTCGTTAACCCTGAGGGTCATTCCAAAATGAGTCTAACGAGATAATGCCTTCGGTTTCGTTCGAACCCGAAACGAACTTGTATGGATTGAATGCTTTCAGAACATCGTCAGGTGGACGATGAGCATTCTAAGAGATGTGTCCTCTAAAGGTAATCGTAGCCTCAAGCTTCATCAACCGGGAATGGCTAAAACATGGGAGGTGCAGCAAGGCTTCGTGGGTAGCATCCACTGGAGAGCAAGATTTATCCCTGTCTAGAGGTCCCTTTTTATTCGGCTTAGTGGGCAGTTGTTAGTGTACACCAACTGCGGGGTTGTCTTGTTCGGAACTGTTCAGTAAGGAATGGGTCCGGCTTTGTGTTACAGGGGAGCGGGCGTACTCCTCAGTACGTTGATCTAGGCCACGTACTGTGACGGACGGTTCCCCAGTAGCCCTGCAATTGTATGGAATCCACAATCCAATAAGTGCCAACGGTTTTGATTGTATTACCCACTTTTGTGGCTAGTAGCTGGAATTTAATAATGTAACAATTTCAGCTATTTCTTATTTACTTGAAAACCCTAGACCCTATTATAATATCACTGGATTTCCTATCAAATGTTTTGGTTAGCGTAAGGTAAAAACTTTTCCTTGTTTATGTGTGGGAAGTCTTACATGATACCTTTCTTTTAAAAGGATTTTCAAAATTAAGCAACTTTAACCTGTTACTCACACCAGACCCATGTCTGACAGAGTTTATCTTTTGTTTTCTTAAACTCTTGGGTACTCAAATTTTTACGAGTAGCTAAGGGATTCAGGTTAGCTTTGATTCGTATTTTATATTCAATATTTCAATCTATTTATTCAATGAAAAACTGGAGGAGTTATGGAGCAGGAGGTTTCTGTGTTAGATATATAGTATTCCGTATTCCGCTGTGTGATCTGTGATTGTCTCTGAGTTGTATTATGTTGTAAATACTAGACAGGTGTTTATAAATGTCCAGTATGTGTTGTATATCTGTGAACTCTGATAGTAGTTGTAAACTATGTAATATTTTATGTTATTAATATAATTTATTCGTTCTGCTGTTGAGATTCTGATGTTGTGTTCTTCTTTCTTCTCTTTCTTTTCTCTTTTCTATCCCTTTCTTTCTTCATGATGATACGACTTTTCTGGAGAGAAAAAGTCGGGTTGTCACAGTTGGTATCAGAGCGTTAGGTTGAGTGAATACCTAGACTCTGGAGTGGTGTCTATCTTGAGAGTGCGTATTTGTAGTTTTATTATATATATATATATATTTATATATTTATTCTACCTAATTGTTGGGTTACCTGTTCAGGTTTTCCAATATAGGCTATAAAGGTAGATAAGGTAGTGGGTGTGTAACACAACTACTACTTTTGGTTGGAGTTTGAATGTTGAGATTAGTAGTGTATTTGTCGAGACTGTAGACCTAATACCGTCTCAAGTAAGTTATGCAGAGTATAGGATTTCATAGATCTCTGAAGGTAACCTGTTAAGGTTCGGAGTCTATCTTTGAAATTGGATGAGTAGAGTTTGGATTTGTCGGTTTGGCAGGAGAGAATGATGGTATCTTGATATCTTAGGGAATAGTAGCTACGTGATGAGACGTAGTGACTATGGATGTTCTCGAAGATGTTTTCTTTGGAACAAATTAAGGAGGCGAGTCTGCTTCGATGTTGTGGCTGGATTCAACAGGATGTTTCTGTCCGGTTTGAAGCTCGAATTTCTTGAAGAGCTTTGGTTTAGGAAGTCTTTAGCATCAGTGTCAGTAGTGTAGTTCGGAGTATTCTGGGTGATGGCAAGAAGTTTTCTGGTTAGCAGTTTCTGAAGATAGAGTTCAGAAGCAGCAGAGTGGATTTCATTTCTACGATGGATTGGCTAGATGTTCTGATTGGTAAAGAGAGAAAAGTTGTCTTTGGATATTAGGCTGGGTTGATCGTAAAAGTGACTTGCGATAGTTTGAGTGTTCTCTTGAGCCATGGAAAGTTTGTCCATATTTGGAGGTTGAGTTTTCTTATCGACTGGATTCTAGGAGTGATACCGAAGGTTTGGTGAAGCAGCTTTGGATCAGATAGGGCATCTGAGTTTTCTTTTATGGATCTGTTGAACCATATTTCTGTGATGTGTTATCCAGTTTGGGCTCGAGTTTTTCTTCTGCTTCAGATCAGAGTTGTGCAGCGGAAGCAGATTGGAAGTGCTTTTGTTTTATCTTTTCCGGATAAGAGAAGAAAGTTAATCTTCTGATGTTTATGGAGTAGAGTTGGTGTTCTTGGTTTGGTATTGATCTTGAGGAGATCATTTTGTTGGATTTTTTTTGGTTCTGTGTGTTTTTAGAGACATCAGCAAAGGTTGAGCTGATCAGGAGAGTTGAGGCAGCCCAGGATCGTCAGAAGTATTTTATGGATAAGAGACGAAGGAATTTGGATTCCGGAGTCGGAGATTTGATTTGGAATAAGTTTTCTCTGACCTAAAGAGCCGTAAGATTGAGTAAGACTGGGTAAGTCAGCTCCGAGATTTTTTGGATCTTTTCTATGTTTTTGTGAGGATTGGTGTTTGATTTTCAAGGTTGAATTGCCAGTTTGGATTACTGGGATTCGATGTGGTTCACGTATCTCTAAGGGAGTACGTGTATGATTTATCTCTGGTTGTGTAACCAGCAGTTCAGGAGGATGTGATTGTTGATTCAGACTCGTCTGTAGTCTGACATATTGTTTTGTCGGTAGATATAGTTGGATAGGAGCTCTATAGCTTAATAGTATTGATTGTTTAGATTCTATAGAGCGAGTATTCCGATATTTATACCGGGGAAACTCGTGAAAATTTTATCCAGAATTTTTCTAGATAATTAAATTTGTTTTGTTTGAATTGGTTGCTATGGTTGTTAGCATATGTTTGATAATATATGCTTGTGTTTTAAAATAAAATCTTAAGATAGACTATTAAATTACCTTTGCTTTTAAATTTCAGGGACGAAATTCTTTTAAGGGGAAGGAATGTGATATCCCGGAAATTCAATATAAATTTAATAATCTGTGTTATAAATTTAATTTGATTCGATAATTTTAATAACAGATTTGGAATTTAATTTAATTATCATGTTTTAATAAATATTTAAATTAGAAGATTTTATCTTTTTAAATAAATAAATTGTTTCCTGTTTATAATATATAATTTTATATATTGTAAATTGATAAACTTTGATTTTGAATTTAGTAAATGAATTAATTTTCTAACTCTAATTTATATTTGATAAATTGGAAATTTGATTTAAATTTGACATTTAACTTTTCAACACAATCCAATAAATAATGTTATGATTTATACTATGATGAATCTTATTTGTTTTAAAATTTTATTTAACTTTAAGATATATGAATTTAAAATTAGATAAATATAAAAGCTAAGTTTTATTTTATATTACTTGGGATTTATATATATAAGATTTATAATGTAAATTACAAATGATCTTAGTTTGTTATAATCTCTTTTAACAAATTATTTGATATTGCTTAATTTGTTATTTTTAAATAAAAATTATAATACTTAACTTCTTACGAACATAAATAGATTTTGTAAGGAATAAAATTGTTGTTTTTAATTTTAATAGAACTGTATATGCATTTATATATGTAACTTGATTATTAAAATTTTGATTTGATAAATTAATTTAAAATTTGAATTTGATGTTTTGAAATTTAATGGAATAAATACTTTAATATTTTTGAATAAGCCATATTTTTAATTTGTTTGTTTTCATTTCTTTTCAATTTAAAAAGAGACAAATTCATTATATTACTTAAGAAATAAAATAAGATTTAAAGGCTTAAAGATTTATAAACAATTTAGAATTAAAATTTAAATACTTAAATTACATATGTAAGTTTATTAACACCCAAATTGACAAATGTTAAACATAGAGTATACTAAGAAGACAAGTGTTTATTTTATTATTTTTTTTTCAAAAATTTCTCTTATATAAACAATACTCCTCATCTTATTCTTTTTTCTATTTTTTTTTACTTAAAGGAATTTTCAGTTAAAAATCTGTTCTAGTAAAATCTGAAAATGAAAACCCTCCTAAAAACTGTAGCCTTCAATTCAAATACCTGAGATTCATTTGCAACTTCAAATTCATGCATGTATCTGTAGTCTGCAAATTTTATTTTCAAAACAGAAATTTTGTTCAAAGACATTTCTGCAAATCTCCTCAAAATCCATCTGCAAACTCATCTTCACAAATCTGTAATCTCCCCTCAAAATTCAAATCAAAAACTATTTATATCTTCTTCAAAACATCAAACTGGATTGCATGAAAACCACCTGAAATCCATTCTACAACCTAAATTCATAAACCTGCAATCAATTTGCAAATTCTCAAACTTGCATGCATCTTCTCTCTGGAAGCCTGCATGTGTTCACCTGGAAACAAACATGCATGTAAATTAGAAAGCATTACAGTAAGCAAAGCGGAAATTTTAAAAGCATTTGCAGTTTTAAAAGGCAATCTGGAGTTCAATTCATTAGCTAAAACAGGAGCAAATCTGAAGCTTTTCATCTAACAATGGATGCACTGCTTTTATAAACCTGTGAGTAACAATTTATACTAAATGAACTTAAGTAGGAGTCTAGTTGCTGATTCACTCGAGAAATTAAATGCATGTCTTCCTTTTTGAAGCTTATACTGGTGAATATAAATGCCTGTTTGTTGTAATGTATGCTGCAGGGAATTTGTATTCTGTTTCTTTGATTCAGGTTCTAGATTTGAATTAAAATTTCATTTCAGGTGATTTAGTATGTGTTAAGATTTAACTTCAAAAACAATATGGTGGAGATACATAAGCTAAGTTTAAAATTGTATTTAGTATGAAATTTCTGTAATAACTATCTGTAAATTCGGAGATTGTAGAAAATTCTTATATAAGTAAAAATCAAACCATCTGGATTTTTGTAATTTAAGTATATGAACAAGTTACAAGATCAAAAATGTGAATTCTAAAACTAAAATTTGAATTTTTAGATTAAGATTGATTGGAAAATTCTGGTTTAAGCAGAAAACTTACTTTGGGTTTGAATCATCAAATTAGGAGACCGGATGTAACAACCTTGATTTTAGCGATTACCTGAGAATATTAAATTATAACGGCGATTATAATTTAATAGTGTAAATTAATAATTAATGTGGAATTTAAATTTTTTATTGGGAATAAACAATATATTTGAGGATAAAATGAGAAAATAGAATTTTGAAAACTTTAGTAAGATGTTTGAGATAATAAACCGAAGAAAAAGTGTTTTATTTAGAGTTAATGCAATAATTTTGTTAACTATTGCTATTTACTTCTTTTAATGACTTTTAAAAAGAAGTAATTAATTTTAAGATGCGATATATCTAACATAATGATGGAATCGAGTTTAAAAATATAATTTAGGTGTAAAATTATATTTGAAATGGGTTATAAAATTTTATTACACAAAAATATTATTTTTGTGTAATTTATAATGTTAATTACAATGGGATTTGTAATTAAAGATGTAAATTTGTTATTTATAAAAAAAATAATATGATGATAAAATGTTTTAAAAATATAATAATCTTTTATTTTGAGTATCTAACATTTTATGTTTTATAAATTTTTGATATGAAATAAAGTTGAATAGATGATTGAATTTGAAGAAGTGTCATGTTAACATGTAACTAAGTGATTAACTTATAACCTAAGCTAATTTTCCTAAACATTTGGACTCTAACCCATTAACATACTTCACTTAGCCTATTAGAAAAGAAATGAAAAACATCTTTCTCTTCCTCACGTTCATTCTTTATTCACAGCAAAGAAAAAAAAATAGAAATCATTATCTTTCTAAACCCTAGAGCTCTAAATCTTCAATTTCCACATTAACTTGCTAATTTTAATCAATATAAAGTTATATTTCTCAGTGTTGTTTATAGGTTCTAGAAGCTAAAATTCAAGCAAAAGCTCCAACCATTCTACATTAATTCGAGTTCCTGAATTCCTACAACAAGGTGAGTTAATCACTCACACCACTAGCTTAAATCTACATGAATAATTTTTAGTTTCTATTTGAATTAACTGAATGGGATGTTGATTGAATTGCTTCCAACTTTATTGTGGTTTGCTGAAATTTATTTGTGAAAAATTGCTGCAGTAAAACAGCAATATCTTAGTGCAAATTTACCCAAATTAGCTCAATCTTTTTGTAGTCGAAATAAAATTCTGTTATCTACAACTTCTCTTTTAATTACTTTCTGAGATTCTGTCGTTTATAGGGTCGGAAATTAGTTTGAATCTGATGTACACAGCTCTGCCCTGTGCAATTTCGTTTGTTGAAATCTGAACTTAAAATCACCATAACTTTTGAAGGATAAATCAAAATTGAGTGAGGTTTCTTTCAGTTGGAAGGTAAAATTATAGGGAACAACTTTCATGAATTAAGTTTTCTGTAATTTAGAAGTTTGCTGTTTCAAAATCCAATTTTTCTACTGTTGTCCCGAGAGCAAGAGCAATATTTGCTCTGTGCTTAAGGCTGAAACTAAATTGGCCATAACTTCTTTGTTTTTAATCCAGTTTTCATAATTTTAGATGTTTCGGAAAGCATAAATGATGTACTACAACTTTCATGTTTTGTGTTCTTTGTATTTTTGGTGTTAGCTATGTCAAAATCCAAATTTTCTACTACTAACCCGAGAGCAAATCCAATATTTGCCCTGTCATTGAAGCTGAAACGAATTTGATCATAACTTCATCGTTTCCTAACCGATTTCGATAATTTTGGATGATCCAGAAAGCTTAGTTCATGTGATACAACTTTCATGTTTTGTATTTTCTGTAATTTTGAGGTTAGACATGTCAAAATCTAATTTTTCTACTGCTAACTCGAGAGCAAAACCAATGTTTGCTCTGTGCTTGAAGCTGAAACGAAATTGACCATAACTTCTTCGTTTCTTAACCGAATTTGATAATTTTGGATGTTTCGGAAAGCTTAGATCATATGCTACAAATTTTGTTAATTTTATTTTCTGAAATTTTAATGTTTTTGTGGTCAAAATTATGGTTATATGTTGCTGTCTTGAGAGCAAGATGATAGCAACAAGAAACATTGACCTTAGAGTGGTATTAGCCCGTTTTGTTTCTCTTATTCTCTTTTGGTTTTGATGATGTTTTTGAGTTTTTTTGAAAGCTATGATGACTATCAATAAGTTAGCTATATTTAGAGAATTTGAAATTCAAATTTAAATACAATTTGAATTGATTTTGGGTTAAATTTGAATTGCATTCATATTGAACTCAAGTTATCGGTCTTGAGTTATCTTTCTTGTTTTCCATTGTTTTCGAGTAGGGTTTTTACTAAACCATTTTTTTGAAGTGATTTTTGAAGTAAATGGACATTTCAAATTATTATTATATAGTATTTTAAAATTATTTTTCTAATAAAAAAATAAAATAAAATATATTTATTCCCTATAATAAAGGAATTTCAAATATTGGTTTTATTAATCTTTTTGGGAAAATGTTTTGGAAGCTTGTTTTCTCTAGTATACTATTTTAGATATAGAACATACACTTTTATACTATTCGAACGTATGAGAAAGAGAATTAAACGATTTAGTAAAACACGTGGTATGGGACATGTGCGTTTACTATTTCGGTTAATTCCGGACTTGTACGATCGAAGCTATTTGAGATTATTGATTCTGAGATGTTTTGCCATTTTATGGCATATTTTGATTTTTATAATTCCTATTTATTGGAATTATTTAAGATGGCCAATATTTGGCAAACATTATAGTTTGAGATCTCCTATATCGGAGTATGTTCGATGAGATCCATCACGATGTTTTATTTACTTGCCAATGATATAAGGCAAGTCTTGAGTTTATGATTTCACATTTTGAGATTTACGGTTTATTAGGGACCATCATGATGTTTTCAATTGTCGATGAGATGAGACAAGTTACGATGCCATTTAATACTTGTCGATGAGATGAGACAAGTTACGATGCCACTTAATACTTGTCGATGAGATGAGACAAGTATGATGTTTCTTTATCACTCACCAATGAGACTAGGCGAGATATAATTTTCTGAGTTTTATGATGTTTCTAGTGTGGCATCGACTAAGGGTAGTAAACCGCTAAGTGCGAATGTGTGGTATGGGACATACGTTAACACTTTACGGGTTCCTATCCGTGAGTTTGTGACACATTCACGATGTTTACCTAACAGAACTGCTTGGAGAGGTGTCAGCGACCTTGTCATGAAGACGAACTGCTTTGGGAGGTGTTAGCGACCTTGTTAGAGCTGACAAAATAGCTTGGAGAGGTGTCAGCGACCTTGTCATGAGGACGAACTGCTTTACAAGGTGTTAGCAACCTTGTTAGGACTGACAAAATGGCTTGGAGAGGTGTCAGCGACCTTGTCATGAGGACGAACTGCTTTGAGAGGTGTTAGCGACCTTGTCTGAGGCTTCGGCCGTCTGAGTTTTGCACGTGCAGCATTGCTTCGGCATTGTAATCGGGGATTTGGCCAATCCAGATTTTCTGAATTTTCTGTTTTATTGTGATTTCACCTTTTTAAGATGTTTTATTACATCGATAGCCTAGTGCTATATGAGATGTTATATATATGGTGATTTCAATTGTGATGTTTTGAACTCTTTTCGAGTTCCTTAAGTTATGAGTTTTGATAATTTCAGTATTTTATAAGATGTTCTGGGTTTTGCCATTTTGGCGAGTGGAGATTGAGATTTATATACATTTATACCGATGAGATGAGGTATAATTGAATTTGGAGATTCATCTATAGTTGAGTTTTGGATCATCCTATTTGAGAATGTTTTATGTTTGCCATTTTGGCGAGAGTTTGTATTGATATTTCTCCTTTTAAGGAGATATGGTTCATGGAAACCATGTAGACATTTTGGGATGTCGCCAATGATATGAGGCACTTGTGTTTGATTTGAGTATTGAGTTTGAGTTACCTCCTTCGAGGTATTTGTTCACTTAAGTAGCGTTTGTTACTTAAGTGTTGAGCTTATGATATTATCGATTCATTCTTCTCTTTCTAGAAGAAGTATCTCTATATCCATTTTGCATCATATTATCGATATTGACTGATTCATGTAGCTAGGCTGACCCGTGTATTTATACTTGGGTCAGACCGAGTTGTTTCAGGTATCATCTATTGGACTTAGCTTGAAGTTGGTGTTGGATATAATCTCTTCTTTTGCTTAAGTAGTTTATTTCTTCCGCATACTCTGATGTTTTTACATTTGATTTGATGTATATGGTGTGGTCCAGTACCACCTTTATTGTATTCATATTGTATTGTACTAAACATGTATCAGTGTATATGTATATATATAATGTCGATTACTGTTCTGTGATGTGCTTTACATTTAGTTATTTTATTTTGTTCTGATAGATCCATCAACCACCTATAGTTTTGGATTAAGCATTTACTGTGTATGTCGATCCGTTGAGATAGAAAAGAAAAATTATATTGCATTTATCGACGTATTCAGTAGATGTTTAAGACAAATTTATAGATGGTCGCTCTTAACCAACCCTATTCTTCGCTTTAGTAGACGGATTTACTCATTAATTCTCCTTACTAAGGTGTGTCTCGGGGTGGGGCGTTATAGCATGGTATCAGAGCCGTGGTCAGAACAAAGTAGAATAAACACAGAATAGTACGTATATCACGATACATAGAAGTACAATATGAGTGAATCATTGTCTTTTATTCGAGCTTATTTTTGAATCGTGCTTTGATTCTTTTTCGAGTTTTGGGATATGTTGAGATGGAATATGTCTAGGAATATAAATTGTATTTCGTAGTATTCCATGATTGAGTTTGACGTTATCTTATCTTATGAATAATCTTATTTAGGATTATTCTATTCTTATTTTTGTCGATACGAGTGAGTTCGTATCGATGGAGCTGATAGATTTCTTCGAGCATTCTTGTTGCATTCCTTTGAGAGTTATGAATCCTATTGAGGGGTCCACAACGATTGGCTTGTTGTGAGCATTCTGAGTTTTCTATTTGTTGCCGCTTTAGTGAGTATTTGTTTATTACTCACTATATTGATATGTATTTGATTTGAGATGGATTGACTTATTTGATGTTAAATCCGATCCTTTTGGTTGTTATTGGATCCTATATTTATTTAGGCATCCTAATTTTATTGGTTTATTATTTCTATCACTTTTGAACGTTAATGATGATTCCAAAGTTTCTGTATTCACTCTTGAGTATCGAGATGTTGATGATATATCTTGAATTCCAATCAAGGTGACTTTGTTGATTTTTGTGAGTCCGTTTGGATTTGACATCCAATCAGGCAATCAAATGTTGAGGTAACCTCATTCCTGGCTCTTAGCTCTTCGATTATCCTTCCACGAGGATATCCACTAAGGAATGAGGTGAGTTTCTAGATTATTCGAGTCCGATTGAGTTTATCATTGAGTTTCTTTAAGTTATCCTTTTCGAATACTCAATCGGTGTTATCCTTTGCAGTATTACTTTGTTTAAAGTACTGATTTGTGGTTTGTAAGCTTCTTTTCCTTCGAGGAGAATATCATACCTTATCTTTTGTCTTGATGATCTCCGAGAGTGGCTCGTCCTCTTGTAGGAGTTAATGAACACTCCATCTCCTTCTGTTGATTTTGTGAATCGCGTACTCTAGGAATATCTCGATGCATTCTCTTAATGTTCTTTGGTTTGAGTTTTTGAAGCTATATATATGAGTTTTAAAAAGAGAAATTGGAGTTTTGAGATATTTTAAAAATCAAAGAATGTTTTGAGAATATATTTATATGAGTGGTATTCTTTCATAGAAATAATTTGAGAGTGTTGGGTTATCCATCGAGTAGTTAAGAGTTCTGGTCGATACGGCTGATCAACGTTATCGATAGGAATCTCCTAAATGCTATGATGAGGCAATCAAACACGATGATTTGTGTTTTAAGGATTGAGATTTTGAAAATAATATTTTAAGATTAAATATTAAATTTATTTTTGAATGGCAATTGCAGCCATTGATTTTAGAGATGAGTAATAGAGTGGCGAGGCAGTTTTGATCATTCGGTCAACTCTGCAGCCAACTGATATATTCATTTATTAGAGACTCAATGGCGAGGCAATGCCATTTATTTATTTTTAAATTATAAAAATGAGAATATAAATGAGATTATTTTTGAGTTGTGTTTTATTGGAAGTATGTTTTGAGATTTTAGAATCTATATTATATAATAATCGAACTTAAACCCTTAATTTATTTTGAGGGATATTATTATGGATTTACAAAATTCTTTGGAAATTAATTTTGAAGTAAGAGAAGAAATTTGAATTTTAACTTTGAGTTTTAAATTACTTATTAAGTAATATAGTAAAGAGTTTGAGAAATTTTCAAATGTTGAAAATTGAGATTTAAAAATTTAAAGCATGTTGAAATTTAAAATTCTAGATATCTTGGATTAAAAGATAATTCGAGCTTATATCCTTGTTCTTGAGTAGGTTCTATCGTTGATCTATTATCAACGACGTGCATTTTTCGCGGTCATTCGAATTTGTTGGCCTTGTGAGAAGCCATCTTGTGATTTATCTTTCTTGTCTATTGTGTCTATCCTGTTGTGAGGATGTTCTTTCCGTATATTTATGCGAAAAATCTTCTTGATGATCTTCTTTATTGTTTAGAGTTCGGGTTTAAGCGAGTATGATCCCGACTCTATCCGTAGAGTTTTTTTTTGAAATCAATCATTTCCAATCGATTAATTATTGAGCATGTTATTGAGTTTTGATTTGAAGAAGGGATATCTTCGAAACTCTTTCGAGATACTTGGAAAACTTGATGGTTTGCTAATCACTGTATTAGCATATGATGGACCATTGAGTTAACCAAGTGAGTTTTTCCTTATTTCTTTCTACCATTTTATATTGAGAGTATGAATGGTTTGGATTCAAGCTTGTCTTTATCCTTCGATGATTGTATCTTTTACATTGTTTACAGCTCTTCTTATAGAAAATTGCGGGGACGCAATTTTTGTAAGAGGGAAAGTCTGTAACAACCCTGATTTTAGCGATTACCTGAGAATATTAAATTATAACGGCGATTAAAATTTAATAGTGCAAATTAATAATTAATGTGGAATTTAAATTGTTTATTGGGAATAAACAATATATTTGAGGATAAAATGGGAAAATAGAATTTTGAAAACTTTAGTAAGATGGTTTGAGATAATAAACCGAAGAAAAAGTGTTTTATTTAGAGTTAATGCAATAATTTTGTTAATTATTGCTATTTACTTCTTTTAATGATTTTTAAAAAGAAGTAATTAATTTTAAGATGCGATATATCTAACATAATGATGAAATCGAGTTTAAAAATATAATTTAGGTGTAAAATTATATTTGAAATGCGTTATAAAATTTTATTACACAAAAATATTATTTTTGTGTAATTTATAATGTTAATTACAATGGGATTTGTAATTAAAGATGTAAATTTGTTATTTATAAAAAAAAAATATATGATGATAAAATGTTTTAAAAATATAATAATCTTTTATTTTGAGTATCTAACATTTTATCATCATGAATATGAAGTTTTATAAATTTTTGATATGAAATAAAGTTGAATAGATGATTGAATTTGAAGAAGTGTCTTGTTAACATGTAACTAAGTGATTAACTTATAATCTAAGCTAATTTTCCTAAACATTTGGACTCTAGCCCATTAACATACTTCACTTAGCCTATTAGAAAAGAAATGAAAAACATCTTTCTCTTCCTCACGTTCATTCTCTATTCGCAGTAAAGAAAAAAAATTAGAAATCATTCTCTTTCTAAACCCTAGGCTCTAAATCTTCAATTCCCACATTAATTTGCTAATTTTAATCAATACAAAATTATATTTCTCAGTGTTGTTTATAGGAAGCTAAAATTCAAGCAAAAGCTCCAACCTTTCTACATTAATTCGAGTTCCTGAATTCCTACAATAAGGTGAGTTAATCACTCACACCACTAGCTTAAATCTACATGAATAATTTTTAGTTTCTGTTTGAATTAACTGGATGGGATGTTGATTGAATTGCTTCCAAGTTTATTGTGGTTTGCTGAAATTTATTTGTGAAAAATTGCTGCAGTAAAACAGCAATATCTTAGTGCAAATTTACCCAAATTAGCTCAATCTTTTTGAAGTTGAAACAAATTCTGTTAGCTACAACTTCTCTTTTAATTACTTTCTAAGATTCTGTCGTTTATAGGGTCGGAAATTAGTTTGAATCTGATGTACACAGCTCTGCCCTGTGCAATTTCGTTTGTTGAAATCTGAACTTAAAATCACCATAACTTTTGAAGGATAAATCAAATTTGAGTGAGGTTTTTTTCAGTTGGAAAGTATAATTATAGGGAACAACTTTCATGAATTAAGTTTTCTGTAATTTAGAAGTTTCTGTTTCAAAATCCAATTTTTCTACTGTTGTCCCGAGAGCAAGAGCAATATTTGCTCTGTGCTTAAGGCTGAAACTAAATTGGCCATAACTTCTTTGTTTTTAATCCAATTTTCATAATTTTAGATGTTTCCGAAAGCATAAATGATGTACTACAACTTTCATGTTTTGTGTTCTTTGTATTTTTGGTGTTAGCTATGTCAAAATCCAAATTTTCTACTACTAACCCGAGAGCAAATCCAATATTTGCTCTGTCATTAAAGCTGAAACGAATTTGATCATAACTTCATCGTTTCCTAACCGATTTCGATAATTTTGGATGATCCAGAAATCTTAGTTCATGTGATACAACTTTCATGTTTTGTATTTTCTGTAATTTTGAGGTTAGATATGTCAAAATCTAATTTTTCTACTGCTAACTCGAGAGCAAAACCAATGTTTGCTCTGTGCTTGAAGCTGAAACGAAATTGACCATAACTTCTTCGTTTCTTAACCGAATTTGATAATTTTGGATGTTTCGGAAATCTTTGATCATATGCTTTTTTTGAAATTTTGATGTTTTTGTGGTCAAAATTATGGTTATACGTTGCTGTCTTGAGAGCAAGATGATAGCAACAAGAAACATTGACCTTAGAGTGGTATTAGCCCGTTTTGTTTCTCTTATTCTCTTTTGGTTTTGATGATGTTTTTGAGTTTTTTTGAGAGCTATGATGCCTATCAATAAGTTAGCTATATTTGGAGAATTTGAAATTCAAATTTAAATAGAATTTGAATTGATTTTGGGTTAAATTTGAATTGCATTCATATTGAACTCAAGTTATCGGTCTTGAGTTATCTTTCTTGTTTTCCATTGTTTTCGAGTACGGTTTTTACGAAACCATTTTTTTGAAGTGATTTTTGAAGTAAATGGACATTTCAAATTATCATTATATAGTATTTTAAAATTATTTTTCTAGTAAAAAATAAAATAAAATATATTTATTCCCTATAATAAAGGAATTTCAAATATTGGTTTTATTAATCTTTTTGGGAAAATGTTTTAGAAGCTTGTTTTCTCTAGTATACTATTTTAGATATAGAACGTACACTTTTATACTATTCGAACGTATGAGAAAGAGAATTAAACGATTTAGTAAAACACGTGGTATGGGACATGTGCGTTTACTATTTCGGTTAATTCCGGACTTGTACGATCGAAGCTATTTGAGATTATTGATTCTGAGATGTTTTGCCATTTTATGGCATATTTTGATTTTTATAATTCCTATTTATTGGAATTATTTAAGATGGCCAATATTTGGCAAACATTATGGTTTGAGATCTCCTATATCGGAGTATGTTCGATGAGATCCATCATGATGTTTTATTTACTTGCCAATGATATAAGGCAAGTCTTGAGTTTATGATTTCACATTTTGAGATTTACGGTTTATGAGGGACCATCATGATGTTTTCAATTGTCGATGAGATGAGAAAAATAACGATGCCATTTAATACTTGTCGATGAGATGAGACAAGTTACGATGCCATTTAATACTTGTCGATGAGATGAGACAAGTATGATGTTTCTTTATCACTCGCCAATGAGACTAGGCGAGATATAATTTTATGAGTTTTATGACGTTTATAGTGTGGCATCGACTAACGGGTAGTAAACCGCTAAGTGCGAATGTGTGGTATGGGACATATGTTAACACTTTACGGGTTCCTATCCGTGAGTTTGTGACACATTCACGATGTTTACCTAATAGAACTGCTTGGAGAGGTGTCAGCGACCTTGTCATGAGGACGAACTGCTTTGGGAGGTGTTAGCGACCTTGTTAGAGCTGACAAAATAGCTTGGAGAGGTGTCAGCGACCTTGTCATGAGGATGAACTGCTTTGCAATGTGTTTGCGACCTTGTTAGGACTGACAAAATGGCTTAGAGAGGTGTCAGCGACCTTGTCATGAGGACGAACTGCTTTGGGAGGTGTTAGCACCTTGTCTGAGGCTTCGGCCGTCTGAGTTTTACACGTGCAGCATTGCTTCGGCATTATAATCGGGGATTTGGCCAATCCAGATTTCCTGAATTTTCTGTTTTATTGTGATTTCACCTTTTTAAGATGTTTTATTACATCGATAGCCTAGTGCTATATGAGATGTTATATATATGGTGATTTCAATTGTGATGTTTTGAACTCTTTTCGAGTTCCTTAAGTTACGAGTTTTGATAATTTCAGGATTTTATAAGATGTTCTGGGTTTTGCCATTTTGGCGAGTGGAGATTGAGATTTATATACGTTTATACCGATGAGATGAGGTATAATTGAATTTGGAGATTCATCTATAGTTGAGTTTTGGATCATCCTATTTGAGAATGTTTTATGTTTGCCATTTTGGCGAGAGTTTGTATTGATATTTCTCCTTTTAAGGAGATATGGTTCATGGAAACCATGTAGACATTCTGGGATGTCGCCAATGATATGAGGCACTTGTGTTTGATTTGAGTATTGAGTTTGAGCTACCTCCTTCGAGGTATTTGTTCACTTAAGTAGCGTTTGTTACTTAAGTGTTGAGCTTATGATATTATCGATTCATTCTTCTCTTTCTAGAAGAAGTATCTCTATATCCATTTTGCATCATATTATCGACATTGACTGATTCGCATAGCTAGGCTGACCCATGTATTTATACTCGGGTCAGACCGAGTTGTTTCAGGTATCATCTATTGGACTTAGCTTGAAGTTGGTGTTGGATATAATCTCTTCTTTTGCTTGAGTAGTTTATTTCTTCCGCATACTCTGATGTTTTTACATTTGATTTGATGTATATGGTGTGGTCGAGTACCACCTTTATTGTATTCATATTGTATTGTACTAAACATGTATCAGTGTATATGTATATATATAGTGTCGATTACTGTTCTGTGATGTGCTTTACATTTAGTTATTGTATTTTGTTCTGATAGATCCATCAACCACCTATAGTTTTGGATTAAGCATTTACTGTGTATGTCGATCCGTTGAGATAGAAAAGAAAAATTATATTGCATTTATCGACGTATTCAGTAGATGTTTAAGACAAAGTTATAAATGGTCGCTCTTAACCAACCCTATTCTTCGCTTTAGTAGACGGATTTACTCGTTAATTCTCTTTAATAAGGTGTGTCTCGGGGTGGGGCGTTACACCTGAGTAGTTAATTTTGATTCTGGTGATGGATTTAGGAACTAGGGTGTAGGGAAAAAATACTGGATGATGAATCAATGTAGTGGGGAAGTAGTGACTAGGGATTAATGTATATAACCCTAGTTTTACTATGTTTAAGAGATTTGATCACTGTGATCAAATTAAGTGATCGAGTTCTCTCTAGTTCGAGTTAAAGATAGATGGGGTATGGAGGAGGTTGTAGCCGGAGGTGGTACCTCTCAAATGGCCGAAGTTTGGAGGTTGAGGTGTTTGCAGTCAACCCATTTTGTTCCAGATTTGAGTTCGAATGCTTGATTTTGATTTAGGGTTTCTATAGTTGAATTGAGAGTTGATTTGGTGTTTGGAGAGGATTTGTGACTTGCGTAGGGGATCGCGAGTGGCCGGAGGAGATGGCTGTGGGTGTGCAGGTGTATGGTGGTAATGGAGTATCAGTGGTTTAGGGAAGATGAGTTACTCGTATTGTATCGGGTAGTTTTGTGGTAAGCTCGAAGCAGTTTGATGATGGTCTCGAAGTTTTGGGGTTAGGGACTCGGAGTAGATGTTGATTAGGCTCGGGTGGGTAAAACTGTTACAGGTTTGTGAAACCGAGTTGTTTCTTAATTTAATAAATTGCAAAATGAAAAATATGATGATTCTCGAGTTACTCGAGTGATTTCGAGTTGTTCGAGCTAATTTGTTGAAGTTTAGAAATTGTCTTGTTTCAAATTTTAAATTGGAATTTGAAATATAAAGCAAAGATTTAAATTAAGTTTTAAATCTAATTTAAATTATGGATTCAAGTTGAATTGAATCTTAAAGTTGGAAATGATTAGGTATTTAAATTCAAATTTGCTTAAAAATAACTTTAAAAGAGTTTATTGTTTAAAATATTTTTAAAGAATTTGAATTTAAATTTGAAATTGAAAATATGAAGTAATGTTTAATCAAAATGTAAAATTTGATTCAAATTTGGATTTGAATCTTTGTTTCAAATTAAATTTTAGTTTTATAAATTTAAGTGCTTAAAACAAATTTGAATAATAATGTAAAATCTAAATGGTTTTAATTTAAGAATAAATTTGTTTTAACTTTTGTAAAATTTCTTTTAAATAAAATTATTATTTAGCAATTAAGGTTTGAGATTGAATTTAAACTTGTTAAAGTTAATAATAATTTAATGTTTGTATTTCATTTAATTATTAGGGTAATTAAACGAATAATTAATTTATTTAATAAATTAATGAAATAAATAATTACTTAAAGTAATTAAGGGTTAATCTTAAGGGTTTAGGATTAATTATTCATTGAATAATTAACTTGTAATTAAGAATAATTAATTAAATAAAATTAGTTTTTAATTAATGATTAATAATTAATTTATCAAGTAATAATGGATTAATTAAGTTTTAATTAACACTTAACTATTTAATTAATTAGGGATTAATTAATGGTTAATTAATGATTAATTAATTTGTAATTAATAATGATTAAAATAAGTTAATTATTTTAGAAAATAATTAATGAGTTGTTAATAGTTAATGAGGGTCATTAACTAAGGATTATTTAATAATTAATTAATGTGATTAATTTTAATTATTAATTAGATTAATTAATTTTAAAAGATAATCAATTGTGTAAGTTATTAAGTATAATTACTTATGGAAGTAATTAATTAATTAATTAATTATTGTAATTAACTGAGTTAATTTGATTAGTTTAAGTTAATTAATTCAGTTTAATTAATTTAAAATTAATCATTTGATGATTTGTGAAGTATAATTACTTAATGTAATTAAATGAAGAGAAGTTACTTAGGAAAGTAATTAATGAGTAATTACTATATGTAATTAATTGAAGATGATTTGTTGATAAAAGTAATTTGAATATAATTACTTGTAAATTAATCAAGGAATTAATTAGAGATAATTAATTAATGAGTAATTAATTTATTTGGTAAAGTAATTAAGGGTAATTGATTACTGAATGGAGTTAATCAAGGGTGATTAACAGTTATGATTTAAATAAAGATTAAATTACTTAATGTAATTAATTTAATTTGAAAATGTAATTAGAAGATCATTAATTATTATAATTAATGATGTAATTAAGATTGATTAATTAAGATTAATTAATCAATAATAAGTGATTAAAGGTAATTAATTTAGGTAATTAATTAAGGAAGTAATTAAAGGTTAATTACTGTATTTGGTTAAATATAATTAATTTGAGAAATTAATTCGTGGATAATTACTTGAATATAATTAAGGGTTAATTAATCAGGGATGATTAATTAAAATGAATCATTGGGTGATGATTAATTAATTGATTGATAAATTATCAATAGTAATATGAGCAAGTTGATATTGGTGAAGTAATTAATTTAATTTACTTTAAATTAATTTGAATGATATAATTAATTTAATTCATTTTAAATTAATTATATTTGGTGTGATATTAAATCATGGCTTATATGGATTGGATAATGTTGTTTGCTTAGAATGGTTAGAATCTCAGATATGAGATAAATAATGTTGAGTGATTTGGATGCATTGGTTGCATGGTGATGTTGATATAGATTATCTTTTTGGATAATGATAATATGGTTTATCTGATATGATGATAATATTGATTATCTGATGTAGATCTGTGATTTATCTATCTGTGTATATAGATAATTGAATCGTTTTAAACCTTTAAAACAACTTGGCCTTAAAAGACACGCTTTGGATTTCGATGAGACCGGGATCGGTTTTCCATATTTGGATATCCGAAAACCACATCGATCCAAATTAACGTTAGGTCGTGAATCTTTTGTGAAGAGTGAAGACTCGAGGTGTAGGGGCTATACGTCAGTATAACTCTATGGGTGATTCCGTAATGAGTTTGACGGAATAGTACTTATAGATTCGAGATGGTGATTTAGAGTGCAAGGGTTATCGTTGTTAACTCTGAGGGTGATTCCAAAATGAGTGTAACGAGATAATGCCTTCCATTTCGTTCGAACCCGGAACGAACTTGTATGGGTTGAATGCTTTCAGAACATCGTCAGGTGGACGATGAGCATTCTAAGAGATGTGTCCTCTAAAGGTAACCGTAGCCTCAAGCCTCATCAACTAGGAATGGCTAAAACAGGGGAGGTGCAGCAAGGCTTCGTGGGTAGCACCCACTGGAGAGCAAGATTGATCCCTGTCTAGAGGTCCCCTTTTATTCGGCTTAGTGAGCAGTTGTTAGTGTACACCAACTGCGGGGTTGTCTTGTTCGGAACTATTCAGTAAGGAATGGGTCCGGCTTTGTGTTGCAGGGGAGCGGGCGTACTCCTCGGTACGTTGATCTAGGCCACGTTCTGTGACGGGCGGTACCCCAGTAGCCCTGCCATTGTATGGAATCCACAATCCAATAAGTGCCAACGGTTTTGATTGTATTACCCACTTTTGTGGACAGTAGCTGGAATTTAATAATGTAACAATTTCGGCTATTTCTTATTTACTTGAAAACCCTAGACCCTATTATAATATCACTGGATTTCCTATCAAATGTTTTGGTTAGCGTAAGGTAAAACCTTTTCCATGTTTATGTGTGGGAAGTCTTACGTGATACCTTTCTTTTAAAAGGATTTTCAAAATTAAGCAACTTTAACCCGTTACTCACACTAGACCCATGTCTGACCCGGAGTTTATCTTTTATTTTCTTAAACTCTTGGGTACTCAAATTTTTACGAGTAGCCAAGGAATTCAGGTTAGCTTTGACGAATATTGGAGGAGTTATGGAGTAGGAGGCTTCTGCGTTAGATATATAGTATTCCGCTGTGTGATCTGTGATTGTCTCTGAGTTGTATTATGTTGTAAATACTAGACATGTGTTTATAACTGTCTTGTATGTGTTGTATATCTGTGTACTCTGATAGTGGTTGTAAACTATGTAATACTTTATGTTATTAATAAAATTTATTCGTTCCGCTATTGAGATTCTGATGTTGTGTTCTTCTTTCTTCTCTTTCTTTTCTCTTTTCTATCCCTTTCTTTCTTCAAGATGATACGACTTTTCTAGAGAGAAAAAGTCGGGTCGTCACAATTTGGAAGTTGATTTAACTTGAATTTCAAATATCGCTATGAATTTTGCAATTAAATTATTGAATTTAATAATGTGAAGTTGGGTAAAAATTTGTATCTTCAATTTTAAGTTGATTTAAAATATTTTAAAGGATTAGAAAATTTATGTTGATGATACTGAAGATAGTAGAATTTTTAAAATTGAATTTGAAAGCGATTTGCTCAGTTTTGAATTTTATCGTTTAAATCGATATTTAAAAATAGCCTTCCGGGGCACAATCTTGGAATTCGATGAAACCAGTTCCATTGGGTCCCTAATATTGTATTATTATTGGATTCCAATTTTTGTAGCATTTGGAGTGATCGCTTGGCTGTATGATAAGCAAAAGCGCTGAAATTTAAATTGAAAATTCAATATTTTAACTGGTCCGAAAAGCTGTCTTCTCCATACGAAAATTTGGGCTCGAAACCTTTTCCATCATGTTCGTAATAGGGGTATAAGCTTACAAACGCTTAGCGGCATGCCTCGATAGGAGATCGAGATTTTTAGCTCCAATTCAATACACTTGAAATTAAAATTAAAATTGAAATTTATAAATGGTAACCTGTCAAAATTTGTAGACTGGATCCAACAGTTGCTTTTTAAAATCATGTGTTCAACAGGGTCTACATGCATCATTTAAAAAAAAAAGAGAAACGAATGGGGGATGAAAAATCAGTTTACTCCCTAATAAAAAAAATCAATCAAAACAAATCCATTCGTTATCGAAAATAAATCATGTCCGAGCTTAAATAATCTTAGTCTTCTTCAAATTCGATTTCCCCAAATCTCTCTTCCTTTTGATTTGAATTTGAATCGAACATATCAACTTCCTTCTCTTCTGCTAATCGAACAAAAGATTGGCCTACCGAAAACCACGCGATTCGAGAATCGCGTTCGTAGTAGCTGCGGCCTTCGTTGACGTCAGGGCCGTGAAACTAGAAGGCGAGTGGCTCGAGCGAGGACGAGTTTAAAAGGGGAAGCGGTCGACAGTAGCATGGGGCTCGATCAAGAAGGGACGATTGGGCAGTTGGCGTTGGAAGGATTCGAGCTCGATTGTGATGGCCTTGAAATAGGCATCGTGGTCGACATCAGAAACCGCGACGACAGTAGGTCGAGGTGACTTTTTTTTCTGAGTTAATCTTGGTTTATTTAAAATTTAAGTAGTTAATTTTTATTATACTTTAAAAGAAGTGTTTTTTACAATCTAGGAAATTATTGTTTTTTTAATTAAATTAGAATATATGTATATTTTCAGTTATAAACTGTTTAAAACAGAATATGTATATATAAGGATTTGAAAAGAAAATATATATATGTAGGATTTTGGTAGAAGTTTCTAAAAATATATTGTTTTTGAAAAAAAAAATTTAATTTATATAAATAAATTTTGAAAATAAAAGGAAAGTTATGTAGAATTAGTTTTTGAAATCTAGAGATTATTTTTGGTTTCACATTGAATAATAAATATGCATGCACACATAAAAACAATTTATTAAAGGGAATTTAGTTTTAAATTTAATTTTTAGTTAAATAAATTTAATAAAAGGAATTTGTTTAAAAAATAAAAAGTATTAGTTTAAAAATAAAATTATTGGTTAATTAAATTTATCCAATAGGAATTTAATTGTTCAATCAATTCAAATATTAATCTGTTGTAAAAAAAATTATACAAGATCAAAAATCGCGAAGAAAACTAGTCCGGAATGGAAAGGGATTGCAAAGTAAAAGACAAAGGTGAGATCTTCTCACTCAATCGGATTTTCTGGTTTAATTTTAAATAGTTAAATTTAAAATTGTTGATTGTGTTGATTGTGTACTGGGATGAAAAATAATTATCAGTTGTACGGAATTAGACCCTATGCGCCGCATAATAGCGGTTGATATTATATTAAACCCATATACCGCGATATTCCACCTCGAAGTGGAATTGGTATTATATATGCATTTGGAGCGATTGATTTCCCGCATTGTATAGCGGATGAGACCTTATGCCCCACATAATAGCGGATGATATTTTATAAATCCCATATACCACGATATTCCACCTCGAAGTTGAATTGGTGTTTAGTTGTTGTGCGAACGTCTGTGGATCCAGGGAAACAGGTTGGAGGGATCCAACTGGATTCCTCAAATAATTGAATTAGTTTCAATATCGTGCGTTGATTATTTATAATCCGTGTGTGATTATATTTGTGATTGAAATCGTTGAAGGCTATAGTTTAGCTGAATATATTTTTGGTATCGTAGGATACCAGAAATAAATAAAATTGGATTTTTGAAATTCATGTTGAAAGTTATAGTAAAATTTATTTTTGAAAATTGGATAAATTTAAAAGAAGGAATTTTAAAGGGATAAAGTTTTATTTTGAATCCTATTGAATAAATTCCAAGATACGGGAAAAAGGTTTAATAAATGGATATCGGGTAATATTGTTCAAAAGTTGAAGAATTTATTTTAAAATCCGGATTTTAAATAGTCTGGAAGAGATAAAGGAATTTATTTTAAAAGGAAACAAATCTAGAAATCAAATTTAAAAATTTATTTGGTGTTTGAAATGATTTTGGAAATTGATTTGGTGCTTAAAAATGAACCTTTGGGAAATCAATTTGAAATTTAATTTGGTATTTGAAATAAATTTGGAAATAAATTTGAAAATTGATTTGGTGTTTGAAAGTGAATATTTGGAAAACGATTTGAAAATCATATATCAATGGATATTTGAAAATTTTAAATTCACAATTGGAATTTTATAAAAGAAAGGGAAATTTTGTTTTAAAAATAAATATTGGTTTATTTTTAAAAGTGTGGAAAGGAATTTACGAATCTAGAACGTAAATTTAAAATAAATCCAGAAAGATTTATAAATTGATTTAAATGGTCAATTTTGAAATGGAAGGTGTATTTTCCCTGCAAAGCCGGGTATGTTTTAAAGTAGCTTTCAAAATTTAAAGTTTTGAAGTTGGTTTTAAAAAAAGGATGTTTGTGGAGAAATTATTTTCTTAAGCTGGTTTCAAATCTTTAAAGTAAAGATTTATCTAATTAATTATAGAAGGGATTATTTTAAGGACTAAAATTAATATTTGACTTAGAAAATGGATATTTAAGTACTTATACCCTATCTACTAATTTTGTTTAAAAATTAGTTTGGAATTGAAGTTTTGTATGAGATATTGACATAAAGTTTTCATAGCTAATATTTAAAATAAGTATTTTAAAATATTTGAACTTGGCAGATTTTTAGTGGAATTAAATGAATAATTGGAAATTTATTCTATGTGAGGAAAGCGATTTGAAATTTGTTTTCAAAAGATTGAAAGGTGAAAAGTGATTTGAAATTTGTTTTCAAACGATCGAAGTGTTTAAATTATATCTTCCAAAGATATTTTGAAGATAATAATTGAGAAAAGTTATTTAAATCTGGTAATTGTTGTGAATATTGATTGATAGTTAAATAACCGACTATTAATATTGGCATTTCAAATGGCGTTTGAATTTCGATGCGACCGGGGGTCGGATTCCAAATGGATATTCGAAAACCACATCGAACCTTTGTGATTGTGATGGATCTTTTTTTTAAAGATCAAAGTGGAAATTTGTTGTGATTTGTTTGAAATCTGAATGTAACACTTACTTTTAAAATAAGCGCTCGTTATTCGGATTAGCCGGGGGAGGACTTTATGTCATAAAACCCATTCCGAATAATGATACGACGAAATGGGATTGCATTTGAAGATGGCGTTGAAGACCGGGTATTTTCGAAAGTGAAAGGATTACCTGTCGAATGTCTCTGCACCGAGTTGCTTCGGTATAGAGGTTTATCACCCTTTGTGATGGGGATTCCGAATGTGATTAGTGAATATCTGGATTGCAAGGGCTTCTTTGAAGTGCCTTCGTTCCATTCAATCCCGGAACGGACTTATACGGATGTGTGTCTGACGTTACACTTTGGGACGTAAAGCTGGTTTCTATCAAATACATTTCTGTTGGTGGCGGAGAATTTATTCTCTTACCTTAACACCCTTCTCTGAGATGTACGAGCTTAGAGGTTATGTAGTTTATGGTTAGTAGTGATATATTCCCAAACTGGTAATGTGGCATACAAAGTGCTGCTGATCATTTGTTGATCGAAGCAGGGCTTTGTGAAAAGTGTAGCTTTATGGACGAAACTTCGTTGGACCTTACACCTCAAAAATGGTCGAAACAGGAAGGATGCGAGAAGGTTATTTGGGGGTAGCGACCCTAAGGGTATGTCATTTCCTTCTGGATAGGGGTTGTATCATGGTATGGAGCGCAGATATTTAACCTATATGGTTGCTGCAAATTTATTACTTTGTGGTTGTTGGTATTGAGGATCCTCGAATAAAGGTTGTTTACGACCGGGGGATGGCATACTCGTGTAGTGGTTACCTAGTTACAGAGGTAACCCGGCCTTGTGTTGGCAGAGAGCTGGTTAAGTTCACGGGACGTCCCTCCAGAGGCATACCCATGTGGCAGTAGGAAGTTCCTCAGCTTGACCATTTGTTGTAAATCCAAAGAAACAATACGCGCCCTGTACGGTTTTAGTTGTATAACCTGCCATGGAATTTGGCGATTACCAGCTATTGAACGTGGTAGCTATAGTAGGCATAAGTGCGAAATGCCTATGCTAAGATTAATATTATACTTTCAAAATGTTTTCCACACTATGCACCATGATAATAATAATTTTTTTTTGCGTATCAAACATGTTTGACTATCATAAGGAGAAATCTCCTCCAATTCTGCATTTGCATTGTGTGTGCGGGAAGGCCTTATGTTAGTTTCAATTTCCAAAAGCATAGCGAATTTCTTTTTATTTTCTTTGTGAAAATAACTGTTTTTAAGATCTCACACCAGTCCCATAACTGACCTAGAGTTTATTGTTCCTTTCTAAACTTCGGACGCCCATAATTTTCCACACGGGCAGCCTAGAGTTAGGTTATCATTATTCTGGAGCAAAGTCAGAAAAGAGATGCTGTGGAGATCTGGGGTTCAAGCTAGGGGCAAGTTGGGTAGCGAGGCGTATCACTTATATTATATAGTGTCGTTTGTGTTTGGATTGGTGTAAGTCTAAATTTTCATGTAAGCAAGTAATAATAACTAACAGTGTTGTATTGTGTTGTTGTAAACTCTGATGATGTAATGTAAAACTGATATAGTTCTTTGTTTTAAAGATATTTATTTATCTACTATATGTTGTTCCGCTGCGAAATGTGAGATTCTAATATTTTTTTTGTTTCTTCTTCTATCTTCTTCTTCTAAAACCCTAACAGTTCGGTTTTTCGGCATTCGATTGTACGACATTTGATGCAGTGGACGTATTGACGTCAACTTTCGGGCGTCGAAAAACCGGGTCGTTACACAAACCTGATATCACATTTTATAAGGGTAAGGAAGAAGCTAAATTGGTATTAAGAGTATAAAATGATGATTCTAATTGAGTTTTGAATCTTTGGAATGTTTGGTTTTTGAGATTTTGATCCTACATAAACTAATTGAATTACCCTACTTCATTGGTAAGAAAATAAATATTACTTTCATAATTAAGTGGCTTATTATCATCCATGCCTTTTTTGCTCTGAGCTTATGTTCAATTAGTATGCTTTCTTACCTTAATAGATTTTCATACAAATATGTTGTTTTACATTGAACTTTGAGGATAGCATTAAATTTAGTACAAAAATATATCAACATCTTTTAAAATCATTTCAAGTTTCTTGATTTTCGTCTGTGGTGGTTGTTACCAGTCAGGATATAAAGGCTTCGTAAATGGCAATTAAGTTGTTTTGCACTGTTTTCCTTTCAAAAGATCTTAGAAAATTCAAACAACCATACAGTCATAATAGCAACACCTTAACTTTAAAGGAAAATCCAAACTTGCAGTTGTTCAAAGAATAAGTAATGAGCTTCGTGACTAAACAGACTAAGAGTACAAATCTAAGTGCAACTCCATTGCTTTAATTATTATTTAAATATGTGTTTTTTTTACATTATCCAAGCACAGTTCAAAGAGAGAAATACTGATATTTTTGAACTACTAATTGCATGCTCGGTATTTATTTATCTCTCATATTTCTTCTCTCAAAAGATTTGAACTTGAAAATAACTAAATCTTTCAATTTTATTATGTTATTATGATGATAATGTTTTCTGAGTCTTCATATAACTATCTTCTTCTTAAAAAACGTGCTTAACACATTCATTCACAATCATTCTTGGCTTTAAAAAGGATATAACTAATGCACTTATTTTTCATCCATCACTCACTGACAAGGCACAGGTTCATAACTAAGCCGTATTTTTTTAATTCATTTACGAGGTTCATAAATTAGCAATTGTACCTTCAAGATGAAAGAAAGCATACCTGTGAAACAAAGTATACCTGTTAAAGATAACTCCATTTTTTCTTTTCCTTTAAATAAAATTGCTTTGCCTAATTTACACCTAATGTATTTTCTTCATCCCTATATGTTTTATTTTTATTATTTACATACAAAGTAAATAAAGTAAGGAATTTCTTTTTTTTGGTTCCATTACTTCACTTTCTAAGGCTTTAAATTCAAATTATGAACATGAATATTGTTGTAGATGATTTGAATCTTGAACGCTTAAATAATTACAATTTTAGAATACGGGTTATTAATTTCTTGCAATATATTTAATATGAACACTCGGTTTTTTTCTGACTATTCATTTTGAAAAATCATTATTTGTTGTCTTCTTTTGATACTGTCAAAATTTTGGCGGTAAATTTTATTTGTATTTTCCCAATATTTTCCACTTGGACAGCTCCCTCTCTATTACCTGATTTGGATCCATGTTTAATGCCTACATTTTTTAAATCGATATATGCGCTAAATTTGCTACTTTCAACTTTAATGTATTGTTCGTTTCTTTGTTATATGGGTGAAAAAAAGAATAACTTTCTTCACAAATTGATTTTCAAACCAGTCCTGTTAAAGAATCATTACTTTTCTCCCACGTATATTATCTTCTTTATTATGATACTTTGGAGGCGCTTTTGCTAACTGTTCATGGCTCAAACCAACGTTTGTACTTTCGACCGTCATATTGGGAATATAATCTTTCTATTTTGATTTTACTATAGCCTAAATGGATCTAAACCATAAATTCAATTTGATAAAAACCCATTGATCTTTTTTTAACATTAAAAATTCAGAAAAAAAAACTAATTTGAGTTTTAAATATGTGAATATTCGATCTTTGAAATATTGACTTAGAAACATACAAAACTACAAATTATATGTGAATATGTAACTCAAAAAGGTGGAAAACGAAGTAATGAAAAACAAATTTAAGTTTTACATATATTTTTAAATTAATCAATGTTGTTTGTTTAAGTCTTATTTTTCAATTAACGATAAATTATACAGTTTTCCTATGACCAAGTCTCAATATTTTAGATTGAATTCCTAAAGGTACAAAAAGTTGAAACCGAGAAACAAACCAACATCTCAAGCTTGGTTCAAACTACCAGATTTCTTTAGGGATGTTATTTTACTTCATTAATAGTGGTACAGTTCCCACAGTGAATTAATTTCCAGTTTCTAAATATGTAATTTTATTCACAGATTGAAAAATAGTGTGACGATCCAGAATTTTAGGCATTTGAAATTGGAATATTTAATTAATTTTAGGTACTTAAAAGTTAGTTTCTAACTTGAATTTCAAATATAGCTGTTTATTGGATAATTTGAATATTGAATTTAACAATTGGAATTGAGTAAATTGTTAAATTTGAAATTCTTAGCCTGTTTAAAATAATTTAAAGGCTTGCAAAATTCATATTGATACACTGAAGATAGTAAAAGTGTTAAAATTTGACTCGGAAGTGTTTTGTTCAGTTTTGAAAATATATCGTTTAAAACGATATTTAAAAATAGCATTCCGAGGCACAGTCTCAGAATTCGACGAAACCAGTTCCATCGGATCCGAAATAGTTGGTTATTATCGGATTTCAATTTTCGTAGTATTTGGAGTTATCGTTTGTCCGTACGGGTGAGGAACGTGTTGAAATTAAAATCGATAATTTAATATTTAAACTTGATTCCGAAACACGTTCCATTGTGTTCGAAATGCGGGTAAAACCTTATAAACGCCTGGCAGCATGCCTGATTTGGAGTTGAGATTTTGAATTATGCTAAACGAGATATTTTGGAAATTTAATAATATTAAAAATTAAAAAGTCAAACCCTATATCAGCTGACCTACCCTTCTTGAGCCAACCTACATCTGATCGCACCGCTCCCCTTCGCTTAAAATCACGACATTTCTTTTATTTCTTCCTCTATGTCATGCAGAACAAACCAAAACAAATGATTAATAAAAATAATAAAAAAATCATCAGAACAAAATTCGAGAGGAAAATAAATAAAACAATGGCGTCCCTCTTTTATTTTTCCTTTCGTTCAAACGAAAGTACCCAAATAAATTCTCAAAGCAAGATTCAAAATCATAGTTCAAAATAAAATGGCCGTGGCTGAGGAGGGGGATGGCTGTAGTTGATTTGGGCTTTCCAGTTTTCGAAGGAAGTGACTTCCCTTAGAATCGATGAAAGTAGGATCATGGAATGCGATGGCTCGATTTCAATTAGCATCTGGAGGTGGTTATTCTCGAGAAGGTTCTGCGATGAGAGGTCGTTCGTTTGGCATCGAGTGGTTGTGGTGGGCTCGAGGAGTTTGTCGTATTGGACTTGGGCTGTGCGACGAGGTGGCGCTTGACTGGAGTTGCGTACGCAAAGGCGCTCGGCGAGGGAAGTTGCGATGGGTGATGGGTGCTCGCGAATGAGGCTGAGGCAATGGTGGCTATCGTCTTTGATTTGAGTGAGGCCGGAGTGGATTTTTATTTTGGGGCCGAGCTGTGTTCGTGTAACAACCCGGCATTTGCACTACCGAAAAAAAAATATATTTTTTTAGGATTTTATTTAAATGGAGCAAATGGATTTTTGGGATAAGGATAATTATTTAAAAATATGGATGTTTTAAATAAATGGGTTTTTTAAAAATGAGGCGAAGTATTATTTTGGAACAATTAAAAGTTAATGGGAAATTTAAGAAGGGGATTTGGTTAAGTATGGGTTTTCATGGCTATGTTAACACTTAAACAATTTTTATGCATGTTTAGAGTCACTCTCTCTTAAGGGGTCCATTAGCCTAACCCAAACCCACTTACCATTCTATAAATCATCTCAAACTCTTAACCCTCATTCATTCCAACCCTAATCAAAAAAATTTCCTAAAACCCTAAACCTAAAAATGGCCTCCGTGCTTAGGAAAGCTCCATCCTCTCTTATATTGGCTTAAGCTAGTTAAAGTAAGGGAAGGTAATGCAAAAACCCTCTTGTAATCCGTTTCTAACTCTCTTTAATTTCTGGAAATCAGGTTGTAACTCTTGGTTTTATGTGTTTTGGTATTTTTCTAGCTCCTTGATCTTCATCTCTTAGCTTTGGTTAGTGCCATATAGGTGTTTGTTCTTTTGCTTGAGAGGAATACTAGGTAAACCCTCTCCTAATCTATGTATAAGCAACTCTTAATTTCTGGAATTAGCCTTGTAACACTTGATTTGTTGTGTTGCATGAATATCAAAGCTTGTTGATTATCATTCCTTCCATTTGGACATTGCACACAAGTTGCTTGCTATATTGGTTAGGAGGTAATGCTAGCTATATCCTCATCATTTTCATGCTATGGCTAGATATATATCTATGGTATGATTAGATAATTTTTAATGGTCATTACTAAATCATTTGAGCAAGAAAACTTGAATTAATTAGCTCATTTCTCTATGTTTTGCAAAATTCTAAAACTGATTTATGCTGCCACTTTGACCATGAATATCTCTTTCAATGTCTGATGAAAACTTGCCAAATCACTTCCTAGTGATAGTTAGTATTGCCATCTATAACCTCTCCAAATTTCGTAGCATTCGGTGATCAGTTGAATGGTGAAATCCGGGCTCAAAAACGGACCTGAATGCAGTTTTTCTGTGCATTTGCAGTTGGAGTGAAAACATTTTTCCCTGTTTTCAGTTTTGAAACTGAAATTTTGTGACACCGCCACGGTCACATCCGTGGCCGGAATCCAACGTTTTTGTACTCGTTGGAAAACTGGAGTCCCGAACTCTATCTCTTGAAGGTTTGATTAGTATCCGAGTTCATTTGACTCTTCGAAACCGCTGTCGAAGAGGGACCCGGATCTCAACCTGAAACAGTGTATTCACTGTTTCCGGGTCCGACTTTGGAGCGTCGCTGCGACTTCGTTTCAAGTCGGAATCGAGTAATTCTTTTTGCGTTCTGAAGTAGCATTATCGGACTACGTTCTTACAAATTTTCATGCCATTTGGATTCGATTTGCTGGTCCGAATAATTTTCCGAATTTGGGTTCGCGTCTGTTTTGGACTATTCTCGAACACTTGAATATTCTCAATGAAACCATTTATTTCCTGTTTTCAATTTTGAAACTGAAAATTTGTGACACCGCCACGGTCACATCCATGGTCGGAATCCAAATTTTTTGGACTCATTGGGAAACTAGAGTTCCAAACTCCATCTCTAGAAAGTTTGATTAGTATCCTAGATTCATTTGACTCTTCGAAATTGCTGTCGAAGAGTGACCCGGATCTCAGCCTGAAACAGTGTATTCACTGTTTCCGGGTCCGACTTTGGAGCGTCACTGCGACTTCGTTTCATGTCAGAATTGAGTAATTCATTTTGCATTCTGAAGTAGGAATGTCGGACTATGTTCCTACCAATTTTCATGCCATTCAGATTCGGTTTGCTAGTCCGAATAACTTTTCGAAGTTGGGTTCGCGTCAGTTTTGGACTATTTTCCAACACGAATATTTTCAGTGATTTTCTGGTTTTGTCGATTTCGTTGAGATTTGTCTCTGGATTTCGTACACGGGCCTTATAAAAAGGTTTTAAAAGGATTTTTCACTCTGAAATGGCTTTCGAAATTATTATATAATATTATTTTTAAATATTAAATTAATTACTCCATAATAGGAGAGTTTTCAAGGGCCATTTTAAAGTGATTTCAATCCAATTATATATTCGTTTTCCGTAATTATTTTCTATGAAAAAATCCCACACTCATATTTTAGCACTTCGAGCGATTTGGAAAGGTGCTTAAACGGTTGGGAAAAACTCCGGCCTATGAAACCGTGTGTATTTCCTTTTCGGTTAATCCCCGACCTATTCGATTGATCGTTTTGGCCTGTCGGCCTAGTTTACCGATGACATGAGGTGAACTTTGTACTGCTTTCAGTGTGGAAGCTTACGATTGGTTAGTAAACCGTTTAGGGCGAACGTGGGGTATAGGACTCACGTTAACACTTTACGGGTTCCTTGCTAACATTTCGTGACCCATTCCTTTTATTACCTTTGGGATAGTGTCTTCGGACTATCTCCCTTAGAGGTATCGTTTTGGCATCTCTACTTAGATGGCCGTTATACATCTCTACATAGATGTATCGTTGTTGGAATCTCTACTTAGATGGCCTATTATACATTTCTACTTAGATGTATCGTCTTTGACATCTCTACTTAGATGTTTTTGTTTTGGCATTTGTGCTTACGTTATTGCCGATGATATGAGGCTTGTTATACATCTCTACTTAGATGTTTGTTTTTTCTCTATGTGGGAGATTTTGGTCTTTATTACCATGATATATGTTTCTCTTTTGGAGATTATTATGTTATATGTTGCCTCATTATCTTATCGTGATTATTGTTAAGTTTATCTAACTGATTTGTTTAGCTAGCCTGACCCGAGTGTTTTATGCTCGGGTCAGACCGAGTTGTTTCAGGTTAGGTCGTTTTGGACTTAGCTTGCTTCAGTGCTTCAGCTTTGGATATATCCGCTATACTATAGATAGCTTTACTTGTTATCCATCCTTTATGATACTCTGATATTATGACTATCTTGTGTATATTCATTTGACTCACGAATGTGTGAGTAGTGGCTTTGTACCCAATTTTATATTTGGATCTGTACTTGATGTTGTATTGTGGTGAGACTATTTGCTTATTATCTGATGATGTTCTGTGACGATGTTCATTCTGCTATTATGTTTTATTCTGATAGATCTTTTAGCCATTGTAGTTTTTTTCTTTAAGTATTTATTGAATATGTCGAACCACATGCGAAAAAAAATAGATTCCATTTTTCGACGTGTTCAGTAGATAGTTAAAGTAAGATTACACATGGTCGCTTCCATTATACTCTATTGTCCGCATTAGCAGACGGTATTATCCATATAATATTCTTTGTTAATGAGGCTCTCGGAGTGGGACGTTACAGCTTGGTATCAGAGCATGGTTCAGAACTAAGTATAATAAACACAGAACAACAACACTTAGTATAATACATCTTGGTATGATTAAAATATTACAATGCCCTTTCCTCGTGACATTGGATAGATAAGTTAGGAATATGTTTAGGAATACATTTATATTCCATAGTTTTCCATTTGAATTATCTATCTTTGAATTATGCTTAACTCGTATCTTATCTTACCTTTCAGTATGGTTGGGAGAGGTAGGAACCTCCGTTCTGCTGATGCTGGACAGTCCAGCAACCTCACCCAGAGGGCATATACATGACCATGGACCAGATCATGGAGCTGGTTCGTAACTCTCAGTCACACTCTCAGTCTCCTACACCATTTTCTAATGCGTCACGTAGGTCTGCTTTTGCGCGTCTATGCAGCGACTTTATTCATCTCGGAGGGAAGCCGTTCAGTGGCTCCGAGACTATTCTGGAGGTCTAGGCTTGGATCAGAGTTTGCGAGCGTAATTTTACTAGCATGGCTATCTCCGACCACGACAGAGTTCTTGTTGCTTCTAGCCATCTTGAGGGTCGTGCCTTGGATTGGTACGAGCTGCTTGTGTCCGAGACCGATGAGGCCTCACTCACTTGCGACCGGTTCCGAGAGCGCTTCTTGCTCAAGTTTGTCCCTGAGTCCGAGAAGATAGGCCTTGCACGCCGCTTTATTGACCTTAAGAAAGGGAAGACCTCTGTTGCTAACTACTCATCATCTTTCGAGGCCCTGTCCAAGTATGGCCTCGAGTTCATTAGCTCTCCTTATAAGAATAATCTCAAGTTTGTAGAAGGCCTGAAGAAATATTTGAAGAAACAGCTTATGCTCCAGCTTAAGCTCCCTTTTGATGAGCTAGTTGATGCAGCGCTTCACCTTGAAGCGGTTGAGCGTGAGAGAGACAGTGATGGAGATGGTGAGGGTTCCAAAAATCCCAATTAGAAGTGGGGCCCATTTCAAAAGTCCAAGTCTTAGCATAAGAAGAAGAAGACAGACAGCTCTACTTCTCAGACTCAGCCTCAGTCTATTGCTCATCTTAGTGGAACACCTTTCATTTGGAAGTGTTTCAACTGTGGATCTACCGATCATATGTTTAAAAAGTGTCCCAAGCCTCTTTTCTGCCGCTATTGTAAGAAGGAGGGTCATCTTATTGCCACTTGTCCTACTGCACCTCCTAGATCTGGCAAGCTTAATGCTGCCAAGGCTCCTACATCTTCAGCTCAGCCTCGAGGTACACATCCTTCCGTTCTCGAAGGTTCTATTTTATTTCATGGTAGATCTTGTAGAGTTCTCTTTGATACGGGTGCCTCTTACTCATTCGTATCAAAGGAACTAGTTGATACTTTATCTTTGGATGTTACTTGTTTGGTTTCTTCACTAAGGATTGTGAATCCCATCGGTGGATCCACGACCTTAGCCTGCTTTGTGAGGATATAGATATTGATCTTTGTGGATTTTCTTTCCATGCGAATCTGCACATTATGGAGTATTTGGGCTTTGACATGATTCTTGGCATGGATTGGCTCGCTCAGTACGACGCCAAAATCATTTGTTCGGAGCGGATATTATTTCTTCGTCATCCTGATCGTCCGCTCCATTAGCTATTGCTCTTCAAGATGTTGGGATTTCTGATATTACTCTATTTGCTCTTGATTCACGAGATGAGGATGTGGACATATCTCGTATTCCTATTGTTCGGGATTTCCCCGATATATTCAAGCCAGTATCAGGCCTGCCTCCAAAGCGGGCCATTGAGTTCCGCATCGATCTCATTCCAGGCTCCTACCCAGTTGGGCGTCCTCCCACGAGGATGTCTTCTAAAGAGAATGAGGAACTCAGGAAGCAGTTAGTAGAGCATGAGGCGAAGCAGTTCATTCGGTCTAGTTCTTCGCCATGGGGTGCTGCTGTGGTCTTCGTTAAGAAGCCCGATGGCTCTCTTAGGCTTTGCATTGACTATCGCAAGCTTAATGAGTTGACCATCAGAAATCGTTATCCATTGCCACGGATAGATGATATATTTGATCAGTTGAGCGGCGCGAAGGTCTTTACCCAGCTCGACCTTGCCACCGGATTCCATCAGCTCCGAGTTGCAGAAGATAGCATTCCTCTTGCCGCTTTCCGCACTCGTTATGGTTCTTTTGAGTGGTTGGTCATGCCATTCGGCTTGACGAACGCACCGGCTTTCTTCGTCGATCTTATGAACCGAGTATTCCGGGAATACATCGATAGATTTGTTTTGGTTTTCATCGACGATATTCTTATTTATTCTAGATCTGAGGCAGAGCATGCTCATCATTTGCGGATCGTCTTGGATACTCTTCGTCAGCATCAGCTTAAGGCCAAGCTCTCCAAGTGCCATTTTTGGGAGAGCAAGGTCAAGTTCTTGGGCCATATTGTTTCATCTGAGGGTATTTCTATCGATCCTGCCAAGATCGAAGCTATTCATAATTGGAAGCAGCCCGAGAACGTTCATGATATTCGCAGCTTCCTTAGTCTGGCGGGTTATTACCGTTGGTTTATCAAGGATTTCTCTCGAGTTGCACTTCCCCTTACGACGCTGACTCGTAAGGGTGTTCGCTTTATTTGGTCTGATAAGTGTGAAGCTTCCTTTCAGCGACCGAAGGAACTTCTCAGTCATGCTCCTATTCTGGTGGTTCCAGAGAGTAACCATGATCTTGTTGTATACACCGATGCTTGTGGTAGCGGGCTCGATGCCGTGCTTATGCAGAAGGATCGGGTAGTTTCTTATGCTTCCAGGCAACTGCGTCCGAATGAGGTTCGCTATCCTACTCATGATCTTGAGTTAGCAGCTATCGTCTTTGCCTTGAAGACGTGGCGTCACTTTCTATTAGGAGAATGCTTCATTCTTTATACTGATCACAAGTCGCTGAAGTATCTATTCAGTTAGAGGGATCTCAATATGAGGCAGCAGCGATGGCTTAAGTTTCTCGCCTCATATGATTTAGATATTCAGTATACCCCTGGCAAGGGTCATCGAGTTGCAGATGCGCTCAGTCGCAAGCACTCGGCGGTAGTTTCTATGATGATTGCCGAGTGGGATATTCTTGAGACCCTATCTTTGTGTGATATTAGAGATCGAGCTCCATCTTCTGATTCCCCAGTCTTATTATTCAACTTGGAAGCTCGTCCTATCTTATTGGATCGCATTGCCCATGCTCAGCGGCAGGATCCATACTTATTGCATCTTATTCATCTTCTCGAGTCGGGATCTAGTGATGAGACATTGCTGGATTATTCTCTTGATTTTCATCTGTGTCTTCGTAGGAAGAACGTATTGTTGTACCATCTGATTTATCACTTAGGCGTGACATTCTGGACGAGTGCCATCGCACTAAGTACACTATACATCCCGGTTCGAGTAAGATGTATGCCAATATGTGCCGACTATATTATTGGGATGGTTTGAAGAGAGATGTTGCAAGTTATGTGAGCGGTTGCATGACTTGTCAACAGATCAAGGCCGAGCATCAGCGTCCATCTGGTCTTCTTCAGCCTCTAGAGATTCCATTATGGAAACGGGATCAGATATCCATGGATTTCATTGACGGTCTGCCTTGATCGAGGTCAGGCCATACTTCTATCTGGGTTATTGTTGATCGCTTGATCAAATCGGCTCATTTCATTCCGATTAAGTCCACTCGGGCTGCACCTCAGTTGGCCATGCTCTATGTGAAGGAAGTCGTATGACTTCATGAAATTCCTAGCTCTATCATATGTGATCGAGACACCATTTTCACTAGTCACTTCAGGAAGTGCCTACAGTCAGCTTTGGGCACGAAGCTGAATCTCTCTACTGCTTATCACCCTCAGACGGACGGTCAGACTAAGAGGGTGAATCGTGTTTTGGAGGATCTTTTGCGCTGTTGTATTCTGGATTTCGGGGGTAATTGGGAGGATCACTTACCTCTCGTAGAGTTCTCCTACAACAACAGCTATCAGTCTAGTATTGGCATGGCACCTTTCGAGGCTTTGTACAGAAGGCCATGTCGCTCTCCTGCTTATTGGTTAGAATCTGGCGAGAAGCTCATTCTTGGTCCAGATTCAGTTCGGGAATCTTCTGAGAAGATTGTTCTTATCCGTCAGAGAATGAGAGAGGCACAGGACCGCCAGAAATCCTACGCGGACAACCGTAGGAAGCCTCTTGAGTTCTCCATTGGTGATTTTGTCTTCATTCGGATTTCTCCCATGAAGGGGGTTGTGCGTTTCAGCTCTACAGGGAAATTGGCTCCTCGCTATGTTGGACCATTTCCTATCACGGAACGCATCAGCCTCGTTGCTTATCGTGTGGCTCTACCTGCTTACTTTTCCGGAATGCATGACGTGTTCCATGTGTCTCAGCTTCGCAAGTGTGTGTGCGATCCTGATTCTATTATTGAGCCATATATCGTGCCTGATTTAGAGATCTCACCTGATTTATCATTGGAGCAGCAACCCCTTCGTGTTCTTGATTCGGAGGTCAGACACCTTCGCAACAAAGAGGTTCAGTTTGTGAAAATTCAATGGTCACCGAATCCTAAGGACTGCACTTAGGAGACCAGAGAATTTATCGAGCGTTCTTATCCTGGCTTTCTTCCATCTTCTAGTACGGGTGAGAATATCTATTTGATCTTCTATCATTTCTTTTGTGGATTAGACGCTATAGACGACGTCCATCTTAAGGAATTGCAGGGACGCAATTTTCTTAAAGGGGGAGTCTGTAACAACCCGGGATTTGCATTACCGAATTTTTTTTTAGGATTTTATTTAAATGGAGCAAATGGATTTTTGGGATAAGGATAATTTATTTAAAAATATGGTCGTTTCAAATAAATGGGTTTTTTAAAAATGAGGCGAAGTATTATTTTGGAACAATTAAAAGTTAATGAAAAATTTAAGAAGGGGATTTGGTTAAGTATGGGTTTTCATGGCTATGTTGACACTTAAACAATTTTTATACATGTTTAGAGCCACTCTCTCTTAAGGGGTCCATTAGCCTAACCCAAACCCACTTACCATTCTATAAATCATCTCAAACTCTTAACCCTCATTCATTCCAACCCTAATCAAAAAAATTTCCTAAAACCCTAAACCTAAAAATGGCCTCCATGCTTAGGAAAGCTCCATCCTCTCTTATATTGGCTTAAGCTAGTTAAAGTAAGGGAAGGTAATGCAAAAACCCTCTTGTAATCCGTTTCTAACTCTCTTTAATTTCTGGAAATCATGTTGTAACTCTTGGTTTTATGTGTTTTGGTATTTTTCTAGCTCCTTGATCATCATCTCTTAGCTTTGGTTAGTGCCGTATAGGTGTTTGTTCTTTTGCTTGAGAGGAATACTAGGTAAACCCTCTCCTAATCTATGTATAAGCATCTCTTAATTTCTGGAGTTAGCCTTGTAACACTTGATTTGTTGTGTTGCATGAATATCAAAGCTTGTTGATTATCATTCCTTCCATTTGGACATTGCACACAAGTTGCTTGCTATATTGGTTGTGAGGTAATGCTAGCCATATCCTCATCATTTTCATGCTATGGCTAGATATATATCTATGGTATGATTAGATAATTGTTAATGGTCATTAATAAATCATTTGAGCAAGAAAAATTGAATTAATTAGCTCATTTCTCCATGTTTTGCCAAATTCTAAAACTGATTTATGCTGCAACTTTGACCATGAATATCTCTTTCAATATCAGATGAAAACATTCCTAATCACTTCCTAGTGATAGTTAGTATTGCCATCTATAAACCCTCCAAATTTCGTAGCATTCGGTGATCATTTGAACGGTGAAATCCGGGCTCAAAAACGGACATGAATGCAGTTTTTCTGTGCATTTGCAGCTGGAGTGAAAGCATTTTTCCCTGTTTTCAGTTTTGAAACTGAAACTTTGTGACAGCGCCACGGTCACATCCATGGTCGGAATCCAACGTTTTTGGACTCGTTGGAAAACTGGAGTTCCGAACTCCATCTTTCGAAGGTTTGATTAGTATCCGAGTTCATTTGACTCTTCGAAACTGCTGTCGAAGAGGGACCCGGATCTCAGCCTGAAAAGTGTATTCACTGTTTCTGGATCCGACTTTGGAGCGTCGCTGCGACTTCGTTTCAAGACGGAATCGAGTAATTCTTTTTGCGTTTTGAATTAGGAATGTCATACTACGTTCTTACCAATTTTCATGCCATTCAGATTCGATTTGCTGGTCCGAATAATTTTCCGAATTTGGGTTCGCGTCCGTTTTGGACTATTTTCCAACACTGAATATTCTCAATGAAACCATTTTTTTTTCCTGTTTTCAATTTTGAAACTGAAACTTTGTGACACCGCCACGGTCACGTCCATGGTCGGAATCCAACGTTTTTGGATTTTTTGAAAACTGGAGTTCCGAAATCCATCTTTAGAAAGTTTGATTAGTATCCTAGTTCATTTGACTCTTCGAAATTGCTGTCGAAGAGGGACCCGGATCTCAGCCTGAAATAGTGTATCCACTGTTTCCGGGTCCGACTTTGGAGCGTCACTGCGACTTCGTTTGAAGTCGAAATCGAGTAATTCTTTTTGCATTCTGAAGTAGGAATGTTGGACTACGTTCCTCCCTGTTTTCATGCCATTCGAATTCGGTTTGCGAGTCCGAATAACTTTCCAAAGTTGGGTTCGCGTCAGTTTTGGACTATTTTCCAACACTTAGAATATTTTCAGTGATTTTCTGGTTTTGTCGATTTCGTTGAGATTTGTCTCTGGATTTCGTACACGAGCCTTACAAAAAGGTTTTAAAAGGATTTTACACTCTGAAATGGCTTCCGAAATTATTATATAATATTATTTTTAATTATTAAATTAATTACTCCATAATATGAGAGTTTTCAAGGGCCGTTTTAAAGTGATTTCAAACCAATTATAAATCTGTTTTCCGTAATTATTTTCTATAACAAAATCCCACACTCATACTTTAGCACTTCGAGCGATGTGGAAAGGTGCTTAAACGGTTGGGAAAAACTCCGGCCTATGAAACCGTGTGTATTTCCTTTCCGGTAAATCCCCGACCTATTCGATTGATCGTTTTGGCCTCTCGGCCTAGTTTACCGATGACATGAGGTGAACTTTGTACTACTTTCAGTGTGGAAGCTTATGATTGGTTAGTAAACCGTTTAGGGCAAATGTGGGGTATGGGACTCACGTTAACACTTTACGGGTTCCTTGCTAAAAGTTTGTGACACATTCCTTTTATTACCTTTGGGATAGTGTCTTCGGACTGTCTCCCTTAGAGGTATCATTTTGGCATCTCTACTTAGATGGCCATTATACATCTCTACATAGATGTATCATTGTTGGGATCTCTACTTAGATGGCCTGTTATACATCTCTACTTAGATGTATCGTCTTTGACATCTCTACTTAGATGTTTTTGTTTTGGCATTTGTGCTTACGTTATGCCGATGATATGAGGCTTGTTATACATCTCTACTTAGATGTTTGTTTTTTCTCTATGTGGGAGATTTTGGTCTTTATTACCATGATATATGTTTCTCTTTGGGAGATTATTATGTTATATGTTGTCTCATTATCTTATCGTGATTATTGTTAAGTTTATATTACTGATTTGTTTAGCTAGCCTGACCCGAGTATTTTATGCTCGGGTCAGACCAAGTTGCTTCAGGTTAGGTCGTTTTGGACTTAGCTTGCTTCAGTGCTTCCGCTTTGGATATATCCGCTATACTATAGATAGCTTTACTTGTTATCCATCTTTTATGATACTCTGATATTATGTGTGAGTAGTGGCTTTGTACCTATTTTTATATTTGGATCTGTACTTGATGTTGTATTGTGCTGAGACTATTTGCTTATTATCTGATGCTGTTCTGTGACGATGTTCATTCTGCTATTATGTTTTGTTTTGATAGATCTTTTAGCCATTGTAGTTTTTTTCTTTAAGTATTTATTGAATATGTCGAACCACATGCGTAAAAAAATAGATTCCATTTTTCGACGTGTTCAGTAGATAGTTAAAGTAAGATTACACATGGTCGCTTCCATTATACTCTATTGTCTGCATTAGCAGATGGTATTATCCATATAATACTTTTTGTTGATGAGGCTCTCGGAGTGGGGCGTTACAGTTCGATAAGGCACCGAGGTAAAATTTTCGATTTTGCATTCGAATTTTTTTATAACATGCATATATATATACTTAATATTATTTTTTTCGAGAAAGAAAAAATATATAAATTTACAGTAATAATAAAAAAATTGTTTGTTGTCTAGTTTTAAATTTACAGAGTTTAAATATATATGTATGTACAGAAAATTTATATAAAACCAGATTTTTTTTATCTATGTATATTTTATAATTACATATATAGTTTCAAAAAGAAAAATTATTAGTTCAAAGCCCAATTATTAGTTCAAATTAAAATACTTTGGTTAATTAAATTGTTTAATAATAAGTGATTACTCAATTAGTTTAAATATTTTATTAGAAGAAAATTTGTTTGAAATTAAATTTATTAGATGAAATAAAAATTTATTAAATGGAAACTTATTATTCGATTTATTTCGAATATTAATCAACTGTATAATTGTTTGATACAAGGTCTAAAATCGAGAAATAAGTCAAATTGGAAATGGATTGTAAAATAAGGGAGCAAAGGTGGGATCTTCTCACTCAAATTATAATGATTGAAGATTTCAGTTGTTGATCGATGGTTGAATTGTGATAGTTAAATTTATTGTCGATTGTGTGTTCGATGATTAATTTATTATCAGTTATATTAGTTTAGACCCGATGCGTCGCATAATAGTGCATTTTATGATTTAAACCCATATACCGCGATATTCCACCTCGAAGTGGAATTGGTATTTAATTGTTGAGCTAACATCTGTGGATGCAGGGAAACAGGTTGGAGGGATCCAATTGGATTCCTAAAATATTGAATTTGTTTCATATGTTGTGTGTTGATAATCTCTGTGTGATTATATTGTGAGTGAAAACATTGACGGCTAAAATTTAGCCGAATATATTTTTGGTATCGTAGGGTACCAGAAATAGATAAAATTGGGTTTTTGAGAATTAAGTAGAAAATTTATAGTAAAAATTTATTTTTGAGAATGGGATAAATTTAAAAGAAGGAATTTTAAAAGGATAAATTTTTATTTTTGAATCCTATTGGATAAATTCTAAATTATGGAAAAGATTCTAATAAATGGATTTTGAGCAATATTGCTAAATAATTGAAGAATTTATTTAAAAATTTGGATTTTTAAATAGTTTGGAAGAAATAAAGAGATTTATTTTAAAAGAAAATAAATTTGGGAAATCAATTTAGGAATTGATTTGGTGTTTAGAAATAAATTTGGAAATCTAAATTCATAATGGGAATTTGTAAAGGAAAGGGAATTTTGTTTTAAAAATAAACATTGGGTTATTTTTAAAAAGTGTGAAAAGGAATTTACGGATTTGGAACGTAAATTTAAAATAAATCGAGAAGGGTTTATTAATTGGTTTAAATGGGCCATTTTGAAATGGAAAGCATATTTACCCTGAAAAGCCGAGTATGTTTTCAAAGTAGCTTTTAAGTATAAATTAAAGTTTTAGAGATGGTTTTAACAAGAATATTTTGGAGAAATTATTTTCTTAAGTTATTTTGAAAATCTGTAAAGTGAAGATTTATTTGATTGATTTATAGAAGTGATTACTTAAAGATTAAATTGATAGTTGTTTTAGAAAATGGTTATTTAAATAAGTTATACCCTATCTACTAATTTTTTTAAAGTTAGTTTGGACTTGAAGTTTTATATGAGATATTAGTATAATATTTTCATAACAAATATTTAAGCAAGTGTTTAAAATAGTTTTTATTCTAAGTATTTCCAAGTATATTTTGGATAAGTGATTTGAATTATTTTAAAGTATTTGAACTCGGCAGACTTCCAATGGAAATAAATAATATCGGGAATCTTATTCCGCGAGTGAAAAGTGATTTGAAATTTGGTTTCAAATGGTTGAAGCATGAAAATATGTCTTGCAAAGATATTTTGAAAATAAATAACCGGGGGGAAATTATTTGAAATCCAGTAATTGTTGTGAATGTTGATTGATAGTTAAATAACCGACTATCAATTGGCCTTTAAATGACATTTCAATTTCGATGCGACCGGGGGTCGAATTCCAAGTAGATATCCAAGAACCACATCGAACCTTTGTGATTGTGATGGATCTTTTATTTAAAAGATCAAAGTGGAAATTGTTGTGATTTGTTTGAAATTTGAATGAACACTTATTTAAAAAAAATAAGCATTCATTATTCAGATTAGCCGGGAGAGGACCTTGTGTCATAAAACCCATTCCGAATAATGATATGACGAAATGGGATAGCATTTGAAGATGTTGTTGAAGACCAGTTATTTTTGAAAGCGAAAGGACTACCTATCGATTGTCTCTGCACCGGGTTGCTCCGGTATAGAGATTTTATCACCTTATGTGATGGGAATTTCAGACGTGATTAGTGAATATCCGGATTTGCAAGGACTTCTTTGGAAGTGCCTTCAGTTCCGTTCGATCCCGAAACGGACTTGTATGGATGTGTATCTGACATTACACTTTGAGAAGTAAAGCTGGTTTCTATCAAATACATTTCTGTTGGCGGAGAATTTATTCTCTTAGCTTAACACCCTTTTCTGAAACGTACGAGCTCAGAGGTTATGTAGTTGATGGTTACTAGCGATATATTCCCAAACTGGTAATGTGGCATACGAAGTGCTGCTGATCGTTTGTTGATCGAAGCATGACTTTGTAAAAATTGTAGCTTTGTGGACGAGACTTCGTCGGACCTCACACCCGGGAAATGGTCAAAACAGGAAAGATGCGGCAAGGTTATGAGGGTCGTGCCCTTCAGGGTATGTCATTTCCTTTTGGAAAAGGGTAGTATCACGGTATGGAGCCCAGATATTTTACCTATGTTGTTGAAGCAAATTTATTATACTTTGTGGTTGTTGCTTTATGGTTGAGGATCCTCGGATAAAGGTCGAAAACGAACGAGGGATGACATGCTCGAGTAGTAGTTACCTAGTTACAGAGGTAACTCGGCCTTGTGTTGGCAGAGATCCAGGTAGGTTCTCGGGACGTCCCTCCAGAGGTGTACCAATGTGGCAGTAGGAAGTTCCTTAGCCTGACCATTTGTTGGAAATCAAAAGGAACAATACGCGTCCTTTATGGTTTTAGTTGTATAACCTGCCATGGAATGTGGCGATAACCTGCTATTGAACATGATAGCTATAGTAGGCATAAAATAATGGTTGTATGCTAGCTAAGATTAATATTGTACTTTCGAAATGTTTTCTGCACTATGCACTAATGATAATATTAAAAAGATTTTGCGTATCAAGCATGTTTGACTATCATAAGGAGAAATCCCCTCTAATTCTACGTTTGCGTTGTGTGTGGCAGGAGGCCTTATGGTAGTTTCATTTTCCAAAAGAATAGCGGATTTCCTTTTATTTTCTTTGTGAAAATAACCGTTTTTAATATCTCACACCAGTCCCACGACTGACCTGGAGTTTATTGTTCCCTTTCTAAACACTGGGTGTCCATAATTTTTCACACGGGCAACATAGAGTCAGTTATCAGTTATTCAAGAGCGAAGTCAAGAAGTTGTTATGGAGATCTAGTGGCAAGCTGGATGGCGAGACGTACCACTTATACTATGTAGTGTCCGTTGCGTCTGGGTTAGTGCAAGTCAAATTTTATTGTACACAAGTTACTATAACTGCCAATGTTTTTATTGTGTCGTTGTAAACTCTGATAATGTGATGTATAAAATTGATATAGTGCTTTTATTTTAAAGATTATTTGTTTATCTATTGCATATTGTTCCGCTACGAAATGTGAGATTCTGTTTATTGTTTCTGTTCTTCTTCTATCTTCTTTTTCCTAACCCATAATGGTTCGGTTTGTCGGCATTCGATTGTTCGGCAGTTGATACTGTGGATGTATTAATGTCGATTTTCGAAAGTCAAAAAATCGGGTTGTTACATTTTGGTATCAGAGCATTTGGTTAAGCGACAACCTTGGCTCTGCTGGGGATTACCCATTAGAGACAGAGTCAGTAGTACTCTAGAATGAGTTTGAGTGTAATAATAGATATGAGCACTTATTTGTTAGTGAATATAAATTGTTTTATATTGTATTGACTTATGGTTGAGTGTTTATAGATTCTGGTCGGTGCAGTTTGGCCAACTGTATCGATAGGGGTTTCTAAACTCTTAGATAAGGTAAATCGACACAGTATTGTTTTAAAAATCGGGTAAATGAAATAATTTTACCCAAACTATTTTCGTATATAAAAGAAATAAATTTTCTATGAATTATTATGATATATGGTTGCTTGGTTGTTAGGAAGTGATAATATTATTATCATTTTAATAGGAAATTGAAATCGTAACTCCAAAGTTAAGAAATAGATCACATACAAATGGAATTTGAGAATATAAATTGTAAATGTGATTTGTAATTTGAAATGGGATTCCAGAGAAATATTTTGAAAAGGATTTGAAAATTTTGGAGATTTGGAAAGTTTAAATCCCTTTTGATTTTGAAGATGATTTTCAAGGGTTTTGAAAATTTTTTTGAAGGGATAAAAGCATTAAACTCTTTTCGGTCGTTGGAAAATAATTTCATGATTATCGCGACATCATCGATGTTCATTTTCGAGTTTCCAAGGGAGGAATTGCTGTCAAATTGTTTTAAATTAAAGTTGTTTGGAAAACTGCGTTGGTTTTAGAAATTTAAAGGGATAATTTGAATTGATTTCAAAAATAGTTTTGAAATGTTGAAAAGACTCTGGAATTTTATAAAAAATGGTTATGAAATAATAAGTTTGAAAACTTAGAAAATTCAGATTAAACTAATTTGGATAAAAGTGAATTTGAGAAGTCTTATGGACTGAATGATTGGAATAAAATCTATTAAGGTGGAAAATAAATTGTGAATGAGTAAATAAATGTACAATTGCAAGTAAATGAAAGTGAAATTGAAAGTTGAGATTCATTTCGAATTTGTAAGCAAATAGAATTGAATTGGAATTGAATTTGATTTGTTACAAGCAAAGCGAAGTATTGAAATAAAAATTAGTAAGTGAAACCAGTTGAAGAAAAGACAAAATAGATATGGTTTGAAATGAATTCAATAATTATAAATAAAAAGTAAACTGAATTCATATATAATTAGAAATCCAGTTTAATATAAGTGGTTATAAACCAAAATTGTGAATTGAAAATAAATTTTTAGGAATGAACAAAAGAATAAAACTGGAATTGAAACTGAATAGAAAACCAATTTGAATTGTGTGAAATAAAATGAAGTTGCAAAATTAGTTTGAAGTGAACTAAGGGTAATAAAGGGGGAGATAAAATGAATTGGAATTTGTAATGAATTAGTAAATGAAACGAATTTAAAATAATGATATGAATCGGTTGTGAATAAAAGATAATTGACAAAAGTCAATATTCAGAAGGTAAACTAAATCCAAATATAGTTGAAAGTGTATATTGAATTCAAATGAAATTGAAAACGTAAGATTGAATGAAGATGGATATATAACATTAATAATGAAGTAAAGATGGTATAAGAAGTAAGTATTCAAACTTTTGTAATGGAATATGCAAAATGATTTTTGAATGTAGAGATTGGATATGAATGTTAAATGGCATACATGTATTATAAAGGAAAATGAATTGGGATTTGATTTTCGAAGATAAATTTGAAATTGCTCGAAAAAGGTATGTATTTGAATTTCAGTATGAAATTTGATGATTTTCTTATCTAGCCACTTGGCCTTTTGTTTTCTTTTTGAATCTGGGGGCCGTTGTGGCATTTTTTAGTCGTACCGAGCTAGCCGCGCAAAGGACACGCCAGCAAAAATTTTCGAAAATTTAGGGAGTTAAAAAATTTTGAGAAAATTTCAAAAGTTTGAAATTTGAATTTGAATTGTGAAGTATATGAAGTTGTTTGGAAACTGTAAAGATTTTGCAAAGCTAGTTGAAATGATAATGGATCTTTGATAAAATGATTTGTTTTGGGCAAGTTGATAAAACTGTTTAGTTTTGGAAAGATAGCAAATGGTTTAGGATCATTTTCCTAACTAGTAATCTCGGGGACAAAATTCTTTTAAGGGGGGAAGAATGTGACGACCCAGAATTTTAGGCATTTGAAATTGGAATATTTAATTAATTTTAAGTATTTAAAAGTTAGTTTCTAACTTGAATTTCAAATATAGCTGTTTATTGGATAATTTAAATATTGAATTTAATAATTGGAATTGGGTAAAATGTTGAATCTGAAATTCTAAGCCTGTTTAAAATAATTTAAAGGCTTGCAAAATTTATATTGATAATACTAAAGATAGTAAAAGTGTTAAAATTTGATTCGGAAGTGTTTTGTTCAGTTTTGAAAATGTATCGTTTAAAACGACATTTAAAAATAGCCTTCCGAGGCACAATGTCGGAATTCGACGAAACTAGTTCCATTGGATCCGAAATAGTTGATTTTTATCGGATTTCAATTTTCGTAGCGTCTGGAGTTACCATTTGTCCGTACGGGTGAGGAAGGTGTTAAATTAAAATTGATAATTTAATATTTGAACTCGATTCAAAAATATATCTTTCATATATGACCGAATTAGGTTGCGAAACACGTTCCATTGTGTTCGGAATGCGGGTAAAACCTTATAAATGCCTGGCGGCATGTCTGGTTTGGGGTTCGAGATTTCGAATTATGCTAAACGAGATATTTTGGAAATTTACTAATATTAAAAATTAAAAAGTCGAACCCTATAGCAGCCGACCTACCCTTCTTGAGCCAACCTACATCTGATCGCGCCGCTCCCATTCACTTAAAATCACGACTTCTCTTTTATTTCTTCCTCTATGTTGTGCGGAACAAATCAAAACAAATCGATTAATAAACAAATCATCAGAACAAAATTCGAGAGGAAAATAAATAAAATAATGGCGTCCCTCTTTCATTTTTCCTTTCGTTCAAATGAAAGAACCCAAATAAATTCTCAAAGAAAAATTCGAAATCATAGTTCAAAATAAAATGGCCGCGACCGAGGAAGGGGATGGCTGTAGTTGATTTGGGCATTCCAGTTTTCGAAGGAAGTCACTTCCATTTGAATCGATGAAAGTAGGATCGTGGAATTTGACAGCTCGATTTCAATTAGCATCTGGAGGTGGTCGTACTCGAGAAGGTTGTGTGGTGAGAGGTCGTTTGCTTGGCATCGAGTGGTTGTGTGGGCTCGAGGAGTTCATCACGTTGGACTTGGGCAGTGCGACCTGGTGGCGCTCGACTGGAGTTGCATGCGCAAAGGTGCTCGGCGGGGGATGTTGCGATGGGTGATGGGTGCTCGCCAATGAGGTTGAGGCAATGGTGGTTATCGTCTTCGATTTGAGTGAGACCGGAGTGGATTTTTATTTTGGGGTCGAGCTGTGTTCGATAAGGCAGCGAGGTAAAATTTTTGATTTTGCATTCGAAAAAAAAAATTATAACATGCATATATATATATATATATTATTTTTTCAGAGAAAGAAAATATATATAAATTTACATTAATGAAAAAAATGTTTGCTGTCTAGTTTTAAATTTACAAAGTTTAAATATATAGTATATATAGAAAATTTATACAAAATCATATTTTTTTTATCTATGTATATTTTATAATTACATATATAGTTTCAAAAAGAAAAATTATTAGTTCAAATCCAATTATTAGTTTAAATTAAAATCCTTTGGTTAATTAAATTGTTTAATAATAAGTGATTACTCAATTAGTTCAAATATATCATTAGAAGAAAATTTATTTGAAATTAAATTTATTAGATGGAACAAAAATTTATTAAATGGAAATTCATTGTTAGATTTATTTTGAATATTAATTAACTGTGCAATTGTTTGATACAAGGTCTAAAATCGAGAAACAAATGGAATTGGACTGCAAAATAAAGGAGCAAAGGTGAGATCTTCTCACTTGTTAACTCCGCCCCGGTTTTGACTCAACGACCTGAAAGATTACCGACCCAAAAGGATACCGACCTAACAGGCTTGAGAAGGATGCTGACCTAAGGCCTAAAAAGGATACCGACCTAATGCTTAACAAGAACGCCGACCCCACCGACCTAAGGTAGCTACCGACCTAAGATAGCTACCGACCTAAGATAGCTACCGACCTAAGATAGCTACCAACCTAAGATGGAAGCCGACCTAACTATCCAAAGAGTTTGCCCCTCTAACTGCTCAGGACAGGGACAAGATCATGAACTATACCTAAGTCGCAACCGACCTATGACCTATGTTAAGTCGTTCACGACCCAAGCAAAGGAAGACAAGTTCAATGCAGCTACTTGGCACAGTGGCCTCTTAACTCATACACAATCCAGGACTTACCAGTTAAGCCGTGACTTGCGACTTGCCAGTTAACTCGTTCACGACTCAGGACCTAGCTTGAGTCGTCCACGACCTAAAGCTACTAAATGTAAGCCCGATGCCGTGCTACTGATACAAGGTTGTATTGACTCGGGGGCGACCTGGGACTTATACAAACGGACCTATGTGAAACCATGGGGATGGCCAGATAAGTCGGCCACGACCTGCCATTGGTCTGTCGCGACTTACGACCCAAGGGGGAAATTTTCCTATAAATACCAACCTACCTCAAACATGAAGGGGACTTTTTGGCCGATCTCTTTAAGCGCCGATACTCTGTTGAATTCTCGACTCACTCGACACTTCAAGTACGAAAGGCATCTCAACTAACTTCGAGAGGAAATCTAACTCAATCTACATGGATTCAAAGAATTCTTCTGCATCAAAGTTCTAGTTGTTTGTCTCATCAGAATTGTAATTGAAGATTGTTGTAAAAGTTGTAATCAATTCAGTAATAAAGAGAATTAAAGTGGACGTAGGCTTACCCTAAGCCGAACCACTATAAAAGCTGTTGTCTTTTCTCCTTTCTCTGTGACTTTTCTACTTGTTTTTAGTTCCTGTGTTCACGGGTGGTGCTTTTGCTCAACTTCAATCTACACCGGGGTGTTAGCGTCTGATTTTTACGTTAACATTTTTGGTGCTTTCACCGAGAATTGAACTCAGGAAACTTCCACTATTGCTCCGCGAAGGATTGTTGAAAGGATTTCTTGTAAAACCAGAAGTTTATTGGAAATAATGGCTCCTGGGAGAAAACGAAGTTCTGTAAGATCCGACAATGTTCAAGAGAATACCGCTACCTCTCCTCCTTCAAGTCAAGCAGCTCCAACTGTTGGAGTTACGCGAGCAGAATTGGACGCCGTAGTTTTGGGGCTGAATCAACAATTGAATGCTCAGAATGCGCAGTTGGAAGCCCAGAACGCCCAGAATGCCCTGATCTTGAGTAAGTTGAATGATCTGCTAGGGGCAAATCATCAACCGGTTAATAATGATGGGAACCCTACTGTGGGTGTTCAGGATGTTGGAGGGAACATTTCTCAAAGAGCCGTAAACCCTGTAGAAAGGACTCCTCCTCAAGCTGGAGGATCAGGGCCTTAGCCGAACCTCCGTGAACGATTGTCAAGGCAGAATTCAGAGAGACTCTAATACAAAAAGTGCATATTGCTTCGCCTCATTTGCATCGGTTGAAGTAAAAACTAATGCAAATAGAACTATTTGCATCAGTTCTATCTTAATAACTGATGCAATTCAGAGAGAGTGGCTGATGTGTGCCCTCCAGAGCCTGTAAATGATGAAGAGTATTTTTCGGGTATGGTTCGTCAAATCATGAAGGAAAATGCGTGAAGAGATGAAGATGAGAAAGAGTGGGGTTTGGCTCCAAGCAAAACTCCATTTACTGAAAAGATCTTGAAGGCAGAGTTCCCAAGGAAATTCGTTCCCCCTACTATTCCGGCTTACAAGGGGACGAGTGATCCTAACGAGTTTCTGTATAAGTACGACTGGCATATGACTGGTGCCAGGGCGTCTGATGAAATTAAATGTCGATATTTCCCGGTATATCTCGAAGGTGTGGCTCTATTGTGGTTTACAAAGCTGCCAGTCAGGTCCATTGATCAATTCTCCGATTTGACCAGGAAATTTAAGGAGCAATTTCGATTGTATGCTTCTAAAGCAAAGGATATAATGTCACTGTCAAGTCTAGAGCAAAATCCGGGAGAATCTATCAGATCGTTTTTAAATCGTTTTAACATAGCATTGGCCGAGGTAGATAATGCTGAGCCACGCATGGTCCTAACATACTTGATGAGGGCAATTGACAAGTCAAGCGAATTTGGAAAGTGGTTGAAAATGAAAGAACCAAACTCGCTCGACAAATTCTACAAGAAAGCGGATGAATTCATGCGCTTGGAGAGCCTCCAAACACCAGCTAAGGTGGTATCAGCAGAAGCCGGAAACAATGGTCCTCCTTCGAACAAGAAAGAACCTAACACTTAGAAAAGGGGAAATGATGGTGGTAAGAAACAGGGAGACGCTAAGAAAGGCCATTCTTTCAATTTCACACCCTTGACCAATACCCCTGAAAACATCTTCTTTGCAACCAAAGATGATGTCAATTATCCGACACCGCCTAAAATGAGAGTTGCGACTAAAATGGAAAAAAGTGGAAGGTTCTGCCGGTTCCACAACCAGCCCGGCCATGACACCAACAATGCCGTCAGTTGAAAGAGGTAATTGAACAACTCTTGAAGGAAAACAAACTCCAGCAGTATGTGAAAAGGAATAGAAATGCCCCAGCTTCGTCAACTCAAGGACAACAAGTTCCCACTCACCGTCCTGTCTCAAGTGAGAAGGCCGTAGAGCATGAATCGGAAAGACCTGTTATCAATATAATAACTGGAGGACCTCACCCAGCAGGCAAAAGCTGGGGCGAGATGGAAAGGTATGCCCGGGCCTTGAGGCATGTACCAGCTGAAGAGAACGTTTTTGTTTTAGAGACTGATGCGCCTTTAAAGCAACAAAAGACTTCCATAGATGATATTGTATTTAGTGCCAGAGATTCTTTCGGTATCGAGGCTCCGACCGTAGATCCTTTGGTCATATCCGCTGGTATTGGGCCGACAACTGTGAGAAGAGTTCTAGTTGATTGTGGAGCTTCATGCAACATCCTCTTCAAGAAGACCTTTGATCAAATGAAAATTCCAATGGCTGACGTTCAAGCTTCATCACTTAAGATTGTTGGGTTTGCTGGAGAACCCAAATAGCCAATTGGGACCATAGATTTGTTTGTAGAACTTGGAAAGGGACTGAGGAAGGTGGCTCGAAAGCAAACCTTTATAATTGTTGAAGAAATCTCTGCCTACAATGCCTTTTTAGGCCGACCGACTCTTGCTGCGTTCAAAGCTGTTCTTGCCCCATGGTGTCTGACTCTAAAATTCCCTACAGATAACGGAGTTGGTGTGATTAAGGGAGACCAAGATGCAGGGCGAGAATGTTATCTTACAGAGATGCGTGAATCAAGGAAAAGAGAAATGGGAAAAGGTGCGGCGGCTCCAGTCCGCACCAAGGAACCAACCTTGTAGCAATTACAGGGTGGACCCTGCACTGGCGAATGTAGTGGCACACGAAGAGAGATGGATCCAAGGAAAGCCAGTGCAGGGGAGAATAGGGTAGCACCGGTAGAGGTAACAGTGCCGGTGCCCGTTGACCCAAAGGACCCAAAAAAAGTGCTTAATGTGGGTTCACAACTCAACACAACAGTTCAGAATGTTCTGATTTCATTTTTAAAGGCTAATTTGGATGTATTCGCTTGGACTCATGCTGACATGTGCGGAATATCCCCAGAGATTGCAGTACACACTCTGCACATTGATCCAAAGTTTACACCTATGAAACAGAAAAGAAAAACCTAGGGTCCTAAGAGGACAGCAGCATTAAAAGAGGAAGTGGATCGGCTCATGGAGAACGATTTCATCAGAGAATCTACTTATCCAAATTGGGTATCAAATCCAGTGCTGGTTAAAAAGGCTAACGGAAAATGGAGAGTGTGCGTTGACTTTTCAGATCTGAACAAAGCCTGCCCCAAAGACTGTTTCCCGCTGCCCAGGATCGATCAGTTGGTGGATGGGACGGTAGGGTATGAATTGTTATCTTTCATGGATGCATACTCCGGATATAACCAGATTATGATGCATGAGCCAGATCAAGAGGACACAAGCTTCATCACAGATGTTGGACTCTACTGCTACAAGGTCATGCCTTTCGGACTCAAGAATGCAGGGGCAACTTACCAAAGGCTTGTTAAAGCCATGTTTAAACCACAGATTGGCAAGACAATGGAAGTTTATGTTGATGACATGCTAGTAAAGTCTAAGAAAGCAGTGGACCACATGGATCACTTAGCAGAGATGTTCGCAGTACTCCAAAAGTACAGAATGAAGCTTAATCCCTTAAAATGTTCATTTGGTGTGGAGTCCGGAAAATTTTTGGGTTTCATTGTGAGCGCTAGGGGCATTGAAGCTAGTCCAGCTCAGATCACTGCCCTGAGAGAGGTCAAGGCTCCTAGAACGAAGAAGGAATTGCAAAGTCTCAATGGAAAGGTTGCTGCCTTGAGTCGGTTCATTTCCAAAGCTACTGACAAATGCATTCCATTCTTTGTTGCTCTGAAGAAATAAGAAAAAACTTTGAGTGGACCCCTGAATGTCAGAAAGCATTTGATGAGTTGGTTCGTCATATGGAAGTGCCTCCGATACTTTCAAAGCCTGACAGTGGTGAAGATCTCTTCATATATTTGGCAATTTCGTCTCATGCTCTCAGTGTAGTGTTGGTACGGGAAGACGCAAGGATTCAATGCCCAGTCTATTATATCAGCAAAAGATTCACTGGGGCAGAGATGAACTACTCAAGATTAGAAAAGCTCGCCTATTGTTTGTTGATCGCATCAAGAAAATTGAGGCCGTATTTCCAAGCTCATCCCATCAAAGTCCTCACTGATCAACCTCTAAAGCAAGTCCTATTCCGTTCTGAGACTTCGGGCCGTCTTTTGAAATGGAATATTGAACTCAGCTAATATGACATCACTTATCGTCTCCGAAAAGCAATCAATGGACAAGCTTTGGCAGATTTCATCGCAGAATGTACGGATAAGGGTGATAGTGAGGAAAAAGTCACTGATAGCGTCCCAATCCAATGGAAATTGTATGTCGATGGCGGAAGGAATGATTACTGTTCCAGAGCAGGGGTTGTCCTTGAAACCCCAGAAGGGCGATCACTATGTTATGCGCTGAGACTAGAATTCCCTTCGACAAACAATGAAGCAGAATATGAAGCCCTCATCGCTGGTTTAAGGATTGCTAAAGAACTAAAGATCAAGGAATTGCAGATCTTCAGTGATTCTCAACTTATTGTTTGCCAAGTCAAGAAGGAATTTCAAGCTAAAGGAGGGAATCTACCCGCCTATTTATCAAAAGCCTGGGAGCTCCTTCAAGATTTTGACCGTTATTCAATAAACCATATACCCCGAGAAGAGAACATGAAAGCGGATTCTCTTGCAAAGTATTGGAGTACTGGTGAAGCTCAACTATTGGGATTAGTTCCCGTCGAAGTCTTGTCAACTCCAAGCACAGATGAAATGGATGTTGATCGGATTATGGATGTATCCCAAGAGCAAGAATCATGGGTGACTCCGATACTTGAATATTTACTCAATGGTTCTTTGCCAGAAAGTTCAAAGGAACGACAGAAGCTGATGAGGAAAGCCTCCAGATATATAGTTCAAGATGGTCGTTTGTAGAGACGAGGATTTTCAATGCCATTACTCCGATGTGTGACAAAGGAAGAAGCTAAGACAATTCTGACCCAAGTACATGGAGGGGAATGTGGGGATCATACAGGTGGTCAAACTTTAGCAAAGAAAATCCTCCGTTATGGATACTTTTGGCCAGAAATTAATCAGGATGCTGCTGACTATTCCCGAAAGTGTGATAAATGCCAGAGATTCGCTAAAATTCTTAGAGCGCCTTCCACTGAGCTAACACAAATGGTCAGTCCATGGCCGTTTGCTATCTGGGGAATAGATCATTGGGCCTTTGCCGACTGCCAAATCGGGGATTAAATATGCTATGTTGTTGTTGATTAATTCACTAAATGGGCTGAAGCCGAACCATTGGCTACTATTACCTCTAAGAAAATTATAAGTTTTGTGACTAAAAATATCATTTGCAGGTATGGTGTGCCTCAGAAGATAATCATAGACAATGGTACTCAGTTTGAAAGTGAGGAGTTCCAAGATTTCTGCAAACGATTCAAGATCCGAAAGAGCTTCTCAGCAGTGGCTCATCCGCAGGCAAACGGGCAAGTGGAAGCAGTAAACAAAATCATCAAATCAACCATCAAAAAGCAGCTGGAAAAAGAAAAAGGTGGTTGGGTCGATAAGTTACCGCTTGCACTATGGGCATACAGAACCACCCACAAAACTGCGACTGGGCATACTCCATTTTCATTGGCATATGGATCAGAAGCGATGATTCCAGTGGAAACTGAAGTCCCCCATTTTGATCCAAATGAGAATGAAAAATTGCAATTGGAAGCACTTGACCTCCTCGATGAAAGAAGAGAAGAGGCTAGACTTAGAATTGCAGCTCACCAGCAAAGAATAGCCAGGCACTTCAATTCCAAAGTTCGTCAGCGCAGCTTTGAAGTTGGGGACTTAGTCCTAAAGAGAATTATGACAGCCATAGGTGTGTTTGGGCCAAACTGGGAAGGGCCATATGTTATAGGCGCGAAACTCCTTGATGGCACATTCAAACTCACAACCGTCGAAGGAGAACCAATCCCAAGAGCTTGGAACAGCAATCATTTGCGTCCCTATTTTACTTGAAAGCTTTGCTGAAATGTTGTAAAAGAATTACAAATATATGATTCTTGTATTGAAAGCAATTGTAAAGCAAGTGAATAATGAAAATCTATAAAGTGGATGTAGGCCCAGTTTTTGGCCGAACCACTATAAATCTTGTGTTCTCTACTATTATAAACTGCTTTGTTTTATTTCGACATATAAAATACGTTAACTGTGTTACTAAAATGTCGATTTAATAATGCAGGCCATAAAAACAAAGCCTGCCCATCGCAAGACCAAGCGATCTCCGACATCACCCAGCAAGCAAATGCTAAACCATTCAAAATTTTCATACTCAAATCCTACAAAAGAAGTGCTTCGAACAAAAGTTAGCGATGTGGATGAAAGTGGACCATTTCTAACTAACTGCAAATGTTTGTACAAACAAACAACCAGTTAAATAGCCTGTGTCTACCACCACCAACTCGCTTAACTATGAAGTATATTTCTTTGGATAAGGGAAATTATTGGCAACTAAAAAGGGATGACACTTGCAAAAGACAACGGGGATCGCCAACATGAATAGATGGCAAAGAGACATGGGCGAGCAAGCATCAAACAACAAAAGACCTCTTCGGAGGCACAAGACCTCTTCAGAGGCACAACCCTTCGGAGGATAAAGACCTCGAGCGGGCTTAACCAGAAAAAGAGAGATCTTTCTCGATACAAAGTTGCGGACTGATCGGTTGATACACTCCCGTGAATCCGTCCAACCCAGAGAACGAAACTCCAAACTTCCAGGAAAAAGCCCTACTCAGAGGCACACGTTTCACCGAGATTGAAATAAAACTTCCAAGTGTTGAAAAGTGAAAAGCCCTCTTCGGAGGCCCATTTCACCACAGTTGAAATGCTAAAAGACCTCGAGCGGGCTAACCTAGAAAAAGAGAGATCTTTCTCGATACAAAGTTGCGGACTGATCGGTCGATACATTCCCGTGAATCCGTCCAACCGAGAGAAAGAAACTCCAAACTTCAAGGCAAACCCTACTCAGAGGCACACATTTCACCGTGATCGGTGATACACTCCCGTGAGACGAAATGTGAAAAGCCCTCTTCGGAGGCCCGCTTCCCAGCGAACAGGGAAAAACAAAAGCCTCTCCCAAGGGGCAGAAACAAAAGACCTCTTCCCAGAGGCGCAATCAAACAAATAGACCCCTTCCCAGGGGTACAATCAAACCAAAAACCTCTTCCCAGAGGTGCAATCAAACAGAAAGACCTCTTCGGAGGCACACGTTTCACCGAGATTGAAATAAAACTTCCAAGTGTTGAAACGTGGAAAGCCCTCCTCGGAGGCACAACTCTTCGGAGGCACACGTTTCACCGAGATTGAAATAAAACTTTCAAGTGTTGAAACGTGAAAAAAGCCCTCCTCAGAGGTACAACTCTTCAAAGAAGCATTTCGTCAGAAATGCAAAGAAAAGATCAAAAGCCCTCCACTGAGGCGCAATAAAAAAAAAGAAGAGAAGCCCTCTTCAAAGGCACGCTTTATCTTTCAAAGGAAGACTGGTTCTTCTATTCTTGAAAATACTCTTCCTCAAAATGAAGTTAAAGTGCCCTTCAAAGGCCCGCTTTACCACATAGGAGAATTCACTTGGTAAAAATGTGTGTATGCACAAAAGAAAAAGTGATATCTTCGAAGGTTGAAGCATAGAAACTCATATGAAGGGAGCTGTAATCTATTCTGAACAAAATAATATCCCTCCAAATGCGGAATAATTATTCTCCAGAAAATAAGAGTGCAAGTCCCCTCAAAGTATAAAATATTGCAACGAGCTTATGGTATAGGGGCAACATGGTATAGCTACATTGGTAAAAATTACGCTCAAACAACATACCACAAGCTCATGCAATATCATATAAAGAAACTTGTACAAATTTGAATAGTAAATGCATTCTCAAATACAGACAGAAATTTGTACAAGCAAAAAGAATCATTTTATTCATTCAATACTGTCAAAATTTTGTACAGGTACAGGTTTCAAAGTAAAAAGAAAAAGAAAAGCGGAGGCCAGTACCCGCACAATCTCCGGCCAGTACATGCAAAAAGCAAAAAGCAAAAATAAATCGAAGCAGGACCCCTTACTTCTTCCTGCCACCACCCTTAGAGCCTTCATCTGACCTAATAGGCAGCTTTTCAGGATGGCTTGGGAGAGTCGGGGATGAAGGAGAGAGGGTTACTGCCGGATCAACTTTCGTTTCCTCTTCAGAAACAAGCATGTCTTTGCTTCTCTTCTTGGAAGTGACACGCTTCCTCCTTCTCCTTGAAGAAGACTCACTTCCTGTAGTAACAAGAGCAGATAATTTTATGTTATCAGAAGTGGTTCACTCCGGAGATTCATTGCCTTCTCCAAGCCCTTCTCCCCCGTGTTCTTGAGAAGCAATAGGATCATCTAAGCCATGAAAAGCCTCTATTTGCTCCTCTTGCGACCCGGGTTGAGAGGCGGATGGAGGTGTGACCTGGAGAGGCGGAGGAGGAATAACTGAAGGAGGAGGAGTCTGAATGATGCTCGACACTTTCTCTACCGAAGAAAAGAAGTTAAAGTCAGTAAAGAGAGGAGATAAAGGCTCATTGAGGTTCAGGAAATAGTCGAGAAGCTCATCGAACTCATAAGAAGCAAATGAGCAATCTACTTGGGCAAGATTAACTGTAGAGTTACCTAGAGAAGTCGGCTTCCTGATATCAACCTCATAAGCCTGTGCTTCGGCGCTCTCTTCCCCTTCATCTCCACCCTGTGTACTTGTAATCTCAGTCGTAACTTTGACCAGGGATGGAGAATGAGAACTGGAGCCGACAATGTCGATTTCGGCCGAAGGTGAAGGCTGGACTGGTATAGTTGAAGTATTTTTTATTAAACGTTCCCCTTCGGCCATCTCGGCTCTTAATTTTGCAAGTTGTTCTTTTCCCCTGGCGAGAGCGGCGCGAGCGTCGTCATCCAAGTAATGCTCCTCAAGAGCTGATTCGGCATAGCCAGCACCTTTACCGCCAAGCATGTCAAGTGCAGCCTCGCACACTTCAGCCAGAGTAATTTCATATTTGGGACCAAGGAAGGCGAGGCTACCGCGCCCCAAGACGCTATGCAGGTGGAAGTCAAATAATGTCGAGCTGATGCTGGTCTTCGTTGCCTCATGAGATTCTTCAGCTGCAATTTTACCGGCAACGGCCTCATCACGCTCTCTTTCAGCTTTGGAGAGTTGAAGCTTAAGCATTTCGATCTCCGCCTCTTGAGAGTCGGTTTTCTTCCGAAGCTCTGCAATATCAGCAATATAGCCCTCATTGATTCTTTTTTTCATTTCGAGCCTGTCTTCGGCGTCTCTTTGGCCGGCATGAGCATCTCTCACTTGTTTCTGAAGCACTTCTTCTTTTCGAGTGTAGGAAGTAGAAGAAGTGGCGAGTTCTTCTTTAAGCTTCTCGACCTTCGCTTCAAGCTCTTCATTATAAGTAGTAATGCTCCTCATCTCGGTATCATGCTGCTCAAGAACCTTCTGCCATTTAGCTTTGTCATTTTCCATAGTAAGCATGGCCTCGAGATTCGCACGGTTTACCCTTTGAAGCTCGTCAACAAGCTTTTGCCAATTCAACATTCTTTCAATATCAAGTCTGACGACATCGAGATTTTGCAGCATGGCGGGCTTGTCAATAGGGACCAAGTCAAGATCGAACCGCACTCCCTTTAGGCACCACTGTGGAAACCGGCTTTGCAGAGTGGCTGGGCCTGGTCCAATTTGAAATTTAGGCCTGTTAACTATTGCTTGAATGTCTGTCTTCCCAAGAGCAGGAGAGCCAGAAGGAATGTCAAGTGAGACGGGGGCAGTGGCCTTTTCAGGAGTTGTTAATGCATGCTTCTCACCGTGCTGGGCATGCTTGCTTGGGTCCTCAACCATATGGCTTTTTCCCCGATCATCATGCGAGTTTCTCTTGTGAGAGTCGTCACCTCTCTGGGAATAATCATGGTGCTCCGCCCTTTCTTTTCTCTCATAACGCTCTTCTTGAGCCCTCCTCTCCTGAGCCTTTCGGGCGGCTCTCTCTTCATCGGTTTCTCTATGAATGAGAAGGTAGCGCCTATAATCATATTGACTACGCCTCTCGTAGCGCTGAAAGTCTTCATAGTAAGAGCCGCTGCGTCCCATCGGAGAATCTGAAATAAAAAAAAGACAAGTCTCAAAAGTCTTCAGAGAAAAGAAGCGTAATTGTAGAATTTTCAAAGTACAAAGAATTAGGTGTATGAAAATGCCCAAAGATTCTAAGTGTGTGATGTGCATACTACGTGCATCAAACTACGAACCACTCTTCGACTGCGGAGTAGTTGTGGGGGTAGTAGTTAACGTCAACTCTTGGGTTGGCGGAGCTTGTTGCAAAGAAGAAGTCGCTTCCACTACTGAAGAAGAAACCCTAGTAGTGACAGGGTCGTCTTTAAAAATCTCCTGTGAGGTGGCGAAGAGGTCGCTCAACCCTTCGAAACTGTCGTCCCCGCTCTGCCTGACAGGGCTCGTTTTCCCGGCTTCTTCGCCAGGCTTCTGTGAACATTGGAGAGATCCTTGAGGCTCTTCTTCCTCAATGACTGGAGCAAGTGTGGATTTGCCAGACAACCCCGCAACATCGACAGTAGTAGAGCACTTCACTAGAGAAGCCTCAGGGGCAGGTTCTTTTGGTATGGGTGTGTCAGAAGAGACTGGGGCATCTAATGCTTTAGTCGGGGAGTCTGGGACCTCATGGGGATGCGTAGAACGAGAAATGTGTAAAAGCCCATACTGATGCAAAAGTTCATCCCTCAACAAAAATTTTATACTTCTCTCTTCTACGGCCACATCACTTAATCTTTCAAAAACTGGCTTATGGCTTGGATCTCTAGAAGGGAGAGGAAGTGCTGAAAAGAGCAAAGAATGAAATTAGCAATTGGTAGTTCGGATCTCGAAAAAGTTTGAAAATGGAGAAAATAGAAACAGGTAATCTTACTTCCTACTCTCCAGATGGCGTAAAACCCTGGGGGGCAGCGAGCAAAGAAAAACTGGTTCAAAAATCTATGAACACTTTCTGTAAGATCAGAAATAAGCTTGCGGTTTCTAACACTTCTCACAATAATGAGGGAAGGATGGTCTTTACTCTTTGCAAACGAGCATAAGTAGCGAATTTCTTCAAAACTTGGCAAGCGATCAAGAGTTCTCCTAAACAAAACACACAACCCCATCAAGATGGCGTAGCCATTAGGATGAAGTTGGAATGGAGAGATTGTCAACCGAAGGAGAAGGGTTCGGAGGAAGTCGTTAAAGGGAGGAATCGCCCCGCTTAGGCACATTTGACGGTTGACTGCGACAAAACCGTGGGGAGGACTATCAGCAGTATCATTTGGTCCGGGAAGTAGAGCATCATTTTCAGCAAAACCAAACTGAGTACGTAGCTGAATAAACGCTCTCGGAGTTAGGATAGTCGAAGTTCTCTCTGGAGGACTCTCTACGGGAATAGCTATCGGAAAGGTCTCTTCAGCTTGAGCTACCCCTTCTTCTTCTTGGTGGGAAGTCATTCTACACAAACAACTGGATATTCAAACATGAAGGTGCACGTTTCCTAAAGTGTGTGGAGTGTTGTGTAAAATCAATCAAGCAATAAGAAATTATAACTGGAATAAAAACTAGCAAGTATTTGTCAGTTATAAAGTCCAGGGTTCGTTGTTTTAATACGCAAGTGTAATGTTGATGCAAACAAGTCAGTTCAAGTTAGTGATACTTTGCATTGATATTTCACTTTAGTTGATTGGTTCACAGCATTTCATACAGTGTTTTTAAGTTGATTACTTTATGTCAACTAATCTGTCATTTGATGTGGGCAGTCAATGGCAGTATATTCGCCTTGGTTTTTTTGTGATTGTCGTTTTCAGCAGGTTGTTAGCCTACAAGCTAGTGTGATCTGTGAAATAAAGCAGCAAAGTTAAAACAATCCAGGATTTAAGCAGTCCAGTCCAGTAGATTAAGTTAAGAATTCAAATTGGAATTATGCTTTTAAGTGAGAATTCAAATTGGGCATCCAAGTGTTAACTCGGCCGCGACCCAAGGAATCTTTCACGAGCTAAGATTAAGTTTTTGATTCTTTAAATAGGCAGTTCTTTAGGTCGCGAGGAGTAGTAAGGAGGAAGGCTCCGGTTCAAAAAGTAGTGCAAAATTCCCCAAGTGCTAGTTCGGCCACGATTTAAGGGCTAGGTCGGCAAGTTTCTCCAAGTGATTAGTTCAGCCACAATTTAAGGGCTAGGTCGGCAAGTTTCTCCAAGTGATTAGTTCGGCCACGATTTAAGGGCTAGGTCGGCAAGTTTCTCCAAGTGATTAGTTCGGCCACGGTTCAAGGGTTAGGTCTGCGAATTTCCTAAGTGCTAGTTCGGCCATGATCTAAGGATTAGATCGTATCAAATTGGGTCGGCCAAAAGATAGGTCGAGTTAAGAATCCAAGGGGTTGAGTCGCTCGAACAGCCTAAGTCCTAAGTCGTCAGGAAATCAATACGACCTAAAAGCTAAATCGTGTGTAGCCGAGGTTACAAGAAATTTCTAAGTCGGTATATTCGGAAACTAACTAAGCCGTGAGAATTACAAGTCGTCCCCTCGACCAATATCTCACTCCACCAACTCGTTAACTCGATAGCCACTCCCTTAACCAAAAAACCCTCATTTCATTTATGCTATTTCATGCTATCGGATCATCCATTAAACCAGATTAAAACCCCCATGAATTCAACGCCCCACAATCCTAACGTAAATCAGGATTGATTAGCCCGAAGCAGTGACCCATCGGCATCGTTTCATCAACCGTTTGAATCCGAATTGAGCCATCTCAGGATCATCAACTATCGGTATGATAAGATTCGTGATGAAGCGCTGCGCGAGGAGGTGGTTGAAGTTTGAATGGGATTCATGAATCAATGGCAGTAAGGGATCGAGAAGGAAGCAGGTTTACTTAAGTAATGATTATCAGTGATTGATGGAATGAAATCGCCTTTTGGAGCTTAGGAAAGTTTTTAATGGCAGAATCAAGGGAGTAGGTAATGAGAAGGAAGAAGAAGATGTGACTTATACCTTGCAGTGGAGGGATCTGAAGCGGCACGTACGACCTAACTGTTAGGTCGCGTACGACCTACCGACTTGAAGAGTGGACGAGTTAGAGGATATCGAAGCACACGACCTAACCAGTAGGCGTACACTTCGAGGGGCAATTGTTAACTCCGCCCCGGTTTTGACTCAACGACTTGAAAGATTACCGACCCAAAAGGATACCAACCTAACAGGCTTGAGAAGGATGCTGACCTAAGGCCTAAAAAGGATACCGACCTAATGCTTAACAAGAACGCCGACCCAACCGACCTAAGGTAGCTACCGACCTAAGATAGCTACCGACCTAAGATAGCTACCAACCTAAGGTGGAAGCCGACCTAACTATCCAAAGAGTTTGCCGCTCTAACTGCTCAGGACAGGGACAAGATCATGAACTATACCTAAGCCGCAACCGACCTATGACCTATGTTAAGTCGTTCACGACCCAAGCAAAGGAAGACAAGTTCAATGCAGCTACTTGGCACAGTGGCCTCTTAACTCATACACGATCCAGGACTTACCAGTTAAGCCGTGACTTGCGACTTGACAGTTAACTCGTTCACGACTCACGATCTAGCTTGAGTCGTCCACGACCTAAAGCTACTAAATGTAAGCCCGATGCCGTACTACTGATACAAGGTTGTATTGACTCGGGGGCGACCTGGGACTTATACAAACGGACCTATGTGAAACCATGGGGATGGCCAGATAAGTCGGCCACGACCTGCCATTGGTCGGTCGCGACTTACGACCCAAGGGGGAAATTTTCCTATAAATACCAACCTACCTCAAACATGAAGGGGACTTTTTGGCCGATCTCTTTAAGCGCCGATACTCTGCTGAATTCTCGACTCACTCGACACTTCAAGTACGAAAGGCATCTCAACTAACTTCGAGAGGAAATCTAACGCAATCTACATGGATTCAAAGAATTCTTCTGCATCAAAGTTCTAGTTGTTTGTCTCATCAGAATTGTAGGCTTACCCTAAGCCGAACCACTATAAAAGCTGTTGTCTTTTCTGCTTTCTCTGTGACTTTTCTACTTGTTTTTAGTTCCCGTGTTCACGGGTGATGCTTTCGCTCAACTTCAATCTACACCAGGGTGTTAGCGTCTGATTTTTACGTTAACATCACTCAAATTATAATGATTGAAGATTTCAGTTATTGATTGATGGTTGAATTGTGATAGTTAAATTTAATTGTTAATTGTGTGTTTGGATGATTAATTTATTATCAGTTATATTAGTTTAGACCCTATGCGCCGCATAATAGTGGATGATATGATATTAAATCCATACACCATGGTATTCTACCTCGAAGTGGAATTGGTATTTAATTGTTGTGCTAACTTCTGTGGATGCAGGGAAACAAGTTGGAGGGATCCAACTGGATTCCTCAAATATCGAATTTATTTCATATGTTGTGTGTTGATAATCTCTGTGTGATTATATTGCGATTGAAAACATTGAAGGCTAAAATTTAGCCGAATATATTTTTGGTATCGTAGGGTACCAGAAATGGATAAAATTGGATTTTTGAAAATTAAGTAGAAAATTTATAGTAAAAATTTATTTTTGAGAATGGGATAAATTTGAAAGAAGGAATTTTAAAAGGATAAATTTTTATTTTTGAATCCTATCAAATAAATTCCAAATTATTGGAAAAGATTCTAATAAACGGATTTTGAGTAATATTGCTAAATAATTGAAGAATTTATTTAAAAATTCGGATTTTTAAATAGTTTGGAGGAAATAAAGAGATTTATTTTAAAAGAAAATAAATTTGGGAAATCAATTTATGAATTGATTTGGTGTTTGGAAAAAAATTTGGAAATCTAAATTCACAATGGGAATTTGTAAAGGAAAGGGAATTTTGTTTTAAAAATAAACATTGGGTTATTTCTAAAAAGTGTGAAAAGGAATTTACGGATTTGGAACGTAAATTAAAAACAAATCGAGAAGGGTTTATTAATTGGTTTAAATGGACCATTTTGAAATGGAAAGCTTATTTTCCCTGGAAAGCCAAGTATGTTTTCAAAGTAGCTTTTAAGTATAAATTAAAGTTGTAGAGATGGTTTTAACAAGAATATTTTGCAGAAATTATTTTCTTAAGTTATTTTGAAAATCTGTAAAGTGAAGATTTATTTGATTGATTTATAGAAGTGATTATTTAAATATTAAATTGATATTTGTTATAGAAAATGGTTATTTAAATAAGTTATACCATATCCACTAATTTTTTTTAAAAGTTAGTTTGGACTTGAAGTTTTATATGAGGTATTAGTATAATATTTTCATAACAAATATTTAAGCAAGTGTATAAAATAGTTTTTATTCTAAGTATTTCCACGTATATTGTGGATAGGTGATTTGAATTATTTTAAAGTATTTGAACTCACAGACTTTCAATGGAAATAAATAATATTGGTAATCTTATTCCGCGAGTGAAAAGTGATTTGAAAATTGTTTTCAAATGTTTGAAGTGTGAAAATATGTCTTCCAAAGATATTTTGCAAATAAATAACCGGGGGAAAATTATTTGAAATCCAGTAATTGTTGTGAATGTTGATTGATAGTTAAATAACCGACTATCAATATCGGCCTTTAAATGGCATTTGAATTTCGATGTGACCGGGGGTCGGATTCCAAGTGGATATCCGAGAACCACATCGAACCTTTGTGATTGTGATGGATCTTTTATTTAAAAGATCAAAGTGGAAATTGTTGTTATTTGTTTGAAATCTGAATGAACACTTATTTTTAAAAAATCAGCGCTCGTTATTCGGATTAGCTGGGAGAGGACCTTATGTCATAAAACCCATTCCGAATAATGATACGACGAAATGGGATTGCATTTGAAGATGGTGTTGAAGACCAGTTATTTTCGAAAACGAAAGGATTAACTGTCGATTGTCTCTGCACCGGGTTGCTCCGGTATAGAGATTTTATCATCCTTTGTGATGCGGATTCCGGATGTGATTAGTGGATATCCGGATTTGCAAGGGCTTCTTTGGAAGTGCCTTCGGTTCCGTTCGATCCCGGAACGGACTTGTTTAGATGTGTGTCTGACATTACACTTTGAGATGTAAAGCTGGTTTCTATCAAATACATTTCTGTTGGTGGCGGAGAATTTATTCTCTTAGCTTAACACCCTTCTCTGAAACGTACGAGCTCAGAGGATATGTAATTGATGGTTACTAGCGATATATTCCCAAACTAGTAATGTGGCATACAAAGTGCTGTTGATTATTTGTTGATCGAAGCATGACTTTGTGAAAAAGTGTAGCTTTGTGGATGAGACTTCGTCGGACCTCACACCTCGGAAATGGTCAAAACAGGAAAGATGCGGCAAGGTTGGGTCGCGCCCTTTAGGGTATGTCATTTCCTTCTGGAAAAGGTTAGTATCATGTTACGGAGCCCAGATATTTTACCTATGTTGTTGCCACAAATTTATTATACTTTATGGTTGTTGTTTTGTGGTTGGGGATCCTCGGATAAAGGTCGCAAGCGATAGGGGGATGACATAATCAAGTAGTAGTTACCTAGTTACAGAGGTAACCCGGCCTTGTGTTGGCAGAGATCCGGGTAGGTTCTCGGGCGTCCCTCCAGAGGCGCACCCATGTGGCAGTAGGAAGTTCCTTAGCCTGACCATTTATTGGAAATCCAAAGGAACAATACGTGCCCTATATGGTTTTAGTTGTATAACCTGCCATGGAATGTGGCGGTAACCTGCTATTGAACATGGTAGCTATAGCAGGCATACAATAATGGTTATATGCTAGCTAAGATTAATATTATACTTTCGAAATGTTTTATGCACTATGCACTATGCACACATGAGGATGTTAAAAATATTTTGCGTATCAAGCATGTTTGACTATCATAAGGAGAAATCTCCTCCAATTCTGCGTTTACATTGTGTGTGGCGGGAGGCCTTATGGTAGTTTCACTTTCCAAAAGAATAGCGGATTTCTTTTTATTTTCTTTGTGAAAATAATTGTTTTTAAGATCTCATACCCGTCCCACGACTGACCTGGAGTTTATTGTTCCCTTTCTAAACTCTGGCTGCCCACAATTTTTCACACGGGCAGCCTAGAGTCAGGTTATCAGTTATTCGGGAGCGAAGTCAAGAAGTTGCTATGGAGATCTGGAGGCAAACTGGATGGCGAGACGTACCACTTATACTATGTAGTGTCCGTTGCGTCTGGGTTAGTGCAAATCAAATTTTATTGTACACAAGTTACTATAACTGCCAGTGTTTGTATCGTGTCGTTGTAAAATTTGATAATGTGATGTATAAAATTGATATAGTGCTTTTATTTTAAAGATTATTTATTTATCTATTGTATATTGTTCCGCTATGAAATGTGAGATTCTGTTTATTGTTTCTGTTCTTCTTCTATCTTCTTTTTCTTAAACCCTAACGTTTCGGTTTTCCGGCATTCGATTGTTCGGCAATTGATACAGTGGACGTATTAATGTCGATTTTCGGAAGTCGAAAAATTGGGTCGTTACAAATAACCAAAGATGCAAATAAATTTTATATGAAGTTTTTTTGCGTGGCTTAAAAATTTCATAAATTTATACTTATGCATTTTTTGGTTAATACGAATTAATAAATACCAATAAATCTTATATTATACCTTTGGTTTTACTATAAGTGGTCTTTAAAAAGAACCTCCTACAAATAGACCAATATTGCAATATTCAGCCATATAGTAGCGCTTTTTAAATGTTCACGGGCAATTGCATTCATGATGATAACAATATATATGTTATGACCTATCTTTTACTGTCACAAATGATATCGTACGATGATCCCTTAATCCAACTGAATTAGAAATGAGATATTATTATCACCGTCATTGTTGTTTGATCGGGTTCCTTAGCTATCTGGTTCTTTCTTTGTATAATTTGGACTAATTTTAATTTTTTTAGGCTTTCTTTCTCATTTTTTTAAGTAAGGCGGAATCATTTGTACTAACTGAATACATATACTTTTAACTTAATCATTATCGTTTTTTAAATCCTATTTTTTAATTAATGATAAATCATAAAGTTTTTATGTGACTATATCTTAATATTTTAAAATTAGATTGAATTCCTAAAATTACAAAAAGTTGAAACCGAGACACAAACCATCATCTCGAGCTTGGTTCAAACTATCAGATTTCTTTAGGGATGTTATTTTACTTCATTAACAGTGGTATTTTCCCCATAGTGTATTAGTTTCTAGTTTCTAAATTGGTAATTTTATTTACAGATTGAACAATAACCAAAGATGCGAATGAATTTTTATATGAAGTTTTGTTGCATGGCTGAAAAATATTAGAAATTTATATTTATGCATGTTTTGGTTAATCCGACTTAATAAATACCAATAAATCTTATATTGTACCTTTGGTTTCACTATAAGTGGTCTTTAAAAAGAACCTCCTGCAAACAAGCCATGAATATTGCAATATTCAACCATATAGTAGCGCTTTTCAATTATTCACTGGCAAATGCATCCATGGTGATAATAGTATATATGTTATGACCTATCTTTTACTGTCACAAATGATATCGTACGATGATCCCTTTATCCAACAGAATTGGAAATGAGATATTATTATCACCATCACTGTTGTTTGATGGGATTCCTTAGCTGTCTGGTTCCTCTCTTTGTATAATCTTGGACTAATTTTAATTTTTTTAGGCTTTCTTTCTCATTTTTTAAGTAAGGTGGAATCATTTGTACTAACTGTATACATATACTCTTATTATCCACTAAATCAAATTTGAATAACTATGCATTTCTCTTCAATTTGAAATTATATTGCTATTAATATAGACTGTTTACTATATATAGGAAAAAATCAGTTCATAAACAAATAATCAATTAAAACCTTTTTTCCATTAGAAGTCAAACCATGCGGACAGTTTATCAACGGTACTTTCTTTCGCTCTCCTTAACTGCATAAATTATGTAACATCCCGCCTTTTCGCACACTTTAAACCGACACACGTGCCAATTAAAAGCATACGCAAGGGTGGATTGTTATGGGGTAAATAAGAAAAACAGAGAAGAAATAAAACAAAATAGAATCTCACAGCGGAAGGATAAAATATAATAATAAATATACAGTTCAAAATAGTTTACAAACACTTGATTTGCTTTATACAATAAATATCAGAGTTACACATACCAATACAATCAATGCAGCGGAACAGTATGAGTGTGGTGCAAACTACAAATAATAATAATATGGATTCTTCGTCTTCGTCCTCCAAGCTAAAGTCATCGATCCTGAAACGCTCGGACTGACCCGAGCGAATTTGAAAAGACAAAAACACTCGAGTCAGACTAAAAGATATTATGTGAGTTAAATTAACAGAAATAAATATGAGTACAGTAACTCAAGAGATGTTCGGGATTTACATCTCCTAAGGATCCGTTAAACTATTTACTATGTAGTATATTGCGCTATTATAATAGTGTCTATTTATAAAATAAACTTACTTTTTAATAGCGTTAAGGGGTTACCCATATAGCCCTTAACACAAATAATGCCAATAGTCTATACAGTACCGTAATACCTCCTGATCGGGAGGCTACCAGAGGATACTCCATAGGTACGACACAAATAGAAACTCGTAGTAAAGGCTCGGTATGGTAGGTGACACGGCACAACTAGGCAATGCCAGGGTAGATATACCAATTGCTATCCAGGCTGGTGGAAACGCGTAGCCGCAGTTACCACCCACCTCGGACTAACTCCCCAAAATCAAAATATAGAAGTGGCCACTGAATCAATCCAAAATCAAAGTATAATATCGAAGAGGAGGGTCCGATCAGAGGAATGACCTCATTGGCCTGAGAATCGCTCCTGTTTTAGCCACCTTATGCCAACTCACGGGAGTCGGGTCCACGTATTTACCTTACAGGAAACGTCGCCACCACCTACTTCATTCTGGAATCTCCACCGCGTACACGGTTAGTCAAAGTGGTTTTCGGTATCGACAGAGAGTATGTCCATATCCGATCCCGGTCTCTTTGCCAACCCATCGTTATTATAACATCGCGGTCATTTAAAATAGTTTATACTTAAAAACCAGAATAAAAATTTCCATTTCAAAAACTATGAGTACGATATCATTTTAAACCCAAAGCCATATTTTATCACTTATCCCAAATATAATTCTTTTCCAAAATCATAATGCTTTAACTTCATAACGTCTGAAAGTCAAATATTTCAAAGCATAATATTTTGAAAATCATAATTTAAAACCATAACTTCTAAAACTGGAATGGTTCGGATATTCAACGGTATATAGAATAAATGGTTGAACTTTATGGTTACTTTGTAAAGAAAATAATTTACATGGCTTTACAAATATAGTTCCTATTTAAAGTTTAAACCATAATTTAAATATCACTTCAAGTTCCAAAAACCCTTCAATTTCTATATATATAAATCCATTTGGAGTATTCATATTCAAACTAAAGTTGGACTTTATTCTTTCAACAAATTAAATGTTTATTATTTAGTCTTGAATATTCACGTAAAAATCCATAAATAAAACTCCAATTTCTAATAAAAATATATATAATTTTTTTCAATTTAATTTATACTAGAATATTCATTTCATATTTATCTTGGGAAAAATCCAGTTATAAATATCATATCTTAAATTTCCAAACTTAAACATTAAATATATGATATAAGTTATCAAACTCCATTTTCTTAATTTTTTATCATTTTATCCAACAGATTTATACACAACTTAAATTTAAAATTTTAACTTCATATGTGTATATATTGAAGAATAATATTTTATACAATATCAAAATAAATTTTTATAAACCGTATCCCATCCAAACCATAGAAATCACTTTAAAATAATTTTATATATAGACCACGGTGCCTGTATAAAATTTTCTACCCTATGGTCAAGTGATACGGATATTTATCATTTCAATCCGCAATTTAAAAATAAAATTTGCGGTTGTTTATCATTTCAAACCACAATCCCGAATGAAATGAAATATGCATGAAAATTTGCAATTTAATGATATCCAATAAACATCCATTCATCAACATCATCCATCATCCAAATCGCAATCATCAATCAATATCAATCAATAACAATTTATATTTGATAATATATAACAGGTAATAACTGGCAATTTTATTCAGATTAAATTTAACAACTATTAATCTAACAGTTTATATTCAGTAATAATCTATATAACTGTTAACTAGCAGTTTATAGGCAAACAAATAAATTCTAACTATCAATTAATTGCAATAAATAAATTAAATTAACAGTTAAACTTAATAAATGCAATTCAACAAATATGAGTGAAATAAACATGCCAAATACTCATAAATAAATTTCTATTCATTTCTAAAATTAATTCAACAAACATAAAAGCTTCTAGTAGTTGTGAGTGGGTTAAAACACTCACCTTTTGAATTTAAATCGAATTTAAATTCGATTTAAACCCAAAAATTCGCCCGTCTCGGAATTCGTCCAAACCAGCGTCATCAAGTCCGGAATTAAATTACGATCCTAACAAAAAAAAATTCGCGTGAATCCGAGGTCGTATGTAAAAGTTATAGCGATTATTGCACTTGAATTTCAAAATTAAAAACAACAAAAGGAGGACACATTTCATACTCTTGCCACGTCATCCTCCACTATCACGCACGCGGCTACCATCTTCTTTCCAGAAGCAAACGCACGCAAGTTCCAGCGCAAGCCTAAAACATGAAACCCTACTGAATTTTTGCCGCAAATATGACCGTCGAAACGCCAAACTAACCACATAGATGCGATCCCCTCGGTTCCCTCTCCAAAACCCAGAAACAGAATTTCGATCAGGCGAACTTTGATGCGACGCTGATGAACGGCCACGAACTGTTTGAATTTATTCTCGGTAAACGGTAACTCCAACTGAAAAACGAATTTCACCATGGGATTACGTGTTTCGAGAAGATCGACATATATTTTTGTGGAATTTTTCAGGAGATTTTGAATTTTCATTTTGTTTTTGAACAGACTGAATCTAGCGTTAACCCCCATTGAAGAAGAAGAGAAGCTTGAAGGAAATACGCGCAGATAAATGAAATTAGGCGGAGGCTAGGGCTGAATAACTGGGTTTATATAGAGGGTTAGAGGTAGCGTAGATAGACCGTAGAATGAACGTGCGGAACAAACTATGGCCCAAAAAGCCCGCTATGTCTCCAGAACGAAATTTCGTAAATCTAAATATCCAAATAGGTAATTTAAAATATTCTGAACGCGATGGAAAAAGTTTCACGTCCAAATTTGATCGTATGAAGAAGTTATGCTGAAAACAAAATTTCCAAATTGATTTCAAATTGATTTTATTAAAATTAATTTCAAGGCGTTTCACGCCCGTACGATCAAACGACAAGTCCGATCGATACGAAACTTGAAACCCTCTAATAATTCACCGATACGGATCCGATGAAACTAGTTTCGTCGAAATCCGAGTCCGTGGCCAAAATGGCTATTTTTAATATTCATTAAATAAATTATAAAAATCCAAATTTTATATTAAATTCTAAAATTAGCCAAATTTTATTTCTTATATGATTCGTAATCAATTGAAAAGATTTAACAGGTTTAGCTGTGAATTAAAAGTTGACAGTATATCAATTGCAATGTTAATTTCTACACTTTCTTATATTTAAGAATTTTATAAATTATATTCTCAAAACCCATACTTTAGATTTTTAATCTTTATATTCTCAACTTTTACCTAAAATAAAGATGCCATAAACATTAGTTCCTGATTCACATCATTATTCTTTAAGTCTAATTTAAATCTCAATAACGTAGTATTTAACGTTAGAATCCATTTTATTATGCATAAATTCCAAATTTTACTGACCCAAATTTTCTTCTTTTCATTCCATATCAATTGTCAATCCTATAAGAAAAATTAACATTAGGTTCATACTTATTACAAATAACTCCAGTTTCTTCCAAATAATAATTACATAACTACTAAATATTAAATCCATTTAATTGTAATAAATTCAATTGATTGCAATAAATTTCCAAATAAATTTGGATCTTTATTTGGTTATACAAAAAAAATCCGTTATCACTTACCTAACAAAGTTATTATTACTTAAGATCTCATTGCATCCACATTTTCACATTTTCATTTCCTGGTTTCTTTACTTTATTCTACATAAATTATTATAATTGGGTTTTTTCTTGGTTACGTCTTATTTGTATTTAACATTACTCATTCACCAATTCATTTCACTTTAACTGCGGTAAATTGGCGGATAAATTGAATTTGATTCCCAAAATTTAAATTAACAAGCAACAAGAATAGGTAACACACAATAGTCGTTACACTAAATTCTAGTCACCTAAATAAGCTTTTATTACTTTACAAAATGGAATAACTTTTAAACTCATAAATGTAATACCAAAACCGTTATAAATCCAATAAATTTCCAAATCGAAGTTTGTACACATTTTACACAACTATTATGATTTCTCACAGAACGTTGAATTTATTAAATGACCATTTATTCAAAATTTAATTCCCTTAATTGAATCAAATGCTTATAATTTTTACATTCTTAACATTCCTTCCCATTATAAATTCATTAACGGATTTACAAATCTCTATCTTCCAAATATTAAATAACCAAACTGATTACAACCACTGTTCTTATCAAATTTTCATAAATTTGTTCAAATCTATACTCTTTTTCCATATAAATAAATTTTATGTTACTACTAGATTTTTTTATCCACTACAGCCATTAAATTTTTACTATCTACACTTATTACATCTTTGTATTAATGAATCCCATTCAAGTTAATACTTATATTAATATTCACAAATTCAACATTTATATGTTTCTTAAAATTAACTTTCAACCGAATGTGCCAATTTACATTTCATTTCCATTCAATATATATTCATTTTATTCCGTTCATTCGGGTACTGCATTGAAATATATTTATTCTCTAATACTAACGTTATTATCATTAAATTATGATTGGATTCCAAGTTTTTATTCAATACCTTGAACAATAACTTACATATTAACCAAATCCTTCTTCTACTTAATTCAAATTGGATTATGTTCCAATTCCTATAACCTAGGTCTTGAGTCACCATTTACATAATTAAATTTATCGTTTATTTCAATCTTCGTTTATAATTTAAAGTTCTACTAAACTAAATTACAAAACTTATGAACTTTAACAAATTTAATCCACCAATTAAATTTTTCTGATGTTTATATATTGCAATTCAATTCAGTTATTATTTCATTAATACCATTTTAATCAACTAATTATGAATTATAACCACAACACAAATCTTCGTTATTCTACCTATTGCCATATAACATTTCAATTGTTAAATCTTTAATCTCAGTTACTATATCCAACTCCTACATTTATTATAAATTAGATTAAAAATTATATTAAGTTAATCCATTTAATATTATCAAATTTAACGGGTCGTTACAATCTCCCCCACTCAAAACTTTTCGTCCCCGAAAAGGAAAAAGAAGGGAGAAGGAAGAGTAAAACAGTACATCTTATTTCAAACATTAACTTATTGACAATATTACTAAATTAATTCCCTTATATAAAATATACCAGTTTTATAATCATTATATTCTTTTGTACATAAATTATTAAAGTTGGGAAAATATTTTCACAAAATTCTAAGTCCAAAATTTTCGGAAAATTTTGGCAGAGTCTCCTTTGTACGGTGAGGCTCGGGAGAAAATATAATATCAAAATATACAAATATATTACATATATTATCAAAATATTATATCCCAACACGGGAAAATAGCGCTTTAAACGTAATCCGAAAACGTACCTATTTGTCGGGCAATATACGCTTATTATTATGGAACCAAAAGCAGTAGCAGTTGCTTCCATCACCTGTATTCACTTATATAATCTAAAAGGTTAAATATTTATTTTAAAGTGAACTATTCAAGTGGATTCAATCATTAATCAACCAAACAATTCAACAACCATCAACCTTACAAACAACATACATACACAAACGAAGCAACCATTTAATCCATCAAACAAATAGTTGTTTGGGTTCAAACTTGAAATTTGTATGAAATGAAATTAACTATCAAGTGCATCCTTTACTCAACAGTCTTAGATGGAACAAGGATAGATTATTTATTCATCCAACAACTTCAAATTCCTTACCCAACAAACATAAATCAACAATAACAATTCAAACCAACAATCAAATTAACTTATTATACATTTATCTCATGCTTCAATGGTTTGATTTTCTTTCTTTCATTTATGGAGTGATTTCTTTATTTCTTACAAATTTTTATTTTCCATTTATCACAAAATTCATCATATTTGTATTCCAATTTATTTACTAAAGTTTCTATCATCTATTTATACCACTTACCTTTACTTATAGTAAAATTTCCAATTTAACTTAAGTCTATACAATTTATTCTCATAATAATAGCAAATTAATAGAATACCTTTATTACCTTACTCATCACTTGTAAGATTTCCCCTTACATTTTCCTACTAACATTGCAACTTTTTATTATGTGGTAAGTTATGTATGTTTTAAGAATGTAAGTGAAAATTTACAAGTTTCTTCTCCATTCCTTTAATTAATATATATTTGTTTTATAAATTACAATTTCAACTTACCTTTAATCTCATTCATTTATTTAATGTTGAAGTTTCCATTATATTTAATTACAGTAACCCTCTACTTACACTTAATTTATTAACCTTATAACCTGCATTCTTAAAATAAAGAATTTTATTAATTCATTACCTAGGGTTCACAGTCATTTATTTATATTACCTACTTTTTATTTTATTCAACTAGTAGCATTTGACTCATACTAAATATTATAACCCTACAATCAAACTTTATAAATTAAGGAATTACATTTTTACTTTCTTAAGGTTAAAATCACCTATTAATAATACAACATTTAATTTTAGTAAAATTCCAATCATCACTTAAGTTAATACCATTAAATTCTTATTTATAACAGTAATTTATTGAATACTTCATATTTTTTTCCAAAATTCTACTTGCATAATATTCTATTCCACTCTTAATTTACATTTCAACTTTTTATACTTGGTAAGTTATTTATGTTAAAGAAAAAGCAAAAGAACTTATGCAAGTTTAATCTCAACTCTTTTAATTCATTGATTACTTCTTTTATTTCACTAACCTAAATTTTTACAACTAATTTATGGAAATTCAAGAATTAATACCGGGTCAAATTCCAAAATTTCTTTTAAAATAATAGATAATTAATTTCTTACAACTTTTATATCCCTAATTACCTTTAAACAATTAAAATTTTAAATAATTTCAAAACAAATCTGCAGTAGAATTTACTACAGTGGCCTTTCCCCTTCGAAACTCGAAAATGAAAGTCGATGATGCGGCCGTCATCACCGAAATTATTTTCCAGCGACAGAGAGGAAAGTACAAAATTATTTTCTTCAAAATCCTCTTTAAAATAATTTTTCCGAATTATACTAAATATTTATATAAGAAAATACTTATAAACCAAATCCCTATATCCCATAAATCCATTGAAAACAGATTTTCAAAATCCCGGACTTAAGTTCTAAAATCTCCAATTTGATTTATTATAATTTCAACTTAGCTTCAATTGTTATAAATATTTTTTATTTCCTAACACCCAATCTATAGCAACCAAATATATATATATATATATATATCTTTATAAAAATATTTTTTTTATATATATAGAAAATATAATAGGCAAAATTATTTCATTCACCTATATTAAAAACAAATATTATGTCGGTCTGTCCTATTAAGTGTTTAGAAATCCCTATTGATGACATAGCGTCCCATGCATCAACCAGAATTTATAAATACAAAGCGGAACAGATTAACACAATATCAAAATCCTTTATTAACACTAACAAATACACCCTCTGATATATGTACACTCAACGACTCCCATAGGGTATTACCACCCAATTAACAAAGAGTCAAACCCCACAAAACCAAGGTTTATCGCTAAACCAAAGCTCTGATACCAACTGTAACATCCCGCCTTTTCGCACACTTTAAACCGACACACGTGCCAATTAAAAGCATACGCAAGGGCGGATTGTTATGGGGTAAATAAGAAAAACAGAGAAGAAATAAAACAAAATAGAATCTCACAGCGGAAGGATAAAATATAATAATAAATATACAGTTCAAAACAGTTTACAAACACTTGATTTGCTTTATACAATAAATATCAGAGTTACACATACCAATACAATCAATGCAGCGGAACAGTATGAGTGTGGTGCAAACTACAAATAATAATAATATGGATTCTTCGCCTTCGTCCTCCAAGCTAAAGTCATCGATCCTGAAATGCTCGGACTGACCCGAGCGAATTTGAAAAGACAAAAACACTCGAGTCAGACTAAAAGATCTTATGTGAGTTAAATTAACAGAAATAAATATGAGTACAGTAACTCAAGAGATGTTCGGGATTTACATCTCCTAAGGATCCGTTAAACTATTTACTATGTAGTATATTGCGCTATTATAATAGTGTCTATTTATAAAATAAACTTACTTTTTAATAGCGTTAAGGGGTTACCCATATAGCCCTTAACACAAATAATGCCAATAGTCTATACAGTACTGTAATACCTCCTGATCGGGAGGCTACCAGAGGATACTCCATAGGTACGACACAAATAGAAATCGTAGTAAAGGCTCGGTATGGTAGGTGACACGGCACAACTAGGCAATGCCAGGGTAGATATACCAATTGCTATCCAGGCTGGTGGAAACGCGTAGCCGCAGTTACCGCCCACCTCGGACTAACTCCCCAAAATCAAAATATAGAAGTGGCCACTGAATCAATCCAAAATCAAAGTATAATATCGAAGAGGAGGGTCCGATCAGAGGAATGACCTCATTGGCCTGAGAATCGCTCCTGTTTTAGCCACCTTATGCCAACTCACGGGAGTCGGGTCCACGTATTTACCTTACAGGAAACGTCGCCACCACCTACTTCATTCTGGAATCTCCACCGCGTACACGGTTAGTCAAAGTGGTTTTCGGTATCGACAGAGAGTATGTCCATATCCGATCCCGGTCTCTTTGCCAACCCATCGTTATTATAACACCGCGGTCATTTAAAATAGTTTATACTTAAAAACCAGAATAAAAATTTCCATTTCAAAAACTATGAGTACGATATCATTTTAAACCCAAAGCCATATTTTATCACTTATCCCAAATATAATTCTTTTCCAAAATCATAATGCTTTAACTTCATAACGTCTGAAAGTCAAATATTTCAAAGCATAATATTTTGAAAATCATAATTTAAAACCATAACTTCTAAAACTGGAATGGTTCGGATATTCAACGGTATATAGAATAAATGGTTGAACTTTATGGTTACTTTGTAAAGAAAATAATTTACATGGCTTTACAAATATAGTTCCTATTTAAAGTTTAAACCATAATTTAAATATCACTTCAAGTTCCAAAAACCCTTCAATTTCTATATATATAAATCCATTTGGAGTATTCATATTCAAACTAAAGTTGGACTTTATTCTTTCGACAAATTAAATGTTTATTATTTAGTCTTGAATATTCATGTAAAAATCCATAAATAAAACTCCAATTTCTAGTAAAAATATATATAATTTTTTTCAATTTAATTTATACTAGAATATTCATTTCATATTTATCTTGGGAAAAATCCAGTTATAAATATCATATCTTAAATTTCCAAACTTAAACATTAAATATATGATATAAGTTATGAAACTCCATTTTCTTAATTTTTTATCATTTTATCCGACAGATTTATACACAACTTAAATTTAAAATTTTAACTTCATATGTGTATATATTGAAGAATAATATTTTATACAATATCAAAATAAATTTTTATAAACCGTATCCCATCCAAACCATAGAAATCACTTTAAAATAATTTTATATATAGACCACGGTGCCTGTATAAAATTTTCTATCCTATGGTCAAGTGATACAGATATTTATCATTTCAATCCGCAATTTAAAAATAAAATTTGCGGTTGTATATCATTTCAAACCACAATCCCGAATGAAATGAAATATGCATGAAAATTTGCAATTTAATGATATCCAATAAACATCCATTCATCAACATCATCCATCATCCAAATCGCAATCATCAATCAATATCAATCAATAACAATTTATATTTGATAATATATAACAGGTAATAACTGGCAATTTTATTCAGATTAAATTTAACAACTATTAATCTAGCAGTTTATATTCAGTAATAATCTATATAACTGTTAACTAGCAGTTTATAGGCAAACAAATAAATTCTAACTATCAATTAATATGCAATAAATAAATTAAATTAACAGTTAAACTTAATAAATGCAATTCAACAAATATGAGTGAAATAAACATGCCAAATACTCATAAATAAATTTCTATTCATTTCTAAAATTAATTTAACAAACATAAAAGCTTCTAGTAGTTGTGAGTGGGTTAAAACACTCACCTTTTGAATTTAAATCGAATTTAAATTCGATTTAAACCCAAAAATTCGCCCGTCTCGGAATTCGTCCAAACCAGCGTCATCAAGTCCGGAATTAAATTACGATCCTAACAAAAAAAAATTCGCGTGAATCCGAGGTCGTATGTAAAAGTTATAGCGATTATTTCACTTGAATTTCAAAATTAAAAACAACAAAAGGAGGACACATTTCATACTCTTGCCACGTCATCCTCCACTATCACGCACGCGACTACCATCTTCTTTCCAGAAGCAAACGCACGCAAGTTCCAGCGCAAGCCTAAAACATGAAACCCTATTGAATTTTTGCCGCAAATCTGACCGTCGAAACGCCAAACTAACCACATAGATGCGATCCCCTCGGTTCCCTCTCCAAAACCCAGAAACAGAATTTCGATCAGGCGAACTTTGATGCGACGCTGATGAACGGCCACGAACTGTTTGAATTTATTCTAGGTAAACGGTAACTCCAACTGAAAAACGAATTTCACCATGGGATTACGTGTTTCGAGAAGATCGACATATATTTTTGTGGAATTTTTCTGGAGATTTTGAATTTTCATTTTGTTTTTGAACTGACTGGATCTAGGGTTAACCCCCATTGAAGAAGAAGAGAAGCTTGAAGAAAATACGCGCAGATAAATGAAATTAGGCGGAGGCTAGGGCTGAATAGCTGGGTTTATATAGAGGTTTAGAGGTAGCGTAGATAGACCGTAGAATGAACGTGCGGAACAAACTATGGCCCAAAAAGCCCGCTATGTCTCCAGAACGAAATTTCGTAAATCTAAATATCCAAATAGGTAATTTAAAATATTCTGAACGCGATGGAAAAAGTTTCACGTCCAAATTTGATCGTATGAAGAAGTTATGCTGAAAACAAAATTTCCAAATTGATTTCAAATTGATTTTATTAAAATTGATTTCAAGGCGTTTCACGCCCGTACGATCAAACGACAAGTCCGATCGATACGAAACTTGAAACCCTCTAATAATTCACCGATACGGATCCGATGAAACTAGTTTCGTCGAAATCCGAGTCTGTGGCCAAAATGGCTATTTTTAATATTCATTAAATAAATTATAAAAATCCAAATTTTATATTAAATTCTAAAATTAGCCAAATTTTATTTCTTATATGATTCGTAATCAATTGAAAAGATTTAACAGGTTTAGCTGTGAATTAAAAGTTGACAGTATATTAATTGCAATGTTAATTTCTACACTTTCTTATATTTAAGAATTTTATAAATTATATTCTCAAAACCCATACTTTAGATTTTTAATCTTTATATTCTCAACTTTTACCTAAAATAAAGATGCCATAAACATTAGTTCCTGATTCACATCATTATTCTTTAAGTCTAATTTAAATCTCAATAACGTAGTATTTAACGTTAGAATCCATTTTATAATGCATAAATTCCAAATTTTACTGACCCAAATTTTCTTCTTTTCATTCCATATCAATTGTCAATCCTATAAGAAAAATTAACATTAGGTTCATACTTATTACAAATAACTCCAATTTCTTCCAAATAATAATTACATAACTATTAAATATTAAATCCATTTAATTGTAATAAATTCAATTGATTGCAATAAATTTCCAAATAAATTTGGATCTTTATTTGGTTATACAAAAAAAATCCGTTATCACTTACCTAACAAAGTTATTATTACTTAAGATCTCATTGCATCCATATTTTCACATTTTCATTTCCTGGTTTCTTTACTTTATTCTACATAAATTATTATAATTGGGTTTTTTCTTGGTTACATCTTATTTGTATTTAACATTACTCATTCACCAATTCATTTCACTTTAACTGCGGTAAATTGGCGGATAAATTGAATTTGGTTCCCAAAATTTAAATTAACAAGCAACAAGAATAGGTAACACACAATAGTCGTTACGCTAAATTCTAGTCACCTAAATAAGCTTTTATTACTTTACAAAATGGAATAACTTTTAAACTCATAAATGTAATACCAAAACCGTTATAAATCCAATAAATTTCCAAATCGAAGTTTGTACACATTTTACACAACTATTATGATTTCTCACAGAACGTTGAATTTATTAAATGACCATTTATTCAAAATTTAATTCCCTTAATTGAATCAAATGCTTATAATTTTTACATTCTTACCATTCCTTCCCATTATAAATTCATTAACGGATTTACAAATCTCTATCTTACAAATATTAAATAACCAAACTGATTACAACTACTGTTCTTATCAAATTTTCATAAATTTGTTCAAATCTATATTCTTTTTCCATATAAATAAATTTTATGTTACTACTAGATTTTTTTATCCACTACAGCCATTAAATTTTTACTATCTACACTTATTACATCTTTGTATTAATGAATCCCATTCAAGTTAATACTTATATTAATATTCACAAATTCAACATTTATATGTTTCTTAAAATTAACTTTCAACCGAATGTGCCAATTTACATTTCATTTCCATTCAATATATATTCATTTTATTCCGTTCATTCGGGTACTGCATTGAAATATATTTATTCTCTAATACTAACGTTATTATCATTAAATTATGATTGGATTCCAAGTTTTTATTCAATACCTTGAACAATAACTTACATATTAACCAAATCCTTCTTCTACTTAATTCAAATTGGATTATGTTCCAATTCCTATAACCTAGGTCTTGAGTCACCATTTACATAATTAAATTTATCGTTTATTTCAATCTTCGTTTATAATTTAAAGTTCTACTAAACTAAATTACAAAACTTATGAACTTTAACAAATTTAATCCACCAATTAAATTTTTCTGATGTTTATATATTGAAATTCAATTCAGTTATTATTTCATTAATACCATTTTAATCAACTAATTATGACTTATAACCACAACACAAATCTTCGTTATTCTACCTATTGCCATATAACATTTCAATTGTTAAATCTTTAATCTCAGTTACTATATCCAACTCCTACATTTATTATAAATTAGATTAAAAATTATATTAAGTTAATCCATTTAATATTATCAAATTTAACGGGTCGTTACAAATTAATTTGGGGCTGTATCATTGTTTCACTTTTATCAACAGTGCCATTGCCTACACACTACAGAAAGAAATTTTTTCTCCCATTCATATTTAGACACTAACTACATGTATCTTTATTGCACTATGAATAAATTCATCATGAACTGACTTATGATATGCAATATGTTTTGTAGTAGTAGAATTAATACGAATGGTTTTTGTGCAATTCAACTACAATTAAAATGCAAATTAACTCATCATTGATTAATGTAATGGCCCAACAACATGATAAGCTAATTTCGTAGTTTTTTTGCTCCTTTGTTTGAACTGGCAATGTTATAAGATATCTTTCTTCTTCACAAGTAGCGCTTGCCTTAAATTTATTTTTCAGCTTCATTTCCAACCTAGTCTATTTTTCTTCTTTCTTTATAGGAAACTTTTAAATTTTATACTTGGGCATTCATTTGCGTAAAAAGAACTACATATCTTTTCATGGAAACAAAACTATATTGATATTTTTGTCATGCACCTTTAATATTCAATTAATGATTATCCAGGCTAACTTTGTTTATTTTTTCATTTTACAAAAATTGTTGAATTACAGAAAGGCAGGCTTGAGTTTAAGATAAAGACAAATGTTCTTCACAGATTCTGCTAAATGGTTAGTGGTCATAACATTTGCAAATGACTCACGTTCTCTTAGTTGCATTAAATTATGATTCTATTTAATGAGCAATACATTGTGTAGTGGAAAAATTATCTTACGATTATATGTCTTTAGTCCTATTCATTTATATTCGTTCATGTACACATCTCATCCAGCTTATTATCTTCCAAATTTAATTTTTTTCATTTCTACTCACATGTCAATATGTTTAAATTGGTACTTCTAAGTATTAGAATCATCACCAAATCTAGGTTATTTCAGTTTTAAAATTTTAGTTCTTATTATTTTATGCAGGTAAGAAACCACTGTTTGAGATAAAGAGCAATAAGATGTTGTGGAAATTAAATGAAATAATAAGGGATTGCATTACAAAGTAAGGCAATAGCAGGTGCATTTATTTCTTCAAAAATAACAAATGACATAATCATAGTAAACTGTCTTAAGTATTACTTCTGGCCTACTAACATAAGAGTTATTGTAATCTGAATTTATGATTATGCTTGTTTTTATTTCATACCTGCTGGCATTTACATCAGGAGATAAACTAAAATGAACAGTTTCTTAACAATTTAAACTCCATCACATTTGTTCCAACGGATTGCAAAAAGACACCAAATATTACACCTACAATCCTTTATAACCTGCCAGCTATCTATTACTCACACAAATCACCTACTCGCAACATATTTCCTCCTCTTTTCATAGTCATGGAAACTTTACACTCATCTATACAATCACTTACTATTGACAGTGTTGGAGCAACAATCTAAGTCCGTGTTGCCAGGATGTGGGACTCCATAAATCTAAAGAGCAATGATTTTTTTGGATTTAATATGCAGCTGCTCGATAACAAGGTTAGCCTTAGAGACATTTCTGACTTTAAACAAAATAGAGGGTTATACATTTAATATGCAGCTTCTTCATTCTATGTATACACTTACATCCTGATTCACAATTCTTTTCTTGCTACCATATTCGCCAGTGCCATATCCATCCCTACTGCTGTGCACCTGACTTTCATACGCACTAATCTATATTACTGATCCTAAACTATGATTTCTCTTAATATTTCTGCTGCCTTTTATCTACACTTTTTCCATTTTACCTTTTCAGACTACAAGTCAAATACACCATTGGCCACTATATTAACTTGTTTAGGGTAAGCCGAGAAGAAAAATTTCTCATTACATCCCTTTTTCTACGTTGTCTTCCATGAAATTAATTTCATGCCTCGATTACTTACACTTGGAATGTTGCTTTCATTCCTCTACAGTTTAGACTTTATCGATCGTGTAGTCATTTTCCACTTATAATTGAATAATTTACATATTCCTGCTCTTTACACCATATTTCTATGAAACATTGTTTTTTATAATGTGCAGTTATTAAATTTCCTTTTTTTACCCAACACGTAAACCTCAAACACCATAATTTGCAATCTTTTATCCATACTACACTATTAATAATGAAGAAGACTTTCTAAATATATAAGAATTTTCATATATTGGTAAAGAATATGAATGGCTGAACAACAATGCGACATCATTATCAACAATGAGCAAGAGTAAAATGTATACATAAGTATGATCTTTTATTATTATATTTTAACTTAGCTAAAATAATTATAGTGAAAATAGTAAAATTCTCACATTTGTCAGAGAATAAAATATGTACGTAAAAATAATCCAGTAAAGCATAAGTATAGTCGCTTTGGTCTGTACTGATATTGTAGCTGCATTCTCAATTATATTGTTGATTCACTTTACATACATACAAACATATATGTATGTATGTATGTATGTATGTATGTATGTGTATATATATATATTTCAATTACTCACTCTGAACTGGAAGACATAAATAGGCATATAAATTTATTAGTCTTTTATAAACTAAAATTGCAAAAATACCGTAGAAAAATCAAACATGTTTTTCTGTAAACAAATGAATTACTTTACTATGTCTATATTTGTATAAAAGTTTTTAATTCTTCCCACAGCTGAATCTGCTACTGCTCTTGCAAATTACAAGTGTACACGTTTTCGCATACTTGCCGCTATTCCTTGGCAAGCTAAAAGAAGGGTTGATCTACGATGTAGGTGAATTCACCGTCACCCCTGCTGGTGATAGTTATCTTTCGGTGCACAAACCAATTAAGAACGACTTCACTACTTTGACAACAGTCACCGAAGTTGAAAACCATGATGACACCATAACTGCACATAAGTTTTCCTTTGTAGACTATTAGTCAATAATTAACCGAACCGATACTATAAAATACTTAACAGGTTAGTACACTACATCCCAACTACTTTCCATTTCATCTTATTAATATACCAGTTACTTATTAACAAATCAAATACGCATCAACCTCTCAATTAAGATGTCATTAGGGTCCTTCACCATGTTGGTGATGTCATCAATCAATCTATTGGGAATGGTTCAGTGGCTCCTAAGCGCGAGCATATCCTATATCTTCACTGGTACCTTTTGCTTCTCTATTATTTCGTCACTCGACTAAATGTCATCAAATTTCTACTGTATTCTTCGCTGAACCTTATTTTATATTATCTGCAGTGGTAGCTGCATTGCCGCTACACCGTGGGAAACAAAGCAACCTTGATAGATGATTCTGCTGTCAATGACACTACTAAAACAATTATTCTTACATCAATGATTGTAAAGAATTACCGAAGTATATTTCCTACATATACATATCCTCCTATACTTTGTATTATACATTTGTTAGTACTAAAACATTGCTTCTACTATGACTTACAGGAAAGCCAAGCCTGAGCTCAACTATTGTAACATTTGTTTACACGGATTTAGATATTACCGAGGGATCTGATTTACTTAAGAGGTCAGTCCAACTAACCGCTTATCAAAATTAGATTCTATCTAAATAGGGAATATGAGGACAAAAATAGGAACAACAAATCATTTTCTCGATGTTATTTTTCTTTATTTCACAGTTTTAGAAAAAAAATACTTATTTCAACCTCCTACTAACACTCCCACTTTCTATAGTTTTTCCAGCTTCCGCAAACGAAAACTGCCTGCATTCTCTACTGAAGACATTCAGTACAAAAAACCTACTGACCTTATCGCTGATAATTGGATTTTCGAAATAATCAACTCGGATCTCCCATTTGTGTATGAGATATGTACAGTACTACTCATTGCCTGTCTAGCTGTCTATACTATAGCAATTTTTTTATCAACAATGGACTCTCACTAAATGCTATCTAACCAATTTTATTTTAAAGTATGGTTGTTAAACAATTTGCCTTATTTTTGTGGCGGTAATTTTATTCCTATACAACTGACCATACGCTGTTTGCCAAAGCTTTGCACGCAAAATTTCAATTTCAGCCTGGAAAGCGCATTTTGCTTAACTACAAGAAAAAAAATTTCACCAACTTAACTACCTGGTCATGTCTATTCCCAACTTTTCACTCCAATTCTATACCTCAGCCTCCCATCTAATCGTTTTGGCAAGTTATATATATTTGAACTATAGGTCTTCTTATTACAGTAATCTATCCATTTTTTTAAACCTCTTTTTACCATTTGGCATGTCTATTTGTCGCAATGGAATATCTTCCTATTTTAGATATTGCAATACTCACTTCTAATTTTCAGTGTCGTTACAATGAGGCTAGAATTATGAAAAAAGACTCCTTATCTTGCATATTGACTTTCAACAAAATAGTTTTACATTTAAAACTTCGACAATTTATACCTAAATGAGTGATCTAGACTCTTTTATATATTTTATATTTATGATCGATAATTATTTTTCTACGAAATTTACTAATGTTGACGTTTAAAATACTATCCTTTTTTAACTACCTTTTTTTAGTTTTATGGTAGCAGCACTATATTGTTTTAACAAAAATACACAGCTTCTCATTTTATGTATTCATTTAAAAGTTCGAAAAGCACTTTTAAATTTTATAGATTTCATTGGATCTTAATGTTTCCCCTGTGCTTCATGTCTCCTTATGTGTTTGTTTGAATCTACAAAATTTTTGCTACTTTGTGGAACTGTAATCGGTTAATAATGAATATTCCTCTAATCAGCTATATAAATCAAATATACAGTTTGATATGTTTAACTTTATACATCTTTTGTACCTTTGGTTTTACCTTAAGTGTGATTAATGCATGCCTACCATAGTTAGGTTTATTATGTTTTCTATCTAGGTCTCCACTTTCAACAATGATAAACAAATATTTAATCCACAAGTTGCTTCATTATTGTATTTAGAATTTAGTTTTATAATTCATATGCAAGATAACGGTCCACGTGTGCAGATTCCTTTTTTCTTTCCAAATGAGATCAACTTACATTACTTACTTTTACAAACCATTTATTCCATATGAGTCATATGTGAGTTACAATTTAAATTTTCTTTTACTAAACATATTAGCTTGAGAAATAACAGTTTTAGCTTAAAATTGTGGTTGTAACAACATTTATCTTTTTCTGGACAGATATCTTTACTTCTAATTTACTAATATTATATTTTCAGCCAAAACATTGCCTGTCCTGCTTTCCTCTTTGGACTGAAAGGTTTACTGTTCAAAAATTCATAATACAAATATTTTTATAGCGAACGTAAACTCCTATAGACAACATACACATATACTTATTTAGATCCTTAATCGTCTTATATACAATATTTTATTACTGCTATTTCGACATGTATTACAACATTAATCTATTACTAGACTTTCATATTTTCATTTATTACTGTCATCACATTAACAATCCATAATAGATTTCCACTTCATTTATGTTAATATTTCAAATCCTAACAACATCAACCTCTCTTTTTTAGGGAAAAATCTTTGCTTTCGAAGTAAAAATAACAGGACTTTCTCTCGGCAACGGATGGGAATACTTATCCTGCAACGTTTGCAAATCCAGTATAAGCACATCAGAACCTAAGAATTACTGCAACAAATCAGGAGAGATATCAAATTCCCATTGCATAGGTAATGTCATCACAATTTTTCATCCATGTACATCTACCTTTAACACTGATCATCCTTTGTCTTTTCTCCCTTACCGTGTTCCATTTGGAACTAGTAATCGATGATGGCATCGTATCTATTCCAATCGTCCTATTTGACAACGTGGCAGTGTCTGTTCTGAGACAAAAGGCCGAATCTTTGTACCTAATTCAGAGAAATAAAGTACTTCTGAATTTATCCCATACACCATATCACTATTACAAGTCACTATGCAAAAATTAGTCTCCCTACTCCGTCGCAACATTATATGAGATATTTGCTTCTCACAAAACCTGTATTTTGCTTGAAGGTTGGGGATGGGAAGAAAGTATCAACAATTCTCGAACAGCTAATTGGTAGGATTGAAAATTTTCAAGCCATGCTTGACACATATGTTAATTCAACTGGAAGGAAAAAATTAAGTGCAATAATAATTTCACCTTCATCTGCCGACAACAGTAGTACACCGCCTAAACAAAGCAATACTAAAGTACCTATTTCGCCTACCATATACATATGGCTTGCTGCAAGCAGCTGTTACGCCCACGACACTACATTTCCTGCCTTTTTTCCCGTCTACCCCTAAACCATTAATTTTTAAACTAATAATTAAATTAACTAATAACGTATAAAATTACAGGTTCCACCTTCCTCGGACAGCAAGGTCATTCGACTTAAAGGAAATCCCAGAAAGTAAAATCGTATGACTGCTGCTTAGCTCCGATACTGCTTCTAAACGTATCTTGAGTTATCTGAACTGTTGTAGTGCACCTCCTTCTTATGTTCTTTGTTTTCCGTCTTCTGTTACATGTTCTATGTTTGGTTTCGAATAAAGCATTACAACTTTGTGTCCACTACATGTCTCTAAATATACTGAAAACTACTGTAGACTGCACCCCTGTCATGCAAATATGGTTACTTTCCATAAGTAGCAGTATTACAATTTCGTCTGCCCATAATTTCATAAATTCATCACATCTAAAACACAATCTAACACATCTCAGCCGTTTGTAATTGATAACCCATTGAATAACATTCATTTAGCCGTGCTATCTACATTTCTGACCGCGGTTACATTAACAGGTTAAAACTATATATCAACTAAATGGTGCCTTACTATAAATAGTACTCTAGCTTACAATGAAAATTCCAGCATATATAATTTTATGTTCTTTGTACATATCCGCCATCATTATCCACAATACCTACACGAATATCGGCATAGAGCTATGAATGTATGGTTTAAACATTTATGCTCTCCTCAGTTCACCGCAAAAATTCAATCTTCTTGCATTACTGCATTTACATACATATCAACATTTCTTCCATCAATTTTGACGTAGGTATTATTTACATAATACATGCATGAAAGTGGGGTTATGAACTCTTTGTAACTAACAATCCTCTCAAACAACCAACTGTCACTGACCGAGATAACGAGGACAACAAATCTTTCCTTCCAGTACTTAAGGTATTCATTACATGCCTATGCTTACCCAAAGAATAAACTTATATTCTCGCATCAATTTTTTTTCCTGTATTCCTTATTAACCTAATGCATTTATTCTTCGCCTCAGGTTGACATCCATGGATAGGTAAGTCCAAAACCTTCCGCTTTTATTATCATTCCCCTCTTCTTCGATATTACATTTCTAGGGGCCATTTTATTTCAATCATGTCATGGGCAGGTTGACAAACACATAATGCTACAACAATCCATTTTGCGCTCTAGGGGAATCCAAGTGAACATATCCCCACTAATGGTTATGTCCTTCAACCTACATATAACCAGAACATACCAACAAAACCTATTTTGTTTCAATGTTATACTAATGCTATCATCTATTACACTATATGCCCTACAAGAACTAACTTCTACCCTGGAGCGATCCAGGATTTAAAAAAGACGTCTTCACCATCTAAAGCAACAAATCTGCTCAAAAAATGTATGTACCAACCAACACCTCAAATGTATATTCCCTGCCAATGCATTCACTGCGTTACAATCTAGCCTTCTTCAATTGAGACATAGGTCACAAATAAATATGCTCAGAACAAGAATTGGACAAAAAAATAATCAACCTTGATGAAACGACCTAAAATTTCGATCCGAAAATTCCAAATTGTTAAGGTAAAGAAGAAAGAGATAGAAGAAACAGAAAACACGTCATAGTATCTCACATTCGCAGCGGATCAAAATGTAATATCAAATAATAACAGTAATACAAAAGAAAACCATGTCTGTCAATTTACATTTACTTACATCAGAGGTACAACATTTACAAAAAACACTGGATAAATAAAATCAACATGTCCTAGATAAACTATAATATCATAGCGGAATACACTCCATACGTTCCTGCCATCCAGCTCGCCACCCGAGCTCCAGAACGTCCTCACCTGAAAAGCAGTAATACTCGGTCTGACCCAAGCATAACATCAAAGTAATACCCGGGTCAGGCTGGAAACCAGCGTGAGTAAACCCATCAAACATGAAATACTAAGATATAAAATTTATTTAAAATCCGGGGTAGCTCGTACTTCACTAAGAGTTCTCAACTTGCTATAGTCAACACTTATTTCACACATTAATAACTATGTGCCTCTACATAGTTTAAATGGTCCCATTTACTTAAATCATTCCACTCCAGCCTATTGATTTCACATATCAAATCTATAAGGAATTATAGAAGATTCCAAATCGAAGTGGTTTCGGGTACTTGCCGGTACCCGACCCCGGTCTCTTCGAATCCAATTATCATTTTAAAAACCAAGAAATTTAAGTTTAAACATTTCCATATATATCCAGAATTACATATTTACATAGCCATTTATCACAGATAGGAAAACCATATTACCTCAGTTTAGTCCAATCATACCATATCACATAGCATCACTTATCAAAGACATCAAGTAATCCAAGGCATTCGATATCATTCAATTTTTCATAAGCAAGATTAATTAGTTTCACCATTCAACTAATTTAAATAAACTAAATTAATTCCTTTAATTACTTTTAATCCCGCTTACTTAACGTTAATTAATTACAAACCATTAACTAATCATCCTCAAATTTTCCTCTTTAATTACATTTAGTAATTAGCCTTTAATAATACAAATTAATTAACCTTCACCCATTCACATTCATTACATTATCCTTAATTAATTTCTCAAATTAATTATCCCATAATCACTTACATCGATTAATTATCCTTTAATTAATCACACTCATTAATCTACTAACCCTTAATTAATCAATCCTTTAATTAAGTACATTAAGTAATTAATCCTCAATTACTTCCCTTAAGTAATTAACCTTTAATTACTTCAATCAAGTAATTTTCCCATTGGTTAATTAATTATATTGCTTAATTACATTGATTAATTAACCCTAATTAACTACCCTTAATTAATTAACCTTAATTAATTAACCTTAATCAAAAATTAATCACAACTACTAAATATTCTTTTGCTAATAATTAATTACCCTTTAATTACTAATTTATTAATCAATAATTAATCTTATATTACTTATTCATTAATCTTTAATTATAAATCAATTAATAAATTTAAATGATAAATCATTTATCTTAATTAATCTTCTTAATTATTTTCAAAGTCATACCTAATAACTTTGGAACCAAATAACATACAAGCTTAAAGTTTAATTTAAAATTTAATATACTTAATCTTTTAATAAAACTATTTAATTATCTGAATAATTAAGCTTTTAAAACAACATTAACTTGATTAATATCTTAAAATACTTTTCTCAACTTAAATTAACAAAACATTAGAAATCAATCTATTAGTTACAATAGTTTTAAGATAATTAATTTATCTTGGCTTTGTTAAATTAAAAAAAAACTTCTAACATCAAATTTATAACCCGAGAACAAACCCGGATATTCCCATCAAAAACTTGAGTTTTCTTATGTGACGCCCCACCTCTATACCCACGCTAGCCAAGAACACTACGGTGTGGTGCTGTCAACTTGCACGGAGAATAAAGCTATCGAGGAGCGACCATCCATGTGATTGCTTATCACACGGTGGTTATAAATAATCTTCGGAAACAAACATAGAAATAAGCATAACACAAATCAGTCACAGACATCCATATCACAAAGGCGGAAGAAGATATGAATATATAACTAACACATGAAAGTGTACATCAGAGTAGTGGTCAAAAAGATCCACAATAATACAAAAGAATAGCAACACATGCTATACAAAAGAATACAACTATAAGTCTATGTCTCAAGTGTATACAACAAAAACTGCTAATCTAAACAAGTAGCCAAAAGTCCGTGCAGTGAATCACCGGGGGAGAAGTCAAGCAGAAGCACCTGTAACATCTCAGTCTGACCCGAGTATGATTTATAAGAAAATAATAAACAGATCAGTCTAGCTATAAATATCAGACGACATGATATAAAATAAGAGAAATGGCATATGCGAATAATATCCATAACATCATACTACTATAAGTATGTAAATGATAATCAACAAGAGAATAATCAATATCACAAGAATCTTCTCAAAGATCCAAAAGTGTATCATACCCAAAACTTGTACGCATAACAAGTCAATGACATAAGTTCTAGAAATCAACACAAGAAATCCAGAAAATCATGAAAAAGAAAGAGGCCTATCACATGACGGTCTGAAGACCATGGGGAGCTACCCCATATGTGTGAGTCAAAATCACGCAGATGAGGTCTAGACTAACCAAAAATCAAAAAGGTATGTGTGAGTGAAATCACACAAGTGGTGTCTTGTCTAACCTCGCAAACAAAAGCGTATGTGTGAGTGAAATCGCACAAGTGGTGTCTAGACTAACCAAGAAGGTAAAAAGGTATGTGTGAATGAAATCACACAAGTGGTGTCTAGTCTAACCAAGCAAACAAGAGACATCGCACAATTGCTAGTCTAAATCATAAGAATGATCGTCGTGATCAACGAGAAGTGTCAATTACACTGAGCTAGTAAATATAAAAGTTTAGCTTCATGTCCCATAACCACTTGCTTAACTTAAATATTTACGAACAAACTGTAAATCTTCACTAGAAAACTGTCACAAGAGGTTCAATCGAACAATCCAAGAATTAACCAACGAAGCAAACGCAAGCGTTTCATACCACTTGTTTTACTTGGCCGTTTAATTAGATTTCTCATCCGAGTGAGGTAAAGGTTTGTATATACTAATAGACTGGAAAACGGTTTTATAAACGAGTTTGGTATTTGAAAATAAAGTTGAAATCATTTTGAAGAAAAAAGTTTTGATATTTACTACTAGTGTTGAAACCTTCATATTTCTAAAGTTGTCTCGAAGAATGGTCAACTCAGCATCTCAAAAAAGCAAGTTCTGTTGAATGTTTTTCATATAAGATCCCCTAAGGAGGGGGGGAGCAGGGGGTGGCAACCCCCCTAGGTGGGGGTGCGGGGGCAACGCCACCGCTACGGAGCTCGACCTGCCCGGTCAGGTCGCGGGGGTCCAGGGGGGCAGTGCCCCCGGCGGGGTGCGGGGCAGCGCCCCGTCCAAAACGGTACGACCTAGTGAAGACAAAATGAGACCTAACGACCTAAGGGGGATAGGTTTGAGCGACCTAATGGTTGCGACCTAGGGGTCTAAGGAGTCAAGCGACCTAACTGGAGCAACCCTGTGGTCATGCGACCTAGTGGGATGAGCGACTTAAGCGAGCGACCTAGTAATTTGGGGCCGAACGACCTAATGATCCCGCGACCTAACAAGTCTCACACGCGAGCGGCTTAAAGTTTTTAACATGCGAGCGACTTAAAGGTTGAACGAGCCAATGGTCCAGCGACCTAGGGGAAAACGACTTAGCTTCGAGGCGCACGTGCTATCCTGTAGCGACTTAAGGAATGGAGGCCGAGTTGCACGTTGGACGACCTAAGGAATGAAGGCCGAGCAACCTATGACCTAAGCTCGATAACGAGTTAACGACCTAGTGGCTTGGGGGAAACCAAGCGACCTAACGTTGCAGAGGGGGGTTTAAGGCCAGAAACGACCTAAGTGTTAGCGACCTAACGACTATAGGCCAAACGACCTACGACCTAAAGCCAAACGACCTAATTCCGAGATGACAATACGTGCAATGTGACCTAGCGCGATAACACGTGAGCGACTTAAGAGTTAGCTCGCGAGCGACCTAACTCTAAACTCACGAAAATGGCCAGAACGACCTAAATGCAGAAAATTCACAAAAACGCTAAAAATTGGAGTTTTTCGCCAATCCAATCCAAACCAAATGCAAATGTGCATGCAAAAGTGATAGGGAATCATTCCCAACAGTCCAGTATAGTTATAAACTAGAGTGTGAGATAAAAATCTCACCTTTTCACTAAAATGGATGAAGATGAAGCTTAAAGCCAATGGAGAAGCAATCCAAAGCTTGAATCCAATATCTTCTACTTGAATTTGGAGTTGAATGTTGGATTAGCAATTAAATTTGAGCTTGGAGTTTTAATTTCCCATTCTCTTCACCATTAATGCAATTTTCAAGTTAGTTAGGAATTTATGAAGAGTGAGGAGAAGGGGGTTGGAACTTGGGCTTAGTAGGCTAAACTGACCCAAAGTCCAAAGCGGGAAAAGTTGGTGAAATTTCACTAACTCCAAACCTATCGATGTTTATACTTAAAAAAGTTGTAAACGGCATTTCGAACTCAATGGAAGTGGTCTCGAGTCCTAATTTGACCATTTGCAAAAAGTAGCTTTTCGGACCAAAATCCGATTAACGATATAATATTTAAATAAAATATTTAAATATAAACTCGATAAATATGGGGGTTGTGACAGACTCCCCTCCTTAAAGAAATTGCGTCCTCCCAATATATGTATAAGATGGAAATAAAAAGTAACAACCATAAATGCCTATTAACACAAAAGAAATTTGAAATAAGAAGTTCACCTCAAAGAGCAGGAGTAAGCAAGTCCGGATGTGTACGCTCGATGAATTCTCTGGATTCCCAAGAGAAATCCTTAGGATTTGAGAACCATTGAACCTTCACAAGCGTAACATCTTTATTTCGAAGGCGTTTAACCTCCGAAGCAATAATTCGAATAGGATGCTGCTCATAAGTTAAATTCGACGAAACTTCAATTTCTTCCACAACAGCAGGCTCAAGGATAGAATCGGAATCCCGAAGACATTTTCGTAATTGAGAAACGTGAAACACGTCATGCATGGCAGAAAACTAAGCCGGTAATGCAAGGCGATAAGCCATGGGACCAATACGTTCGGTGATGGGAAATGGCCCAATATATCGAGGCGCTAACTTCCCCAAACGACTGAAACGTACAACACCTTTCATAGGTGAAACACGAATAAAAACAAGATCTCCAACAGAAAATTCTAATTTTCTTTTTTGGTTATCGGCGTAGGACTTTTGTCTACTCTGGGCTTCTTTCATCCTATGTCGAATAATGTCAATTTTCTCTGTGGAGTCTCGAATAAAATCTGGACCTAAAACCAGCTTCTCACCGGCCTCAAGCCAACAAGAAGGAGATCGGCAGGGCCTTCCGTAGAGTGCCTCGAAAGGTGCCATACCAATACTAGATTGGAAGCTATTATTATAGGAAAATTGAACAAGTGAAATATGATCTTCCCAACTTCCACCAAAATCAAGCACACAAGCACGAAGAAGATCTTCAAGAGTTTGATTCACACGCTCGGTTTTTCCATCGGACTGGGGGTTATAAGCGGTGCTAAAATTAAGCTTCGTTCCTAAAGCTTTTTGAAGACTCTTCCAAAATCCACTAGTAAACAATGGATGACGATCGCTAACAATAGAAGTAGGAACTCCATGCAATTTTACAATTTCCTTGACAAATAGTTTGGCCAAAAGAGGAACGGTTCGGTTAGACCGAACTGGAATAAAATGGGCGGATTTAGTAAGTCTATCTACAATTACCCATAAGCTATCATTACCCGAACGAGAACGGGGAAGGCCATCTATAAAGTCCGTGGAAATTTGATCCCACTTCCAAATTGGAATTTCTAAAGGTTGCAATAACCCACCGGGCCTTTGATGTTCGGCTTTGACAAGCTGGCAAGTCATGCAACACTTAATAAAGTTAGCGATGTCGGATTTCATTCCCTCCCAATAATAAAGTCGCTTCATATCAGCATACATTTTACTACTACCAGGGTGAATGGTAAATTTAGAATGATGAGAATCTTCTAAAATATCTCTACGAAGATTTCCAATATTTGGTACGATAAGTCTACCAAATTTTCGAATGCCGCCACGAGAATCAATATCAAAGTCTTTCAAACCTTCAATATCAATTCTATCCTTAATATTTTGGCCAAGAAGAACAAATTCAGGATCTAGCCTTTGAGCTTCAAGAATGCGGTCTAAGAGAGAAGGATGAGCCTCAAGGCTACATAAAACAAATGATGAGCATAAATCGGATACGCGCTCTCGAATCTCACAAGTGGATAAGATCTCGAGATCATTCCATTCGGATATCATCATAGAAACAACTGCTTTTTGCTTACGGCTAAGAGCATCGGCGACACGATTACCCTTACCGGGGGTATAAAGAATATCAACATCATAAGGTGCAAGGAACTCGAGCCAACGCTGTTGATGTAAATTAAGTTATTTTTGAGAAAATAAATATTTCAAAGACTTATGATCCGTGAAAAGAATAAATTTCTCTCCCAATAGATAATGACGCCACATTCAAGGGCGAAAACAATAGCCGCGAGTTCTAAATCATGTGTGGCATATCTAGTCTCGGCCGGCTTCAATTGCCTAGAAGCATAAGCAATAACACGTCCTTTTTGCATAAGAACGGCACCCAAACCAACTCGACTAGCATCGGTATAAACAAAAAAATCGTGATTCCCCTCGGGAATAACGAGAATAGGAGCATCGGAAAGGAGTTCTTTCAGTTTCTGAAAAGAAGCTTCACATTTGTCCGACCAAATGTATTTAACTCCCTTCTTAGTCAAGCCAGTGAGAGGCACGACAATCTTAGAAAAGTATTTAATAAAACGACGGTAATAGCCCGCCAACCCGAGAATGCTACGGATTTCAGTCACACTCTCAGGTCTTTTCCAATCTTGAATCGCTTCAATCTTTAAAGGATCCACGGAAATTCCGGATTCGAAAATAATATGACCGAGAAACTTCACACGAGATTGCCAAAAGTGGCATTTAGAAAATTTTGCCTTTAACTGATTACTCCTAAGAGTTTCCAATACAACTCGAAGATGTTTTTCATGTTCCTCCTCGGTTTTAGAATGCACAAGAATATCATTAATGAAAATGAGAACAAACCGATCGAGGAAATCTTTGAAGACTCGATTCATGAGGTCAACGAAATAAGCTGGAGCATTCGTTAAACTAAATGGCATAACTAGCCATTCATAAGATCCATACCGAGTACGGAACGATGTCAAAGGAACGCCTTCCTCTGCAATACGAAGCTGGTGAAAACCGGTTGCTAAGTCTAATTGTGAAAAGACCTTAGCACCAGTTAGATGATCAAATAGATCATCAATCCGAGGTAAAGGATATTTATTTTTAATAGTAAGATCGTTAAGCTTGCGATAGTCAACGCAAAGCCTAAGCGTACCATCGGATTTCTTTAAGAAAATAGCTGAAGCTCCCCAAGGTGAGGAACTAGAGTGAATAAATTGCTTCGTCTCCAATTCAGATAATTTTTTACGCATCTCTTCATTCTCCTTATTGGACATGCGATAAGGAGGACGAGTAATAGGTTGAGCTCCAGGGATAAGATTAATTTGGAACTCAATTGCTCGCTTAGGTGGTAATCCTAAAACGGGCTCAAATATGTCGGAATATTCACGAATGACGTGAATACGAGAAATGACATCCTCCTCATCATCATTATTATCATCACGAGGATTTAAAGAATATAAAGATGTAGTCAAAGTGGAATCCGAATCTTTTAGAATAATAGAAATCTGATTTACAGATTGCGGATGTCGGAGATAAATAGTCCGCACAGGACACATGATATGAGCTTCATAACGGTTAAGCCAGTCCATACCCAAAATCATTCCAAAGCCTAAGTAACGCACAACATGCAAATCGGCTAGGAAAGAAAAATCACATAAAATAATCTCCACATTTCTGCAAAGCAAACTAAGAGTTGCGGATCCACCAACCGGATTCGCGATTCTCAAAGAAGTCATTAAAGCATCAACACTTAAAGAAAAAGTATCGACAAGTTCCTTTGATATAAAGAATGAGATGCACCTGTATCAAAGAGAACCCTAATAGGTTTATCATGAAATAAAATAATACCATCAAGAATGGAATGAGAAATACCTTGGCCACGAGATGTGTTGCCAGGGGCTTGAGCCACATTTAACTTTCCCTCCTTCTTGGCTTCAAGTTTGAGGCATTGATACATGAAATGATCTGGGCTCTTACAATAGCGACAAGATTTGGGCTTTGAGCACTTATTCGCAAAATGATCCCCAGATCCACAGCTGAAGCATCTCGCACCACTAGGAGAAGGAGCCTTTGCAGCAGGAGTTGCTTGCTTACTCTTTTTGTTGGGATAAGGACCCTTAAATTTGTTTGGCCTCTTGTTGTTGTTGAAGTTTGGTTTAGCGCCTTTCACTTCAACATCACTCTCTCTATCAGCCTCTCCAAGACGAAGAGCGATATCGACGAGTTGATCAAATGCGACTTCTAGTTTCAGGAGTAGTGGCTTCTTAAGATTCTTATTTAAGCCATAAACGAACCTCTGGTTCTTCTTCAATGGGGTGTTGATGTATTCAATCCCATATTTGGAAAGCGACTCGAAGGCTGCGACGTAATCAGTCATAGAGGATTGACCTTGAACAAGGTCTATAAAACGTCGAGCCAAGGTTACTTTCCCAGCTTTTGGTACAAACTTTAACTCGAAGCGTCCCTGAAATTGCTCCCAGGTGAGATCCGCTTCATTAATTTCTGAAATAAGGAGTTCGTACCAGTCCAATGCTCTCTCCTGGAGCATGCTGGAAGCCACCTGAACGCGGTGGAGATCGATAAGGTTCATGCAAGAAAAGATTCGATCGCATGATTTTAACCAAGCCTGGACCTCGATGATCGTTTCCGAACCTTTGAAGGGCTTCCCACCCAAGTTGGTGTAATCGCTGCACAAGCGTGCAAATCCCGACTTTGGGTGAGTAGGTTCCGGGTTAGCTCCAGCTGCTTGAGCATTTGTTACTAAATCAAGAAGCTGTTGAGCAGTCATAAAAACTCCACCCTGGGGAGCAGTACTAGATGATCCAGTTCTGGGACGGCCTGGTCTAGACATTCTCTTCCTTTAAGAAAGAAAGAAGAGAAGGAAGAAGGATATTCACCAATGAATATCAAGCAATCTTGATAGATAAAACAAGGAATCATAAAGGAAATAGGAAGAATCGGTACGAAGACTCGAATTAATCCTATGGTATAACTCCTAAGATAGACTTAGGACGATGATCCTTGTTAAGTTATTCTACATTGTTCCGAAGTTTGGCTCTGATACCAAGCTGTGACGCCCCACCTCTATAACCACGCTAGCCAAGAACACTACGGTGTAGTGCTGTCAACTAGCACAGAGAATAAGATTGTTGAGGAACGACCATCCATGTGATTGCTTATCACACGGTGGCTATAAATAATCTTCGAAAACAAACATAGAAATAAGCATAACACAAATCAGTCACAGACATCCATATCACAAATGTGGAAGAAGATATAAATATATAACTAACACATGAAAGTGTACATCAGAGTAGTGGTCAAAAAGATCCACAATAATACAAAAGAATAGCAACACGTGCTATACAAAAGAATACAACTATGAGTCTATGTCTCAAGTGTATACAACAAAAACTGCTAATCTAAACAAGTAGCCAAAATTCTGTGTAGTGAATCACTGGGGGAGAAGTCAAGCAGAAGCACCTGTAACATCTCGGTCTGACCCGAGTATTATTTATAAGAAAATAATAAACGGATCAGTCTAGCTATAAATATCAGACGACATGATATAAAATAAGAGAAATGGCATATGCGAATAATATCCATAACATCATACTACTATAAGTATGTAAATGATAATCAACAAGAGATTAATCAATATGACAAGAATCTTCTCAAAGATCCAAAAGGGTATCATACCCAAAACTTGTACTCATAACAAGTCAATGATATAAATTCTAGAAATCAACACAAAAATCCAGAAAATCATGAAAAAGAAAGGGGCCTATCACATGACGGTCCGAAGACCATGGGGAGCTACCCCATATGTGTGAGTCGAAATCACATAGATGAGGTCTAGACTAACCAAAAATAAAAAGGTATGTGTGAGTGAAATCACACAAGTGGTGTTTAGTCTAACATCGCAAACAAAAACGTATGTGTGAGTGAAATCACACAAGTGGTGTCTAGACTAACCAAGAAGGTAAAAAGGTATGTGTGAATGAAATCACACAAGTGGTGTCTTGTCTAACCAAGTAAACAAGAGACATCACACAATAGCTAGTCTAAATCATAAGAATGATCGTCATGATCAACGAGAAGTGTCAATTACACTAAGCTAGTAAATATAAAAGTTTAGCTTCGTGTCCCATAACCACTTGCTTAACTTAAATATTTACGAACAAACTGTGAATTTTCACTAGAAAATTGTCACAAGAGGTTCAATCGAACAAGTCCAAGAATTAACCGACGAAGCAAACGCAAGCGTTTCATACCACTTGTTTTACTAGGCCATTTAATTAGATTTCTCATCCGAGTGAGGTAAAGGTTTGTATATACTAATAGACTGGAAAACGGTTTTATAAACGAGTTTGGTATTTGAAAATAAAGTTGAAATCATTTTGATGAAAAAGTTTTGATATTTACTACTAGTGTTGAAACCTTCATATTTCTAAAGTTGTCTCGAAGAATGGTCAACTCAGCATCTCAACAAAGCAAGTTCTGTTGAATGTTTTTCATTTAAGATTCCCTACGGAGGGAGGGGGGTCCGGGGGGGTGGCAACCCCCCTAGGTGGGGGTGCGGGGGCAACGCCACCGCTACGGGGTTCGACCTGCCTGGTCAGGTCGCGGGAGTCGAGGGGGCACTGCCCCCGGCGGGGTGCGGGGTAGCGCCCCGTCCAAAACGGTACGACCTAGTGAAGACAAAATGAGGCCTAACGACCTAAGGGGGATAGGGTCGAGCGACCTAATGGTTGCGACCTAGGGGTCTAAGGAGTCAAGCGACCTAACTGGAGCAACCCTGTGGTCATGCAACCTAGTGGGATGAGCGACTTAAGCGAGCGACCTAGTAATTTGGGGCCGAACGACCTAATGATCCCGCGACCTAACAAGTCTCACACGCGAGCGACTTAAAGGTTTCAACACGCGAGCGACTTAAAGGTTGAACGACCCAATGGTCCAACGACCTAGGGGAAAACGACTTAGCTCCGAGGCGCACGAGCTATCCTGTAGCGACTTAAGGAATGGAGGCCGAGTTGCACGTTGGACGACCTAAGGAATGAAGGCCGAGCGACCTACGACCTAAGCTCGATAACGAGCTAACGACCTAGTGGCTTGGGGGAAACCGAGCGACCTAACGCTGCAGAGGGGGGTTTAAGGCCAGAAACGACCTAAGTGTTAGCGACCTAACGACCTATAGGCCAAACAACCTATGACCTAAAGCCAAACGACCTAATTCCGAGATGACAGTACATGCAGTACGACCTAGCGCGATAACACGCGAACGACTTACGAGTTAGCTCGCGAGGGACCTAACTCCGAACTCACGAAAATGGCCGGAACGACCTAAATGCAGAAAATTCACAAAAACGCTAGAAATTGGAGTTTTTGGCCAATCCAATCCAAACCAAATGCAAATGTGCATGCAAAAGTGATAGGGAATCATTCCCAACAGTCCAATATAGTTATAGACTAGAGTGTGAGATAAAAATCTCACCTTTTCACTAAAATGGATGAAGATGAAGCTTAAAGCCAATGGAGAAGCAATCCAAAGCTTGAATCCAATATCTTCTACTTGAATTTGGAGTTGAATGTTGGATTAGCAATTAAATTTGAGCTTGGAGTTTTAATTTCCCATTCTCTTCACCATTAATGCAATTTTCAAGTTAGTTAGGAATTTATGAAGAGTGAGGAGAAGGGGGTTGGAACTTGGGCTTAATAGGCTAAACTAACCCAAAGTCCAAAGCGGGAAAAGTTAGTGAAATTTCACTAACTCCAAACCTATCGATATTTATACTTAAAAAAGTTGTAAATGACATTTTGAACTCAATGGAAGTGGTCTCGAGTCCTAATTTGACCGTTTGCAAAAGTAGCTTTTCGGACCAAAATCCAATTAACGATATAATATTTAAATAAAATATTTAAATATAAACTCGATAAATATGGGGGTTGTTACATCTTAACTCTTTCTCGATCTTGCTCTTTTTATTTAGAACTTAGTTTAAGTTTTAAAAACTTGTTATACTTAAAACACTTGTGCGGATGAACACGAACTAGACCCCTAAACCCTACTCTACATTGTGACGACCCGGAATTTTTGAACATTTGAAAATGAAATATTTAATCGATTTTAAATATTTGGAAGTTGTTTTAACTTGAATTTCAATTATAACTATGAATTTGGCAATTAAACTATTTAATTTAATTATTAAAGCTTGGGTAAAAATTTGAATCTGAATTTTAAGCTGAATAAAAATATTTTCAAGGCTTAGAAAATTTATATTGATAATACTGAAGATAATGGAAGCTTCAGAATTGAATTTGAAAACATTTGTTTAGTTTTGAATTTATATCGTTTAAATCGATATTTTAAAATAGCCTTCTGAGGCGTAGTCTCGAAAATCGACAAAACCAGTTCCGTTGGATCCATAATATCGTATTATTATCGGATTTCAATTTTGGTAGTGTTTGGAGTTGTTGTGTGAGCGTACCATATATAAACGCGTTGAAATTTATATCGGGAATTTAATATTTAAACTCGATTTAAATGGCTATCTTCCATATACGATTAAACTGGAGCCCGGAATTTTTTTCATTGGGTTCGGAATAGGGTTATAACATTAGAAACGCTAGGCGGCACGCCTCGATAGGAGTTCAGGATTTCAAGTTAGGTTATACGAGATATTTTGAATTTAAAATTATAAAAATCAATTAGAAAGTCGAAGCCCTACCTTATGTAACACGCCATTCCATCCCAGTTATAGTCGCATATCCTTTCCCTTATCTCCTTCAATCCGAAATAAATCATGGCCGCTGTTTCCTTCTACAATCAACAAAATCCCTCTCTTCTTCATTAATTCAAAATTAAAATCATTCAAATATAATAAATCGAAACCCAAATTCATAGAGCGGCCTTCCTCTTCTTCATTTGGGAAAAAGGAGGGGCTGAAGCCTTTCGTATGAACGATAAAAAGAGGGGAAAAGCAGGCTTCGTTTTTTGGCAAATTCGTTAGCTAATGGCAACCAAATATCACGAATCCTTTTGGAAATCAGCCAGCTCGATTTTGGAAACGATAATTTCGTTCCTTTTTGTTTCAATTCGATGAATTTGTGAAGCACGAGTGCGCGCGTGGGCGCAATAGCATTCGAGGCCATCGACGTAGGCAAATTGAGGCATAGGGTTTCGCGATTAATCTCGGCATCACGCGCAAGCCAAAGCGAAAGTCACGATCTAAATCAGGGAGGGATGCAGGCGAGGCGAGAAGTTATCGATGATGGCAATGGGGTCATGGTGGCGCGATTGTCTTCGAGTGGCGCAAGGATGGTTCGTAGTCGTGAGCACGAGGCCGAGGCATGATTGCCAACGTCAGCATTGATTTGAGGTATTCGATTTTTTTTTCATTTTTTACAAATTTATTTTTGTTTTAAATAAAATATACAAAGGAAGATAAACAGTGAGACAACAGATAATGTATACATATTTTTATTTGTGAAACAATGAATATACATATATGTAGATAATGTAACGACCCTGGATTTTGACCCTGTTTATTTTAATAAATATTTAATCAAATTAAATAAAGTGTGAACTAGTTATTTTCAAATGAATATGATTTTGGAATAATTGCCATTTGTTTATATAAATTTGCATTTTAAAAGGAAATTTGATTCTGGAAATTTAAATAAAATCTCTTAATAATATTTACCTTATATAATTGAATTAAAATACTTTACTTTGTTTACATTTGAAAATATACATATGGATGATAATGTTTAAATTAAAATCTAATTCTAACAATATAAAATATAAATATCAAGTATAAGTAAAACTTAAGAATATAATTTAAATAAAATACAAATATAAATAAATAAGTAAACCATATGAACATTGATAGTTAAATATAAAATACAAATGCAAAATTTAAAATAAAAATTAATTAGTTAAGATTGCTTACAACATAAATTAAAAACTTGTAAAAAAAGCTAAAATAAGAACAAGGTATAAAAACACAAAGTATAAAGTAAAACAAAATCAAATGTAAATTATGTAAACTAGAAGTTAACAAAACAAAATATTTTTCATAACAGAATGACAACAACTATATGTATATACATTATTCAAGTTAAAAATAATGAAACAAATTATTTTCAAAGCAAACCAAAGTAAAAATAAACCTGACCCAAACATATTCATTTTTCAAGCAAGCAATTAATAAAACATTTTTTTTTACACAATATCTTCACATGTAAATCTAAACATAAAGTATAAAATAATAAAACAAATGTTTTCAAAGGAAATAATCCTCATTCACAAAGTATCTGTAAGCATGCAGAAACCTGACAAACTCAGGTAAATTGAAATACAAGCAATAAAGTAATATGTCTTCCTGTACAAGCCGCAAGCTTACCTACTGAAGAACATAGCCTCATCCAAATACATATAAATGTCTTTATACATGGTACAACATAATCATAATTATGTAAACTAATTAAGAAACACAACATTTAATGCTTTTCTGTTCGAGCCCATATTTTTGTCTATTTAAAATATGCACAAATCTTTACTTTGCAGAATAAGATCTGATCAACGTAACTAAATAACAGTGAGATAAGTATAAAAAAATAAAACAGGCTTGTATATGTGTACCTGTAAATAATTATGAAGGCAAGCAATGAAAATCTATGTACTAATAAGATTTAGTGTAGACATTAGGTACATTAGCATTTAATGTTTTCTTCTCTCAGCAAAACATTGGCCGAATTCAAAGATCTTATCAGCCCATTTGAAATCTTGCCTGATAAAACAAAAATGAATAGTGTACTAGCAGATAACACCTAACCTGGTTAAACTTCTTTCCATTTATATATGTCACGACCCGAAATCGATGTCCGATAACAACATCAAATTCGTATCGCGGGAGCTTGTAACAACATTAAGTAGACAACACAGCGGAATAAAAGAATAATGCATTGATATACAGCATTGATACAATATCTGATACATCAATTTGATACAATGATAATCATCAACATCAGAGAATATACAACATAGAATACAGCGGAATATAACACGAAATGAGATAAGTCTTCACAGATCCAATACTGCAACTCTGATCCAAAAGCTCCAAAAACAGAGCTCCAAAACTCCTAGCTCGATCCACCATCAAAATTGCACCAAGCTAAGCAAGAGCGGTGCGATCCAGAGACTGAACTAACTCCAGATAATCCACTATATCCAACTATTTGAAAAACCCAACTCTAGACTGCTCGTGTGGAAAATGATGAGCATCCAGAGTTTAGGAAAGGAACAATAAACTACGGATCAGTCATGGGACTGGTGTGAGCAACAAAAACATTTTGTCTTTTAAAACAATCAACCAGAGAATTTTAAAATAAATTCGCAATGCTTTTTGAAAATGAAACTACCATAAGACCTCCCACCACACACACAATGCAAACGCAGACTTGGAGGAGATTTCTTCTTATGATAGTCAAACATGCTTAATACGCAGAAAATTTCTTTGATATTATTATTATAAGTGCTCGGTGCAGAAAACATTTCGAAAATAGAACATAAATCTTAGCCAGCATAGACATTTCGAACTATGCTTACTATAGCTACCATGTTCAATAGCAGGTTATCGCCACATTCCATGGCAGGTTATACAACTAAACCGTACAAGGCGCGTATTGTTTCTTTGGATTTTTCCAACAAATGGTCAGGCTAAGGAACTTCCTATTGCCACATGGGAATGCCTCTGGCGATATGCCCCGAGAACCAAACCGTTCTCTGCCAAACAAGGCCGGGAACCCCTTTTCCCAAGGGATATTATAAACCCTCAGATATGCCACCCCCGGTCCTTTGGGACCTTTAAACGAGGATCCTCTAAACCAACATCACACATAGAAAAATATAGTGTGTCCCCATGAGTAAGTATCTGGGCTCCATACCATGATACTACCCTTTTCCAGAAGGAATGGTCATACCCTAGGGGAGCTACCCCTCAAACCTTGCCGCACAATTCCTGTTTCGACCATTACCGATTTGTGAGGCTCGACGAAGTCTCGTCCACAAAGCTACGCTTTAGTACAAAGCCATGCTTTGGGTCAACAAATGATCAAAGTAATGATCACAAAGATAAATGATCAAACAAATGATCCTATCACAAATGATCAAACAATGATCATTACACAGCAACACTCAGCATGCCACATTACCAAATTGTGAATATATCGCTGATAACCTTCAACTACATAACCTCTGAGCTCGTACGTCTCAGAGAAAGGTGTTAAGCTAAAAGAATAAATTCTCCGCCACCAACAGAAATGTATTTGAAAGAAATCTGCTTTATATCTCAAAATGTAATGTCAGACACACAATAAATACAAGTCTGTTCTGGGCTCGAACAAAACCGAAGGCACTTCTTACGAAGCCCTTGCAAATCCGGGTATTCACAATCCCGGTCGGATTTCCATCACTCAGGGAATCTCTATACCAGGAGCTACCCAGTGCAGAGACAATCGATAGGTCATCCTATCGCTCTCGCAAATACCCGGTCTTCAACACCGGTCTTCAAATGCAATCCATAACGACGAATCACATATTCGGAATGGGTTACTTGACACAAAGGTCCTTTCCCGGCTAAACCGAATAGTGAGCGAAATATTTAAAACATATGGATATAGGATTTCAATTAAGTCACAACTTAATAATTCAAAACTTTCTTTTCAAATGGTTTAATCCAATTACCATTTCAAATCTTTTAAACAAAAGATTTATTTCATAATGTTCATCTACTTTCATAAATATTCATTCTCGGATTTCAAAACAATTTCGTTTCAAAAAGCTTAATCCATCAAATCTTTAAATTCAAAGATTTGTCTTATAGTTTTCAAATCGTTCCCAAATTTTCAAAACTCATTTCCAAATATTTGTTTACAACTTGGAAAACTATTTTATTTTAAATTTGAAATCCCTTTAATAAAACTTCAAACGAAAACTTTTTATCTTTTAGAGACAACAGTTTTATTTTGGAAAATCCCGATTTCATTTATACAAGTTACAAACTTTGACTTAATTCAAATTCCCAAAAACAATACTTTAAATATGGTTTCAAACTAATTTAACATCTTTAATTCCTAATTTCAAATCATAGAATTCAATTCCTAAGTTTGAATTCAAATTTAAATCATATTGTTTAAATTTCGAAACTTAATTAAAATGAATTTTAACTTGAAATTCCATTTCAAAAGCTTTTCACATTTATTCTGATTCCATTACCAAAACATTTGAATTTAAAAATTCAAATTCAAAAATCATTTTAAAATCTGTGACTTAATCGATTTCCTCGTGAAATCCATAATTGTGTGTGTATGGTGTGGTCCAGGGGTTTAACACAATAGTGCAACATCATTCAATTATCACAGATCGAAACACAGAAATGTAGTTGATAAGCGATATAAATTATAACGCTCATCGCCCATTCACAGATTCACAGATAATATAAAGATGCAAATATATATACAGTTCAATCTACAGAACAAAATATCACAAATAAGATAGGATAATCAATTCAAGGCATCACATATAATACGATCATTCATAAGTAATTCAAGCATCCAATAATCATTTATAAATAGGATTTATTAATCGTTTAATCCTATGTAATTCAATTTATCTCCAATTTAATTAATTACTTATGAATTTATTATCCAATTCTGATTAAATTATTTTCATTAAGTAATTACATTTAAATCATTTATAATTGATTATCTAATTTATTTAATCCAATAAATCATTAACATTAATCACTTTAAATCAGTTACTTAATAATCCTTAGTTAATTATCCTTATTAACTAATAATATTTCTTAATCACTTTCTTAAGAAATTATCTTAGATTAATTCATTATTAATCATTTCTAATTATAAATTTATCTAAATTATCTTTTTTATAAATTAAATTTATTAATCTTTAATCACCTTATTAAATTTAATGAATTATATAAATCATTAAATTGATATTATCTTTAAGATAAAACTTTATTCTTATTAATGATTACATTACCATTAACATAAGTATTTAAAACAATTTACTTAAATTTACCTTCAAAATTCCATTTTAAATTTAAGATTTATACCGAATACAAATTTATCTTATATAAAGTTTAAAACTAATTTTAAACTTTTAAATGATACAAAACTTAATTTCATTTCAAAATCCAAGATTCGAATTAAGATTTAAGTTCCAGGTTTCAAATTTAAATTTAACTTGTTTAAATTCTAACTTTACAAATTCGAACTCTAATTTAAATTCAGTTTCTTTAGTTTCGCTTAATTACTTTGCCATAAATAAACTTAATTTTATATTTAAACAAAAGCTGCTATAACTTTAAAATTTTCAAGTTTAACAAAAACTATACCCGAGCAAAAACTTTGGTAACTCGAGTTAAGACCCGAGTGATTTACCTATTTTCCCGTGTCCACTCCCTGTACAATACTTCTTCTTCTCCTTTTTTTTTTTTTTTTAAGCAACGAACTGCTGAAACATTAGCTCACTCACGCGTCATGTCACGAAAATCCCGAGCCCCACTTCGAGTCACTCACGCTAAAACTCGAGTAACGTCCCGAGTTCCTTCTTCTTCCCCAAAAACGCAACCCACAGCCAAAACCCAAACGTGCACGTGCACGTCTACACACGCCGCGGACAGTTCCGATCATCGTCGCCGATGCCACTAAGTCACCCACGATCTGCTCCATCGCCCCCAAGCGTTAAACCTCAACGTTAAACTCGAATTCGAAATCGAGTTCGAAATCTCGAACCTGGAAACACAACAACATTTCATCCCAAACTTGGAAAACTCTCGACCCCGCCGCCTCATCCACCAGTGGCCATGAATTTCCATCCACGGCTTCACTTGACACCTCTCTATCAACCACCAACGTTCGGTTGCACTCGGTCGACCACAAAGGTCGAACGAATCAAATCAAGTCCCCACGTCCAAATTAGGTTTAGAAACTTTGAACCACGGCCATCGCCACCACCGAGGTCTGACCACCTCCCTGCTATTTTTCCCAGATGCTCCGCTCACTCCTCTACCACCCCAAAGAGCCACGACCTTCCCCTTCATCGAGATCACCAGCAAATGGTCGGAAGGCCATTTTCGTTCGACCCAACATTGCTCTTAAACCAGTTACTCAAAAATCATCAAACAAGTCTTAAAAATCCTATCTTCCCGCGAGGATTCAAGCTATTAGCTTGAATCAAAAATTCATGATACTCGAAATTCCCAGAAACTAAGGTTTCTACTGGGAAATTTTGATTTTTCTCTCAATAAACATTTAAACTTTATGAAACCATTTTTAGATTTTAACTTATACCTAAATACAACTATATTGTTTTGAAATCAAAACCTGATATTAACTAGAAAGCAAGAAATTGAATTTTCTTATTGTTGTTCAACACCCTGTAAAGCAACAGAGAAGAAATACCCACTGATACATGCATATACGCAGAGCATCATTCAATATATATATATACTTAAGATTTAATGGTTGAGTGTTACTCACCTTCCAAATCATGTTTCTAAAGCTTTCAAATCGATGTTGAGTTTGTGATCAGGTTTTGATACTGAAGCTTCTTTGTTTTCCTGATGCCCATTCCTTGATTGCTTCGATATCAATTCTCCTCTGGTATAGCTACCAAATTATATGCTTGAAGTTTAAATTTTGTTTGAGTTTAAATGTTTCTTACTTTAGTTTTTTTTTCTCCTTTCTTAGTTTTTCAGGTGAACGAGATGATGAGGAGAGATTTATAAAAATAAGTGTGCAGGCTTGCATTTTCCTTTGGTACAAGAGACGCCCTTTTTTTTATACAGAGCATATACGAAACCAGAGATCTCTATGTACCATTGTTTATATTTTTATCTTTGGGTTATACAAAACAGAACAGGGATATTTTACTTATGCAGATTTTCTAAGCTCTTTGGTGGCTGGAAATATTTTTATACAATTTGTTTTGACTAAAAGTTGCTATTAGCATTTAATGTCAAGGTATTTTATGTTTTCATGTTTCTCTTGTTATATTACATCTTGTGTGCCTTGTTGATTACTTCAGATTGGATGGTGACTGCATCTATTATGCAGTGGTGGCTGTAGCTTTTCTTTTATATATATTACTTTATTTTATTTTACTTTGTTAATTTGCTTTCTTTGACTTATGTAATATAGATGTAAATATGCTTGTACTTCTTTTATTTCAAGCCTGCACACTACTACAGGCTACCTACTTGTATGTATTCATACATTTGTTCATTCTTTTGCTTGCATATTTTATTTACAGGCATAATTTTACGTTTGCTGCTAAAGATGGAAGTAATTAATATAAATGTATTTTATATGTTTATTTTGCTTGACAATACCTTGTTCATTATTGTTTCTAGTTTAGTTGTTTCACTTGTTTTATTAATTCTCATATTTGTTTTTATTTCATAAGCTTGTACAAAAATATGTTGTATATATATATCTTACTTTGTTTTGATTCACACTTGTATATTTTTTTATCTTGTTTTGTTTTGCTTATGTTTGATATATATCCATTTTACTTTATATTTAGTTACTTTATAATATAGATAAATCTTATTCTTGTATGTTATCATAGTTTATTATTATAACTTTTCTTTATTAACTTGTGTATTTATTTCTATTCTTACATGACAACTTATTTTATTTATTTATTTTTAAAACCTCATATTTAAGATTTTTATTTCAAATTCGCATATATACAATTTTGCAAATTCATATGACTTAATATAATTTCTTATTTGAATCGGGGAAACTCGCTGTCGTTTAAAATCAATTTTAAAATTTAATTCAAAGATTCACTTAAATTATCAATTTAAATTCATAAAAATCTGGGGTCGTTACAGACTTCCCCCTTTAAAAGAATTTCGTCCTCGAAATTGTACAGCCCGTCTCTCGAATTATACACACACAAAATAGACTAATGGTAATTCAAATTATACTAGTAACACATGGATATTTTCAGGCCATTCATAATATATTTTATATTAAACACTACTCAAAATATTAGTACATGAGTTATAGTCATACATAACCTAATAACATCCAACCTTTACTACGATCTCAAGTCCAAAATACATATATAAATACCCCAAAATAAGTCAAACCGACCAACTACCAATCCTCACTGTCAGAACTCTCCCTCTCAGGCCCTGACAGGTCTATTACTTCAGCCTCATCGGCTGTCTCAAAAATCTCCTCCGGATCAGATTCTTCCAGAATAAGATACCCACCATTTAACTCCTCGTCCTCAATGGGATCATCATCATCCACGGCATTATCCAAATCCCAATGAATTGCTTCGTCACCTTCGGACTCTTCCTCCACTTCAGGTTCTTCTTCCGCCTCAACCTCTTCCTCGAATTCCTCCTCAACTTCTTCTTCGAATTCTTCCTCGAAATCTTCTTCGAATTCCTCTTCGAATTCCTCCTCATCATCTTCTTCTTCCACTGGTGGTTGGGGCTGCACTACAGGCTCCACTGGGAATTCCCTATGAACTGATGACTCACCTTCATCATCTCGTACCCTACTGGATGAAGCATAATCACCCACTCTCCTGACCTTTCCTCCTCGGCTAACGCTATTTGTTCTCTACAATTAAAATCAAAATCCAAATATTAAGATCTTAAGTTTAGAATTTTATAGGTTGAGAAATACATCAAAGTTTATATTTCATATTTTATTCTACCCAAGAAGTTATAACAGAAATTCAAAATTTTTTTCAACCAAAATCGTTTTATCAATACAATTCAAAGTTAGCTTCATATCCTATTAATCAAGTTAACTCAATTTTAAAACTTCCAGTTTATTCAAAATTTTCTAATTCATTAAAGTTTAAATCAAAAACTGAAAAGAAATCGATGAAGATACGAAATAAAAATTTCCTACAACGATTCGTAGGGCATCAACGCACCGAACTACTTTCTGGAGTTGTCACGAATCAATCAAAGAAATTTGGGAAAGACGAATCAAAGGAAATTGATAAGAAAGTTGTTTCCACTGTTGTTACAGAGTATCGACCATTTATAGTCGTATTTCCCTGTCCCCTATTTCATTCTCTTCTTGCACTCATACTCACTATCAGTGGATAGCAAGAGTATTTACTGAGGCGTTCAAACGGATATCTTAAGGATATACTCATTCTAGGGTTTACTTCACCCTATCTCTAATGAGCTACTTAATGTGTTATACTCCTGAGCTAAAGTTTCACCTTAGCTCTGATACCAAGTTGTCACGACCCGAAATCGATGTCCGATAACAACATCAAATTCGTATCGCGGGAGCTTGTAACAACATTAAGTAAACAACACAGCGGAATAAAAGAATAATGCATTGATATACAACATTGATACAATATGTGATACATAAATTTGATACAATGATAATCATCAACATCAGAGAATATACAATATAGAATACACCGGAATATAACACGAAATGAGATAAGTCTTCACAGATCCAATACTGCAACTCTGATCCAAAAGCACCAAAAACAGAGCTCCAAAACTCCTAGCTCGATCCACCATCAAAATTGCACCAAGCTAAGCAAGAGCGGTGCGATCCAGAGACTGAACTAACTCCAGATAATCCACTATATCTAATTATCTGAAAACCCAACTCTAGACTGCTCGTGTGGAAAATGATGAGCATCCAGAGTTTAGGAAAGGAACAATAAACTCCGGATCAGTCATGGGACTGGTGTGAGCAACAAAAACATTTTATCTTTTAAAACAATCAACCAGAGAATTTTAAAATAAATTCGCAATGCTTTTTGAAAATGAAACTACCATAAGACCTCCCACCACACACACAATGCAAACGCAGACTTGGAGGAGATTTCTTCTTACGATAGTCAAACATGCTTAATACGCAGAAAATTTCTTTGATATTATTATTATAAGTGCACGGTGCATAAAACATTTCGAAAATAGAATATAAATCTTAGCCAGCATAGACATTTCGAACTATGCCTACTATAGCTACCATGTTCAATAGCAGGTTACCGCCACATTCCACGGCAGGTTATACAACTAAAACCGTACAAGGCGTGTATTGTTTCTTTGGATTTTTCCAACAAATGGTCAGGCTAAGGAACTTCCTATTGCCACATGGGAACGCCTCTGGCGGAACGCCCCGAGAACCAAACCGTTCTCTGCCTAACAAGGCCGGGAACCTCTTTTCCCAAGGGATATTATAAACCCTTAGATATGCCACCCCCGGTCCTTTGGGACCTTTAAACGAGGATCCTCTAAACCAACATCACACATAGATAAATATAGTGTGTCCACATGAGTAAGTATCTGGGCTCCATACCATGATACTACCCTTTTCCAGAAGGAATGGTCATACCCTAGGGGAGCTACCCCTGAAACCTTGCCGCACAATTCCTGTTTCGACCATTACCGATTTGTGAGGCTCGACGAAGTCTCGTCCACAAAGCTACGCTTTAGTACAAAGCCATGCTTTGGGTCAACAAATGATCAAAGTAATGATCATAAAGATAAATGATCAAACAAATGATCCTATCACAAATGATCAAACAATGATCATTACACAGCAACACTCAGCATGTCACATTACCAAATTGGGAATATATCGCTGATAACCTTCAACTACATAACCTCTAAGCTCGTACGTCTCAGAGAAAGGTGTTAAGCTAAAAGAATAAATTCTCCGCCACCAACAGAAATGCATTTGAAAGAAATCTACTTTATATCTCAAAATGTAATGTCAGACACACAATCCATACAAGTCTGTTCCGGGCTCGAACAGAACCGAAGGCACTTCTTACGAAGCCCTTGCAAATCCGGGTATTCACAATCCCGATCGGATTTCCCATCACTCAGGGAATCTCTATACCAGGAGCTACCCAGTGCAGAGACAATCGATAGGTCATCCTATCGCTCTCGCAAATACCCGGTCTTCAACACCGGTCTTCAAATGCTATCCATAACGACGAATCACATATTCAGAATGGGCTACTTGACACAAAGGTCCTTTCCCGGCTAAACCGAATAGTGAGCGAAATATTTAAAACATATGGATATAGGATTTCAATTAAGTCACAACTTAATAATTCAAAACTTTCTTTTCAAATGGTTTAATCCAATTACCATTTCAAATCTTTTAAACAAAAGATTTATATCATAATGTTCATCTACTTTCATAAATATTCATTCTCGGATTTCAAAACAATTTCGTTTCAAAAAGCTTAATTCATCAAATCTTTAAATTCAAAGATTTGTCTTATAGTTTTCAAATCGTTCCCCAATTTTCAAAACTCATTTCCAAATATTTTTTTATAACTTGGAAAACTATTTTATTTTAAACTTGAAATCCCTTTAATAAAACTTCAAACGAAAACTTTTTATCTTTTAGAGACAACAGTTTTATTTTGGAAAATCCCGATTTCATTTATACAAGTTACAAACTTTGACTTAATTCAAATTCCCAAAAACATTACTTTAAATATGGTTTCAAACTAATTTAACATCTTTAATTCCTAATTTCAAATCATAGAATTCAATTCCTAATTTTGAATTCAAATTTAAATCATATTGTTTAAATTTCAAAACTTAATTGAAATGAATTTTAACTTGAAATTCCATTTCAAAAGCTTTTCACATTTATTCTGATTCCATTACCAAAACATTTGAATTTAAAAATTCAAATTCAAAAATCATTTTAAAATCTGTGACTTAATCGATTTCCTCGTGAAATCCATAATTGTGTGTGTATGGTGTGGTCCAGGGGTTTAACACAATAGTGCAACATCATTCAATTATCACAGATCGAAACACAGAAATGTAGTTGATAAGCGATATAAATTATAACGCTCATCGCCCATTCACAGATTCACAGATAATATACAGATGCAAATAAATACACAGCTCAATCTACAGAACAAAATATCACAAATAAGATAGGATAATCAATTCAAGGCATCACATATAATACGATCATTCATAAGTAATTCAAGCATCCAATAATCATTTATAAACAGGATTTATTAATCGTTTAATCCTATGTAATTCAATTTATCTCCAATTTAATTAATTACTTATGAATTTATTATCCAATTCTAATTAAATTATTTTCATTAAGTAATTAAATTTAAATCATTTATAATTGATTATCTAATTTATTTAATCCAATAAATCATTAACATTAATCACTTTAAATCAGTTACTTAATAATCCTTAGTTAATTATCCTTATTAACTAATAATATTTCTTAATCACTTTCTTAAGAAATTATCTTAGATTAATTCATTATTAATCATTTCTAATTATAAATTTATCTAAATTATCTTTTTTATAAATTAAATTTATTAATCTTTAATCACCTTATTAAATTTAATGAATTATATAAATCATTAAATTGATATTATCTTTAAGATAAAACTTTATTCTTATTAATGATTACATTACCATTATCATAAGTATTTAAAACAATTTACTTAAATTTACCTTCAAAATTCCATTTTAAATTTAAGATTTATACTGAATACAAATTTATCTTATATAAAGTTTAAAACTAATTTTAAACTTTTAAATGATACAAAACTTAATTTCATTTCAAAATCCAAGATTCGAATTAAGATTTAAGGTCCAGGTTTCAAATTCAAATTTAACTTGTTTAAATTCTTACTTTACAAATTCGAACTCTAATTTAAATTCAATTTCTTTAGTTTCGCTTAATTACTTTGCCATAAATAAACTTAATTTTATATTTAAACAAAAGCTGCTATAACTTTAAAATTTTCAAGTTTAACAAAAACTATACCCGAGCAAAAACTTTGCTAACGCGAGTTAAGCCCCGAGTGATTTACCTATTTTCCCGAGTCCCCTCCCTGTACAATACTTCTTCTTCTCCTTTTTTTTTCTTTTTTTTTTTTTTTTTTTGAAGCAACGAACTGTTGAAACATTAGCTCACCCATGCGTCAAGTCACGAAAATCCCGAGCCCCACTTTGAGTCACTCACGCTAAAACTCGAGCAACGTCCCGAGTTCCTTCTTCTTCCCCAAAAACGCAACCCACAGCCAAAACCCAAACGTGCACGTGCACGTGTACACACGCCGCGGATAGTTCCGATCATCGTCGCCGATGCCACCAAGTCACCCACGATCTGCTCCATCGCCCCCAAGCGTTAAACCCCAACGTTAAACTCGAATTCGAAATCGAGTTCGAAATCTCGAACCTGGAAACACAACAACATTTCACCCCAAACCTGGAAAACTCTCGACCCCGCCACCTCATCCACCAGTGGCCATGAATTTCCATCCACGGCTTCACTTGACACCCCTCTATCAACCACCAACGTTCGGTTGCACTCGGTTGACCACAAAGGTCGAACGAATCAAATCAAGTCCCCACGTCCAAATTAGGTTTAGAAACTTTGAACCACGGCCATCGCCACCACCGAGGTCTGACCACCTCCCTGCTATTTTTCCCAGATGCTCCGCTCACTCCTCTACCACCCCAAAGAGCCACGACCTTCCCCTTCATCGAGATCACCAGCAAATGGTCGGAAGGCCATTTTCGTTCGACCCAACATTGCTCTTGAACAAGTTACTCAAAAATCATCAAACAAGTCTTAAAAATCCTATCTTCCCGCGAGGATTCAAGCTATTAGCTTGAATCAAAAATTCATGATACTCGAAATTCCCAGAAACTAAGGTTTCTACTGGGAAATTTTGATTTTTCTCTCAATAAACATTTAAACTTTATGAAACCATTTTTAGATTTTAACTTATACCTAAATACAACTATATTGTTTTGAAATCAAAACCTGATATTAACTAGAAAGCAAGAAATTGAATTTTCTTATTGTTGTTCAACACCCTGTAAAGCAACAGAGAAGAAATACCCACTGATACATGCATATACGCAGAGCATCATTCAATATATGTATACTTAAGATTTAATGGTTGAGTGTTACTCACCTTCCAAATCATGTTTCTAAAGCTTTCAAACTGATGTTGAGTTTGTGATCAGGTTTTGATACTGAAGCTTCTTTGTTTTCCTGATGCCCAGGCCTTGATTGCTTTGATATCAATTCTCTTCTGGTATAGCTACCAATTTATATGCTTGAAGTTTAAATTTTGTTTGAGTTTAAATGTTTCTTACTTCAGTTTTTTTTTCTCCTTTCTTAGTTTTTCAGGTGAACGGATGATGAGGAGAGATTTATAAAAATAAGTGTGCAGGCTTGCATTTTCCTCTGGTACAAGAGACACCATTTAAACCAGAGATCTCTATGTACCATTGTTTATATTTTTATCTTTGGGTTGTACAAAACAGAACAGGGATATTTTACTTATGCAGATTTTCTAAGCTCTTTGGTGGCTGGAAATATTTTTATACAATTTGTTTTGACTAAAAGTTGCTATTAGCATTTAATGTCAAGGTACTTTATGTTTTCATGTTTCTCTTGTTATATTACATCTTGTTTGCCTTGTTGATTACTTCAGATTGGATGGTGGCTGCATCTATTATGCAGTGGTGGCTGCAGCTTTTCTTTTATATATTTACTTTATTTTATTTTACTTTGTTAATTTGCTTGCTTTGACTTATGTAATATAGATGTAAATATGCTTGTACTTCTTTTATTTCAAGCCTGCACACTACTACAGGCTACCTACTTGTATGTATTCATACATTTGTTCATTCTTTTGCTTGCATATTTTATTTACAAGCATACTTTTACGTTTGCTGCTAAAGATGGAAGTAATTAATATAAATGCATTTTATATGTTTATTTTGCTTGACAATACCTTGTTCATTATTGTTTCTAGTTTAGTTGTTTCACTTGTTTTATTAATTCTCATATTTTTTTTATTTGATAAGCTTGTACAAAAATATGTTGTATATATATATCTTACTTTGTTTTGATTCACACTTGCATATTTTTTTATCTTCTTTTGTTTTGTTTTGCTTGTGTTTGATATACATCCATTTTACTTTATATTTAGGTACTTTATAATATAGATAAATCTTATTCTTTTATGTTATCATAGTTTATTATTATAACTTTTCTTTATTAACTTGTGTATTTATTTCTATTCTTACATGACAACTTATTTTATTTATTTATTTTTAAAACCTCATATTTAAGATTTTTATTTCAAATTCGCATATATACAATTTTGCAAATTCATATGACTTAATATAATTTCTTATTTGAATCGGGGAAACTCACTGTCGTTTAAAATCAATTTTACAATTTAATTCAAAGATTCATTTAAATTATCAATTTAAATTCATAAAAATCTGGGGTCGTTACAATATAACTTCTTATCTTCTATATATATGGGTATTCATCTTTTATTAGTTGGATCAGTAACATAAGTATACCTGAGAAAAAAATATAAAGAGAAAAGCAGAAAGAAGAAAAAAGAAGAAGCAAGCAAACTCAGATTTTATTCAAACTTTGAAAACAGATTCAAGGACCGTTCTAAAACTTCAGGCTTCCAAAAGAGAATAAGAAGTGTTCTTTGTTCAAAAGGATTTCCATGTGAGTAAACATAAAATTTCAAGCTTTAGTTTAATTAAAAACAGTAGGGTGATTTATGGACTACATGGTGATGTATGTGTTTATGATTGGTATAAATCTGTGTTTACATACATACTATTTTTTTTTGAATAGTGATTATGTTGTTCATTTCTGCTAAGTGATTACAGGGTTGGAAACTATTAATCTTGAATTATTTTCATTTGATCATGGAAAAGCTTTAAATTTTCCAACAAAATAATATGTTCGAATTTCAATCAGGAATTTAAATTGTTTTAAACATATTAAGAAGCTATGCACTGGAAATCAAGTTTTTACAGGCAACAAAGATTATGCTGATAAATTCAACTGTTATAAAATATAAATTCAAGTTGATAACCTGGATGTTCAATGCAAAATAGGATTTTTAAAGCAGAAATAAGAATTTTAGTGTAGAATTGAAAAGGTAGTTCATGGTTTATCAAAAGTGACATTTTTACCAATTACAGATTATTGATCCAATAATAAATGCTCAAATTTGTATTGAAGCAAGTTTAAACATTGATGATGTAACAACCCGCATATTTGTCGATTTTTTATATTTAAATATTTTATCGATACTCGGAATTTAGTCCGAAAAGCTACTTTTTGCATACGGTCGAATTAGGACTCGGGACCACTACCATTGAGTTTAAAATGCCGTTTGCGACCTTTTTGAGTATAAGCTTTGATATGTTTGGAGTAAGTTGATTTCTGCTACTTTTTACTTAGGGCTTTGGTTTGGGCTGAGCCCATTAACCCCACTTAACTCTGTTCCAACCCTCTCCTCTTCATTCACTTCTTTTCTATTTTCCTAATACTCAAGCTTTTATGTTAATGGAGAGTGGAAGAGGAAATTAAAACTCTAAGCCCTAGTTTTCTTTTGCAAATCAAGCTCTAGCTCCAAACTAATAGAAGAACCCATTAGTAAGCTTCTCTTCTTCTTCTCCAACTCTTTCTCTCTTTGATTTCAGAAAATTCCTAAACCTAATTTGGGAAATGTTTCTCTTTTTTAGCTTAGAATCAAGCTTCTTGGGTTGGATTTGAAGAGTGGTTGATTCCCTTTGCTTTCAAGCTTCATCTTCATTTGTTTGGGTTCAAAAGTGAGATTTTTATCTCACATCTATGCTTATATTTATCTTCGATTGTTAGGTATGAATTCCTAACACTTATTCGTGTGCAATTGCTTTTGGTTTGGATTGATTTGGTGAATATTCCAATTTTTGGTGTTTTGGGTTCAATCCTTTAAAAATCATAACTTTGATGTTTGAACATGTGTTTGGTGATGCATCGAGGAGCATATAGGGCCGGGTAGTTGATTGGCATAATCCCTTAGTGCCGTTGCTTGAGAGAATGCAATTTGGTGGAGGTTGGACCTCAATTGGATGGACTGGGAGGGGACTGGCAACAGGTCCGGTCGACCGAGCACTGTAGCCGGCCGACCGACCTGCTGCCAAGTGCATAAGCACTTCCCTGTTTAAGGTTCGGTCGACCGAGTACAGTGTTCGGCCGACCGACCTACTTCCCGAGGAATTTTGAGAACAGGGTCCGGTCGACCGAGCTCTGTAGCCGGCCGACCGACCTGCTGCATTTTTGCGTATTTCGCCTAGTTGTTTGAATTTCCAACTTTAATCGATTCGTGCTGTTTCCTATGTGTTGTTATCATTTGTTATGACTTTGATGACTCCTTTTTAGGGATTTTAGAATATCCATTTTGATGGATTCTTTATCGGTTTCGTTGGATTTTTATTCACATCTCCGTATGTGAATTTTAGTGATTGATTGTTCCTACAGTCTTCTTTGTGTTTTGTCACTTTAAAAATATAAAGGTTTTCTATACTAGTAGTAAATATCAAAACTCTTTCCTCAAACGATTTCAATACTATTTTAATACCAAATTCGTTTATAAAACCGTTTCAATCTATTAGTATATATAAACCTTTACCTCACTCGTATGAGAAATCTAATTAAATGACTTAGTAAAACAAGTGGTATGAAACGCTTGCGTTCACTTTGTCGGTTGTTAACCCCACTGAAGCTTGGGCCGACTCATCAGATAAAGCATTAAGCGACTCAGAAGATTTACGACTCACCATGAGTCGTTAGCGGTTCAAGTGTGCAAATCAGAAAGCCAAGTACAATTAACTCGCGTACGACTCAATGACCGAAGAGGGAACTCACCGACTCATATGATCTAGGTCCGACTCATCAAAGACCGACTCAGCTAGTCTCTGACTCAACTGTTGTGCGACTTATGGAAGTTTCTGACTCAGCGACTCATGACTCAGCGACTCATGACTCAGCGACTCATGACTCAACGACTCATGGTTCAACGACTCAACAGGTTCGCGACTCATCCTAAGGAACGACCTAAGGAATGTCACGACTTATGGATACCTACGACTTATGATAAGTCGAGTACGACACATGCTAATATGAGAGGAGTTATGATAAGTTGGCTCGGGAACGACTTATCTCTTGGGACCAAGCCAGCAGTTCGACCTTGAGTTAACATGGGGCGACTCACCATGACTCGTCCACGACTCAAAATCGTTGAGTCGTAACCCATCGCCACAATGCCTAGGAAAATTGACTCGGACACGACTCAAGACTTGTCATGAAATCCAGCAGAGGAATAAGCCATGAAGAGGGGAAAGGTTGGTTTTATAAGTCAACCACGACTTATCCTGACTCGGGGACGACTTAGCTTGAGTCGGTCGCGACTCAGGACTTATGCGCAGAATTCATGTCCAAGCTTGCCTATAAATACATAGCCACCTCCAACATTCAAAGGACTTTTGGCACATTCTCTTGAGAGACCGTTACCTTGCTGCATTGAGAACTCCATCAACACTTAGAGCTTTCGAGATCAAAGGAATACTTCGAAGAACTTCACGAAGAAACTACACATCTTCAATTTGAATTCAAGGACTTTAATCGACATAGAAGTTTGAGCTACTTGTTCCAAATCTCTTGTAACTTGAAATATATTGTACTTGAGAAGAATTGTATCAGCTTGTAAAGAGATCATTAATAAAAGTACTTAAAGTGGACGTAGGATATACCCTTAAGCCGAACCACTATAAAATTGTTGTCGTTTGCTGCTTTTCTACTGTTTTCTGCTTATAATCTGTTCCCGAGCTTTCGGGTGGTGCTTTCACAACTATAACTCATACACCGGGGTGTTAGCGTTCAAATTTTAGCGTTAACATTTTTGGTGCTTTCACTGAGAATTGAACTCAGGAAAACTGTCATCATTGCTTCACAGAGATTTGAAGAAAGAATTTCCTTAAAAACCAGAAGTCTATCTGAGATTATGGCTCCTGGAAGGAAAAGTAGATCTGTCAGATCTGGAAACATTCAAGAGGGAACTTCCGCTTCCCCTGTGCCTAATCAACCCACTCCGTCTGTTGGAGTTACGAAAGCGGAGTTAGATGCTGTGATTCTAGGGCTAAACCAGTAGATAAACGCCCAAAATGCACAATTAGAGGCTCAAAGTGCCCAGAATGCTCTGATTTTGAATAAGTTAAACGACTTACTTGGGGCAAACAATCAACCGGCTGGTAATGAAAGGAACTATGCTGGCAACGTTCATGATGTTAATGAAAGGAATGCTCCTGAAAGGGCTACTAGTCCCTTTGAGCAGGCAGTACCTGAGGCTGGTGGATCTAGAACTCGGCATGATGAGGAATATCTTTCTGGAATGGTCCGGCAAATCATGAAAGAAAGTATGCAAAGGGTTGAAGATGAGAAGGAATGGGGTTTCGCCCCAAGTAAAACTCCGTTTACTGAAAGAATCTTAAAGGCGGAATTTCCAAGGAAGTTTGTCCCTCCGACTATCCCAGCTTACAAAGGGACAAGTGATCCGAATGAATTCTTGTATAAATATGATTGGCACATGACAGGTGCCAGAGCCTCTGACGAAATAAAGTGCCGATATTTCCCCGTATACCTGGAAGGTGTGGCTCTACTATGGTTCACCAAGTTGTCAGTCCGATCTATTGATCAGTTTTCAGACTTGACCAGAAAATTCAAGGAGCAGTTTAGACTATATGCTTCAAAGGCCAAGGACATCATGTCACTGTCGAGTTTAGAGCAGAATCCTGGTGAGTCTATCAGATCTTTCTTGAACCGCTTTAATATAGCGCTGGCCGAGGTGGATAATGCTGAACCACGAATGATATTAACTTATCTGATGAGAGCTATTGATAAGTCAAGCGAATTTGGGAAATGGCTGAACATGAAGGAGCCAACCTCTCTCGAAAAGTTCTACAAAAAAGCAGATGAATTCATTCGCTTGGAAAGCCGTCCTTTACCAGTAAAGACAGTGTTGGAGAAAGCAGAAGACAACACTGTCGCTCCACGCAAGAATGAATTGGTGGGGCAAAAAAGGGAGAATAATAATGGGAAGAAACAGGGTAATCTGAAGAAGCCCCGATCCTTCAAGCCATCAGAGTATACTCCATTATCACATACGCCGGAGCACATCTACCTTGCCACTAAAGATTCCGTCGATTTCCCTAAACCTATCCCTTTGAGAACCGGGAAAAAAGCCATACAGAGTGGGAAATTCTGCCGCTTCCATAATCAACCCGGTCATGAGACTGATGAATGCCGCCAGTTGAAAAACCTGATTGAAGAGTTGCTAAAAGAAAACAAACTGCAGCAATTTGTGAAGAAGAATAGCAACAATCCTGCATCGTCAAGTCAGGGGCAACAGGTTCCTGTTCATCAGCCTAGGACAGGTGAGAAAGCTACGGGACATGAATCTGGAAGGCCCGTTATCAATGTCATTACAGGAGGGCCTCACCCAGCTGGCAAGAACTGGGGTGAGATGGAGAGATATTCCAGGGCTTTGAAATATGCTCCAGCCGAAGAAGACGTCTTTGTTTTAGAAGACACTACGCCCCTGAAACAACAGAAAACTTTCAGCGATGATATTGTTTTCAGAGCCAGAGATTCCACAGGTATAGAAGCTCCTACCCTAGATCCCTTGGTCATCTCGGCTGGTATTGGACCGGCCATTGTCAGAAGAGTCCTCATTGACTGCGGAGCATCATGTAATATCCTCTTCAAGAAGACATTTGACCAGATGAAAATCCCTATGATCGATGTACAAGCCTCATCACAGAAGATCGCTGGCTTCACTGGGGAGCCGAAGCAACCAATTGGGACCATCGATCTGCTTGTGGAACTTGGGGAAGCAGAAAGGAAAGTGGTCCGCAAGCAAACATTTGTGATTGTCGATGAGTTTTCTGCTTATAATGCTTTTCTTGGCCGTCCAACACTCGCAGCATTCAAAGCTATCCTAGCCCCGTGGTGCCTCACTATTAAATTCCCTACTGACAATGGAGTAGGAGTGATAAAAGGGGATCAAAATGCTGCGCGAGAGTGCTATTTGACAGAGCTGCGAGAGTCAAGAAAAAGAGAAATGGGAAAGGATGCGGCGACCCCAGTCCGCATCAAGGAACCAGCCTTGTAGCAATTATAGGGCGGACCCTGCACTGGAGAGCATAGCGGGGCACGGAAAGAAATGGATCCCAGAAAAGCCAGTGCAGGGGAGAATAGAGTGGTACCGGTGGAAACGACAGTTCCGGTACCTGTTGACCCGAAGGACCCAAATAAGGTGTTGAATGTGGGTTCACAGCTTAATGTGTCAATTCAGAATATCTTGATATCTTTCCTGAAAGAAAATCTGGATGTCTTTGCTTGGACTCATGCCGATATGTGTGGAATATCTCCAGAAGTTGCAGTACACGCTCTGAATATTGACCCAAAGTTTACGCCAGTTAAACAGAAAAGAAGAACCCAAGGTCCAGAAAGGTCAGCAGCATTAAAAGAAGAAGTTGATCGACTCATGGAAAATAACTTCATCAAAGAATCTACATATCCGAATTGGGTTTCAAATCCTGTGCTGGTCAAGAAAGCCAATGGAAAATGGAGAGTATGCATCGATTTTTCTGATCTAAACAAGGCTTGCCCCAAAGATTGCTTCCCATTACCCAGGATCGATCAACTGGTAGACGGAACTGCGGGACATGAATTGTTATCTTTCATGGATGCCTACTCCGGTTATAACCAAATCATGATGCACGAGCCGGATCAGGAGGATACAAGCTTTATCACAGATGTTGGACTATATTGCTACAAAGTTATGCCCTTCGGATTGAAAAATGCAGGGGCAACCTACCAAAGACTTGTTAATGCTATGTTCAAACCACAATTGGGCAAAACTATGGACGTCTACGTCGACGACATGTTAGTGAAGTCCAGGAAAGCAGCGGATCACATTGAACACTTAGCAGAAATGTTCGCAGTCCTCCGGAAATACAGAATGAAACTTAACCCTCTGAAATGTACATTTGGGGTCGAGTCCGGAAAGTTCTTAGGTTTCATCGTCAGTGCTAGGGGCATTGAGGCTAGTCCAGCTCAAATTACTGCCTTGAAAGAAGTTAAAGCTCCTAGAACGAAGAAGGAATTGCAGAGTCTCAACGGAAAGGTCGCCGCCCTGAGTCGGTTCATTTCCAAAGCCACTGATAAATGCATCCCATTCTTTGACGCCCTGAAGAAAGGAAAGAAGAATTTTGAATGGACTTCCGAATGCCAAAAAGCCTTCGATGAGTTGATCCGTCGTATGGAAACGCCTCCAATACTTTCTAGGCCAGGCAATGGTGAGGATCTTCTTATATACTTGGCAGTATCATCTCATGCTCTAAGTGCAGCGCTGATACGGGAAGACAAAAGGATTCAACATCCGGTTTACTATATCAGCAAAAGACTCACTGGGGCAGAGCTGAATTACTCCAAGTTGGAAAAACTCGCCTATTGCCTACTAGTTGCATCAAGGAAACTGAGGCAATATTTCCAAGCTCATCCTATCAAAGTACTCACTGATCAACCTCTAAAGCAAGTCCTATTTCGCCCTGAAACTTCGGGTCGCCTTCTAAAATGGAACATTGAACTCAGTCAATAGGACATCACTTATCATCCCCGAAAAGCAATCAACGGACAAGCTTTAGCTGATTTCATTGCAGAATTCACAGAGAAAGATAATGGTGAGGAAGAAGCGATCAATGATTCCCCAATCCAGTGGAAGATGTATGTTGATGGCGCAAGAAATGACTACTGTTCTGGAGCCGGAGTGGTACTTGAAACTCCTGAAGGTCAATCATTATGTTATGCACTAAGACTGGAATTTCCTTCAACAAACAATGAAGCAGAATATGAAGCTCTTATTGCAGGTCTGAAAATCGCTAAAGAGCTAAACATTCGAGCATTACAAATCTTCAGTGATTCTCAGCTTATTGTATGCCAAGTCAAGAAGGAATTTCAAACAAATGGTGGAAACTTGCCTTCCTACTTGTCAAAGGCTTGGGAACTCCTATGTGAACTCGATCATTATTCAATAAGCCATATTCCCTGGGAAGAGAATACGAAGGCAGATTCCCTCGCAAAGTATTCAAGTTCTGGTGAAGCTCAACTATTGGGATTGGTTCCCGTAGAAGTCCTCTCAGCACCAAGTATAGACGAGATGGATATAGATTGGATTATGAATGTATCTCAAGAACAAGAGTCGTGGATGACTCCAATATTAGATTACCTACTCAGAGGTTCTCTGCCAGAAAATTCGATAGAAAGACGAAAGCTACTAAGGAAAGCCTCTCGCTATGTAATTCAGGATGGCCGATTGTACAGACGGGGATTCTCAATGCCATTGCTTCGATGTGTATCCCGGGAAGAGTCCAAAACAATCCTAGCTGAGGTGCATGGAGGAGAATGTGGTGATCATTCAGGTGGTCAAACATTAGCAAAGAAAATTCTCCGATACGGATATTTTTGGCCAGAAATTAATCGAGATGCTGCAGATTACTCCCGAAGATGTGACAGATGCCAAAGATTTGCCAAAATTCCTAGAGCACCTTCTACCGAACTCACACAGATGGTCAGTCCATGGCCGTTTGCGATTTGGGGAATGGATCTCATTGGGCCGCTACCAACTGCCAAATCAGGGATTAAATATGCTATTGTTGCAGTTGATTACTTTAGTAAATGGGCTGAAGCTGAACCATTGGCTACTATCACTTCTAAGAAAATGATAAGCTTTGTGACCAAGAATATCATTTGCAGATACGGTGTGCCTCAGAAAATAATCACAGACAATGGTACTCAGTTTGAAAGCGAGGAATTCCAGGATTTTTGCAAACGATTCAAAATCCAGAAAAGCTTTTCGGCAGTAGCTCATCCGCAGGCAAACGGGCAAGTGGAAGCAGTGAACAAGATCATCAAATCAACCATCAAAAAGCAACTCGAAAGAGCAAAAGGTGGTTGGGTCGATAAACTACCACTTGCACTATGGGCATACAGAACTACTCACAAAACTGCGACTGGGCATACTCCTTTTTCGTTAGCATACGGATCGGAAGCAATGATTCCGGTTGAAGCAGAGGTCCCTTCACACAGAAGAACCCATTTCAATCAGGCAGAAAATGAAAAGCTACAACTTGAAGCGCTAGATCTCCTTGATGAAAAAAGAGACGAAGCTAATCTCAGAGTTGCAGCTCATCAGCAAAGGATAGCCAAACATTTCAATTCCAAAGTTCGTCAACTCAGCTTTGAAATTGGAGATCTAGTCCTGAAAAGAATTATGACCGCGACAGGTGTGTTTGGGCCCAATTGGGAAGGACCATATGTGATAGGTCAAAAGCTTCTTGACGGCACATTCAAACTCACTACTGTTGAAGGAGTTCAAATTCCAAGGGCATGGAACAGCAATCACTTGCGTCCATATTTTACTTGAAAATTTTGTTGAAATAATATAAAAGAGTTGTGGATGCATGATTCTTGTAATTGAAAGCAATTGTAAAACTGATGCAAGTGATTAATGAAAGAATATAAAGTGGATGTAGGCCCAAATTCTTGGCCGAACCACTATAAATCTTGTGTTCCTTAATTTTATTACATGTTTGCTTTATTTTCGATATAAAAGTACATAAAATGTATTGCTGAAATGTCGATTTAAATTTTTGCAGACAATGGAAATAAAACTTGCACATAATAAGACCGAGCGATTCTCACCATCATTCAACAAACAAATTTCAAGTCACAAAGACCCCGAATTCAAATCCTAGATAGGAAATACTTCAATTGAACGGCTAATGATTTCGATAGAAACGAGCCCTTGCTGATAAATTGAGATTGTTTGAACAAACAAACATCCAATTAGGAAGCTAGTGCCCGTTCTCACGAACTTGCCTGACAATGAAGTACACTTCCTTGGATTAAACAAGCTACTTGCAAGAAAAGGGGAATGAAAACTTGAAAAGAGAAAAAAAAAGAGGATCGGTGAAAAGGCATAAGCAAGAAGACAAGGAAACAACCAAAATCCATCATCGGCAGCACAAGTCCTCTTCAGAGGCACAACTCTTCGGAGGATAAAAGACCTCTAATGGGTCATATGCCACAAAAAAGAAAGTTCTCTACTCAACAAAAAAGATTGGAGGAGTCATGACCCTCCAACCATGAGAGAGTAACTTCCAGGCAATGAAAACCCTTTCTGAGGCACATTTCACCAGGAGTTGAAGTGAAATAGCCGCTCTTCGGAATTTCACTTCACCAGAGTTGAAATGCAAACAAAGAAAAAGACCTCTTCGGAGGCACATTTCACCAGGAGTCGGAGTAGTTACTCTTCGGAGTTTCACTTCGCCAAAGTTGAAATGCAAACAAAATAAAAGCCCTCTTCGGAGGCCCATTTCACCAGGAGTTGAAGTGTTATGACCGCTCTTCGGATTTCACTTCACCAGAGTTGAAATGCAAACAAAATAAAGACCTCTTCGGAGGCATATTTCACCAGGAGTTGAAGTGTAACGGCCGCTCTTCGGAATTTCACTTCACCAGAGTTGAAAGACGAACAAAATAAAGACCTCTTCGGAGGCACAATCAAGAAGAAAGACCTCTTCGGAAGCCCACGTTTCGCCGAGATTGAAATAAAACTTCCAAGTGTTGAAACGAGAAAAGGCTTTCTAAGGCAAAACTCTTTGGAGGTACACGTTTCACCGAGATTGAAATAAAACTTCCGAGTGTTGAAACGTAAAAAATCCCTCCTCAGAGGTACAACTTTCTATATAAAAAAAAATCCTCATCAGGGGCATACTTTAACTTCCGAAGAAAGAGTAATTTACCTATTCTGGGGAATAATCTTCCTCGGAAAAAAGAAGAAGAGAGAAAAAGAGAGAGAGGGAGTTAAAGTACCCTTCAGAGGTCCGCTTTACCGCATAAAAGAATTCACTTGGTAAAAAATGTACTTAAGCAAAAGAAAGAAGTGATTTCTTCAAAGGTCAAAGCGCAGAAACTTATACGAAGAGGGTTGTACTTTGCAAAAATTTTCTTTAAAGAATAAAATAATTATTCTTTAGCAAATATGAGTGCAAGTCCCCTCGAAGTATAGAATATTGCAGCAAACTTATGGAATGGGGGCAATATAGTATAATTGCACACAATATGGTATAGCCAAACCAGCAAAAGGTAACGCTCAAGTAACATGCCATAAGCTCGCTGCAATATCGTGTAAATAAACTTGTGCAAAAAATAAATAGTAAATGCATTCTCAAATTCAAACAGAAGTTTGTACAAACGAAGAATCATTTTATTCAACTATAATGCAGATACAGGTTTCAAAATAAAAGCGGGGGCCGGTACCCGCACAACTCTCGGCCAGTTCATACAAAAGACAAAAAGCTAAAGTCTTCACTTCTTTTTACTGCCTTTGGACCCTTTACCCGGCCGAATGACCAGCTTTTCAGGTCGGCCAGTGGGTATAAGGGAGGAAGGAGAGGTAGGCGCAGCTGGCCCAACTTCTGGCTCCTCTTCAGTGGCAGTGATTATCTTCCCTCTCCTCCTTGATGCTCCTTGCTTCTTTCTCCTCTTTGAGGAAGACTCACTTCTTGGAGTGACAAGTTTAGATAGAGTTATGTCGTCAGAAGGAGTCCGCTCCGGAGATATGCCGCCTCCCTCAAGTCTCTCATCTTTCTGCTCTTGTGAAGCAATGGGATCATCCAGGCCATGGAGAGCCTCTATTTGTTCCTCCTGTGATCCAGGCTGCGAAGAAGAAGGAGGAGCCACCTGAAGAGATGGAGGAGGGATTACCGGAGAAGTAGAGATTTGAGCAGTGCTTGATACTTTTTCTACAGAAGAAAAGAGGTTAAAGTCAGTAAAGAGAGGAGATGAAGGTTCACCAATAAAGTCAGTAAAGAGTGGAGATGAAGGATCATCAAGGTTGAGAAAATAGCCAAGGAGCTCATGAAACTCATGCGAAATAAATGAGTAACCCGCTTGAGCAGAATTGACAGTAGCGAGATTAACAGTGAAGTTACCTGGAGAAGCTGGTTTCCTGATATCGACTTCATAAGCTTGCGCATCAGCGCTCTCATCACCCTCATCTCCACCTTGTATGCTTGTAATCTCAGTGGTAACTTTGGTGGGAGATGCAAGATGGGAACTGGAACCAATAATGTTGACTTCAGACGAAGAAGGTGGCTGGACTAGAGTAGTTGAAGTGGTTTTTTCCAGCTGGTCCCCTTCCGTCACTTCAGTTCTTAATTTGGCAAGTTGTTCCTTTCCCTTGGCGAGGGCAGCGCGAGTGTCATCATCAAAGTAATGCCTTTCCAGGGCTGATTCGTCATAACCAGCACCTTCAGCACCAAGCATCTCAAGGGCGGCCTCCCACACTTCAGCTAAAGTGATCTCATACTTGGGACCTAGAAAAGCAAGGCTTCCACGCCCCAAGACGCTATGCAAGTAGAAGTCGAATAATGTTGAGCCGAAGCTGTTTTTGGTCGCCTCATGAGATTCTTCAGCTGCGATTCTGCCGGCGACAGCCTCATCACGTTCCCTTTCAGTTTTGGCAAGCTGAAGCTTAAGCATTTGTATCTCCGCCTCCTGGGAGTTGTTTTTCTTTCGGAGCTCAGCAATATCAGTAGCATAGCCTTCACTGATTCTTTTTTGTACTTCGAGCCTGTCTTCGGCATCCCTTTGGCTAGCGTGAGCGTCTCTCATTTGTTTCAGGAGCACTTCTTCTTTTTGAGAATAGGAAGTAGAGGAAGCAGCAAGCTCATGTTTCAATTCCTCGACTTTTGCTTCAAGCTCCTCATTGTAAGAAGCAATGCTCCTCATTTCGGTGTCGTGTTGCTCAACGACCTTTTGCCATTCGGCCTTATCGTTTTCCATAGTAAGCATGGCCTCTATGTTGGCACGGTTAACCCTTTGAAGCTCGTCAACAAGTTTTTGCCAGTTCGACATCCTCTCAATATCGAGTTTGACGGCATCAAGAATGCGCAACATGGCAGACTTGTCGATGGGGACCAAGTCTAGGTCGAACCTCACTCCCTTAAGGCACCATTGAGGAAACCGGCTCTGCAGAGTGGCAGGACCCGGTCCAACTTGAAATTTGGGCCTGCTAATTATCGTTTGAATGTCTGATTTCCCAAGAGCGGGAGAGTCAGAAGGAATGTCGAGCGAGGCAGGAGTAGTAACTTTCTCAGGAGTAGTAGAGGCCTGCTTTTCACTGTGACGGGCTCGTTTGCTTAAGTCTTCACCCATGTGACCTTTTCCTCGATCGTCATGAGTTTTTCTCTTGTGGGAGTCATCGCCTTTTTGCCAAGAATCATGGCGCTCTTCTCTCTCCCTTCTTTCACGACATTCTTCTTCAGTCCTCCTTTCATGAGCCTTTCGGGCAGCCCTTTCTTCATCAGATTCTCTGTAGGAGGAAAAATAACGCCCATAATCATATTGACCACGCCCCCCGTAGCGTTGGAAATCCTGATAATATGATCCGCCGCGTGTCATTGAAGGATCTGAAATAAGAAAAGATAAGCTTTAGAAATCTTTAAAGTATGAGAAGATAAGTGCATAAATGTGCTGGAAAATCCTTAGTTGTGTGTGAAGTGCAAACTACTCGCGTTGGACTAACGAACCACTCCTCAGTTGGGGGGAAGTAATAGGTCCCACTGTCGGTGACAATTCTTGGGATAAAGGAGTTGGAGTCTGTTGGAGGGCAGATGTCGCTTCAATCATCGGGGGTACAGTTTTACCACAGGCAGGGTCATCTTTAAAGAGCTCTTGGGAAGTGACGATTATGTCACTTAAATCCCCAAAGACGTCATCACCATCATGCCCAACCTGATTCCCTTCATCAGCTCCTTTCTCGGCACTCTTCCTGGTTTGGGATAGGGGCTCCTCTTCTTCTTCAATTATGGGAGCAAGTGCGGGCTTTTCGGAGGGTCCCGCATCATCTCTTGGAGTAGAGCACTTTACTAGTAAGGTTTCTGCAGAAATTTCTCCTCGCATGTGCTCTTTAGTGGAGATCGGAAGATCAGGAGTTTTCACCGGAGAATCAGGAACCTCCGTTGGAGCTTCATGAGGCTGAGTAAAGCGAGAAGGATGGAGGAGTCCGTATTGATGTAAAAATTCATCGTTTAGCAGAAACTTTATGCTCCTCTCTTCTACCGGCACGACATTTAATCTTTCAAAAATTTGCTTAAGACTTGGGTCCCTAGCAGGGGGTGGAAGTGCTAAAACAGGAAAAGAATGAAATTAGCAACTGAGAGTTCAGATCTCGAGAAAGTTTCAAAACGGAAAAAGTAAAGACAGGAAATCTTACTTCCCACTCTCCAGATGGCATAAAACCCTGGAGGGCAGCGAACAAAGAAAAACTGATTCAAAAATCCGTGAGCGCTTTCGGAGAGATCAGTAATAAGTTTGTGGTTTCGAGCGCTTCTTATAACCACGATGGAGGGATGGTCTTTAATTTTCGTGAATGAGCAAAAATAGCAGATCTCCCCGAAGCTTGGTAATCGATCCAAAACTCTCCTAAATAGAACACATAACCCCATCAGAATGGCGTAGCCATTGGGGTGTAATTGGAATGGAGAGATAGACAACCGAAGCAGGAACTGTTGAAGAAAGTCATTAAAAGGAGGAATAGCGCCGTTCAAGCACATTTGGCGATTAACAACAACAAAGCCAAGAGGGGGCCTATCCGCGGTGTCATTTGGCCCCGGAAGTAAGACGTCAGCATCATCAATGCCAAACTGGACGCGCAGTTGGTTAAACACCCGCTGATTCAAAGTTGTGGATGTTCTCTCCGGAGGGTTATCTACAGGGATAGCTACTGGGAAGACATCTTCAGCCTGGCCCATCGGCTCTTCTTGATGAGAGGTCATTCTACACAAGCAACTGGATGTTCAAATGCGAAGGTGCGCGTTTCCTAAAATGTGTGAAGTGTTGTGCAAGACTAATAAAAAGTAATAAGTATATTTAACTGGAATTATATTGATTGATGCTTGATCGATTGTAAACATTTCAGAACTTGTTAATCTAAAGCTCAAGCATAATATTAGTGCAAGCGGGTCGATTTCAATTGACTATTTCAGCATTGCTTTGGTATTTTGTTTGAAATTGATAAGTTAAAGGCACTTCATACACACAATTTATTCAAGTTAATCATCTATTGTTAACTAATCTGTCATTCGATGTGGGCAGTCAATGACAAGTATATTCGTCCCAGTTTTCTGTGAATGTTGTATTGAACAGGTTATTAGCCTGCAAGTCAAAATAACCTGTGAATGAGTGCAATAAAATTCAATAGTTCGAAGTTAATGCAATGGTCCAATGTTCAAACAGAATTTACACAAGTCATAACCCATCAACGGTTCAAAAGTTCTGAGTCGGCAGTGCCCTAAGCCATGAGTCGTGGAGATAAGGAGATTATCTCCAAGTCTTATCTCGGCAACGACTCAAGGCTAAATCTTATCTCGGTAACGACTCAGGGCTTAGGTCGTGGAGTATGTTAAAGGAGCTCTGGGTCAAAATAATAAGGAAATCTCTAAGTTTTATCTCGGCCGCGACTCAAAGGTTTTATCTCGGCCACAATTCAGGGGTTCTGTCTCGGTCGCGACTCAAGGCTCAAGTCGAGGAGCATGATGAGCCATACCATGATTAAATCGTGAGGGTCACTGGGTCATACGAAAGGAGCCGAGTCAAACCTACAGCAGCATTCGAATCAACCATCTGACCCATTAACCCAATAAACCCTCATTCTACAACCCTAGTCTTATCGCGTCAAGTAGATCGCCTCGAGTCGCAGATCATTGGATCAGACAATCCTCAATCCATCAATGATTAGGGCAACCTAACTCGCAAAGCTCAAGGGGATAAATTGAAGATAAGGACGGTGCGCATAGGGAAATGATGATCGACAATTAGAAAGGAGGCGAAATTGCTTACGTGGTGTGATGTCAGAGATGATCGGAGGAGATTTTGAGTTGAAATTGCTTTTGGGAGCTTGGAGATGTGTTAATGGCGGAAAACGACTCACGAGATTGGTAAAAGAAGAAGAAGATAAGAATGACGATTCATGCTATTTATATACCAAGGTAGTAGGATATGAGTCGGCACACGCGGGGTAAGATAAGTCCAAGCACGCGACCTACGACTTAGGCGTGTGCTTCGAGGGGCAAATGTTAACCCCACTGAAGCTTGGGCCGACTCATCAGATAAAGCATTAAGCGACTCAGAAGATTTACGACTCACCATGAGTCGTTAGCGGTTCAAGTGTGCAAATCAGAAAGCCAAGTACAATTAACTCGCGTACGACTCAATGACCGAAGAGGGAACTCACCGACTCATATGATCTAGGTCCGACTCATCAAAGACCAACTCAGCTAGTCTCTGACTCAACTGTTGTGCGACTTATGGAAGTTTCTGACTCAGCGACTCATGACTCAGCGACTCATGACTCAGCGACTCATGACTCAACGACTCATGGTTCAACGACTCAACAGGTTCGCGACTCATCCTAAGGAACGACCTAAGGAATGTCACGACTTATGGATACCTACGACTTATGATAAGTCGAGTACGACACATGCTAATATGAGAGGAGTTATGATAAGTTGGCTCGGGAACGACTTATCTCTTGGGACCAAGCCAGCAGTTCGACCTTGAGTTAACATGGGGCGACTCACCATGACTCGTCCACGACTCAAAATCGTTGAGTCGTAACCCATCGCCACAATGCCTAGGAAAATTGACTCGGACACGACTCAAGACTTGTCATGAAATCCAGCAGAGGAATAAGCCATGAAGAGGGGAAAGGTTGGTTTTATAAGTCAACCACGACTTATCCTGACTCGGGGACGACTTAGCTTGAGTCGGTCGCGACTCAGGACTTATGCGCAGAATTCATGTCCAAGCTTGCCTATAAATACATAGCCACCTCCAACATTCAAAGGACTTTTGGCACATTCTCTTGAGAGACCGTTACCTTGCTGCATTGAGAACTCCATCAACACTTAGAGCTTTCGAGATCAAAGGAATACTTCGAAGAACTTCACGAAGAAACTACACATCTTCAATTTGAATTCAAGGACTTTAATCGACATAAAAGTTTGAGCTACTTGTTCCAAATCTCTTGTAACTTGAAATATATTGTACTTGAGAAGAATTGTATCAGCTTGTAACGAGATCATTAATAAAAGTACTTAAAGTGGACGTAGGCTATACCCTTAAGCCGAACCACTATAAAATTGTTGTCGTTTGCTGCTTTTCTACTGTTTTCTGCTTATAATCTGTTCCCGAGCTTTCGGGTGGTGCTTTCACAACTATAACTCATACACCGGGGTGTTAGCGTTCAAATTTTAGCGTTAACATCGGTTAATTCTTGGACTTGTTCGATTGAATCCCTTGTGACAATTTTATAGTGGAGATCTATAGTTTGTTCATAAATATTTAAGTTAAGCAAGTGGTTATGGGACATGAAGCTAAACTCATATATTTACTAGCTTAGTGTAATTGACACTTCTCGTTGATCATGACGATCATCTTTGTGATTTAGACTAGCAATGTGCGATGTCGCTTTGTCTGCGAGAGAGACTAAACCCCGTTTTGTGGAGTTTCGACTCAAATTGGTGGGGTAGCAACCCATGGTCTTCGGGACGTTTGTGGAGCTTCGGCTCAATTTGTGATGGTTAGCAACCATGGAATTAGCGTTCCGTTTGTGATACACGTGTTGGCGAGCTTTATGCTCTCGTTTGTGATAGGCCTCCCCCTCTTTGTGATTTCTGGATTTCTTGAGATGATTTCTAGAATTTGTGTTTCACCAATTTTCGTGATTTCCATCGATAAGCTTTATCGATATTTGTGTATTGGTGAATTTGTGCGTCATTGACTTTTTGTGATTTATGGATTTCTTGAGATGATTTCTAGAATTTGTGCTTCACCAATTTTCGTGATTTCCATTGATAAGTTTTATCAATATTTGTGCATTGGTGAATTTGTGTGCCATCGGCTTTTGTGATTGACATTGATATAATCGTCAATATTTATGGTTTGGTGAACGAAATAAGGAGTATGACATTTCCTTTGATTCTTGTGTAGATTTGGTGATATTGATTAATCTCTTGTTGATTTTCAATTACTTATATATATATATCACAGCTTGGTATTGTGATTATTATGTGTTTAGTCATATCTCTGATTCTATATCGTTTCATCTGATATTTATAGTTAGACTGATCCGTTTATTATTTTCTTATTAAATAATACTCGGGTCAGACCGAGATGTTACAGGTGCTTCAGCTTGACTTCTCACTTGGGATTGATCTCTCTGACTTTTGGCTAACTACTTAGATTAGTAGTTTATTTCGTTGTATACACTTGAGATATGGACTCATGGTTGTATTCTTTTGTACAGCACGTGTTGCTATTCTTTTGTATTATTGTGGATCTTTTTGACCACTACTCTGATATACACTTTCATGTGTTAGATGTATATTCATATCTTCTTCCGCCTTTGTGATATGAATTATCTATGACTGATTTATGTTATGCATATTTCTATATTTGTTTCCGAAGGATTTATATAGCCACTGTGTAGTAGTTTTAAGTTTGTATCGGTATGTCGGATTTCCTCTCTTGAAATAAAATGCATGTTGTACTATCTGACATATTGGTGCTCACTCAAAGCAATTACATGGATGGTCGCTCCTCAACAGCCTTATTCTCCATGTTAGATGACAGCATTACATCGTAGTGTTCTTGGCTAGCGTGGGTATAGAGGTGGGGCGTCACAGCTTGGTATCGGAGCCAAACTTCGGAACAATATGAAATATTATAACAAGGATCATCGTCCTAAGTCCATCTTAGGAGCCGTGCTTTTGGATTAATTCGAGTCTTCGTATCGATTCATCCTATTTTCCCTATGATTCTTTGTTTATCTATCAAGATTGCTTGATATTCAATTTGGTGAATAATCTTTTTCTTCTTCTTCTTTCTTTCTAAAGGAAGAGAAATGTCTAGACCAGGCCACCCCAGAGCCGTGCCATCTAGCACTCCATGCCAGGATGGAGTTTTTATGACTGCTCAACAGCTTCTTGATTTAGTGACAAATGCTCAAGCAGCTGGAGCTAACCCGGAACCTACTCACCCAAAGTCGGGATTTGCACGCTTGTGTAGCGATTACACTAATTTGGGTGGGGAGCCATTCAAAGGTTCCGAAACTATTATTGAAGTACAGGCTTGGCTAAGGTCATGCGCTCGAATCTTTTTTCGTATGAATTTTATTGACCTTCACCGAGTTCAGGTGGCCTCTAGTATGCTCCGAGAAAGAGCATTGGACTGGTATGAGCTTCTTATTTCTGAGATTAATGAAGCGGATCTCACCTGGGAGCAATTCTGGGAACGCTTCGAGTTTAAATTCGTACCAGAAGATGAGAAGGTGACTTTGGCTCGCCGTTTTATAGACCTTGTTCAAGGTGAATCTTCCGTGCCATATTATGTCGCGTCTTTTGAATCTCTCTCCAAATATGGGGTTGAATACATCAACACCCCATTGAAGAAAAATCAGAGGTTCGTCTATGGCTTAAACAAAAATCTCAAGAAGCCATTACTTCTAAAATTAGAAGTTTCTTTCGACCAACTCATTGATATCGCTCTTCGTCTTGAAGAGGCGGATAAGGAGAATGATGTTGAAGTGGTGGGTTCCAAACCAAACTTCAACAACAAGAAAAGGCCAAACAAATTCAAAGGCCCTTATCCCAATAAGAAAGGGAAGCAAGCAACCTCTGTGGCAAAGACTTCTTTCTTTGGTCGTGGGGAATGCTATAATTGTGGTTCGAAGGACCATTATGCGAACAAGTGCCCAAAGTCCCTCTCTTGTCGCTACTGCAAAGTTCCCGGTCATGTTATATCTTCATGCCCCAAGCTTCAGGGCAAGAAGGAGGGAAAGTTAAATGTTGCTCAAGCCCCTGGCAACACATCTCGTGGCCAAGGTATTTCTCATTCTATTTTGGATGGAATTATTTTATTTCGTGATCATCCTATTCGAGTTCCTTTTGATACGGGTGCGTCCCATTCTTTTGTATCAAAAGAACTTGTTGATACTTTTTCTTTGGATGTTTTGTGTTTAATGACTTCTTTGAGAATTGCGAATCCAGTTGGTGGATCCGCAACAATCAGTTTATTGTGTAAAGATGTCGATATTATTTTGTGTGATTTTCCTTTCCTAGCCGATTTGCATGTCATGCGTTATTTAGGCTTTGGAATGATTTTGGGAATGGATTGGCTTAATCGTTATGAAGCTCACATCCTATGTCCTGAGCGGACTATTTATCTTCGAGATCCACTATCTGTTAATCAGGTTTCTGTTATTCTTAAAGATTCGGATTCTGCTTTGGTTGCATCTTTATATTCTTTAAACCCTCGTGATGACGATGATGATGATGAGGGTGATATTATTTCTCTTATTCACGTCGTTCGTGAATTTTCCGACATATTCGAGCCCGTTTTAGGATTACCACCTAAGCGAGCAATTGAGTTCAGAATTAATCTCATTCCTGGAGCTCAACCTATCACTCGCCCTCCTTATCGTATGTCCAATAAAGAAAACGAGGAGATGCGCAAACAATTATCCGAATTGGAGACGAAGCAATTTATTCGCTCTAGTTCCTCGCCTTGGGGAGCTTCGGCTATTTTCGTGAAGAAATCCGATGGTACACTTAGGCTTTGCGTTGACTACCGCAAGCTTAATGATCTTAGTATCAAAAATAAATATCCTTTACCTCGGATTGATGATCTATTCGATCAACTTACTGGTGCTAGAGTCTTTTCACAATTAGACTTAGCTACTGGATTTCATCAGCTTCGTATTGCAGAGGATAGCATTCCTTTGACATCGTTCCGTACTCGTTATGGATCTTATGAATGGCTTGTTATGCCATTTGGTCTAACGAATGCTCCGGCTTATTTCGTTGACCTTATGAATAGAGTTTTCAAAGACTTCCTCGACCGGTTTGTCCTCATCATTATTGATGATATTCTGGTGTATTCAAAAACCGAGGAGGAGCATGAGAAGCATCTTCGGATTGTGTTGGAAACTCTTAGGAGTAATCATTTGAAAGCAAAATTTTCTAAATGCCATTTTTGGCAATGTCGTGTGAAGTTTCTCGGTCATATTATTTCCGAATCCAGAATTTTCTTGGATCCTTCAAAGATTGAAGCGATTCAAGATTGGAAGAGACCGGAGAGTGTGACAGAGATTCGTAGTTTTCTTGGATTGGCGGGTTATTACCGGCGTTTTATCAAAGACTTTTCTAAGATTGTCGTGCCTCTCACTAGCTTAACGAAGAAAGGTGTTAAATACATTTGGTCGGACAAATGTGAAACGTCTTTTCAGAAATTAAAAGAACTTCTTTCTGATGCTCCTATTCTTGTTATTCCCGAGGTGAATCAGGATTTCGTTGTTTATACCGATGCCAGTCACGTTGGTTTGGGTGCCGTTCTTATGCAAAAAGAACGTGTTATTGCTTATGCTTCAAGGCAATTAAAGCCTGCCGAGACTAGATATGCCACTCATGATTTAGAACTCGCGGCTATTATTTTCGCTCTTCGGATTTGGCGTCATTATCTTTTAGGAGAGAAATTTGTTCTTTATACCGATCATAAGTCTTTGAAGTATTTATTCTCTCAAAAGGAACTTAATTTGCGTCAACAGCGTTGGCTCGAATTTCTTGCACCATATGATCTTGATATTCTTTATACTCCCGGTAAGGGTAATCGTGTCGCCGATGCTCTTAGCCGTAAACAACAAGCTGTTGTTTCTATGATGATATCCGAATGGAACGATCTCGAGATCTTATCCACTTGTGAGATTCGAGACCGCGTATCCGATTTATGCTCATCATTTGTTTTATGTAGCCTTGAGGCTCATCCTTATCTTTTAGACCGCATTCTTGAAGCTCAAAGGCTAGATCCCGAATTGGCTCTTCTTGGCCAAAATATTAAGGATAACATTGATATTGAAGGTTTGAAGGACTTTGATATCGATTCTCGTGGCGGCATTCGGAAATTTGGTAGACTTATCGTGCCAAATATTAGTGATCTTCGTAAAGATATTTTAGAAGATTCACATCGTTCTAAATTTACCATTCATCCCGGTAGTAGTAAAATGTACGCGGATATGAAGCGACTTTATTATTGGGAGGGAATGAAACTTGACATCGCTAACTTCGTTAAGCGTTGCATGACTTGCCAACTCATTAAGGCCGAACATCAAAGGCCCGGTGGGTTATTGCAACCTTTAGAAATTCAAATTTTGAAGTGGGACCAAATTTCCATGGATTTTATAGATGGCCTTCCCCGTTCTCGATCGGGTCATGATAACTTATGGGTGATCGTTGATAGACTTACTAAATCCGCCCATTTTATTCCCGTTCGGTCTAACCGAACCGTTCCTCTTTTGGCCAAGCTCTTTATCAAAGAGATTGTTAAATTGCACGGAGTTCCTACTTCTATTGTTAGTGATCGTGATCCATTGTTTACTAGTGGATTTTGGAAGAGTCTTCAAAAAGCTTTGGGAACGAAGCTCAATTTTAGCACCGCTTATCATCCTCAGTCCGATGGACAAACTGAGCGTGTGAATCAAACTCTTGAAGATCTTCTTCGTGCATGTGTGCTTGATTTTGGGGGAAGTTGGAAAGATCATATTTCACTTGTTGAATTTTCCTATAACAACAGCTTCCAATCTAGTATTGGTATGGCACCTTTCGAGGCACTCAATGGAAGGCCATGCCGATCTCCTTCTTGTTGGCTTGAGGCCGGTGAGAAGCTGGTTTTAGGTCCAGATTTTATTCGTGATTCCACAGAAAAGATTGATCTTATTCGTCATAGGATGAAAGAAGCCCAGAGTAGACAAAAATCCTATGCCGATAACCGGAGAAGGAAGTTAGAATTTTCTGTGGGAAATCTTGTGTTCATTCGTGTTTCACCTATGAAAGGTGTTGTACGTTTCAGTCGATCGGGAAAATTGGCGCTTCGATATATTGGGCCATTTCCTATCACTGAACGTATTGGTTCCATGGCTTATCGCCTTTTATTACCGGCTCAATTTTCTGCTATCCATGACGTGTTTCACGTTTCTCAACTTCGGAAATGTCTTCGAAATTCTGATTCTATTCTTGAGCCCGTTGTTGTGGAGGAGATTGAAGTTTCACCGAATTTAACTTATGAGCAGCATCCTATTCGAATTATTGCTTCGGAGGTCAAACGTCTTTGAAATAAAGATGTTCCGCTTGTGAAGGTTCAATAGTCTTCAAATCCTAAGGATTGTTCTTGGGAGTCTAGAGAGTTCATCGAGCGATCACATCTGGACTTACTTTCCCGTGCTCTTTGAGGTGAACTTCTTATTTCAAACTTCTTTTGTGTTGAATATGCTTTTATGGTTGTTACTATATATCTTCTTCTTAAATATTGCGAGGACGCAATTTCTTTAAGGAGGGGAGTCTGTAACAACCCGCATATTTGTCGATTTTTTATATTTAAATATTTTATTTAAATATTTTATCGATACTCAGAATTTAGTCCGAAAAGCTACTTTTTGCATACGGTCGAATTAGGACTCGGGACCACTCCTATTGAGTTTAAAATGCCGTTTGCGACCTTTTTGAGTATAAGCTTCGATATGTTTGGAGTAAGTTGATTTTTGCTACTTTTTACTTAGGGCTTTGGTTTGGGCTGAGCCCATTAACCCCACTTAACTCTGTTCCAACCCTCTCCTCTTCATTCACTTCTTTTCTATTTTCCTAATACTCAAGCTTTTATGTTAATGGAGAGTGGAAGAGGAAATTAAAACTCCAAGCCCTAGTTTTCTTTTGCAAATCAAGCTCTAGCTCCAAACTAATAGAAGAACCCATTAGTAAGCTTCTCTTCTTCTTCTCCAACTCTTTCTCTCTTTGATTTCAGAAAATTCCTAAACCTAATTTGGGAAATGTTTCTCTTTTTTAGCTTAGAATCAAGCTTCTTGAGTTGGATTTGAAGAGTGGTTGATTCCCTTTGCTTTCAAGCTTCATCTTCATTTGTTTGGGTTCAAAGGTGAGATTTTTATCTCACATCTATGCTTATATTTATCTTCGATTGTTAGGTACGAATTCCTAACACTTATTCGTGTGCAATTGCTTTTGGTTTGGATTGATTTGGTTAATATTCCAATTTTTGGTGTTTTGGGTTCAATCCTTTAAAAATCATAACTTTGATGTTTGAACATGTTTTGGTGATGCATCGAGGAGCATATAGGGCCGGGTAGTTGATTGGCATAATCCCTTAGTGCCGTTGCTCGAGAGAATGCAATTTGGTGGAGGTTGGACCTCAATTGGATGGACTGGGAGGGGACTGGCAACAGGTCCGGTCGACCGAGCACTGTAGCCCGCCGACCGACCTGTTGCCAAGTGCATAAGCACTTCCCTGTTTAAGGTTCGGTCGACCGAGTACAGTGTTCGGCCGACCGACCTGCTTCCCGAGGAATTTTGAGAACAGGGTCTGGTCGACCGAGCTCTGTAGCCGGCCGACCGACCTGCTGCATTTTTGCCTATTTCGTCTAGTTGTTTGAATTTCCAACTTTAATCGATTCGTGTTGTTTCCTATGTGTTGTTATCATTTGTTATGACTTTGATGACTCCTTTTTAGGGATTTTAGAATATCCATTTTGATGGATTCTTTATCGGTTTCGTTGAATTTTTATTCACATCTTCGTATGTGAATTTTAGTGATTGATTGTTCCTACAGTCTTCTTTGTGTTTTGTCACTTTAAAAATATAAAGGTTTTCTATACTAGTAGTAAATATCAAAACTCTTTCCTCAAAAGATTTCAATACTATTTTAATACCAAATTCGTTTATAAAACTGTTTTCCAATCTATTAGTATATATATAAACCTTTACCTCACTCGTATGAGAAATCTAATTAAACGACTTAGTAAAATAAGTGGTATGAAACGCTTGCGTTCACTTTGTCGGTTAATTCTTGGACTTGTTCGATTGAATTCCTTGTGACAATTTTATAGTGGAGATCTACAGTTTGTTCGTAAATATTTAAGTTAAGCAAGTGGTTATGGGACATGAAGCTAAACTCATATATTTACTAGCTTAGTGTAATTGACATTTCTCGTTGATCATGACGATCATCTTTGTGATTTAGACTAGCAATGTGCGATGTCGCTTTGTCTGCGAGAGAGACTAAACCCCATTTTGTGGAGTTTCGATTCAAATTGGTGGGGTAGCAACCCATGGTCTTCGGGACGTTTGTGGAGCTTCGGCTCAATTTGTGATGGTTAGCAACCATGGAATTAGCGTTCCGTTTGTGATACACGTGTTGGCAAGCTTTATGCTCCCGTTTGTGATAGGCCTCCCCCTCTTTGTGATTTTTGGATTTCTTGAGATGATTTCTAGAATTTGTGTTTCACCAATTTTCGTGATTTCCATCGATAAGCTTTATCGATATTTGTGTATTGGTGAATTTGTGCGTCATTGACTTTTTGTGATTTCTGGATTTCTTGAGATGATTTCTAGAATTTGTGCTTCACCAATTTTCGTGATTTCCATTGATAAGTTTTATCAATATTTGTGCATTGGTGAATTTGTGTGCCATCGGCTTTTGTGATTGACATTGATATAATCGTCAATATTTATGGTTTGGTGAACGAAATAAGGAGTATGACATTTCCTTTGATTCTTGTGTAGATTTGGTGATATTGATTAATCTCTTGTTGATTTTCAATTACTTATATATATATCACAGCTTGGTATTGTGATTATTATGTGTTTAGTCATATCTATGATTCTATATCGTTTCATCTGATATTTATAGTTAGACTGATCCGTTTATTATTTTCTTATTAAATAATACTCAGGTCAGACCGAGATGTTACAGGTGCTTCAGCTTAACTTCTCACTTGGGATTGATCTCTCTGACTTTTGGCTAACTACTTAGATTAGTAGTTTATTTCATTGTATACACTTGAGATATGGACTCATAGTTGTATTCTTTTGTATAGCACGTGTTGCTATTCTTTTGTATTATTGTGGATATTTTTGACCACTACTCTGATATACACTTTCATGTGTTAGATGTATATTCATATCTTCTTCCGCCTTTGTGATATGAATTATCTGTGACTGATTTATGTTATGCGTATTTCTATATTTGTTTCCGAAGGATTTATATAGCCACTGTGTAGTAGTTTTGAGTTTGTATCGGTATGTCGGATTTCCTCTCTTGAAATAAAATGCATGTTGTACTATCTGACATATTGGTGCTCACTCAAAGCAATTACATGGATGGTCGCTCCTCAACAGCCTTATTCTCCGTGCTAGTTGACAGCATTACATCGTAGTGTTCTTGGCTAGCGTGGGTATAGAGGTGGGGCGTCACAGATGATCACATAAAAATTATCAGATAATTTTTCCATTAAGTGAATTAAGGGATTGGCATTGATTTAGGGTTTTTGTTCAAAGTTTTTGTCATGACTGTAACCAAACGAGTGCAACTCCTCTACGCGATCGAGTGCCATGAATTTCTGGTCGATGGTCGAAGGTCGTGTTGTCGAGACGTGGTCAAAATCTTGGCGACTCCGGTGGCTTGAATGGTGATCGCGAGGTGATTCTATTGGATGGGTGCGAGTTCTGTTTTTGGTTAGAACTGTCGAATTTCGATTCACAATTGTTGTGGGTGTTTTGGTTGAGATTTCTTACTGCGGGGCAAGATGCGACTTGCTGGTGATCTTATGAGATCGCCATAGCCTATCGTGCTGCCGTGCACGTGCACGGCGTAGAGGAGGGAGATGGCGTCATGTCAGTGACGTTTTCTCGTGTCGTGCTCGAGTGTAATGGAAGGTCGCTTCGTGTTTTTTTATCACGAGCGTTGTTTTAAACCTGAGGCTGTAATTTAACTTAGAAAATCTAAAACTACAGAAAAAAAAGGGAGAGAAGAAGAAGTTGTACAGGCAGGGTGACTCGGGATGATAGCGTGTTTTACTCGGAGCTGCATGCGAGTTTTTGCAGGTAGAGCTCGAGTTTCCTTCAACTGTAATAGTGCATTTTTATGTAGGAGATAAGTAAATTTGATTTCCTCAAATTTATAAGCATTGTGATCCTAATGAATGTTTAACAAGTTTTAGTTAAGAAGTTGATTCAAGTTATAATGATTTTTGGTAAATACTTAATGAAGTTTTTAAAACGTTTAATTAATAATTTAATCCAGTATTATTTTAATTAAGTATAAAGTTAATTAACAAATAAGTGGTAGTTAGTTAACATAAGTGATTTCCAGAGTTAATGAAGGCTTTTTAAAATGTTAATTATGTTGGATAATTAATATTAATTGATGATTTCAGAAAGTAATAAAAATAATTACTTTTTAATTGTAATTGGTGATGGATCAACCGATGATTAAGTAATTAATAAATTGTAATTAACTACTTAAGGTAATTAATGAATAAATTAAGCAATTTAATATAAATAAAAATTTATGTAAGTAGTTAGTAATTAATAAATGAATAATTAAGTTTTATTAAGTTTGTTAATTAATGATTAAGGAATAGTTAATTAAGTTAATAAAGGTAAATAAATTGATTAGGAAGTAATAAACTAAATAACATGAAATAAAATAAATAAATAATTAAGTAATTAAGTAATAAGGGAATTAATTACTTATTGTTATTACTAAAGTTTAAGATGAATTATTTGAGTTAGTTAATTAAGTTTAATTAATTTAATAATTATTGAAGATGTGATAAGTATAATTACTTGGAGAAGTAATTAATGATAATGACTAGATGTAATTGATTGAGGATGATTTAATAATGAAAGTAATTTGAGTATAACTACTTTGGGCAATTAATCAAAGGATTAATTTAAAGGAAATTAATTGAGGTGTAATTAAGTGATGTGATAGAGTAATTAAAGGTGGTTGATTACTGAATAGTATCAATCAGGAGTGATTAATAAATGTAGTTTAATTTAAGATTTAATTACTTAAGGTAATTAATTTAATACAGGATAATGAAATTAAAATGTAATTAGTAATCATTAATAAATATAATTAATAATAAGAGATTAAAAAGTAGTTAATTAGTGTAATTAAGAAGTAATGTAATGTTTGTAACTGATGGTTAATTTCTATATTTGGATAAGATAATTAATTTGTGAAAACAATTAAAAGATGATTACTTGAATATAATTAAATGTTAATTAATCAAGTGTGATTAAGTGAAATGAATTTATTAATTGATTGATAATTGGTTAATTGTTATATAAGCAAGATTTATAATGGTGAAGTAATTAATTTAATTCACTTTAAATTAATTAGAGATGCAAGTAATTAATTTAATTCATTTTAAATTAATTATAGCTGATATGATTGCTTATGTATGGATGAATGATATTGTTTACCTTGAATGGTTTGAGATCTCAAATATGAGATAAATGATGCTATATGAAAGGTATGCTTTGATTGTAGTATGATAATAATATGGATTATCTGTTGTGATGATAATATTGCTTATCTGTTTATGGTGATATTGTTGATTATCTATTATGATATTGTAAATTATCTATCTGAGTGTATATGGATAATTGATTTGTTTTAAAACTTTAAAACAACTTGGCCCTAAAAGACACGTTTTGGATTTCGATGAGACCGGGATCGGGTTTCCATATTTGGACATCCGAAAACCACATCGATCCAAATTAATGATAGGTCGTGAATCTGATGTAAAGATGAAGATTCAGAATGCAAGGGTTGTCGTCGTTAACTCTGAGGGTGATTCCAAAATGAGTGTAACGAGATAATGCCTTCGGTTTCGTTCGAACTCGGAACGAACTTGTATGAATGGAATGCTTTCAGCACATCGTCAGGCGGGCGATGAGCATTCTAAGGAATATGTTCTGTAAAGGTAATCGTAGCCTCAAGCCTCATCAACCAGGAATGGCTAAAATAGGGGAGGTGCAGCAAGGTTAGGTGGGTCATGCCTAAGCAGGACAAGATTTTCCCCTGTCTAGATGTCCCTTTTTATTCGGCTTAGTGAGCGGTTGGTCGCGCCAACTGTGGGGTTATCTTATTCGGGGCTGTTCAGTAAGGAATGGTTCCATCCTTGTGTTGCAGGGGAGCGGGCGTACTCCTCGGTACGGTGATCTAGGCCCCGTACTGTGACGTGCAGTACCCCAGTTGCCCTGCCATTGTATGGAACCCATTTTTCAATAAGTGCCAACGGTTTTGATTGTATTACCCACTTTTGTGGCTAGTAGCTAGAATTTAATAATGTAATAATTTCGGCTATTTTCTATTTACTTGAAAACCCTAGACACTATTATAATATCACTGAATTTCCTATGAAATGTTTTGGTTAGCGTAAGGTAAAAACTTACCCGTATTTATGTGTGGGAAGTCTTACGTGATACCTTTATTTTCAAATGTTTTTCAAGTTAAACAACTTTAAACCGGTTACTCATACCAGACCCATGTCTGACCCGGAGTTTATATTTTGTGTTTTCATAAACTCTTGGGTACTCAAATTTTTACGAGTAGCTGAGTGATAGGTTCTTGGATTGTTGAGTTCTGGAGGAGCTTGGAGCAGGAGCCCAGACGTATGTAGATATCTATATAGTTCCACTGTGTTAGTTAGAGTATGCTGTATTTTGAGATGTATGTAGTGACAGATGTATATAGAATTGTCATGTGTATGATATTGTAAAACTCTGATATATGTAAACTATGTAATAGTTATGTGATATATTATATTTTGTTCCGTTTCCGCTGTGAGATTGTGTTGTTGTTGATCTTTCTTTTCTTTTCTTTTCTATTTCTATCCCTTTCTTTCTTTATGATGATACGTCTTTCTGGGAGTAGAAGGGCGGGTCGTCACAGATAAGATTTTGGAAGCTAAATAGGTTATTTATATAAGTATGTATGTGGTTAAAAAAATGAAAAAAATGAATATACAAATACATATTTTAAACCCATTAATTTATTTTAAAAATAATGAACTATAGTGGTTAACTTGTTTAATTTACCCATTTAATCATTTTTAGTTAAATAAATTTATAAAAAGGCATTTGTTTAAATTTAAAGATATTAGTTCAAAAATCAAAATTATTAGTTAATTTAATGTAATAAAAAGAATTCGGTTTACGAAATTTAATTGTCAGTTTAAACCAAACAAATCTATTTAAATGGAAATTTATTATTTGATTATTTCAAATGTTAATCAATTGTATAAATTATTTATACAAGGTTAAAGGACATGAAAATGAGTCAAGATGGGTTGAAAATGAATTTGCATGTATGGGCAAAGGTGAGATCATCTCACTGAAAATAATAATTGAAAATTTCAGTTATTGATTGATCGTTGAATTGTGATAGTTAAATTTAAAATTGTTGATTGTGTGCTTAAATTTATGATTATTATCAATTGAATTAAATAGACCCTATGCGCGCATAATAGCGGATGATATTATATTTAAACCCGTATACCGCGATATTCCACCTCGAAGTGGAATTGGTATTATATATGTATTTGGAGTTGTTGATTTCCCGTATTTTATAGCAGATGAGACCCTATGCGTCGCATAATAGCGGATGATATTTTATAAATCCCATATACCGTGATATCCCACCTCGTAGTGGGATTGGTATTTAATTGTTGTTCTATCGTCTGTGGATGCAGGGAAACAGGTTGGAGGGATCCAACTGGATTCCTCAAATTGTGTGAATTTGTTTCATATGTTGTGTGGTGATTATTGATAATCTATGTGTGATTATATTTATGTTAGAAATTGTTGAAGGCTATAATTTTGCCGAATATTTTTTTTTTATCGTAAGATACCAGAAATAAATAAAAATTTAATTTTCGAACTTAAGTAGAAAATCTATAATGAAATCCTATTAAATAAAATTTCAAAGTATGAGAAAAAGTTTAATAAATAGATTTCAAGTAATAGTATTCAAATGGTGAAGAATTTACATAAAAAAAATATGTTTTTAAATAAATTGGAAAAGATAAAGGAATTTATTTTAAAATAAAATTTGTAAACTGATTTGGTGTTAAAAGAATAAACCTTTGGGAAATCAATATGAAAATTGATTTGGTGTTGAAATAAAATTGAAATCAATTTGGAAATTAATTTGGTGTTTGTAAATGATTTTTAACATCGATTTAAAAATCATATATCAGTAGATATTTGAGAATTTAAATTCACAATGGGAATTTATAAAGGAAAGAGAAATTTGTTTTAAAAATAAACATTTGGTTATTTTAAAAAAGTGTGAACGGAATTTACGGATTCGGAACATAAATATAAAGTAAATCCAGAAGGATTTATAAATTGATTTGAATGAACCATTTTAGAATGGAAGGTGTACTTTCCCTGGAAAGCCGAGTATATTTTTAAAATAGCTTTTGAAGTATAAATTGATTTGGAAAAAAATATATTGTTCGAGGAATTATTTTTGGGAATCATTTTAAACCTTTAAAGTAGAGATATAGTTAATTAAGTATAGAAGTGATTATTTATAGTTTTAAATTGATATTTATTTTAGAAATTGAATATTTAGATAGTTATATCCAATCTATTAATTTTATTTTAAAATTAGTTTGGACTTGAAGTATCATATAAGGTATTGGTATAATATTTTCCTAACTAATATCTAAGCAAGTGTTTCGAAATAGTTTTATTTTAAATATTCCTAAATATATTTTGGATAAGTATTTTAAATTATTTTGAAGCATTTGAACTCGGCAGATTTTCAGTGGGAAAAAATAAATATTTGAAAATGTATTGCGCATAAGGAAAAATGATTTGAAATTTGTTTTCAAAGTATTGAAATGTGGAAAGTAATTTGAAATTTGTTTTCAAATGGTTGAAGTGTGGAACATATCTTGCGAAATATTTTGAAAATAAATAATTTGGGAAATTTATTTAAATCTGGCAGTTGTTGTGAATGTTGATTGATAATCAAATAACCGACTATCAACATTTGCCTTTTAAATGACATTTGAATTTCGATGCGACCGGTGGTCGGATTCCAAGAGGATATCCGAAAACCACATCGAAACTTTATGATTATGATGGATCTTTTATTTAAAAGATCAAAGTGAAAATTGTTGTAATTCGTTGAAATCTGAATGTAACACTTATTTTTAAAATAAGCGCTCGTTATTCGATTAGCCGGGAGAGGACCTTGTGTCATAAAACCCATTCTGAATAACAATATGACGAAATGGGATTGCATTTAAAGACGGTGATGAAGACCGAGTATTTTCGAAAATGAAAAGATTACTTGTCGATTGTCTCTGCACCGGGTTGCTCCGGTATAGAGATTTTTATCATCCTTTGTAATGGAAATTCTAGACGTGACTAGTGAATATCCGGATTGCAAGGGCTTCTTTTCAAGTGCCTTAGGTTCCATTCGATCACTGAATGGACTTGTATGGATGTGTGTTTGACGTTACACTTTGAGATGTAAAGCTGGTTTCTATCAAATACATTTCTGTTAGTGGCGGAGAATTTATTCTCTTTTCTTAACACCCTTCTCTGAGACGTACGAGTTCAGAGGTTATGTAATTGATGGTTACTAGTGATACATTCCCAATTTGGTAATGTGGCATACGAAGTGCTGTTGATCATTTGTTGATCAAAGCATGACTTTGTGAAAAGTGTAGCTTTGTGGACGAGACTTCGTCGGACCTCACACCTCGGAAATTGTCAAAACAGGAAAGATGCGGCAAGGTTATGTATGTCATTTCCTTTTGGAAAAGGGTAGTATCATGGTATGGAGCCCAGATATTTTACCTATGTTGTTGCCGCAAATTTATTATACTTTATGGTTGTTACTTTGTGGTTGAGAATCCTCGACTAAAGGTCCTAAAGGACCGGGGGATGGCATACTCGAGTAGTAGTTACCTAGTTACAGAGGTAACCCGGCCTTGTGTTGGCAGAGATCCGGCTAGGTTCTTGGGACGTCCCTCCAGAGGCGTACCCATTGGCAGTAGGAAGATACTTAGCCTGACCATTTGTGGGAAATCCAAAGAAACCCATTGGTTTTAGTTGTATAACCTGCCATGGAATGTGGCGGTAACCTGCTATTGAACATGATAGCTATAGTAGGCATAATTGCGAAATGCCTATGCTGGCTAAGATTAATACTATACTTTCAAAATGTTTTCCACACTATGCGCTAATAATAATAATATCAAATGATTTTGCGTATCAAGCATGTTTGACTATCATAAAGAGAAATCTCCTCCAATTCTGCGCTTGCATTGTGTGTGTGGCGGGAGGCCTTATAGTAGTTTCATTTTCCAAAATGCATAGCGGATTTCTTTTTATTTTCTTTGCGAAAATAACTGTTTTTAAGATCTCACACCAGTCCCACGAGTGATTTATAGTTTATTGCTCTCTATCTAAACTCTGGGTGCCCACCAATTTCCACATGGGCAGCGTAGAGTCAGGTTATCGGGTCATTCTGGAATTCAGGAGTTGCTGTGGAGCTCAAGAGGCAAGCTGGATGGCAAGATGTATTATCTATACTATGTAGTATCTGCTGCGTTCGGGTTTGTGTGAGACAAATTTCTATATGGGCAAGTCATTTATAACTGCCAGTGTTGTGTGTTGTTGTTGTACTCTGATGTTGTATTGTAATAACATATACACACCTTTTGTTTTAAAGATTATGTATCTATTGTATATTGTTCCGCTGCGAAATGCGAGTTTCTATTTCTTCTTCTATCTTCTTCTTCTTTAACCCTAACGGTTCGGTTTTTGGGCATTCGACTGTGCAGCATTTGATATAGTGGACGTATCAATGTCGACTTTCGGGCGTCGAAAAATTGGCTCGTTACAATTGTGGTATCCGAGCATTTGGTTAAGCGATAACCTTGACTCTGTTGGGTGTTATTCATTAGAGATAGAATCTATAGTACTCTAGAATGAGTTTGAGCGTAGTAATAGATATGAGCACGTATTTGTTAGTGAATATAAAAAATTGTTTTATATTGTGGCGATTTGTTTATTGAGTGGTATATGGATTCTGGTCGGTATAGTCCGTACAACTCTTCGATAGGGATCTCTAAACACTCGTACAGAACAATTCGACATGATATTGCTTTAAAATAGGGTGAATGAAATAATTTTACCCAAAACTATTTTTGTAGATAAAGGAAATAATCTTTGTAAATTATTATAGTATATGGTTGCTTGGTTGTTTGGAAGTGATAATATTAAATTATTATCATTAAAGTTGAAAAAGAAATTGAAATCGTAACTACAAAGTTAAGAAATAAATTCACATACAAATGGAATTTGAGAATATAAATTGTAAATGTGATTTGTAATTTGAAATGGAATTCCAGAGAAATGTTTTGAGAAGAATTTGAAAATTTTAGAGATTTGGAAAGTTTAAATCCCTTTTGGTTTGAAAATAATTTTCAAAGGTTTGGAAAAAAATGCTTTTTGAAGGGATAAAAAAACACTAAACTCTTTTAGCTCACTGGGAAATAGCTTCGGTGATGACTGCAGCAACATTGATGTTCATTTTCGGGTTTCCAAAAGAGGAATTGTTGCAAAATTATTTTGAATGAAAGTTGTTTACAAAACTGGTTTGGATTTTTAAAATTCAAAGGATAATTTGGATTTCTTTCAAAAATGATGTTAAATAAAATATTTATGGAATATCGTTAAATTGATAACTTGTAAAGTTTGATGTAAAGACCCGATTCTTCGACTCACGAAAGTCGACATTAATATGTCTACTGTATCAACTGCCGAACGATCGAATGCCGGAAAACCAAGCCCTTAGGGTTTAAGAAAAGAAGAGATAGAAGAAAAAGATAGAAGAAGAAAGAAAATAGAACGAAAAAAGAACAACAAAAACAATAACAGAATCTCACAGTCGCAGCGGAACAACATATAATAGATAAATAAATAATCTTTAAAACAAAGAACTATCTCGGTTATTACATTACATCATCATTAGAGTGTAAAACAACAATATACAACACAACAAAACAATGGACAGTTATACGAACGTGTCCTTACAAGTGAATTTACAGCGGAAAGATAATATCATATACAAGTAATACGTCTCGCCATCCAGCTCGCCACTTGAGCTCCATAGCACTTCCGAATCCAGAATGACCTGATAACCTAACTCTAGACTGCCGTGTGGAAAATTACGGGCACCCAGAGTTTAGGAAGAGAACAATAAACTCCAGGTCAGTCATGGGACTGATGTGAGAACTCAAAACAGTTATTTATCTTTTAAAACAACAACAACAAGGGAAGTGAAAAATATCCGCAATGCTTTTGTAATATGAAACTACCATAAGGCCTCCCCGCACACACACAATGCAAATGCAGAATTGGACGAGATTTCTTCTTATGGTAGTCAAAGATGCTTACTACGCAAAACAAATCATTTTTGATATTATTATTAGTTCATAGTGATGAAAGCATTTCGAAAATAGAATATAAATCTTAGCTAGCATAGACATTCCGAACTATGCCTACTATAGCCACCATCCAAACAGTGGGGCGCCACCATATGTGAATGGCAGGTTCTACAACTAAAACCGCACAAGGCTCGTATTGTTTCTTTGGATTTTCCAACAAATGGTCAGGCTAAGGAACTTCCTACTGCCACATGGTATCGCCTCTGGCGGGACGTCCCGAGAACCTAACCAGATCTCTGCCAACACAAGGCCGGGTTACCTTTGTAACTAGGTAACTACTTCTCGAGTATGCCACTCCTCGGTCCTTTGGGACCTTTATCCGAGGACCCTCTATCACCAAGCAACAACCACACAGAAAATGAGATTGGAGCAACCACATAGGTTAAGCATCAGGGATCCATACCTGACACCACCCTTTTCTAAAAGAAAATGACATACCCTAAAGGGTGCGACCCTCATAAACTTGCCGCATATTCATGTTTTGACCATTTCCGGGGTGTGAGGTCTGACGAAGTCTCGTCCACAAAGCCACGCTTTTTCACAAAGCCACGCTTTGATCAACAAATGATCAATAAATAATCATCACACAGCAACACTCAGCATGCCACATTACCAAATTAGGAATATATCGCTGATAACCTTCAACTACAAAACCTCTGAGCTCGTACGTCTCAGAGAAGAGTGTTAAGCTAAGAGAATAAATTCTCCGCCACCAACAGAAATGTATTTGAAAGAAATCTGCTTTATATCTCAAAATGTAATGTCAGACACGTAACCATACAAGTCTGTTCCGGGTTCGAACAGAATCGAAGGCACTTCAAAGGAAGCCCTTGCAATCCGGGTATTCACAATCCCGATCGAATTTCCCATCACAAAGGAAATCTCTATACTGTAGCTAACAGTGCAGAGACAATTGATAGGTCATCATATCGTTTTCACAAATATCTGATCTTCACCACCGGTCTTCAATGCTATCCATTACCTCGTATCACAATTCAGAATGGGTAATCCAAATAACGAGCGCAATAATTAAAAAATAAGTGTAGCATTCAGTTTCAACCAATTCACAACAAATACCCATTCAAGGGTCAATATTGATAGTCGGTTATTTAACTATCAATCAATATTCACAACATCGCCTGATTTCTAATAATTTTCCAAATTATTTATTTTCAAAAATATAATTATAAGATATAATTTCCACACTTCAACCATTTGAAAACAAATTTCAAATCATTTTCCACCTTTCGATCTTTGAAAACAAATTTCAAATCAATTTCCTTAAACAGAAACACTTCCAAATATTTATCCATTTTCAATTTAAAATGGTTCATTTAAATCAACCAAATAAATCCTTACCGATTTATTTTAAACTTACGTTCCAAATCCGTAAATTTATTTCCACACTTCAAAATAAATCAATGTTTATTTCTAAAAAAATTTCCCTTTCTTTTATAAATTCCATAGCGAATTTACCTTTCCAAAATATCTATGAATATACGATTTCCAAATCGATTTCTAATATTCATTTTCAATTTATCTTTAAAAGATAAAATATCAAACATTCACTTCATATTGGAAAAACATTTCCATACTTATTTAGTAATAAGAAATTCACAAATTTGTTTATTTTCAACACTTGGAAAATATTCAATATACTTAAATCACAATTATGCATATAATTTATTCTTTAAGAAAAACATTCTCTTAAACACATTTATTTGAGTCAAAACGAATGTTGCGTAAAACATCGTTACGATAACCCAAAACCACTACTATAGGGATTCGAACTTAAAATAGATATATAAATCCCAATACTATATAAAACATTTCCTTTCGGAAATCTTTTATTATAAGAACAGTGTTATAGTCCACCGTTTCCTTTTATTTCTCGAAAACGTCTATTTCAACAATGAATGTTGAAATCTATGGTTTGGATACTTTATATAGTTTAAAACATCTTTAAATCGTTTTAATTCTATTTAAAATATCACTTTCCCAAAATATTTCTTTAATATATTGTTCACTGTCCAAATTCGTGAATATACTTCATTAACCAAATTAAATTTCTACATATTTTATTTAAAGGATTATCCACTGTCCCAAAATCGTAGATATATTTCCTTTAATAAGCTATAATAATTAAACTTATTAAAATAAGTCGATTTCGGATTTATAAAACAACGTTTATAAATTCCATTTATACTTTAGAACAACTTCAACTTATAAAATCGCTTTATTTACAAATTCTATCCATATTCCTTTTACACGCCAAAATCCAGTTTATAAGTTAATTCCTTATAAATCTTTTATTTTACAAAATCTTTTCATTTTATAACTTCGTAATTTATAAATCTATAGATTTCATCCACTTATGAAATCCATTTATACTTTATTTTAACACTTATAAAAAATCGTTTTATAATTCAAATATTTTAATTTATAAATATCAATTTTATAAATCTTTATATAAATCATTCATAATAATTAAAAAATTCCAATTTCGACCATTTTATAAATTAATCAACTACTTATTTCAAAATCACATTTCGGTTATATTTCACACAAATCATAATTTTTATAACATAAAAATTACAAAGTTTATTTATTTAAAATGAATAAATTCCAAAATTAAATTTTATTATGAATTCTCAGCTTAAATTTTCGAAAAACAAATTTTATTTATTTTCGGCATTTAACGATACCAAAAATATATTCGGCTAAAATTTTGCCTTTACGATTTCAATCACAAAGATAATCACGCAGATTATAAATAGATCAACACACAACATTGAAATAAATTCAATCATTTGAGGAATCCAGTTGGATCCCTGCAACCTGTTTCCTTGCATCCAAAGATGTTAGCACAATACCAATTCCGCTTCGAGACGGAATACCGCGGTATATGAGATTTATAAAATACTATCCGCTATTATGCGGCGCAATAGGGTCTCATCCACTATATAATGCGGGAAAATCAACTCTAATACATATATAATACCAATACCAATCAAGATGGAATTATCGCGGTATATGTTTTTAATAAATAACATCCGCTTATATAGGGTCTATTTCATAACAATAGATAATAATTTATCATTCAATCACACAATCATGCAATTTTAAATTTAACTATTTAAAATTTAAATCGAAACATTCGATTGAGTGAGTAGTTCTCACATTGAGTTTCCGACAACTGTTGTAGTGTTTTATTTCGAATAAAATTAAACACGTGTTTAATTTTACTCGAAATTATCACTAACTCCAAACGACTCCAAACCAGCTCCATATCGTAGTGTTCAACAAAACGAACCCATTGCAAGTTGTTTCGTGATTTTCCGACCTCGTATGAACCAGTTATGGTATTTCAAACATTATACAATATTTAATATAATTAATTTACAATTTATATTTTTAAAACCATTAACCTAACATCACAGCCGCACGTTCAATGCAAGAAAATCACGGCCGCTCGTACACGTTCTTCTTCTCCAGGTCATGACACGCGACCGTGAACCCAACATGCCGCCTTAAAACCCTAATACACGCGGCCACAACGAGAACTTTGAAGACGATCAGGAGATGCCACTTCGAAGGCCATCACGCGATACACCTTCGGCTCGAATATCAATGAGCTCAGTCGTCCCTGCCTCTCTAAAATTTCGTGCGAATGGCGCGAGTTCAAGCTCGATTTGCCGTCAAACCACTCGACTAAAATTGATCATCACCGTTGGATATATAGTTCTCGTAGCCCTCTTCAACTTTGCAGTTAAACATTTTTTCTATTTGTTTGTGGATTTGAAGATATTTGAGGAAGAACGAAGAAAAATTTCGGCCATTAATGTTTTTAGGAGGCGGCTGAAGCTTTTCAATTAGGGTCAGGGTTTTTCTTTGCAAATTAGAAATATGGAGGCCTTTTATAGAAAATCCTCAAATTACTATTCACTCGAAACTTTCCGAACTCCAAATCACGTGCGGTGACTGGCGTTTTTAGGGCTTACCCCGCGTTCCGGACACAATGGAATATGTTTCGAAAGCTAATTAGGTCATCTGTGCGAGTTACGGAAATAAACGATCAAATTTAAATTAAATCGATTTAAACTAATTTCTATGCATTTTGGCTTGCCCTAGACAAACCGTGAATCTGATTGACACAAAATTTGAAACCACACAATAATCTAACATTACGGATTCGATGAAACTAGTTTCGTCGAAATCCGAGACTGTTTGAAAAATGGCTATTTTCACTAGTCGGTTAAATATTAAAATATTCAATTTTCGCAAATTAACTTTTAATTCAATTTTAAAAGTTCACAAACATTGTTCTAACTCCAATATGATTTAATACAACTTTATAAATCATTTTTAATCACATTAAACCCAATTTCCAATTATTTATGTCATTTCAAATATTAAATTATCGATTTAATTATCCAATTAAATCCAGATATTCGAAAAATAAATTATTCGACTTACAAATTTTACTTATTGATATTTAAAATCAATTAAATATCTAAATTTCAAATGACAGAAATTTTGGGTCGTTACAAGCTTCCTCTCTTAAAAGAATTTCGTCCTCGAAATTACTAAATAAGAAAAAAAAGTTTTGAAATTCATTAACTTTTCAAAACAAACCGTTCAAATTTGATTTACAAATTCACTTAAGTGTTTAACTTTTCCAAAATCCATAGTTAAACCTCTTACAAAATATTTACTAAGTTTCCAAATCCGTATATAGTTATCTTTTCAAAACCAACTATATCGTTTAACCTTTAACTTCAAATCAAAACTTAGTTTTCACAAATTTTTTCCCAAAATTTCTCGAAAATTTTCTAACGCCTTAAATGTTCAAAAAATTTCGCCATAACCTCCTTTATACAGAGGAGCTTTTACAATATCACAATAGATAAAAATATATATACATCGACCCACACGGTCGAAAAACAGTTCATATTTCCTATTTTTATTGCGTAGGCGTACCATTTTAGCATTTTAAGCAACGCAGTTATTTATTTAGCATTTTGCGCAACCATAACGAACCAACCATTAGCCCCGGTACCAGTACTTAATCAATATAAACACGTAAGTGACATATATATGAAGTTATTAACATTTTACTCTTTTAAACAACTATAATACATGCATATTAAAAGAATGCATACTAAACAAGGTTTATAAACAACTTATATGATTTCAGCATTACTTGTAATTGTTTACAACCAATTTATACACAACGATAATCAATTATTCATTTTCAATTAGTTTACATTCACTAATTTACATTCATATTGGTTCACTTTCAATTCAATCAATTTCCATTCAATTTAAATTTACTTAACTTCCAATTTGAATTTGATTGCTTTAGCTTTCAATTTTATTCATTCCATTGCATATGAATTTCTATTCAATCAATTAACAATAATCTAACAACCAATGTATATCCAATACAACCGAATTAATTTAATTCACTACGTTTGTATACAATTTGGTTTAATATCAAATTGACTTCCATTCAGTTATTCATTTTCAATTACATTAGCTTTTAATGAATTAACACTTACACCCCTTATTCTATATCAATTCATTACATTCGATTGATTAATATTGAATTCATTAGTTCAACTTCCAATTTATTTTACAAATAAAGTTGAATCTCCTTTATATAACTCGAATTCATATTCATTCAATTAACTTCATTATTTTACTTCGATACCAAAATAAACTTTGTTCAACATTACTTAAGTTATATTCATTTTAAACATCATTTGTTTAACAACTTAAATTTCCATTTCAACAACATACCTAATCCAGTTAAAATCCAATTCAAATTCCAAGTCCAAAGTAAATTCTATTTAACTTTTACCAAAGTCAATTTTCATCACTTATTCAGATTCATACCTCGTTTTACTTAACAAAGTGGTTTAACCATTTTAATAATTGGTTTTACTTGCATCTTCACCTTTAATAAGTTATACAACTTGTTATTCAACTTCCAAATCTGATTTAATTTATTTAACTTCCTTTAGTTAAATTTCACATCATATATTTTATCATACTAATTCAAATTTATTTCAACTTTACTAAAGTTAAAACTTTATTATCTCATATTATAAATTCAAAACTTGATAACTTATATTCATTAATTTCAACTTGGATTTCTAATTTCAAATTTATTTATCACAACAAAATTCAATTTTCAATTTATTTCTACTTACTTGGATTTTCCTGCAAATTTAAATCATTTTTATTTAACTCACAATTCAAGTTTTAATTTAACTAATTCAACTTTTTCTATGTCATGAATTAATTAGGTATCATATTGATTTACTTAGATTCAATCCATTCTATTTTTATTTTTCCCAAGTTTGGATTTTTTGATTCAACTTAATCCCAATCAAATCTCATTTCAATTTGTAAAACTCATTTATACATTCACATTACCAATTTCATTCCATTAATGAATTTTATCCCAAATTATAAATCACACATTTAATTTGTATATAATTTCATTCCTTTGGTTATTATTTCAATTCCTATATAATAATGATAATACTTCAATATCATCACTTCCGAACAACCAAGCAATCATATATTATAAACATTTACAGAAAATCATTTCCTTTATATACAGAGATAACTTTGGGTAAAAATTATTTTATTTACCCTATTTCAAAACAATACTATGTCATTTTATCTTGTTTAAGAGTTTAGAAATCCCTATCGAAACAGTTGGCCAGACTGCACCGACCAGAATTAAACAATTAACCGATAAGTCAACACAATATAAAACAAGTTCATATTCACTAACAAATACGCTCTCATACCTATTATTACACTCAACTCATTCTAGAGTACTGCTTTCTCTATCTCTAATGAGTAATTAGCAACAGAGCCAAGGTTGTCGCTTAACCATGTGCTCTGATACCAAATGTAAGGACCCGATTCTTCGACTCACGAAAGTCGACATTAATATGTCCACTGTATCAACTGCCGAACGATCGAATGCCAGAAAACCGAACCCTTAGGGTTTAAGAAAAGAAGAGGTTGAAGAAAAAGATAGAAGAAGAAAGAAAATAGAACAAAAAAGGAACAAAAAAAGAACAACATAAACAATAACAGAATCTCACAGTCGCAGCGGAACAACATATAATAGATAAATAAATAATCTTTAAAACAAAGAACTATCTTAGTTATTACATACATCATCATCAGAGCATACAACAACAACATACAACACAACAAAACAATGGACAGTTATACGAACGTGTCCTTACAAGTGAATTTACAGCGGAAAGATAATATCATATACAAGTAATACGTCTCGCCATCCAGCTCGCCACTTGTGCTCCATAGCACTTCTGAATCCAGAATGACCTGATAACCTGACTCTAGACTGCCAATATGGAAAATTATGGGCACCCAGAGTTTAGGAAGAGAACAATAAACTCCAGGTCAGTCATGAGACTGGTGTGAGAACTCAAAACAGTTATTTATCTTTTAAAACAACAACAACAACAAGGGAAGTGAAAAATATCCGCAATGCTTTTCGAAAATGAAACTACCATAAGGCCTCTTCGCACACACACAATGCAAACGCAGAATTGGAGGAGATTTCTCCTTACGATAGCCAAAGATGCTTACTACGCAAAAAAATCATTCTTGATATTATTATTAGTGCGTAGTGATGAAAGCATTTCGAAAATAGAATATAAATCTTAGCCAACATAGACATTCCGAACTATGCCTACTATAGCTACCATCCAAACAGTGGTGCGCCACCATAAGTGAATGGCAGGTTCTACAACTAAAACCGTACAAGGCTGGTATTGTTTCTTTGGATTTTCCAACAAATGGTCAGGCTAAGGAACTTCCTACTGCCACATGGGATCGCCTCTGGCGGGACGTCCCGAGAACCTAACCGGATCTCTGCCAACACAAGGCCGGGTTACCTTTGTAACTAGGTAACTACTTCTCGAGTATGCCACTCCCCGGTCCTTTGGGACCTTTATCTGAGGGCCCTCTATCACCAAGCAACAACCACACAGAAAATGAGATTGGAGAAACCACATAGGTTAAGCATCAGGGCTCTATACCTGACACCACCCTTTTCCAAAAGGAAATGACATACCCTAAAGGGCACGACCCTCATAACCTTGCCGCATATTCCTGTTTTGACCATTTCCGAGGTGTGAGGTTTGACGAAGTCTCATCAAAAAAGCTACGCTTTTTCACAAAGCCACGCTTTGACCAACAAATGATCAATAAATAATCATCACACAGCAACACTCAGCATGCCACATTACCAAATTGGGAATATATCGCTGATAACCTTCAACTACAAAACCTCTGAGCTCGTACGTCTCAGAGAAGGGTGTTAAGCTAAGAGAATAAATTCTCCGCCACCAACAGAAATGTATTTGAAAGAAATCTGCTTTATATCTTAAAATGTAATGTCATACACGTTACCATACAAGTCTGTTCTGGGTTCAAACAGAACCGAAGGCACTTCAAAAGAAGCCCTGGTGTTAACGTAAAAATCTGACGCTAACACCCCGGTGCAAGTAAAGCAAGTGTGAAAGCACCACCCGATGATACGGGAATCAGAAATAAGCAGGAAAATATCAGAAAGACAGGATAAGACACAGTTTTTATAGTGGTTCGGCTAATAGTCAAGCCTGCGTTCACCTTATATCTCTTTATTGCTGACTCAAATACAACTTATACAAATTTATTCAATTACAACACACTTTAGACTAGTAGTTCAAACTTTGATGGAGAATAATCTTTTGAATCCATGTTGAATGATGTAGATTTTCTCTTGAAGTTTGTCGTAGTTTCCTTGGTGTTTGGAGTGCTTGAAGTGCTGTTCTAGTTGAGAAAATGGCAGAGTATCGGCGCTTCGAGAATGAGCCAAAAGATCCCCTGAATGTCGTTGCTCATGCTGTATTTATAGGAGTTTCCTGGTCATAAGTCGTAGGTCGGAAGCTGCGACTTAAAGTAAGTCGTGGGTCGAAGGTCGCGACCTAAAGTAGGTTGTAGTCAGGGGATAATGACTTAAGGTAGGTCGTAGACCACAAGTGAGCGACCTAGCAGAGGGAAGCTTCGGCCCTTCCTGGTAACACTGGTCTCTTCTGGATGAAGTACTAGGTCGTGGACGACTTAGGGGAAAGGTTGACGACCTTAGAGCACTAAGATATACGATGTAGCAACCTAAGCTGACTTGTTAACCCACTATGTCGCATAGCCCATCAGGTCATTAGGTCGCTTGTGATTTTAGGTTGCTAGGTCGCGGACCTCTTAGGTCGGTAGGTCGCTAACTCGCTTCTTATTTTAGGTCGCTAAGCTGCCAAGTCTTTTAGGTCGCTGAGTCGTGGCTTCCTGTGAGCAGTTAGTTCGTCACCTTTTGAGTCGTTAGGTCGTCCACCTCTTGAGTCGTTAGGTCGTCCATCTCTTGAGTCGTTAGGTCTTTATCTTGTTAACTCGTAGGTCGCTTCGGTCTTTAAGTTGCTAAGTCGTGATGCAGAGCCTCATTCCAGTTGCCCCGCTATTGCCTTGGGTCGCTTTCTTCCTTGGGTCGCTGAGTCGCTTAACATAGGAGTTAACATTTGCCCCTCGAAGTACATGCCTGGGTCGTAGGTCGTGTGCTTCGATCTAGTTTTGTTAGGTCGTGAGCGACCCAAGAGATAAAACCATTCGTCTTCTTCTTTTTGCCCTTTTTAAACCATTGACTCGCTCCCTCTCCTTTACTGAACTGTCTTAATAACCTCCTCCGCCATTAACAATCTTTCGAGCTTCCTAAGGCGAACCCTTTCCAATCAAGCTATCAATCCATTCCAACTACCATTTTACGTAAGTGATTCCGTCTTCTGCTTACCTCATGATTGTGACTAAATAGCGAGTTCTGGATTCTCGTTTCGTATTCTTATGTTTTCCTTGTACACCATGCCGTGATTGATCTCTGATGGAATTGAGGTGGCTTGATTCAGTTTTGTGGTGATTTTCAATGATCCGAGGAGGAGATGATGGATTACAGTATGTTAGGCTAACTGATTCATGCTCTTGGAGGGAGCGAGGAGACTATTAACGGGTTAGCGATTTATGAGGGATGAGACTTAGGGTTTCTCCAAGGGGAAATGGCCTGAGACTACTGAGCGACCTCTGGGACAATCGAGTCAAAGATTCTTGGAATCCTGGGGAAAACGAACGACCCACTATCTTACGACTTAGCGTGCCTGCGACCTTTCTTTCTCGCAACTTATCACATTTGGACGACTTAGGTTTTAAAGTAGGACGACCTTATTTAACAACGACCTATCTGTCAACGGCATAAGGATTAAGTCATTCCCGAGCTAAGACTTGGACTTATTTTACATCACTTTGACCTGAGCCCCTTTTTCCTTCAATATGCATCACAACCTGAAGAGCTTACGACTTAACTTCTTAGGTCATGTTAGCGACCTAGGCTTTAGGTCATGTAGACGACTTAGGACTTGAACAATTGTCAAACTACTTCTTGCGACCTAGATCTGCTTTGACTTTCATGTTAGGTCATGAACGACCTAGGACTTGAATAACTTGAGAGCTTCAAAATCTTGATAGAACTTGATTGCACTCCAAACTTAAACTTTGAACTGCCGAGATAACTTGCATGACCTTGCAATGCCTTCTTAACAGATTATACCAAATTTGACGCTAATAACCTGCTAAATACAAAATTTGCAGAAAACTAGGGCGAATATACTGTCATTGACCGCCCACATCGAATGACAGATTAGTCGATAAAAGATAATTAACTCAACTTAAGGAAATTGTATGAAATGCTGTGAGTCAACAAATTCAAGTGAAGTAGTAAAGCAATGTTAATCAACTAAAGCCGATCAGTTTTCATTAATACTGCACTTGTACTTGGACTTAGAGCGACAAGTCTCAAAATTTAACAATTGACACATGTTCATAGTTTAATTTCAGTTGTATTTACTTATCGCTTTATTAGTTTTACACAATACTTCACACATTTATGAAACATGCACCTTCATATTTGAATATCCAATTCCTTGTGTAGAATGTCTTCTCATCAAGAGGAAGAAGTAGTATAAACCGGAGAGGCCCTCCCGATGGCTGGTCCACTGGTCAACCCACCAGAAAGAACTCCAACTACCCTGAGTCACCGAGTGTTCAATCAGTTATGCGTCCAATTTGGGGTTGTAGACGCAGATGCTATTCTCCCTGGGCCAAATGATTTTGCTGATAGTCCTCCCTTCGGCTTTGTTGCCGTTAACCGCCAAATGTGCCTTTGTGGTGCCATTCCTCCTTTCAACAATTTTCTCCAACAACTCTTTCGTCGATTGGCTATTTCTCCTTTTCAATTGCACCCCAACGGCTACGCCATTTTGATGGGATTATGCGTTCTCTTCAGAAGGACGCTTGACCGCCTCCCAAGATTTGAAGAAATCTGCTATTTATGCACATTTGCGAGAATTAAAGACCATCCTTCCATTATATATGTGAGAAGCACCAGAAATCGCAAGCTTATCACTGATCTCTCTGATAGCGCTCATGGTTTCCTAAACCAGTTCTTCTTTGTCCGTTGCCTCCAGGGATTTTACGCTATTTGGAGAGTAGGGGGTAGGCATACTTATCCCCATTCTTTCCTTTTTTGAGCTTTGCGAGATCCAAATTGCTAAATGTTAACTTCGCTTTCTACTTTTGCAGTCCTTCCTCCTCCTTGAAGAGATCCAAGCCACAAACAGATTTTTGAAAGACTGAACGCTGTGGCTGCTGAGGAGAGAAGTATAAAATTTCTGCTGAAGGATGAATTCCTACATCAGTTCGGACTTTTACACCCTTACCGCTCTACTCAGCCTTATGAAGTTCCTGATTCTCCGTCTGAGGCACCGGATGTCCCAGTTTCTGCTGAGGAGCCTACACTGAAAGAAACTTCTCCTGAGGCTTCTTTGGTGAAGTGCTCTACTGCTACTGATGTTGCGGTGTCATCTAGCAAATTTGCACTTACCCTGGTCATTGAAGAAGAAGAGCCTCGAGAATCTCCCCAACATTCAGGGAAGTCCAGTGATGAAGGAGCCGGGAACACAAGTCCTGTCAAGCAGAGCGGGGATGACACTTTTAAATGGTTGAGCGACCTGTTTATCAACTCACAGGAGCTCTTTAAAGATGACCCTGTTACCACTAGGGTTTCCTCTTCAGTAGTTGAAGCAACTTCTATCTTGCAACAGATTCCGTCGACTCAAGAGTTGATGTTAGCTACTACACCCATCATTTCTCCGCAACCAAGTAGTGGTTCGTAGTTTGACGCGCGTAGTCTGCACGTTACACACACTTAGGATTTTTCAGCACTTGTATGTACTCTCATGCACTTTACTTCCAAGATTTTCAAGTTTTGCCTCTTTCTCAATTTCAGGTTCTCCAATGGGGCGTAGCGGTTCCTATTATGACGACTTCCAACAGTACGGAAGGCGTGGTCAATATGATTATAGGCGCTATCTTCCCACCCATAGGGAAACTGATGAAGAGAGAGCTGCTCGAAAGGCTCAAGAAAGAAGAGTGTATGAAGAAAGGTACGGAAGAAGGGATGAGAAACATGACTCTTCTCGCAGAGGCGATGGCTCTCATAAAAGAAAAACTTATGACGATAGAGTAAAGAGTCATGACATCGGAGATCTAAGCAAGCGGGCCAGGCTTGATGAAAAGACTGCATCTGCAACTTTAGAAAAGGCCGCTGCTCTCACTTCTCTTAAAATTCCTTCAAAGTCTCCTTCCTTTGAAGGAGCCGATATTCAGACACTTCTCGGCAGACCCTCATATCAAGTTGAGAGAGGCCCGCCAACCCTTCAAAGTCGGTTCCCGCATTAGTGCTTAAAGGGAGTCCGCTTCGACCTTGACTTGGTTCCCATCGACAAAGAGGTCATGCTAAGAAATCTTGACACTGTTAAACTTGATATTGAGAGAATGTAAGGGTGGCAAAAGCTCGTCGATGAGCTTCAAAGGGTGAACCGGGCCAACCTTGAAGCTATGCTGACGATGAAGAATGACAAGTCTGAATGGCAGAAAATTCTTGATCAGCACAACATCGAAATGAAAAACATCGCTGAGTACAACGAAAAGCTTGAGGCGGAGGTCGAGAAACTTAAGCACGAGCTTGCTACTTCTTCCACCTCTTATACTCAAAAGGAAGAAGTGCTTCAGAAGCAAGTTCGAGATGCTCATGCCGCTCAACGGTATGTCGAAACCCAAAAGACGGTGGAAAAATATCGTGCTGACTTTGCAGAGTTACGGGAGAAAGCTAACTCTCAGGACTTAGAAATCACGAGGCTGAAAGCTCAACTATTAAAAACTGAGAAAGAACGTGATGAGGTCATGGCTGGAAAGAGAGCCGCTGAACAATCTCATGAAGAGACAAAAGCCAACATCAGCTCTACTCTGTTTGATTTTTACGTCCAAAGCGTCTTGGGGCACGGCAGCCTTGCATTTTTGGGGCCTAAATATGAAATCACTTTGGCTGAAGTGTGGGAGGATGTAATGGATATGCTCAGAGGTGCCGGTTATTCCGAAGATGAACTTGAGGCACATTACTTTGTTGACGAAACTCGTGCTGCTCTTGCCAGAGGAAAGGAGCAGCTTGTTAAAGTACGAGCCAAAACGATGGGAGGGGAGCATCCAGAGAAAGAAGGACCTTTAATTTCCCCTGTCCCTCCTTCGACTTTGGCCGAAATTGATATCATAGGCTCCGGTTCCCATTCTCCGCCAATGGCTAAAGTCGTAACTGAGATTACAAGCGCACAGGGTGGAGACGAAGGCGAAGAAAGCACTGAAGCACAAGCTTATGAAATTGACGTTAGAAAACCAGCTTCTCCAGTTAACTTTAATGCTGATCTTGCTCAAGTAGACTGCTCATTTGCTTCACATGAGTTTGATGAGCTTCTTGATTATTTCCTAAATCTCAACGAGCCTTTATCTCCTCTCTTTACTGATTTTAACTTCTTTTCTTCTGTAGAAAAAGTACTGAGCATTGTTCAGACTTCCCCTCTTCCAGTTATTCCTCCTCCATCTCTTCAGGTCATTCCTCCTTCTGCCTCTCAATCGGGGTCACAAGAGGAGCAAATAGAAGCTCTCCAAGACTTGGACGATCCCATTGCTTCACAAGAACATAGGGGAGAAGAAATTGAAGAGGGCGAAAAGACTCCGGAATAAACTGGTTCTGAGGATACGCCGTTAGCCACACTTTTTACTCCAAGAAGCGGGTCTTCTCCTAAGAAAAGGGGGAAACGTGGAGTCTCAAAGAAGAAAGAAGCTTCAGCTGGCGAGGAAAAAGCAGAAACAAGTCCAATTGTTCCCCTTTCTCCTTCTTCCCCTACTCTTTCAAGCCGGCGCAGGAAGTTGGTCATCCGGCCAGGTGCAGGCTCAAAAGGTGGAGGGAAGAAAAAATGATGGCTTTGGTCCTGTGCTTTTTATCTCGCTCTTTACTTTTTTGCTCATATATAAGCTTGTGTTGACTGGAGATTGTGCGGGTGCCAGTCCCCGCTTTCTTTTACTTTGAAACCTGCATATGTATAAAATTCTCATAGTATGGAATAAAATGGTTCTTTTACTTATACAAATTTCTGTCTGTATTTGAGAACGCTTTTATTTTCTGTTTTCATGCAAGTTTCTTTATCCTCTTTATGTGAAGTTGTAGTAAACCTATGGTATGTTTCTTGATCATTGTTTTCATTTTTGTGATGACTATATTGTATTGCCCCCATACCATGTTTTATTGCAATCTTTTTCACATTGGCAAAGTTTCGGAGAACAACTCTTCTGTTTCGAGAAGACTTGTACTCTTTCTTTAGAGAACAACTCTTCCATTTGAAGGAAGTTTGCATTTGTACTTTATAGGATAATATTTCCGTTCTAAGAGAATATTTTTTCCTAATTTAGTAGAATGCACTTCATATTGGAGGAGTTTTCTCTTTTTTTTGTTGCGAAGTTTTTACACTTCACTTTTGGAAAAAGTCACTTTTGCTTTGGCAAGTGAATTTTACTTCATAGTACAGTGGGCCTTCCGAAAAAGGGCTTCAACCTGCTTGAGCCTCCGAAGAGAGTTTTTTGTTTGATTGTGCCTCTGGGAAGAGGTCTTTTTTTTCCTGCCTCTTGGGAGAGGCTTTTATCTTTTCCCTGTTCGCTGGGAAGCGGGCCTCCGAAGAGGGCTTTTCACATTTCAACTCGTGCGAAGTTTTATTTCAGATCACGGTAAAATGTGTGCCTCTGAGTAGGGCTTTTGCCTGGAAGTTTGGAGTTTCCTTCTCTTAGTTGGATGGATTCACGGGGAGGACACGAGTGTTCTGTGCCACCGATCAGTCCGCAACTTTCTATCGAGAAAGAACTCTCTTTTTCTGGCGAGGCCAGCTAGAGGTCTTTTAGCATTTCAACTATGGTGAAATGGGCCTCCGAAGAGGGCTTTTCACATTCCAGCACTTGTGAAATTTTATTTCAAATCTCGGTGGAATGCGTGCCTCCGAGTATGCCTGGAAGTTTCTTCCTCATGGTTGGCTGGATTCACGGGGAGGACGCAAGTTACTTGGACGCTTATTTGCGCAGATTGTCTCTGCTAGTGAACAAGCGCCTTGCCTTCCACTTGGGAAGGTGCTGTCGATCATCGTATGGATTCACGGGACGGACGCAAGTTACTTGGACGCTTGTCTGCGCAAACTGTCTCAGCTAGTAAACAAGCGCCTTGCCTTCCAGTTGGGAAGGTGCTCCCGGTCATTCCATACCAATCTTTTTTGTTGAGAAAGTCTTCTGGCATGCCCCTTTCGAGGTTTTATCCTCCGAAGAGTTGTGCCTCTGAAGAGGGCTTGTGCCTCCGAAGAGGTCTTTTGCTGTCTGATGCTTGCTCGCACATGTCTCTTTGCCATTTATTCATATCGGCGATCCCCGTCATCTTTTCCAAATACACTTCTCTTTTAATTGCTAACAATTTCCTTTATCAAAGAAGTATACTTCATAGTTAAGCGAGTTGGTGGGGGCAGAAACAGGCTATTTGACTGGATGCTCGTTTGTACAAACATCCACAATTAGTTAGCAAGGGACCACTTCCAGCAGAATCACTAACTTTTTGCTTGAAGCACTTCTTTCGTAGGATTTGAGTACGGAAATTTTGAACCGCTTAGCGTTTGCTTGTTGGGTGATGTCAGGGATTGCTTGGTCTTGTGATGGGTAAGCTTTGTTTTTATGGCCTGCATTATTAAATCGACATTTTAGTAATACAATTGACGTATTTTATATATCGAAATAAAACAAAGCAGTTTATAATAGTAAAGAACACAAGATTTATAGTGGTTCGGCCAAGAACTGGGCCTACATCCACTTTATAGTTCTTATTATTCACTTGCACTGGCTTTACAACGGCTTTCAATACAAGAATCACACATTCATCATTCTTTTACAATATTTCATTAAAGCCTTTAACTAAAATATGGGTGCAAATGATTGTTGTTCCAAGCTCTTGGAATTGGGTCTCCTTCGACAATTATGAGTTTGAATGTGCCATCAAGAAGTTTTTGGCCTATGACATACGCCGTTCCCAGTTTGGCCCAAACACGCCTGTAGGTGTCATAATTCTTTTTAAGATTAGATCCCCAACTCCAAAGCTGCGTTGGCGAACTTTGGAATTGAAGTGCCTGGCTATTCTTCGCTGATGAGCCGCAATTCTGAGCTCAGCTTCTTCTCTTTTTTCATCAAGGAAGTCAAGGGCTTCAAGTTGCAGCTTTTCATTTTTGGCTTGATTGAAATGGATTCTTCTATGTGAAGGGACCTCTATTTCTGCCGGAATCATTGCCTCTGATCCACATGCCAATGAAAATGGAGTGTGCCCCGTCGCAGTTTTATGTGTAGTTCTATATGCCCATAGTGCTAGTGGAAGCTTATCGACCCAACCACCTTTCGCTTTTTCTAGCTGTTTTTCGATGGTCGATTTGATAATTTTGTTTACTGCTTCCACTTGCCCGTTTGCCTGCGGATGAGCTACTTCTGAGAAGCTTTTCTGGATCTTGAATTTCTTGCAAAAATCTTGGAACTCTTGACTTTCGAATTGGGTTCCATTATCTATGATTATCTTTTGAGGCACACCATACCTGTAAATGATATTCTTAGTTACAAAGTTTATCATTTTCTTAGAGGTAATAGTAGCTAATGGTTCAGATTCAGCCCATTTAGTAAAATAATCAACGGCAATAATAACATATCTGATTCCGGATTTTGCAATTGGCACAGGCCCGATGAAATCTATTCCCCAAATAGCAAATGGCCACGGACTGACCATCTGTGTTATCTCAGTGGAAGGTGCTCTTGGGATTTTTGCAAATCTCTGGCATCGGTCACATTTTCGGGCGTAACTTGCGGCATCGCGATTAATATATGGCCAAAAATACCCATAACGGAGAATTTTCTTTGCTAAAGTTTGACCACCTGAATGATCTCCACAATCTCCTCCGTGTACCTCAGTTAGAATTGTCTCAGCATCTTCCTTGGTCACACATCGGAGTAATGGCATTGAGAATCCCCGCCTATACAATCAGCCATCTTGAATTATATATCTGGATGCTTTTCTTGACAACTTCTGCCTTTCTTTTGAGTTTTCTGGTAGAGAACCGTCGCGTAGATATTCCAATATCGGAGTCATCCATGATTCTCGCTCCTGTGATATAGTCATAATCCAGTTAATATCCATTTCATCAATGCTTGGAGTTGACAGGACTTCCACGTGAACTAATCCCAATAATTGAGCTTCACCAGTGCTTGCATACTTTGCGAGGGAATCTGCCTTCATGTTTTCTTCCTGAGGTATATGGTTTATCGTATAATGGTCCAGGTCATCGAGAAGCTCCCAGGCTCTTGACAAGTAAGCGGGCAGATTTCCTCCTTTGGTTTGAAACTCTTTCCTGACTTGACACACAGTAAGCTGTGAATCACTGAAGATTTGCAACATTTTGACATTCAACTCCTTAGCAATTCTCAAACCGGCAATAAGAGCTTCATACTCTGCTTCAATGTTTGTCGAAGGGAATTCCAATCTTAAAGCATAACACAATGACCGCCCTTCAGTGGTTTCAAGCACAACCCCAGCCCCGGAACAGTAATCGTTTCTTGCGCCATCAACATACAATTTCCATCGAATTGGGGAATTACCGGTCACTATTTCCTCACTATCACCTTTGTCTGTACATTCTGCGATGAAATCTGCCAAAGCTTGTCCATTGATTGCTCTCCGGGGATGATAAGTGATGTCATATTGACTGAGTTCAATATTCCACTTTAAAAGGCGACCCGAAGTCTCAGGGCGAAAGAGGACTTGCTTCAATTGTTGATCAGTGAGGACTCTGATTGGATGAGCTTGAAAATATGGCCTCAATTTTCTTGATGCGATCAGTAGACAATAGGCAAGCTTCTCCAACTTTGAATAATTCACTTCTGCCCCAGTAAACCTTTTGCTAATATAGTAGACTCGGTGCTGAATTTTGGCGTCTTCTCGCACCAGTGCCGCACTAAGGGTGTGAGCTAAGATCGCCAAGTATACAAAGAGATCTTCACCATCGTCGGGCTTAGAAAGTATAGGAGGAGTTTCCATGTGACGAATTAACTCATCGAAAGCTTTCTGACATTCTGGAGTCCAGTCAAAGTTTTTCCTTCCTTTCTTCAGAGCATCAAAGAATGGAATGCATTTATCAGTAGCTTTGGAAATGAATCGACTTAAAGCAGCGACTTTTCCATTGAGACTTTGCAGTTCCTTCTTCTTCCTAGGAGCTTTGACTTCTCTTAAGGCAGTGATCTAAGCAGGATTAGCCTCAATGCCCCTAGCACTCACAATGAAACCCAAGAACTTTCCGGAATCCACTCCAAATGAACGCTTCAAAGGATTAAGCTTCATTCCATACTTTTATAGGATGACGAACATTTCCGCTAAATGGTCCATATGGTCTACTGCTTTCTTTGATTTAACCAACATATCGTCAACATAAACTTCCATGGTCTTTCCAATCCGTGGCTTGAACATCGCATTAACAAGCCTTTGGTAAGTTGCCCATGCATTCTTCAGTCCGAAGGGCATGACTCTGTAGCAGTAGAGACCGACATCGGTAATAAAGCTCGTGTCCTCTTGATCTGGCTCATGCATCATGATCTGGTTATATCCGGAGTAAGCATCCATAAAAAATAACAATTCATGTCCTGCTGTTCCGTCAACCAACTGGTCAATCCGAGGTAGCGGAAAGCAGTCTTTGGGACAGGCTTTGTTTAAATCTGAAAAGTCGATGCACACTCTCCACTTTCCGTTAGCTTTCTTAACCAGTACTTGATTCGAAACCCAATTCGGATAAGTTGATTCTCTGATGAAGTCATTCTCCATGAGCCGATCCACCTCTTCTTTCAATGCTGCTGACCTCTCGGGACCCTGGGTTCTTCTTTTCCGCTTCACAGGTGTAAACTTCGGATCAATATTCAAAGTACGTACTGAAACTTCAAGTGATATCCCACACATATCAGCATGGGTCCAAGCGAATACATCCAGATTTGCTTTCAGGAATGATATTAAAATATTCTGAACTGCCGCACTAAGTTGTGAACCCACATTCAGCACCTTGTTTGGGTCTTTTGGGTCAATAGGTACTGGTACTGTTACTTCCACTGGCACCACTCGATTCTCCCCTGCACTGGCTTTTCTGGGATCCATTTTTCTTTGTGTGTGACAGCCCTAGTTAAGCAAGCATGTAGAAAATTTAAGGCATTCAAATTTTATTTTAGTTATGTGGAAGAAAAAAACATAAATATAATTTTCTGGGAAATGCTTGTGTGAAAATGAGAATTCATGTCCTTGTGCATGTGCACACTGTTGCAGTGTACAGCCTGAGCAAGTAATTTAGTAAGGATCTTGCAAGCAAATAAGAAATGAATTAGTGCATAACCATTAAGTATGAATACACAATAGTTTGAATAAAATGCATAAACAACCTAAGGAAGATTTTAACTCTAACTTCCATGGCATAAGTACAAGCACAGTGGCTTGTGTGGGTAGAGAAAAATATATATAAATACATATGAACATATATACATGTACCCAGCATTTAGTAGAAACACACACATAGCTGGCCATACAAGTAAACTTATATGCATGATTAAAACCAGAAAAGACAAGAAAAGCCCGAGCAAAAGAAGTCATGCATATAGTGTGTAAGGAAATTTGCCAAAGATAGTTAAGACAGGGAAAAAGGGGAAAATGGCAGGGAGGGAAAGTGGAGAGGGTAAACTATTGGGTGAGATCAGAAATAATGATGGTATTTATGATGAAATAAATTACCTAACTAACCTTAAAACCCTAACAACTCCACCATATACCACATTATCCCCTACGGGTACACATTAAGAAACCAGAAAACAAAATATAGAAAAGAAAGTAGGCAGCAGTTTGAGGAAAATAATGGCAGACCTGAATCAAGACTTGCGAAGAATAAACTTGGAGAGTAAACCCTCACTTGGCAAGGCATTAAGACCTATGAAAGGCAGCCATTTAACCTCTAAATTATTTTACTTATGTTTGAAGTTTTCTTTAGTTATCATTTAATCTAATTATTGCTTACACACGGTGTATATTTAATGATAGGATGATAATAACTGATTTATTTATATGATTAAAAACCTGAGAAAATGCTTTTGGTTAAAGTATAAACTAATAAGAAAAGTAAGATGCAAGACAGTAAGAGGAAGGGGTCCTCTGGCTTATGTCTTGCATTTGAGAGGATGATTGAGATGCAGTGGAATTTCCATATGCTAAATCTTGATCCACCATTAAGTACTCTCTGAAAATAAGGTGGAGCAGTAAGTGAACACATTTCAAAGAAAAAAATATACATATATAAATTGACTGCAAGGACCTTGTTACTGGGAACCACAGTGGTACTTTATTTCCTAAAATATTTTGATCTATGCTTTAACCAAAGGCCTGTCTCTGAACAAAACTGACTTGAAATGATATATAGATGTGATTGATTAATTGTTGAAATGCATGAATGGATGAATGTTTCATGGATGCATGAAAAATGCTTGCATTTACTGGTTAGGTACATAAAGATTTTGGGCATGACATAGTATGGTTGATACCTGCACACATGAAAGGAAAACTTAGTAATTAAACTAAGGAATTGGGTCACCTCTATCAGGTTGGGTATGAGGGAAGTAGGTATGACATAGTGGTTGGCTTGCATCGAGGATGGGGTGTGAGTTTGCACATGGCATGTTCATGCCCAAATAGCTTGTAGTGCACTGGAAATCAAACAGTAGTTCCAGGCAGTGTGCACCAGTGCAACCATGAATGTGATATTGGACCCTTAAAAATGAAATGAAATGAACTTACAAGCAGAGGTGAATATGCTAGGGGTATGGTGAGTTCTAGTATGCAGACTCAGTTTTGATGCCTTAGCTTAATGATATGGGTGTTGCTTGTTCATGTTATGAGATGTTTGTGTGATTTGTGTGATGGCTGCTATGAATTCTTGAAATAAGAATTTCTACGAAGAAATTCGTTTGAGCACATGCAAATGTATTTAGCAATTTACTCACTTCACTGTAAGGATACCAAAAAAGGTGTATATGAGGAAGTGGTTTAATAACCTGAGTAGAACATTTAACTTCTGGAATAAAGGTGCCGTGGAACTAACGTCATAAATCTTGTGTATTGTCAATTGAATTTACTCATACCAGACTTTAGTCTGACCTGTTGCTTACATCAAATGGGTGCTCCACTCACGTGGTGGAGTAGATCATATGGTGTCTACAGGAAAGAAGGAAGCTAAGGGAAAAGGGGCAGAAGCATGATGCTAAGATGAATTTGCTAGTTATCTAAATTTGTGATTTGTAGAAGAATGCTGCTTTATGTTTCCTTTTTCTTTTGCTAAAAAAAACTAATTTGGGGTAATTTTTGAATTATGTTGTAACCCAAATTTGCAATGTATTGAATGGTTTAAACTACTTGTGGTAGAACTAGTCTCAGTGAAGAAAAAAGATAATGAAATGTAGCTTTATATTATAACCTGTCAGCAAGAAATCTTTGTTGCATCAAGTAATAAGTCTGATAGTGGATCTGAAGCATAGGTGAACTAGTGATGTATGCTTATGTACTAGATTTTTTTGGAGACTAGAAACTATTCACATAATAACTGTAAGTATTGTAAAGTAAGGAAAAAAAACTATAGGAAGATAACATGAACCCAGATTTAAAGAAAAAGTTTGATGATCATATGAATAAGTAAAACTTGTAGGTTATAACTAGTTAATCCAGAAATCTTATTTAAACAAATTAGTCCACCTGAGGACTAAGGTGAAGCAAATAGCAGTTGAACATAATTATGTGCATACAGGTGCCCAGAAGTATGCACAACCCTCAGTTAGGCTATTTTGGAAAGCAACCTTGAATAAGTTAAAAGCTATGAGTTAATACAGTTATTTAATTAAACTTACAAATGCTAAACACCTGCAAAACAAATAAGAATTGGTTAATTCATTGGCATAAAGATTCAATAGGAGAGGACCTTCCCAAACCTCTGTACTGTGACTAAACTTAGTTTATTTTTAGTGTAAAATAAACTGAGTTTCTCTTTTAAAAAAAATAGAAAAAAACTCTGATATTAGAACTAAAAACTATTTAGGTATTTATATGAACATTCAAATAGTTTACAAAATAATATATCAATATTTCTATATTGATCAGATTGGATCTTGGGAAGAATAAAAATAAAAACAAAAGAAAAAATAATATAGTTAGTCTGTGTAAGAGGGCAACCCTGAATTTAGCTCACACTGAATTGAGTCATTCAATCAAAATGACAACTTAGGGTAGGGTTGTCTCAGACGGTATCAGAGCTATGTCAACAAATAGATAGCCAAAACAAATACTTGTTTGAATCTGTATGCCTTGTTTGCATTGTTTGTTGCTTGCTTGAGTTGCTTTGCTTATTATGAATAAATAAGTTCACTGTTAGTTTTAAAAAGCAAAAGTAGTGAATAAGAATCAGAACTAACTACATTAGAAATGTTCAATACAGGCCTAGAGGAGTTAGAATCAATCCCCAGGCCATAGGAGAAAGAGAAAATGGTTAGCCTTCTGACACTACTGAGCAAGCAACTAGAATGGCTGCTGGTCCCCCAATGATTAACATGCAAGATTTTTTTCAAATGCTGAGGGATGGGATGGCACCTAGGGTAGATAATCCATATGAGGAGCTGTCCAAATTGCTTAAAACATATACAAACTTAGGAGGCAGTAGCTTTGATGGCACAGAAAATGCCATAGGTGTCCAGTCATGGTTAAGAACAGTAGAGAGGATCTTTGTAGACATGCAAGTCAATGATCAGAGAAGAAGGCAAATAGCTTCAAGTCAACTAAAATGCATAGCTTTGGACTGGTGGGAAGTAATTATTGCAGGCAGGCAAGAACAAGAAATCACATGGAATCAGTTCAAAGAAATGTTAGAAGCCAGATTAGTCCCAGCATAAAGAAAAGCTTCATTGCTTGAGGAATTTATCAAGTTGAGACAAGGATCTATGAGTGTCACTGAATACACTCAGAAATTTGAAGGGTTGTCTAAATATGGGGCAGTATTAATCCCAGATGAAACATCAAGGAATGCTAGGTACATTCAGGGGTTGAATGCTGGATTGAGTAGAGCCATGTTACCATATAAAGATAGAACATTTGATCAAGTTATGGACTTGACATTGTCATTTGAGCAACATGACAATGCCAGAGAAAAGTTCAAGAATTTCAAGAACAACAAGAAAGGAAAGAATAGAGCACACCCATATGAGAGGAAGAAGGGAGAAGCAATGAACAAAGAAGGAAGTAAAGTGGCAAGCCTTGATAATAAGAAACCTAAAGTGATCTGTTATAACTGTGGAAAGGAAGGCATTATAAAGACCAAATGCCAAGCACCCAAGTCAACTGTTCTTAGGTGCTACAACTGTGGAAAAGAGGGGCACATGAAGAGGCAGTGTCCAGAGATGGCCAAGGTGGCTGTACGTGAAGGGAAAGGCAAGGCAATGGAGGCACCTAGTCAAGTGGAAGGTATATTATTTATTAAAGGCATACCCATATCAGTTGTTTTTGACACAGGAGCCACACACTCTTTTATTTCATATGATATAGTTCAGAAATTAGGGCTGACATGTATTCTTGTTGATAAGCCATTGCATATTGATAGTCCTTTAGGTAGTTGCTGCATTACCCATATGAAATGCATGCAAGTAGAAATAAGCATGGGTGGTCACACCTTTATCTCAGAATTATATGTGTTGAATTACCCTAGGCTAGATATCATATTGGGAATGGATTGGTTAAAAAGCTTTTGTGCTATTATTAACTTAGGAAATTCTGCCATTTCACTACAACTTCCTGATGGCAAGAGGGTTGTGGTCATGTATGAAGCAGCCAAGGATAGGGGTATGGGAAAAATGTTCAACTTGAACAGTGGTGAAGTTGAATTAAGTTTAAATAAGATACCCATAGTTAACCAATACCCTGATGTGTTTGGTGAAGTAAATGGCATTCCTCATAACAGACCAGGAGAATTTCAAATAAGACTTAAACCAGGAACAAGCCCTGTCATCAAGAAACCAAATAGAGTGAGTCCTAAAGAACCGATTGAGTTGAAGAAACAACCAGAGGAATTAGAACAAAAAGGCTTTATTAGGCCTAGCAGTTCAAATTGGGGATCACCAGTAGTGTTTGTTAAGAAGCATGATGGTTCCTTGAGAATGTGCATAGACTATAGAGAACTAAACTTAGTCACCATCAAAAACAAATACCCTCTACCTAGAATTGATGATCTCTTTGATCAACTGAATGGTGCTAAAATATTTTCTAGACTTGATTTAGCAACTGGTTTTCACCAAATGAAAGTAGAAGAAGAAAGTATCAAATATACAGTTTTCCACACTAGGTATGGCTTGTATGAATACTTAGTAATGCCATTTGGTTTGACTAATGCACCATCCTATTTTGTGGATTTTATGAATAGAATTTTCAGAGGTTACTTAGATAAATTTGTACTGATTTTCATTGATGATATACTAATATATTCTAAGACAGATAGTGAACATGAAAAGCATTTGCATATGGTACTGAGTAGACTAAGGCAACAGGACCTTAAAGCCAAGTTTGCAAAGTGTTCTTTTTGGAAGAATGAAATAAAAAATTTGGGCCACATAATTTCTCAAGAAGGAATTTCAGTAGATCCAGCTAAAGTCATGGCAGTGCAAGCATGGAAAAGACCAAGCAATGTCACTGAAATCAGATCATTCATGGGCATGGCTGGATACTACAGGAGATTCATAAAAGATTTTGCTAAAAAAGCAATCCCATTAACCAAGTTAACAAGGAAAGACCAGCCTTTTATGTGGACTGAGAAATGTGAAGGGGCATTCAATCAATTGAAGAAGGCATTGATGGAAGCACCAGTGCTAAAAATCCCAGAAGGCAATGACAATTTAGTGGTATACACTGATGCATGTGGATCAGGTATAGGAGCTGTTCTTATGCAAGATGGTAGGGTAATAGCTTATGCATCAAGACAACTGAAACCCAGTGAAACCAAGTATGCAACACATGACTTGGAATTGGCAGCAGTGGTGTATGCACTAAAGCTTTGGAGACACTACCTGTTAGGAGCAAAGTTTGAGCTTTATACTGACCACAAAGCTTTGAAGTATTTATTTTCTCAAAAAGATTTAAACATGAGACAACATAGGTGGGTGGAATTCCTTGCTGCCTATGATTTGGACATTATGTACACACCAGGGAAAGCAAATAGAGTGGCAGATGCATTAAGTAGACAACATGCCAAGTTGGCTACACTGATGATAGAGGAGTTTAAAAGGTTATTAACACTGACAGATGTAGAAATGGAATACATGGGGGAACAAACTATGGAAGAGGGTAAGGATGTGGAGCACTATGGTAAGCTCAGCCTTATCACAATAAAATCAGACTTAGTGGAAGAAGTGAACCAGTCCCAAGACACTGATTCATTCTTGAGAGAAAAGAAGGAGTTGTTAAAAAATGGTGCAAAGCCTGATAAATTTGAACTGGATGAAAAAGGATGTGTAAGATATAAAGGAAGGTTATGTGTGCCTAACACAGAAGCACTGACAAGGAAGATCATGGATGTTCATTACAAGTCAAAGTACACCATACACCCAGGTGGCACTAAAATGTATCATGACCTAAAAAGAAGTTATTGGTGGAAAGGAATGAAGAGAAGTGTGGGTGAATATGTGGCAAAGTGTATGACTTGCCAACAAGTCAAGGCTGAGTACCAAAGACCCAATGGACTGCTGCAACCTCTGGAAGTTCCAAGGTGGAAATGGGAAAGCATATCAATGGATTTCATTGATGGCTTGCCAAGATCAAAGAGAGGAAATGACATCATTTGGGTGGTGGTAGATAGATTAACCAAATCAGCACACTTCATACCAGTAAAGAGTGATAGAAATGCACCAAAACTAGCACAAGTCTTCATGAAAGAGATAGTAAAGTTACATGGGGTTCCTACCACTATTATTAGTGACAGAGATACCATATTTACATCTAAGTTCTGGAGTAGCTTTCAACAGGCAATGGGGGTTGAATTGTGCTTGAGCACGGCCTACCATCCCCAAACTGATGGTCAAACAGAAGTAGTCAATAAATTTTTGGAGGATCTACTTAGGGCTTGTGTGCTGGATCATGGTGGGAATTGGGAAGACTACCTTCATTTAGAAGAATTTACTTACAACAACAGCTACCAGAGTAGTATAGGAATGGCACCCTATGAGGCTCTATATGGAAGGCCTTGTTTGTCACCTGCTTACTGGTTAGAGGTGGGTGATAAGGTAATGTTAGGACCAGATCATGTGAAAGAGACAAATGCTAAAGTTACATTAATTAGACAGAGAATGAAGGCAGCGCAAGATAGAATGAAATCATATGCAGATAGGAGAAGGAAGCCACTTGAATTTGAGTTAGGAGGATATGTGTACTTAAAAGTTTCACCTATGAGGAAGGTGTTGAGATTTGGCAAGGCAGGGAAGCTAACCCCAAGGTATATAGGACCATATGAGATCATTGCAAGGATAGGAAAGATGGCTTACAAGTTGAAATTGCCAGAAGAGATGAGTGGGATACACAATGTATTTCATGTATCACAATTTAGAAAATGTGTGCATGATGAAGCTTCAGTAGTTCAGTCACCAAGCAAAGTGGAAGTTAGACCAGGTCTGGTGTATGAGAAGAAGCCAGTAGGCATTGTAGCTAAGGAAGATAAGAGACTGAGAAATAAAATAATCAAACTGGTAAAGTTGCAGTGGAGTTTAGACCCTAATGATTGCACATGGGAGGTTGAAGACAAGATAAAAGTCCAATACCCTCAACTATTTGCAACTGATAGTTAAGGCAGAGGTATTTTAATATTCACGCTTGAATTTACTTAGTTGAACATGATATTCAAAGTTGTGTGTGCTCATTTGATATATGTTTTGGTTGAATTAAGAATGTGTATTCATGTTTGATTTTGACACTTGATTTACAAAGTAAGAAGTGTTAAATTGTGGGACACAATTTCTTAAAGGAGGGTTGTATGTGACAGCCCTAGTTAAGCAAGCATGTAGAAAATTTAAGTCATTCAAATTTTATTTTAGTTATGTGGAAGAAAAAAATATAAATATAATTTTCTGGGAAATGCTTGTGTGAAAATGAGAATTCATGTCCTTGTGCATGTGCACACTGTTGCAGTGTGCAGCCTGAGCAAGTAATTTAGTAAGGATCTTGCAAGCAAACAAGAAATGAATTAGTGCATGACCATTAAGTATGAATACACAATAGTTTGAATAAAATGCATAAACAACCTAAGGAAGATTTTAACTCTAACTTCCATGGCATAAGTACAAGCACAGTGGCTTGTGTGGGTAGAGAAAAAAATATAAATACATATGAACATATATACATGTACCCAGCATTTAGTAGAAACACACACATAGCTGGCCATACAAGTAAACTTATATGCATGATTAAAACCAGAAAAGACAAGAAATGCCCGAGCCAAAGAAATCATGCATATAGTGTGTAAGGAAATTTGCCAAAGATAGTTAAGACAGGGAAAAAGGGGAAAATGGCAGGGAGGGAAAGTGGAGAGGGTAAACTGTTGGGTGAGATCAGAAATAATGATGGCATTTCTGATGAAAATAAATTACCTAACTAACCTTAAAACCCTAACAACTCCACCATATACCATATTATCTCCTACGGGTACACATTAGAAAACCAGAAAACAAAATATAGAAAAGAAAGTAGGCAGCAGTTTGAGGAAAATAATGGCAGACCTGAATCAAGACTTGGGAAGAAGAAACTTGGTGAGTAAACCCTCACTTGGCAAGGCATTAAGACCTATGAAAGGCAGGCATTTAACCTCTAAATTATTTTACTTATTTTTGAAGTTTTCTTGCATTTCTAGTCTACCATTTTCTGATGCTTTTCAAGTATATTGTTTAGTTATCATTTAATCTAATGATTGTTTACACATGGTGTATATTTAATGATAGAATGATAATAACTGATTTATTTATATGATTAAAAACCTGAGAAAATGTTTTTGGTTAAAGTATAAACTAATAAGAAAAGCAAGGTGCAAGGCAGTAAGAGGAAGGGGTCCTCTGGCTTATGTCTTGCATTTGAGAGGATGATTGAGATGCAGTGGAATTTCCATATGCTAAATCTTGATCCACCATTAAGTACTCTCTGAAAATAAGGTGAAGCAATAAGTGAACACATTTCAAAGAAAAAAAATATACATATATAAATTGACTGCAAGGACCTTGTTACTGGGAACCACAGTGGTACTTTATTTCCTAAAATATTTTGATCTATGCTTTAACCAAAGGCCCGTCTCTGAACAAAACTGACTTGAAATGATATACAGATGTGATTAATTGATTGTTGAAATGTATGAATGGATTAATGTTTCATGGATGCATGAAAACTGCTTCCATTTACTGGTCAGGTAAATAAAGATTTTGGGCATGACATAGTATAGTTGATACCTGCATACATGAAAGGAAAACTTAGTAATTAAACTAAGGAATTGGGTCACCTCTATCAGGTTGGGTATGAGGGAAGTGGGTATGACATAGTGGTTGGCTTGCATCAAGGATGGGGTGTGAGTTTGCACATGGCATGTTCATGCCCAAATAGCTTGTAGTGCACTGGAAATCAAACAGTAGTTCCAGGCAGTGTGCACTAGTGCAACCATGAATGTTATATTGGACCCTTAAAAATGATATGAAATGAACTTACAAGCAGATGTGAATATGCTAGGGTATGGTGAGTTCTAGTATGCAGACTCGGTTTTGATGCCTTAGCTTAATGATATGGGTGTTGCTTGTTCATATTTATGAGATGTTTGTGTGATTTGTGTGCTGGCTGCTATGAATTCTTGAAATAAGAATTTCTGCTAAGAAATTAGTTTAAGCACATGCAAATGTATTTAGCAATTTACTCACTTCACTGTAAGGATACAAAAAAAGGTGTATATGAGGAAGTGGTTTAATAACCTGAGTAGAACATTTGACTTCTGGAATAAAAAGTGCTGTGGAACTAACTTCATAAATCTTATGTATTGTCAACTGAATTTACTCATACCAGACTTTGTCTGACCTGTTTTTGCTTGCATCAAATGGATTCTCCACTCACGTGGTGGAGTAGATCATATGGTGTCTACAGGAAAGAAGGAAGCTAAGGGAAAAGGGGCAGAAGCATGATGCTAAGATGAATTTGCTAGTTAACTAAATTTGTGATTTGTAGAAGAATGCTGCTTTATGTTTCCTTTTTCTTTTGCTAAAAAAAACTGATTTGGGGTAATGTTTGAATTATGTTGTAACCCAAATTTGCAATGTATTGAATGGTTTAAACTAATCGTGGTAGAACTAGTCTCAGTGAAGAAAAAAGATAATGAAATTTAGCTTTATATTATAACATGTCAGCAAGAAATCTTTGTTGCATCAAGTAATAAGTCTGATAGTGGATCTGAAGCATAGGTGAACTAGTGATGTATGCTTATGTACTAGATTGTTTTGGAGACTAGATACTATTCACATAATAACTGTAAGTATTGTAAAGTAAGGAAAAAAAACTATAGGCAGAAACATGAACCCGGATTTAAAGAAAAAGTTTGATGATCATATGAATAAGTAAAACTTGTAGGTTATAACTAGTTAATCCAGAAATCTTATTTAAACAAATTAGTCCACTTGAGGACTATGGTGAAGCAAATAGCAGTTGAACATAATTATGTGCATACAGGTGCCCTGAAGTATGCACAACCCTCAGCTAGGCTATTTTGGAAAGCAACCTTGAATAAGTTAAAAGCTATGAGTTAATACAATTATTTAATTAAACTTACAAATGCTAAACACCTGCAAAACAAATAAGAATTGGTTAATTCATTGGCATAAAGATTCAATAGGAGAGGACCTTCACAATCCTCTGTACTGTGACTAAACTTAGTTTATTTTTAGTGTAAAATAGACTGAGTTACTCTTTTAAAAAAAATAGAAAAAAACTCCGATATTAGAACTAAAAACTATTTAGGTATTTATATGAACATTCAAATAGTTTACAAAATAATATATCAATATTTCTATATTGATCAGATTGGATCTTGGGAGGAATAAAAATAAAAACAAAAGAAAAAAAATATAGTTAGTCTGTGTAAGAGGGCAACCCTGAATTTAGCTCACACTGAATTGAGTCATTCAATCAAAATGACAACTTAGGGTAGGGTTGTCTCATCGTGCTTCACTACATTCGCCAGTGCATGGTCCGCCCTGTAATTGCTACAAGGTTGATTCTTTGATGCGGACTGGGGATGCCGCACCCTTTCCCATCTCCCTCTTTCTTGCTTCACACAGTTCTATCAGATAACATTCCCGCCCCGCATTCTGATCCCCTTTAGCAACACCAACTCCATTATCTATGGGGAATTTCATGGCAAGGCACCACGGGGCAAGGATTGCTTTAAAGGCTGCAAGAGTTGGACGGCCTAGGAAGGCGTTGTAAGCAGAAAATTCATCAACAATTACAAAAGTCTGCCTTCGAACGACCTTCTTTTGCCCCTCGCCAAGTTCCACGAACAGGTCAATAGTCCCAACCGGCTGCCTGGGTTCCCCAGTAAACCCAACGATCTTTTGCGATGAGGCTTGAACATCAGCCATTGGGATCTTCATATGATTAAAAGTCTTCTTGAAAAGAATATTGCAAGAAGCACCACAATCAACAAGTACTCTTCTTACAATAGTTGGCCCAATGCCAGCAGAAATGACCAAGGGATCTATGGTAGGGGCTTCAACACCCATAGAATCCCTGACTCTAAAGATAATGTCATCATTAAAAGTTTTCTACTGCTTCAGAGGTGCAACATCTCCCAACACGAAAACACTTTCCTCTGCCCGCGCATACTTCAAAGCACGAGCGTACCGTTCCATCTCACCCCAGCTTCTGCCAGCTGGATGAGGTCCTCCTGTAATTACATTAATAACGGGCCTCTCTGATTCATGATCTGCTGCCTTTTCACTTGAGCTAGGGCAATGAACAGGAGCCTGTTGTCCTTGAGTTGGCGAAGTTGGGCCATTCTTGTTCCTCCTTACATATTGCTGGAGCTTGTTTTCTTTAAATAGTTCCTCAATCAATTCCTTCAAGTGACAGCACTCATTGGTATCATGCCCGGGTTGGTTGTGGAACCGGCAAAACCTTCCATTCTTCTCGACTTTCTTATTAACCCTTTTCTTAGCTAGTGTGGGGAACTCGACTGTGTCTTTGTTTGCAAAGTAGATGTTTTTCGGGGTATCTGTCAAAGGGGTGAAGTTGAAAGGACGACTTTTCTTTGCATCTCCTTGCTTCCTCTGACCATCATTTCCCCTCTTCTGACTGCCAGATTCCTTCCTATTCGAGACAGCATTACTATTTCTAGCCCCTATCGATACCACCTTAGCCGGTGCTTGGAGGCTTTCCAGGCACATGAATTCATCGGCTTTCTTATAAAACTTGTCAAGCGAATTCGGTTCTTTCATTTTCAATCACCTCTCGAACTCACTTGCCTTATCAATAGCCTTCATCAAGTTCGTCAAAATCATTCTCGTCTCTGCGTTGTCTACTTCAGCCAGAGCGATATTGAAGCGATTCAAGAAAGCTCTAATGGATTCTCCAGGATTCTTCTCCAAGCTAGATAACGACATTATACCTTTCGCCTTCGAAACGTACAATCTGAACTGTTCCTTAAACTTTCGAGTCAAATCAGAAAATTGGTCTATCGACCGGACCGGTAGTTTTGTGAACCAGAGTAGAGCAACTCCTTCTAGGTATACTGGAAAATATCGGTATTTGATCTCATCTGAAGCTCTGGCACCAGTCATTTGCCAATCATACTTGTACAGAAATTCATTAGGGTCACTTGTCCCCTTATAAGCCGGTATGGTAGGAGGAACAAACTTCCTAGGAAATTCTGCTTTCAAAATCCTTTCAGTGAATGGAGTCTTGCTCGGAGCGAACCCCCATTCTTTTTCGTCTTCCTCCTTTTTCATACTTTCCTTCATGATTTGTCGGACCATCCCTGAGAAATATTCCTCATCATTAAGGGGCTCAGCAGGACAAGCATCGGCCATGTTTTCAGAAGTCTGCCTTGACAACCGCTCACGGAAAGTTGGCTGTTGTCCCGATCCTCCAACTTAGGGAGGTGTGTCTTTGACTGGGCCAGTTGCCCTTTGAGGAACATCTCTTTCTTCCACATCATGAACATTATCAGCAAAGTTTGGTTCGTTATTCACTGGTTGACGGTTAACCCCAAGCAAAGCGTTCAACCTTTCCAACATCAGATTGTTCTGGGCTTCCATCTGCCGATATAGCCCAGAAACCGTGGCATCCAATTCTGCTCGCGTTACTCCAACAGTTGGAGTTGTTTTACTTAAAGGAGGAGAAGTGGCAGTAGTCTTGCGAACATCGTCGGATCTAACAGACTTGCGCTTTCTTCCAGGAGCCATTATTTCTGACAAACTTCTGGTTTTTAGAGAGATTCTTTCTACAAATTTCTACGAAGCTATGATGACAGTATCCTGAGTTGGTTTCTCAGTGAAAGCACCAAAAACGTTAACGTAAAAATCTGACGCTAACACCCCGGTGCAAGTAAAGCAAGTGTGAAAGCACCACCCGATGATACGGGAATCAGAAATAAGCAGGAAAATATCAGAAAGACAGGATAAGACACAGTTTTTATAGTGGTTCGGCTAATAGTCAAGCCTACGTCCACTTTATATCTCTTTATTGCAGACTCAAGTACAACTTATACAACTTTTTTGAATTACAGCACACTTTAGACTAGTAGTTCAAACTTTGATGGAAAATAATCTTTCGAATCCATGTTGAATGATGTAGATTTTCTCTTGAAGTTTGTCGTAGTGTCCTTGGTTTTTGGAGTGCTTGAAGTGTTGTTCGAGTTGAGAAAATGGCAGAGTATCGGCGCTTCGAGAATGAGCCAAAAGATCCCCTGAATGTCGTAGCTCATGCTGTATTTATAGGAGTTTCCTGGTCATAAGTCGTAGGTCGGAAGCTGCGACTTAAAGTAAGTCGTGGGTCGAAGGTCGCGACCTAAAGTAGGTCGTAGACCGGGGATAACGACTTAAGGTAGGTCGTAGACCACATGTGAGCGACCTAGCAGAGGGAAGCTTCGGCCCTTCTTGGTAACACTGGTCTCTTCTGGATGAAGTACTAGGTCGTGGACGACTTAGGGGAAAGGTTGACGACCTTAGAGCACTAAGACATCCAATGTAGCGACCTAAGCTGACTTGTTAACCCACTATGTCGCATAGCCCATCAGGTCATTAGGTTGCTTGTGATTTTAGGTCGCTAGGTCGCGGACCTCTTAGGTCGGTAGGTCGGTAGGTCGGTAAGTCGCTAACTCGCTTCTTATTTTAGGTCGCTAAGCCGCCAGGTCTTTTAGGTCGCTGAGTCGTGGCTTCCTGTGAGCAGTTAGGTCGTCCACCTCTTGAGCCGTTAGGTCGTCCACCTCTTGAGTCGTTAGGTCGTTATCTTGTTAACTCGTAGGTCGCTTCGGTCTATAAGTTGCTAAGTCATGATGCAGAGCCTCATTCCAATTGCCCCGCTATTGCCTTGGGTCGCTTTCTTCCTTGGGTCGCTGAGTCGCTTAACATAGGAGTTAACACCTGGAAATCCGGGTATTCACAATCCCGATCAAATTTCCCATCACAAAGGAAATCTCCATACCGTAGCTAACGGTGTAGAAACAATCGATAGGTCATCCTATTGTTTTCACAAATACCCGGTCTTCACCACCGGTCTTCAATGCTATCCATTACGTCGTATCACTATTCGGAATGGGAAATCCGAATAACAAGCGCAATAATTTAAAAATAAGTGTAGCGTTCAATTTCAACCAATTCACAACAAATAACCATTCAAGGGTCAATATTGATAGTTGGTTGTTTAACTATCAATCAATATTCACAACATCACCCGATTTCAAATAATTTCCCAAATTATTTATTTTCAAAAATATCTTTACAAGATATAATTTCCATACTTTAACCATTTGAAAACAAATTTCAAATCATTATCCACCTTTCAATCTTTGAAAACAAATTTCAAATCAATTTCCCTAAACGGAAACACTTCCAAATATTTATCCATTTTCAATTTAAAATGGTTCGTTTAAATCAATCAAATAAATCCTTACCGATTTGTTTTAAACTTACGTTCCAAATCGGTAAATTTGTTTCCACACTTCAAAATAAATAAATGTTTATTTTTAAACAAATTTCCCTTTCTTTTATAAATTCCATAGCGAATTTACCTTTCCAAAATATCTATGAATATACGATTTCCAAATCAATTTCTAATATTCATTTTCAATTTATCTTTAAAAGATAAAATCTCAAACATTCACTTCATATTGGAAAAACATTTCCATACTTATTTAATAATAAGTAATTCACAAATCTGTTTATTTTCAACAATTGGAAAATATTCAATATACTTAAATCACAATTAAGTATATAATTTATTCTTTAAGGAAAACATTCTCTTAAACACATTTACTTGAGTCAAAACGAATGTTGCGTAAAACATCGTTACGACAACCTAAAACCACTGGTATAGGGATTCGAACTTAAAATAGATATATAAATCCCAATACTATATAAAACATTTCCTTTCGGAAATCATTTACTATAACAACAATGTTATAGTCTACCATTTCCTTTTATTTCTCGAAAACGTCTATTTCAACAATGAATGTTGAAATCTATGGTTTCGATACTTTATAATTTTAAAACATCTTTAGATCGTTTTAATTCTATTTAAAATATCACTTTCCCAAAATATTTCTTTAATATATTGTTCACTGTCCAAATTCATGAATATACTTCATTAACCAAATTCAATTTCTACATATTTTATTTAAAGGATTATCCACTGTCCCAAAATCGTGGATATATTTCCTTTAATAAGCTATAATAATTAAATTTATTAAAATAAGTCGATTTCGGATTTATAAAACAACGTTTATAAATTCCATTTATACTTTATAACAACTTCAACTTATAAAATCACTTTATTTACAAATTCTATCCATATTCCATTTACACGCCAAAATCCAGTTTATAAGTTAATTCCTTATAAATCTTTTACTTTAAAAAATCTATTCATTTTATAACTTCGCAATTTATAAATCTATAGATTTCACCCACTTATGAAATCCATTTATACTTTATTTTAACACTTATAAAAACTCGTTTTATAATTCCAATATTTTAATTTATAAATATCAATTTTATAAATCTTTATATAAATCATTCATAATAATTCAAAAATTCCAATTTAGACCATTTTATAAATTAATCAACTAATTATTTCAAAATCACATTTCGGTTATATTTCACACGAATCATAATTTTTGTAACATAAAAATTACAATGTTTATTTATTTAAAATGAATAAATTCCAAAATTAAATTTTATTGTGAATTCTCAACTTAAATTATCAAAAATCAAATTTTATTTATTTTCGGCATCTAACGATACCAAAAATATATTCGGCTAAAATTTAGCCTTTAACGATTTCAATCACAATGATAATCATGCAGATTATAAATAGGTCAACACACAACATTGAAATAAATTCAATCATTTGAGGAATCTAGTTGGATCCCTCCAACCTGTTTCCCTGCATCCAAAGATGTTAGCACAATACCAATTGCGCTTCGAGATGGAATATCGCGGTATATGGGATTTATAAAATACTATCCGCTATTATGTGGCGCAATAGGGTCTCATCCGCTATATAATGCAGGAAAATCAACTCTAAGTACATATATAATACCAATTCCAATCAAGATTGAATTACCGCGGTATATGTTTTTAATAAATAACATCCGCTTAATATACGACGTATAGGGTCTATTTCATAACAATAGATAATAATTTATCATTCAATCAAGCAATTTTAAATTTAACTATTTAAAATTTAAATCGAAACAATCGATTGAGTGAGAAGTTCTCACATTGAGTTTCCGATAAATGTTGTAGCGTTTTATTTCGAATAAAATTAAACACGCGTTTAATTTTAGTCGAAATTATCACTAGCTCCAAACGACTCCAAACCAGCTCCATAGCGTAGTGTTCGACAAAACGAACCCAATGCAAGTTGTTTCGTGATTTTTCGACCTCGTATGAACAAGTTAGGGTATTTCAAACATTATACAATCTTTAATATAATTAATTTACAATTTACATTTTTAATACCATTAACCTAACATCACAGCCGCACGTTCAATGCAAGAAAATCATGGCCTCTCGTACGCGTTCTTCTTCTCCAGGTCGTGATAGGCGACCGTGAACCTAACATGCCGCCTTAAAACCCTAATACACGCGGCTACAACGAGCACTTTGAATACGATCGGCGATGCCACTTCGAAGGCCATCACGCGACACACCTTCGGCTCGAATATCAATGAGCTCGGTCGTCCCTGCCTCTCTAAAATTGCGTGCGAACGGCGCGAGTTCGAGCTCGATTTGCCGTCAAACCACTCGACTAAAATTGATCATCACCTTTGGATATATTTGTTCTCGTAGCCCTCTTCAACTTTGCAGTTAAACATTTCTGCTATTTGTTTGTGGATTTGAAGTTATTTGAGGAAGAACAATTTCGGCCATTAATGTTTTTAGGAGGTGGCTGAAGCTTTTCAATTAGGGTTAGGGTTTTTCTTTGCAAATTAGAAATATGGAGGCCTTTTATAGAAAATCCTCAAATTACTATTCACTCGAAACTTTCCAAACTCCAAATCTCGTGCGGTGACTGGCGTTTCTAGGGTTACCCCACGTTCCGGACACAATGGAATAGGTTTCGGAAGCTAATTCGGTCATCTGTGTGAGTTACGGAAATAAACGAATAAACTTAAATTAAATCGATTTAAACTAATTTCTATGCATTTTGGCTTGCCCCAGACAAACCGTGAATCCGATTGACACGAAATATGAAAAAATACAATAATATAACATTATGGATGGTTTCGTCGAAATCCGAGACTGTTTGAAAAATGGCTATTTTCACTAGTCGATTAAATATTAAAATATTCAATTTTCGCAAATTAACTTTTAATTCAATTTTAAAAGTTCGAAAACATTGTTCTAACTCCAATATGATTTAATACAACTTTATAAATCATTTTTAATCACATTAAACGCAATTTCCAATTATTTATGTCATTTCAAATATTAAATTATCGATTTAATTATCCAATTAAATCCAGATATTCAAAAAATAAATTATTCGACTTGCAATTTTACTTGTTGTTATTTAAAATCAATTAAATATCTAAATTTCAAATGAATGAAATTCTAGGTCATTACATATGAAGTTGTTAAAATAAAATCTAACTTAAAGAGAAGTTAGAAAAAGGTGAATGTGGGAAATAAAATAAGTTGGAAGGAAAAATTCAATTCAAGTGGAATTAAAAATGAAAAATTGAATAAAAGAATTGAGATTGAAAATTTGAGTCAAATAAAATGATAATATGGATTCAAAATGAAATTGAAATGCAAGAAAGTGAAATTGAATGTTGAAATTCATTTTAAATTTATGAATAAATAGAATTGGAATTGAATTGGATTTGTGATGAATAAAGCAAAGTATTAAACTAAAATTAGAACGCAAGACTAATTGACGAATTGCCAAATGGATAAGATTTAAAATGAATTTTATCTAATATTTATAGATGAAAGTAAATTGAATTCATATAGAATTGGAAATCCAGTTAAATATAAGTGGTTATAAACCAAAATAGGGAATTGAAAATAAATTTTTGGGAATGAACAAAAGAATAAAACTGGAATTGAAACTGAATATTGAAAACCAGTTTGAATTGTGTGAAATAAAATGAAGTTGTAAAATTAGTTCGAAGTGAACTAAAGTTAATAAAGGTGGAAATAGAAAAAAAATGATTTGAGAAAAAATGAATTGGAATTTGTAATAAATTAGTAAATGAAACTAATTTAAAATAGTGAGATGAGTCAGTTGTGAAAGAAAGATAGTTGATAAAAATTCAATATTTGGAAGAAAAATTAAACCCAAATAGAATTGAAACTGTGAATTGAATTCAAATAAAATTGAAAATGTAAGATTGAATGAAGATGGATATGTAACTGTAATAGTGAAGTAAAAATAGTATAAGAAGTATATATTGAAAATTTTGTAAAGAAATGTGCAAAATGATTTTTGAATATAGAAATTGGTTATGATTGTTAAATAGCATACTGGTGATTTAAATACAAATGGAATTGGATTTTGATTTTGAAGATAAAAATTTGAAATTGCTCGAAAAAGGTATGTATTTGAATTTCAGTATGAAATTTGATGATTTTCTTGTCTAGCCGCTTGGCTATTCGTTTTCTTTTTGAATTTGGGGCCCATTGTGGCATTTTGTAGTCGTACAGAGCTAGCCGCGCAAAGGAGACGCTGGCGAAATTTTTTAAAAATTTAGGGAGTTGGAAAATTTTTGAGAAATTTTGAAAGTTTAAAATTTGAATTTAAATTTAAATTTGAATTGGTTAAGTAAATAAGGTTGTTTGGAAACTTATGATTGAATTTGGAGTGTTAGTTGAAGAAATGATGGGTCTTAAATAAAAAAAATTGGTTTGGAAAGTTGATAAAAATGTTTTTGTTGGAAAATATTAAACGGGTTGAGGATCATTTTTCTTAACTCGTAATTCCGAGACGAAATTCTTATAAGGAGGGAAGGATGTGATGACCCAGAATTTTTGAACATTTGAAAATGTAATATTTAATCGGATTTAAATATTTGGAAGTTATTTTAACCTGAATTTCAATTATAACTATGAATTTGGCAATTAAACTATTTAATTTAATTATTAAAGCTTGGGTAAAAATTTGAATCTGAAATTTTAAGCTGATTAAAAATATTTTCAATGCTTAGAAAATTTATATTGATAATACTGAAGATAATGGAAGCTTCAGAATTGAATTTGAAAACATTATGTTCAGTTTTGAATTTATATCGTTTAAATCGATATTTAAAAATTGAATTCTAAGGCGCAGTCTCGGAATTCGACGAAACTAGTTCCATTGAATCCGTAATATTGTATTATTATCGGATTTCAATTTTCGTAGTGTTTGGAGTTGTTGTGTGAGCGTACGATATGCAAACGCGTTGAAATTTATATCGGGAATTTAATATTTAAACTCAATTTAAATAGCTATCTTCCATATACCATTAATTTGGAGCCCGGAATTTGTTCCATTGGGTCCAGAATAGGGTTATAACATTAGAAACACTAGGTGATACGCCTCGATAGGAGTTCGGGATTTCGAGTTAGGTTATACGAGATATTTTGAATATAAAATTATAAAAATCAATTAGAAAGTCAAAGCCCTACCTTATGTAGCTCGCCATTCCATCCCAGTTATAGCCGCATATCCTTTCCCTTATCTCCTTCAATCCAAAAAAACAATCATGGCCGCTGTTTCCTTCCGCAATCAACAAAATCACTCTCTTCTTCTTCAATTCAAAATTAAAATCATTCAAATATAATAAATCGAAACCCAAATTCACAGAGCGGCCTTCCTCTTCTTCATTTGGAAAAGAAGAAAAAAAGGGCGGCGAAGCCTTTCGTATGAATGATAAAAAGAGGGGGAAAGCAGGCTTCATTTTTAGCAAATTCGTTAGCTAATGGCAACCAAATATCACTAATCCTTTTAGAAATCAGCCAGCTCGATTTTGGAAACGAGAATTTCGTTTCTTTTTGTTTCAATTTGATGAATTCGTGAAGCATAAGTGCGCGCGTGGGCGCAACAGCATTCGAGGGCATTGACGTCGGCAAATCAAGGCATAGGGTTTCGCGATTAATCTCGACATCGCGCGCGAGCCAAAGGGAAAGTCACGATCTAAAATGGGGAGGGACGCAGGCGAGGCGAGAAGCTATCCATGATGGCAGTGGGGTCATGGCAGCGCGATTGTCTTCGAGTGGTGCAAGGATGGTTCGTGGTCGCGAGCACGAGGCCGAGGCATGATTACTAGCGTCAGCATTGATTTGAGGTATTCGATTTTATTTTTATTTTTTACAAATTTATTTTTATTTTAAATAAAATATATAGAGGAAGATAAACAGTGAGACAACAAATAATGTATACATATTTTTATTTATGAAACAATGAATATAAATATATGTACATAAGATTTTGGAAGCTAAATAAGTTATTTATATAAGTATGTATGTGGTTAAAAAATAAAAAAATGAATATACAAATACATATTTTAAACCCATTAATTTATTTTAAAAATAATGAACTATAGTGATTAACTTGTTTAGTTTACCAATTTAATCATTTTTAGTTAAATAAATTTATAAAAGGCATTTGTTTAAATTTAAAGATATTAGTTCAAAAATCAAAATTGTTAGTTAATTTAACGTATTAAAAGGAAATGGGTTTAAGAAATTTAATTATTAGTTTAAATCAAATAAATCTATTTAAATGGAAATTTATTATTTGATTATTTCAAATATTAATTAATTATATATATTATTTATACAAGGTCAAAGGACATGAAAATGAGTCAAGATGGGTTGAAAATGAATTTGCATACATAGGCAAAGGTGAGACCTTCTCACTCAAAATAATAATTGAAAATTTCAGTTATTGATTGATTGTTGAATTGTGATAGTTAAATTAAAATTATTGATTGTGTGTTTGGATTTATGATTGTTATCAATTGAATTGAAATAGACTCTATGCACTGCATAATAGTGGATAATATTATATTTAAACCCATATACTACGACATTCCACCTCGAAATGGAATTGGTATTATATATGTATTTGGAGTTGTTGATTTTCCGCATTTTATAGCCGATGAGACCCTATGCGCCGTATAATAGCAGATGATATTTTATAAATCCCGTATACCGCGATATCCCACCTCGAAGTGGGATTGGTATTTAATTATTGTGCTAGCGTCTGTGGATGTAGGTAAACAGGTTGGAGGGATCCTGCTGGATTCCTCAAATTGTGTGAATTTGTTTCATATGCTGTGTGGTGATTGTTGATAATCTGTAAATGATTATATTTGTGTTAGAAATTGTTGAAGGCTATAGTTTAGCCGAATATATTTTTGGTATCGTAAGATACCAGAAATAAATAAAAATTGGATTTTCGAACTTAAGTAGAAAATCTATAATGAAATCCTATTGACTAAAATTTCAAAGTATGAGAAAAAGTTTAATAAATGGATTTCAAGTAATAGTATTCAAAAGGTGAAGAATTTATATAAAAAAATATGGTTTTTAAATAAAATTGGAAAAGATAAAGGAATTTATTTTAAAAATAAATTCGTAAATTGATGTGGTGTTAGAAGGATAAAATTTTGGGAAATCAATATGAAAATTGATTTGGTGTTTAAATGAAATTTGATTTGGTGTTGAAATAAAATTGAAATCAATTTGGAAATTGATTTGGTGTTTGTAAATGGTTTACAACATCGACTTAAAAATCATATATCAGTAGATATTTGAGAATTTAAATTCACAATGGGAATTTATAAAGGAAAGGGAAATCTGTTTTAAAAATAAACATTTGGTTATTTTTAAAAAGTGTGAAAGGAATTTACGGATTTGAAACGTAAATTTAAAGTAAATCCAGTAGGATTTATAAATTGATTTGAATGAACCATTTTAGAATGGAAGGTGTACTTTCCGTGGAAAGCCGAGTATATTTTTAAAATAGCTTTTGAAGTATAAATTGATTTGGAAAAAAAATATTGTTGGAGGAATTATTTTTGGGAATCATTTTAAACCTTTGAAGTAAAGATAGTTAATTAAGTATAGAAGTGATTATTTAAAGTTTTAAATTGATATTTATTTTAGAAATTGAATGTTTAGATAGTTATATCCTATCTATTAATTTTATTTAAAATTAGTTTGAACTTGAAGTATCATATGAGGTATTAGAATAATATTTTCCTAACTAATATCTAAGCAAGTGTTTCAAAATAGTTTTATTTTAAATATTCCTAAGTATATTTTGGATAAGTATTTTAAATTATTTTGAAGCATTTGAACTCGGCAAATTTTCAATGGGAATAAATAATTATTTGAAAATGTATTCCGCATAAGGAAAAATGATTTGAAATTTGTTTTCAAAGTATTGAAATGTGGAAAGTAATTTGAAATTTGTTTTCAAATGGTTGAAGTGTGAAATATATCTTGCGAAATATTTTGAAAATAAATAATTTGAGAAATTTATTTAAATTCGGCAATTGTTGTGAATGTTGATTGATAGTTAAATAACCGACCATCAATATTTGCCTTTTAAATGACATTTGAATTTCGATGCGACGGGGGTTCGGATTCCAAGGGGATATCCGAAAACCAAATCGAACCTTTGTGATTGTGATGGATCTTTCATTTAAAAGATCAAAGTGAAAATTGTTGTAATTTGTTGAAATCTGAATGTAACACTTATTTTTAAAATAAGCGCTTGTCATTCGGATTAGCCGGGGGAGGACCTTGTGTTATAAAACCCATTTCGAATAACGATACGACGAAATGGGATTGCATTTAAAGACGGTGTTGAAGACCGAGTATTTTCAAAAGCGAAAGGATATCTGTCGATTGTCTCTGCACCGGGTTGCTCTGTTATAGAGATTTGTATCATCCTTTGTGATGGGGATTACCGACGTGATTAGTGAATATCCGGATTGCAAAGGCTTCTTTTGAAGCGCCTTCAGTTCCGTTCGATCCTGGAACGGACTTGTATGGACGTGTTTCTGACGTTACACTTTGAGATGTAAAGCTGGTTTCTATCAAATACATTTCTGTTGGTGGCGGAGAATTTATTCCCTCAGCTTAACATCCTTCTCTGAGACGTACGAGCTCAGAGGTTATGTAGTTGATGGTTACTAGTGATACATTCCCAATTTGTTAATGTGGCATACGAAGAGCTGCTGATCGTTTGTTGATCAAAGCATGACTTGTGAAAAGTGTAGCTTTGTGGACGAGACTTCGTCAGACCTCACATCCCGAAAATGGTCAAAACAGAAAAGATGCGGCAAGGTTATGAGGTTCGCGCCCTTTAGGGTATGTCATTTCCTTTTGGAAAAGGGTAGTGTCATGGTATGGAGCCCAGATATTTTACTTATGTTGTTGCCGCAAATTTAGTATACTTTGTGGTTGTTGCTTTGTGGTTGAGGATCCTCGGATAAAGGTCCCAAAGGACCGGGGATGGCATACTTGAGTAGTAGTTACCTAGTTACAGAGGTAACCCGACCTTGTGTTGGCAGAGATCCGGTTAGGTTCTCGGGACGTCTCTCCAGAGGCGTACCCATTGGCTGTAGAAAGTTCCTTAGCATGACCATTTGTTGGAAATCCAAAGAAATAATACGCGCCCTGTACGATTTTAGTTGTATAACCTGCCATGGAATGTGTCGGTAACTTGCTATTGAACATGGTAGCTATAGTAGGCATAAGTACGAAATGCCTATGCTGGCTAAGATTAATACTATACTTTCGAAATGTTTTCCACATTATGCACTAATAATAATAATATCAAATGATTTTGCGTATCAAGCATGTTTGACTATCATAAGGAGAAATCTCCTCCAATTTTGCGTTTGTATTGTGTGTGTGGCGGGAGGCCTTATGGTAGTTTCATTTTCGAAAAAGCATAGCGGATTTCCTTTTATTTTCTTTGTGAAAATAACTATTTTTAAGACCTCACACTAGTCCCATGACTGACTTGGAGTTTATTGTTCTCTTTCTAAACTTTGGGTGCCCACTAATTTCCACACGGGCAGCCTAGAGTCAGGTTATCAGGTCATTCTTGAATTCAGGAGTTGCTGTGGAGCTCAAGAGGCAAACTGGATGGCAAGACGTATTATCTATACTATGTATTATCTTGTGCATTCGGGTTTGTGTGAGACAAATTTCTATGTGGGCAAGTCATTTATAACTGCTAGTGTTGTGTGTTGTTGTTGTTGTACTCTGATATTGTATCGTAATAACATATACAGACCTTTTATTTTAGAGATTATTTATCTATTGTATATTGTTCCACTGCGAAATGTTAGATTCTGTTTATTGTTTCTGTTTCTTCTTCTATCTTCTTCTTCTTTAACCCTAATGGTTCGTTTTTTGGGCATTCGACTGTGCGACATTTGATACAGTGGACCTATCGATGTCGACTTTCGGGCATCGAAAAATTGGGTCGTTACATACTTTGAGTCAAAACTCGAGATAAATCCAACGTCCCAAAACTCAAACTCCAGTGCACAGAAATTTCGGCACGTGCACCGATCGCTAGCGAAGCTCCGGCATTCCCAACTTCCACCAACAAGTCATCTTCGACTTCCTCAATCCATCGAGCCACTTAGATAACTCAATTGATCATGACACCATAAAGTACTCGATTGATCCACCCTGGACAAAAAAATTAGTCGCCGATAATCCCTCGGCCTGCCCATTTCCGACCACCTAAAGCTCTGCCACCTCGACCACGACCTCACCGAGATCCAAACTCCGCTTTCCCCCTCGACCGATCACTTCGAGCTCATCCTTGCCGAAGATATCTACAAATTTCCATCATCGACCAATATGGGTTATTAAACCCTACAACTCCTCCGACCAGCCTCCCCGGTGGCTTAAAAACCTTGTCACCATTTTTCCTACTATCACCAGCCACTCCGCTACCTTCAACAACAAGTACGATAACCAGTTCATCGTCGATTGCCTGAATTTTCCTAAAACGTACTTACTGTTCAACCTGGAAATCCTCGACATCTACTAGCTTAAAAATTATGAGACCTACATCTAAAATCACCATTTCGAAATATGATTCTGATTATGTAATCAGACTTTATAATTTACATGTTTGATTTTTCCGATAAATAATGATTTTACTGTAAAATCATTACTTCACAACATTCAGTTAATATTTTTATCTGCAGTCCTTTTTAGAAATGAAATTACATAGCCACGATCGTTTTCCTTTTTAAGATCTTAGCCTAATTTACACTGTAAAAAGAGAAATTAAATTTTTAAACTTGATTTATATACCTGTAACTAAGAACAGAGGATTTGTATTTATATATATAGGCATACATATTCAAATATATGCATATTTATTTATATACAAACATAATCTCATCATGCAAACAACTTTCACAAGGTTATTCAATGTTTTATCACAAGCATCAATTTTAACAAGTTGAAGCATAATTAAAAGTAGCAGTTTACTCACCTGTTCAACTTAAAAACAGAGAACAGTTTTGATTTTCTTTGGAACTAGGAGTTGATCTGGAGACTGGAAACTCAAAGCATTGAATTTTGAATCTGAAGTTGCTTGATTTGATTTGCTCCTTGTTTTGGTTTGATAATTACAAAAAGTTGCTTGATGTTTTGGATTTTCTGCTGTTTACAGGTTTGTTTCTCTTTTTTTTGTCTTCTGACTTGTTACATGACTTGATTTTCTCATTTTTTTATAAAGAATAGAGATGAACAAATATACAACCTTTAGAAAATAAATTGACACTTGTACAATCCATGCTACATGGTTTACATTTGTTATCACATGTTCTTATTATTTGACAATGTTAAAAAAATCAAATTTATGTTTTAAATCCTTTATCTCTAATTTACTTATAAATTATGGTTTAAATCTTTTCTTTTCATAATATACTTAATTTTACATCCATAAAACTTTTAAAGAAAAAGATTTAAAACTTAATTACACACTAATAAATAACCATATACCAATACTAGTTGTAAATATATTTTTAAGATATTATTTAGAAGAAATAATTTAAACCCTTATATTGGGTTGATTCTTATAGGCTTAAGTCATTAACACCACATATACACACACACACTTACTTGTATATGTATACACTTAAAATTTAAATATCAAGTTTTCATATATCTATTTATATATTTTATAAATTTACTATTAGATTCATCGTCTTAATCCAACTATTATTACAGTTTCAAATCCACTTATATATACATCTGGGCACCATTAATCATGAAATTTATTTGTTTGATCCAAATAAAATTAGCATCCCCATAGTTTACAATAAGTTAATTACCCAATTAACATCTATTCAAAATTCGAGTTGTCACATTCCTCCCCCTTAGAATCTTTTCGTCCTCGAAAAGGAACGAAGCCAGAATTTTATTAAAATACTATTTATCAGTTAAATTACCTTTTGATCTTTTCAACTATAAATCCTTTATTTAATATATTTTTAAACACTTTTAAAATTTATATAATATTACCAAAATAGTTTTATAAAAATACTTTTTATAACTCGATGTCTGAACAGGTCCATCCTTGTTCTCACAGAAATTTGGTCATACGTTGATCAGGCGTATGACTGAAAATCTATAAGTACTTGGTAAACCCATTTCAACACCCAGTGAAGATATATGGAAAATAATTTTATTGAAAATATAGAAAACATTTTTGAAAATAGAGGAATATCTTTGGTGAGAATGCTCTAGAAATCATCACCCTCATCCATGGTCGCAGTTAACCCGATAGTTACATTACCATCTCGGCAAAATCCATAGATAACTGTAGGCACTCCGCGCCCCTCGATTACGCCAGGGAACCCGCTACAAATCGCAGCTATAGTTGGGGTTATGTTGCTATCACAACAAAAAGCCATATAACTGTAGGCATCAGCGCCCTCGAATTCCGCTGCAAAAATTAAACTTCTCCACTCCACTCGACCGTAGATCGCTGTCTACTGATGTTACGTTGCCTTCCCGGCAAAATCAAGCGTAGACCGTTGACACTCACCTCGACAAGATTTCCTCTATGGTCCATAGTAGATCGCAGCGACATCGAGTTACACTGTCGTCACAGCATAACCCAAATGCCTTTGTAGGCATCATCGCGCTCGACTTTCGCTACCCAATAATCCTCAGGAACTACAGTTTGTCTGGACTTCCTCACAAGATCCACTTTAGAGCCTCCCCCTTTTGAGGCTCAAGGCAGTACCAACCTATGGTACTCCTGAGAAGTTCATTTCAAGGGAGCGCCTTTTTCTCCAGAGCTATTTTCAAAACACTTTATACTATATACATATAGTATCTTCCAAATCATACACCTAGTACGAATCCAATATAAATCTCCTTTTCTCAAAATCGATTATCCCAAAATCGATAATTCTCAACTAGGCTTTCCAAATTTCAAAAATTGATTTTTTAAAAAATCAAAAGCCTTTTTGAAATCCATAGGTTCCAAAAACCTTTCTCAAAATCATTCTCATAAGATTCTTTATATATATATTGATAGATATATATATAACTTTAAAAATATTTGGATAACTTCAAACTTGTATAAATTCCATTTTTATACTTCAAATATTTTTAAAAAACCGTTTCTTTTGGCAATAGATTCAACAAAGGGAGTTTTATCAATTATATACATCACTTTGTTTATACCAAACCAATATTCAAATTTGATTCTTTATAAAGTCACTTACCATCATACATACTCTTATAAATGAGTTCCAATCATAGAAATATCCCATTCCCATTTTATTCCATATACATATTCTCAAAACATACTTCTCTCTTCCAAAAATCATCTTTCATTACTTTTCTTCATAAAGTGAACCTTTAATCATAGAAATATCCAGTTTCCACTTTATTTCATCATATATTTCACAAAATGCACTTTTCATTTCAAAAACCATTTATAGTTCTTATCCTCAAATTTTAATATCAATTTCATTCAAACCTGTACGATGTACACATATCATCCGTACGCTATATCAACCTGATTGCTCACTCGATCACTCAATTTCACTTCCGAACTAGTATCGTCCACCCGACTTTCTAGTGCGGACTCAGATCTGGTTTCTTGATCAGAAATCGTCATTCTCCTTGCATTGTCATAACTATGATAGAGAATATCCATAACCAATCAACAATCCATATTCAGGTTCGCCATCGAAAATCGAGTGAAAAATCCCAACTCGGATCGATATACTATCTTGAAATTCTACGCTCGAATCTGGATCAAATCACTATGCGAATAGAATAATATATGTACATCCTACGTATTTATCTTCTTTGATTATTAACTAAATCAATCCTCTTTTTCTATTCACAGTCATCTTGATTTTCATTCACTTATTCACAATTGCTTCAATCCCATTTGGATTATCACCTCAATTCTTATCTCAATTGGGTATTTAATCATAAACAGTTTTCACTCTTGCTGGCTTAAATTTTAAAAACAGCTTGAAAGGTTAAAAATAGTTAAGTAATTGAAAAATAATTATTAGTTTGTAAAATAGGTGTAAAATTGCTAAGTAGTTGTAAAAAGTTGGAAAATAGTCAAATAGTTGTAGATTTTTCTTTTAAATAATTGCAAATTAGTTGTAGAATAGTAATTAGTTATAAAGTAGTTGAAAAAAGTAATCAGTTTATAAAACAGTTGTAAAGTAGTTAAATAGTTCCAAAAGTAATTATAAAATAAGTACAAGATTATTTAGGGTTTAAAAGAAAGGTTGTATATAGTAAATAGCTTGGAAAAATAGGTTTACATTAAAACAATTTATTTTGAAAATAGTCCAGAGCCAAACTATTCAATTCCCAATCTCCATTTCCAATTAATTGCCAATTTCCAATTAAATTTCAGTTTCAATTCAAATTAAGTAACTTCCATTCCCATCCCAAATTCTAGTCGAATTTTAAATTTATCCATCTTCAATCACAATACTAATTAATTCAAATCAAATTCAATTTGAACTAATTTAATTTAAATCTCAGCTTTAAACCATCTCGAATTATATAAATTCGAGTTAAATTTTAAATGTTGATTTAATTCCGTAAATCAAATTAACCTTTATATTTTTTTAAATCGACAATCTAAATATTTAATCAATTTAATTCTATGTTAAAATTTTAAAAATTCCATTTTAAATTATCTTAACTTACTTTAAAGTTCAAATAAGAATTCAAAAAGAATGTAATCTTCAGATTCTAATTTACTATCCATTTTTAACTTCAAAACCAATTCTCAGTTTCATAAATTATTTATAATAATAGAATGATATGAGGATAAATAAACATCCAAATTTATCCAAACACCAACTAATAGCATCCATTTTCAATTTCCAAATCTTAAACCCATTCTGAGATCACTCATAACTCCCATTTTAAATCAACCTTTTAACTTTCCAAGTTAAATTTCAATTTCATCTTGAAATTTCCAATTCAGGTTGTTTGTTCTAAACTTATTTAACTTTCCCAAAGTTAAATTCACTTCAATTTTATCCAGACAACTTTACTCAATTTGAATTCCCATTTCAAATCTTAAACTTCATATTAATAATCTTCCTACTTATAAGTTCTAATCTTATATCACTTTAGGTTTTTACATCACATTCCAAATAAAACTTTAAAACTTAGCACTTAGAGTTTATTTCGAATTATCTTTGATATTATGTATATCCCTCAAATATACATATTTATTTCCTTTGCGTACCAAGTTACTTTAAATTTTAAACCACCTTTGGTTTTAAATTCAAAACAAATTCCTTTAAAATTTTCCAAACATCTCTTATTTTAAAATAAGATCACATTTAAAATAGTCTGAATAATATCATTTCTTTTAACATTTTGAAAACAATTTCAAATGATCCTAGACTTAGGATTCAAACTTCACAATTTAAATTCATTAAAATTTACAAGTTATACTCATCTAAAACTTTACATCCTTAAAACTTTCATTTTGCTATTGAACATAATAACCATTTATGATAATAACCAAGATTGTCATATTTAGATACCAAATCTTATTTTGAAAACACTTGTACTAATTCAGGATTTTAGTTTTCAATTTGTATCCATTTCAAACTTATCTTAATTCAATTCCAATTTGGTTGTATCACTTGATTCTCATTATTTTATTTTATCCAATAATCAACAACCAACTTCTTTAATATATTTAATAATTAGAAAAATTATTTCTTTATATATCAAAAGATAAACTTATATAAAAATCATTTTTTTAAATCATTTTATAAGAAAATAACAAATACGCTCTCATACACACACACACACACACACTCAGCTCATTCTAGGATACCATTGACCCTTTCCTTAATGAGTAATCCCACCAGAGCCAAGGTTCTCGCTTAACCTGGCTCTAATACCAAATGTAACGACCTAAAATTTCGATCCCGAAAATTCCAGATTGTTAGGGTAAAGAAGAAAGAGATAGAAGAAGAAATAAAAAACACGTCATAGAATCTCATATTCGCAGCGGATCAAAATATAATATCAAATAATAACAGTTATACAAAAGAAAACTATGTCTTCAATTTACATTTACTTACATAACATTTACACAAAACACTGGACAAATAAAATCAACATGTCCCAGATAAACTATAATATCACAGCGAAATAGACTCCGTACGTTCCTGCTATCCAACTCGCCACCTGAGCTCCAGAACATCCTCACCAGAAAAGCTATAATACTCGGTCTGACCCGAGCATTACATCAAAGTAACACCTGGGTCAGGCAGGAAACCAGCGTGAGTAAACCCATCTAACATGAAATACTAAGATATAAAACTTATTTAAAATCCAAGGTAACTCATACTTCACTACGAGTTCACAACTTGTTATAGTCAACACTTATTTCACACATCAATACTTATGTGCCTCTACATAGTTTAAATGGTCCCATTTACTTAATTCATTCCATTCCAGCCTATTGATTTCACATATCAAATCTATAAAGAATTACAGAAGATTACAAATTGAAGTGGTTTCAGGTACTTACCGGTACCCAACCCTGATCTCTTCGAATCCAATTATCATTTTAAAAACCTGTGACGACCCGCCTTTCTTACCCCAGAAAGACGTTTCATCATTAAGAAAGAAAGGGATAGAAATAGAAAAGAATAGAAAGAAAGAATAACAATATCAGAATCTCACAGCGGAATGGAACAAAATATAATACATCAACATACTATTACATAGTTATACATACATCAGAGTCATACAATATCACATAACAGGACTGTCATATACATATATGTCCATACATACATCCAAAATACAGCATACACTAACTACACAGCGGAACTACATATATAGATACATACGTCTGGTCTTCTTTCCCAAAAGAGCTCCTCCAGAAAATCAACACTCCCAAATACCTATCACTTGGCTACTTATAAAAATTTGAGTACCCAAGAGTTTATGAAAAAACAAAATATAAACTCCGGGTCAGACATGGATCTGGTATGAGTAAACAGGTTAAAATTGCTTAACTTTGAAAATCATTTGAAATAAAAGTATCACGTAAGACTTCCCGTAAATAAATACGGGTAAGTTTTTACCTTACACTAACCAAAACATTTTATAGGAAATTCAGTGATATTATAATAGTGTCTAGGGTTTTCAAGTAAATAGAAAATAGCCGAAATTGTTACATGATTCAATTCCAGCTACTAGCCACGAAAGTGGGTAATACAAATCAAAACCGTAGGGTCTCGTAGGGAAAATGGGTTTCCAACAATGGCAGGGCTACTGGGGTACCGCCCGTCATAGTACGGGGCCTAGATCACCGTACCGAGGATCACTCCCGACCCCCTACAACACAAGGTCAGAACCATTCCTTACTGAACAGTCCCGAACAAGATAACCCGCAGTTGTGGCCAACAACTGCACACACATCCGAAATAAAAAGGGACATCTAGACAGGGGAATATCTTGTCCTGCTTGGGCATGACCCACCTAACCTTGTTGCATCTCCCCTGTTTTAGCCATTCTCGGTTGATGAGGCTTGAGGCTGCGATTACCTTTATTGAACATTATTCTTAGAATGCTCATCGTCCGCCTGACGATGTGCTGAAAGCATTCAATCCATACAAGTTCGTTCCGGGTTCGAACGAAACCGAAGGTATTATCTCGTTACACTCATTTTGGAATCACTCTAAGAGTTAACTATGATAACCCTTGCATTCAGAAACACCATCTCGATCACCATTTGATAAATCACGACCTATCGTTCAATTTGGATCGATTTGGTTTTCGGAGAATCAAAATTGATTCTTCCGATCCCGGTCTCATCGGAATCCAAACGCCATTTTAAAGGCCAAGTTGTCTATTTAACTTAACAGTTCAATTTAATATTAGAATTCACATAACAGATATAACAGATAGATCATGCACAGTCATCACATATATCCATAATATATTATAACATATCACATAAAAGTCATCAACAGATATCAAAATCAATCAAACAGAATTATCAATGCATAACAAACAGTTTGGTTTACTTAACTTAATTTCTTTAAGCATAAACTACTTCATTCTGTTTAATTAATCACTGATTACTTAAATTATTAATGATCTATTAATTATTTAGTTAATCATTAATTATTAATTTATTAATCATCAAATCTTTAATTAATTATTTAATTAATTAACTTTTATCCATCAATTGTTACTTAATTACTCAGTTAATTAATTTATTTTTTATTGTTAATTAATAACTTACTTATTAATAATGAATTACTTATTTAATTACTTTAATTAATCAATTTTTATCAATTAAATTAATTATAATCCCTAATTAATCACTTAAGTTAATTACTATTAATTAACCTTTAAGTAATTAGCTAATGTTCTTAAGTTTTAAATTGATTTAACACATGATTTATTTTTAATTACAAAATTAATTTAAAGTTATCAATTAAATTTCAAATATAAATTAATTTACATTCTAATTACTTTATATTAATCAACTATCTTTACATCACTTACCTTATTAAACCTTTAAAACAAATATTAACCTAACTAACTAATTGCTTAGTTACTTAGTTATAAAAAAATACTAAAACAAAATTATGCACGTTCAATTGGAAATAGACCCGAGCCAGCATCCTTCCCCACTCGAGACAGTCTCGAGTTTTTCCCGTGCGTCTCCCTGCGTCTCCCTTCCCCATTCCCCTTCTTCTTCTTTTCCCAGTTTCTTCTCCTTCTCATTTTATATTTTTGTTTAGTTTAAGTTTCGGTTATAAAATTTTAAAACTGTACCATACGAACACCCTTACGCACGCACCAGGAAGTACCCGAAGCCATAACCCTTTCGACTCGAGCAAATTCACGCGACGGCCACGGCAATTTAACCGGACATCCTATCGCCATCGCGCATGTGCACGGTGGCTCGCCTCACTTCCGGCGACCCAATCTATCACCCACAAACCCCAAATCTCCCTCTAAATCGAAAATAAAACCCAATTTCCTCAAATCGATCGAAAAACAAAATTCACCTGTAGCACAAACCGGCTACACGAACGCACCAACGACAGTCATCACGTACTGCCATCATCCATCACCAGAGGCCAAACTACTTGGTCAACGTAGAGTCCAGACCCTCCTCGGTCTTCCTCTAAACCCGCGTGACACTCGGTCAATTCGTGGAGATGAAAACTTTGATTTACAGAACATATAAATTTAAGAACCAAAAACCCTACTTACACCTCGACCTCAAAATCCTTGCACTGGAAAAATTATTCGACATTTTTCCTATGTTAATTCATTTACAAGCTTGCTTCAAAATAAGTTTCAACAATTAAAATTTATTGGATCAACCAAAATTGGCAAAAATTTGATTTTTGCTTATTTTCACTCTACGCTTTAAATATTGAACTAAAAATCGTCGTTTTCATACTAAAAATCCTAACTTTGTATGTTAATTCAAAATATGTCATCCAATTCACAAATTTAAACATTCGAGTTTTGGCTTTGATTTTCCTTTTACCTGTAACTTTAATAAACAGTATATATAAATTACTGTTATGTTGAATATACGCTTTGCGCTATATGATTTTTGTTTGATGATAATAAACATATATACATTCATATAAATGTATTTGGTAATGTACTATTTTGTTTTTCATAGTTTAAATAAATATTTGTTGAATAAAATTAAATTACACAAAATTTGAATTTGAATTCAAACAGAACAAGTTAAACAGATTTTGAATTCAAACAGAAATTTTATTCAAACAAATATTTTGAATAGTATGTATTTGGTTAGATAAATATCTGTTGAATAAAATTAAATTACACAGAATTCGAATTTGAATTCAAACAGAACAAGTTAAACAGATTTTGAATTCAAACAGAAATTTTTATTCAAACAAATATTTATTACAACTTTGATAGTACAATTTCAAGCTCTCACTATACATATACAATTTTGACTATTATACATGACATTTCACATCTACATCAGCACCTCACTACATATCACTCACACTCGTATCTATCTTCAACTGCATTCCAGTTTGAATCCAGCATCTGAGCAATCTGCAAAAATATAAACTAACGCAGTAAAATTGAAAAAGAAATATTTTTGCAATTCAAAAATAGAAGATAATTTTTGAATATATGATTTTCCTCAGTTATTTGGGTTGTTCGTCATAATTTAAATTTGAATTCATCATACACGAACAACTTGTGACATACACAGTGTATCACTGTATATGCCACAAGGCCGTGCACACCGATATACACTTGATAATGCTACAGGGACAGGTGAGCACAGGTCAAACCCAAATGCAAAGCCGGGTTTCAACTCACGTGCAATATATTTAAAATCACGACACGAGCACAAGGTCAAACCCGAGCTGTAAAACTGGATTCAACACAAGGCGACATGACATGAATGCTATGTTCAAACATGACACAGCCTCAAACCAGCAGTATACAAGTACAAGACCACCAAGCAAAATCAGTTCAACATGCATGAAATGAAACAGCAACATGCAATACAACAATCAGATGGTCAGAGCCATAGCAAACAGAGGCATCAATATGGTAACACAAATGCAACTCGACAAACAGCAAGACCAAACTGCACAAGTGACCACAAAGACCATCAGCTACATCAAAAGCAAGTGCAACACAGTTGCAAACAACATGAATGAATATCAAGTGATACAACTGCAAGTATCAAGACCAGAAACTCAAGCTTCAAAAAGCTACAGCAACAATGCACCAATAAAGTCGAGACAAAGCAACTGTTCTTAACCGCAAGTTCAAACCAAAGCACAAAAGTGCACAGCAACACAAACTGCAGTAGACAGCAAAGACCACATGCCACAATATCGAGTACATGAAGATGGCATCCCACAATATCCAAACAACAGCAAGAATATGAATGCAAGCAATACACTACAATATGCAGTGATACAATGAAACATTTTCAACATTGCAGCAGTGTGCAACTCGATATCAAATGAAGAATATGGAGTGCAACATGAATGTCACAAGGCAATATTATAGCAATGACACAGCAACAAGGCAGACTCCAAGTTCAAGAGGACAGTGAAGGCAATACACAAGTGAAGTAAACAACAATGTCGAGCTCAATGCAATACAATGACAACTACCTAATGATCAACTGGAACTATAATGAAGTCATAATCAAAACATGAATGAACACTTACACTTACAACATGCAAATGCATCAAAACAATGTCGAAGTTATTCCAGCAACATGACAGCAAATAGAAGTGCACCAGTACAAAACAAGTCAATGCAACATGAACCAACTCCAAATGTATCAGTAGCATATATTACAGGGATGAACACATGAGAATGGACAAGGCACAGATCAAGTTCAAGTTATACAAGACAGCTACAACACAAAAGTTTTCAAACCAACTACAAATGCACAGCATACATACGAAACAGAGAAACCAGAAGTCAAGTTATAAAATTCAAGTGTCAGAGAAGTCAAATTCACGAATGAAAAAAAGAAATCAAGTGCGTACGCGTATTCTTTGAAATAGTCAAAGAAAAGTAAAAGTAGAAAGTCTCTGCCGTATGAATCAAGGAATCGAACAAGTCATATGATCAAAGCCGTGACCATCAATATACGATTTGAAGTAGTCAGAATCAATCTCATTCATTCAAGCATCATCAAGTGGCCGAAATGATTCAATGAAAAATTCAAACACGAATATACGAACGCAAAAATAGGAAATCAAATCCTATTAAAACCCTAATCATCATCGGCATTTAAAATTCGATCGAGTTCAAGTATCAATTTAGAGAAGCAAAAGGAGACAGTACATACCGAATTCACAAGCATCAAACTCGATCGAGCAACTGCAAGCAAGCTAGGGCAACCAATCACAGATCGATTGAAGAAACCGAAGCCCTAATTGCAACAAAGAGCCGAAGCCCTAACTGGATCAAAAGGGAACAAAGCCCTAATCAGAACGAAGCCCTAATCAGAACGAAGCCGCCATTATTTCTCACGAACGAAGACGAAAAGAGGATCGGGTGAAATAAGGAAGTGGGCCGGTCTTAAAAAACAAAAGGGGGTTTTGTTTAATTATAGGGTTTTATTTTTATTAATAATTAGTTTAGGGTTATTTTATATTGTTTTTTAATTATTATTTTTATTTTACGAATCAAAGAGTTTAGGTAAATCACCACCTAGGTTTTAGGTTGTGTCTGATTGTCTATTTAGAGTTAGTTCAGTAAGCAGGGGTTGCGAGTTTGCAAAGCTCTATAGGCGGGAGCAGTGTTTGCGAGTGAGCGAAACTCTATAGGCAGGAGCAGGGTGTGCGAGTCTAGTAGAGTGTTTGTGAGCGGGAGCAAAAGGGTCTGCAAGTCTAGTAGAGTTGTTGTAAGCGTGATACTGTTTAATTCTAATAGAAATCTGTGAATGCAGCAGTAGGCAGGGGTTGCCGAAGCTGGGTAAATTTTGTGTGTGATTTACTTTTCAGCATATTTATTTCTGCAGTTTATTTCTGTGTTTAAATCGAGAAAATTTGCTATAACCCTATTCACCCCCCCCCCCTCTAGGGTAAATCTAGATCCTACAAGTGGTATCAGAGCCCGGTATATTTTTTTTTAACTCTAGAGTCATGAGTCTACAAAATAATGCTTTTTCTGAGGGGCAATCTATTGCTAGGCCACCCATGTTTAACGGGAACGATTATGCTTATTGGAAAGTTAGGATGAGTATTTATCTTAGTTCCGTTGATTATGATGTTTGGGATATTATTGAAACTGGCTATAAACCTCCCACTATAATCGTTGGTGGTACTGAGATTCCTAAACCTAAGGATAGGTGGGATGCTAATGATAAGAGATTGAAAACGACAAATGCTAGAGCCATGAATGCTTTGATATGTGCTCTTGATAAAAATGAATTTAATAGAATTTCTCATTGTACAACAGCACAGGAAATATGGCATACTTTGGAGGTGACACACGAAGGAACTTCTCAAGTCAAGGAGTCTCGGCTAGCCCTATTCAGCAATGAATACGAAAACTTTGTGATGGACAAAGGCGAAAGCATAAAGGATATGTTTGGACGCTTTTCAACCTTGGTATACAATGCTAGAGCACTTGGGAAGGTATTCACTGAGGTAGAGCTTGTGCGGAAGATACTACGAGTTTTACCAATGAACTTTGAGGCAAAAGTCACAACAATCCAAGAATCGAAAGATCTGAGCAAACTAAGCATGGAGGAGTTGATTGGCAACTTGATGACATATGAGCTTGAGTTAAAAGCAAAGGAAGAACGGAACAACTACGAACCAAAGAAGAAGACGATTGCCTTAAAAAGTAAAGAAGAAAGCGATGAAGAAGATCCAATTGAAGAGCTTGCAATGGCTGTCAATAATCTTAAAAAATGGTCAAGATTCAAGTCACGAAAGAAGAAAATAAGTGGTAATAAGTCAAAGAATTCTGACGATTCCGATAATGAATAGACATGCTATAACTGCAAGAAGCCTGGCCACTTCAAACAAAAATGTCCACTTCTCAAAAACAACAAAGGAAAGAAAAAGAAAAAGAAGGCCTTTGCAGCAACCTGGGATGATGAAGAAGGAGAGGAAGTTTCAAATAATAGCTCAGAGGAGGCTAACTTGTGTCTTATGTCAAAATCGGATTCAGAAGCAAGCTTAGAGGAATCTAGTGAGGTAAGTAACTATTCTTATAAAGAACTTGTTTCAATGTGTTGTGATTTTACTAAAATAATTGATACTCTTGAATCTAAAATTGAAAAACTAAAATCTGATAGGAGAGAACTTGTCCATGAAAACTCTAGGTTAGAAACTGAAATTGAAAATATTCAAAACCTAGAATGTAAAAAATGTAAGATTTTAGATTCAGAATTATCAAAACTGAGGAATAACTTTGAAAGTCTTGAAAATGAAAACTTGAATCTTAAGGAAACCATCGACACTAGGAGAAAGAATTTTATTAATCGATGCACCTCACTTGTCACTGAAAATTCAACATTAAAAACCAAAGTTCAAAATCTTGAGAAATCCTTGAATAACTTTTCAAGAGGCGAAAAATCTTTCAAAATGTTATTTGGAAATCAAATTTTTGCTAACAATAGAAAAGGACTAGGCTTTGGGAAATCACAAAATAATGATAATGCAAAAAGTAAAAGTGTTTTTGCTCGATCTGAAATAATTGGAAATCATGTTGAAAATCGTAGTCATAGAAACACAAAATTTAATCAAGTCAATTCAATGTGCACGTTTTGTAGAGAATTTGGACATAATCGAAATAATTGTTGGAATAGACCCAAACACGTGAAAACTATACCAATTTGGGTTCCAAAAGGCACAAATATAAAGTCTTTGAAAGTCAAACAAATTTGGGTGCCAAAAGGAACATGTATAAATAGTTTTGAGTCTCCAAAAACATATTTTTCATATTCTGCCACTAACAACAATGGACCTATAAAAACAAATAGGTCACATAAATCTTTTATCGTGTAGGTGTGGTGGCAGGCTAAGGAACAACAACAGTGTTCTCTGGATTTTGGCTGTTCCAGAAACACAACGGGCGACAAAGCAAAGTTCCTTAGCCTAGTTCAAACGTGACAGAATCACAATGGACAACAACGAAAAATTATCGTAAAGGTAAAACAGGTAAAATTGTTGTTAACGATATATTAAATGTGATTATCTGCACCATACTCTAAATTAAAATCAGCCAATATTGAGATGAACAAAAGATGATGATTTTGATGCTATGATTTTTTTAAAAATATTGACTAACCATCTTTAAAGAGAATTACTTGGAGTAATTATGATGGTTGACTGATTCGGACTTAATTGATATGATTTTTGACTTGTTCTTATTTATGGCATTAATTTGTGCTTAATTGATGACAATTAGATTTTCAATTTTGAACTAATTTATATAAATTTGTTCGGTCAAATGCTGGTTACTCATGCTACACGTAGATATATTGGTTCTGACATTTTGATCAATGTTTGTAAATTTGCACGATTTCAAATTCATGAGAAAAAGGATTTTAAGAAATTGTTTTTGAAATAATTATGATGTTGATTGACTGTTGATTACTCATGAAAATAATTGTTTATCCTCTGTTTTCTGAAATTAATATCATGATATTTGTTTGAGTGTTAACACGGCTTAAATTCAAATTCAAAACAATGATGTTTTGAAATTTTTGGTGCACATCTTATGGTTTGATTCAACAAGTGAATATTGAGTGAAATTTAAATTCAGATGCGGATTACACTGGTAATATAGTTGATAGAAAAATTATTAGTGTAACGTGATTAATTTTTGAAACATTCATTTGCTGCATCGTTTTTTTTTCAAAGAAAGTATCTGCATATTTTTCACTTGAAATAATTTTCAAATAGCAGAAAATTTTCTTATAAAACTCCCTTCAAGAAATCATGTTTGACCATATTTACAGCTTAATTATTTTTGAAAAATTGATTTTATAATTTTTAATTTGATTTTAAATGACAAATTTGACTAATCTGACTCCCTTTGATTATCGAAAAGATGAATAGTGATTGAAAAAGAGATGAGTGTTGATATTTATCATATATTATAACTCGAGATAGTATAATTAGAAAATTTCTTTAGAATTTCATAACAAGAGTTATAAAAAAAATTTGTTGGGTAATAATTCCATGACCATTTCTATTTCTATCATCTTTCTATCGAACATCACTCATATTTAGTATGTAAATTTGTGGTAGTTTACAAAGGAAATCATTTGTTCTTCAATATCTTTAAATCGGTGAAGGAAATTATTTGTGCTTCAATTTATTATATTCAGCAATTAAAAATAAATATCCAAAGTATTCACTCTCATTTAAAAGTCCTCACGGTTATGCATGGGTGAATTACTTGGATTTTTGATTATGTGCTTCCATGCTCATTTAAAAGTCCTCACGGTTATGCATGTATGGAACGCATATTAAAAATAATTGATTTAATAGACAAGTTGATTCTATCCCATTTAAAAGTCCTCACGGTCATGCGTGGTTAGAAGATACTTGATTTCATTTTTTAAATTAAATTGGAATACTACTAATCTCATTTAAAAGTCCTAACGGTTATGCATGGTTAGTAGATATTCAAATTTCCATAAATAAATATACCACAAATAGACATATCTATATGAATTTTTGATGATTCTATCTCCATCACTTCTGAAAGTGGAATATGCGCTTGACAAGGGTAATTATGATTTTTGTTTGAGTTTTATTGAAATTTGATATTTATATTTAATTGAGTTAAATGTTTGATTCATGTCTACCACTTCATCCATATTTTTATAACACTGTTATTCTTTTGCTGATAACAAAAGGGGGAGAGAAAAGTTAAGATTTTGTCAAATAGAATCAAGCAAAGGTCAAATAACCTTCAATTTGCATATAGGCTCATTTACATATTTTTATTTGTATGCATATATGTAGGGGGAGCCATATATGTAGGGGGAGTATCACATAAAAAGGAAGCATTCAAATAGGGGGAGCAAATGAAATTATCAAATACATTTAATATATTCAAAATCTTAAATATATGTTTGTTATCATCAAAAGGGGGAGATTGTTGAATATACGCTTTGCGCTATATGATTTTTGTTTGATGATAATAAACATATATACATTCATATAAATGTATTTGGTAATGTACTATTTTGTTTTTCATAGTTTAAATAAATATTTGTTGAATAAAATTAAATTACACAAAATTTGAATTTGAATTCAAACAGAACAAGTTAAATAGATTTTGAATTCAAACAGAAATTTTATTCAAACAAATATTTTGAATAGTATGTATTTGGTTAGATAAATATCTGTTGAATAAAATTAAATTACACAGAATTCGAATTTGAATTCAAACAGAACAAGTTAAACAGATTTTGAATTCAAACAGAAATTTTTATTCAAACAAATATTTATTACAACTTTGATAGTACAATTTCAAGCTCTCACTATACATATACAATTTTGACTATTATACATGACATTTCACATCTACATCAGCACCTCACTACATATCACTCACACTCGTATCTATCTTCAACTGCATTCCAGTTTGAATCCAGCATCTGAGCAATCTGCAAAAATATAAACTAACGCAGTAAAATTGAAAAAGAAATATTTTTGCAATTCAAAAATAGAAGATAATTTTTGAATATATGATTTGCCTCAGTTATTTGGGTTGTTCGTCATAATTTAAATTTGAATTCATCATACACGAACAACTTGTGATATACACAGTGTATCACTGTATATGCCACAAGGCCGTGCACACCGATATACACTTGATAATGCTACAGGGACAGGTGAGCACAGGTCAAACCCAAATGCAAAGCCGGGTTTCAACTCACGTGCAATATATTTAAAATCACGACACGAGCACAAGGTCAAACCCGAGCTGTAAAACTGGATTCAACACAAGGCGACATGACATGAATGTTATGTTCAAACATGACACAGCCTCAAACCAGCAGTATACAAGTACAAGACCACCAAGCAAAATCAGTTCAACATGCATGAAATGAAACAGCAACATGCAATACAACAATCAAATGGTCAGAGCCATAGCAAACAGAGGCATCAATATGGTAACACAAATGCAACTCGACAAACAGCAAGACCAAACTGCACAAGTGACCACAAAGACCATCAGCTACATCAAAAGCAAGTGCAACACAGTTGCAAACAACATGAATGAATATCAAGTGATACAACTGCAAGTATCAAGACCAGAAACTCAAGCTTCAAAAAGCTACAGCAACAATGCACCAATAAAGTCGAGACAAAGCAACTGTTCTTAACCGCAAGTTCAAACCAAAGCACAAAAGTGCACAGCAACACAAACTGCAGTGGACAGCAAAGAACACATGCCACAATATCGAGTACATGAAGATGGCATCCCACAATATCCAAACAACAGCAAGAATATGAATGCAAGCAATACACTACAATATGCAGTGATACAATGAAACATTTTCAACATTGCAGCAGTGTGCAACTCGATATCAAATGAAGAATATGGACTGCAACATGAATGTCACAAGGCAATATTACAGCAATGACACAGCAACAAGGCAGACTCCAAGTTCAAGAGGACAGTGAAGGCAATACACAAGTGAAGTAAACAACAATGTCGAGCTCAATGCAATACAGTGATAACTACCTAATGATCAACTGGAACTATAATGAAGTCATAATCAAAACATGAATGAACACTTACACTTACAACATGCAAATGCATCAAAACAATGTCGAAGTTATTCCAGCAACATGACAGCAAATAGAAGTGCACCAGTACAAAACAAGTCAATGCAACATGAACCAACTCCAAATGTATCAGTAGCATATATTACAGGGATGAACACATGAGAATGGACAAGGCACAGATCAAGTTCAAGTTATACAAGACAGCTACAACACAAAAGTTTTCAAACCAACTACAAATGCACAGCATACATACGAAACAGAGAAACCAGAAGTCAAGTTATAAAATTCAAGTGTCAGAGAAGTCAAAATTCACGAATGAAAAAAAGAAATCAAGTGCGTACGCGTATTCTTTGAAATAGTCAAAGAAAAGTAAAAGTAGAAATCTCTGCCGTATGAATCAAGGAATCGAACAAGTCATATGATCAAAGCCGTGACCATCAATATACGATTTGAAGTAGTCAGAATCAATCTCATTCATTCAAGCATCATCAAGTGGCCGAAATGATTCAATGAAAAATTCAAACACGAATATACGAACGCAAAAATAGGAAATCAAATCCTATTAAAACCCTAATCATATCGGCATTTAAAATTCGATCGAGTTCAAGTATCAATTTAGAGAAGCAAAAGGAGACAGTACATACCGAATTCACAAGCATCAAAATCGATCGAGCAACTGCAAGCAAGCTAGGGCAACCAATCACAGATCGATTGAAGAAACCAAAGCCCTAATTGCGAAAAAGAGCCGAAGCCCTAACTGGATCAAAAGGGAACAAAGCCCTAATCAGAACGAAGCCCTAATCAGAACGAAGCCGCCATTATTTCTCACGAACGAAGACGAAAAGAGGATCGGGTGAAATAAGGAAGTGGGCCGGTCTTAAAAAACAAAAGGGGGTTTTGTTTAATTATAGGTTTTATTTTTATTAATAATTAGTTTAGGGTTATTTTATATTGTTTTTTAATTATTGTTTTTATTTTACGAATCAAAGAGTTTAGATAAATCACCACCTAGGTTTTAGGTTGTGTCTGATTGTCTATTTAGAGTTAGTTCAGTAAGCAGGGGTTGCGAGTTTGCAAAGCTCTATAGGCGGGAGCAGTGTTTGCGAGTGAGCGAAACTCTATAGGCGGGAGCAGGGTGTGCGAGTCTAGTAGAGTGTTTGTGAGCGGGAGCAAAAGGGTCCGCGAGTCTAGTAGAGTTGTTGTAAGCGTGATACTGTTTAATTCTAATAGAAATCTGTGAATGCAGCAGTAGGCAGGGGTTGCCGAAGCTGGGTAAATTTTGTGTGTGATTTACTTTTCAGCATATTTATTTCTGCAGTTTATTTCTGTGTTTAAATCGAGAAAATTTGCTATAACCCTATTCACCCCTCCCCCCTCCAGGGTTAATCTAGATCCTACATGTTAAACCTCTCACAAGTTTTCAGACTCTTGATGTAAGATAAACAAACACAATTAGCTTCATTTCCAAGATTAATTTTGGTTTAATGAATAATATTGGTATTCCTCCACTTCTTTGCTCAAAGTTTATGAATACTGATGATCATCATATGTTTAAATCTTACAGAAAGCATTCCAGAATCAATTACTATAACATATGGCAACACAAGATATTCAAAAACCAATTACCAATTTAAACTTTAGAAATTATATGTTTACTCACCAAAGATATTTGTATATCAGAAGGCAATTTGTTGAAGGGCTGCAGAAGAAGCTTTCCTGAAACCTTCCTTTAGTTTTTCTGTTTTGAATTAATTTAAGTTTGTAAAGTAGAGCTGTTTGTTTCTTTCTCTTATCTCAGGGTTACTTTTAGGTTTTTGTTAAGTTTTTATAAACGAATTTAAAAGTATGGTGGATATATATATATAAGCTTTGAACAGTATAAGTTATAAACTGGACAGTTTTATTTGTTTGTATTGCCATGTTTTTTTTATTGGCTAATTATTATGTTCTGCAATATGAAGTGATATAGATATTTCGGCTGCAGTACTTACTTGAACAACAAGTTGTGCTAATTAATGCCTTTTCTTTTATTTAAGATAACATGTAATTAATGTTTCAGAATTTTTTTTTATTTTGTACAAGACAATGATCTGTTTTTATTATATTGAAGTGAAAACTTTTGTTTTCTTATGCATATAAACTGTATAACAGTACATAAGATTTGTGCAGAAATATGTTACAAGTTATCCCCTTTAACTTATGCATTGAACATGTTCACATGATATTCAAAAATGTAAATGGCTTTTGTTAAAAGTTTTATGTTGTACAAATGAATTTTACAGGTTATTACTTTGATTATATTAATTGTATTCTATTTGTACTTCAGATTTTCAAGCATTTGATTCATAATATTGCATTTGTAAATTTTTATATTCCTAGTTATAACTTATATTTGTATATTTATATTCTTAGTTACATTTTATATTTTATAATTATTTTCTAATTATGGTTTATACTTATTATTATAATTATGGTTTCTACTTGTTTTGTATGTTTATGTTTATAATCATTTATATTGTTTTATATTTAAGTTTTAAATTCCCATGTTTTAATATTCATATGATAGGTTATTCTTAAACATTATTATTTAAAGTTTATAATTAGATATTCATACGTATATTATTAAATAATAAAAATGTAGAGTCTTTGATTTGATTTTATTGAATAAGACAGATTTTGTTTTAAATGGTTTTGAAGCATTCTATTTTAAATTTTCCAATCAAAACTCTCTTTTGCAACACATATAACTGTTGATTATCAAAGATCTCATCGGTCTAAAAATTGAAAAGCCTGTATTTAATTTAAATTAGATGAACTATTTATTAAAATATGCTGTCAAAAATTCCACGTTGTTACATTCCTCCCTTCTTAAAAGAATTTCGTCCCCGAAATTTAAAACAATAGTTAATTCAAAAGCTTTTTATAATAATAATCCAAACATACATATCATTCATACAATAACACAATCAAACAGTCTACTCTAACAAACATCACTAGTTATCCCAACATAAATGTGGATAAGCATTCCTAAAACTATCGAGAAGGTACAATCTCTAGGATCCTCGCTCCATTGCACCTTGACGAGTTTCACCACTTTGTTCCTGAGTTGCTTCTCGTCTCGATCCACAATCCGAACTGGATTTCTGACCACAGTTAAATTGGGTTCAACTTCCAAATCTTCTTGAATTACCGGTTCTACAACCAGTGATGGATCATGAACAAATTTCCTCAAATGTGTTACATGAAACACATTATGAATCCCAGACATCCGCTCTAGCAATTCAATCCTATAGGCTACAGCTCCAATTCTTTCCAACACTCGAAATGGTCCAATGTATCTCGGAGCAAGTTTTCCCTTCTTTCCGAATCTTATAGCACCTTTAATTGGGGAAACTTTGACAAAAACCAAGTCTTCGATCTCACATTCCAATGGTCTTCGTCTTCTATCAGCATACTTCTTCTGATGATCTTGAGCAGCTTTCATCCTTTTCTTGATAAGCTCAACCTTCGTAGAAGCTTCACGAATAAGATCGGGTCCGAGCACAAGACGATCCTTTGATTCAATCCAACAAGATGGGGATCTACACGGTCTTCCGTATAAAGCTTCATAAGGAGCCATCTTAATACTTGCTTAATAACTTTTATTATCAGAGAATTCCACTAGATGAAGATGGTCCTCCCAAGATCCTCCAAAATCTAAAACACAAGCCCGCAGCATATCCTTAAGAATACAATTAAGCCTCTTCGTCTGTCAGTCCGTTTGAGGATGATAGGCTATACTCAATCTCAAATTTGTTCCCATTGCTGATTGCAGAGCTTCCCAGAATTTGCTGGTAAAAATAGGATCACGGTCACTTACTATGCTGATGGGAACACCATGCAATCTAACTATTTCTTTCAAGAAAATTTCCGCCGGAGAAACTGCAGTACAGGCTGCCTTTACCGGTATAAAATGGGCACTCTTAGTTAAACGATCTACAATAACCCATATACCATCATTCCCTTTCCTGGTTCAAGGCAAACCATCGATAAAATCCATCGAGATCATTTCCCATTTCCAATTTGGAATTTCCAAAGGCTGCAATAACCCGACAGATTTCTGTTGATCACCTTTAACCTGTTGGTAGATGGCACAACTATTCACAAAAGCAGCTACATCTTCCTTCATGCCCTTCCACCAAAAGACTCTCCTCATATCTTTGTACATCTTCGAAATTCCTGGATGAATATTCAATTTGGAGCGATGACTTTCTGACAACACTTCCTGCCTCAACTCCTTATCATTCGGAACACGGATTCTTCCGTTAATCCTTAGTGTTCCTTGGTCATCGATTTCAAAACTGGGACACTGACCGTTCCTAACTTTTTTAATGATCCTCCTCAACATCTTATCAGTTTCTTGCTTGCTTGAGATAATTTCAATAAGAGATGGAACCACTTCCAAAAGAGATAGAATTGCATTCCTACTGAGAGCATCGGCTACGACATTTGCTTTCCCCGGGGTGTACAGAATATCCAAATCATAGGATGCAAGAAATTCAACCCACCACTGCTGTCTCAGATTAAGATCTTTTTGAGAGAATAGATACTTCAACGGTTTGTGATCCATGAACAATTCAAATTTCTCTCCCAAAAGATAATGTCTCCAAATTTTCAAAGCAAAAACAATGGCTAGCAATTCAAGATCATGCGTAGCGTAGTTCTTCTCGTGTGGCTTCAGCTGTCGACTAGCATACGCAATAACCCTTCCGTTCTGCATCAGAACTGCTCCCAAACCCACTATACAAGCATCAGTGTAAACTTCGAATTTGCTCTTCCCATCCCAAATAGCAAGTACTGGTGCACTAGTTAACCTTATCTCCAATTCTCGAAAAGCTTCTTCACACTAAGGTGTCCATTTGAATTTTTCTCCTTTCCTAGTCAGCTTAGTCAGATGTGAAGAAATCTTGGAATAATCCCTGATAAATTTCCTGTAGTAGCCAGCCAATCCTTGAAAACTGCGAACTTCCATCGGTGTCTCTGGCTATTTCCATTCCAGAATAGTTTCAACTTTCGCTGGGTCTACAGAAATGCCTTCACCCGAAACAACGTGCCCTAAAAATTTAACCTCTGATTTCCAGAAATGGCACTTCGAAAACTTCGCCTTCAACACATGCTTTCTCAGAGTCTCCAATACAATCCTCAAATGTTCCCTGTGCTCTTCTTCGGATTTGGAATAGACCAATATCATCAATGAATACAAGCACAAACTTATTTAACACATCCTTAAAGACTCGGTTCATGAGGTCAACGAAGTAGGCAGGAGCGTTGGGTAATCCGAACGGCATAACCAACCACTCATAGAAACAATTCGGTCCCCTAAATGCAGTCAAGGGAATACTATCTTCTGCTACCCTCAACTGGTGGAAACCTGAAGCTAGATCCAATTGAGAAAAGATAGAAACACCATGCAACTGGTCAAAAAGATCATCGATGCGAGGAAGAGGATATTTATTACGGATAGTCACTTTGTTCAATTCTCTATAATCCATACAGAACCTCAGTGATCCATCTGATTTGGTCACAAATACTGCCGCCGAACCCCAACAAGAAAAACTGGGTCTAATCAACCCTTTCTCTAAAAGATCCTGTGTCTGCTTAATCAACTCTTCTCTTTCCCTAGGAGCCATTCTCCTACTGGGCTGAATCACTGGCACAACTCCTGGAATCAAATCAATTCGGAATTCTATTTCTCGATGTGGTGGCAGACACTTAACTTCTTCAAATACATCAGCAAAATCTTGAACCACATCGATGTCTTCAATCTTCTCTTCAGAAGTCTTAATTCCATGCAAAAGACTGCTCAAGTGAATTCCAGAATTATCACACGACACTCTGGCTATTCTACCTAGATCAGTTTCCAACGAAACTGTTCTTTCATCACAATTCAAAACGGCTTTATACTTGTCCAGCCAATCCATTCCCAAAATAAGATCAAATCCTTTGAAATTCAACACATACGGGTCACAAGAACAACTGTGAGATAGATAAGAGATCTTCAAGTCCTTAGATAGTGTCTAATTTGGTCACCCCTCCTATAGGATTTCATACCAAGATAGGACTGTCTACAGAACTAGGGGTAAGAGAGAACTTTTCAACCGAGTCCAAAGAAATAAAACTCAAGGAAGCACCCGAATCAAACAAAACTTTAATGTATTTTCCATCTAAAAGTAAAGTACCTTCTAATACTCCTTTGCCCATCGAAGAAGAAGATGGTCCGGCTTCCAAAACAAAAACTTTATTCTGAGGTGCTCTCTACAGAAGTGGACAATTCTTGATCATGTGTCCTGGCGGATGACAGTTAAAGCACAATGTTTTCTGAACCATAGATGATCCTGGGCCACTCTGATGCGGTTGTTATTGCTGCCGCTGGAATCCTTTTCTAGGACACTTATTTGCCAAATGTCCTTCCTGTTGACAAATGTAGCACTTGCGAGGTCCGTTGTTATTTCCAGGTTTCTTCTTATTCGGCTTTCTCCATTTAGGATCGAACTTTCGCTTATTCGAATTAGTGAAATTCTCACCTGAAGCTGCAACTGGAGCCCTCGATTTCTTACTCATGAAACTTTCATATCTCAATGCCATATCAATCAAATCAACAAAAGATCCCTTCAAAAGCACCGTCAATTTTCCATGGAATTCAGGCCTCAATCCTTGCACAAATTTCTCATTCTTTTTCAGAGGAGTATCAACGAGTCCTGGTCCATAACAAGAGAGTTCGTTGAATCTGGTTTCATACTCCGAGATAGACATACTACACTGCTTCAAATACAGAAAAATCCTGATACAATTGGGTTCTTCCTGCCGTTGGCATAAATTTCGATCCAAAAATTCCAAATTGTTATGGTAAAGAAGAAAGAGATAGAAGAAGAAACAGAAAACACGTCACAGTATCTCACATTCGCAGCGAATCAAAATGTAATATCATATAATAACAGTAATACAAAAGAAAATCGTGTCTGTCAATTTACATTTACTTACATCAGAGGTACAACATTTATAAAAACACTGGATAAATAAAATCAACATGTCCTAGATAAACTATAATATCATAGCGGAATACACTCCATACGTTCCTGCCATACAGCTTGCCACCCGAGCTCCAGAACGTCCTCACCTGAAAAGCAGTAATACTCGGTCTGACCCAAGCATTACATCAAAGTAATACCCAGGTCAGGTTGGAAACCAGCGTGAGTAAACCCATCTAACATGAAATACTAAGATATAAAATTTATTTAAAATTTGTGGTAGCTCGTACTTCACCAAGAGTTCTCAACTTGCTATAGTCAACATTTATTTCACACATTAATAACTATGTGCCTCTACATAGTTTAAATGGTCCCATTTACTTAAATCATTCCACTCCAGCCTATTGATATCACATATCAAATCAATAAGGAATTATAGAAGATTACAAATCGAAGTGGTTTCGGGTACTTGCCGGTACCCGACCCCAGTCTCTTCGAATCCAATTATCATTTTAAAAACCAAGAAGTTTAAGTTTAAACATTTCCATATATATCCAGAATTACATATTTACATAGCCATTTATCACAGATAGGAAAACCATATTACCTCAGTTTAGTCCAATCATACCATATCACATAGCATCACTTATCAAAGACATCAAGTAATCCAAGGCATTTGATATCATTCAATTTTTCATAAGAAAGATTAATTAGTTTCACCATTCAACTAATTTAAATAAACTAAATTAATTCCTTTAATTACTTTTAATCCCGCTTACTTAACGTTAATTAATTACAAACCATTAGCTAATCATCCTCAAATTTTCCTCTTTAATTACATTTAGTAATTAGCCTTTAATAACACAAATTAATTAACCTTCACCCATTCACATTCATTACATTATCCTTAATTAATTTCTCAAATTAATTATCCCATAATCACTTACATTGATTAATTATCCTTTAATTAATCACACTCATTAATCTACTAACCCTTAATTAATCAATCCTTTAATTAAGTACATTAAGTAATTAATCCTCAATTACTTCCCTTAAGTAATTAACCTTTAATTACTTCAATCAAGTAATTTTCCCATTGGATAATTAATTATATTGCTTAATTACATTGATTAATTAACCCTAATTAACTACCCTTAATTAATTAACCTTAATTAATTATCCTTAATCAAAAATTAATCACAACTACTAAATATTCTTTTGCTAATAATTAATTACCCTTTAATTACTAATTTATTAATCAATAATTAATCTTATATTACTTATTCATTAATCTTTAATTATAAATCAATTAATAAATTTAAATGATAAATCATTTATCTTAATTAATCTTCTTAATTATTTTCAAAGTCATACCTAATAACCTTGGAACCAAATAACATACAAGCTTAAAGTTTAATTTAAAATTTAATATACTTAATCTTTTAATAAAACTATTTAATTATCTGATTAATTAAGCTTTTAAAACAACATTAACTTGATTAATATCTTAAAATACTTTTCTCAACTTAAATTAACAAAACATTAGAAATCAATCCATTAGTTACAATAGTTTTAAGATAATTAATTTATCTTGGCTTTGTTAAATTAAAAAAAAACTTATAACATCAAATTTATAACCCGAGAACAAACCCGGGTATTCCCATCAAAAACTTGAGTTATCTTATGTGACGCCCCACCTCTATACCCACGCTAGCCAAGAACACTACGGTGTAGTGCAGTCAACTTGCACGGAGAATAAGGCTGTTGAGGAGCGACCATCCATGTGATTGCTTATCACACGGTGGTTATAAATAATCTTCGGAAACAAACATAGAAATAAGCATAACACAAATCAGTCACAGACATCCATATCACAAAGGCGGAAGAAGATATGAATATATAACTAACACATGAAAGTGTACATCAGAGTAGTGGTCAAAAAGATCCACAATAATACAAAAGAATAGCAACACATGCTATACAAAAGAATACAACTATAAATCTATGTCTCAAGTGTATACAACAAAAACTGCTAATCTAAACAAGTAGCCAAAAGTCTGTAGTGAATCACTGGGGGAGAAGTCACGCAGAAGCACCTGTAACATCTCAGTTTGACCCGAGTATTATTTATAAGAAAATAGTAAATGGATCAGTCTAGCTATAAATATCAGACGACATGATATAAAATAAGAGAAATGGCATATGCGAATAATATCCATAACATCATACTACTATAAGTATGTAAATGATTATCAACAAGAGAATAATCAATATCACAAGAATCTTCTCAAAGATCCAAAAGGGTATCATACCCAAAACTTGTACTCATAACAAGTCAATGACATAAATTCTAGAAATCAACACAAGAAATCCAGAAAATCATGAAAAAGAAAGAGGCCTATCACATGACGGTCTGAAGACCATGGGGAGCTACCCCATATGTGTGAGTCGAAATCACACAGATGAGGTCTAGACTAACCAAAAATCAAAAAGGTATGTGTGAGTGAAATCACACAAGTGGTGTCTAGACTAACCAAGAAGCTAAAAAGGTATGTGTGAATGAAATCACACAAGTGGTGTCTTGTATAACCATGCAAACAAGAGACATCGCACAATTGCTAGTCTAAATCATAAGAATGATCGTCATGATCAACGAGAAGTGTCAATTCTCAAAGAAGTCATTAAAGCATCAACACTTAAAGAAAAAGTATCGACAAGTTCCTTTGATATAAAGAATGAGATGCACCTGTATCAAAGAGAACCCTAATATGTTTATCATGAAATAAAATAATACCATCAAGAATGGAATGAGAAATACCTTGGCCACGAGATGTGTTGCCAGGGGCTTGAGCCACATTTAACTTTCCCTCCTTCTTGGCTTCAAGTTTGAGGCATTGATACATGAAATGATCTGGGCTCTTACAATAGCGACAAGATTTGTGCTTTGAGCACTTATTCGCAAAATGATCCCCAGATCCACAGCTGAAGCATCTCGCACCACTAGGAGAAGGAGCCTTTGCAGCAGGAGTTGCTTGCTTTCCCTTTTTGTTGGGATAAGGACCCTTAAATTTGTTTGGCCTCTTCTTGTTGTTGAAGTTTGGTTTAGCGCCTTTCACTTCAACATCACTCTCTCTATCAGCCTCTTCAAGACGAAGAGCGATATCGACGAGTTGATCAAATGCGACTTCTAGTTTCAGGAGTAGTGGCTTCTTAAGATTCTTATTTAAGCCATAAACGAACCTCTGGTTCTTCTTCAATGGGGTGTTGATATATTCAACCCCATATTTGGAAAGCGACTCGAAGGCTGCGACGCAATCAGTCACAGAGGATTGACCTTGAACAAGGTCTATAAAACGTCGAGCCAAGGTTACTTTCCCAGCTTCTGGTACAAACTTCAACTCGAAGCGTCCTTGAAATTGCTCCCAGGTGAGATCCGCTTCATTAATTTCTGAAATAAGGAGTTCGTACCAGTCCAATGCTCTCTCCTGGAGCATGCTGGAAGCCACCTGAACGCGGTGGAGATCGATAAGGTTCATGCGAGAAAAGATTCGATCGCATGGTTTTTACCAAGCCTGGACCTCGATGATCGTTTCTGAACCTTTGAAGGGCTTCCCACCCAAGTTGGTGTAATCGCTGCACAAGCGTGCAAATCCCGACTTTGGGTGAGTAGGTTCCGGGTTAGCTCCAGCTGCTTGAGCATTTGTTACTAAATCAAGAAGCTGTTGAGCAGTCATAAAAACTCCATCGTGGGGAGCAGTACTAGATGATCCAGTTCTGGGACGGCCTGGTCTAGACATTCTCTTCCTTTAAGAAAGAAAGAAGAGAAGGAAGAAGGTTATTCACCAATGAATATCAAGCAATCTTGATAGATAAAACAAGGAATCATAAAGGAAATAGGATGAATCGGTACGAAGACTCGAATTAATCCTATGGTATAACTCCTAAGATAGACTTAGGACGATGATCCTTGTTAAGTTATTCTACATTGTTCCGAAGTTTGGCTCTGATACCAAGCTGTGACGCCCCACCTCTATAACCACGCTAGCCAAGAACACTACGGTGTAGTGCCGTCAACTAGCACGGAGAATAAGGCTGTTGAGGAGCGACCATCCATGTGATTGCTTATCACACGGTGGCTACAAATAATCTTCGGAAATAAACATAGAAATAAGCATAACACAAATCAGTCACATACATCCATATCACAAATGCGGAAGAAGATATTAATATATAACTAACACATGAAAGTGTACATCAGAGTAGTGGTCAAAAAGATCCACAATAATACAAAAGAATAGAAACACGTGCTATACAAAAGAATACAACTATGAGTCTATGTCTCAAGTTTATACAACAAAAACTGCTAATCTAAACAAGTAGCCAAAAGTCTGTGTAGTGAATCACTGAGGGAGAAGTCAAGCAGAAGCACCTGTAACATCTCGGTCTGACCCGAGTATTATTTATAAGAAAATAATAAATGGATCAGTCTAGCTATAAATATCAGACGACATGATATAAAATAAGAGAAATGGCATATGCGAATAATATCCATAACATTATACTACTATAAGTATGAAAATGATAATCAACAAGAGATAATCAATATCACAAGAATCTTCTCAAAGATCCAAAAGGGTATCATACCCAAAACTTGTACTCATAACAAGTCAATGATATAAATTCTAGAAATCAACACAAAAAATCCAGAAAATCATGAAAAAGAAAGAGGCCTATCACATGACGGTCCGAAGACCATGGGGATCTACCCTATATGTGTGAGTCGAAATCACATAGATGAGGTCTAGACTAACCAAAAATCAAAAAGGTATGTGTGAGTGAAATCACACAAGTGGTGTCTAGTCTAACCTCGCAAACAAAAACGTATGTGTGAGTGAAATCACACAAGTGGTGTCTAGACTAACCAAGAAGGTAAAAAGGTATGTGTGAATGAAATCACACAAGTGGTGTCTTGTATAACCAAGCAAACAAGAGACATCGCACAATTGCTAGTCTAAATCATAAGAATGATCGTCATGATCAACGATAAGTGTCAATTACATTAAGCTAGTAAATATAAAAGTTTAGTTTCGTGTCCCATAACCACTTGCTTAACTTAAATATTTACGAACAAACTGTAAATCTTCACTAGAAAATTGTCACAAGAGGTTCAATCGAACAAGTCCAAGAATTAACCGACGAAGCAAACGCAAGCGTTTCATACCACTTGTTTTACTAGGCCGTTTAATTAGATTTCTCATCCGAGTGAGGTAAAGGTTTGTATATACTAATAGACTGGAAAAAGGTTTTATAAACGAGTTTGGTATTTGAAAATAAAGTTGAAATCATTTTGAAGAAAAAAGTTTTGATATTTACTACTAGTGTTGAAACCTTCATATTTCTAAAGTTGTCTCGAAGAATGGTCAACTCAGCATCTCAACAAAGCAAGTTCTGTTGAATGTTTTTCATATAAGATCCCCTACGGAGGGGGGTCCAGGGGGGTGGCAACCCCCCTAGGTGGGGGTGCGGGGGCAACGCCACCGCTACGGAGTTCGACCTGCCCGGTCAGTTCGCGGGGGTCCAGGGGGCAGTGCCCCCGGTGGGGTGCGGGGCAGCGCCCCGTCCAAAACGGTACGACCTAGTGAAGACAAAATGAGACCTAACGACCTAAGGGGGATAGGTTTGAGCGACCTAATGGTTGCGACCTAGGGGTCTAAGGAGTCAAGCGACCTAAGTGGAGCAACCCTGTGGTCATGCGACCTAGTGGGATGAGCGACTTAAGCGAGCGACCTAGTAATTTAGGGCCGAAAGACCTAATGATCCCGCGACCTAACAAGTCTCACACGCGAGCGGCTTAAAGGTTTCAACACGCGAGCGACTTAAAGGTTGAACGACCCAATGGTCCAGCGACCTAGGGGAAAACGACTTAGCTCCGAGGCGCACGAGCTATCCTGTAGCGACTTAAGGAATGGAGGCCGAGTTGCACGTTGGACGACCTAAGGAATGAAGGCCGAGTGACCTACGACCTAAGCTCGATAACGAGCTAACGACCTAGTGGCTTGGGGGAAACCGAGCGACCTAACGCTGCAGAGGGGGGTTTAAGGCCAGAAACGACCTAAGTGTTAGCGACCTAACGACTATAGGCCAAACGACCTACGACCTAAAGCCAAACGACCTAACTCCGAGATGACAATACGTGCAATGTGACCTAGCGCGATAACACGCGAGAGACTTAAGAGTTAGCTCGCGAGCGACCTAACTCCGAACTCACGAAAATGGCCAGAACGACCTAAATGCAGAAAATGCACAAAAACGCTAAAAATTGGAGTTTTTCGCCAATCCAATCCAAACCAAATGCAAATGTGCATGCAAAAGTGATAGGGAATCATTCCCAACAGTCCAATATAGTTATAGACTAGAGTGTGAGATAAAATACTCACCTTTTCACTAAAATGGATGAAGATGAAGCTTGAAGCCAATGGAGAAGCAATCCAAAGCTTGAATCCAATATCTTCTACTTGAATTTGGAGTTGAATGTTGGATTAGCAATTAAATTTAAGCTTGGAGTTTTAATTTCCCATTCTCTTCACCATTAATGCAATTTTCAAGTTAGTTAGGAATTTATGAAGAGTGAGGAGAAGGGGGTTGGAACTTGGGCTTAATAGGCTAAACTAACCCAAAGTCCAAAGCGGGAAAAGTTAGTGAAATTTCACTAACTCCAAACCTATCGATGTTTATACTTAAAAAAGTTGTAAACGACATTTCGAACTCAATGGAAGTGGTCTCGAGTCCTAATTTGACCGTTTGCAAAAAGTAGCTTTTCGGACCAAAATCCGATTAACGATGTAATATTTAAATAAAATATTTAAATATAAACTCGATAAATATGGGGGTTGTTACAGACTACCCTCCTTAAAGAAATTGCATCCTTCCAATATATGTATAAGATGGAAATAAAAAGTAACAACCATAAAAGCCTATTAACACAAAAGAAATTTGAAATAAGAAGTTCACCTCAAAGAGCAGGAGTAAGCAAGTCCGGATGTGTACGCTCGATGAATTCTCTGGATTCCCAAGAGCAATCCTTAGGATTTGAGAACCATTGAACCTTCACAAGCGAAACATCTTTATTTCGAAGGCGTTTAACTACCGAAGCAATAATTCGAATAGGATGCTGCTCATAAGTTAAATTCGGCGAAACTTCAATTTCTTCCACAACAGCAGGCTCAAGAATAGAATCGGAATCCCGAAGGCATTTTCGTAATTGAGAAACATGAAACACGTCATGCATGGCAGAAAACTGAGCCGGTAATGCACGGCGATAAGCCATGGAACCAATACGTTCGGTGATGGGAAATGGCCCAACATATCGAGGCGCTAACTTTCCCGAACGACTGAAACGTACAACACCTTTCATAGGTGAAACACGAATAAAAACAAGATCTCCAACAGAAAATTCTAATTTTCTTTTTCGGTTATCGGCGTAGGACTTTCGTCTACTCTGGGCTTCTTTCATCCTATGTCGAATAATGTCAATTTTCTCTGTTGAGTCTCGAATAAAATCTGGACCTAAAACCAGCTTCTCACCGGCCTCAAGCCAACAAGAAGGAGATCGGCAGGGACTTCCGTAGAGTGCCTCGAAAGGTGCCATACCAATACTAGATTGGAAGCTATTATTATAGGAAAATTCAACAAGTGAAATATGATCTTCCCAACTTCCACCAAAATCAAGCACACAAGCACGAAGAAGATCTTCAAGAGTTTGATTCACACGCTCGGTTTGTCCATCGGACTGGGGGTGATAAGCGGTGCTAAAATTAAGCTTCGTTCCTAAAGCCTTTTGAAGACTCTTCCAAAATCCACTAGTAAACAATGGATGACGATCGCTAACAATAGAAGTAGGAACTCCATGCAATTTTACAATTTCCTTGACAAATAGTTTGGCCAAAAGAGGAACGGTTCGGTTAGACCGAACTTGAATAAAATGGGCGGATTTGGTAAGTCTATCTACAATTATCCATAAGCTATCATGACCCGAACGAGAACGGGGAAGGCCATCTATAAAGTCCATGGAAATTTGATCCCACTTCCAAATTGGAATTTCTAAAGGTTGCAATAACCCACCGGGCCTTTGGTGTTCGGCTTTGACAAGCTGGCAAGTCATGCAACACTTAATAAAGTTAGCGATGTCGGATTTCATTCCCTCCCAATAATAAAGTCGCTTCATATCAGCATACATTTTACTGCTACCGGGGTGAATGGTAAATTTAGAACGATGAGAATCTTCTAAAATATCTCTACGAAGATTTCCATTATTTGGTACGATAAGTCTACCAAATTTTCGAATGCCGCCACGAGAATCAATATCAAAGTCTTTCAAACCTTCAATATCAATTCTATCCTTAATATTTTGGCCAAGAAGAACCAATTCAGGATCTAGCCTTTGAGCTTCAAGAATGCGGTCTAAGAAAGAAGGATGAGCCTCAAGGCTACATAAAACAAATGATGAGCATAAATCGGATACGCGCTCTCGAATCTCACAAGTGGATAAGATCTCGGGATCGTTCCATTCGGATATCATCATAGAAACAACTGCTTTTTGCTTACGGCTAAGAGCATCGGCGACACGATTACCCTTACCGGGGGTATAAATAATATCAACATCATAAGGTGCAAGGAACTCGAGCCAACGCCGTTGACGTAAATTAAGTTCTTTTTGAGAAAATAAATATTTCAAAGACTTATGATCCGTGTGAAGAATAAATTTCTCTCCCAATAGATAATGACGCCACATTCGAAGGGCAAAAACAATAGCCGCGAGTTCTAAATCATGTGTGGCATATCTAGTCTCGGCCGACTTCAATTGCCTAGAAGCATAAGCAATAACACGTCCTTTTTGCATAAGAACGGCACCCAAACCAACTCGACTAGCATCGGTATAAACAAAAAAATCTTGATTCCCCTCGGGAATAACGAGAATAGGAGCATCGGAAAGGAGTTCTTTCAGTTTCTGAAAAGAAGCTTCACATTTGTCCGACCAAATGTATTTAACTCCCTTCTTAGTCAAGCCAGTGAGAGGCACGACAATCTTAGAAAAGTCTTTAATAAAACAACGGTAATAGCCCGCCAACCTGAGAAAGCTACGGATTTCCGTCACAATCTCAGCTCTTTTCCAATATTGAATTGCTTCAATCTTTAAAGGATCCACGGAAATTCCGGATTCGAAAATAATATGACCGAGAAACTTCACACGAGATTGCCAAAAGTGGCATTTAGAAAAATTTTCCTTTAACTGATTACTCCTAAGAGTTTCCAATACAACCCGAAGATGTTTTTCATGTTCCTCCTCGGTTTTAGAATACACAAGAATATCATCAATGAAAATGAGAACAAATCGATCGAGGAAATCTTTGAAGACTCGATTCACGAGGTCAACGAAATAAGCCGGAGCATTCGTTAAACTAAATGGCATAACTAGCCATTCATAAGATCCATACCTAGTACAGAACGATGTCAAAGGAACGCCATCCTCTGCAATACGAAACTGGTGAAAACCGGTAGCTAAGTCTAATTGTTAAAAGACCTTAGCACCAGTTAGCTGATCAAATAGATCATCAATCCGAGGTAAAGGATATTTATTTTTAATAGTAAGATCGTTAAGCTTGCGATAGTCAACGCAAAGCCTAAGCGTACCATCGGATTTCTTTACGAAAATAGCTGAAGCTCCCCAAGGTAAGGAACTAGAGTGAATAAATTACTTCGTCTCCAATTCGGATAATTGTTTACGCATCTCTTCATTCTCCTTATTGGACATGCGATAAGGAGGACGAGTAATAGGTTGAGCTCCAGGGATAAGATTAATTTGGAACTCAATTGCTCGCTTAGGTGGTAATCCTAAAACGGGCTCAAATATGTCGGAATATTCACGAATGACGTGAATACGGGAAATGACATCCTCCTCATCATCATTATCATCATCACGAGGATTTAAGGAATATAAAGATGTAGTCAAAGTGGAATCCGAATCTTTTAGAATAATAGAAATCTGATTTACAGATTGCGGATGTCGGAGATAAATAGTCCGCACAGGACACAGGATATGAGCTTCATAACGGTTAAGCCAGTCCATAACCAAAATCATTCCAAAGCCTAAGTAACGCATAACATGCAAATCGGCTAGGAAAGAAAAGTCACATAAAATAATCTCCACATTTCTGCAAAGCAAACTAAGAGTTGCGGATCCACCAACCGGATTCGCAATTCTCAAAGAAGTCATTAAAGCATCAACACTTAAAGAAAAAGTATCGACAAGTTCCTTTGATATAAAGAATGAGATGCACCTGTATCAAAGAGAACCCTAATATGTTTATCATGAAATAAAATAATACCATCAAGAATGGAATGAGAAATACCTTAGCCACGAGATGTGTTGCCAGGGGCTTGAGCCACATTTAACTTTCCCTCCTTCTTGGCTTCAAGTTTGAGGCATTGATACATGAAATGATCTGGGCTCTTACAATAGCGACAAGATTTGTGCTTTGAGCACTTATTCGCAAAATGATCTCCAGATCCACAGCTGAAGCATCTCGCACCAATAGGATAAGGAGCCTTTGCAGCAGGAGTTGCTTGCTTACCCTTTTTGTTGGGATAAGGACCCTTAAATTTGTTTGGCCTCTTCTTGTTGTTGAAGTTTGGTTTAGCGCCTTTCACTTCAACATCACTCTCTCTACCAGCCTCTTCAAGACGAAGAGAGATATCGACGAGTTGATCAAATGCGACTTCTAGTTTCAGGAGTAGTGGCTTCTTAAGATTCTTATTTAAGCCATAAACGAACCTCTGGTTCTTCTTCAATGGGGTGTTGATATATTCAACCCCATATTTGGAAAGCGACTCGAAGGCTGCGACGTAATCAGTCACAAAGGATTGACCTTGAACAAGGTCTATAAAACGTCGAGCCAAGGTTACTTTCCCAGCTTCTGGTACAAACTTTAACTCGAAGCATCCTTGAAATTGCTCCCAGGTGAGATCCGCTTCATTAATTTCTGAAATAAGGAGTTCGTACCAGTCCAATGCTCTCTCCTGGAGCATGCTGGAAGCCACCTGAACGCGGTGGAGATCGATAAGGTTCATGCGAGAAAAGATTCGATCGCATGATTTTTACCAAGCCTGGACCTCGATGATCGTTTCTGAACCTTTGAAGGGCTTCCCACCCAAGTTGGTGTAATCGCTGCACAAGCGTGCAAATCCCGACTTTGGGTGAGTAGGTTCCGGGTTAGCTCCAGCTGCTTGAGCATTTGTTACTAAATCAAGAAGCTGTTGAGCAGTCATAAGAACTCCATCGTGGGGAGCAGTACTAGATGATCCAGTTCTGGGACGGCCTGGTCTAGACATTCTCTTCCTTTAAGAAAGAAAGAAGAGAAGGAAGAAGGTTATTCACCAATGAATATCAAGCAATCTTGATAGATAAAACAAGGAATCATAAAGGAAATAGGATGAATCGGTACGAAGACTCGAATTAATCCTATGGTATAACTCCTAAGATAGACTTAGGACGATGATCCTTGTTAAGTTATTCTACATTGTTCCGAAGTTTGGCTCTGATACCAAGCTGTGACGCCCCACCTCTATAACCACGCTAGCCAAGAACACTACGGTGTAGTGCTGTCAACTAGCACGGAGAATAAGGCTGTTGAGGAGCGACCATCCATGTGATTGCTTATCACACGGTGGCTACAAATAATCTTCGGAAATAAACATAGAAATAAGCATAACACAAATCAGTCACATACATCCATATCACAAATGCGGAAGAAGATATTAATATATAACTAACACATGAAAGTGTACATCAGAGTAGTGGTCAAAAAGATCCACAATAATACAAAAGAATAGAAACACGTGCTATACAAAAGAATACAACTATGAGTCTATGTCTCAAGCGTATACAACAAAAACTGCTAATCTAAACAAGTAGCCAAAAGTCAATGTAGTGAATCACTGAGGGAGAAGTCAAGCAGAAGCACCTGTAACATCTCGGTCTGACCCGAGTATTATTTATAAGAAAATAATAAACGGATCAGTCTAGCTATAAACATCAGACGACATGATATAAAATAAGATAAATGGCATATGCGAATAATATCCATAACATTATACTACTATAAGTATGAAAATGATAATCAACAAGAGATAATCAATATCACAAGAATCTTCTCAAAGATCCAAAAGGGTATCATACCCAAAACTTGTACTCATAACAAGTCAATGATATAAATTCTAGAAATCAACACAAAATATCCAGAAAATCATGAAAAAGAAAGAGGCCTATCACATGACGGTCCAAAGACCATGGGGATCTACCCTATATGTGTGAGTCGAAATCACATAGATGAGGTCTAGACTAACCAAAAATCAATAAGGTATGTGTGAGTGAAATCACACAAGTGGTGTCTAGTCTAACCTCGCAAACAAAAACGTATGTGTGAGTGAAATCACACAAGTGGTGTCTAGACTAACCAAGAAGGTAAAAAGGTATGTGTGAATGAAATCACACAAGTGGTGTCTTGTATAACCAAGCAAACAAGAGACATCGCACAATTGCTAGTCTAAATCATAAGAATGATCGTCATGATCAACGAGAAGTGTCAATTACACTAAGCTAGTAAATATAAAAGTTTAGTTTCGTGTCCCATAACCACTTGCTTAACTTAAATATTTACGAACAAACTGTAAATCTTCACTAGAAAATTGTCACAAGAGGTTCAATCGAACAAGTCCAAGAATTAACCGACGAAGCAAACGCAAGCGTTTCATACCACTTGTTTTACTAGGCCGTTTAATTAGATTTCTCATCCGAGTGAGGTAAAGGTTTGTATATACTAATAGACTGGAAAAAGGTTTTATAAACGAGTTTGGTATTTGAAAATAAAGTTGAAATCATTTTGAAGAAAAAAGTTTTGATATTTACTACTAGTGTTGAAACCTTCATATTTCTAAAGTTGTCTCGAAGAATGGTCAACTCAGCATCTCAACAAAGCAAGTTCTGTTGAATGCTTTTCATATAAGATCCCCAACGGAGGGGTGGGGTCCAGGGGGGTGGCAACCACCTAGGTGGGGGTGCGGGGGCAACACCACCGCTATGGGATTCGACCTGCCTGGTCAGGTCGCGGGGGTCCAGGGGGCACTGCCCCCGGCGGGGTGCGGGGTAGCGCCCCGTCCAAAACGGTACGACCTAGTGAAGACAAAATGAGGCCTAACGACCTAAGGGGGATAGGGTCGAGCGACCTAATGGTTGCGACCTAGGGGTCTAAGGAGTCAAGCGACCTAACTGGAGCAACCCTGTGGTCATGCGACCTAGTGGGATGAGCGACTTAAGCGAGCGACCTAGTAATTTGGGGCCGAACGACCTAATGATCCCGCGACCTAACAAGTCTCACACGCGAGCGACTTAAAGGTTTCAACACGCGAGCGACTTAAAGGTTGAACGACCCAATGGTCCAGCGACCTAGGGGAAAACGACTTAGCTCCGAGGCGCACGAGCTATCCTGTAGTGACTTAAGGAATGGAGGTCGAGTTGCACGTTGGACGACCTAAGGAATGAAGGCCGAGCGACCTACGACCTAAGCTCGATAACGAGCTAACGACCTAGTGGCTTGGGGGAAACCGAGCGACCTAATGCTGCAGAGGGGGGTTTAAGGCTAGAAACGACCTAAGTGTTAGCGACCTAACGACCTATAGGCCAAACAACCTATGACCTAAAGCCAAATGACCTAATTCCGAGATGACAATACGTGCAGTGCGACCTAGCGCGATAACACGCGAACGACTTATGAGTTAGCTCGCGAGCGACCTAACCCCGAACTCACGAAAATGGCCAGAACGACCTAAATGCAGAAAATTCACAAAAACGCTAAAAATTGGAGTTTTTAGCCAATCCAATCCAAACCAAATGCAAATGTGCATGCAAAAGTGATAGGGAATCATTCCCAACAGTCCAATATAGTTATAGACTAGAGTGTGAGATAAAAATCTCACCTTTTCACTAAAATGGATGAAGATGAAGCTTGAAGCCAATGGAGAAGCAATCCAAAGCTTGAATCCAATATCTTCTACTTGAATTTGGAGTTGAATGTTGGAATAGCAATTAAATTTGAGCTTGGAGTTTTAATTTCCCATTCTCTTCACCATTAATGCAATTTTCAAGTTAGTTAGGAATTTATGAAGAGTGAGGAGAAGGGGGTTGGAACTTGGGCTTAATAGGCTAAACTAACCCAAAGTCCAAAGCGGGAAAAGTTAGTGAAACTTCACTAACTCCAAACCTATCGATGTTTATACTTAAAAAAGTTGTAAATGGCATTTCGAACTCAATGGAAGTGGTCTCGAGTCCTAATTTGACCGTTTGCAAAAAGTAGCTTTTTGGACCAAAATCCGATTAACGATATAATATTTAAATAAAATATTTAAATATAAACTCGATAAATATGGGGGTTGTTACATCTTAACTCTTTCTCGAGCTTGCTCTTTTTATTTAAAACTTAGTTTAAGTTTTAAAAACTTGTTATACTTAAAACACTTGTGCGGATGAACACGAACTAGACCAGAGCTAAACCCTACTCTACATTGTGACGACCCGGAATTTTTGAACATTTGAAAATGAAATATTTAATCGATTTTAAATATTTGGAAGTTGTTTTAACTTGAATTTCAATTATAACTATGAATTTGGCAATTAAACTATTTAATTTAATTATTAAAGCTTGGGTAAAAATTTGAATCTGAATAAAAATATTTTCAAGGCTTAGAAAATTTATATTGATAATACTGAAGAAAATGGAAGCTTCACAATTGAAATTGAAAACATTTGTTTAGTTTTGAATTTATATTGTTTAAATCGATATTTTAAAATAGCCTTCCGAGGCGTAGTCTCGGAAATCGACAAAACCAGTTCCGTTGGATCCATAATATCGTATTATTATCGGATTTCAATTTTGGTAGTGTTTGGAGTTGTTGTGTGAGCATACGATATATAAACGCGTTGAAATTTATATCGGGAATTTAATATTTAAACTCGATTTAAATGGCTATCTTCCATATACGATTAAACTGGAGCCCGGAATTTTTTTCGTTGGGTTCGGAATAGGGTTATAACATTAGAAACGCTAGGCGGCACGCCTCGATAGGAGTTCAGGATTTCAAGTTAGGTTATACGAGATATTTTGAATTTAAAATTATAAAAATCAATTAGAAAGTCGAAGCCCTACCTTATGTAACACGCCATTCCATCCCAGTTATAGTCGCATATCCTTTCCCTTATCTCCTTCAATCCGAAATAAATCATGGCCGCTGTTTCCTTCTACAATCGACAAAATCCCTCTCTTCTTCATTAATTCAAAATTAAAATCATTCAAATATAATAAATCAAAACCCAAATTCATAGAGCGGACTTCCTCTTCTTCATTTGGAAAAAAGGAGGGGCTGAAGCCTTTCGTATGAACGATAAAAAGAGGGGAAAAGCAGGCTTCGTTTTTTTGGCAAATTCGTTAGCTAATGGCAACCAAATATCACGAATCCTTTTGGAAATCAGCCAGCTCAATTTTGGAAACGATAATTTCGTTCCTTTTTGTTTCAATTCGATGAATTTGTGAAGCACGAGTGCGCGCGTGGGCGCAATAGCATTCGAGGCCATTGACGTCGGCAAATTGAGGCATAGGGTTTCGCGATTAATCTCGGCATCACGCGCGAGCCAAAGGGAAAGTCACGATCTAAATCGGGGAGGGATGCAGGCGAGGCGAGAAGTTATCGATGATGGAAATGGGGTCATGGTGGCGCGATTGTCTTCGAGTGGCGCAAGGATGGTTCGTAGTCGTGAGCACGAGGCCGAGGCATGATTGCCAACGTCAGCATTGATTTGAGGTATTTGATTTTTTTTCATTTTTTACAAATTTATTTTTGTTTTAAATAAAACATACAAAGGAAGATAAACAGTGAGACAACAGATAATGTATACATATTTTTATTTGTGAAACAATGAATATAAATATATGTTGATAATGTAACGACCCTGGATTTTGACCCTGTTTATTTTAATAAATATTTAATCAAATTAAATAAAGTGTGAACTAGTTATTTTCAAATGAATATGATTTTGGAATAATTGCCATTTGTTTATATAAATTTGCATTTTAAAAGGAAATTTGATTCTGGAAATTTAAATAAAATCTCTTAATAATATTTACCTTATATAATTGAATTAAAATACTTTACTTTATTTACATTTGAAAATATACATATGGATGATAATGTTTAAATTAAAATCGAATTCTAACAATATAAAATATAAATATCAAGTATAAGTAAAAATTAAGAATATAATTTAAATAAAATACAAATATAAATAAATAAGTAAACCATATGAACATTGATAGTTAAATATAAAATAAAAATGCAAAAATTAAAATAAAAATTAATTAGTTAAGATTGCTTACAACATAAATTAAAAACTTGTAAACAAAGCTAAAATAAGAACAAGGTATAAAAACACAAAGTATAAAGTAAAACAAAATCAAATGTAAATTATGTAAACTAGAAGTTAACAAAACAAAATATTTTTCATAACAGAATGACAACAACTATATGTATATACATTATTCAAGTTAAAAATAATGAAACAAATTATTTTCAAAGCAAACCAAAGTAAAAATAAACCTGACCCAAACATATTCATTTTTCAAGCAAGCAATTAATAAAACATTTTTTTTACACAATATCTTCACATGTAAATCTAAACATAAAGTATAAAATAATAAAACAAATGTTTTCAAAGGAAATAATCCTCATTCACAAAGTATCTTTAAGCATGCAGAAACCTGACAAACTCAGGTAAATTGAAATACAAGCAATAAAGTAATATGTCTTCCTGTACAAGCCGCAAGCTTACCTACTGAAGAACATAGCCTCATCCAAATACATATAAATGTCTTTATACATGGTACAACATAATCATAATTATGTAAACTAATTAAGAAACATTACATTTAATGCTTTTCTACTCGAGCCTATATTTTTGTCTATTTAAAATATGCACAAATCTTTACTTTGCAGAATAAGATTTGATCAAGATAACTAAATAACAGTGAGATAAGTATAAAAAAATAAAACAGGCTTGTATATGTGTACCTGTAAATAATTATGAAGGAAAGTAATGAAAATCTATGTAATAATAAGATTTAGTGTAGACATTAGGTACATTAGCATTTAATGTTTTCTTCTCTCAGCAAAACATTGGCCGAATTCAAAAATCTTATCAGCCCATTTGAAATCTTGCCTGATAAAACAAAAATGAATAGTGTACTAGCAGATAACACCTAACCTGGTTAAACTTCTTTCCATTTATATAACTTCTTATCTTCTATATATATGGGTATTCATCTTTTATTTAGTTGGATCAGTAACATAAGTATACCTGAGAAAAAAATATAAAGAGAAAAGCAGAAAGAAGAAAAAAGAAGAAGCAAGCAAACTCAGATTTTATTCAAACTTTGAAAACAGATTCAAGGACAGTTCTAAAACTTCAGGCTTCCAAAAGAGAATAAGAAGTGTTTTTTGTTCAAAAGGATTTCCATGTGAGTAAACATAAAATTTCAAGCTTTAGTTTAATTAAAAAACAGTAGGGTGATTTATGGACAAATGGTGATGTATGTGTTTATGATTGGTATAAATCTGTGTTTACATACATACTATTTTTTTTTTTGAATAGTGATTATGTTGTTCATTTCTGCTAAGTGATTACAGGGTTGGAAGCTATTAATCTTGAATTATTTTCATTTGATCATGGAAAAGCTTTAAATTTTCCAACAAAACAATATGTTTGAATTTCAATCAGGAATTTTAATTGTTTTAAACATATTAAGAAGCTATGCACTGGAAATCAAGTTTTTACAGGAAATAAAGATTATGTTGATAAATTCAACTGTTATAAAATATAAATTCAAGTTGATAACCTGGATGTTCAATGAAAAATAGGATTTTTAAAGCAGAAATAAGAATTTTAGTGTAGAATTGAAAAGGTAGTTCATGGTTTATCAAAAGTGACATTTTTACCAATTACATATTATTGATCCAATAATAAATGCTCAAATTAGTATTGAAGCAAGTTTAAACATTGATGATCATGTAAAAATTATCAGATAATTTTTCCATTAAGTGAATTAAGGGATTGACATTGATTTTGGGTTTTTGTTCAAAGTTTTTGTCATGACTGTAACCAAACGAGTGCAACTCCTCTACGCGATCGAGTGCCACGAATTTCTGGTCGATGGTCGAAGGTCGTGTTGTCGAGACGTGGTCAAAATCTTGGCGACTCCGGTGGCTTGAATGGTGATCGCGAGGTGATTCTATTATATGGGTGCGAGTTCTGTTTTTGGTTAGAACTGTCGAATTTCGATTCACAATTGCTGTGGGTGTTTTGGTTGAGATTTCTTACTGCGGGGCAAGATGCGACTTCCTGGTGATCTTAGGAGATCGCCACAGCCTATCATGCCGCCGGGCACGTGCACGGCGTGGAGGAGGGAGATGGCGTCATGTCAGTGACGTTTTCTCGTGTCGTGCTCGACTGTAATGGAAGGTCGCTTCGAGTTTTTTTGTCACGAGCGTTGTTTTAAACCTGAGGCTGTAATTTAACTTAGAAAATATAAAACTATAGAAAAAAAGGGAGAGAAGAAGAAGTTGTACTGGCAGGGTGACTCGGGATGACAGCGTGTTTTACTCGGAGCTGCATGCGAGTTTTTGCAGGTAGAGCTCGAGTTTCCTTCAACTGTAATAGTGCATTTTTATGTAGGAGATAAGTAAATTTGATTTCCTCAAATTTATAAGCATTGTGATCCTAATGAATGTTTAACAAGTTTTAGTTAAGAAGTTGATTCAAGTTATAATGATTTTTGGTAAATACTTAAAGAAGTTTTTAAAACGTTTAATTAATTAGTTAATCCAGTATTATTTTAATTAAGTATAAAGTTAATTAACAAATAAGTGGTAGTTAGTTAACATAAGTGATTTCCAAAGTTAATGAAGGCTTTTTAAAATGTTAATTATGTTGGATAATTAATATTAATTGATGATTTCAGAAAGTAATAAAAATAATTACTTTTTAATTGTAATTGGTGATGGATCAACCGATGATTAAGTAATTAATAAAGTGTAATTAACTACTTAAGGTAATTAATGAATAAATTAAGCAATTTAATATAAATAAAAATTTAAGTAAGTAGTTAGTAATTAATAAATGGATAATTAAGTTTTATTAAGTTTGTTAATTAATGATTAAGGAATAGTTAATTAAGTTAATAAAGGTAAATAAATTGATTAGGAAGTAATAAACTAAATAACATGAAATAAAATAAATAAATAAATAAATAAATAAATAAGTAATTAGGGAATTAATTACTTATTGTAATTACTGAAGTTTAAGATGAATTATTTGAGTTAATTAATTAAGTTTAATTAAATTAATAATTATTGAAGATGTGATAAGTATAATTACTTGGAGAAGTAATTAATGATAATGACTAGATGTAATTGATTGAGGATGATTTAATAATGAAAGTAATTTGAGTATAACTACTTTGGGCAATTAATCAAAGGATTAATTTAAAGGAAATTAATTGAGATGTAATTAAGTGATGTGATAGAGTAATTAAAGGTGGTTGATTACTGAATAGTATTAATCAGGAGTGATTAATAAATGTAGTTTAATTTAAGATTTAATTACTTAAGGTAATTAATTTAATACAGGATAATGAAATTAAAATGTAACTAGTAATCATTAATAAATATAATTAATAACAAGAGATTAAAAAGTAATTAATTAGTGTAATTAAGAAGTAATGTAATGTTTGTAACTGATGGTTAATTTCTATATTTGGATAAGATAATTAATTTGTGAAAGTAATTAAAAGATGATTACTTGAATATAATTAAATGTTAATTAATCAAGTGTGATTAAGTGAAATGAATTTATTAATTGATTGATAATTGGTTAATTGTTATATAAGCAAGATTTATAATGGTGAAGTAATTAATTTAATTCACTTTAAATTAATTAGAGATGCAAGTAATTAATTTAATTCATTTTAAATTAATTATAGCTGATATGATTGCTTATGTATGGATGAATGATATTGTTTACCTTGAATGGTTTGAGATCTCAAATATGAGATAAATGATACTATAGAAAGGTATGCTTTGATTGTAGTATGATAATAATATGGACTATCTGTTGTGATGATAATATTGCTTATCTGTTTATGGTGATAATGTTGATTATCTATTGTGATATTGTAAATTATCTATCTGAGTGTATATGGATAATTGATTTGTTTTAAAACTTTAAAACAACTTGGCCCTAAAAGACACGTTTTGGATTTCGATGAGACCGGGATCGAGATTCCATATTTGGACATCCGAAAACCACATCGATCCAAATAAACGATAGGTCGTGAATCTGATGTGAAGATGAAGATTCAGAATGCAAGGGTTGTCGTCGTTAACTCTGAGGGTGATTCCAAAATGAGTGTAACGAGATAATGCCTTCGGTTTCATTCAAACTCGGAATGAACTTGTATTAATGGAATGCTTTCAGCACATCGTCAGGCGGGCGATGAGCATTCTAAGGAATATGTTCTGTAAAGGTAATCGTAGCCTCAAGCCTCATCAACCAGGAATGGCTAAAACAGGGGAGGTGCAGCAAGGTTAGGTGGGTCATGCCTAAGCAGGACAAGATTTTCCCCTGTCTAGATGTCCCTTTTTATTCGGCTTGGTGAGCGGTTGGACGCGCCAACTGTGGGGTTATCTTGTTCGGGACTGTTCAGTAAGGAATGGTTCCGGCCTTGTGTTGCAGGGGAGCGGGCATACTCCTCGGTACGGTGATCTAGGCCCCGTACTGTGACGGGCAGTACCCCAGTTGCCCTGCCATTGTATGGAACCCATTTTCCAATAAGTGCCAACGGTTTTGATTGTATTACCCACTTTTGTGGCTAGTAGCTGGAATTTAATAATGTAACAATTTCAGCTATTTTCTATTTACTTGAAAACCCTAGACACTATTATAATATCACTGAATTTCCCATGAAATGTTTTGGTTAGCGTAAGGTAAAAACTTACCCGTATTTATGTGTGTGAAGTCTTACGTGATACCTTTATTTTCAAATGTTTTCAAGTTAAACAACTTTAAACCGTTTACTCATACCAGACCCATGTCTGACCCGGAGTTTATATTTTGTGTTTTCATAAACTCTTGGGTACTCAAATTTTTATGAGTAGGTGAGTGATAGGTTCATGGATTGTTGAGTTCTGGAGGAGCTTGGAGCAGGAGCCCAGACGTATGTAGATAACTATATAGTTCCACCGTGTTAGTTAGAGTATGTTGTATTTTGAGATGTATGTAGTGACAGATGTATATAGAATTGTCATGTGTATGATATTGTAAAACTCTGATATATGTAAACTATGTAATAGTTATGTGATATATTATATTTTGTTCCGTTTCCGCTGTGAGATTCTGTTGTTGTTGATCTTTCTTTCTTTTCTTTTCTATTTCTATCCCTTTCTTTCTTTATGATGATACGTCTTTCTGGGAGTAGAAGGGCGGGTCGTCACAGATAAGATTTTGGAAGCTAAATAGGTTATTTATATAAGTATGTATGTGGTTAAAAAAATGAAAAAAATGAATATACAAATACATATTTTAAACACATTAATTTATTTTAAAAATAATGAACTATAGTGGTTAACTTGTTTAATTTACCCATTTAATCATTTTTAGTTAAATAAATTTATAAAAAGGCATTTGTTTAAACTTAAAGATATTAGTTCAAAAATCAAAATTATTAGTTAATTTAATGTAATAAAAAGAATTCGGTTTACGAAATTATTTATAAGTTTAAACCAAACAAATCTATTTAAATGGAAATTTACTATTTAATTATTTCAAATGTTAATCAATTGTATAAATTATTTATACAAGGTTAAAGGACATGAAAATGAGTCAAGATGGGTTGAAAATGAATTTGCATGCATGGGCAAAGGTGAGATCATCTCACTGAAAATAATAATGGAAAATTTCAGTTATTGATTGATCGTTGAATTGTGATAGTTAAATTTAAAATTGTTGATTGTGTGCTTGGATTTATGATTATTATCAATTGAATTAAATAGACCCTATGCACGCATAATAGCGGATGATATTATATTTAAACCCGTATACCGTGATATTCCACCTCGAAGTGGAATTGGTATTATATATGTATTTGGAGTTGTTGATTTCCCGTATTTTATAGCGGATGAGACCCTATGCGTCGCATAATAGCGGATGATATTTTATAAATCCCATATACCGTGATATCCCACCTCGAAGTGGGATTGGTATTTAATTGTTGTGCTATCGTCTGTGGATGCCGGGAAACAGGTTGGTGGGATCCAACTGGATTCCTCAAATTGTGTGAATTTGTTTAATATGTTGTGTGGTGATTATTGATAATCTGTGTGCGATTATATTTATGTTAGAAATTGTTGAAGGCTATAATTTTGCTGAATATATTTTTTTAAACGTAAGATACCAGAAATAAATAAAAATTTAATTTTCGAACTTAAGTAGAAAATCTTTAATGAAATCCTATTGAATAAAATTTCAAAGCATGAGAAAAAGTTTAATAAATGGATTTCAAGTAATAGTACTCAAAAGGTGAAGAATTTACATAAAAAAATATGTTTTTAAATAAATTGGAAAAGATAAAGGAATTTATTTTAAAATAAAATTTGTAAATTGATTTGGTGTTAAAAGAATAAACCTTTGGGAAATCAATATGAAAATTGATTTGGTGTTGAAATAAAATTGAAATCAATTAGGAAATTGATTTGGTGTTTGTAAATGATTTTTAACATCGATTTAAAAATCATATATCGGTAGATATTTGAGAATTTAAATTCACAATGGGAATTTATAAAGGAAAGAGAAATTTGTTTTAAAAATAAACATTTGGTTATTTTAAAAAAGTGTGAACGGAATTTACGGATTCAGAACATAAATTTAAAGTAAATCCAGAAGGATTTATAAATTGATTTGAATGAACCATTTTAGAATGGAAGGTGTACTTTTCTTGGAAAGCCGAGTATATTTATAAAATAGCTTTTGAAGTATAAATTGATTTGGAAAAAAATATATTGTTCGAGGAATTATTTTTGGGAATCATTTTAAATCTTTAAAGTAAAGATATAGTTAATTAAGTATATAAGTGATTATTTATAGTTTTAAATTGATATTTATTTTAGAAATTGAATATTTAGATAGTTATATCCAATCTATTAATTTTATTTTAAAATTAGTTTGGACTTGAAGTATCATATGAGGTATTAGTATAATATTTTCCTAACTAATATCTAAGCAAGTGTTTCGAAATAGTTTTATTTTAAATATTCCTAAATATATTTTGGATAAGTATTTCAAATTATTTTGAAGCATTTGAACTCGGCAGATTTTCAGTGGGAAAAAATAAATATTTGAAAATGTATTCCGCATAAGGAAAAATGATTTGAAATTTGTTTTCAAAGTATTGAAATGTGGAAAGTAATTTGAAATTTGTTTTCAAATGGTTGAAGTGTGGAACATATCTTGCGAAATATTTTGAAAATAAATAATTTGGGAAATTTATTTAAATCTGGCAGTTGTTGTGAATGTTGATTGATAATCAAATAACCGACTATCAATATTTGCCTTTTAAATGACATTTGAATTTCGATGCGACCGGTGGTCGGATTCCAAGGGGATATCCGAAAACCACATCGAAACTTTATGATTATGATGGATCTTTTATTTAAAAGATCAAAGTGAAAATTGTTGTAATTCGTTGAAATCTAAATGTAACACTTATTTTTAAAATAAGCGCTCGTTATTCGATTAGCCGGGAGAGGACCTTGTGTCATAAAACCCATTCTGAATAACAATATGACGAAATGGGATTGCATTTAAAGACGGTGTTGAAGACCGGGTATTTTCGAAAACGAAAGGATTACTTGTCGATTGTCTCTGCACTGGGTTGCTCCGGTATAGAGATTTTTATCATCCTTTGTAATGGAAATTCCGAACGTGATTAGTGAATATCCGGATTGCAAGGGCTTCTTCTGAAGTGCCTTAGGTTCCATTCGATCACTGAACGGACTTGTATGGATGTGTGTTTGACGTTACACTTTGAGATGTAAAGCTGGTTTCTATTAAATACATTTCTGTTAGTGGCGGAGAATTTATTCTCTTTGCTTAACACCCTTCTCTGAGACATACGAGCTCAGAGGTTATGTAGTTGATGGTTACTAGTGATACATTCCCAATTTTGTAATGTGGCGTACGAAGTGCTGTTGATCATTTGTTGATCAAAGCATGACTTTGTGAAAAGTGTAGCTTTGTGGACGAGACTTCGTCGGACCTTACACCTTGGAAATTGTCAAAACAGGAAAGATGCGGCAAGGTTATGTATGTCATTTCCTTTTGGAAAAGGGTAGTATCATGGTATGGAGCCCAGATATTTTACCTATGTTGTTGCCGCAAATTTATTATACTTTGTGGTTGTTACTTTGTGGTAGAGGATCCTCGAATAAAGGTCCTAAAGGACCGGGGGATGGCATACTCGAGTAGTAGTTACCTAGTTACAGAGGTAACCCGGCCTTGTGTTGGCAGAGATCCTGCTAGGTTCTCGGGACATCCCTCCAGAGGTGTACCCATTGGCAGTAGGAAGTTACTTAGCCTGACCATTTGTGGGAAATCCAAAGAAACAATACGCACCCTATACGGTTTTAGTTGTATAACCTGCCATGGAATGTGGCGGTAACCTGCTATTGAACATGATAGCTATAGTAGGCATAATTGCGAAATGCCTATGCTGGCTAAGATTAATACTGTACTTTCAAAATGTTTTCCACACTATGCGCTAATAATAATAATATCAAATGATTTTGCGTATCAAGCATGTTTGACTGTCATAAGGAGAAATCTCCTCCAATTCTGCGCTTGCATTGTGTGTGTGGCGGGAGGCCTTATGGTAGTTTCATTTTCCAAAATTCATAACGGATTTCTTTTTATTTTCTTTGCGAAAATAACTGTTTTTAAGATCTCACACCAGTCCCACGACTGATTTATAGTTTATTGCTCTTTATCTAAACTCTGGGTTCCCACCAATTTCCACATGGGCAGCCTAGAGTCAGGTTATCAGGTCATTCTGGAATTCAGGAGTTGCTGTGGAGCTCAAGAGGCAAGCTGGATGGCAAGATGTATTATCTATACTATGTAGTATCTGCTGCGTTCGGGTTTGTGTGAGACAAATTTCTATATAGGCAAGTCATTTATAACTACCAGTGTTGTGTGTTGTTGTTGTACTCTGATGTTGTATTGTAATAACATATACACACCTTTTGTTTTAAAGATTATGTATCTATTGTATATTGTTCCGCTGCGAAATGTGAGTTTATGTTTCTTCTTCTATCTTCTTCTTCTTTAACCCTAACGGTTCGGTTTTTGGGCATTCGACTGTGCAACATTTGATACAGTGGACGTATCAATGTCGACTTTCGGGCGTCGAAAAATTGGGTCGTTACAATTGTGGTATCAGAGCATTTGGTTAAGCGATAACCTTGACTCTGTTGGGTGTTATTCATTAGAGATAGAATCTGTAGTACTCTAGAATGAGTTTGAACGTAGTAATAGATATGAGCGCGTATTTGTTAGTGAATATAAAAAATTGTTTTATATTGTGACGATTTGTTTATTGAGTGGTATATGGATTCTGGTCGGTATAGTCCGTACATCTCTTCGATAGGGATCTCTAAACACTCGTACAGAACAATTCGACGTGATATTGCTTTAAAATAGGGTGAATGAAATAATTTTACCCAAAACTATTTTTGTAGATAAAGGAAATAATCTTTGTAAATTATTATAGTATATGGTTGCTTGGTTGTTTGGAAGTGATAATATTAAATTATTATCATTAAAGTTGAAAAAGAAATTGAAATAGTAACTACAAAGTTAAGAAATAAATTCACATACAAATGGAATTTGAGAATATAAATTGTAAATGTGATTTGTAATTTGAAATGGAATTCCAGAGAAATGTTTTGAAAAGAATTTGAAAATTTTAGAGATTTGGAAAGTTTAAACCCCTTTTGGTTTGAAAATAATTTTCAAAGGTTTGGAAAAAAATGCTTTTTGAAGGGATAAAAAACACTAAACTCTTTTAGGTCGCTGGAAAATAGCTTCGGTGATGACTGCAGTAACATTGATGTTCATTTTCGGGTTTCCAAAAGAGGAATTGTTGCAAAATTATTTTGAATGAAAGTTGTTTGCAAAACTGGTTTGGATTTTTGAAATTCAAAGGATAATTTGGATTTCTTTCAAAAATGATGTTAAATAAAATATTTATGGAATATCGTTAAATTGATAACTTGTAAAGTTTGATGTAAAGACCCGATTCTTCGACTCACAAAAGTCGACATTAATATGTCCGCTGTATCAACTGCCGAATGATCGAATGCCGGAAAACCAAACCCTTAGGGTTTAAGAAAAGAAGAGATAGAAGAAAAAGATAGAAGAAGAAAGAAAATAGAACGAAAAAAGAACAACAAAAACAATAACAGAATCTCACAGTCGCAGCGGAACAACATATAATAGATAAATAAATAATCTTTAAAACAAAGAACTATCTCAGTTATTACAATACATCATCATCAGAGTGTAAAACAACAATATACAACACAACAAAACAATGGACAGTTATACGAACGTGTCCTTACAAGTGAATTTATAGCGGAAAGATAATATCATATACAAGTAATACGTCTTGCCATCCAGCTCGCCACTTGAGCTCCATAGCACTTCTGAATCCAGAATGACCCGATAACCTGACTCTAGACTGCCCGTGTGGAAAATTACGGGCACCCAGAGTTTAGGAAGAGAACAATAAACTCCAGGTCAGTCATGGGACTGGTGTGAGAACTCAAAACAGTTATTTATCTTTCAAAAAAAAAAACAACAACAAGGGAAGTGAAAAATATCCGCAATGCTTTTGTAAAATGAAACTACCATAAGGCCTCCCCGCACACACACAATGCAAATGCATAATTGGAGGAGATTTCTTCTTATGATAGTCAAAGACGCTTACTACGCAAAACAAATCATTTTTGATATTATTATTAGTGCATAGTGATGAAAGCATTTCGAAAATAGAATATAAATCTTAGCCAGCATAGACATTCCGAACTATGCCTACTATAGCTACCATCCAAACAGTGGGGCGCCACCATATGTGAATGGCAGGTTCTACAACTAAAACCGCACAAGGCTCGTAATGTTTCTTTGGATTTTCCAACAAATGGTCAGGCTAAGGAACTTCCTACTGCCACATGGGATCGCCTCTGGCGGGACGTCCCAAGAACCTAACCAGATCTCTGCCAACACAAGGCCGAGTTACCTTTGTAACTAGGTAACTACTTCTCGAGTATGCCACTCCCCGGTCCTTTGGGAACTTTATCCGAGGGCCCTCTATCACCAAGCAACAACCACACAGAAAATGAGATTGGAGCAACCACATAGGTTAAGCATCAGGGCTCCATACCTGACACCACCCTTTTCTAAAAGGAAATGACATACCCTAAAGGGCACGACCCTCATAACCTTGCCGCATATTCCTGTTTTGACCATTTCCGGGGTGTGAGGTCTGACGAAGTCTCGTCCACAAAGCCACGCTTTTTCACAAAGACACACTATGATCAACAAATGATCAATAAATAATCATCACACAGCAACACTCAGCATGCCACATTACCAAATTAGGAATATATCGCTGATAACCTTCAACTACAAAACCTCTGAGCTCGTACGTCTCAGAGAAGGGTGTTAAGCTAAGAGAATAAATTCTCCGCCACCAACATAAATGTATTTGAAAGAAATCTGCTTTATATCTCAAAATGTAATGTCAAACACGTAACCATACAAGTCTGTTCCGGGTTCGAACAGAACCGAAGGCACTTCAGAGGAAGCCATTGCAATCCGGGTATTCACAATCCCGATCGAATTTCCCATCACAAAGGAAATCTCTATACTGTAGCTAACGGTGCAGAGACAATTGATAGGTCATCATATCATTTTCACAAATATCTGATCTTCACCACCGATCTTCAATGCTATCCATTACCTCGTATCACAATTCGGAATGGGTAATCCGAATAACGAGCGCAATAATTTAAAAATAAGTGTAGCATTCAGTTTCAACCAATTCACAACAAATAGCCATTCAAGGGTCAATATTGATAGTCGGTTATTTAACTATCAATCAATATTCACAACATCACCCGATTTCAAATAATTTTCCAAATTATTTATTTTCAAAAATATAATTATAAGATATAATTTCCACACTTCAGCCATTTGAAAACAAATTTCAAATCATTTTCCACCTTTCAATCTTTGAAAACAAATTTCAAATCTATTTCCTTAAACGAAAACACTTCCAAATATTTATCCATTTTCAATATAAAATGGTTCATTTAAATCAACCAAATAAATCCTTACCGATTTATTTTAAACTTACGTTCCAAATCCGTAAATTTGTTTCCACACTTCAAAATAAATCAATGTTTATTTTTAAAAAAAATTCCCTTTCTTTTATAAATTCCATAGCGAATTTACCTTTCCAAAATATCTATGAATATACGATTTCCAAATCGATTTCTAATATTCATTTTCAATTTATCTTTAAAAGATAAAATATCAAACATTCACTTCATATTGGAAAAACATTTCCATACTTATTTAGTAATAAGAAATTCACAAATTTGTTTATTTTCAACACTTGGAAAATATTCAATATACTTAAATCACAATTATGCATATAATTTATTCTTTAAGAAAAACATTTTCTTAAACACATTTATTTGAGTCAAAACGAATGTTGCGTAAAACATCGTTACGACAACCCAAAACCACTACTATAGGGATTCGAACTTAAAATAGATATATAAATCCCAATACTATATAAAACATTTCCTTTCGGAAATCTTTTATTATAACAACGGTGTTATAGTCCACCATTTCCTTTTATTTCTCGGAAACGTCTATTTCAACAATGAATGTTGAAATCTATGGTTTCGATACTTTATATAGTTTAAAACATCTTTAAATCGTTTTAATTCTATTTAAAATATCACTTTCCCAAAATATTTCTTTAATATATTGTTCACTGTCCAAATTCGTGAATATACTTCATTAACCAAATTAAATTTCTACATATTTTATTTAAAGGATTATCCACTGTCCCAAAATCGTGGATATATTTCCTTTAATAAGCTATAATAATTAAACTTATTAAAATAAGTCGATTTCGGATTTATAAAACAAAGTTTATAAATTCCATTTATACTTTAGAACAACTTCAACTTATAAAATCACTTTATTTACAAATTCTATCCATATTCCTTTTACACGCCAAAATCCAGTTTATAAGTTAATTCCTTATAAATCTTTTATTTTACAAAATCTTTTCATTTTATAACTTCGCAATTTATAAATCTATAGATTTCATCCACTTATGAAATCCATTTATACTTTATTTTAACACTTATAAAAACTCATTTTATAATTCAAATATTTTAATTTATAAATATCAATTTTATAAATCTTTATATAAATCATTCATAATAATTCAAAAATTCCAATTTAGACCATTTTATAAATTAATCAACTACTTATTTCAAAATCACATTTCGGTTATATTTCACACAAATCATAATTTTTATAACATAAAAATTACAAAGTTTATTTATTTAAAATGAATAAATTCCAAATTAAATTTTATTATGAATTCTCAGCTTAAATTTTCGAAAAACAAATTTTATTTATTTTCGGCATTTAACGATACCAAAAATATATTCGGCTAAAATTTAGCCTTTACGATTTCAATCACAAAGATAATCACGCAGATTATAAATAGATCAACACACAACATTGAAATAAATTCAATCATTTGAGGAATCCAGTTGGATCACTCCAACCCGTTTCCTTGCATCCAAAGATGTTAGCACAATACCAATTCCGCTTCGAGACGGAATATCGCGGTATATGGGATTTATAAAATACTATCCGCTATTATGCGGCGCGATAGGGTCTCATCCACTATATATGCGGGAAAATCAACTCTAAGTACATATATAATACCAATTCCAATCAAGATGGAATTATCGCGGTATATGTTTTTAATAAATAACATCCGCTTATATAGGGTCTATTTCATAACAATAGATAATAATTTATCATTCAATCACACAATCAAGCAATTTTAAATCTAACTATTTAAAATTTAAATCGAAACAATCGATTGAGTGAGTAGTTCTCACATTGAGTTTCCGACAACCGTTGTAGTGTTTTATTTCGAATAAAATTAAACACGCGTTTAATTTTACTCGAAATTATCACTAACTCCAAACGACTCCAAACCAGCTCCATAGCGTAGTGTTCAACAAAACGAACCCAATGCAAGTTGTTTCGTGATTTTCCGACCTCCTATGAACCAGTTATGGTATTTCAAACATTATACAATATTTAATATAATTAATTTACAATTTATATTTTTAAAACCATTAACCTAACATCACAGCCGCACGTTCAATGCAAGAAAATCACGGCCGCTCGTACGCGTTCTTCTTCTCCAGGTCGTGACACGCGACCGTGAACCCAATATGCCGCCTTAAAACCCTAATACACGCGGCCACAACGAGCACTTTGAAGACGATCAGGAGATGCCACTTCGAAGGCCATCACGCGACACACCTTCGGCTCGAATATCAGTGAGCTCGGTCGTCCCTGCCTCTCTAAAATTCCATGCGAATGGCGCGAGTTCGAGCTCGATTTGCCGTCAAACCACTCGACTAAAATTGATCATCACCGTTGGATATGTAGTTCTCGTAGCCCTCGTCAACTTTGCAGTTAAATATTTTTTCTATTTTTTTGTGGATTTGAAGATATTTGAGGAAGAATGAAGAACAATTTCGACCATTAATGTTTTTAGGAGGCGGCTGAAGCTTTTCAATTAGGGTCAGGGTTTTTCTTTGCAAATTAGAAATATGGAGGCCTTTTATAGAAAATCCTCAAATTACTATTCACTCGAAACTTTTCGAACTCCAAATCACGTGTGGTGACTGGTGTTTTTAGGGCTTACCCCGCGTTCCGGACACAATGGAATATGTTTCGGAAGCTAATTAGGTCCTGCGCGAGTTACGGAAATAAACGATCAAATTTAAATTAAATCGATTTAAACTAATTTCTATGCATTTTGGCTTGCCCCAAACAAACCGTGAATCTGATTGACACGAAATTTGAAACCATACAATAATCTAACATTACGGGTTTGATGAAACTAGTTTCGTCGTAATCCAAGACTGTTTGAAAAATGGCTATTTTCACTAGTCGGTTAAATATTAAAATATTCAATTTTCGCAAATTAACTTTTAATTCAATTTTAAAAGTTCACAAACATTGTTCTAACTCCAATATGATTTAATACAACTTTATAAATCATTTTTAATCACATTAAACCCAATTTCCAATTATTTATGTCATTTCAAATATTAAATTATCGATTTAATTATCCAATTAAATCCAGATATTCAAAAAATAAATTATTCGACTTACAAATTTTACTTGTTGATATTTAAAATCAATTAAATATCTAAATTTCAAATGACAGAAATTCTGGGTCGTTACAAGCTTCTTCTCTTAAAAGAATTTCGTCCTTGAAATTACTAAGTAAGAAAAAAAAGTTTTGAAATTCATTAACTTTTCAAAACAAACCGTTCAAATTTGATTTACAAATTCACTTAAGTGTTTAACTTTTCCAAAATCCACAGTTAAGCCTCTTACAAAATATTTACTAAGTTTTCAAATCCGTATATAGTTATCTTTTCAAAACCAACTATATCGTTTAACCTTTAACTTCAAATCAAAACTTAGTTTTCACAAATTTTTTCCCAAAATTTCTCGAGAATTTTCTAACGCCTTAAATTTTCAGAAAATTTCGCCATAACCTCCTTTATACAGAGGAGCTTTTACAATATCACAATAGATTAAAATATATATACATCGACCCACACGGTCGGAAAACAGAAAAACAGTTCATATTTCCTATTTTTATTGCGTAGGCGTACCTTTTTAGCATTTTAAGCAACGCAGTTATTTATTTAGCATTTTGCGCAACCATAACGAACCAACCGTTAGCCCCGGTACCTGTACTTAATCAATATAAACACGTGACATATATATGAAGTTATTAACATTTTACTCTTTTAAACAACTACAATACATGCATATTAAAAGAAATGCATACTAAACAAGGTTTATAAACAACTTATATGATTTCAGCATTACTTGTAATTGTTTACAACCAATTTATACACAATGACAATCAATTATTCATTTTCAATTAGTTTACATTCACTAATTTACATTCACATTGGTTCACTTTCAATTCAATCAATTTCCATTCAATTTAAATTTACTCAACTTCCAATTTGAATTTGATTGCTTTAGCTTTCAATTTTATTCATTCCATTGCATATGAATTTCTATTCAATCAATTAACAATAATCTAACAACCAATGTATATCCAATACAACCGAATTAATTTAATTCACTACGTTTGTATTCAATTTGGTTTAATATCAAATTGACTTCCATTCAATTATTCATTTTCAATTACATTAGCTTTTAATGAATTAACACTTACACCCCTTATTCTATATCAATTCATTACATTCGATTGATTAATATTGAATTCATTAGTTCAACTTCCAATTTATTTTACAAATAAAGTTGAATCTCCTTTATATAACTCGAATTCATATTCATTCAATTAACTTCATTATTTTACTTCGATGCCAAAATAAACTTTATTCAACATTACTTAAGTTATATTCATTTTAAACATCATTTGTTTAACTTAACTTAAATTTCCATTTCAACAACATACCTAATCCAGTTAAAATCCAATTCAAATTCCAACTCCAAAGTAAATTCTATTTAACTTTTACCAAAGTCAATTTTCATCACTTATTCAGATTCATACCTCGTTTTACTTAACAAAGTGGTTTAACCATTTTAATAATTGGTTTTACTTACATCTTCACCTTTAATAAGTTATACAACTTGTTATTCAACTTCCAAATCTGATTTAATTTATTTAACTTCCTTTAGTTAAATTTCACATCATATATTTTATCATACTAATTCAAATTTATTTCAACTTTACTAAAGTTAAAACTTTATTATCTCATATTATAAATTCAAAACTTGATAACTTATATTCATCAATTTCAACTTGGATTTCAAATTTCAAATTTATTTATCACAACAAAATTCAATTTTCAATTTATTTCTACTTACTTGGATTTTCCTACAAATTTAAATCATTTTTATTTAACTCACAATTCAAGTTTTAATTTAACTAATTCAACTTTTTCTATGTCATGAATTAATTAGGTATCATATTGATTTACTTGGATTCAATCCATTCTATTTTTATTTTTCCCAAGTTTGGATTTTTTGATTCAACTTAATCCCAATCAAATCTCATTTCAATTTATAAAACTCATTTATACATTCACATTACCAATTTCATTCCATTAATGAATTTTATCCCAAATTATAAATCACACATTTAATTTGTATATAATTTCATTCCTTTGGTTATTATTTCAATTCCTATATAATAATGATAATACTTCAATATCATCACTTCCGAACAACCAAGCAATCATATATTATAAACATTTACAGAAAATCATTTACTTTATATACAGAGATAACTTTGGGTAAAAATTATTTTATTTACCCTATTTCAAAACAATACTATGTCAGTTTATCTTGTTTAAGAGTTTAGAAATCCCTATCGAAACAGTTGGCCAGACTGCACCGACCAGAATCTATAAACAATCAACCGATAAGTCAACACAATACAATACAATTTCATATTCACTAACAAATACGCTCTCATACCTATTATTACACTCAACTCATTCTAGAGTACTACTTTCTCAATCTCTAATGAGTAATTACCAACAGAGCCAAGGTTGTCGCTTAACCATATGCTCTGATACCAAATGTAAAGACCCGATTCTTCGACTCACGAAAGTCGACATTAATATATCCGCTGTATCAACTGCCGAACGATCGAATGCCAGAAAACCGAACCCTTAGGGTTTAAGAAAAGAAGAGGTAGAAGAAAAAGATAGAAGAAGAAAGAAAATAGAAGAAAAAAGGAACAAAAAAAGAACAACAGAAACAATAACAGAATCTCACAGTCGCAGCGGAACAACATATAATAGATAAATAAATAATCTTTAAAACAAAGAACTATCTTAGTTATTACATACATCATCATCAGAGTGTGCAACAACAACATACAACACAACAAAACAATGGACAGTTATACGAACGTGTCCTTACAAGTGAATTTACAGCGGAAAGATAATATCATATACAAGTAATACGTCTCGCCATCCAGCTCGCCACTTGAGCTCCATAGCACTTTTGAATCCAGAATGACCTGATAACCTGACTCTAGACTGCCCGTATTGAAAATTATGGGCACCCAGAGTTTAGGAAGAGAACAATAAACTCCAGGTCAGTCATGGGACTGGTGTGAGAACTCAAAACGGTTATTTATCTTTTAAAACAATAACAACAACAACAACAACAAGGGAAGTGAAAACTATCCGCAATGCTTTTCGAAAATGAAACTATCATAAGGCCTCTCCGCACACACAATGCAAACGCAGAATTGGAGGAGATTTCTCCTTACGATAGCCAAAGATGCTTACTACGCAAAACAAATCATTCTTGATATTATTATTAGTGCGTAGTGATGAAAGCATTTCGAAAATAGAATATAAATCTTAGCCAGCATAGACATTCCGAACTATGCCTACTATAGCTACCATCCAAAAAGTGGTGCGCCACCATAAGTGAATGGCAGGTTCTACAACTAAAACCGTACAAGGCTGGTATTGTTTCTTTAGATTTTCCAATAAATGGTCAGGCTAAGGAACTTCCTACTGCCACATGGGATCGCCTCTGGCGGGACGTCCCGAGAACCTAACCGGATCTCTGCCAACACAAGGTCGGGTTACCTTTGTAACTAGGTAACTACTTCTCGAGTATGCCACTCCCCGGTCCTTTGGGACCTTTATCTGAGGGCCCTCTATCACCAAGCAACAACCACACAGAAAATGAGATTGGAGCAACCACATAGGTTAAGCATCAAGGCTCTATACCTGACACCACCCTTTTCCAAAAGGAAATGACATACCCTAAAGGGCACGACCCTCATAACCTTGCCGCATATTCTTGTTTTGACCATTTCCTGGGTGTGAGGTCTGACGAAGTCTCATCAACAAAGCCACGCTTTTTCACAAAGCCACGCTTTGACCAACAAATGATCAATAAATAATCATCACACAACAACACTCAGCATGCCACATTACCAAATTGGGAATATATCGCTGATATCCTTCAACTACAAAACCTCTGAGCTCGTACGTCTCAGAGAAGGGTGTTAAGCTAAGAGAATAAATTCTCCGCCACCAACAGAAATGTATTTGAAAGAAATCTGCTTTATATCTTAAAATGTAATGTCATACACGTTACCATACAAGTCTGTTCTGGGTTCGAACAGAACCGAAGGCACTTCAAAAGAAGCCCTGGTGTTAATGTAAAAATCTGACGCTAACACCCCGGTGCAAGTAAAGCAAGTGTGAAAGCACCACCCGATGATACGGGAATCAGAAATAAGCAGGAAAATATCAGAAAGACAGGATAAGACACAGTTTTTATAGTGGTTCGGCTAATAGTCAAGCCTACGTCCACTTTATATCTCTTTATTGCTGACTCAAGTACAACTTATACAACTTTATTCAATTACAACACACTTTAGATTAGTAGTTCAAACTTTGATGGAGAATAATCTTTCGAATCCATGTTGAATTATGTAGATTTTCTCTTGAAGTTTGTCGTAGTTTCCTTGGTGTTTGGAGTGCTTGAAGTGCTGTTCGAATTGAGAAAATGGCAGAGTATCGGCGCTTTGAGAATGAGCCAAAAGATCCCCTGAATGTCGTAGCTCATGCTGTATTTATAGGAGTTTCCTGGTCATAAGTCGTAGGTCGGAAGCTGCGACTTAAAGTAAGTCGTGGGTCGAAGGTCGCGACCTAAAGTAGGTCGTAATCCGGGGATACCGACTTAAGGTAGGTCGTAGACCACAAGTGAGCGACCTAGTAGAGGGAAGCTTCGGCCCTTCCTGGTAACACTGGTCTCTTCTGGATGAAGTACTAGGTCGTGGACGACTTAGGGGAAAGGTTGACGACCTTAGAGCACTAAGATATACGATGTAGCGACCTAAGCTGACTTGTTAACCCACTATGTCGCATAGCCCATCAAGTCATTAGGTCGCTTGTGATTTTAGGTTGCTAGGTCGCGGACCTCTTAGGTCGGTAGGTCGCTAACTCGCTTCTTATTTTAGGTCGCTAAGCCGCCAAGTCTTTTAGGTCGCTGAGTCGTGGCTTCCTGTGAGCACTTAGGTCGTCCACCTCTTGAGTCGTTAGGTCGTCCACCTTTTGAGTCGTTAGGTCATCCACCTCTTGAGTCGTTAGGTCTTTATCTTGTTAACTCGTAGGTCGCTTCGGTCTTTAAGTTGCTAAGTCGTGATGCAGAGCCTCATTCCAGTTGCCCCGCTATTGCCTTGGGTTGCTTTCTTCCTTGGGTCGCTGAGTCGCTTAACATAGGAGTTAACATTTGCCCCTCGAAGTGCATGCCTGGGTCGTAGGTCGTGTGCTTCGATCTAGTTTTGTTAGGTCGTGAGCGACCCAAGATATAAAACCATTCGTCTTCTTCTTTTTGCCCTTTTTAAACCATTGACTCGCTCCCTCTCCTTTACTGAACTGTCTTAATAACCTCCTCCGCCATTAACAATCTTTCGAGCTTCCTAAGGCGAACCCTTTCCAATCAAGCTGTCAATCCATTCCAACTACCATTTTACGTAAGTGATTCCGTCTTCTGCTTACCTCAAGATTGTGACTAAATCACGAGTTATGGATTCTCGTTTCGTATTCTTATGTTTTCCTTGTACACCATGCCGTGATTGATCTCTGATGGAATTGAGGTGGCTCGATTTAGTTTTGGGGTGATTTTCAATGATCCGAGGAGGAGATGATGGATTACAGTATGTTAGGCTAACTGATTCATGATCTTGGAGGGAGCGAGGAGATTATTAACAGGTTAGCGAGTTATGAGGGATGAGACTTAGGGTTTCTCCAAGGGGAAATGGCCTGAGACTACTGAGCGACCTCTAGGACAATCGAGTCAAAGATTCTTGGAATCCTGGGGAAAACGAACGACCCACTATCTTACGACTTAGCGTGCCTGCGACCTTTCTTTCTCGCAACTTATCACATTTGGACAACTTAGGTTTTAAAGTAGAACGACCTTATTTAACAACGACTTATCTGTCAACGGCATAAGGATTAGGTCGTTCCCGAGCTAAGACTTGGACTTATTTTACATCACTTTGACCTGAGCCCCTTTTTCCTTCAATATGCATCACAACCTGAAGAGCTTACGACTTAACTTCTTAGGTCGTGTTAGCGACCTAGGCTTTAGGTCATGTAGACGACTTAGGACTTGAACAATTGTCAAACTACTTCTTGCGACCTATATCTGCTTTGACTTTCATGTTAGGTCATGAACGACCTAGGACTTGAATAACTTGAGAGCTTCAAAATCTTGATAGAACTTGATTGCACTCCAAACTTAAACTTTGAACTGCCGAGATAACTTGCATGACCTTGCTATGCCTTCTTAACAGATTATACCAAATTTGACGCTAATAACCTGCTAAATACAAAATTTGCAGAAAACTAGGGCGAATATACTGTCATTGACCGCCCACATCGAATGACAGATTAGTCGCTAAAAGATAATTAACTCAACTTAAGGAAATTGTATGAAATGCTGTGAGTCAACAAATTCAAGTGAAGTAGTAAAGCAATGTTAATCAACTAAAGCCGATCTGTTTGCATTAATACTGCACTTGTACTTGGACTTAGACCGACAAGTCTCGAAATTTAACAATTGACACATGTTCATAGTTTAATTTCAGTTGTATTTACTTATCGCTTTATTAGTTTTACACGACACTTCACACATTTAGGAAACGTGCACCTTCATATTTGAATATCCAATTCCTTGTATAGAATGTCTTCTCGTCAAGAGGAATAAGTAGTATAAACCGGAGAGGCCCTCCCGATGACTGGTCCACTGGTCAACCCACCAGAAAGAACTCCAACTACCCTGAGTCACCGGGTGTTCAATCAGTTATGTGTCCAATTTGGGGTTGTAGAAGCAGATGTTATTCTCCCTGGGCCAAATGATTTTGCTGATAGTCCTCCCTTCGGCTTTGTTGCCGTTAACTGCCAAATGTGCCTTTGTGGTGCCATTCCTCCTTTGAACAATTTTCTCCAACAACTCTTTCGTCGATTGGCTATTTCTCCTTTTCAATTGCACCCCAACGGCTACGCCATTTTGATGGGATTATGCGTTCTCTTCAGAAGGACGCTTGACCGCCTCCCAAGCTTTGAAGAAATCTTCTATTTATGCACATTTGCGAGAAGTAAAGACCATCCTTCCATTATATATGTGAGAAGTGCCAGAAATCGCAAGCTTATCACTGATCTCTCTGATAGCGCTCATGGTTTCCTAAACCAGTTCTTCTTTGTCCGTTGCCTCCAGGGATTTTACGCTATCTGGAGAGTAGGGGTTAGGCTTACTTACCCCCATTCTTTCCTTTTATGAGCTTTGCGAGATCCAAATTGCTAAATGTTAACTTTGCTTTCTACTTTTGCAGTCCTTCCTCCTCCTTGTAGAGATCCAAGCCACAAATAGATTTTTGAAAGACTGAACGCTGTGGCTGCTGAGGAGAGAAGTATAAAATTTCTGCTGAAGGATGAATTCCTGCATCAGTTCGGACTTTTACACCCTTCCCGCTCTACTCAGCCTTATGAAGTTCCTGATTCTCCGTCTGAGGCACCGGATGTCCCAGTTTCTGCTGAGGAGCCTACACTGAAAGAAACTTCTCCTGAGGCTTCTCTGGTGAAGTGCTCTACTACTACTGATGTTGCGGGGTCATCTAGCAAATTTGCACTTGCCCCGGTCATTGAAGAAGAAGAGCCTAGAGAATCTCCCCAACATTCAGGGAAGTCCAGTGATGAAGGAGCCGGGAAAACAAGTCCTGTCAAGCAGAGCGGGGATGACACTTTTGAAGGGTTGAGCGACCTGTTTATCACCTCACAGGAGCTTTTTAAAGATGACCCTGTTACCACTAGGGTTTCCTCTTCAGTAGTTGAAGCAACTTCTATCTTGCAACAGATTCCGCCAACTCAAGAGTTGATGTTAACTACTACACCCATCATTTCTCCGCAACCAAGGACTGGTTCATAGTTTGACGCGCGTAGTCTGCACGTTACACACACTTAGGATTTTTCAACACTTATATGTACTCTCATGCACTTTACTTCCAAGATTTTCAAGTTTTGCCTCTTTCTCATTTTTAGGTTCTCCAATGGGGCGTAGCGGTTCCTATTATGACGACTTTCAACAGTACGGAAGGCGTGGTCAATATGATTATAGGCGCTATCTTCCCACCCACAGGGAAACTGATGAAGAGAGAGCTGCTCGAAAGGCTCAAGAAAGAAGAGTGTATGAAGAAAGGTACGGAAGAAAGGATGAGCAACATGACTCTTCTCGTAGAGGCGATGACTCTCATAAAAGAAAAACTTATGACGATAGAGGAAAGAGTCATGACATCGGAGATCCAAGCAAGCGGGCCTGGCTTGATGAAAAGACTGCATCTGCAACTTTAGAAAAGGCCGCTGCTCTCACTTCTCTTAAAATTCCTTCAAAGTCTCCTGCCCTTGAAGGAGCCGATATTCAGACACTTCTCGGCAGACCCTCATATCAAGTTGAGAGAGGTCTACCAACCCTTCAAAGTCGGTTCCCGCATTAGTGCTTAAAGGGAGTCCGCTTCGACCTTGACTTGGTTCCCATCGACAAAGAGGTCATGCTACGAAATCTTGACACTGTTAAACTTGATATTGAGAGAATGTAAGGGTGGCAAAAGCTCGTCGATGAGCTTCAGAGGGTGAACCGGGACAACCTTGAAGCTATGCTGACGATGAAGAACGACAAGTCTGAATGGCAGAAAATTCTTGATCAGCACAACACCGAAATGAAAAACATCGCTGAGTACAACGAAAAGCTTGAGGCGGAGGTCGAGAAACTTAAGCACAAGCTTGCTACTTCTTCCACCTCTTATACTCAAAAGGAAGAAGTGCTTCAGAAGCAAGTTCGAGATGCTCATGCCGCTCAACGGTATGTCGAAACCCAACTTGAAGCTACACAGAAGACGGTGGAAAAATATCGTGCTGACTTCGCCGAGTTACGGGAGAAAGCTAACTCTCAGGACTTAGAAATCATGAGGCTGAAAGCTCAACTATTAAAAACTGAGAAAGAACGTGATGAGGCCATGGCTGGAAAGAGAGCCGCTGAACAATCTCATGAAGAGACAAAAGCCAACATCAGCTCTACTCTGTTTGATTTTTACGTCCAAAGCATCTTGGGGCACGGCAGCCTTGCATTTTTGGGGTCTAAATATGAAATCACTTTGGCTGAAGTGTGGGAGGCTGTAATGGATATGCTCAGAGCTGCCGATTATTCCGAAGATGAACTTGAGGCACATTACTTTGTTGACGAAACTCGTGCTGCTCTTGCCAGAGGAAAGGAGCAGCTTGTTAAAGTACGAGCCAAAACGATGGGAGGGGAGCATCCAGAGAAAGGACCTTTAATTGCCCCTGTCCCTCCTTCGACTTTGGCCGAAATTGATATCATAGGCTCCGGTTTCCATTCTCCGCCAATGGCTAAAGTCGTAACTGAGATTACAAGCACACAGGGTGGAGACGAAGGCGAAGAAAGCACTGAAGCACAAGCTTATGAAATTGACGTTAGAAAACCAGCTTCTCCAGTTAACTTTAATGCTGATCTTGCTCAAGTAGACTACTCATTTGCTTCACATGAGTTTGATGAGCTTCTTGATTATTTCCTAAATCTCAACGAGCCTTTATCTCCTCTCTTTACTGATTTTAACTTCTTTTCTTCTATAGAAAAAGTACTGAGCATTGTTCAGACTTCCCCTCCTTCAGTTATTCCTCCTCTATCTCTTCAGGTCACTCCTCCTTCTGCCTCTCAATCGGGGTCACAAGAGGAGCAAATAGAAGCTCTCCAAGACTTGGACGATCCCATTGCTTCACAAGAAATAGGGGAGAAGAAATTGAAGAGGGCGAAAAGACCCCGGAACAAACTGGTTCTGAGGATACGCCGTTAGCCACACTTTTTACTCCAAGAAGCTGGTCTTCTCCTAAGAAAAGGGGGAAACGTGGAGTCTCAAAGAAGAAAGAAGCTTCAGCTGGCAAGGAAAAAGCAGAAACAAGTCCAATTGTTCCCCTTTCTCCTTCTTCCCCTACTCTTTCAAGCCGGTGCAGGGAGTTGGTCATCCGGCCAGGTGCAGGCTCAAAAGGTGGAGGGAAGAAGAAATGATGGCTTTGGTCCTGTGCTTTTTATCTCGCTCTTTACTTTTTTGCTTGTATATAAGCTTGTGTTGACTGGAGATTGTGCGGGTACCAGTCCCCTCTTTCTTTTACTTTGAAACCTGCATATGTATAAAATTCTCATAGTATGGAATAAAATGGTTCTTTTACTTATACAAATTTCTGTTTGTATTTGAGAACGCTTTTATTTTCTGTTTTCATGCAAGTTTCTTTATCCTCTTTATGTGAAGTTGCAGTAAACCTATGGTATGTTTCTTGAGCATTGTTTTCATTTTTGTGATGACTATATTGTATTGCCCCCATACCATGTTTTATTGCAATCTTTTTCACATTGGCAAAGTTTCGGAGAACAACTCTTCTGTTTCGAGAAGACTTGTACTCTTTCTTTAAAGAACAACTCTTCCATTTGAAGGAAGTTTGCATTTGTACTTTATAGGATAATATTTCCGTTCTAAGAGAATATTTTTTCCTAAT